>CM062804.1:597469237-598730916 GCA_031772625.1 Pinus tabuliformis
GATTGATGCAGTAGTGATGGTTTTGCATTGTATGCTATCCATGTGAATACGGAATTGGAATGCAACATGGATCCATTTGAAAACCACCCAACACTAAAATGATTTAGTAATGCATTCCTAGAAGAATTTCCTAAACTATCACTCATAAGAGACATCATTTTTACCATTGAATTAATTTTGGGAACAATGCCAACAACAAAGACTCTATGTCGCATGAGTATGCCTGAACTCATAGAATTGAAGTTATAATTGAAAGAGATGTTGGATGAGGGATATATTTTTCCCAGTGTATCATCCTGGGGAACCCAAACATCGTTATTTAGAAAGAAGGATGGTATAATACAATCATGTATAGACTAAAACTAGCTAAACAAGGATATAGTAAATAACAAGTACCAACTATCTAGAATTAATAAGTTATTTGACCAATTGAGAGGGGCTGTAGTGTTTTACAAAATAGATTTGAGGTGTGGATACCAGCACACCAAACTTAAATATGAATTTATCTACAAGATAGCCTTTAGGACTGGATATGTCCATTATGAATTTGTAGTGGTGTCATTTGGGCTTAAAAATTCCCCATCCACATTTATTTTCTTGATGAAAAATGTCCTTAGACATTATTCCCCTCTCCCCATAATTTCACAAAGGTAAAATATTTCATGGCGTTAGCTAGATACTATCGAAGGTTCATTCATAACTACTCAAATATTAGGCATCCAATCACTAGTTTTCAAAGAAAAGGAGTAAAATTTAAGTGGACACTAGAATGTGCAACTAGTTTTGAATATCTTAAGAAATTACTCACATGCACACCTATCATAAGAATAATAGATCTGGAGAAGGACTTCGTGGTTTGCACAAATTCTTGCAAGAAATGGCTCGATAGAGTCCTAATGTAGGATAGACATGTGGCTTTTTATGAATCAAGGAAATTAAATGAACATGAGAAGAAATATATTACCCATGATTTAGAGCTTCGAACTATAGTGAACACTTTAAAAAATTGAAGGAATTATCTATCGAGGAGAAGGTTTGTTCTAATGAAATACCATGGGTGACTAAGTTATGTAATTGATCATCCAGAGTTGAATGCTAGACAAGACAAATAGTTCGATTTTATCAATGAATTTGATTTTTAGATAAAGCAAGTTAAGGGAAAAGAAAATAAGGTGGTAGATGCACTCAATAGGAGTCTTCAAGAGGCTCATTTGGCATCTTTGAGTACTTGAGAAGCTAACATCAAGGAAAATATTAAAGAGGTGTTGACTCATGATGATCACTACCAACATGTAAATACATGTTTGTAGTAAGAAGCTAGAGGGATCTATGAACAAGAACCACTGGCTCACTGGTGATGATATGTTGCTATTCAAAAATAAACAATATGTGTTTGATGTAGTTTCTCTGAGGAGGTTTTTCGTGGATGAATTTCATAAAATACCTTACTTAGGTCATATTAGTTATTAGAAGATGACAATATCCATAAATAAAATATATTATTCGATAGGATTAAAGAAAGTGTTTCTGAATATGTTGCCAAGCGTTTGTAATGCCAATAAGTAAAGGTAGAATGTAGGAATCCAACAAGATTATTGCAACCAATCCCACTCCTTGAGTGGGAGTAGGAAGTCATATATATACAATTCATTATGGGATTTCCAAATATAACCAAATAGAATGATGCTAGTATGGTGGTGGTGGATAAGCTAAGTAAGGAAACTCACTTCGTTGTTGTTGAGTCCAATAAAAAAGATATTGACATAGCCAGGTTGCATGGTGTTCCTAAGAAGATTATATCTTATCGAGATGCTAAGTTCACTTCTAATTTTTGGAAGTCGTTGTTTGTTGGTTTTGGAACATAGATAACATTTATTACTACTTATCATCTTGAGAAAGATGACCAGATGGAAAGAGTGAAAATAATTTTGGAGGACATGCTGAAAATGTATGTCATTCATTATCCAAAGGAGTGGGAATAATTACTACCATTTGTGGAGTTTCTATACAATAATGGATATCAGGATTCACTAGGGATGAGTCCTTTTGAGGCGCTATATGGCCAAAAATGCAATACTACATTAGTTGTGATGACCTAGTAAATAAGGTAGTTCTTGGACTTGATATGTTGAAGGAATTGGAGTAGGAAGTGGTCAAGATCAAGTAGAAATCAAAGGTATCTCAAGATAGGAAAAAGAGTAACACAAAAAAATAGAGGATGCACAAGGAATTCCAAGTGGGACAACATGTGTATCTTTGCATTAGGTCAAAGAAGACCTCACTAAAAGTGGGGTCTTGTGCCAAGTTGGCACCCTAATTTTGTGGACCCTTTTAGATTTTGGAGAGAGTGGGGCTAGTGGCTTATATATTAGCCTTGCCCCCACAATGAATGTGCATAATGATTTTCATGTTTATTTTATTAAGAAATATGTACATGATTTCATTAATTTGATTGATTGGTCTATGATATATGTGGAACTAAAGGGAGATTTCTAACCAGAACCATTGTGCACCCTTTACTGGGGCTAGAACACACTACGGAACAATTAAAAAAGTAGGTTAAGGTGTAATGGAAGTTGTTTGGACCAAATGAAACTACTTGGGAGATGGTAGAACAAACGAGGGTATTATACCCATTTTTTTATGAATAAGAGAATGTAAGAGTTGTTTTATAAAGTTCAATTTCTATATTTTTCTTTCTAGTTATAGTAAACACTGAGGATAGTGTTTCTTTAAGGGGGTGGGATTTGAAATACCCCTTTGTTAACCCATAATTTTGTGAAAATGATGTCTATAATTAAAAATAACATTTATTTTTGGTTGGCCTGAAGAGTGGGAGGGGAAGATCCATGATCTAAGAGAGATTTGAGAGTGGGTGTGATGGCGTAACCGAATGCACCACCATCGAACACATGGAAATGAAATGATTTGGTAGAGAGACACTATGGTGAAGTAAAATTCTAAGTGCGGACACAAACAATTCCTCTAGCCCGATAGCAGATCTAGCCACTAACAAGACATTCTATGGAATATTTCCTTAGGTTAGAACCAATTAAGAGAGCCTACCTCTTAGTACACTTATCCTGTTTGGTGATGACCTTGCTTGCTCACTCTAGCTATCTCTCGTTTCCTTCTTCGAACACCTGAAACAAGTAAACAATAGTAAACAACAACCATGATAATAGATGAATTGTAATTCAACCTACTTAACAAGTTATGAAACATTAATCCATAAACATGTGAGATGATATATTATGTAGGAAATCAATCGATAGTTGCATATATATTAAATCAAGAAGAGATTACAACTGTTGTCTTGACGTTGCTATTCTCCTCCGACAAATCCAGGTTCCCACAGACTTCCGTTAGTATTCCATGATGGCCTCAACAATGGTAGTTTGAAGGCTCTTCCCTTTAGACTTCACAGTAAACCAATATCAAACTTATCCCTCACGCACAACTAGATAGCTACAACTATGAATAACTTGCTGATTACTCCAAACTTAATTAGCACTAGCACACCAACTCTAGCTTGTGCTTGGGAAAAAGAGAGGTTTATATAGCATGAATGGATGGGAGATGGTTCCTCTTCTCATGGGAGAAGGTATTATCTCTTGAGGTAGTTCCATCCTAATAAGGGAAAGGAGCCCAAACTGACATCCTTGACTCCATCCAATCGAACCATTTACCAGACTTTCGTTACAAAGCTTCTAGAGCTGGAAACTTCAGCTTGTTATTTAAAAAACTTTCTAGAAGAGGATCGGCACAACTAGAACAAGGATCAATCACTCCAGTCAGTACTAGGAATAGTTATAATCCCTGCATATCAGTGCAAGGAGAAAATGGGCCATTAGTGCTGGTCTTGTAAACTGGGAAAAACAGAAGAGTTTAGGGAAATGATGCAAATTGAAATTGTTTTGCTCATGAAGAGGGACACAATGGGAGTTTCTGCATTAAGGGGAAGCATGTAGGGTTCACTGTAGAGGTCCTCTAGGATCATGGAATGGGGAGTACAGGGACAATGAAAAAATTTTGTATAAAAAATGCCCCCTAAAGAGTGAAGGCCAAACTAGAGTGAGGGATGAAATGCTTTATGAATCAGTGCAGGGAAACGGAGTCTGCCTTTGGAGAACTTGCAAGACAATACAAATACATATACATAACTAAAAACTTTGTCAAATGATACATGAATCATGGTATGGATGCAGCCATCCATAGAAATATCATGCAAATGGATCCAGGTATGGGTGCAGCCATCTGATAAAGAAGATCATATCAAAACTAAGGTATGGTTGCAGCCATCCAATAATGAGAAAGATCACATATGAAAACTCATGGTATGGTCGTAGCCACCCATATGAAAGAGACATGTATATCAACATGATCATGTCACAACACCACACGACCTAGAGTTTTGTAATCTCAGCCTAGGGTCTTATGCTCCAACACGAATCGATCAAAGTATAGATTCCAACATGCGGATAGATGTGATGACGTCGAACATGCCAGAAAATCTCTTGATTACTAGTCAATGATGTAAACCGTTAACAAGCACGAGAGAAACCACCAATAATGACAATGGTCCTCAGGGTACTATCAACACAATCCATGGAATGTGAATAAAGAAACTGTAGTCAAACACCCGTAAAATCACTCGATTGAAAGCCAGTGATGTGAATTTGTCGTCGAGTACAAAGAACTTGCCATTAGGGCATGCAAGCTCTAAGGTACTGGAAGGGAGTCTCTGGGTCAACTTCTTGGATAATTAGCTAAAGCTAACAGGAAGCGACCATGTCGAAGGTGTGCATGACGTATCCCACATTAGGGACATGAGACAAAGGGATGAAAAATGATTTTGGATGATACAGAGAATCAAGGGTAAGTGTAATTGCAAAAGGACAACTATTGAACATATTGGCGACACGACTGGAAGTTTGACAGCTTTTGGATCCATAGGATCGGTGGTCATGATGACGTGGAAGAGATAAAATGGAAGGAAAAAATAAACGGCCCAACCTAGGAAGGTCAACAATAAAAAAGGATGATATCACAACCTGATATGAAGCGGAAAGTGTCATGTTCAAGAGTGAGCTGCCAACACAACTGATTGGATTTCCAAATTTTCCCCCACCATTTCTGGTAGGTACCCCAATTATTTTTTAATCACAAGCTTGAAGGGGATAGCATATGCTTGCACTGTAAGTCCATCCTTCGGATGAATCTGACCTAGTAAGTTTAACGAGCCCTAGGAAGGAGAAGCTCATGTTCATCATGGTGATGAATCCGATGTTGTTTAATACTTTAATGAGTCCGACAAAGGTGAAACTCGGTATCTTTTTCATGTTTAGAGAGTTTGAAAAAGACACAGAAAAGAAAACTCCACATGGTCCCTTTTCGTATATTTGAGAAAGGGTCGGAAAAGAGCTTGAAAGCGGGCCCCCCATTTTATTCTCTTTTATGAGCCAAAAGGGAAAAATACTTGGCAATCTTTTCATTTGAGTTTTACGAGTCGAGAAAAGAGCTGAAACATGACTTGGCACCATCGTCAAATATCCATCACCTGTCGCTATCCAAAAAAGGTAAAGTGCATTATCTAATTCTTGAGGTAAAATAGGTAAAAAATACTCAAAAACCCTAATATTTCATGAAAAACTGAATAAAAGGAGGCAAAAGTAAAGATTTTTTACCATTTACCATTTTACCTTGCTGTGAAATTTTTTTAACCCACTTTTGCTGTAATCTTTCTGGAGCGGATTGCAGGAGATCCAGGAGGTCACTCGCCGAGCCGCCAGTTGCAGGTAAGAGCCAAGTTCCTAAGCTCCATTTCCATACTATTTATTCCTATTTTTATCCATTTTTGGATTTCTGAGGGAGGTTTTGGCAAAACAATTTCGCCCTCGGTCGGCGCGACTTCCTGCCACGGAATCGTGCTGGCCGAGGGTTGCTAAAATGACCAACCACACTGTCGGCGCAACTATTTTTAAAATAGGTGCGGCGGTGCCACTAACAAAGAAAAAGCCATTTTTCTCTGAAATCCATCATTTGAATCGAAATTTTAGCTGAAAAAAATGATTATTCACCTCAATACATGTTTTTGCAGGAAAGAATCATCGAAAATGGTATATTGGAAACAATGTGAGCATGAAGATGTGGACACCCAAGCAATGAATGATTCAAACTTCTTGGATGCCTTGAGGAACTGTGGGCTCCTCAAGTTCTTTCTCACACCAGGGATGCAAGCTCAACCTGAGCTACTTTGATACCTGATATTTCTCTGGGACATAAATCGGGAAATATTTATCATTAGTGACTAGGAGTTGGAGTTGGAAACTTCATACATCTACCTCATAACATGACTATCCCGAAGAGGGGAACCAGTCAACCTATATGGGTCATGGCCGATTGGGGAAAGTATATCCATGCTACTTGCCGAACATTGACCAGAAGCCCTCAAATCCAAGAGTGACAAGATTGAGATTGCCACTATGCGAGATCTAAAACTGAGAGTGCTACTGTTATAGACATTTTTGTGCCCTACAACTCCAAGCATGAAATATCGATAAACCAAGGGCTCCTAAGTCTCTAAAAGTGTTGTTCTAACCCCTAAAGGAACAAGGTCAACAGATTACATCTTCTCCCAGAAGTTCTCCACCAGAAACTGCTCAGAATAAGTCAAAACAGGATCATTTCAGCTGCTCCACTGGCTAGGTGTGTTGCATTGTACCTAAATACATTGTGAGGGTGTGTTGCATTTCAAAAGTCCCTTCTGTGGGGTGCGATGGGCGAGAAATGACAAATGGCAGTGTCATTCCACGAGGTGGAGAGACAATGGAAGCTTCCAGAATCTTCTCCTCTGACACTTGCCTCACTGAATTCGACCAAGGATGAGTAAGAGGCCTTCAGTCTCCAAGTGGAAGCAAGAACTGACAGAGAGAAGACACTAATCAAATCACAAGCTGACTCATCCTCCTTACACATATCTATATATGGATCCCTCATCTCAGAGATCCAGAGGCTGGAATTTTGCATATTGTAAGGAATTGCTATTGGTTTTTGAGACAAACATCAGAGTATTGGGTGATCTATGCTTTGTTTGAGGTGAAGAGGGGCTTCTTTGCTGGGAGGTTGATGCTGGTCAGGAACCACCAGTTGTAACTCCTCCTGGATCTTTTCTTGTTTATCAATAAAAACTATTTGAGTTTTTCCTCCATGCTTTTGTATCATTGATGCTTGTTACATTTGTATGGTTAACTTAAATCTGATCCTAAGTTGTTTATGAATATAGATCCATGTCTTTGTATAGTGTTCTTCTTCTGTGATCTTACAGGTACTTTGTGAAGCTGGGCAAGTAAGGGAGCAAGTAGCAGGAGACTGTCAAAGAAGAGAGGGATTGGATCAAAGGATTAGCACAAGACACAGGTTGGTTCTTTCTATTCCTCTCTATCTATAGTTCATAAAGGAAATAAAAAAGTAGTTTTTCTCTGTTTGTTTCTAAGGCAGTTGTCACACCTTAGTGGGATAGAGTAGTTCTAAATAGAAACTTTTCCCTGTAACAAAATGGCGAATCCACTAGGGAATGTCTAATTAGTTTGTTTGTGTATCTCTTTGTTGTTTGTTTCATAAACTTATAAGTAGCATTTGAACTGCATTTTCCATAACGACTGCAAAGTAGACATCTGCTGCTTCAATCCATTCACTGGATCTGTTTATGATTTGAACAGCTGATTCACAAACTATCTGATTGCCCTTGTGATAGCTCTTAGATCCTCCTTAGATCTACCCCTGATTGTTAAATTATTGATTGCTTTTACTCGGCCAAAAATCAAAGACTGAACTGCAAACTGTGACCCAGAACCTGGACAGATTCTCGTTTCTGGCTCAGCACAGGTACTGTTAAGAGATCCTGAATTTCAGCGTACTTCCCGAAAGGGCAACCTGCGCTGCATTTCAGTTTCTCTGTGTTATAGGTGCGCTGATCAGATTAGCCCTGTGCAGCTGTGGTTCTTGTGCTTCATTCTTTCCAGTTTTGTCTCTGAATTTTGCTGCCTCTGATCAGTATATGTTGTTTAAACCCCTTTCCCTTGCTGTTATTCCACATCCTTTGTACAAAAGAACTGTAGATGTTTTTGTGTGTTTGTTGAGTCGTTTACAGTTTTCCATTGCAAAAGTAGAATAGGCGTACTGTTGTCCTTTGATTTGGATCTGTCGCAAGTGTCGATTTCAATCATAGGAGAAAGTTTGATTGCTATTGATGGTCGATTATACTGTTACTATTGCTTTGGCATAAAATTGTGATTTTCTAGTGTCAAGAACAAGTGTTCATTTCAAAATCGCAAGGTGTCGTAATCATCTCTGTTTTTGATTTCGAAAAAGAGCTTGTTTATATTTGTCGCTTGAAAAGAAATTCAGATTTGTACATCAACTTTCTTTTTAGCATCAATACTAAGAAAGTCGAAAACAAATACATGCATGTGCATTTGCATATAGACAGTCTGTTTGGCTTGATTTAGGAAAGTGCATTTACAGTGTGCTCTTTGCTCTTTGTGAGAAGATTGTGTCTTTCTTTTCCTCTAGTAGCTAGGATTTTCATTGCACATATGAGATAAAAGTTTGTTTATCATCTTTAGATTGCATTTTAGGAATTACATCTACATCTCGTGGTGAACCCAAAAGGCAAAATTCATAAGCAAGATCAACTTAAAATAAATTCAATGAATCTAACAACGCTTTGGAACTTAACGCACAACATTTAGAGGTCTAGGCTAGAGACGTATTTCGGGGTCGTAAAGCCTGGTAACTGTTGTCCTCACTGATGGTTGGGTGATTCCTCCACTTTGAGACGATAAGTGCCAGTATGTACTTGTTCTCCCACGTACCGTCGAGTATATTTTGGGAGACCCCTATAGGCTTAAATCCTTTATCCATAGGAAGCCGTGTCTGCCGCCCTATCGATCGCAATGCACTGAACACAGCATTCGGGAAGATTGACTGCCGTACCGTAAAAAGTATTCTGCAGTTTTGTGATTGGTTTGGTACTCCCTCTACCTAGATCTCCAGAGTAGTCCCTGGTAGAGGGAATTACTCCCCTAGGGCTTTTTGGGTGAAACCCTAGCAGACTGAAAGTTGTCTATTCAAAGAAACATGCATTCATACAGCCATTATGCTATTATAAGCAAATTCTATGATAAGGGTACGTACCTTTGGTCCTACGTTTGAGAAGGCCTTTAGGGTCCAAACCCTTCTTGGAGTTCCCTTCTTCTCTTTTGTCCTGCAAAACAAACAATTCAAAGAACACAACAGTACATTGACAAAAACTTATAAAGAAACCATCTTCATGTTATAAAGAAAGGTAGTTAGTTATGAAATCCAAACAACCATTTACACAGGAATTCAAAACATGAATATCATTAACATAAAGAAGATTCATTTCGGGAACCAAGACATGTGTTTCTTTTATTATAGACAAATAAAGTACATAAAAAGGATTATGTTCACCTGAGTCACCTTCAGCAGGCTCCAAGCAAAGCTTCCTTCCGGATCCGTTCCAGCCTCAAGCCTCTAACAAAACTCCTTCCATGACTTTCTCCATGATGTCATAAATGGTGGATGAACATCAACACACAAGGAAACAAAGGTTTCCTGTACAAAATGGGGGAAGTGCAGAAGGCACAAGGGACTTCAGACCTGGTCAAGGGAAAAATCTCAGAATAATAACCTTTCTCTCTATTCTCCCCCTTAGGCCTTCCCTTTGAGGTCTTTTTATACCATCTCCAAAGTAGTTTTTTAGTTAGGAGTTGGTTGGGAACAATTGGGCCATGGGCACTAACAGGTGATCAGCAGGTAAAACCCGCGATCTCCGCCTGAAAAGAAGGAATTTTATATTTTTTTAAGTGTTTTAATACATACACGCGGGTTGGATATACATAGACCCGCGTATACACGCGTTTAACTCAGGGAAACGTCGCGAATAAGGGATAAAACACTGTTTTTTAAATTTTAGGACCAGGTCTGGAAGGAGGGGTTGCCCTAGGCCATGAGTATAGCATCACAAACCATAAGAGTGAGATTTGGAGCTATAACAGATGCCCCCTAATGTATGAGGTCAAAAGGGGTACATGATGGCCGAAATATATTATGCGAGTACATGGAAAGGAAGTCTGTCAAAAACCGAGGAGGACTTCACCAGAATTCAGCCTGCCAAGCCACCAAAGGAGATCAGAAAGAAACACTGTTTGAGGCGGGCATACCCATGCTCAGAAAAAGTAAAGCATGTCTACATATCAAGTACAAGCGGATCCACTAAGTATACAAGTATAAATGACTGAAAGATACATAATGGATCATCTGACCATAATGAACAAGTACATGTCTGAATATCACATATAAGACTGTCAATGATGCTGAAAGATGCAACCGATCACTGATATCAAAAACTGATCCCAAAAGGTACCAACTGAACATGATGGAATAGGATGGTACTACACTGCAAACTCAGGTGCCAGCATATAGAATGTCGCCATGACTGACTGCAACATATAAAGTGGAGTGGTATCAACTAGCAGCAACAGGAGCAACTGTCAAGTGAACCAATGAATGCTGATACAACTTGAGGTCTTCACCGACCGCCGTGGTACATTTCTACACCATGGGAATAAATGATCTGAAGTCGACCATGTGAGAAATCGTTTGATTACCGGTCATTGATGTATACCGTTAACAAACGCGAGACTACTCACCGATAATGATAATGAGCGTCAAGGTACCCAGTACAATCTAACAAGTGTGAATAGATGAGTTGGAGTCGAACACCTGTAAGAATATATTGATCAGGAGACAATGATGGTTTCCCACTGTCGATAGCGAAGGATCTGCCACTAATGACTGCAAACCCCAAGGTACTTCCAAATGGACTCTAGATCTTTGCCCCAGAGCAATGAGTCGGAGTCGATAGGGAAAGATCGACTAGAAGGAAGGCATTAAGGCATCCTCCATCAATCTAGCGCGAGTGTAACCCGTAGGCCAATAATGTGGAAGGAATTGGACGAAAAAGATGTAGTAACCCAACCGAAGTACGTTTCCGACGTACACAAGATGTGGCTAGCGCACGACAGAAACCCTTTGAACCAACCAATAATGAAAGCTGACACAGAGGCGAGGTATCCACCAAAAGGGTCAAATGGAAACCAAGGTACTGCACAAATCCCAATGTGTGATAATGTAAGCTGATGTCGAACACAAGGGAAACCACTCAGTCAAAGACCCATGATACTGATCGATGCTGAGAACAAGGTGACCTATCAATAATGAAAATAGGGCCAGGGTGCTGCTCTAGGCCTGTCCTCAGAGCAAGGTGTCGTCGTCGATAAGGACAAGACCCGCCAGCAAGAAGTCAATGGGGACCTTCTCAAACCGGCACGAGTAAAGGACCAATATAACTGATGTGATGATAGACATGACACTGACAACCAGGGATGGCCGACTGAAAAATGAGTCAAGAGACACTGCAGAGAGGCCGACTCAGGCTAACTTCCCTTGAACAAAAGCACAACTCAATGTGACTGTGTGGCAGCATATGATGACTTCGTATAAGTTCGCCATGCAGGAGGCACGAACGAACCCTCCATATGATTGGAAGAGATAACCAATCGAGGGAGAACTGACTCAATAACAAGGTTATGGCATACCTAAGTCAAACTAAATCCCACCCATGCGGAGGAGAATTTGTTTTGAGTGCTTTGTTCAAGGGCGACACGACTGACTCTAGCTGCCAACAATAAATGGAAATAATGTCTCGTTCCCGCTCTTTTTGGAATATTTAATTTTTTTGTCTTTTTCTGTTAAGCCGAAAAAAGAATAAAAGAATGCTATGGTACAGTGGAAAGAATGAGTGTCGGTGAAACAGATGATCTAGTTCCCGGGAAAGGAACGTTCCTATGCTCAATGCAGGGAGGTGAAAACTGGTCAGTAACACTCAAAGGTATGTTCCTTCCACGGGTCAAGGTGTGTCAAGCCACAGAAGTCAAAGGTATGCAAGGTTGATTTTGCAGACGTCATGGTCAAAAGTTGGCTTAAACACGAGTCCAAGTGAAGCCGGCTCCAGGCAAAAAGGTGCAAGTGGTCAACATGCAATGCAGTAGTACAACTCAACACAAAGGAGCCTCTAGGGTAAAAGGCCAGAACAAAGCGGAGAAGCTAAGAGGAATGAGTCTTCAACACTTAAGTCATGGCGGGACTACAGAGGACTCCCGAGCCTACTCAAATCAGAGCAGCATGGGCAACAAATGTTAGTGAGGTGCTAACTAGGCTACCCATGTAAAGGATGGCTCTATCATCGTGTCATGATTTAAAGAATCGGCGAGTGAAGATGGCTTGCGAACCATAACACAATGGGATCGACCCTATGGCAGATGTATCGGTCAAATGGAGGCTAGTATGCATAATGCAACGGAAAAATGGTGTCCCTAACCTATATGCCAGTGAGAACACGATACCTGCCATGACGGGTCAGCAGTCATGGAACCCTCTCGAACTATCGAAAAACGTCCAAAATGTCCTGAAAAAAAACCAATCTTGACATTCCAAGCTCCCAAGTTAAAAGTCACATGAGGCCAAACAAAATAAAATTTTGAAAAAATTTTGCATTTTCAAAACTTATAAAAAGCATTTTGGACTCACCATTTTTACCATTTGAGTTTGAGAGCAAAAGATTTGGAGCAAAAGGAGCAAACTTCCCACAGCCAGATTCAACCGTTCAAATTCGTCGAATACCTCCAGGTAACCCTTATACTTAGCTTGCAATTGATTGTAACAGGTTTTAAGATTTATGATTGATGTTTCACCGTTAAACTTTTGTCAAAAATTCGCTCGCGGCGTATACGCGGGTTGGTAATATTGAACCCGCGTATACGTGAGCCCTATACGCGACTGCATGCACAGGTACCCGTGTATACGCCGCGAATCATTTTTAAACAAAAACTAACGGTTTAAAATTGATTTTTTCTCAGGATGCCTGTCACGTGGCGCGAAAGAGAGCACGCAGCAGTAGACAATGAAGTTATGAATAGTCCAGAAGCATTAGATGCACTCCGGGGATGCGGTTTGCTTAAATTTTTCAAATTGCCAAATATGAAAGTGAACACGCGACTGCTTGAGATGCTCATTGATTATTGGGATGTCGATGAGGAAGCTTTTATGATCGATCAGATGGCGCTCAGGGTAGAAGTGTAGGACATCTATTTTATCACGGGCCTTTCCCGAAGGGGAGAGGTAGTACAGTCCCAGGGTAGGTCACGGAGTGCCCTCTCGATAGAGGACTATGTACAGATATACTGCCCTGGACATCCCAAAAAGGTTGGGAGCCAGATTTCCATCACACATGTGGCGAGTTTGTCACTTAGGATAATCCTGTTTACCATGGCTCGGGTGAGCGGATCATCCTCTCTGCATCAGGTGTCACGGCAAAACATGAGCATGGCAGTTGACTATCTCACTACTATGTTTGACTGGTGTACTCCTCTTCTGGCAAACATGAAGAGCCATCTCACTTCTATCAGGAGGGGTCAGACTAAAAACTTTGGATATGGAAGCATCTTGTGTACTTTCTTTTTCGAGCAGGTTCCCGCACTCCGCCCCAGGGTAGCAGTTTCCATCAGCACCCCACGCGATCCACGCATGGGCCGGTGGGCTGATCTGATGAAATGTCTGGGGGTGGGGAGGTCCCAAGGACTGCCTTCGATGATGACTTCTTCACCTAGTGGGATCAGCAGATCATCGCCGTGGATGACTACCCCTATGCTGGACTGGATTTCCGAGGAGATCCTGATTTAGTGTTACCACCGAATGCAGCATGGGGCGAGATTGGTAAGATTTTTTGATTTTATGATTTTTCAAATATAATGATGAATTTTGAAAAATATTTTTTGATGAGATTCAAATGACTGATATGATGATCATGTTCCAGACATTGGGCCTATACGACCAGATGGATTCCCGTGGCATGGACGGCGTGGCCGAGGAGCCGAAGAGGCGGCTGCTGATACAGAACGGACTCTAAACAACGTCCAGCGACACTTGGCGAGACTGAGCTGCCAAGTACCAATGGCCGTCATAGAGGACCTTCCTGAGGATATGCAGCGTGATGTGGTTGGCATGCCACGTGACTGGGTTCGCATCTTTCGGCGCGTGGCCAATGCTATAGTGACATACTTAGACGCTTGTTGGGTCGTTAATATGCCATTATTATTATCAATTTTTAACACTTATCCCACCCATTTCCACTATTCTTCATCATATCATTTGTTATAATTTATCATTTAAATCCATTTTATAAATGATTTATGCTCTTATGAATGAATATTATTTATTCTCCTTTATTTTTAATAAATTAATGATTATGCATTATTTTATCAATGATAGTTCTAATAAGTTGGTTATAACATTATTCACCATTTTTAGCCTCCAAGGTAACTTCCAGATTGAAGATTTGATTTTTAAATCTGCCAACTCAGAAATTCGCTGGTTTAAGGAGTGAGAGTTTTGCGGTTGAGATTCTGAGCAAATGAAGACTAATTTGAGAAATCCAGAACATGGGTTTTGTCAAGAACGGGCCCAATTAACTTTAACAAAGAACGGTTTACCCAAATTCGGCTTGTACAGAGAGAAACGTAGGGTTCTTTGAGCACGATTTTCTCAGATTTGCAGTTGCGGCAGACCTCCAAACTTTAGCTGCAAACCCAAATTCGTCTTGCTTTTGTTGAGAGATGAAAGGAAATATATTTTCTTGTTGATCATCTGGTTAGAATCAAACCAATTTTGTAATGTAAATCATGTTGTAGTTCTCTCTATTGTAACTTCTCTCTGATCTCTCTATTTAAATGAAAACAAAGATCAGAGATGGAGGTGATTTCAAGGAGACTTCAGGATGACTTTGGGGATTCGAATGATGGCGAATTGATGATTTGAATTAGAGATTCAGAAGCAAGGATTCATGATAGGATAGGAGGAAGGAAGGATTTTTTTATGTTGTAAGTCTCAAAGCTTTAACTATTGTAATGATTTCACTATTTAATGATTAATACATAATTTGGGCGTTGCTGTTCACTCTTTTCCTTCTGAACTAACCCAGCAGCGTCCACTGGCGGCTAAGGACCCAGCCTCTGGTGGAGTACGCTGCTGCTGTTGTGTATCATATCTTTACAATTGTTGTTGTATCATTATACTGTGAGTTATGCGTGGTTTTCTTATCTTTATTACTCGGTAATCTGATATATCTTTCATATGCTATGTTATGATCAATGCACTAATGGTTTTTCTCAGGAAATCTGTGTAATGACTCTGCATTGTATAATTGAATCTTTTCAGAGTTGATCGCATGCTTTTAGTCTCAACCAGTTATTTCTGTTACAGAGCGTTTGTATTGAATATTACTGTCATTTGATTCATTTGAAATCCTGATTATGGGAATCCGAAAGTAATGTTATTCTATTTGGAAACATAGTCGTATTATCCTTAATTGTCAGATTACTATATTAGTGTGAGGTGTGCATATATGATCGATGAGTGTTGTTCCATAAAGTATATTCCATCCAATTTGCCTTAAAAGAGAAGATTGTTATTTTATTGCAGAGTGTGAGTAAGTTGGTTTTGACTCGCGAGATTTAGTTCTTTTGATTGCTGTTTCATTTACTGTTGTTCTATTTACTGCTGTTCTATTTCTTTTGCTATTCCATTTTACTTTCTGCCATTCCATTTACTTGCATTTGCTGCTTTGGTGTGAGAGAAGGTCTAAGGCTGTAGTGAGCCAGCAAGCCGCTGCTTAGCTCCCAGACCTATGGTCCATGCTCTAATTTCCTTTCCATCAGTTTCTAGAGGGATGGGTTATCACTTCCACACCCTTGACTGATAAGCTGTCTTGTGTGATTTTATCCTTTTGAAGTAATTTAGTCATAGTTTAGCATCCGTCTACTCTTGTGTTCTCTGAACGCTGTACTACTAAACATTACTCTTGAGTAAATAGCCGCCTCAGACTGAGTACACTCTTGAAATAAAAAGTCGTCCCTGGGTTGACAATTAATGTGAGGTAATTAGGAGTTTAAAAGACACCTTTTTATCGCTCCACATTTTGGCGCCGTTGCCGGGGAGAGTGTAGCCATTTCTGAAGAGTAGTGTGAATTTGATGAGTGCCTGCTAGGGAAGAGTTGGATCTTAAAAACGGAAGGTAAGAACCTGCGTATGGAGCATGTAAAAGCCCTGCTCCCCCATCCGCTTTCCAGCAGGACTGTTAAAGAACCTAGGGTAGAGATAGATGTTAAAATTTTTGTGTGAATGATTAGGAAAAAGATAGAAATTTTTAAAAAAATAAATCACATGATCTCACGCAAGTGGTGATGTAAGCACCACCCATTTCACTAACTAATTGACAGGAACATTTGAAGAAGGAGCCTCGAAGAAACACATGAAGAACATCTTAAACTATGGTAAGAAATGGCTCACGTTTCTACTTTTGAATTTCCTATCAAAGATCTAGGAGTGACACAAATGCACATAATTCCCCCATCTTTACCAAATTTTCATGGTTTAGCAAATGAAGATCCAGATACATTCTTATTTGAGTTTGAAATACTTTGTAGAGGATATGATTATTGTACTGATGATCAAAGATTGAAAGTGTTTCCTCTTACTCTAAAAGGAGCAGCTCTCCGATGGTTCATGAGCCTAGGTGGGAATTGCATCCAATCATGGGAGGACATGAAGAACATATTCTTGAAGAAGTACCAAGACTATTGCAAATCCAATGAAGATATTTTTGGTATGATACAAGGGGAAGATGAAAGTTTGGAGGACTATGTAGATCGATTTCAATACAACCTTCAAAAATCAAAATATAAGCATTTGGAGAAAGAGATCTTAAAAACACTCCTTCTTAAAGGAATCAAAGATGAATGTTTAGAAATCTTAAATCTGATAGGAAAAGGTGATGTTTTTCAGTTATCATATGATGATGTTTGTGAGTTGTGCATAAGGTATTCAAGAGGAATCTCCAAGGCTGGTAAGAATTCTAGAGATGTTTTTTCTTTGTTTTCCAAATCTGCTACAAGAATAGGAGACATAAGAGCTGAAATCAATGTTTTATTTGAAAATTTTAAAGTTGATTTTATTAGCTCTCTAAATGAAAAATTGGATGTTTTGCAGGTTCATAAAAATGAAGAATTTGATGAAGTGTTTTGTTCTCATGACCGAAAGGAGCATCTCATAGATACTCACTCTTCCTTATCTACGATGAAAGTAGCATATCAAAGAGATGGGAAAGCTGCAACAAGGCCTATAGGTATGGTTCAAAACACTTTTTCTCCATTGTCATACTTGCATAATCCATTATGGAATTTTAATGTGTTAGGGCAGCCATGTCAATTTCAATATAACCACCTATCTTGTTTACAAGTTGGGCATGGTTCATCTTATGATGGCATGACTACTCTCCCTCATCTTGTAGCACAAACATATTCTCCATATTTTTCACCAGCTCTTCCACAACATCCTGCTTGCATACCAAATTCATTCACTCAACCCAATCAACCACATCATCACAATGCTCCATTCCTTACACATTTTCCTGCTCAACTAATTCCACACCCTCACCACAATAAACCAGTACAACATGCTTACAATGTTGAACTGCCAAATTTACCCACCCTTCCCACCCATTCTATCTCACATGCACCATTAGAGAAAACCTACAATGAGATTCAGAATGTTTCAAATGCAAAAATTGTAGAAGCTATGGAAGAAAATGAGGTTTCTTTTACTATGCATCAACAAGCTATTTTAAAAGCTCAAGAACTTCATGACATGATGGCTATGCGAAATCAAAAAAGTAAAGGATATATTGAAGATTGGTTTCACTTCATCATTTGTTTGCAACATCACTCTATGCTTCAACAATTTTTGATACCATTTTTTGAAGGGAAGTTGGCTTCTCATACCCTAATATCCATTAACATGCATTTTTCAAATTTGGGTATGTGCATACGTGAAGCCTTACTTCGAAAATGGTTTCACTGGAAGTACTCATATACGTATTAATATTCATTTTTCAAATCAAAATAGGTTAGTGTAGAAAATAAAATAAATAAGGGAATAAATAAATGCATTTTGTTTTTTTGTAAAACTAGTTGTTTCTTTTGTTGCAACACGCTATCAAAATCAACATCGGTGATAAATATTTCGATCTATTTGTGTATGTAGATAAATCATAATATAAATAATAAGTTCTACAAACACTCATTTTCATTTTTATCACCAATTTAAAAAAATGCTTGAATATCATTTTTTTGGCTTGCGGGCTTGATGAACTTTCTGGAAAAACAGTCGGGACAGTCATGTTTTGAGGGACCAAAAGTGAATATTTTTAAAACCTGTTTCTACCCTAGGTAGCCCTTGATGTCTACTTTCTAACCCAATTTGAACCACTCAATTTGGATTTGAAACGAAAAAGTTAGAAACAAAACATTGACAGGGTGTCTAGCAGGCAGCTCAGGAACAGAGTTGGGACAGTCAGTTTTTGGAGGCCTAAATGACCATATTTTAAAAACCTGTTTCTATCCTAAGTAGCCCTTGATGTCTACTTTCTAACCCAATTTGAACCACTCAATTTGGATTTGAAACGAAAAAGTTAGAAACAAAAAATTGACAGGGTGTCTAGTGGGCAGCTCAGGAACAGAGTTGGGACAGTCAGTTTTTGGAGACCTAAATGACCATATTTTTAAAACCTGTTTCTATGGTAGATTCCCCTATGAATCTAGTTTACAATTAAATTTTAATCACTCATTTTCGATATCGTATGGGGAAGTTATGATCAAAATACTGACTGTCTATCGTAAATCAGCACTCTTAAAACTATGTCTTTCTGGCTGTTCCTTACAATATTTGACCTATCAATTCTTCTTGTCTTCAAAACCTGTTTCTATTGGAGATAAATAAATGAATCTATTTTCATTTCCAATTTTAATCATTCGAATCCGACATCAAACGAAAAAGTTACGCTTGAAATATCAACTGTTGGTCTAAGTCGGGTAATCGACAATGACTCTATTATGCAGGTTGTTCTAACTAAAATTGACATATCATATCATTGAATATTTAAAACCTGTTTCTAATGGAGATAAAACTTTGAATTAGCTCTCATTTGGCTTTGGAATCACTCAATTTCGACGAAAAACAAAGAAGTTGTGATTAAAACACTGCAGGTTAGTATGATTGGCCACTGCTCTCCCGCAGGTAACAAATAAATTTTACTTTGTTATTTTCTCTGTGGATTTGTTCTACAGAGTAACTACTTGTTATTTTTTTACATAATTATTGGATTAGGGGAGCCTGTACACCTCTCTTTCTTCATGATTTAATGTTTTATTGCAGGTAGATACTCGTTTTTTGCAGGTCTTGGGAAAATAAAGAAGGTCAATTTATGGACGAGTGATTTTTGAAAGAAATTTTAAATGAAACAAAGGAATTTCATCCAACTCATTACTCAACGGATTCATAATAGAAGAAATGAAGAATTGATTTCCATTTGAAGATTCATGTCTTGTCACTGTTGCCAAAACATTTTTCAAAAAGATCATCTTTTTTTTACATAACATCATAGCTGTTGTAACTCAATTTATTTATTTACATACTGCTTTTTGTTGTTTTTTTCTAATTTCTCTTATATTTTGTGTTTCAGGTGTTGCTTCATTCAAAAGTGCAACTCATCCTCAGCATCAATGCCGTGAACAGCTAATTTGTTTTTTTTGCATGTTTGCATTTTATGATTGTTCATTTTGCTGTTCCTTTTTCACAGTTCATTTTGCTGTTCCTTTTCGAAATGGAATAGCTGCTGTTCCTTTTCGAAATGGAACAGCACTTTTGCATTTTCACATTTTGCTGTTCCTTTTCGAAATGGAACAGCTACTGTTCCTTTTCGAAATGGAACAGCTACTGTTCCTTTTCGAAATGGAACAGCACTTTTGCACTTTCACGTTTTGCTGTTCCTTTTTGAAATGGAACAACACTTTTGCACTTTCACGTTTTGTTGTTCCTTTTCGAAATGGAACAACTGCTGTTCCTTTTCGAAATGGAACATCACTTTTGCACTTTCACATTTTGCTGTTCCTTTTGGAAATGGAACAACACTTTTGCACTTTCACGTTTTGCTGTTCCTTTTCGAAATGGAACAGCATTTTTGCACTTTCACGTTTTGTTTTTCCTTTTCGAAATGGAACAGCTGATGTTCCTTTTCGAAATGGAACAACACTTTTGCACTTTCACGTTTTGCTGTTCCTTTTCGAAAATGGAACAGCTGCTGTTCCTTTTCGAAATGGAACAACACTTTTGCACTTTCACGTTTTGCTGTTCCTTTTCGAAATGGAACAACACTTTTGCACTTTCACATTTTGCTGTTCCTTTTCGAAATGGAACAACACTTTTGCACTTTCACGTTTTGTTGTTCCTTTTCGAAATGGAATAGCTGTTGTTCCTTTTCGAAATGGAACAACACTTTTGCACTTTCACGTTTTGCTGTTCCTTTTCGAAAGGGACAGCACTTCGACACTTTTCATTTTTGATGTTCCTTTTTCAAAGGAACGGTACTTTTGATTTTTGCTATTCCTTTTTCCAAAGGAACGGCATTCGCATTCTCACATTTTTTTTTGTGTGTATTTTTGTTTTTTTGGTGTGCATTTTCTTTGTTGTTTCCTACACGGAACACCACTTTTTGAGTGTTTTTGCTGTTCATGCAAAAGAGCAACACTTTGGGATTATTTTCAAGAGCAACCCTTCTTTCTTCTTGTGATATTATTCCTAATTCATCTCAACCACATTTTACTGATTCCCTTTTATGGCATGAAGTACACTACTTTTATCAGGACAAGAATTATGGGTTCTTTTGAAGCAAAGTTAATATCATTCACGTTATAATCTTTAACAGGATAGCTCCTTGATGATAGATTCTTTTCAGAAGGGACACAATTATTTATATATCACTTTACTGCATTGTTTTCTGTTGAACATATATTGATTGACCATCTTAATACCATGCTGGTTCCACCCTTCCTGGTTATAATCTTCTCTGTCTGTAATAAATGAGATTATGGGTATATTTTTTTTTCTATTGACATGTTCAACTTCTTCCGCCATCCCTGCTCTTAAGGAGTACTGAACCTCCCTCTTTTTATCATAAAAATGTGTAAATATAACAAAATTTTGTTCGCAGATGGAGGATAGGGGGTCTCATTACGAGCCAGCCTACCATGTTCATAAGGATGTAACAGAGTGACATTCCCGTTATGGCCACCACACCAGGGTCATGATCCACTGGATAGCCAAAATTATCCTTGGAACAGGAGGTCTCATCACGAGCCGGCCTGATCACTTTTGCTACATCCCAGTGAATGGCAGTGTGATTATTTGGTTACCACGCCAGCACACTGATCTCTTCTGTAGAACAGCACTGTAACTCTCCATTTATAAATTGAGGATCCTGGCTCATATGGGTTAAAAAGCAACCCTGCCGAGGCTATGGACGCCTGCTGGCAGTAGCGGCTCTGCTTATGGTATTGAAGTTATATCTTATCGTCAATTATTATTATAATACCCTTTTCTTATTTTTTCTTTTTATCAGAGAAGTTATTTCCTTAACTTTTTCCCTGTTTTGAACCTTTATGCATGAGAAATTGTTTTATGATCAATCACATCATTTTTAGCTAAGAATACCATCAGCAAAGCATATTTTTAGCATATTGTTGTCCTTTTTCGTTTTGCATAAACTATCATCAATCCAAAGCATCCTATCTCTTATTCATAACTATCTTTACACACTTTGCTCTCAATATAACCATAACTTTCACCGTCCTATCATTGATATGTGTACTCTGCTTCATTTACTATTGTATTGTTCACTCCCTTGCCTTGTCATCAACACCACCCCTTTCATATGCTTTATGGTTATGGAACCCATTTTCCAATTGGAGGGGGGAATGTATGCATTATGGGGTTGCATGCGATATGATTACTGCACTTTGCCATACCTTGTTGATTTGACAACATATTAGTATTGCATGTATACATAAGTTTTTCTAATTGAAATTTTGCATGCATTTTATCTGTTGCTATTCAAAGCTAACACTATGGATTCAAGAACATTGTATGCAAAATAGTGCTTTGTTTACAGGAAAACAACAAGTATGGAGAATTCTATTCGCAGCATGACCACATTATTGCAATTACTAGAAGAGGCTCGAGCAACTCGCGAACGTGAACAATTGTTCAGACATGATGTGCTTGTCTAGATTCCACCTTTTCTGCCTACATCAGCTTCAACAAATGCCAGTACCTATATGTCATTTCACATTTTTCTTTTGGAGGTAAAACTTGAGGTAAAATCGCATAATTTTCTGATTTATTACAAATTTAGGAGAATTTCATAAAAATCCATTTTGAACATTATTTATCATCCTTCATTTCACATCTTTACCACTTCCCCTTTTTTAGTAGCATATCATTTCCGAGTGTGGGGTAGTGTTCCTTCATTTCTTTCTTCTAACCACATCATTCATATTATTTATCATCCATTTCTATTCTTATTCATTCTCAATGCCTCCCTTATGCCATGTTGTTTTACACCAAGCATAGAATTCAACAGATAGTAGCTACCACCTCTATTTGTTTTCTAGCATCGCATGAGGACATGCTAATTTTTCAGAGAGGGGGAGGAATTGCTACGCATGATGGATGTTTTCTATTTTCTTTCTCATTTAAGGCATACAATTTCAGTGTAGAAATTGATTTCCATAATATTTTTAAAAACTATGAACTCAATTCTTGTGATATCTAGGAAACACAAACATACTATTAAAATACACATACCTAGATAATTTCAAGATAAATTGGTTCATAAAATTTTTGGAAATCATGCACTCTCACCTACAGCCATTTTGTTTATATCTCATGATCCGTGCATCAAAACAATCCGATTTTTGGATCATAAAGGCATTTATATATTATAAATTTACTTGCCAAATTTCAACAAAAGCTGGTTTGTAGTTTTTGAGAAAATGGTTAATGAAGTTTGCTGTTACTTATATCATATTTTGTTGCAACTTCATATATACATATAATTGAATGTCAATGTAAAAATTGTTATGCCTTCATCATGATTACTAAAAGTGAATATTCATTAATTAAGGAAGAATTCATTTGTTCTATCCATTTCATGAGCTGAGATGAACATATTTTTTATCGCTTGGTTAACACATGGGTTTTTGTCTTTGGGTTGCATAAAGACATGCAGTATATTCAGTTTTCGTTGCATGAGGACATGCAACATATTGAGTGTGGGGGTATGTTGGGTCGTTAATATGCCATTATTATTATCACTTTTTAACACTTATCCCACCCATTTCCACTATTCTTCATCATATCATTTGTTATAATTTATCATTTAAATCCATTTTATAAATGATTTATGCTCTTATGAATGAATATTATTTATTCTCCTTTATTTTTAATAAATTAATGATTATGCATTATTTTATCAATGATAGTTCTAATAAGTTGGTTATAACATTATTCACCATTTTTAGCCTCCAAGGTAACTTCCATATTGAAGATTTGATTTTTAAATCTGCCAACTCAGAAATTCGCTGGTTTAAGGAGTGACAGTTTTGCGGTTGAGATTCTGAGCAAATGAAGACGAATTTGAGAAATCCGGAACATGGGTTTTGTCCATAACGGGCCCAATTAACTTTTTTGTAGAACGGTTTGCCCAAATTCGGCTTGTACAGAGAGAAACGTAGGGTTCTTTGAGCACGATTTTCTCAGATTTGCAGTTGCGGCCGACCTCCAAACTTTAGCTGCAAACCCAAATTCGTCTTGCTTTTGTTGAGAGATGAAAGGAAATATATTTTCTTGTTGATCATCTGGTTAGAATCAAACCAATTTTGTAATGTAAATCATGTTGTAGTTATCTCTATTGTAACTTCTCTCTGATCTCTCTATTTAAATGAAAACAAAGATCAGAGATGGAGGTGATTTCAGGGAGACTTCAGGATGACTTTGGGGATTCGAATGATGGCGAATTGATGATTTGAATTAGAGATTCAGAAGCAAGGATTCATGATAGGATAGGAGGAAGGAAGGATTGTTTTATGCTGTAAGTCTCAAAGCTTCAACTATTGTAATGATTTCACTATTTAATGATTAATACATAATTTGGGCGTTGCTGTTCACTCTTTTCCTTCTGAAGTAACCCAGCAGCATCCGCTGGCAGCTAAGGGCCCAGCCTCTGGTGGAGTACGCTGCTGCTGTTGTGTATCATATCTTTACAATTGCTGTTGTATCATTATACTGTGAGTTATGCGTGGTTTGCTTATCTTTATTACTCGGTAATCTGATATATCTTTCATATGCTATGTTATGCTCTGTTATGATCAATGCACTAATGGTTTTTCTCAGGAAATCTGTGTAATGACTCTGCATTGTATAATTGAATCTTTTCAGAGTTGATCACATGATTTTAGTCTCAACCAGTTATTTCTGTTACAGAGCGTCTGTATTGAATATTACTGTCATTTGAATCATTTGAAATCCTGATTATGGGAATCCGAAAGTAATTTTATTCTATTTGGAAACATAGTCGTATTATCCTTAATTGTCAGATTACTATATTAGTGTGAGGTGTGCATATATGATCGATGAGTGTTGTTCCATAAAGTATATTCCATCCAATTTGCCTTAAAAGAGAAGATTGTTATTTTATTGCAGAGTGTGAGTAAGTTGGTTTTGACTCACGAGATTTAGTTCTTTTGATTGTTGTTTCATTTACTGTTGTTCTATTTACTGCTGTTCTATTTCCTTTTGCTATTCCATTTTACTTTCTGCCGTTCCATTTACTTGCATTTGCTGCTTTGGTGTGAGAGAAGGTCTAAGGCTGTAGTGAGCCAGCAAGTCGTTGCTTAGCTCCCAGACCTATGGTCCATGCTCTAATTTCCTTTCCATCAGTTTCTAGAGGGATGGGTTATCACTTCCGCACCCTTGACTGATAAGCTGTCTTGTGTGATTTTATCCTTTTGAAGTAATTTAGTCATAGTTTAGCATCCGTCTACTCTTGTGTTCTCTGAACGCTGTACTACTAAACATTACTCTTGAGTAAATAGCCGCCTCAGACTGAGTACACTCTTGAAATAAAAAGTCGTCCCTGGGTTGACAATTAATGTGAGGTAATTAGGAGTTTAAAAGACACCTTTTTATCGCTCCACAACGCTCATCCTGAGCCGAGGCATTAAATATGCCGGACATGATTACGGGCATTTGAGTCCCAATTTTGTATATTTTTTGGACACACATATGTACACTCGAGACGCTTTACGATAGATATATATATATATATATATATACTTTTTAACTTTTTGATGCTTGATTTTATTGTGATGAATGATTAATATGCCAGTCTAATGCTTGATTAGCGATAGAATCAGCTAACCAATTATGAGATCTTGGAATATGCAAATAATTAATATAAGTAAATGATCTTTGCAACAACCTCACTCTTAAATACTGGCGATATAAAGGTGGATCCCGTACCCGATAAATGTTATTTAATTGAGACACTATCAATTGAGAATCAAGATAAACTACCAACGAGTCGATCCCATGAGAGATTGCCTCGGATAATAAATTAATAACAGCAGTATACTTGGCCATATTGTTTGAAGCAGGACCGATGCACACGCCTCTTGATGCCATCAATTGACTAGTTGGATAATAGATTACCCAAGCTGCGGAAGCAAGATTCCGAGTGTGCCGACTAGCACCATCGGCGAACCCAAAATAAACCAAATCATCCATCAACACCTGCCAAAGCAGACCAAAAAGTGCTGATATCAGAAAACTCTCGATGATATATGTACAAATATACATAAAATACAAAGAAGCCATTGCCTGGCCAAAACTAAGCAAAGTACTTCTTTAGGTAGAGCTTGTCAGGGGGCTCCGCCAACTTACTCCTAGGGATGTTTATAGGTACGATGATCGAACCAATCAATATACTCTCTTCGGCAAATGAATGTGTTGGAGCCAAAGGGACCGTACAAACATCACTAGTCGAACTGGAGGACCGAGATTCGACTTCATGCACAGGGGAATGAAAGTGTAACCGATGATGTAAATCTTCCAAAGGTCGACCTACGGCTGTCATTGCTTCGAATACCGCTTCATCCGATGGAAAAACAATATCCGAGCAATCCGATGCAGAGGTGGAATCAAGGGTCCGAAAATTAGCCACATCACCATCTATCTCCTTCCCAGAGGAAGAAGTAGAATGGTTATCTGCAGATTTATCTATAGATTCACATCTAAGCTCTACTGCAGATATAAGAGATTCTATTCCACCCACCTCGTCGTCACCTGATGTGGTCACAGATGAAGCTAAGGTTCCAGGATTCGAAGAATAAGGAGTTTGGATAAACTCTCTCCGTAAAGGATCCCTGGAGGATGAAATTATATCTATACCTGCTATAGGAGGGGGAAGATTAAACGTACCCATCAATGAAGAGTACATCCCGACTCCTAAACTCTCAGTAGGTGGACGAGGGTTACCCACTAAAGGAATAGTAGAGTCAGAGTTTGCTTGAGGATCAACTGGGCAATAGTCCAACTGATCAACCTTAACGATTTTCCCCTCATGAGGAAAGCAAATGACACGAAATAGAGTCAAAACAATGGCATCCATCTCGTATACCCAGTTCCTTCCTAAGAGGAGATTATAGTCTAGGTTAGCATCTATGACCTCTACTTCAATATTCACGACCTTTCCTCCAACACATATAGGAAAGGCCAGGATAATCCCGTATGGCCTATGAGAATGACCATCAAATGTTGTCAATAGGGTGGGTGAAGGAACAACCGACGGTGATCCAATGGCCTTCCAGCATGACATAGACATGACACACGTGGAAGCTCCCTCATCTACAACCGTTCGAAAAATATTCGTTTTCTGGTAGGTAGACTTTATCTGGAAAGCCATGTGATGAGGAAGTCTCTTTTTGACATTACTCATATCAAAAGTGAGAGCTAAGGAATTACTTGGATCCACTGCCCCCATTGCCGATAGCAAGGCACTTCGTTGAGCAGGACATGACTAGAGAACCTCTAACGCGGACATAGCACATGGACTCTGAGCCAGATCCTCAACAATGGAGTAATTCTGGGCTGCCCTAATATTAGGGTTGATAGTCGCGCATTTTGCAGAACCTTTCGATACCCGACGTATAGTCTCAACAGAAGGTCGCTCAATATGAAGCGGGTTGTTAGTTTCAGGAACTGATTTCCCCTTGGAAGTTTCACCTTCACCATAATCACGTGACTGAGTGGTCACATTAGTGTGAGCACCCATCATGAAGACATTTGATGACTTGTCCCCTTCCTGGTTGCCCCCAACGGAGGTTCCAGGGTTCGAACTCGCGCCAGCAAGAAGTTGCTGCCCTTGGGGAAACGAGTTGGTTAACACAGCTTGAGAACTAGAAGTCCCTTGCTATCCTAACAAGCGCTGAGCGTCTTCAATCTTAGGGCAGAGATGAGTTAGATGGTCTCTACTGCGCAACTTGCATGGAAACTTGACTTTCTTTCTCGACTCATTTCTACCACCACCAACATTGTTGCCGGATTTATTTGCATCGGGCTTCCCATCCTGGTTCTTTTTCTTACCTCGTCCTTTCTTTTTCCCATTGGAATTTTGATTTCCTTTGGGATTATCAGATTGGATAGCATTTATTGAAGAAGTTTGGGAAGTGGGGGAATTAGACGATGTGACTTGGTTGTTAGAAGCAGTTTGCAAGGACAACTACTGCAATTGATTCAACAAGTTCACGGTAGTTGTGTCTACTGACCCAACGATACCATCCGCGTGCGGACCTGGCTTCGAATTAGCTACATCAACCTTAGATCCAGGAGCATCTGGCAAGTACTTTTGTAGGATCCTAGATTGAGAGTAGATCAATTCTAATTGTTGGGCCCTAAAAATGGCTTGCTCCTCAGAATAGACCCCAGACATGGAGACATCCTTGGAGATCTCGGGTTGTAAAGACTTCAAAAGCCACTCGAGACGGTACTCTAGAGGGATTTCGGCTTTAATGAGCCTCTTTCTCCGTCTCCATTCCTGAATATGGTCAGAAATGTGGGTTGCCTTATCTTGAGGAAAGGTGGCCAGAAGTTCAGTTCCGGCATCATAGCAGACAGGCAACTGGAAGTGATTTAAGAAACTATTGGCTAAGTCAGCGAACGATGTAAAGCTGCCCCTTGGCAACTCTATATACCATTTGGCCGTATTACTAGTCAAGGTGCGCTGAAAGAGTCTCAACCTAATTGAGTCATCGATAAGGGAGTTAGATGAGCACCACAAATGGAATGTGGTTACATGGTCGCCTGGGTCTTCACCACTCTTCCCTTCGAATTTTGGAATGTCCGAAGGGAGTTTGGTTGGGACCGGAGGCCAGGCTGGATTGTACTTGATTGGGTCATTTGTTAACTTAGTGAGATCTGGCAAGTTTAACGTTGCCAGAAACGGAAGCCTAGGAGGACCTTGGGGATTCCACCCAGACTGGGCAGAACTCCCAAATCTCTGAAAAGATTGTCCTGGAATTTGGGAGGCACTAGGTTGCCCGAAGTAACCAGTAGAACTGGCTGAACCAAAAGGCAAGCCTTGTGGTCCAGCAAAATTCAGAGTTTGACCAACTCCATCCGTATAACCTCCATAACCAGCAAAGTTTCCTCCTAAAGGATGGTAGGGAGTTGATAACCCCTGATACAGATTCCAAGCCGAAGCAAGGGGAGGAATACTTTGAAACATGCTAACCGTGGAGTACGGCCTATTCCCTTGTTGGCCGATAAACGGATTCCTAGTTCCCGCGCTACTAACCCCAGGGTTATTCCAACCTTGGAAAGGATTGCTGCTTTGTCCTACAGAAGAAAAAGGCATGGATCCTACCGTCGGGTTGGAATGTGGTATATGACCACTTCCGAAAGGAAAACCCTGGAATGAAGCCGATCCACCCATCATGGACGTAGCGACACTAAACGGAACCGATGGAATACCCTGTGATTGGGTGCCAAAAGGGAAGAATCCAGTACCAAAAGCATTGGTTTGGGCATTTCCACTCATGGACGGAATGGAGGTAGACCCCACTAAAGATGTGCTAGCAAAAGATCCGAACAAGGAAGCGGAGGGGATGGAAATGGTTCCTCCCCCTTGCACCGATGTTGGGGTTTGCATAGTCGTATCACTCGTAGAAGCCATGCTTCCAGTAGTGGTCATTGATGGTAAGCGCGTAGCGTAACTTGGACTTGACGGTCTATGCGTCGGAGTCCCAACGTATTGTAATACGTCTGGATGACTAGATGGTAGTGGAGAATTTGGAGCCACTAATGACTCTGAAAGTTCTTCTACCTCTATGTTATTCTCCGCTTGAAAGAGAACTCAAGAAAGGACTGGAGTGTCCCTCTATTGCTCAGAAGTGCCAGGCCTTGCTTGACCACTAATGCCCCCGAGAGGAGGATCAATCCCCGATGCGTCAACTGGCGTGGGATGGAACCCACCGGTAGTATTGCCTCTACGCCTTCTAGGAGAAGGCTCTAAACTTGGTGGCAAGAGACCACGAAGTCTTCAAGACCGTCTTGGAGATCGGTCAGCCACTTTGAATTTTTTGTTATGATCTAACTAAAGACTCAAAAAATTGAAAGCTAGGCCAACTAGGAGTACAGAGCACACACTATAAAGTCCCTAAAGATACAGCCAGTCAAACAACTTCCAAGTATTTCCGCTCCGGGTGATTAAGACTGGACACCAAAATACGAGAAAGTGAAATAAGGGGCCTTCCGAAGATAGTCTGGGATGATGAGGGCCCAGTCCTATCAGCGAAGGTATCAGAGGAAGTTACGCTGACCTCCTAACAACAGCCTGTGCCGGTGCAAGCCCCCAAGCTTCGCAAGGGTGCCCTCCAGTAGTACTGTCGAGAGTGATGCAACGTCAACCTCAGGTGCGACGGGATTCCCCTCCGCAGCCACCTGTGTAGTTCCCTAGGAGAAGCAACTATGGATACCAACTCGTCGCAGAAGCCAGGCGGAACAGTCGTGAGGTAAGTTCGGACAAGTAGGAGAGGGGGTATCTCTCTTCCCTGTCTTCACAGACCCTCGTGCTTAACTCCCAGATCCGGAGCTTTCTTGGTCTTCCTAATGCTATTGGATTTTCTCTCGTTATTCAGACTCCTATGTTTGACGTTTATATGGACTTGGAGAGTTAACTCTCCACTCGCCTAATCCAAGGCCCTAAAATCCTAATCTTGTTGGTGTAACTGACTAAAACAAAAAGTTCTAGTGAATTTTAGTTAGCGCTTGATTTTATTAGGCTGTTCTTTAAGTTACAAGGTAACGGAAGTGAAACTAGTGGTATTTTTTGACGCAAAAGAAATTAATAAAAACTTAACTACATGCACATGCACTTTTTCGTTTTTCGATGAAGAGCAATTTCTATAGGGTTCAGAGGTACTTCTAATAAAACAAATTTTTCTTTTCTTTTCGTTAATGCACACTTCACACTCACAAAAGCTAACAAAGCTATGTATGCCCAAAAGGGGATGCAAATCTATCCTAATGCAACAACTATATGTGGATGCAAGATTCAAAACTACTCTAAAAACAAAATGAAAGTTGCTTGCTTATCAAACTTTATCTTGCCACTTAAGATGCCTAGATGGAATATGAGATGTTTCCATTCATTTCGTCTAAACACTAAAAACAAGTTCTAAGACAAACATACAACACTTTCACTTCTCTAAAAGGAAACCAAATGAAAAGCAAGTTCAAGAAAGCAAAACTAAGATTTTCAAAAGATTTTCTTCAAAGCAACAAACAAAAAAGTCTTTTCAAAAAATTCTCTCAACAACACTGAAACTTGTGATTCAAGAATAGGCAATTAAACACTTTTGCGAATCAACACCACTTAATGGATGAAAACCCAACAAAAATAAATGTGTTTAAAATCGCTCTTAACAATCAAAAGCAGCAATGAAAGCCTTGGCAACGAAAACCAAAAAGATCAAAAAGACAAATTCCAAGAAAGTGTCAAACAACAACTTTCATGAAACAAAGAAGTAGATGGTCACAAAAAGCAATTTTGTCAAGCAAACAAAAAGTCACCAAAAGCAAGATTAACACAAAGATTGAATTCAATCTTCCTACCCTGATGAAACAGAGCAGCCAAGATTCCTAGCAAGAAATCTTGCGTGCTTTAGCCAAAAAATGATGACGCTTGCAATCAACAAAACAAGACCAATACTCCTTATAATCAAAGAGAATTCAGAAAGAGATGCTCGCTGTAAAACAAATAACTGATACTGGAAAATGATTGTTTCAAACTGACTCAAACCACCAGACAAACCTTCAGAGGCCAAAAAGATTTACAAATCTTGAAAATTGGAATATATACGCGACTGTACTGTAGTACAGATTGCATGTATACGCGACTGTGTTTGAGGAAACCTGCGTATACGCGGGTTCACTCAAAGAAACAAGCGTATATATGCCTCTATATCTAAGAAAAACTGCGTATATGAAAAGCTTCAAGAAAAAAAAAAAAGAGAAACTGAAGAAACTGGCAAAGCTTAAAGTTCAAGAACAGACCAGATAGTAACAGCAAGCAGACAAGGCAGCTAAGCCCTGATTGGCTTGAAAAACACCCAAACTAGGAACAACAAGAGTGTTGTCCCCAGTGGAGTCGCCAATTCTGGTAGAGGGAATTACTCCCCTAGGGATTTTTGGGTGAAACCCTAGCAGACTGAAAGTTGTCTATTCAAAGAAACATGCATTCATACAGCCATTATGCTATTATAAGCAAATTCTATGATAAGGGTACATACCTTCAGTCCTATGTTTGAGAAGGCCTTTAGGGTCCAAACCCTTCTTGGAGTTCCCTTCTTCTCTTTTGTCCTGCAAAACAAACAATTCAAAGAACACAGCAGTACATGGACAAAAACTTATAAAGAAACCATCTTCATGTTATAAAGAAAGGTAGTTAGTTATGAAATCCAAACAACCATTTACACATGAATTCAAAACATGAATATCATTAACATAAAGAAGATTCATTTCGGGAACCAAGACATGTGTTTCTTTTATTATAGACAAATAAAGTACATAAAAAGGAATATGTTCACCTGAGTCACCTTCAGCAAGCTCCAAGCAAAGCTTCCTTCCGGATCCGTTCCAGCCTCAAGACTCTAACAAAACTCCTTCCATGACTTTCTCCATGATGTCATAAATGGTGGATGAACATCAACACACAAGGAAACAAAGGTTTCCTGTACAAAATGGAGGAAGTGCAGAAGGCACAAGGGACTTCAGACCTGGTCAAGGGAAAAATCTCAGCATAATAACCTTTCTCTCTATTCTCCCCCTTAGGCCTTCCCTTTGAGGTCTTTTTATACCATCTCCAAAGTAGTTTTTTAGTTAGGATTTGGTTGGGAACAGTTGGGCCACGGGCACTAACAGGTGATCAGCAGGTAAAACCCGCGATCTCCGCTCGAAAAGAAGGAATTTTATATTTTTTTAAGTGTTTTAATACATACACGCGGGTTGGATATACACAGACCCGCGTATACATGCGTTTAACTCAGGGCAATGTCGCGTATAAGGGATAAAACACTGTTTTTTAAATTTTAGGACCAGGTCTGGAAGGAGGGGTTGCCCTAGGCCATGAGTACAGCATCACAAACCATAAGAGTGAGATTTGGAGCTATAACAGTCCCTTTCTTTCCTTTTCAGACTCCTTAACGGAAAAGGTCCATCTGAGCACTTGTCACTTCAGGCTCATCAAAAATCGAAGGAGACTAGAGTCATCTTTGTTTTTTCTCGACTCTTAAAAACTAAAAAAACAATTTGTGTCAAAGTATCTAAAATTCATTTAATTCGAAAACATACCTTCCCTTTATTTTAGTTGATCGAGTAATCCGCAATCGTGGAAGAAATTCAATTGAAACCCCGTCGTTCGCGGAGGCTTACGAGTCAACCGTCTTTGTCTCTGGAATCGAAACCAGTACGGACAAAGCGAACTCGTTTAACTGGTTCCAAATCTCCTATCAAAGTTAGAACAAGTGTTCCAATGACATCAGAGACTCCAGTTACTCCAAACATTTCTGGAATGCCTGCCTCTACAAAAGAATTTCAACAGCAACAGAAGGACAGTGATACTGATCCTAGTCTGAGAGTAAACACTTGTGTTACTGAACCAATTCCATCTATAACTGGTTCAGAGAGTCTTACTCTTCAAACATCTGTTGCTGCCGATTTCACAACTTCTTCGGCACCAGAAATATTTTACGGACTTGACGGTCTTCCCCTTCCACCTGGTCTTATTGCAATAGAAGAAATTGTAGAAGATCCTCAAACAAGTACTCCAACGCACTTTGGAGTAGGGATCACTCTATATCCTTCTTCGTCAGAAGTTAGTTTACCACCAGTGGAAGCTCCTGTAGAATCACTAGGTAATCTTTTGGATAGATTACAAATGTCTGAACAACCGTCAACATCTAGGACTGTGTCGTCTGACACAGCGACGGCAGAACTCCCTGCTATCACTCTGACAATGTTCGCCGGTATACCATCTGTCCCGACTAGCTCTCAGCCGCTAGAAGGAGCCCACTCAGGGGCTATTTCGACAGTATGGTCCGTTCCTGTTTGTTCATCCGGAATAATATCCGGAAACTCTTATGTTGAGTCTCAACAAATTGATCCTTTTGGAGGTCAATTTGGGCAGTCTGGCCCCCAAGGGAAAACAATTCCTTTCAGTTCTGGATTACCACCGTATGGGGGGCAGTATACCCTTTCATTATCCCCTCCGTGAGGATATCCATACGGGAGTTCACAACAACATTCAGGTTATACTGGAATTACCTCAAGTGGTTGGGTACCTATACTACCTCAATAACCAAGAGTTGTGTACTCAATGCAACAATGCGTACCTATGTCGAATATCCCGACTACGCCAGCTATTGTGACGGTGTCGCAAGTTCAAGCGCTGCTTGTTGTATGCCAACCTCAGGTTTCTCAGGTTGTAATGCAATAGCCCCTTGACCCTGCAACTCAACCACAATTGCCGACTAATGGAGTGACACAGGTTCAGATGGGTACAATTACCCCTCATCTTGGTCAAACTGTTAGTATCGGGCAACAACACATGGCTTCACAACCATGGCTGGTGCAATACCAACAACCGCAATTCCAACAAGTATACCAAGGTTCTGAGTAGAAAATCTTTGCTAATAGTGGACAGCCGTACATTCAAAGCGGTCAAAATCAACCATTTTATAATGGTCATGTCCATCAACCTTACCAAACATACCAGCAGCAAATGCATTATGCCGGTATGCAAAGACCAACTGCTCAGGAAATCCCATCTTACCCTGGGTATGCTTCACCTAACCTGAACCAACAGTTACCCTTTGTGGCAACTTTAGAGTTACCTGATTTAAACCGGTTAACAAACGATCCAATTGCTTACGCCCCTTGGTGGCCAGCGATTCCGCATAAACTTCCATAAGATATTCCTAAATTTAATGGAAATCTGGGTGAAGATCCATCGAATCACGTGATGACCTTTCATCTATGGTGTTCATTGAACACCCTAAATGATGATTCGATAAGACTTCGCCTCTTTCAGAGGACGTTAACGGGTCCGGCGGCAAAATGGTACATCGAATTGCCTAGAGCTTCGTTCGACAACTTCAGTACCTTAGCCACAACCGTTTTAACCCATTTTCAATTACCGATAAGGTATGAAACGGGAACAGAACTTCTTACCAATTTCAAACAGACAACGGCCACTCACATATCTGATCATATACATGAGTGGCGACGTCGTCGTAGAATGGTAAAAACGTATGTCCCCGATCAGCTGTTAGCTGAATGGTTTATCAAGTCATTACTGCCTTCCATCACGGAAGATGTGGCAAAGGGGGGAGTCGTAACAGAAGAGCAAGTTATCGCTCGTGCGCAATATCTGGACTTGATTTACACTCAGTTCGGCACGCTCTACGATAAAATACCTGACGCCCCTAGACCGGAATTCTCAATTCCTCCTCCTCCTAAATCAAACAATGACTCTCAAGCCGGCGATGGCGTGATTGGCATGACAGACATGAAATCGACAAAGGCCACATCCAAAAAGGCCCGGAAGATTTTAGGTCAAAATGCAAAAGATGAACTTCTTGCTTCGGAAGTAAATGCCGTATCGACAGATAAAGGCAAAGAAACCAAACAACCAGGGAGCAAGAAGAAAGGCAAAGGGAAGAAGAAGAAACAGGAGGAATCATCATGTTATCTCAAAATCAGACCCTAATAGGCTGCTGGTCAGGTTGACTCTAAGTAACTATTTCAAACCTACTTTAGGCTGAGGCCTAGCCTCCTCAACCTGAGAGGGCTCTCTCTTGATGGATTAATGATTTGATTAAAGATAAGATGGCTAACTCTTATAGAACAACTGTGAAAAATATGAATGCTGGAAACACATTAAACAACTATCCATTGGGCTTATGGAGTCAACAACACCTCAATCTAACAGTGAACTTAACCTTACATAGAAGTCAGGGCATTCAGCATTTAGACATTCAGAACATCAACTCATATGGGACCACACAATTTATAAATGTATACAGGAAATCAGAGCACATTCAGTGAATTCTGAGTGATTATACATCTATACCACTGTAAGAATTAAGAAAAGGATAACATCACACATTCTGAACATAAGAAATCCTTCATGAATCCTGAGAAGTAAAGTCAAAATTATATTACTGAAAATGAGTCTTACATAAGCCAAATACAAGCTTTTGTTATAAAGTTTTCCAACCCTGATTACATTTTGTTTCAGCTATATATAGAGCTCTTATTCTAACTGATCGAGATTCCTCCTCCAGCATGAGGGGAATTCAAAAACTACTTCTAATGACACCTATTAACCCTTTAACTAACTAATAAATACAACAAAGTGTTGACTGGAGTTTTTTTTTAGAGATCTAAATCAACTATGACTCTAACTCCATATTACATGCATGATGGCTTTAATTAAGATGATTCCTCGTTATTTGACATCTGGTTCCCTTCTAGTTGAGTTGTGATGGTCTTCAAGGCTCCATGGTTGTCTTCAATGACACATGTTTACCAATGCCCTGAAAGATAGGAAACTACCCCTGTTTACTGGTCTTTAGTTTTCCCCAAAATATTCGAATGTAAATAAGCATGTCCTTTATCCTTTAATTACCCAAAATGGAGTAGACTGCCACGTCCTTGATGCGTTGTAAGCTTTTTCCCATGTACATGTGTGCAGGCAAAAGTTTCTTGTAAACTGTTTGATATATCCTGAACTGTGGTAAATGTGCTCACTTTACGGCAAAAATTTAAAGTTGGATTTGAATATATATTTTCTCCACCTGTCTTGACCTGGTTGACTGTTGATAGCTTCAGATGATGCCTTATATGCCTTTTAGACGTTTCCCTTTCAAAATTCCCGCTTATAATTCAAAACTGCTTGACTTACGTTGAAATCATCACTTTCAGCAGTTTCGTAGCGCGCTACGAAACTGCTGAGTTATTTAAAACAACTTGTTTTTAACCTGAGACCTTTATTAGCCAAGTGCTTGATTTCCAAAAACTTCTTTAGACTTTCCACAGGTTGAATAGGAATTTATATTTCTTCAGAAAGATAAGATCAAGCAAACTTGTCAAAATTTTGAAACAAAATCTTACTTGAAATGAAAACTCATTTAGCAGGTCCTTTAAGCTGGTTTAGCTGTGCCTTCAGATCTTCAATTTGTTTCTTCATAGCTTTATTCCCAGCTCTCAGTTGCATATTGATCCTTCTGATGTACTTGGCTTCTTTGATTGCTGGTACTATCCAGGTGTGAAATTGTGAATGGCCATCAACCACTGAATTTAGCTGGGCTTCTACAGTTGCATTCCCTTCCCATAGAGTTTTATAATACTTTGCATGTATGACTGCATGTCTTCTAACGGCTTTTTTCAATTTGGCAATCTCATACTTAGCTGATTCTAATTGGCTCTTCAGGACTGCTATATTATTTTCTTTAGGTGTAATGACCGTTTTGCCTGCGTTTTTCTGTGTCTCTTCCCCTGTTTCCTCTGTTCTTGGCAGTACTTCCTGTACTTGATGGAATCTCCTTGTCATAGGTCTTCTAGGTTTAAAAACGAACTCTTCAGCTAGCTCATCAAATTTAAGCCTTTTTGAGGCCTTGGATTTCTTGGTGCTTTCTTGTTCTGACTGTATTAACTCGATTTGAACTAGTAGAGACTGCTCAAATTCAATAGCCTGTAATAAGTCATTTAAACTTGCCTTGGACACTGGACTTTCTTCGACTGCTATAGCTTTACCTTTTTCCTTATTCATCTGGATTCTTGTTCTTATCCTTGAGACTACTTCAGATGTGCTTGTTTCAGGTACAGTCTTTTTACCATGAGCTTTTTCCTTAGTTGATTGCTGAGGTTGATCTTGGATGACGAGTGGCTTCACTTGTTTTCTTACTTGTGACTTTGGAACTCTTTTAGCTCTTGCTTCTGTTTGGAGCTCAGCTATTGTAAAATCTCTAGCAGGTGGAGGAGTGAGGCCAGTCTGGCTTTTGAAGCCAGCCATAAAAATGAATGAATTCCAATATCTGTCTATATTTTGGAGTCCATCTAAAACCAGTAGTTTGATGAAACCATGATGAAACAAAGAGGTTTCACAATCCTCTTTCCTCATCTGTACCTTATCACACATCTTACTCAAACTACGGAACAGATAAAAAGGTAAGTCTATGGAGACCTTCCCGGTGAAATGAAAAAGGAGTTTAAAATGGCAAGAGTAAACCTTGTTATACCTTCCTTCACAAGTTAGATATTTTTGTATGCAGGTGAGTAAGTGAGCATAATATTCTTTGACATAATTCCTGGGCACTTCCTTACTTAAATCTTCATTTACAAATTCATCCTTCAAAAACTCCTTACAAGGATTCATGTCAAATTTGAAGTTTTTAAACCATTCCTCTTGTCCTCCTGGGATCTCTGTCATAGTAGATATCACTTCTGGTGGAACCTGCAATTATAACATGGCTACTTTTGAATTCAAGCCTATGAAGTTAAGTGCAAATTCTTTAGTTACCTGTGCGTGTCCTCCTTGTAACTTTTTGCAAAACTTCCAGCACCCGGCCTTTTTAAATGCTTTCTTCACCTCTTCATTTCTCAGCGTTATATCCAGGCCTTTAGGCTCAGTCCTTAGAGGTTTTCCAGATCTGTGCTCCTTTTTCTCCATTGATTCTTCCAAATCTTCGCAAACAATAACTACCAGCTCCGGTTGGAATTGTGTTTCAGCTTCTATTTGAATTCAGCCTCGCTTGATTATCAGCCTCGCTTGAGTTTTAAATTTTTCCGTTTAAAATCTTTCAAGATGTAATCTTGCAGATTTGTCATTCATGCAAGACTTACGGCCATCATTAAGATTTATGCACGGTTGTCTTTCTTGGGAATGATAATTCGTGCGTATCAACAGATCTAGTGGTGGTGATAGTGGCAATGAGTGGTAAAATGTGATAAGAGAGGTACATGAGCTGACATGAGAAGACACGGCCTATGACTCACCTAACGGACTTGACATTTCGGGAAAGATTCGCTGCGAAAGGTACAAATCCATGATTTCGCAGCGCGGTCAGTTTTAAATTTGAATGATGCGCTGCGAAACTGCCTAATCATGATTGCGCTGCGAAACTGCCTAATCATGATTGCGCTGCGAAATTACAAAAAGACTCGGTGGCTGATATAAGATAACAGGTGACTGTAAAACAATGGTAGATGGAGGAGAACTAATGGGAGCTGAGAACAATTTGACTCAAAAACTCTTCAAAACTTCAGATTCTAAGGGAAGAAAATTAAAACAAAAATAAACTAGCATTGACCTTTATCATCGGGCTAGGATGAAAAGTTACATATATCAACTTTAGTTCTAAGTGATAACACATCACCTGAAAAATCTTCTTCAAACCCTCCTGGAGATAGGAAACCAAAAAATCCATGCTTGATATGCGATGAAGATCATTGGACCGCAAATTGTCCACACAGAGCTTAGGTTAAAAAATTCTTTAAGAATTCGAAAACCTCAGCAGTGTTAACTGATCGATTTCCAAATCCAGGAACAAATCTGGTTGAGAGCGGAAATGCTTCCCCGTCTCAAGTACTAATGTTTGTCGGTTTCAAAACAGAAAAATGATGCTTTGATATCGACAAGGAACAAGGATTATGGGAATCCACAATGTCGAACAACAAGGATAAAGATCAACCTAGTAGTTCGACAACGACTTTGACTGAAGTTGTGCCACCCATCATTCCTGAACAAATGATAAAGTTGCCAAAGGGAGTAGTACACAAATCGACATTTAATCCTCGTGCAAAAATAGCACAGAATTATAATATAATAAAGGACCTGGCCCAATCGCCGTCCGCTATGTCGACACTTGAGGTACCGCAAAATTGCCTCTCCCAAGAGCAAGCTTTATTATCAGCAATAGGTGGGATTGACGCAATGGATTCCAATCTTGTGGCCTTTGATCATAAAGGATATGACCCTCAGTTACCAACTCAACTAGCTTTCCTTATTCAAGTGAAAGCCCTCAACAAAACCGTTCATCGAACAATTATTGATGAGGGGGCATCCACATGTATTATGTCGATGAGTTGCTGGAAAAATTTAGGCTCACCACCCTTGTCGCGATCGTCAACAATGTTAAAAGAATTTGATGGATGATCATACACTCCATACGGGATTTTAAGTAACTTTCAAGTTGAACTGGGGGGTAAAACAGTAGAAATTGATGTTGAAGTAATCGACGGAAACCTCGATTACAACATCCTACTGGGAAGACCCTGGATATATGCCATGGCCGCAGTTGTGTCGACCTACGTCAGGAAGATTGCATTTCCCTTCCAAGGAGGAATTACAATCGTCGACCAACAAACATTTCTCCCCAACAGTTCACAAGTTACGGGAAGCATTCCAATGATCCATGGAAGCAATCATTCGCTCCAAAATATCGGAGTAGGTCTCCTAAAAGACCTTGCCTTAATGGGTACTTTTTCCCTACCGCCTCCGAGTAATCTGGCGGAAGTGGCCACAGTGGAATATGAAATCTTCTATATCTAATGGATTTGGATTTCGAGGATGGTTCTTATCTCGTGTCGACCTCGTTAAAAAAGTGAAACAAGGAGTCATGAGGATAACCCGCCACGAGCAGTGTTACTGCAGGGTTCAAGCTCATTAAAAAATAAACCCGCATCGAGCAGTTTTAGCACATAGTTCAAGCTCGTTAAAAAATAAACATAAGACATGAGCAAATGTTTCCACCCACGTTTAAGCTCGTTAAAAAATGAACTATTCCCGGTAAATAACCACCGTGAATGTAGTACTTCAGCCATTAAAGCCTTGGTCGTGTTTGCACCATCACCTCCACTTTTTCATTGGCCGATCATTCACCTCCATTTGATCGTTTACCCATTTTGAGGAATAGCTGTGAAGAGTGATTTCACTAGCCATCCTTGTGACACTGCCGTGATTGGAAAATTCCAAACCTTACCTGGAATCAGCTGCTACCCGTTTTATCACTCGTTCCTCAAACGACGAGTCTCCTGTAAGCTCTTTTCAACTGACGCGTAAAATATGAAAAGATTGCCGAGTCCTTGGCCTTCCAGCTCGTTAAAGGGATAGGAAGTGCTATCCCTCATCTAGATTTTAATCTTTTTGGACCTGAGGGATTATTGCACAAAAAGATCGAGCACTTGTTTTGTTCGGCTCGTTAAAACTATCGAAAATTCATCCCTTCTGTATTGTTTTATACTTTTTCAGACTTAAGGGATTAGATGACGAAAAGGGAATTTTGGAGTTACCTTTACGTTCCTTTTCAGACTCTCTAAAATTGAAAAGGACCGAGTTATCTTTGTCGTTAAACTCGTTAAAAAGATTAATAGCGACAAACTTGTCTTTAGACGAGAACGAGTTTCACTATCGCTAGGCTCGTTAAAACATAGCGATGGGTTTGCCCGAAGGGCAAATTATAGAACAAGCATATGTTATCCTCCTCAAGCTTGAAAAAAATAAAGAGGTACTGGTCAGTAATGACTGGGGAAAATTGGGAAGAAAACTCAAAGAATCTTTATTGGTAGCAAGTCGCTCTTGAACATGACACTTCCACTCCGTGTCCGAGTCGGGTTGGGTTGTTTCATTCACCGGTCACATCGCCATGGTCACGCCATACCATCCACATTTGGGGTTAATGCTACTAATCCATCACATCAATGTCGCCGATATGTTCAAGAGAAGTCATCCAGAGAAGTCACCTGTGTCCCACCCACTACCATACATTATACTCCATTCTTTCATGACCGCCACCCTGAACATTATATCATCAGATCGTTTTCACCTCCATCAAAATCATTTGCTCCGTTCCGTGTCATTGATGTGGGATTCATTAAGGCCCTCATATGACGGATCACTTCTTGTCGACATCAGCTCATTATCCAAGAATTTGATCTAGGAACACCCCATTCAGTACTTTGAAGCTTGCATGCCTCAATGGCAAGTTTCTCACTTCCGGCGACAGGTTTACATCGATGACCTTCGACCGAAAGAATTTGCATGGTGTTCGATGCCAAGTCCTTTATTCACACCACGTGGATTGTACTGTAGTACCTTGAGGATAATTATCATTATCAGTGATTCCTCTCGCGCTTGTTAACAGTTTACATCATTGACTGGTAATCAAGCGATGTCTTTCCATGTTCGACTTCAAAACATTTCTCACATGGATCGACTTGTACTTCGAGTAAAGATCGGACGAGATTGAAGACCCCAGATCTAGTTTCATCCATCCGGGCTGCGATATATATTCAGGGAAATAAAGACATCAAATGTACAGCATTGCGGCACAGATAATCATCCTACCAAAAGGATGATGGCTCTATCAGAATCATCAGTCTACCCTCAGACGATTGTCTGTCCTATGTACATGAAAATGAATTTATAAAGCTGAGCATGGGAATGCCCACCTCAGCTAGATCATGAAAACGGTATGAAGATAATGTATTATATTGTATCTTATTATAGGTCTCCTCCCATCATTGAAAGAACTTCGGATCCTCATAATAAAGCATTTCACCTGACACCAAAAGGTTAACGGCCTCATACTTTAGGGGGCAACTGTTATAGACATTTTGTGCCCTACAGTTCCAAGCATGAAATGTCCATAAACCAAGGGCTCCTAAGTCCCTAAAAGTGTTTTTCTAACCCCTAAAGGAACAAGGTCAACAGATTACAGCTTCTCCAGAAGTTCTCCACCAGAAACTGCTCAGAATAAGTCAAAACAGGATCATTTCAGCTGCTCCACTGGCTAGGTGCATTGCATTGCACCTAAATACACTGTGAGGGTGCGCTGCATTTCAAAAGTCCCTTATATGGGGTTCGATGGGCGAGAAATGACAAATGGCAGTGTCATTCTGCGAGGTGGAAAGACAATGGAAGCTTCCAGAATCTTCTCTTGTGACACTTGCCTCACTGAATTCGACCAAGGATGAGTAAGAGGCCTTCAGTCTCCAAGTGGAAGCAAGAACTGACAGAGAGAAGACACTAATCAAATCACAAGCTGACTCATCCTCCTTACACATATCTATATATGGATCCCTCATCTCAGAGATCCAGAGGCTGGAATTTTGCATATTGTAAGGAATTGCTGTTGGTTTTTGAGACAAACATCAGAGTATTGGGTGATCTATGCTTTGTTCGAGGTGAAGAGGGGCTTCTTTGCTGGGAGGTTGATGCTGGGTCAGGAACCATCGGTTGTAACTCCTCCTGGATCTTTTCTTGTTTATCAATAAAAGCTATTTGAGTTTTTCCTCCATGCTTTTGTATCATTGATGCTTGTTACATTTGTATGGTTAACTTAAATATGATCCTAAGTTGTTTATGAATATAGATCCATGTCTTTGTATAGTGTTCTTCTTCTGTGATCTTACAGGTACTTTGTGAAGCTAGGGAAGTAAGGGAGCAGGTAGCTGGAGACTGTCAAAGAAGAGAGGGATTGGATCAAAGGATTAGCGCAAGACACAGGTTGGTTCTTTCTATTCCTCTCTATCTATAGTTCATAAAGGAAATACAAAAGTAGCTTTTCTCTGTTTGTTTCTAAGGCATCTGTCACACCTTAGTGGGATAGAGTAGTTCTAAATAGACACTTTTCCCTATAACAGCTACTGTTGACTATCAACAGAGTGTCTGGGTCCCAAGCAGAACACGAAATTAACAAGTCAAAATTTCTATATGCTATTGACTGTACAACACTGACAATCTTCAATTGGGCAGAAGCCATGAAGGTCAACATGAAATGCCAACTGTCAAAAGCTAAGGCATGGTATATGAAGGAATTTTGCTTCGGTTCTATACTAGTGACCTTCTTCCTGGAGTGGGTTCTGTTGTTCTAGTACTAGCTGACTGAGGTAGATTCGTCAATGCCACTAGACCCACGAATGGTCCGTTGGAGTAGTTTGATGCCTAGGATCACTGGTGGAAATCATATTTCCTACATGCCCACCTTCTTTTCATGGATACAATGACAGCTGATTGTAGTGGAGGATTGGCCGTACAGTGGTACCAACTTCTGCGAAGATCTCGAATTGCCGCTTCAAGATGGGGAGGATTTCGACGGTGAAGGTAAAAATTCAATTTTTCAATTTTTTTTTAATATATATGTGTTTATAAAATTTTGTTTTATCGATGCAGATTTTGGACTAGAGCTACCTGCTGAGATTTCCTCGATAGCCAGGTGCATTGGTCGCCAGTTTTATGTTGCTCCTTATCAGGAGGGAAGCGACAAAGAGGAGGAGATTGCGAGGAACCTTAATGGGTTGACTCGTGGTATCCTAGAGTACGCTCGGGTGGGAGACATCCCATGCCAGTACCAGAGGCATATGGTGCCGGTATTGGATCAGATCCATCAATTACTGACTCGTGTGGCACGAGCAGTTTCATGTTACCATGATCACCATGCTGATTAGCTCCTATGTCTAGCATTTACATTTTTTAAGCCTGCGTGCCACAGATATATGAGGCCTGTGAGTCGCCGATGTTATTTGAACACACATATTATTTTTTGGGGTTTTGATGTATCAAACATTATCGCCATATCTATATATGCTGTATTTTCTTTCTTACTATGGTACAAATTATTTGTTTTGGTTTTTCACATATTTCATAAATGTCTATCCAACACATAATTAGCTAATGCATATGTCAGTGTATTCATGTGTCTAGGAATATGATGATATGTAATGTAATAAAAAATTCTTTCTAGTAGATGAATACGTAGATACACTCTCAATATCTGAGGGTTTCTGATAGAATATTGCCCATTGAGTTGAAGGACAACAAGAAGTGAATCCGGGTTGATAACCAATTCCCAAATGTCAAGAGCAATGGCCTCTAACAAAATTTCAATAATTGCATTGTATTCAGCAATGTTATTAGTTTTCCAACCTAACCAAATACCTTGAAGATCAATCAACTCACCATGAGGGTCATAAATGGCCCATGCCGCAGAGGATAAATTCTGGGTACTACGGCAAGCAACTTCAGCGAAACTAATGTGAGGAGTCACAAACATATGCAAAGAAGGGAAAAAAATAGTAAACAAGAAAGCTGTTTGAAACTAGCACACCAAACCACACTGAACAAAAATGAAAGACACACTAATGTACACAAGTAACCATGAAAGATGACCTAAGCATAGTACTTTTTGAGATAATTAGACGCGATTGCTAGGCTAGGTAGGAACGAGGAATGATGATGAGTATCATTCCAAGGTGGTTCCTCCAGAGACATTACTTCCATGATACTCTTGTTAGCAAGATAAGTCTCGGCTAAGGGATCAGGAGATTCTGAAGCACCAAGCCACAAGGATTGAGAATATGCATCGAGAGAAGTCCTTGAAATAGGAAAATCAGAGGATACAGAACTTGAGTTCGAAACAATTTCCACATAATTGATTTTGGTAGGACTAAGTGGCATAACCTCACCCCAGGAATCAAAACGATCTAGTGAATGTATGACCCAAGGATCAGATTTGACTAAGATCATGTTGACAGAGGCAACATGAGGAGGTGGGAGCAGAAAAATTCCCATCAAGGTGGAATCTTTAAAAAGTCCTACCTCCACACTCTCATAAGGAGCACTGGTGTGCTTGACATACAGAACATTGCCATCCAAGGAGGAAGAGGCAAAGAAGGATAGTTGGTCAATTATGACGATCTTCCCATGATGGGGAAAACGAATCACGTGGAATAGGGAGGAGGCTACGACATGCATGGCATGGGTCTATCTCTGTCCGAGTAGAAGATTATAATTGAGATTAGCATCAACAATCTCCACCTCAACGTGTACTATCTTTCCCTTCAAAGTAATGGCAAGGTTGGGTAAGACACCAAAGGGTCACGAATCACACTCGTCGAAAGCTTCCAAAGTGTTAGGGGATTGGTTCAAAGTAGGAAAACCAATTTCCTTCCAGCAAGCGACTGACAAGATGCAGGTAGAAGCACCTTCATCGATGATGGTCGTATAAATGGTTTTCTCATTGATGATTACCTGAATGAGAAAGGAAATTTGATGAGGCCGTTGCGGAACGTGGTTCTCTAGATCAAAACACATCAAATTGGAATGGGTAGGATGAATACCCCCAATAGCCAACCACAATGATTTCCACTGAGACAAACAACTTTGGAGTACCTCGAGAGTAGACATAGCTGATGGTGCCTGAGCCAAATGCTCAACAATATGATAGTTTTGAACGGCTCGAGCGTTGGGATTGTACGGGGACTTCCTTAGCACACCTCAAGACGGTGGTCGAATGGCAGAATCTGTAGGAATTTACAGGGTAAGTTCCTGAGATAGAACACCAAAGGACACCACTTAGAAATAGATCACAGATCAATACAACAGTATTCTTGACACAGTTAAAAACCTCAAAGAGGGAAACAGTCCATGGCCTGAGCCAACACGACCACTTCAAGAAATTTATTAATAAAAGAATGAAAATTTACATAAGCTTCTCTCATGAACGGTTACACTACAAATGACCGTCCATGCTCTTTAAATAGATATCATGGACCAATCAAGTTTTAAGCCATGGATCAAGTGTAGGTAATACCGAGGAGAGAATGAACAGTTGGATCACTACATATCGTGACCGTCGGATTGTAAGTTACAAAAGTACATTATAAAGAAACACACTTTACCTAACTCTAAACTAGACCAAGTTATACTTAACTATTTCCTATGTGTCGGAATATCCTAACATCCCCCCTTAAGAACAACTTGGGATAGGATTGAAGGATGTAAAAATATGACACAATAGGAGAAGGAAGCAAGCATTAGAGCCTATCCCCCCTTAGTGAAAACTTCCTGAACTCCAACCATAAATCAAAGTTTAGTAAACTTCACCTGTGTGAGAGCCTTTCTAAAGATGTCTGCAACTTGATCATCTGTTGAAAAATATTGCACCTCAAGAACATGGTCATGAATGAGCTTTCTAACGAAGTGCATGTGCAGTTCAATATGTTTGTTGCACTAATGTTGGACTGGATCTTTGCATAGTTGAATGGCACTTTGATTATCACACCAAAGTGTAGTCGGATGCTGCTGCTGAAAGCCAAACTCTGATAGGATCTGATGAAGCCACAGGGCTTCCTTACTAGCTTCTACAACACCAAGATACTCTGTTCTGCTGAAGAAAGAGAAATGGAACTTTTTTTCTTGCAAGCCCATGTAATAGGTCCTGAACCAAGAGTGAACACATAACCTGCAGTAGACTTCCGATCATTAGGGTCACTAGCCCAATCAGAATCAGTGAAACCAACCAATAGACGAGATGCTTCTGCACTATAATGAATCCCAAAGTAAACTATACCTTAAACATAACGAAGTATTCTTTTAGTTGCTTTCCAATGACTTTCATGTGGGTTTTGCATAAACCGAGCAATAAGGTAAACAACAAAGGAAATGTTAGGATGAGTATGGGTCAGATACAAAATTTTTCCTACAAGTTGACAGTATAAGGTAGCATCAACTTTAGGGGTAGTACAAGTGACTGAAAGTTTGGCTCTAGTCTGAAAGGGACAAGGGGCTGGCTTACAGTCGTAGAAGATCATAGGCATACTTGGACTAGGAAAGGGAAATACCTTCCTTGGATTGCAAGACTTGAAGACAAAGAAAATAATGCAAGTGTCCTAAGTCTGTCATTTCAAAATTCTTTTTAAGGCTAGACTTCACATGGTTTATAAGGTTGGGATCACTACCATTAAGGATAAGATCATCAACATAAAGAACAAGAATGATAATAGACCTTCCCACTTCCTTGGTGTAGACAGTATTGTCAGAATGACACCTAGAAAAGCTAGTTTCTAAAAGAAAGCTATCTATTTTGGCATACCAAGCCTGAGCAACTTGCTTGAGACCATAAAGGGATTTCTTAAGCCAACATACAAGAATGGAGTTTGTTTCTATAAAGATAGTAGGTTGTTCCATATATATTTCTTCATGCAAGTCCCCATGCAAGAAGGTAGATTTAACATCCATATGATGGACTTCCCATTTGAAAGAGGCAGTAAGGGAAAGTACAAGGCAGATAGAGTTTCTTTTGGAAATATGGGAGAAGGTTTCAGTATAGTCAATGCCTTCTACTTGTGAAAAACCCTTAGAAACAAGATGGGCTTTATGTTTATCAACTTTTCCATTTGGTACATACTTGGTTCTGTAAACCCATTTGCATCTAACAAGTTTTTGTCCCTTTGGTAGAGGAACAAGATCCAATGTATCATTTGCCAATAATGAAAAATATTCTTCATTCGTAGCTGCATCCCAATCTGGATGGCTTGAAGCTTCTGTAAAGGTGTCAGGATCATAATTAGCTGAAGCTTGAGCCAGTAAACAAAAGGTTCTATTGAACTGAGAACGTGTATGTCGCTGATCTATAGGATCATCAACAAGAGCACCTGTTGCATCCCGAGTAGTACAAACCCATTTTGGAAGCTAAGGAGCTGAAGGAGGATCCTGAGAAGGTGGGGGAGGATTGCCATCCTACTCATTATCTGAAGAAGAAATATTTTTAGAAGTAGAAGGGATAGAGAAAGGTGGCACATCTGCCGAACTAGGCTCGTAGGCCAATATATTTTCAGCAAACTTTACATCTCTTCTAATGATAACATCTTTGGACTTAAGTGGAATAAGTCTATATCCTTTGACATCTTTAGACTGTCCAACAAAATTACATTTTTCACTCTTAGGTTCTAAAGCTTTATGTTTCTCATCTGGAATATGGGCCCATGCTTCACATCCAAAAACATGAAAGTGACTTACATCTGGTTTAATTGAGTTCCATGCTTCTTCTAGAGTGATATTCTTTAAACCTTAGTAGGAGTGTGATTTACTATGTAATTTTCACAGTTAATTGCTTTTGCCCAAAAATTAAGACTAATTCCTTTAGATTGAAGCATACAATTAGCCATTTCCTTTAAGGTGTGATTCTTCCTTTTAGCTACACCATTTTGTTGTGGAGTATATGGAATAGTATGTTGCATTTGAATTCCATTCTTAGTGCAAAAGTTGATGAATTTGTTGTTAACATACTGTCTTCCATTATCATATCTTAGCTTAAGAATTTGATGTCTAGATTATTTTTCAACAAAGGATTTAAAGACCAGGAGCATGTTAAATACTCCACTCTTGACTTTTAAGAAGTATGCCCAAGTGCATTTGGAGAAATCATCAATGAATGTTAAGAAATACTTGTAGCCAGAGAATGAAACAACTAGAAGTGGACCACATAAATCACTATGCAGAAGCTGTGAAGGGGCTGAGGCATGCTAAGAGGCATGTTTTTGAAAACTATCCTGATGATGTTTTCCAAGTACACATTTGGAGCAAACACCATCTCTGCAAGATACCATTGGAAGACCTGTCACCATATTTTCTTTACATAGATTCTAAAGGGAGCGATAGTTTAAGTGACCAAATTGCTCATGCCAAAGTTTGCTCACTTCATCATTATGAGCAACAAATACTGAGGGAAGATTTTATGACCCAAATTTGTTAAACTTATACAACCTTGTAGAATCATCAGCAATGCCAGTAGCTAAAATCTGTCCAGGATCTCTTAGGTCCTTACTTACAACATCGTGAGGTGAAAATTCAACTATTTTACTTTCACCTGAATGAGTTATCTAACATACAGATAGAATGTTGCAGGATAATATTTGAACACATAATACATCATTAAATTGACAATTTTCTAGATGAACGGTTCCAGTCCCTATAAGACTAAGAGATCTCTCATCACCAACATATATATTTTTGGTGTTACAATCATTTAAAGAAGAAAACATGGCTTTGTTTTTGGCCATGTGATAAGAAGCTCCAGAATCAATGAGCCACTCATGAGAATGAGAAGAAGAAGATACATTTAGTGCATAACTAGACCAAGATGCTTGACAACCACATGTAGAAAGTGCTATTCCTGAAGATGAAGTTGAAGTAGAAGAGTGCTCCAAATGGATGTTATGCTTCTTCATTTCTACTTCCAAGGTTTCCATCTTTCTAAAGCATTTGGATTCTAAGTGGCCATCTCGATTACAAAAGTGGCAATGTTTATCAATCTTACTCCCTTTGTTTCTATTTGCCTTATCATTTTGTTGAAATGATTTTTCATTTTGAAGCTGAAATTGCTTAGGACCCTTGTTTGGTTTAGGACCATTCTTTTTAGAATACTACTTCTTAGGATTCTTTGAATTTCATTGTTGCTGGGCGGCTAAGGATTTCTTAGAATAGTTTCCAAGATTAAGAAAACCAAGATATAAGAGCTTTTCTTGTTCTATTATTAAAGAATCACAAAAGGCATCAAAAGAGAGGGACTTGTAGTCTTGTCCTTGAGAAATAAATGCTTCTCTAGTAAAATGGAAGGTGGAAACAAATACTGAATATGCTTGTCCCAACTTAGTAAGAATGGAATAGATAAGGCTACCATCTTCTTTCTTAACCTTAACACCTTCCAAGAGAAGTCTAAGGGACTTGAAGTTGGACAAAAAATCTTCAATGGAAGAAAAATTATTGGGGTCCAATGTAAGCAACTCATTTTCGAGTGGATGGGCTGTAATTTCATTTTTAATTCCAAAAACTTTAGTGAGTTGTTTCATTGCTTCATTACGAGTATCAAGTTCTACGATATGGAATCTAAGGTCTGGAGAAATAGACATCCCTATCAACCCACATGCTTGATCTTGACTATTTTCCCATTTGTATGCCTTATCTTCATCTTGAGGTTTGGTTTCTTGGCATGAGGCTATTCTGTAAAGACCTTTACTTCTAATTAAATCCACAATGTAGGACCACCATTGGAAGTAGTTGGTGTTGTCAAGAATAAATTGGCATGGAATTTCCCTTTTAACATAAACTGAAGCTGTAGATGCTGAAACTAAGTGTTCTAATGGAAAGATCTCAAAAAATTAGGCTCATTAAAAAAAACAACTCTGAAAACAGCTTCCCTATGAAGAAGTTATGGCTTTTTGAAGAAAAGTTGTTGAAGATGCCAACAAAGTGCATGAATGTGTGAAATATCCTAACAGAATTAGGGTTAGGGAGCTTAATATGACTCGGGGTAGAAGAAGAAGGGGTGGCCTCTTTTTCTTTCCTGGCTATTGGAGCAGGAGTTTGGAAATCCTTTGATCTAGTAGCCACAATAATAGGTGTACTCATCATGAACACTTGAGATCCTAAGGAAGTAGATGATTGAGGTGGGTCAACAATTTGAGTCTACTGAGACAGAAATGACTCTTTCAGGATAGTTGGGGTCCCTTTGTGCAAATGACTAACCTTGGACCATCGGGGACAATCCTTAGTGTAGTGATACTCCTCACAAATGAGGCACGGATACTTAGGCTTCCATTGTGAAGAATCACCAGCAGACGACTTACGAGGACCCGGTTTTGGGGCATCGGCTTTACCCTTGCATTTTCCTTTCTTCTTACCTTTCGAGGATTTTTCCACTGTGGTAGACTGAACAACATGTACCTAAGGTTTTACTAGGGCTAGGTGGATTTTGGGAGGAACTATTGGAAGCAATGTTCGAGGTCGACTTCTGTTTGGAAGAAGATTTGGTAGGGGTTTGGGACACTGAACCAATTACTCCATCAACAAGAGGTGTAGCCTATGACTTCGATGTCATTGGATTGGATGATGGCCATGGAGCATTGGGTAATAACTCAGACAAAGTGCCAGACTAAGAATAAACAAGATATAAGTATTGGGCATGAGTAATGGCTTGTTCTTTGGTAACACATCCACCCATAGCTATATCGCGAGCAATTGGAGTGGCGAATGACTTGGTAAACCATTCAGTGAGCAACTGATCAGCAATATCAAATTTTATTAGGTGATGTCTACGTCTCCATTCATGGATGTGATCAGAGATGTGCATCACAGTATCTTTCTTGAGCGATGTAAGCAAATAGGTGCTAGTTTCATAGCGAACTAACAACTGGAAGTGCGTGAGGAAACCCATGGCTAAAGAGTTGAAGTCATGGTAAGTACTTCGAGGGAGCTCAATGTGCCACTTGGCTGCAACACCTGTAAGGGTTCAGTGGAAAAGACTGAGATGAATAGAGTCATCAACGTAGGAATTTGAAGAGCACCAGAGGTGATATGCCATCACATGGGCTTGAGGATCTTCTTTTGCTTTTCCATTGAACTTGGGACAATCACTCGAGATCTTGGACATAACCAGAGCCCAGTATGGTGAATGAATAATTGGATCATTCATGAGTTGAGACACATTTGGAAACTCTAGTGTAGCCAAGAACGACAATTGAATATTGAAAGGCATCGGAGGTCGATTGGTACGTCCAACTAGAGGAGTCCATCCCTGCTAGTAAGGATTTTTTCCCCATAGTGGAGGGTCTTGGCCATATGGCATTTGATTTTGCCCCCACTGTATGTTACCTTTGCCGTAGGAAGGATTTTGACCTTGAATGCCTTGGAATTGTCCAGCCATAGGTTGCTAATAAGCAACATATGGGTTAAAAGGTTGTTGAGCCTGTTGACCTTGGGCATATGGATATTGTGCTTGTTGTCCCTAAACATACAGGTTTTGAACCTGCTTCCCCTGAACAAGATGATTTTGGACCTGCTATCCTTGGACATAAGGATTCTTCAATTTTTGTCCTTGGACATAGGGATTTTGGACCTATTGCCCTTGGAAAAAAGGATTCTGAACCTATTGCCCTTGGACATTAGGATTTTGGGCCTACTACTGTAGGACTTGACCCTAACCTTGTCCCTACAAGGGTTGGCCCTGTTGATATGTATATAAGGGTTGTTGCTGCCCGGGTTGGCTTTGCTGCTACAAGGATTGACCTTGCAGCTGCAAAGCCTGTCCCTACAGCTGCAAAGGTTGGACCTATGAAGACATAGGCTAGGAGGTTTGTTACACAAAATTTTGTTACTATCCTTGTATTCCCCATTCCTTGATCCTGGATTACCTCTATAGTGAACCCCACATGCTTTTACTTCATGTAGAAACTCCCATTATGTCCCTCTTCATGAGAAGATCATTCCCCTTTTGTACTATTTCCACTGAAACTTCTATTTTGCCCAGTTTACAAGACCGACGCTAATGGCCTTTGTCTCCCCAGCGTCAATGTGCAAATATTAGCACTACTCCTTGTGCCAACCAGAGCGACTGTGTTGTGTTTCAGTCACACCGGTCTTTTTATGGTAAGTTTTTTAAATTAGAGCGGAAGATTCCAGATCTAGAAGCTCCGTAACGGAAGTTTGGTAAATGGTTTGGCCAGATGGGGTCGAGGATGATAGTTTGGGATCCTTGCCCCTATAATGATGGAACTACCTCAAGGGATAAGTCCTTCTCCCATGAGAAGAGGATCCATCTCCCATCCATATTCCCTATATAAACCTCCCTTCTTCCCAAGCACAAGCTAGTTAGAGTGTTGGCTGAGTGTGAGTATATTATTTTGATTGGACAAGCAAGCTATTAGTAGTTGTAGCCATCTAGTTGTGTGAGCAAGAAGTATGTTTTGGTTTGGAGTGAAGCCTAAAGGGAAGAGCTTTAAAACTATTGTTGTTTGAAGCCATCGTGGAATGCTAGCAGAAGTGTCTGGGAACCTGGTCTTGTCAGAGGAAGATTGAAACGTCAAGATGAATGGTTGTAATCTCTCTTTAATATTAATATATGCAACTATCGATTGATTTCCTACATGTTTTGTAATATTACATATTCATGGCTTAATGTTTCCTAACTTGTTAAGTAGGTTGAATTGAAATTTGTCTATTATTATGTTTGTGTATTGTTGTTGTTGTTTACTTGTTTCAAGAGCTTGAAGAAGGAAGTGAGAGATTGCTGGAGCAAGCAAGCGAGGACATCATCAAGTAAGATAAGCGACCAAGAGGTAGGCCCTCTTGATTGATTCTAATCTAAGGAAATATTCCATAGAATGTATCTGTTGTGGCTAGACCCATTATTGGGCTAGAGGAATTCGTTCGTGTCCGCACTTATAATTTTACTTCACCACAAATTGGTGACTCCACTGGGGAGAGATCCATCTTTCTGTTTGTTTGAAATTTCATGATTTTGTGTGAACTTTGCTAGTTTCACCATTTCCCTTTAGATCTATTTTCTTTTCTTTGTTTACTGCTCTGGGTTTAAATTTCATAGTAGCAAGTCTGGTCTCTGTTTTTGGAAATTTTTATTTTTTCCTTTGTTTTCTCGATCAGCGTGTTTTTTTATCTGATAGTCACACCGACCAACGTGTTATGTTAAAAAATAGTCGCGTCGATGCCCTTCTAGTGCTTGTTGTCAGTTAGGTAGTTGCATCGATGCCTGTAGATGAAGATTAGGGTTTGCCCCGAATCTTGACCAGTGTGTCTTGCTCTTTGATTTTTGCCTTGTAGCCTATTTTCATTGTGTTTCTCCCCGCCTATAGAGCTTCATTTAGCTTGGTTTGTGTGCTTTCTTAGTTTAGCCCACCCTCTGATTTGTTAAGTCTGGCCCTGTGTGAAGTTCTTTTTTATTTTTTTCTTTGAATCCCTCAATTAGTACTAGTTGTTAGTTAGGCAATCACACCGATCAGCCATCAACGCTAGTTGTAGTACTAGTTAGTCATGCCAGTTGTGCCAATCGGCGCTAGTTGTAGTACTATTCAGTCACGTCAGTCTCTGAGTTAAGAAAAAAATAGAATTTCTCCCATTGTAGTTCTAGTGTGTCTTGACCCTCAAACTCTCTTCTTCCTCCCAGGAGTGACAAGAATGCTATGTTTTCTATTGAATGACTGAAAGAGTCTCCTTTGTTCTCTTATTTTGAGTGTCCCTTTTCTCTTTCCAAGCATAGATTACATTGCTTGGGTTCTCGATTGAAGCATTATGTGTTTGGTTTGTTTGATTCAGGGAAGAAGTTGCTTTTAGTTTCATTTATCATGCTTTCAATTTCATCGATGCTTGTTTGTTCAGAATTGTGAAAGTTTTCATTAAACTACTTTATGTGAAAGATTCATTTTGCATTTTATGGAAAGAAGAACATTGTTGTAGTTTACTTAAGCGAAAGTATTGCATTAGTAGAATTATTGAGAAGCTAGAATTGCATCATCATAAGCATCGGAAATGAAATGAAACTTCTTATCTTGTTATAGGAAGATTAAGTGCATTTAGGAGATTTATTAGTGAAAGATTTCATTCTTCGATTGTTGCATTAAATTTGTGTTCTCTATCTCTCAATTAGTGATAACTTTCAATGAAGACAAAGATCTCTTTTCTCATATAACTACATGTAGGAGTTTTTCCAGATGATAGCAGTAGGGCCTTGTAATTGAAACCTGATTAAAGATCAATTGTTAAAATTTATTGAATTAACCTAAGGAATCATTGAAACTTAATGTTCATATTTAGAGGTCTAGGCTAGAGACATGTTCAGACGTCTTAAAATCTAGCAGCTATCATTCACTTCGGCACTAGACAAAGCTAGTATGGATTTGTGCTCTTTGTACTGTCGAGTATATAACGAGAGACCCCACTAGGTTGCAATACTTTATCCATAGGAAGCTGAGTCTACCACCTTGTAAACGTGATACACCAAACATAGAATTCGGGTAGACTGCCTGCCCATACTTATCAGTTCTGGGAGGTATTCTGCAGTTCACGGTTACCTGGTAATCCTTTTTCCTAGAATACCCTAAGTAGTCATTTTTTATCTTTTCCGACTCTTTAAATTTGAAAATATCATCGAAAACTTGTCCTTTTGAGCTCGTTAATTCTGAAAGCGACTAGAGTCACCTTTCGTCCTTTTCTTGACTCTTAAAATATGAAAAGGCAAAGTTTTGTTTTAGTGTCTTAAAATTAACTGCCCATGAAATATTCTTGGTTAAATTTATCTTCCTTAGTGTTTCTTTAGGGTCGTTTCCAATGGCAACATTTCCAGAGTCTACCAGTCAAGGGTTCCCCTCGGATGGGAATCCTGGTCCTTTTCCTTCTTTTGGAAATGTTGGTGCTCCTTATATGGAAATGTTGTCCCTCCCTGGGTTAACCATTGGTTTACCTGTCTGGTTATTTTTGACCTCGGTGGTCCCGAGTGTCCCAACTCCTGCCCTGCCATCTCCTTCATTCGAATCATGTCATGATGATTCTAAGGTTGACCCCTCACCTTCTTCCCCCATTTCTTCACCCTCTTCTTCTACTTCGCTTGGTGAAAGTTTGAAATCCAGTAACTAGGAGGCTAAGAAGAAGAAGAAGAAGATGAAGAAGAAGAAGTCAAATAAGTGAGAGGCCAACCGTGCAACTATTACTCCAAATGCAGCCCCTGTCGAAAAACCTTTTGATCCTTCGCGAAAGGTAAAATTCCCTTGCAAGCTGTGTAAGAGTGACCATCTCCTTCGAGACTATCCTGGAATCCCCAGAGTCTAAGAGGTATGGTCTCAAGACCTGAAATAACCATCCCTATTAACCTATGGAGATCATGTCGATGTTACACCCTCGGAAAATTATGGTAAGAAGAAGGGAAAGATTAGATTCCCTTGTAGGTTATGTGAAGGGAAGCATCTTCTTCACCTTTTTCCTCTTATGGATAAAGCTTCTAAATTTTTGGAAAACCTTACAGCTCCTCAACCCCAACTTCCTGTTGGTTATCAGAAGCTTTCTTATGACCCTCTCCCAATTGGTAAAGAGATTGAATTGGATTCATCTCTTGCTTGTCCTACTCTTCCTGAGCGAGACTCTCTTGTGTCTGTTCCCAGCCAACCATTGGTCGAAAAGAGTGTCGACTTGGCTCCACATTCAGTTTTTCACTTTGTTATGGAAGAGAGTGGTGATCATACTACTCATTTTCTTATCATCTCCTCAGATTATCATGAAGCGAAGAATGACCCTCCCGTCTCGATTGTTCATGAGAGTCCTTCTCCTATTCCTACAGAGCATGGGGGAAATCATATGATGCCCCTACCAAGTAGTTCTGTCATTTCTTTCGATTGGAATCACTTGACTGCTTTCCGCCTCCCATCTTATGTGCTTTTCTAGATCATAGTACAAGCCTATAATCTGGTAATATCTGGCACTATATTAGATGAAGTTTCATCTGTTAGCATCATGTATTCTACTACTTGGAAAGCTTCGGGTTCCCCACAGCTTGTGCCTGTCACCCAGAATCCGTTAGCTTTCAACGGAGGAACCAGTCAACCCTTGGGGATCCTTCTGAAGTTCCCTATTACTTTGGGAGGAAATACTATCTATATAGACATGATGGTAGTCCAAGGTCCTTTAGATTTCAATATTCTCCTTCGACGTGACTATGTTTATGTCATGGGAGCTCTTGTTTCTTCACTTTTCCGCGTGGTTTGTTTTCTGTACGAAGGAAGAATTTTGACTATTGACCAATTGTCATTCATTGGTCACCAAGCTCCTCTTTTGCAACCATCATCCCATATCGGCTCTTGTTCGCAAGCAATACCTTCCCCCAAAAGCCAATTATGTGGCTACCTGTTCCGTCTCCACATATGTTGATGATCACACACACGGTATAATACATTATGTACTAGGGGCATTACAACTCAATCTATCTATGGTACCAATTGACATGTATTCCTCCCAAAGCATGGTTCTTCTTTCTAGTGAAGGCCTCTTGGGAGCCATGTTCTCATATGGTTCATGAACAAATGTGATGAGAATAGCTCTTTTTCTGTGTCAATCTCGTTAAAAAATGAAACAAAATGTGAGGATAGTTCCTAGTCTTGTGTCAACGTCGTTAAAAAATGAAGCAAGGGGTTGGAGCATCGTTCTTGGTCTTGTGTCAAGCTCCTTAAAAAATGAAACGAGGAGTCCCGAGGATAGTTCTTTTACTGTGTCAACCTTGTTAAAAAATGAAGCAACTCTATTTTCCAAATCGAGTCTTTGATTAAGATCTCGTAGAATCCCAGTGGAGTCTTTCAAAGATATTGAAAGTGAACCTTCATTCCATCCACCTAGTTGACTAAAATGAAGCTTGGGGGGCATATACCTCAATTGAGTCATTATGCTGGGGGTATGCACAACTTATAGGAAGCATAATATTTCATTTCAAGCTTGTGTAAACATGAAACTAAATCCAAGCAGAGTTCTCCATGGTTCAAGCTTGTATAAAAATGAACCCATGCTCATTTACATCTCGTGATTGCCATTTTTATCAACTAATTTCTGCTAGATGAACCTTGGTTGTTTCATTCCATCGCTACCATCTCTTTGTCCAATCATATGCTTTCACTTGGTTGTTTTTCCTTTCTTGAGGGACTGCAGTGATGAGTGGTTTTGTTAGCTAGTCTCTTGACCATTACATGTTTTGAGCAGTTTCCTCCATTGTTGGAACCAGTTTCTACGTTTTATACCACTCATTCCTCCAGAACAAGTCACCTTTAAGTTCTTTTCTGCCTCGTAAAAAATGAGAAGAACGCTGAGTATTCTTCCCTTTTTAACTTGTGAAAGAGAATAAAAATGGGGGGTCCGCTTTCAACTCTTTTCCGACCCTTTAAAAGCAAAAAGATGGCTGATCCCTTGTCATCTCAAACTCGTTAACATCATGAGCCTAGTATACGTTTACCCCTTTTTCGAGCTAGGAGGCACTATTTACGAAAAAGGTACTCCTTGACTGAAATGGTCAAGCAATTCTCTTGACTATTGTTTTCTACCTTTTCAGGCTTGAGAGACACAAATATACGAAAAGGGACCATGTGGAGTTTTCTTTTACGTGTCTTTTTGAAACTGTCTAAAAATGAAAAATATACCGAGTTACACCTTTGTCGGACTCGTTAAACTATTAAACAACATCAGATTCATCACCATGACGAACACGAGCTTCTCATTACTAGGGCTCGTTAAACTTAATTGATCGGATTCATCCAAATGATGAACTTACAGTGCAAGCATATGATATCCCCTTCAAGCTTGCAATTAAAAAATAATTGGGGTACTCGCCAGAAATGGTGGAGGAAAATTTGGAAATCTATCAGTCATGTCAGCAGCTCACTCTTGAACATGACACTCTTTGCTTCATGTCAGGATGGGACATCCTCCTTTACATCATTGAACTTCCTAGGTTTGGGCCATTCATGTTTGCCTTCCATTTGATCTCTACTATTTCATTATGACTACCGATCCCATGGATCCAAAAGATGCCAAACTTCCGGTTGTGTTTCTAATATGTTCAAGAGTTGTCCTTCTACAGTTACACTTACCTCTGATTCTCTGTATCATCCAAAATCATTTTGCATCCTCTCGTCTCACGTCAATGATGGGGGATTCATTATGCCCTCCTTCGACACGGTCACTTTCTGTCGACATCAACTCATTATCTAGGAAGTTGATCGAGAGACTCCCTTCCATTACCTTACAGCTTGCATGCCTTAATGGCAAGTTCTCTGCATTCATCGACAAGTTCACATCATTGGCTTTCGATCGAATGATTTCACGAGTGTTTGACTTCAATTCCTGTATTCACATTTCGTGAATTGTGCTGATAGCACCTTGAGGGCCATTGTCATTATTGGTGGTTTCTCTCATGATTTTTAATAGTTTACATCATTGACTAGTAATCAAGCAACTTTCTAGCATGTTCGACATCAAACACATCTATTTTCATGCTAGAATCTGTACTTTGATTGGGTCATGTTGGAGCACAAGACCCTAGACTCAGATCACATAAGTCCAGGTTATGAAGTGGTGTGACATGGTTTATGATGGTATGCATGTCTCTTTTAGATGGCTGGATACGACCAGACCATGAGTTATCATATGTGATCCTTCTCATTATTAGATGCTTGCGACCATACCTTGGTTTTGTTATGATCCTCTTTGACAAATTGTTGCGCCCATACCTGGATCCATTTACATGATCATTCTCTGGATGGCTGCATCCATGCCATGATTCATGTATCATTTGATAGAGATCTCATATATATATATATATATATATATATATATATATATATATATATATATATATATATATATATATATATATATATATATATATATATATATATATATATATGTATCTGTACTTGCTTGCAGGTTTTCCGATGACAGACCGGTTCCCCGCACTAATTTATAAAGCATTTCATCCATCACTCCGGCTCGGCCTTCACGCTTTAGGGGGCATCTGTTACATAGCATTTTGTCACTATCCTTGTACTCCTCATTCCTTGATCCTAGATGACCTCTACAGTGAACCTCGCATGCTTTGCCTTCAGGAGAAACTCCCATTATGTCCCTCTTCATGAGTAGATCATTCCCCTTTTGTAGCATCCCCTAAAAGTTTTGTTTTGCCCAATTTACAAGACTGGCGCTAATGGCCTTTGTCTCCCACATGCCGATGTGCAGATATTAGCACTACTCATCGCACCGACTAGAGCGACTGAGATGTGTTTCAGTCACAGCAGTCCTGTTATGGAAAGTTTTTTAAATTAGAGCCCAAGCTTCAAGCTCTAAAAGCTCCGTAACGGAAGTCTGGTAAATGGTTTGGCTAGATTGGGTCAAGGATGATAGTTTGGGCTCCCTTCCCCTATAATGTTGGAACTACCTCATGGGATAAGTCCTTCTCCCATGAGAAAAGGATTCATCTCCCATCCATATTCCCTATATAAACCTCCCTTCTTCTCAAGCACAAGCTAGTTAGAGTGTTGGTTGAGTGTGAATATACTATTTTGATTAGACAAGAAAGCTATTACTAGTTGTAGCCATCTCGTTATGTGAGGGAGAAGTGTGTTTTGGTTTGGATTGAAGCCTAAAGGGAAGAGCCTTAAAACTATTGTTCTTTGAAGCCATCGTGAAATGCTAGCAAAAGTGTGTGGGAACTTGGTCTTGTCAGAGGAAGATTGCAATGTCAAGACGAATGGTTGTAATCTCTCTTTAATATTAATATATGCAACTATCGATTGATTTTCTACATGTTTTGTAATATTAAATATTCATGGATTAATGTTTCTTGACTTTTTAAGTAGGTTGAGTTGCAATTTGTCTATTATTATGTTTGTGTGTTGTTGTTGTTTACTTGTTTCAGGAGCTTGAAGAAGGAAGCAAGAGATTGTTGGAGCAAGCAAGAAAGGACATCATCAAGCAAGATAAGCAACCAAGAGGTAGGCCCTCTTGATTGATTATAACCTAAGGAAATATTCCATAGAATGTATCTGTTGTGGCTAGACCCATTATGAGGATAGAGGAATTCGTTCATGTTCGCACTTATAATTTTACTTCACCACAAGGTTTGTGGAGCATACTGCATTTGTTGTTGCATGGTTTGTTGCAACTGTTGCAAGTGTTTCCCCTGCAGTTGTTGCAGTTTCCGTTGCTACGGTATCAGCTACCCCTACTGTTGCGCGGACGACCCTTGCTACAACAAAGGTTTCCCTTGTAGCTGCAGAGGTTGTCCTTGCTATTGTAGAGGTACTTGAAAAGTTCTCGTAAAATTTCCGAACTGTATCTGGCCATAGCCACCTTGAAAAGTGGATGGACCAGGCTGAACATACTGTCCAGGCTGGAGGACATAATGCGTATTAACCATCCCTTGAGAAGAATATGAAACATAAGGATCTTGGTACTGAAATTGAGCCTCATAACGCTACTGATACTAGAAATTGCTTGACCCAGATGGACCAACGAGATTTTGGACCTGTTGGTACTAGACATTGCTCAATATAGCGGGACTAGGAGGGTTTTGGATAACACTAGAAGAAGGCTGGTTCATCCCAAACATGTGAGCCTGTGAGCTTCTTACATTGGTTGTTCCCAACATCATAGAAACACTTAAATTCTACCCCCTAGGTGGTGGCACAACTTATCCACTTATTGGAGGGGTCGAAGAACTGACAACAACATGCCTCGAGACCATCCGTTGAACTAGATGGGTGACTGGGATGGATGAGACAAGTGGGTTTGGAATGGTGGGTTGGACTGGGACTGAGGTAGCAGCCGAAAGCATTTCCTGTTGGGAGGTCGGGTTCAGAATGAATGGGCCTATAGTAGGCATGGCACCAGATGCCTAGACAAGGTTGTGATAAAGTGATGAGGAACTAGGTGTACCTAAGACCAACTATGATAAAGTCACATAATTAGGTGGGAAATCCCAATACACACTAAGGGGAATGCTCCTCGTGAAGGGGAAACCTTCAGGAGGAAATTGGTTTTCTTCCTCCTCGATAGTGTGTGGAGTAGAAACTTCTGATTGATCTGAAGAGGTAACTGGAGCTTCACCTTCAGGTTCCATAACTGGGAACAAACGACGATGAACGACCGAAGATGTACGAGGAGATAATTCCAAAGGAACACTTAGCTGATCGTATGGACTATACGGACACTACAGTGATATCAAAACAAGATCAAACAAAGGATTTGGAGGATATATAACCAGTCCAAGATGACCATCAGTAGTTGGCGAATTCTCAGGAGTCTGGACGAGATTGTCTAGAGATTTCGGGCTAATATCAGCAGGTGACCCAATATTTGAAGTAGGTGGAGGATGAGATGACAAAGGTTGAATGCTCAAAATGATTCTGATGTCAACACCTTGGTCCTCGAGTGACTTTGGTAATTCAGGAAAAGGCTCCTCAGACAATCTTTCAGACGGAGGAGAGGAACAGGAACTAGGTGAACCAGATAGTTTAGCCATGATGACCTTGTCTTAGTTAATAGGAAAAGGGAGATAAATTTCAAGGATTTAAAATGTACTTTAATAAAAACTCATGATTTGGTCTAGAAAAGACTAATAAGATGTTATAAGATCATGGGAAACAATTTTTTAAGACACATAAATAAATTGGTGCTCTTTCATATTTTAAGAGTCGAGAAAGAAGCAAAGACGACTCTATCACTTTCGATTGGAAACTAGCTCGAAAGGACAAGTTCTCAAATGATATTTTAAGTTTAATGAGTCAAATAGATCAAATGACTACTCCAGATGATCTAGGTAAAAAGGATTTCCAGGCAACTGTGAACTACAAAATACCTCCTGGCGAATCGAGAAGTACGAGTAGGAAATACCCATGAATGTTGTGTTCAGTGTATCAGGTTGCAAGGTGGCAAACTCAGCTTCCTATGGATAAAGGATTCCAACCTAGAGGGGTCTCCCTTTATATACTTGACGGTATAGGGAGCACAAGTCTATACTAGTGCTGCCTAATGCCGAATCTAATGACAACTGCTAGGTTTAAAGATGTTGGAACACATCTCTAGCCTAGACCTTCTAGATATGATCATTAGGTTTCAAATGTGCCTTAGGTTAATTGAGTTCATTTTAAAGTTTATCTTGAATTATGTCTCGGTTTTTAGGCCTTAGCAATGTGACTTGAAAAGCCCTAAATGTAGCTAAATGAGACAAGACCCTTTCAATTTGATGAATTGTCTACACTAGAGAGGGTAGAAAGCACAATCAAATGCAAACAACCAAACAACAGAAAGTAAAATTATTTTTCACTACTTCATTTTTTGAGAAAATAAACTAATGAAAAATTCATTCGAATTCCTAGTTTTCTAACAAGTACACTCCAACAGTCCTTTCAAAAGTAAAGATAATTCTTTTTCTTTTCAAATGCCAATGCAATCCTAGTCGTCAATGATGCTAACTAAAGTAACATATCGACGCAACAAAGTAGAATTATGTACTTTTCATGAAATGAAAAAATAAATTTCTCATATAACACTTCAATGAAAAGTTTCGAGACAGTCAATTCTCAAGCAAATGAAAAACACAAAAAGAGAATCTCTTTCAAACTAATGACGCAACGACTTTACCAAAAACAAGAAAAGAAATGTGATCTATGCTAGAAAAGAGACGCTTAAACAAGCAAACGAAACTTTTCAAACTTGTGTAATGGAGATCAAAGCCATAGAAGGACCATAAACGAAATGAAAGGAGCAAATACACCAACAACTTGACACACTGAGTTCACAATCAGCTGAATGGATAACACCCTAGAAGCCGTAGGGCCACAAACCATCAAAGAAGGAAAATCAACAAGCAAATAAACCAAATGAAAAGAAGATTTTGAGTAAGTGTTTTGGGAATAAGTACCTTAAGGCTTTGGGTTAGAACCCCAACAGAGCAAAGCAAACTACAACAAGAAACACTTATACAACTCAGGAAAAATGCTTATCTCATACCCGGATTTCCTTCGTTTGATTAGGTCCCGCAGGGTTTAGTCTCTCTGCAACTCCCAATGTTCTTCAAACCTGAAAATCATTCAATTCAAACATAGATAGCAGTATAGAAGTAAAGCATATTCATGAAATTGAATTTATATCATATAAACAAATGATTGATCATACATCAAAAAAACATTCATATATGAATTACAACATAATTTAATGCACAAACAAAGTTAATTTCGAAAACAAGACAACATTTCCTTTATTGCAGTAAGCTATAAATAACATGGAGAGAATTCACCTGAGTCTTCTTCTTCCAACTCCAAGCGGAACCATCCTCTGGATTCATCCTATCCCAGCCTTCAACAATCTTCTTCCATAACCAACACCATGTTATCTCAAGCAAGAGGGAGAATATCTATAATGAAGAAAACAAGGATTTCCTGAAGCTTGGGGAAGTGCATGAGGCACAGGGATTCATCAAACTTAGTGAGGGATCATCTCAGTATAATAAATCTATCTCTTCTCCTCCTTTAGGCCTTCCCATAAAAGTCTATTTATACTTCTCCCAATTAGTTTTTAGTTGGGAAATAGTTGGGAAACAGTTGGGCCATGGGCAATAGGAGGTAATCAACAGGTAAAACCCGTGAACTCCACCCATAATTAAGGAAATTTAAATTTTCAAGTGTTTTAACACATATACGCGGGTTGGGTATTGACTGACCCATGTGTACATGCTTTTAGCTCAGGGTAAAGTAGCGTACAGGAAATAAAACATTGTTTTTTATATATTTGGACCAAGTCTGGAAGGAGGGGTTGCCCTAGGCCATAAACCAAGCATCACAAATACCAAGGGTGGTAAATGGTGCTATAACAGATTCCCGCTAATATATGAGGTTAGAAGGGGTACATGATGGCAAAAATGTATTAAGTGTATGGAAAGAATCTTGTCAAGACTGAGAAGCACTTCACTAGAATTCAGCCTGCCAAGCCATAAAAAGAGATCAGAAAGAAACTATTGTTTGAGGAGGGTATACCCATGCTCAAAAAAAGTAAAGCATGTTCGCATATCAAGTACAAGTAGATCCAATATGTATACAAGTATAAAGAACTGAAAGTACATGATGGATCATCTGATCATGATCAAAAAACATGCATGTCTAAATATCACACATAAGAAGACGATCAATGATGCTAAAGGATGAAGCTGGTCACTAATGTCAAAAACTAATCCCAATAATGCCAAATGAATATGATGGGATAAAATGATACTACATCACAACTCGAATGCTAGCATATAAGATGTCGTTGTGAAGAACTGCAACATATAAGGTGGATGGTGTCAACTAGCAGTAACAGGAGAAACTGACAAGTGAACCAAAACATGCTAATGCAACCTGAGGTCTTCACCGATTGCTGCGGTACATTTTTACACAGTGGGAATAAATGATCTGAGGGTGACCATGTGAGAATCATTTGATTACTGGTCATTGATGTATACTGTTAAAAAACACGAGACTACTCACCGATAATGATAATGAGGGTTAAGGTAGCCAGCACAATCTAACAAGTGTGAATAAATGAGCTGAAGTCAAACACCTGGAAGAATCTATCAATCAGCCGACAATGATGGTTTCCCACCATTGCTAGTGAAGGAATTTTCCACTGATGACTACAAGCCCCAAGGTATTGCCAAATGGACTCTAGATCTTTGTCCCAGAGAAAATGAGCCATAGTCAATGGGAAAAGATCTACTAGAAGCAAGGCATTAAGGCATCATTCATCAATCTAGCGTGAGTGTAACCTGTAGGCCAATAATGTGGAAGGAATCAGATGAAAAAGATGTAGTAACCTAGCCGAAGCATGTTTACATCATACACAAGATGTAGCTAGTGCACGATATAAACCCTCTGAAACAACCAATAATGAAAGCTGACACAGAGGCAAGGAATCCACCAATAGGGTCAAATGGAAACCAAGACACTACATGAATCCCAATGCATGATAATGAAAGTTGATGTCGAACACAAGGGAAACCACTCAGTTAAAGACCCATGACACTGATCGATGCTGAGCACAAGGTGACCTATCAATAATGAAAATAGGGTCGGGGTGTGGCTCTAGGTCTGCCCTCAGGGCAATATGTCGTCGTCGATAAGGACAAGACCCGCTAGTAAGAAGTTAATGGAGACCTTTTCAAACCAGCATGAGCAAAGGACCAATATAATTGATGTGATGAAAAACATGACACTGACAACTAGGGATGGTCGACTGAAAAATGGTCAAGGGACACAACAGAGAGGTCAACTTAGGCTTAGTTCCCTTGAACAAAAGCACAACTGAATGATGACTATATGGTAGCATATGATAACTCTATATAAGTTCGTCATGTAGGAGGCATGAGCAAACTCTCCATATGATTGGAAGAGGTAACCAATCAGAGGAGTACTGACTCAATAACAAGGTTAAGGTGTACCTAAGTCAAACTAAATCCCACCCAAATGGAGGAGAGACTTTCTTTTGAGTGCTTTGTTAAAGGGCAACACGACTAACTCTAGCTACCAACAAAATATGGAAATGTTGTCCCGTTCCTACTCTTTTTGGAATATATATTTTTTTGTCTTTTTCTTTAAGCTGGAAAAAGAATAAAAGAATGCTATAGTACATCGGAAAGAACGAGTGTCAGAGAAATAAATGATCTAGTTCCTGGGAAGGGAACATCCGTATGCTCAATGCAGGGAGGCGAAACTGGTCAAGGACACCCAAAGGGATGCTCTTTCCATGGGTAAAAGGATGCATCAAGTTGTAGAAGATAAGTGATTGCATGGTTGATTTTGCAAAAAACATGGTCAAATAAGTGGCTTAAACATGAGTCCAAGTGAAGTCGCTCAAGGCCAAAATGGTGAAAATAGTCAAAATGCAATGCAGTAGTACAACTCAACACAAAGGAGCCTCTAGGGTATAAGGCTAAAAATAAGCATGGAAGAAAGGAGAATGTGTCTTTAACACATAAGCCATGGTGGGACTAAAGAGGACTCCCGAGCCTACTCAGTATAGCAGCGTGGGCAACCAATGTCAGCAAGGTTCTAACTAACATGCTCATGTAAAGGATGGCTCTACCATCACATCATGATTTCAAAATTGGCGAGTGAAAATGGATTGCTAACCAAGATACGATGGGGTCAACCCTATGGCTAACGTATCGCTGAATGGAGGCTAGTATGCAAGATGCAACGGAAAATGGTTTTCCCTAACCTAAATGCCAGTGAGTGAACTATACCTGCAATGACGGGTTAGTGGTCATGGGACCAAAATAACATCTCGAAGAAGTCTCCAAAATATCCTGAAAAAACAACCCACTCTTGATAATCCAAGCCCATAGGTCAAAAAATCCAGGAGACAAAAATCAATTTTTGAAAAAATATTTTTCAATTTCAAAGTTATATAATGACTTTTGGACTCATAGTTTTTTCATTTTTGTTTCGTGCAAAGATCTGTGGAGCAAAATGGAGCAAGCTTTCCTCTGAACAATTGAACCGTTCAAATCGCCCCAAAGTTATCAGGTAACCCTCAAATCATACTTGTAATATTTTGTGATAGTTTTTAGAAGTTTTCTTAAAGTTCTGACTGTGGGAAATTATGCCCAAAAATCCAACTCTACGTACACACCGGTTGGATGTGATCAAATTGCGTATACGATGCCCCTACATGTGACTGTGTGTAAAGGGAACCCACATGTATGCGAGTTAAAGTTTAAACATAAAAACTAACGGTTGAAACTCTAATTTTTTGCAGGATGACTATCACATGGAGGGAAAGAGAGCATACCAATATTGATAACGAGGTAATGAATGACCAAAATTCACTAGACGCTCTGAGAGGCTGTGGCTTATTGAAATTCTTCAAAATACCAAACCTGAAAGCCAACACACACTTGCTCAAACTATTGATCCACTACTGGAGTGCAGAGGATGATGCCTTCATGATAGACCAGATGCCTCTATGGATTGAGGTCAAAGACATCTACTTTATTATAGGTCTCTCCTAAAGAGGGGAGGTCTGCATTCACCTGGCAGGACAAGAAGTACTCTTTCAGTAGAAGACTATGTCCATATATACTGTCTTGGACATCCAGAGAAGATTGGAAGTCAAATTCCAATTAAACATGTGGAAAGTTTATCCCTGAGGATTCTGCTATTTACCATTGATCGGGTAAATGGGTCCGATTCACTGCATCAGGCATCATGAGTGTCCAATGTTATAAACCTAGGGGGGATAATATGGGGTACCAAGGGAGGTACCCAAGGTAATAATGTCATAATGGGATGGGCCATAGTAATAAATAAGGTGGTTAACCCATGTCATGTAAGGGACCACAAGTAGTTAATAATAATGTAATGGGCCCATGGTATTAGTTGATGGTATGAGGGAACCATAGTAATGACCCATGCTATTGTATGTATGAGGCCTTTATAGAGGCTAGAGACTCCACATGGAGTATATGAAGTGAAGGATTATTGTATGAACAGGCATATGGCTTGTGGAGTGTTCTCCTTCCTTAAGGAGTGAATGTATGGTGTTGCCCTACCTTAAGGGTTTGATCAATAAAGAATCATTTCATATTATTTCTGGGTTTATTCGTATTCTCTTATATTATCATATCAGATCTGTAATATTTTTGGATCATATCTACAACAATTGGTATCAGAGCTACAACAATTGGTATCAGAGCGCTTTCTTGGGCAAACAGTGGAGAATTTTTTTTTTTTTTTTGCAAGGTTTCTGGGGCGGCGACTTTGCAGGTCAGATCTGTACGTTTTGGTGCAAGATCTGCAAAATCTAATTATAGATCTGTATCCTTTGCGAAAAAATAGCCGATTTCAAAAAAAAAATCGATTGAATCGGAGTCCGGATGAAGGAGATATCGCTGATTTAAAAATCAGTGGGGTTGCAGACAATTTTCAGGGCTGCGAGTTTGCGGCGTAGATCTAGACGTCTTGGTACAAGATCTACAAAATATAATTGCAGATCTGGATTCTTTGGGAAAAAATACCCAATTTCACAAAAAAAAAATCAGTCGAATCGGAGTCCGGATGAGGGAGATATCGCTGATTTAAAATCAGCTCTTTTTTGCAGAAATTTTGGTGACGACGGGAGAGTAGCAGCACAGATCTGAAATTCCAAGTGCCTAGATCAAGATTTATACCACATGGGCAGATGCAGAATGATTGTTCCATTTCTAAAAACAGGTTGTAATAAAGATTCTGAGCAATATTGATGAAACTGTGACAATTTCAAATTTTCGCCAAAGTAAGTGAATTTTTTTCAAACCCTCTTCATGGAATATTTTGCTGGAAAAGATGATAGCCCTACTATTGAAGAATTCATACAAAGCCTAAAGAAAATATATAAAGAGGAGACATGGAGGTTTATGGTACCACTTTTTTTGACAGAAGAGGCCGCCATATGGTGGAACTCATTGGGCTATATAGCCTTGACCAAAATCTCGAATGAAGAAATGGAAAAACTCTTTATGGACAAATGGTCTCAGACTAGAAAACAAGATAAGGGGAAACATGTGGGTTTATTTCCTACTGGTATATCCTTATTGCAGGTTCATGAATTGATTCAGAAAGAGAAGATCATTGTTTCTATAAATCCTAGTTGTAAGCATAATTTCATCCATGTTAATTTGACAAAAAAATTGCAAGTTCCTGCCAAAAACATTAAAAACACACAGGTGGAGGATGAGGATGTTCACGTGTATAAGGATTTGAAGATTTCTATGGATAAGTATGTGTTGCATGGTGAATTTTATACTTCAGAGATGGATACTATGGATGTTGTTTTGGGATATCCTTGGATGGAATCCGTGGGTACTATTAATATTAATGTGCAGAAGAAATTCCTGAAGCTCTGGTATAAAAAGAAGAAAATTACAGTGCATGATATTTCCATTAAGACCCAAGCAGAGACTATGGAGGCAGAAGCACAAAGCTCTAATGACACTTACATATCGGATGATGAGCCAGTGATGATCGACAATCAAACACAAACAGAGGCGGAAGAAGAAAAGGTAACAGGTGCTGACACATCTGATGAGGGTTCAGTGGTTGAAGTCATATTGGAAAAGAAGACACCACAACAGGCACCACAGCAGGGTGAATTAAAGAAAAAGACATCGTGGGTTAAAACTTCAACATATCATCACCCACATCACCCCGCAAGACAACCATCAAGATGGAAACCAAGTAGTCACATGACGGATAGCGAGGAGAGAAGATCCACCCACTACACATCAACACAGAAGAGCTGCCATGGTCAACTTCCATCTCAAGCGAGCGAGGCACCAGCGAGATCGAGGGTTCACCTTTCTCTTGGATGGCTAGATGCACGTGCATGGTACCAGTGGACTACTCTTTTGAGTAGATCTTATTATTTGTGTTCTTCCCATGTTTCGGGGACGAAACATGCTTAGGGGGGTGGAATGTTATATACCTAGGGGGGATAATATGGGGTACCAAGGGAGGTACGCAAGGTAATAATGTAATAATGGGATGGGCCATAGTAATAAATAAGGTGGTTAACCCATGTCATGTAAGGGACCACAAGTAGTTAATAATAATGTAATGGGCCCATGGTATTAGTTGATGGTATGAGGGAACCATGGTAATGACCCATGGTATTGTATGTATGAGGCCTATATAGAGGCTAGAGACTCCACATGGAGGATATGAAGTGAAGGATTATTGTATGAACAGGCATATGGCTTGTGGAGTGTTCTCCTTCCTTAAGGAGTGAATGTATGGTGTTGCCCTACCTTAAGGGTTTGATCAATAAAGAATCATTTCATATTATTTCTGGGTTTATTCGTATTCTATTATATTATCATATTAGATCTATAATATTTTTGGATCATATCTACAACAATTGGTATCAGAGCTACAACAATGAGCCTGGTAGTGGAATGCCTTACCATGGTATTTGACTGGTGCATGCCTCTTCTAAATAACATGAAGAGCCAATTGACCTCTATACAGAAGGGTCAGATGAAGAATTTTAGATATGGGACTATCTTATGCTCATTCTTCTTCGAGAAGGTACCTGGGCTGCGTCCCAAAGTATTAGTTTCCATCAGTAGCCCTAGAGATCCATGAATGGGTAGACGGGCAGACTTGATGAAATGCCTTGGAGGTGGGGACGTGCCTAGAATGACTTTTGATGATGATTTTTTCACTTGGTGGGACCAAAAGATCATCGTAGTCGAGGACTACCCGTATGTTTGTATGGATTTCCGAGGAGATCTAGACTTAGTGTTACCACCAAATGCGGCATGGGGAGACATAGGTAACATTTTTTTAAGTTTTTGTGAATTTTTAATATTTTTTGGATTTTGTAATATGAAATGAAGTTAGAAATATTTTTGATGAGACAGAATACTGAAAAAATTACCATGTTCCAGATGTGGGTCCAGTGAGACGAGATGGATTTTCAAGGCACTGGCATCACGGATGATGGGCCGAAGAGGCAGTAGCAAAGGCAGAGAGAGTCCTATATGTAGTTTAGAGAATAGTGTAGCTCAGGTCCTACAACAGTTAACCACCGCGTTGGCTACACGCTGAAGTATCTGGACCCAGTCCCGTGCTACCCCTACCACACAGTGTTGTATCTCCCCAAGTAGATCCTCTATGGGAGAATAGTGTAGCTCAGGTCCTACTAAGCCTCGACTTAAGTAGTAGATTACATGCTCATTGAGAGCATCATCCTCCTGAACTAGAACCATACCAATGGTTGATTCTGCCGCAACAAGATACAAAAGGAAATATCTGCCATAATATGGTGGACTCAACAATGGATTAGAGATTAATGCCTTTTTCAAAGCATCAAAATATTTTTGCACGATGTCTTCCCATAAAAATGGAACTCCCTTCTTAAGAAAATGCATAAATCCTTCGGTAATCTTGGCATAGTTTGCTATAAATATCCTCAAGAAATTTTCCCTTCCTCGGAGACTTTGAAAGACAAGGGAGGTAGTTGAATTATTGCCTCAACCATGAAAGGGTCAACACGAATCCCTTCAGTCGATACGATGAATCCTAATAACGGACCAGATGTGACTGCAAAAACACACTTATTCGGATTCAACCGGATTTTATAAAAACAACATCTCTCAAAAACTAACTGAAGGTGGCTGGGATGATCAATTATCTTGCGAGAATGAGCAACTAAGTCATCCAAGAATGCTTCGATAACATGCTTAATGTCGTGGAAAGCATAAGACATGGCTCGCTGAAAAGTAGCTCCAGCATTTTTAAGACCAAAAGGCATATTTTTGTATGCAAACGTGCCCCAAGGACAAATAAAGGTTTTCTTGTGCTAATCCTCTATATCGATAGTAATTTGATTGTAACTAGAGAATCCACCCATGAACAAAAAAATTTCATTACTCGCACATTAATCAAAAATTTGATCAATAAAAGGTGTGGGGTAATTGTCTTTTGGACAAGCTTTATTTAAATCCCTAAATTCGATACATACTCGGATCATTCCTTACTTCTTATCTACCGAGACTAGATTGGGAACCCACTCAGTTAGAGGAACAGGGTATATGAAACCTGCCTTAAGAAACTTTTCAAATTTCGCTTTAATAGTTGTTGCTTTCCGAGGATTGACCGCTTGAAGTTTCTGACGAATAGGTTTGGCATTTTCGTACGTCTTGATCTCATGCTTCACTATAGATGGATCAATTCCAAGAATTTCCTCATAAGACCAAGCGAATACATCTCGAAATTATTTAAAGAGGTCGGTGTAGATTTGAATTTCTTCAGGGGAACAATTAGCTTTGATGAAGACATTTTATATTACGTTAGGATTGCTAGAGATGTTTACAGGTATAGTTCGTGAGATAACCGACATGTTACCTTCGGCAGAAAATTGTGCTAGAGCCAAAGGGTTTGAAACTATACAAACATCACTAGTAAACAGATTGGAGAACCTAGATTCAACTTCATGCAATGGAGGAAGAAAATATGAACGATGATGTAAATCTTCCCATGGTCAATCCACACCCATCATTTCCTCCAAAATTACTTCTTTAGATGGTAAGACTATATCCAAGCAATCGAGAGCTGAAGTATAATCGAGGGTCCAAGCCGGAGCCACATCGCCATCTAACTCCTCTTGTAAAAAAGGAGTGGGATGGTTGTCTATAGAGTTAACGATAGATTGATAGCTAAGTTCTACTGCAGACATGGGAAATTCCATTCCACCAACCTCCCCTACATATAATGTGGTGGTAGATGAAGGTAAGGTCCAAGGGTCCGAAAAATAATGAGTTCGAAAGAACTCTTTCCGTGAAGGCCCCCTAAAGGATGAAATTTCATTAATTCTAGTTGTAGGAGCAGGAAGGTCAAATATACCCATTAAAAAAGAGTACATCCCAACTCCTAAATTCTCTATAGGTTGATGGAGATTATCCACTAATGGAATGGTAGAATCTGAAGTTGCGTGGGAGTCACCTGGAGAATAATCCAACTGATCAATTTTAACAATCCTCCACTCATGAGGAAAAGAAAGGATGTGGAATAAAGATAAAAGTATGGCATCCATCTCGTAAATCAAATTCCTCCCTAAGAGGAGGTTATAATCCAAGTTGGCATCAATGATTTCTACCTCAATATTTACAACCTTTCCCCCAACACATATAGGAAAAGCCAGGATAATCCCGTGTGGCATATGAGAATGTCCATCAAATGCCATCAAGAGAGTTGGTGAAGGAACAACTGGAGGTGATACAATGGCCTTCCAACATGACATAGACATTACGCATGTGGAAGCTCCCTCATCTATAACTGTTCGAAAAATATTGGCCTCTCGGTAAGTGAACTTTATCTGGAAAGCTATATGGTGAGGAAGTCTCTTTTTGACATTCAACATATCAAAAGTGAGCACTAAAGAATTATTTGGATCTACTACACCAATTGCTAAAAGAAAAGCACTTCTCTAAGCAAGGCACAACTGGAGTACCTCCAATGTAGACATAGCACAAGGACTTCAAGCCAGATCTTCTAGGCTACCCTAGCATTAGGGTTAATAGTCGAGCGCTTTGCAGAACCTTTCAGTATCTAAGGTATAGAGTCAATAGAGGGTCACTCAATATGAAGTGGTTCTATGGCTTCGGGAACCGATTTAGCCTTAGATGTTTCTGTTTCACCATAATTGTGTTCTCGCGTAGCAATGTCGACATGAGAGTTCATCATATAAACATTTGAGAAATTTTCCCCTTCCTGGTTCCTGGTTAGTCAAAACAACTTGGGAGCTAGAGGACCCTTGTTGCACTAATAAACATTGAGCTTATTGTTTCTTAGGGCAGAGGTGAGTCAAATGATCTCCATTGCATAACTTGCATGGAAACTTTACCTTTTTATTGGCCTCTTTTCTACCCTTACCAACACCGTTGCTGGGTTTGTTTGCATTGCCTTTCCCTTCATGGTTATTCTTCTTACCTCATCCCTTCCTCTTCCCATTGGATTGTTTATTTCCTTTGGGATTAGAGGCCTGGACGACGTTTATAGAGGTATTTTGGGAAGGTATAGGTGTAGACGGTGCTGTGTGGTTAGAAGAAATAGTTTGTAGAGACAAAAGCTGCAATTGATTCAAAAGGTTCACCGTGTTAACATCAATTGATCTGACTATAACGTTGGCATAAGGGCCTAGCTTCGGTTTGGATAAATCAACCTTAGATCTAGGAGCATCAGGTAGAATTTTCTGAAGAGTCCCAGACTAAGAATATATCAGTTCTAATTGCTGGGCTTGAAAAATATCCTGCTCTTCTGAATAAACACCAGAAAGAGACACACCCTTTGAGATCTCAGGTTGTAATGATTCAAGAAACCATTCGAGAAGGAATTTTGGTGGGATTTTAGCTTTGATAAGCCTTTTTATCCTTCTCCATTCCTGGATGTGATCCAAAATGTGAGTTGCGGTGTCTTGCTAAAAGTTAGCCAGAAGTTTAGTTATGGCTTCATATCGAATAGGCAACTGAAAATGGTTCAAAAAGATACTAGCCAAATCACAAAAATAAGTATAGGTGCCTCCTGGAAACTCTATATACCATTTGGCTACATTTCTAGTTAGGGTGTGCTGAAATAACCTCAACCTGATCGAATCATCTATCAAGGAGTTGGATTAGCAACATAAGTGAAAAGTGGTGACATGGTCTCCCAGATCTTCACCACTTTTCTCCTCGAACTTTGGGATATCCGAGGGACATTTAGTTGGGACTGGAGGCCAAGCCATATTGTACCAAATTAGATCGTTCGTCAATTTAGTTAAGTCTGGCAAGTTAACCGTGGCCAGAAAAGGAAGTTGTGGGGGACCTTTGGAATTCCATCCAGAGCGAGCGGGGTTCCCAAAGGTCTAAAAAGAATGACCTAGATTTTAAAAAACACCATGTTGCCCAAAGTAACTTGTAGAGCCTACTGAACTAAAAGGCGGTCCTTGTGGTCCAACAAAATTTATAGTTTGACCAACTCCTGCTAAAAATCCTCTGTAACCAGTGAAGTTAGCCCCTAATGAAGTATTGAATGAAGCTAAAAGCCCCTGATAAGGATTCCATGCATTAGAAAATGGTGGAAAATTCTGAAACGAATTAAATGAAGAATACAACACATTCCCTTGTTGGCCAAAAAATTGATTCCCAACTCCTATTCCACTAACCGCAGGGTTTGTCCAACTCTAGAACGGGTTACTACCTTGACTTGTAAAAGGAAAAGGCATTGACCCTATTGTCGCATTGGAATGTGGTATATTACCACTTCCAAATGGGAAACCCTGAAAAGAAGTTGATCCACTCATCATGGATGTAGAGGCGATCAATGGTATGTTCAAAGGAACTGAAGGAATCCCGTGAGATGGCATTCCATAAGGGAAAAATCCAAAACTAGATGCAGTAGCCTGAGAACTTCCACTCGTTGATGGAATGGAAGTAGACCCAAATATAGTCATGTTGGGAGTAATAGAAGGGATGGAAATAGCTCCTCCCCCTTATACAAATATGGGAGTTTGCATGTTCACAACACTCGTCGTAGATTCCATGCTTCCAGTAGTGGTCATCGAAGGAATAGATGTATGTAAACCTGGGTTCGAAGGCCTATGAGTTAGAGTTTCGATGTACAATAGAACATCTGGATGGTCAGGAGGAAGAGGAGAATTCGAAGCCGCAAACGACTCTGAAAGCTCTTCAACTTCGATATTATCTTTTGACTAAAAGAGTACTTGAGAAAGAACTAGTGTGTTCCTCTCTAACTCTCTACTAGTTCCAGGTCTATTTGAATCAATTTCCCCAAGCGAAGGATCAATCTCCAATGCACCTGCTACCACTGGTTGAAAACCACTGGCATAATCACTCCTACACCTTCTAGGAGAAGGCTCAGAACTCATAGGTGATAGCCCATGAAGTATCCTAGACCGTTGAGATGGTTGATCAACCACTTTTAATTATTTAAAATATCTACTTAAATACTCAAAAAATTATAGAGCTAGGCTGACTAGGAGTAAAGAACACTCACTAAAAAGTCCCTAAAGATATCAGTAATCGGACAACTCTCGAGTATTTCCGCTCCGGGTGATTAGGATCAGACACCAAAATACAAGAAAGTTAATAACAAGGGCCTTTCGAAAAGAAACTGGGGTAATTACTCCCTAGGTCTACTAGCGTAGGTATCAGAGGTAGTTGGCTGACCTCCAGACAACAGCCTTTACCAGTGCAAGCGCCAAAGCTTCGCAAGGGTGCCATCGAGAAGTACTACTAAACGTGATACATCGTCAACCTCAGGTGCCACGGGATTCCCCTCTACAACCACCTGTGTGGTCCTTAGGATAGGCAACTATGGTCACCAACTCGTATCAAAAGCCGGGGGGAATAGTCGTGAGGTAAGATTCAACAAGTAAGAGAGGGGGTATCCCTCATCCTTATCTTCACTCACGCTCGTGCTTTACTCCCAGTTACAGAGCTTTCCTGGTCTTCCTAACACTATTGGATTTCACTTATTAATCAAACTTCTATGTTTTGTAATTTGGAGCGGCCTTGGAGAGTTAACTCTCCTCTCACCTAATCCAAGGCCCTAATAAACCTAAACTTGTTGATGTATTCTGATGACAATGCAAAATTTCTAGTTTATTTTAATTAAGCGCTTCATTTTAATGGTTGTCCTTTTAAGTCAATGGTATAGATGGAAGTGAAACTAATGGTGTTTGTATGACGCAAAAGAAATCAATGAAAAACTAACTACATGAATGCAATCATTTTTCTTCGATGAAAAGAGATCTCTACGTGGGTTCTACAAAACTTCTATAAAGCAAAATACTTTTTCTTTTCTTTTCTTGAAACACACTTCACACACCCAAAAACTAAACGACTACGAATGATTTAACAATGAAAACTACCCTAATGTAAGATATAATGGAGATGAAAGATCCTAAATCACTCTAAAAAGCGAAATAAATTGATCATAACTATCAATGAGCCAACTTAAGTATTGACGAGGATACAAATTTTGAACAAAAAATTCTCTCCAAATAAGAAGGACAAATTGTAAAAGATTGCAATTCACTTTCAAAAACCAAAAGAAACCAAAATCAAACTTGAGAAAAGAAAACAAAAACAAAGTTTTTTGAGGTTGTTTCTTTTTCAAGAAACAACCAAAACAACTTTTTTAAATCACCGAAAATGCTACTAAAACTCAAAGATCGAAAAGAGAGCACAAGGAGTATTTGCAAGTTACAAACTTGAAGATGAACAAAAACTTCAGCAAAAAGGCTTCAACTTGTATTAAACAACCCAAACAACAAAAAAGATCTTCACAAATTGACCAAGAAGCTAGGAAAGAAATACTTTCAAATTCATCAAAAAGACTTTCAAAAACCAAGAAAAGTTATAAGGCCACAAAACGAAGGAAAGCAAAGCAAGTAGATCTAAAAATCGAGCTTGACACTAAAACTGAAAACAATCTCCTATTCTGGAGGACCAGAATGATCAAGAACTTCTGAAAAAAGTCTTGTGTTCCAAAACACCAAGTACAAACTCGCTCAAAACGCAAACCTAGGCCAAATCTTTTCAATGAGGAAGAGACTTCGAAACAGTAAGCTTGCAAAATAATTAAATTCTTCATACAGAAATTGACCACACAGAGACTAAAAAGACCAAGCAACAAATCTATTTGGGTAGAGAGATTTGAAAAAAAATGCAAAAAATGGTATACGTGACTGTGTTCAAACACAGAGGCGTGTACAAACGCTTCTGATATAGGAGACTCGTGTATACACAAGTTCACTTCACAGTTTCAAGTGTGTGTACGCCATTATAAACAAAGTAAAGGGAGTATACAAAGGTTTGCAAGAAAAATAAAAAACAAAGCCAGATCAAAAAGATCAGACTTAAGGTCTAAGACTCTAGTAGACCAAATAACACTGTAACAACAAGAAAACAAAAGACTGATCCCTAATTGACACTGTGATCCAAAATCTTTTTCTTATAGATGTGTTAAAGAATTACATACGTAAATTGTAGCTTAACAGAGAAAACTTAATGTGCACGTGAGATAAGAAGAGAAACACATAAATCATGAAAGAAGACAACAAGACTTGATAATGGAGTTCATTCGACTTGGACTACATCTCTAGGCCCTGCTCGATCAATTGGGAGGCCTTCATTCATTAAGTGGCATGAAAAAGAAGAGTACAAGCATCAGTTACAAAAAGGAGTCTTATGCCTCCATACTGAAAAATGGCTGAAAAATTCAGAACTCTGATGGAGAAATGGATAGCGCCATTGATTTCGTGGCGTTGAGAAGTGCTGAAACCATATAAAAATTTTCAAATTCTGACAAAATGAAAATTTAGCCCTCCTGTAAAATTCTACCTCGAACTATGTGTACTGCCTCCTCTACTTGATCGCACTGAAAAATTGCATTTAAATATAATTCGAAGGGCAGATTTCTCAATAATGTTGTTGGTGCAGTTGGTTGTGATCCGGTTTAATAGGGAGGAGGTCAGGAGGTCAAACCTCGCCTCCTCCTTCTTTAATACACCACAAGCAAAAATAATTTAAAATTAAATTTTGGTTGGGCCGGGCCCGCCTTGGGTAGCCCACCCACTGTACCCACCTCCCTAATTCTTTAATGGCACGCCTTCTCCATTTTTGGTTACGGGGTTGATGGTTTGGGTTGGGTCCACGCCCCAAGGGCCGGCCCACCCATGTCCATTAGTTTGGTGGCTCTGTGGGAGTAGCGGAGGGGCTAGGGTCATTGCTTGTCCCTCCCACATTTATGTTGAGTTCCGTGGCTAGGGGAGGGGCTGGGGGTTGTGGCCCGCCCCTCCATTGTTTTTTATTTTATTTTTAGGGTGGCCTGCCACTCTTTTTTAATAGTTTTTTGTTATACAAAAACAACCCGTGCACTTTCGAAAATCTAGTTTTGGACCAAAGGATTCCTTTTAACGAGGCAACAATTTTGCCCAGAATTTGGCTGGAGTTGGCCGAATTCCATCCTCTAGAGAAAGTCAAAATTGCACCTTCATTAATCTTGCCCAGTCATCAAAACTCAACCCAACTTTAATTGACTCTATCTTCTTCATCCAGACTCAGATTGGAGTGTTGTTCACACAATTGGAATCAAGGTGACGAGCACTTCGATCTGATGTCAAGTTCATCGCCTTTCCACCACTTTTAATTTTTGAGTTTTTTTCCCATGCCATTGTGTCTGAAGATCCACCTGGATCAATCATCCCCATTGAGGATCTTTTGGACCACCAAAAGCTTTATCAGTCAATTAGCAAGTGAGGGAATTATTCCCTCACTCTTTCCTTCTCCACCCATTTTTCCATGCTAGGGTGCATCCCCTTGAAACCAACTCGAAGGTATTCCAAATCTCCCCGTCATGAAGTCCTGGTTCTTCTATCAAGGATGACGTCTTCAGGTAACTCATCAAGATACTTTGGTGCAAAATCATCAAATGTAGGAACTGTGCCCACCTCCTCGATGTCCATAATCAATGGTGGCTCATACAGCTTTAAGTTCTCCAAATTCACTACGGAGTACATCTGCATATATATCAACAAATCGAGATGAAAGGCATTATTTCTAATATTCTCCAAAATGGTGAATGGACCATACCAGATTGGTCGCAACTTCTTCCCTTCTCCCTTCATCTTGTCCTTGCTGATATGGAACCACACTTTTTTGCCCACTTGAAACTGATGGTCGACTCGGTGTTTTTCATGTCGAGCCTTGTAACAGGTTCGACTTTTCTCCAACTACTCCTGCATTACTTGGTGCATCAACTGGATCCACTGGATGAACTGCTGTGCTTTGTCCCTATCATTACGTCCACTGGAGTCATCTTCCCTTCCAAAGGCCATATCAAAAGGGTCCTTTGGCAGGTAACCAAAACATGTCTCAAATGGTGAACGTTGTGTAGATGAGTGCACTACTCAGTTGTAGGAATGTTGCACATATGGAAGATGCTCATCCCACAACTTAGGATGTTTCCCACAATAGCCTCGCAACAAATGTACCACGGTGTGATTGACAACCTCTGTTTTTTTGTCAGTCTGTGGATGAAATTTTGTGCTTCTTTTCAACTTGCACAAGCTGGTCCAAAACTCTCCGAGAAAGAAAGAGTCTCAATCTGACACAATTGATGTGGGAAACCCAAAATGGACCCAAACATGATGAAAGAAAAGATAAGCAGTTTGCTCTGCAGTGATCTGCTTTTTACAAGGCATTAAAATACACATCTTACTAAAATGGTCAACAACGACATACAAATAGTTGTGACTTTTTCTAGAAAATGGCAAACCTCCTACAAAATCCATCGACACACTTTCCCATGGATGACTCAGAATAGGGAGTGGTGTGTAGAGCCCAAATTTTCTATTAGAGGGCTTTGAAACAAAACACATCACGCAACCCTTTACATAGTGAGCCACAATGTTCTTCATATGAGGCCAAAAACAAAATCTTTGTACATGACACAAATTTTTTTCAACACCAAAATGACCAGACAAAAGGGAGGTGTGGGCCCCTCGGATTACGTGTACCCTTTCTCCTGTGGGTATGCACAATTTTCCAAGGTGATACAATAGTTTCCCCTACAAGTGATAGTTGTCCACCTGTGAACCATGGGTTAGTTTTGCATAAATCTCCTTAAAGCCATAATCATTAGCATATTGTTCAGCATAACTTTCAAAAGATAATGGAGCATTATGCAAAATAACAGAAGCAGAAATATGAGGGCGAGATAGCATATCGACCACTTTGTTGCTAGTGCCCTTCTTATACTTTATTACCAGATGAAACTGCTGAAGAAAACCCATCCACCTGAAATGAAGAGATTTATGCAACTTGGTTTGTGACTAAAGGTACTGCGAGGGCTGATGATCCGTATGGATGATGGTCTCTTTGCCGATCAGGTAGTGTTTCCACTATTTCACACTCTAGACCAAGGCATATAATTCCCTTTCATAAGTGGGATAGTTTATCACAGCCTGAGAGAACTTCTCTGAATGGTAACATATCGGCTTCTTTTGCTGCATCAGTACAACTCCCATGGCATATCTGCTGGCGTCTGTCTCGATCTCGAATGGCTATTGCAGATTCGTAAGGCTAAGACCAGTGTAGTGCTGATCTTTTCTTTCAATGTTTTGAAGGACTTCTACTACTTTCCTCCCCATTGAAAGACTTGCTTTACACTTATCAATGCGTGTAAAGGTGGTGAAATAATAGAGAAATTTGCAATAAATCTCCTCCAATATTGTACTGCACCCAAAAAGCTGTGAACATTGGTTACACTAGTAGGTTTAGGCCAATTTACAATTGCTTCAACTTTAGAAGGATAAATTTTTAACTAACCATGACCAACAATATGACCTAGGTAAACCAAAGAGGTTTTGCCAAACTCACGGTTTGACAATTTTACGTAGAGTTTCTCATTTTTCAATACATCAAACACTTTCTTCACATGACATACATGTTCATTCAAAATTTTACTAAAGATAAGAATATCACTTAGATATACAAGAACAAATTCATCAATGAAAGGCCTAAAGAGATCATTCACGACCCTCATGAAAGTGGCTGGAGTGTTGCAAAGTCTGAATGGGATCACCATCCATTCAAACAACCCCTATTTGGTCTTGAAGGCGGTATTCCACACATCATGCTCTGCAATGCGGAATTGGTGATAACCACTACGCAAATCCAATTTGGTCAAATAGATAGCATTCTTTAACTGATCTAATAAGTCATCAATGTGGGGAAGAGGGTAATGATTTTTCACAGTGATTTTGTTTAATTTTCGATAATCCACGCACATCCTCCATGTGCCATCTTTCTTCGACACTAAGACAATCGATGAGCCACATGGAGAAGTACTCGGTCTGAAGACCCCTTGGTTCAATAGTTCCTACCCCTGTTTTTTGATCTCCTCCATCTCAATGGTCGAAATCCTGTACATGCCTATATTCAGTAAAGGAGCATCATGTTGTAAATGGATCTCATGTTGGATTTCCCTCTTCGAAGGTAATCCCCTTTGTTACTGAAACATCACATCATAGTTAGAAATTAATTCACATAATTCCCTTTTATGCACATGATCACAACCTTGGAAAGCATAGGATAATTCTGCATCTTTTCCCCTTACAATCATAAGCATGCAACCCTTACTGGAATTCAGCAACCTCTTCATTTGTCCTACACTTACAAGGCTGGAATTGATTTTAGTTTGATGAGCCCTTACAATATATTATACCCCATCTTTTGTGATTTGGTATTTGTTTTCATTACGGAAGAAGATTTCCTTTCTATCATATAGATATGGTCTCCCCAACACCATGCCACAGATGTCCAATGGTATCACATCAAGTTTTACCTCATCCACTAACTTAGAAGCGATCACAAATTTAACCTTACACTGCTTAGTTACATTCAATTTTTCTTTATCATGTATCCATCCAAGTGGGTAAGGTTTTGGATGTGGTGTGGTTTCCAAGCCTAGCTTCTTTACCAAGGACTCTGAAATTAAGTTTGCTTGGGATCTAGTATCAAATAGAGTTTCCACTTTTGTATGATTTATGATAACTCTAATATGAAATAGCTCAACTCTATTTCGTTCATTAGGAAGAGACTCATCTATTGAACTAATGCCTTCATGTGATTCAGAATTAACATGAGGTGTAAAAGTACCTTTTGTTCCTACTGCTGTGATCAATGATTCATCTCTAGAATTGGATCCAAGGTCTTGCTGCATAGTTGCCACTATCTTATGCTTGCCTTTTCCTCCATATTTCTTTGGTCTCTTTTCCAGGTACTGTTTCCAACAATGATCGTCGTCATGACCTTCCTTTTTGCAGTGATTGCAATAAGGTCTTTCTCCTTCATCTTTCTTGGTTGATGTCATCCTCTTCTCCTTTCCTTTTCCTTTCACTTTGGGTTTTCCATTTGGAAGTTTGAAAGGTGGTTTCTTGAAATGATCATCTCTTTCATTTTTTCCCCTATTCTCAAGATGAATTGCCTTCACACTAACGGAGTCAATAGTAGTTGGTTCAAACAATAGTAATGAATGTCTAAGGTAACTATGTAATGATCCAATATACTTAGTTACTACTTCAGGTGAGTCAAGTGCAATGCCAAATTAAGTGCCTGTTTTCTAAATTCCTCTATAAAGCTTTGACCATCTTGACCTCTGACTTGCCTTAAGTATTGCCAATCCATTAAGGCTTTTTGCTTGTAACCCAAGGGATAGAATTGTTCCTTCAATGTAGAAATGAAATTAGGCCATGAGGAAAGAAGATTATCCACACTCTTACTGCTTCACAATTTTCTCTCCCACCAAACGAGAGTGGTGCTACTCAGCCGAAGAGAGGCCAGCTGAATCTTTGCCTCATCCTCCTCGATATGCTGAATCCTGCAGTAGATTTCAATCCACCTAATCCAATTATTCAGCTTTTCTGCATTACTTTCATCGTTAAACATAGGAATATCAAATTTGGCATCTAATTTAAGGAAAGGTTTCTTAGATGCATCCCTTGAATTTCTACGATTATGGTGACGAGAGGAAGAAGAACTTTCACTCGTGGAAGGAGAAGGAGGGGGTTCTTCTCCACCATTTCCATGCGCTGAACCTTGTTCTTCTAGTTTTCTCTCTTCTGCTTCTCTAGCCTTGAAAGCAACTGACTGACATTCTCTGCCACTGAATAGAAGGTTTTGCAGAAATTGCGCTCCTCTTCAAGACGAGCCTCTTCATCTGCCATGTTTCTTGTTCGATGTGCATGCCTCACTTTGGGATCAAAATAATTTAGTTTCCCTTTGCCTCTTCAGAGCCTGTTTCTTGTTAGCATACAAACATGCAATTCACATCTAAAAAGACTTTCTCTGATACCACTTGATCCATAATCTTTTTCTTATATATGTGTTAAAGAATTACATGCATAAATTGTAGTTTAACAAAGAAAACTTAATCTGCACATGAGACAAGAGGAGAAACACATAAAGCATGAAAGAAGACAACAAGACTTGATAACGGATTTTGTCCGACTTGGACTACGTCTTTGTGCCCTGCTTGATCAATGGGGAGGCCTTCATTCATTAAGTGGCATGAAAATGAAGAGTACAAGCATCAATTAAAAAGGAGTCTTATACCTCCATACTGAAAAATGGCTGAAAATGCAGAACTATGATGGAGAAACAGACAATGCCATTGCATTCGTGGTGTTGAGAAGTGTTGAAACCATATAAAATTTGTCAAATTCTGACAAAATGAAAATTTGGCCCTCCTGCAAAATTCTACCTCGAATTGCGTGCAATGCCTCCTCTACCTAAGCGCACTGAAAAATTGAATTTAAATATAATTCCGAGGGTGGATTTCTCAATAATGTTGTTGGCGTGGTTGGTTGTGATACATTTTAATAGGGAGGAGGTCGGGAGGTCAAACCCCGCCTCCTCCTTTTTTAATACACCACAAACAAAAATAATTTAAAATTAAATTTCAGTTGGGTCAGGCCCGCCTTGGGCAGCCCGCCCACCATACCCACCTCCATAATTCTTTAATGGCGCACCTCCTCCGTTTATTGTTATGGGGTTGTTGGTTTGGGTAGGGTCTCCGCCCCAAGGGCCAGCCCACCCATGTCTATTAGTTTGGTGGCTCCATGGGAGCAACGAAGGGGCCAAGGTCATGGCTTGTCCCTCTCGCATTTATGTTGAGTTTCGTGGCCAGGGGAGGGGCCAGGGGTCGTGGCCCACCCATCCTTTTTTTTTGTTTATTTTTTGGGTGGTGGGGTTGGTGGCCTGCCACCCTGTTTTTAATATTTTTTTGTTATACAAAAACAACCCGTGCATTTTTGAAAATCTAGTTTTGGACCAAAGGAGTCCTTTTAATGAGGCAACAACTTTTCCTAGAATTTGGCTGGAGTTGGCCAGATTCCGTCCTTCGGAGAAAGTCCAAATTACGCTTTCATTAATCCTGCCAAGTCATCAAAAGTCAACCCAACATTGACTGACTCTATATTTTTCATCTGGACTCGGATTGGATTGTCGTTTGCACTGATGGAATCAGGGTAACGAGCACTTCGATCTAATGTCAAGTTCATCACCTTTCCACCACTTTGAATTTTTGAGCTTTTTCCCATGCCACTGTGTCCGAAGATCCACCTGGATCACATTGAACAACCTAAACTAGGAATAACAAGATTGTTATCCTGAGTGGAGTCGCCAATTCTGTTTTGGGAATAAGTACCCTACGGCTCTGGGTTAGAACCCCAACAGAGAAGAAGAAAAATAAAACAAGAAACACTTATACAACTCAGGCAAAATGCTTATATAATCAAACTACGTAAGAGAAGCCGTACCCAGATTTCCTTCGTTCGAGTAGGTCCCATAGGGTTTAGACCATCTACAACTCTCGATGTTCTTCAAACCTGAAAATCATTCAATTTGAACATGCATAGCAGTATAGAACAAAAGCATATTGACGGAATCGACTTTATATCATATAAACAAATGATTGATCATATATCAAAACAACATTCATATATGAATTACAACATAATTTGATGCATAAACAAAGTTAATTTCGGAAACAAGACAACATTTCTTTTATTGCAGTAAGCTATAAATAACATGGAGAGAATTCACCTGAGCCTTCTTCTTTCGGCTCCAAGCGGAACCATCTTCTAGATTCGTCTTATCCCAACCTTCAACAATCTTCTTCCATAACCATCACCATGATATCTCAAGCAAGAGGGAGAATATCTATAATGAAGGAAACAAGGGTTTCCTAAAGCTTGGGGAAGTGCATGAGGCACAGGGATTCATCGACTGAGTCAAGGATAATCTCAGTATAATAACTCTATCTCTTCACCTCATTTAGGCCTTCCCATAAAAGTCTATTTATACTTCTCCCAATTAGTTTTTTAGTTGGGAAATAGTTGAGCCATGTGCAATAGGAGGTAATCAACAAGTAAAACCCATGAACTCTGCCCATAATTAAGGGAATTTAATTTTTAAGTGTTTTAACACTTATACGTGGTTTGGGTGTTGACTGGCCCACTTGTACACGCTTTTATCTCAGGGAAAAGTAGCGTACAGGGATTAAAACACTGTTTTTTATATATTTTGACCAAGTCTGGATAGAGGGGTTGCCCTAGGCCATAAACCAAGCATCACAAATACCAAGGGTGGTAAATGGTGCTATAACAGTAAAGGAGAAGACGGTATAAACAACATACAAGGCAAAAAAATTTATCACTCAGGTTGTCCCTTGGCTCCTTAAGGGATACGGCCGAGGTAACCACAAACCATTCTTTAGGCTGCAGGTCCTAGCCTACCTGCAGTCAGAGAGGGCTCTCTCTTTAAAATTTAACTTTGTTTTGGGTTGATTTTAGGCTAGTTATGGTGTACATGGGTTTTGTTTTGATTTTGGTGGGAAGGATGATGTTTTCAAGTAGAGTTGGGATGCATAGTGTGAGAAGTTCAAACCATTGGGCATGAAGTCATGGATTAGCGCTTCCTGTTGTGTTTTCTTGGTCACAAGAGGAATACGGAGCAGGATAGCTACACATAGAACAATATCAGGCTGGAATAAAGATGGAATGAAGGTCAGAGATGAAAGGCAACTAAGAATCTTTCATTAGCTAACAGAGAGGGAAGGTGGATGAAAGTTTGTCTAGGAGCAGTCAAGAATTCCTAAATAACAGTCATATGTGAAAGAAACAGGGTAAACATGATCATTTAAGTATGCATATTCATAACCATTTATGAGGAAAAGATACATAAATAACAAGAACTAAGCATAGGGTGCAGTCAAGCAAAACCTAAGCTATTCTTCCTTCTTGGTATTTAGATGGTAACAAAGTGGTGCATAAACATATGTAAACTATAAACAGAGATAGGAAAACACTTATTGAGCCATGTATTAGTACAGGAATTCCACAGTCACTCTTTGGCCATTAGATAACACAACAGTCAATTCTTCATCCAAAGCGTTCTAGCAGTCTTTGATTACAGAGCTTCTCAAAAATACAGCACAAGTCCAGAATGAGGATTATCAACCAACCAACCCTGCCAACAATGAATTAGGGTGGTTTATATAGGGAAAATATCTAAAAATATCTATTACAGTAGACCTTAAACAGGTCTGAGGGAAATGAGCTCTTTAACCTAATCTTTTCCTGAAATTAATGCAAGAAAATATATTTGAGCTGCGCTGGAGGCAGCTGTAACAAAATGAGTTATTATGGTGTCCTTATGGCTCTGTGCTATTCATTTAGCCATAACTGTACTTTGGGCTTTGATCCCCTGCTCTTGAGTGGTTTTGATGTGCATTAACTGTGATTTTCGAGCCTTAAATGGCTTCACCGCCTTCTTTGACTTTTCTTGGGGGCCTTTAATGTTCACCTGATTTGATATTGTTGATCTGATACTCTTTTCCGCTTCACTGATACTCTTCAATTTAATCTGGGCTTCACCTTTCCTCTGATACTCTTTCACAGTTGATTCGGGCCACTTTCTCTCCCTTGCTCTGCTTGAAACTGTCAAATCGCCCCTTTTCTACCCTTTCAAGGCAAAAATGGCTGCTGCAAATGTTTTTTCATGGCCTCTAGAATGCTATCAGCGCTGGTCGATTAAATATGAACCTTTATGAAGAAATCCTGTCAAATTGCGAATTTTTGGGTTTTGCAGGTAGCCGAGCAATAGGCAGCCTTCCATTTTGATAATTTTTTCTTAGTGATGCGTGATCAAAAACTGCCTCAGTTTTTCATTCTAGGCATCCTTCGCTGCGATTTTCGTGCTTCGCGCCTTTTTTGGTGATGATGTCAGCATGACGTCAGCATGATGTCAACGGTGGGTCCCGGTACGGTAGGGTGACGTGGCAGGGTGACGTCAGCAGGGTGACGTGGCAGTAGGGCAGGGTCACGTGGCATAGGACACGGTGGTGGGGTAGGGATGGAGGCAGATGCGGTAGCAGTGACACGTAGCAGTGGGGGGTCGATGCAGAGGTGATGTAGCGCTGACGTGGCACTGACGTCGGGGGACGGAGAGATAGAAGACGGTTTGTGGTTTTATCGGACTGCCTCCTCTACGAGGGTGGTAAATGTCAGAGGAGCTCCAATGCAATCAAGGGCGGACACGCGTCCTTCTATACGACGGCAAAACCGCCGTGCCATCGGACGCTAACTGTCGAGTGACGGGGCGGCTCTAAAATCGCCGAGAGCCGTCGGATCTGGGAGGGCAGATCAGAGGGCTGACGAAGCACGGAGCTGGCGGAAAGTTTATGTGCGGGGCCCCACCCGAATATTAAATTAATATTTATGTGGTGGGGCTTTCGAACTTTGTGTTTGTGGGTAATGTGGGTTTTACATAGTTTGTGCGTCGGAGGTAAAAATGATGATATGTTAAGGGTAAAGGGGTGAGGAAAGAGGTTATTAACTTTAACCAAATGTTAAGTTAATCCCAGGGTTAGGACGTGGAAGGCTAATGCTAAGCCCCAAATGAACTCAACATTTCCAAATTGATGTTATAGGGCTATAGTGCCAGGGGATGGGAATATGTACATAGGGGAGCTATTTAGTGATTTTAGTAGGGGGAAGGGGAAATAGATAGGGATTTACATAATAATGTTAGAAGTTAATATGAATTTGTGAGGTGAAGTGTAGGGGAGAGGCTAAGTTTGTGAACTGAAACTTAGACATAGGAAATGAATGGATTGCGGAGAAATGATTTTTACACAAGAAATGTGGCTTCTTTTCACTGAAGAAAGTCAAAGCTTGACTTAGTATTTTACACAAATGAAGTGATAACAGGACTGGTTGGGCAGATTCCAAGGTCCTTCAGGGGTGTTAGTAAGAAACTTTGGGGGGGGGGGGGGGTGTGAAAGGGAGTTAGACATGCCTCGCTTGAACTTCTCCAAATGAAAAAGTGCCTCATAACTACGATCTTAATAGATATAACACTTGAAAAAATGAGATGGATCACATAGCTTGATTCTGCAACCACAAAAACTACTTACCCAGCCTACTTACCTAGCATTTTTTCTTCCTTTTGCATGGGTACACTTGGACTTGCAGAACCTGATTATTTTCTTTTCTTTTGACTGCCCTCCTATCTAAGTGTACCCTTATCTCTTCCAAGGGCCCAGATTAAGCAGTTGGGATCGTTCATTTCTCTACCTAGCTACTGATCTACCAAGTTTAAGTTGTTTGGATAGATATTCATTCTCTATCTTCTAAAGCAAGCAATTTAAACCTAGGGAAGCCAAGATTAAGCTGTTTGACGTTCCCTTAACTGAGAAATCTTTCAAAAACGGAACTTTTGCAGCATGGAAAAGATGAAATTTTTGGCACTTCCACTGTCAATCATGAAATATGAAACCTATTGCAATGGGAGGCTAACAGTGGCTCCACTTGGGGATGGCTTTTCCTTGTGAAAAGTCAAGAACAGCAGGTCAGATTGCCTTAATCTTCAAATGTTGTTGTACTTTGAAAACTTCCCTTTGTTGGCTACTTTATTTATATATATGACAGCAGACTTAAAGAGCTTAGGGCCTTCACTTCAGGCTTCAACTACAGCAAGCTGCTATCCAAACAGAAAAATTGAAATCCTACCTACCTACTCTAATCAGCACTTACTTTGCTGGTTAAGTGAAATGAAACAGCCAATGCAGCCACTTAAGTATTAAAAACATCAATGAGCTTTGCTGCTTGTGCTTGTTGGTGCCTGAGATGGAGATCTTGCAATCTGATCTAGCTTTGTTAATCATTGAGAAAATAAGGAAAGTCACGATCTCCTTCGCTGAATCTAGAAATTGTACCAAAGGGTCCTGCAAAATATATACACAATTACTGAGCTGAATTAAAGAGCTATACAAAGGTTTAGGATGACTATCATGCCTTGGAATCTGGAAACCATCAACATTTTGATATTGAGGCACATAGCCCGCTAATGGAGAAGAGCACTGATTTATTTGATCACTCAACCTACCATCTAATGGATTGCACAAAACTTGGAGTGATACTTGCAACTCATTATAAACAGGCTCGAATGGGCCTTGATTGATCTGCACTTGTTGTTCATCCTTTTCTTTAAATAACTCAAAAGACTGAAAACAAGGAGGAAGGAGGTCCACTTGGATCAGTTGATCATAAGCAACTGCTTCCGAGTCTCTTTCTTCAATCTGACATTCAATGGCTCTTTGGGGTTGCAAATCTAGAGGTGATGCATTATAAGCAAAGATTTGACTCTCCTCTAGATGGTCAGTATCAAAGCATGCTGACACTTGATTATTAATTGCACGATAATTCTCCCTAATAGACTGAAAAGATTCAAAACAAAAAGGTAAAGTTTCTTGGCTGGTTTCAATATTTTCTGCATTTTCCTCCTCCTCTTCATAGATGAAATGAACAAGATGATCACTGGGTTCAGGATGCTGAACCTGAACACTGCTTTCTGCCGAAATAGGTTCTGATTCGTGTGCAAGTTTAATTTGGATTTGAGGCGCAACATATTCATCATATTGATGATATTTGGGTAGACCACTGAAAGAAGAAAAGCAATTATATTCATACAATAGATTGGGAGTTTCATCCATATATTGCTCAGAAACTAAAGTTTCATCTTCGAAAGTAGCTCTTCTCTCAGCTCTTGCTCTGCTTTGTTTGGCAATCAGGTTTGCCTCCACACTAGCAGCTATATTCTGCATGTCTGCTAAGGTTTGAGGGGCTCTCTCCCTCAATTGATATGCCATGTTAAAATGAAATCCATCAGGGAATTTGTACAAAGCAAGATCAGGTGGAGGTTTGAGGTTCTGTGGGATTGCATTATAAACATTGTTAAATCTTGCACAATAGTCTGAGACAGCCTCTTGAGGGCCTCTTTTGATAGTATCATATTCTAATAATATGTGCAGGGGATCTTTCTTTTTCTCCCATTTGTTAATGAATGTTTGGTAAAGAGCCTCTGGATCAGCTACGGAATTTGTAGGAAGAGCTCTAAACCAGGGCCTTACATCTCCTGTTAAACATTGGACAAAAATCTTCATTTTTATATCATCATCGGCTATTTCATAAATCTCAAAATAGTCCTGCATTTTTTTGGTATGTTGCAGGGCTATGCAAGAACCAGTACCATCAAAATATGTGATTTTGGTTTGATAATCCCGAGGCATAGCCCCTAGATTTGCAGGTAACTGTAAAGGTGCATATTTGTTAGCCATATTTACAGGGATACATGGAACAGTAGGAAGAAACAGAATAGCTGGGATGGAAGAGGAAATAATAGAAGGAGTTGGAAAATAGCTTTGTTGAACTGTTTCAGAGGAAACTTAGAGATTTTCTCTTTTAGGTCTCTTCCTCCAGTGGAGTCTTGATTGAAAATGAAGTGGAGTCGCCAGGTGGATGAATTAAACTTGGTGTGTCTGATCCTTGTCCACCATCATAGATCATAACTAAACTTGTAAAATGGTTCTGAAGAAAAAGATGACTTTCTTCAGAAAACGAAATTTCTTTGGAGCCAGCTTCTAGGTTGCTTTTTGGATTTTTCTAAGAATGTCCCCAGCGGAGTCGCCAATGATGTTATCACTCAGGTTGTCCCTTGGCTCCTTAAGGGACACGGCCGAGGTAACCACAAACCAATCTTTTGGCTACAGGTCGTAGCCTACCTGCAGTCAGACAAGGCTCTCTCTTTAAAATTTAACTTTGTTTTGGGTTGATTTTATGCGAGTTATGGTGTACATGGGTTTTGTTTTTATTTTGGTGGGAAGGATGATGTTTACAAGTAGAGTTGGGATGCATAGTGTGAGAAGTTCAAATCATTGGGCATGGAGTAATGGATTAGGGCTTGTTGTTGCGTTTTCTTGGTCACAAGAGGAATACGGAGCAGGATAGCTACACATAGAACAATATCATGCTGGAATAAAGATGGAATGAAGGTTAGAGATGAAAGGCAACTAAGAATATTTCATTAGCTAACAGAGAGGGAAGGTGGATGAAAGTTTTTCTATGAGCAGTCAAGAATTCCTAAATAACAGTCATATGTGAAAGAAACAGGGTAAACATGATCATTTAAGTATGCATATTCATAACCATTTCTGAGAAAAACATACATAAATAACAAGAACTAAGCATAGGGTGCAATCAAGCAAAACCTAAGCTATTCTTCTTTCTTGCTATTTAGATGGTAACACAGTGGTGCATAAACATATGTAAACTATAAACAGAGATAGGAAAACACTTATTGAGCCATGTAGTAGAACTGGAATTCCACAGTCACTCTTTGGCCATTAGATAACACAACAGTCAATTCTTCATCCAAAGCATTCCAGCAGTCTTTGATTACAGAGCTTCTCAAAAATACAGCGCAAGTCCAGAATGAGGATTATCAACCAACCAACCCTTCCAACAATGAATTAGGGTGGTTTATATAGGGAAAATATCTAAAAATATCTATTACAGTAGACCTTAAACAGGTCTGAGGAAAATGAGCTCTTTAACCTAATCTTGTCCTGAAATTAATGCAAGAAAATATCTTTGAGCTGCGCTGGAGGTAGCTGTAACAAAATGAGTTATTATGGTGTCCTTATGGCTCTGTGCTATTCATTTAGCCATAACTGTGCTTTGTTCTTTGATCCCCTGCTCTTGAGTGGTTTTGATGTGCATTAACTGTGATTTGAGAGCCTTAAATGGCTTCACCGCTTTCTTTGACTTTACTTGGGGGCCTTTAATGTTCACATGCTTTGATATTTCCGATTTGAAACTCTTTTCCGCTTCATTGATACTCTTCAATTTAATCTGGGCTTCATCTTTCCTCTGATACTCTTTCACAGTTGATTCGGGCCACTTTCTCTCCCTTGCTGTGCTTGAAACTGTCAAATCGCCCCTTTTCTGCCCTTTCAAGGCAAAATTGGCTGCTGCAAATGTTTTTTTGATGGCCTCTAGAATGCTATCGGCATTGGTTGATTAAATATGAACCTTTATGAAGAAATCCTGTCAAATTGCGAATTTTTGGGTTTTGCAGGTAGCCGAGCAATAGGCAGCCTTCCATTTTGATCATTTTTTCTTAGCGATGCGCGATTAGCGCTAAGCGCTAATCGTGCATCAAAAACTGCCTCAGTTTTTCATTCCAGGCATCCTTCATTGCGATTTTCGTGCTTCGCGCCTTTTTTGGTGATGACATCAGCATGACGCATGACGTCAGTGGTGGGTCCCGGTACAGCAGGGTGACGTGGCAGGGTGACGTTAGCAGGGTGACGTGGTAGTAGGGCAGGGTGACGTGGCACAAGACACGGTGGCAGGGTAGGGACGGAGGCAGATGCGGTGGCAGTGACACGTAGCAGTGGGGCGTCGATGCAGAGGTGATGTAGCGCTGACGTCGGGGGGCGGAGAGACAGAAGGCGATTTGTGGTTTTATCGGACCGCCTCCTGTACGAGGGTGGTAAATGTCAGAGGAGCTCCGATGTAATCAAGGGCGGACATGCGTCCTTCTGTACGATGACAAAACTGACGTGCCATCGGACGCTAACTGTCGAGTGATGGGGCGGCTCCGAAATTGCCGAGAGTCGTCGGATCTGGGAGGGCGGATCGGAGGACTGACGGAGCGTGGAGCTGGCGGTAGGTTTATGTGCGGGGGCCCGCCCGAATATTAAATTAATATTTATGTGGTGGGGCTTTCGAACTTTGGGTTTGTGGGTAATGTGGGTTTTACATAGTTTTTGCACCGAAGGTAAAAATGATGAAATGTTAAGGGTAAAGGGGTGAGGAAAGAGGTTATTAAATTTAACCAAATGTTAAGTTAATCCTAGGGTTAGGATGCGGAAGGCTAATGCTAAGCCCCAAATGAACTCAGCATTTCCAAAACTGATGTTATAGGGCTATAGTGCCAGGGGATGGGAATATGTAGATAGGGGAGCTATTTAATGATTTTAGTAAGGGGAAGGGGAAATAGATAGGGATTTACATAATAATGTTAGAAGTTAATATGAATTTGTGAGGTGAAGTGTAGGGGAGAGGCTAAGTTTGTGAACTGAAACATAGACATAGGAAATGAATGGACTGCGGAGAAATGATTTTTACACAAGAAATGTGGCTTCTTTTCACTGAAGAAAGTCAAAGCTTGACTTAGTATTTTACACAAATGAAGTGATAACAGGACTGGTTGGGCAGATCCCAAGGTCCTTTAGGGGTGTTAGTAAGAAACTTTGGGGGGGGGGGGGGGGGTGAAAGGGCGTTAGAAATGCCTCGCTTGAGCTTCTCCAAATGAAAAAGTGCCTCATAACTATGATCTTAATCGATATAACACTTGAAAAAATGAGATGGATCACATAGCTTGATTCTGCAACCACAAAAACTACTTACCCAGCCTACTTACGTAGCATTTTTTCTTCCTTTTGCATGGGTGCACTTGGACTTGCAGACCCTGATTATCTTCTTTTCTTTTGACTGCCCTCCTATCTAAGTGTACCCTTATCTCTTCCAAGGGCCCAGATTAAGCAGTTGGGCTCCTTCATTTCTCTACCTAGCTACTGATTTGCCAAGCTTAAGCTGTTTGGACAGATATTCATTCTCTATCTTCTAAAACAAGCAATTTAAACCTAGGGAAGCCAAGATGAAGTTGTTTGGCCTTCCCTTAACTGAGAAATCTTTCAAAAACAGAACTTTTGCAGCATGGAAAATATGAACATTTTTGGCACTTCCACTGTCAATCATGAAATATGAAACCTATTGAAATAGGAGGCTAACAGAAATGAAGAAAGCCGGACACATTGGCCATTATCTGGGGTGAACCCTAATCTTCACTTATAGGCATCAGCGTGACTCCCTAACTAGAAAAAAGCACTAGAAGGGGGTTGACATGACTATTTCTTAGCATATTGCACTGATCAGGGTGAATATCAATGAAATAAGTGCACTGAGCAAGGATGCAAAGAAAATAAATAAAAATTTTCAAAAGTTGGGACCAGACTTGCTACTGTGAATTTCAAACCCAGAGCAGTAAACAAAGCAAAGCAAGTAGAACTAAATGGAAATGGTGAAACTATAAAATTTCACGCAAAGCCATGAAATTCAAAGCAAACAAACAGAAGGATTGGTTCCCCAGTGGAGTTGCCAATTTGTGAAGTAAAATTCTATGTGTGGACACAAACAATTTCTCTAGCTCGATAGCGGGTCTAGGCACTAACAAGAAATTCTATGGAAGATTTCCTTAAGTTATAACCAATTAATATGGCCTACCTCTTAGTACGTTTATCTCGTTTGGTGATGACCTTGCTTGCTTGCTCCAATTATCTCCCGTTTCCTTCTTCGAACACCTGAAACAAGTAAACAACAACAAAAAACAACCGTGATAATAGAAAAATTGTAATTCATCCTACTTAAAAAGTTTAGAAACATTAAACCAGAAACATGTGAGATGACATATTATGTAGAAAATCAATCGATAGTTGCATATATATTAAATCAAGAAGAGATTACAACCATTGTCTTGACGTTGTTATTCTCCTCCGACAAATCCAGGTTCCCACACACTTCCGTTAGCATTCCATGATGGCCTCAACAATGGTAGTTTTAAGGATCTTCCCTTTAGTATTCACACTAAACCAATATTAGACTTCTCCCTCACACACAACTAGATAGCTACAACCATGAATAACTTCTTGATTACTCCAAACTTAATTAGCACCAGCACACCAACACTAACTTGTGCTTGGGAAAAAGGGAGGCTTATATAGCATGAATGGATGGGAGATGGTTCCTCTTCTCATGGGAGAAGGTCTCATCTCTTGAGGTAGTTCCATCCTAATAGGGGAAAGGAGCCCAAACTGACATCCTCGACTCCATCTGGCCCAACCATTTACCAAACTTCTGTTACGAAGCTTCTAGAGCTAGAAACTTCAGCTCCTTATTTAAAAAACTTTTCAAAAGACAATCGGTGTGACTGGAAAAAGGCTTAGTCACTCTATTTGATGCTAGGGACAGTTATAATCCCTACATATCAACACGAGGAGAACATGGGACATTAGCACTAGTCTTGTAAACTGGGAATTTTTTTTTTTTTGGGAAATGATGCAAAAGGGAATTGTTTTTCTCATGAAGAGGGGCACAATGGGAGTTTCTTCAAGAAGGGGAAACATGTAGGGTTCATTGTAGAGGTCCTCCAGGATCATGGAACGAGGAGTATAAGGACAATGAAAAGATTTTGTGTAACAAACACCTACATTTTTTATGATCCCATAGTGTGGGAAAACTAAAGTGGGACAAACCCACAAGAAATGAAGATCCTAGAGGAAAATGGAGGATGGCAAGTGAAATGATGATTCAATCACCAAAACATTGGACAAAGACAACACAATAAAAAAATAAGAAATAAACTAACTCAAAGTGAAATAAGGAAGATGTTACGTGCATGAAAAGTATATAGATACTGATGGGATGTGACTTTTAGTTTTGATGTGCTAGAGAAATTAGAGTGTTGTGTCCAAGATTGGAAGATCAGTGGGAGTCTCAAAGGAGAAATCGAGTGAAGAGTGCTTATTGAAAAGCGCTGGTAAACCACTGAGTTCTTGCTAAGAAATATTATAAACACTTAGTGATTTCCAAGTAGGTTGATAAACCACTCAGGCTCTTGTTATAAGGCTGATAAACCACTAGGTAGAGTGGAAATCCACTAGGCTGCTTACTAAAAACGACTAATAAACCACTGAGTTCTTACTAAGGAAGTTGATAAAACACTTAGTGCTTGTCAAGTAAGTTTATAAACCACCCAGATATTGTGCTACAAGTATAAAAATTATTTCCATGAAAATACAACTAATTAACCACATATAAAAAATTCCCGTACTCGGGAAAGATGAGAATTACCCCAGCTAAGTCTAGTTGAATCCTTGAGAAAGCAATCCGTTGGATCATGGATCTTGCTCGGGGGTGGAAATTCGCAAGAAATAATTTAATGCATCTAACCTATGGTTGGATGGAGTTGAAGTCCCACCTTCAATTTATAGCCATCTCTATCCATTCAGTTAAGTGCAACAACTTATGTATAGTTGAATGTGCACACTAACAAGGCTAGTATGTTAATGAATACTATATGGCTATGTGTTCCTCCTAAATGATCACTGAAAATTATTGCATTTCATTTATGGGAGGTCTTTTATGAATGCTATTTTGGTTAAGTTGGAATGTTATCCCATGTGGCTAATATGAATGCTAATGATTGTTTATGAAAATGTAATTGGTTACATGAAGGCAATGTAGTTAACTACTCTATTATGCACTAATAGTTGGCATTCTTATAAATCAAAATATTTGTTGTCTCATTTAATACTATAAAGTATTATGTTAGAAGAGAATGGGTCAAGCATTGAGGGCATTTTTCTTGATGCTTGAAAATATATATATGAAAAATTTTGATGTTTGATTATCCTTGTGGGTTGCAATTCATATCTAAGGATGGCCTAACAGAGCCATGGAGTCTTAAAGCCTACACAATGTAAGCTACAAGCTTAAATTTGTATGATGAAAGTATTTGTAGTATATGTGTATTTTTATAGAAGAATATTAGAATTAGATGAAACATGGTGGGTGTGAGACAATAAATTCTCCATCCCCTAATGTCATATTCCATGTTTTGTCATGCTCCCTTGGTCAATATTTTATGTTAGCCTCTCTTGGGTGTGGGTGCTATAGAAGAAGGGGATGGGATGAAGACTTCCCAGTTATTGGATGGGAAATCTTCCCATCCTGTCAATTCCTCCTTGGAAAGTGGTATGTATTAGGGATGGGTGCTAATGATGGAAGGTATGGAGGGAATGACGTAAAACTAATTTTTTCAGTAAACAATAAGTTATTCATCTTAGGTAATGGAAATGAGAATGATGTTTAACAAAGAAATCATGTTGAGGGCACCAAACTTCACCTAATAAAAAATTGTGGATAGGCATAAAGGGCTCAACCTAGTGGGAACCACAACCCCAAGGTAAGGTGGAAAAAACCATGTATGTTAGGCAGAGCTACATGGACACCACATGAAATGTGACATGGAATAATTTCTTACCTAGAACCTCTACAAAGTGACACTTGGTAGGTTGAATCAACTGGTTGGGTGGCAAGAAAGACCAATTTCAGATGACACATGGCACTATCAGATGATTCCATGTGGCAAGGCAACATCACCCTAACATTAACATGATGTGAACAAGGATTATGGTAGATAAACTTGACGTGGCTCTAGATGACATGGCTACCAAGTGGTGCTAGGGGTCATGCAATGTAAGAGGTAACGAAAGGTGTGACTGTAATATTCCTATTAATGTTTTTCTTTTGTGCCTCCCTTCTAGCACAAAGCTCACCTAGGAACATCGGTGCTTGGTGTGCCTAGAAGAGATCAATATAAAATGATATTTGTTGTAGTTAACATCAAACTTCCCATATCGGCATGTCATTTTCAAATGATCTCCACCCATTTCTTTGGTGTATTTGTGTTGGGAATGATGACTTGATGACATATTAGAGCCATGCTGGGTTTGAATTGTTTTCCCAAAGGTTAGACTATGACGGGGTGAATTAATGTGAGAACAATTTTACCATTTCACACATTTTCACAACCAAACAACCATATAGCAATGAATCATAAGAATCATATCATCAACTATAAAAATGCATCATCAAGATGCCATCATTTCAATAACATAGAAGCCATCATATTACAAAGAGACATAAGCTTTTGACATGGAAACCCATATGAGAGAAAACCAAAAATCTTCTCCTTATTTATCTTTAATTAATTTACATTCATAGGCTATGACTTATTGGAGGAAACTACCCCCAAGATATACAAGCTGCCACTGATTAAGGCACCAACCTCAAAAGATGCAAGCCATTGCTCATTGTAGGCTACAAACTGATTGAGGTACTAACCTTGATGATGAGAAGGTTCTGACCTTCTCTAGGCTCCAATGTAATTGAGGCACCAACCTTGATGATGATCAGAATTCAATATACTCTAGACTCAAACCTAATTGAGGCTCCAACCTCAATAATTAGTGGGCTCCAACCTGCTCTAGGCTCCATCTGGATTAAGGCTCCAACCTTCTCTAGGCTCCAATCTCCTGTTTCAAATCCTTGTGGACCTCTATTTCACATCATTTTCAAATTGGATCAACTATCATCATATATGGTTGTCAATCACAAATGTTTTAACAATCTACAACCTAGAATCCCCGTCACTACATCAACTACAACCACAATCTCTGCCACAATCCTACAAGCACTTCCATTGTCAAAACCTATAATCCCTATATTGAAATCATTATCACAAAGGTAATATGAATCATATTTGCTAACTGTCATACTATTTCTAATACTTTTCTCAAACCAGTTCATCAATCTGGTCACTTAAACCCCTTCTCGAAACATGTTTTCATCATTGTTATAGACATTTTTGGGCACTGCAACCCCAATCATAAATGTCCATAAACCAAGGGCTCTTAAGTCCCTAAAAGTTTTGTTCCAACCTCTAAAAGAACAAGGTCAATTGATTACATCTTCTCCCAGAAGTTTTCCATGAAAAACTACTCAGAACTGGTCAAAACTGGACCATCTCACCAGCTCCATCGTCAAAGTGCGCTGCATCCCACCTAAATACACATGGGAGGTGTGATGCATACTGAAAATCCCTTCTATGGGGTGCGAAGGGTGAGAGTGTACAAATGGCAAGGTCAATCTGCAAGTTGGAGGATCATGGAATCTTCCAGAAAATTCTCCTGTGGTACTTGCCTCTCTGCATTCGCCCAGGGATGAGTAAGAGATCATCAATCTCCAAGTGGAATCAAGAACTATCAGAGAGAGGACACTAATCAAATCTCAAAAGCTGACTCACCCCCCTTGCAAACATCTATATATGGATCCCTCATCCCAGAGATCCAGGAGGCTGGAATTTTGTATCTCGTAAGGAAGTGCTGCTGGTTTCTTGGTGTAACATCATAGTGTTGGGTGATCTAAGCTTCTCATGAGGTGAAGAAGGGCTTTCTTGCTGAGAGGATGATGCTGGGTCAGAACAATTGGTTGTAATCCTCTTTGCTATTCTTGATTATTAATAAATCTATTCAAGTTTTCCTCCACATTCTTGTATGATTGATGATATATGCATTTGTGTGATCAATATATATCTGGTCCTATATTGTTTATGATAGTAGATCTATGTTCTTGGATAGTGTTATGCTGCTTTGATTCTACAGGTGCTCTTTGAAGCTGGGTAGATGAGGAAGTGAGTGGCAAAGATCTATCAGAAGGGAGAGGAATCAAGCAAGGAACCAAGTGCAAGACATAGGTTGGTATCCTTCTTTGCCCTCTTATCTACTTCTCATAGAGGAAAACGAAAGTAGTTTTAGTTTGTTTGTTTCTAAGGTAGCTACCAGTATTAGTGGGACTAGCAGCACTGCATAGACACTAGATTTCCCGATAACAAAATGGCGACTCCACTGGGGAGCGAATAGATTGTTTGTTTGTCTATATTTGTTTACTTTATAAACTTACAGATGGAGCCTGAAGTCAAGCCAGCTAGCCTTCGAACTGCATTTGCTATGCAAGTGCAAAGTAGATCAATGCTACTTCAGTCTATCTCCGGGTTTTGTTTATGAACTGAAAAATCGGTTTACAAGCTCTCTAATTGCCCTTGTGGTGGCTCTAGTAACCTCCTTAGATCTACCCCTGTGATTTATTTACTGATTACCGCTTGCTCGGCCTAAATCCCTGAACTGAGCTGTAAACTGTGACCCAGAACCCAGTTGAAGTCTCGTCCCTCGACCATCGCACTGTCTCTTCTTTGGAAGCTGGATGCATCGCACTTCCCATGTGTAGTAGGTGTGCTGCATCTCACTTTCCCTATGTTACAGGTGCGCTGATCAGGCAAGACCTCTTCTACTCTTAGATTTTGGTTTCTGTGTTCACTCTTTTCAGCTCTATTAAGGAGTTTTACTGTCTATAGTCAGTATACCTCTGTTGAAACCTCCTTCCTTGCCATTATTTTTCCTCCATTGTGCAATGAACTGTAATTTTTTTTTATGTATTGTGATCCATTTTCAGTTCTCTTTACAAAGAAGTAGCGTAATTGAACTGTCGTTTCTTGATTGGAAAGTGTTGCAAGTGTCATTTTCAGTCATAGAAGAGAATCCGATTGTTCTTGATAGTCGATTACACTGTTACTCTTGTATTTGATTTGAATTAGTAGTTTTTCAAGTGTCGAAAGCACGTTTTCAATTCCAAATCGCAAAGTGTCGTCATTGTCTTCATTTTGTCTTGAAAAGAAACTTGTTAGTAATGTAGCTTTGAAAAATAATTCAGATTTGTGCTTAGCTTTCCTTTCATCATTCACACATTAAGAAGGCTAAAAACAAATACATGCATGTGCATTTGCATTTAGACCATTTGTTGGTTTGATTTAGGACAGTGCTTATAGTGTGTGCTCTCTGCTCTATGTTGAAAGAATATCGTCTCTCTTTCCTTAGTAGGTAGGATTTTCATTGCAAAAAATAAGATTAAACGATTGTTTATCATCTTAGATTTCATTTTAGGAATTGCATATCTACATCACGTGGTGAATCTGAAAGGAAAATTTCTTAAGCAAGATCAACTGTAAAATAAATTTAATGAATCTAAAAACGCTTTGGAACCTAACGCAAAACATTTAGAAGTCTAGGCTAGAGACGTATTCCGGCGTCGTAAAGCCTGGTAACTGTTGTTTTCATTGCTGGTTGGGTGATTCCTCCACTTTGAGACGATAAGTGCCAGTACGGACTTGTGCTCCCACGTACCATTGAGTATATATTGGGAGACCACAATAGGTTTTATCCTTTATCCATAGGAATCCGTGTCTGCTGCCCTATCGATCGCAATGCACTGAACACAACATTCGGGAAGACTGACTGCCGTACCATAAAAAGTATTCTGCAGTTTTGTGATTGGTTTGGTAATCCCTCTGTCGAGATTTCCAGAGTAGTCTCTTTTGTTCCTTTTCAGACTCCTTAAAGGAAAAGGTCCATCTGAGCACTTGTCACTTCAAGCTCATTAAAAATCGAAGGCGACTAGAGTCATCTTTTATTTTTTCTTGACTCTTAAAATTTGAGAAAAAAAGTTGTGTCAAAGCGTCTAAAATTTATTTTAATCGAAACAAGATCACTGTTCCCTCGTTGGTCTTAGAAGTTAGTCTCCGTTCATCGCAAGTTCTTGTAGAATCGTTAGGAAATCTTTTGGATAGACTAGATATGTCTGAACAACTGTCGACATCCAGGACCATGTCATCTGACGCAGCAGCAACAAAACCTCATGCTGCTACTCCAATAATGTTCGCTGATATACTATCTGTCCCGGAAAGTTATCAACAAAAAACCGTAGTCCAATTAGGGACTGTTTCGACGACATGGTCAGTTCCTATTTCTTCATCTGGATTATCATCTGGTATTTCTTATGTTGAAACTCAACAAATTGATCCAATGTGTCTTCAAAGGCCAATCTACCCTTTAAGTACTGGATTGCCACCATATGGGGGGCAGTATGCCTTTCCATTGTTCCCTCCCAGAGAACAAACATATGGGAGTTTACAACAAAGTTCAGGTAAAATTGGAATTACGTCCGATGGTTGGGTACCAATACTGCCTCAGCAACCAAGGGTTGTATATTCAATGCAACCAGTCCACCCTGTGTCTAATATTCCCACTATACCTGCTATGGTGACTGCATCGCAAGTACAAGCACTACCTGTTGTATGTCAACCCCAAGTTTCTCAGGTTACAATACAACAGCCTCTTGTCTCAATGACTCAATCACAACCTCTGGTTAGTGCCTCCTTATCTGGAGCGCCTCAGGCTCAAACAAGTACTATGACTCCTCATCTTGGTTAATCATCCATTATTGGACAACAGCAAATGGTCCAACAACCATGGTTGGTTCAATCTCAACAACCGCAATTCCAACAATCATATCAAGGACCTGAGCAACAAGTCTTTGTAAGTAATGGGAAACCGCATTTCCAAAGTGGTTATCAACAACCATACTATAATGGTTATGCCCATCAACCTTATCAAAGTTACCATCATCAAATACATTATGTTGGTATGCAAAGACCCACTACTCAGGCGATTTCATCTTATCCTGGGTATGCTTCGCCTAACCTGAATCAACAGTTTCCCTTTGTAGCAACTCTAGAATTACCAGATCTAAACTGGTTGACGAATGATCCAATTGCTTACGCCCCTTGGTGCCCGGCGATTCCGCATAAGCTTCCATCAGATATTCCTAAATTTAATGGAAATCCGGGTGAAGACCCGTCGAATCATGTGATGACCTTTCATCTGTGGTGTTCATCTAACACTCTAAACAATGATTCGATTAGGCTTCGCCTTTTTCAGAGAATGTTGACTGGTCTGGTAGCAAAATGGTATATCGAATTACCTAGAGCTTCGTTTGATAACTTCAGTACCCTAGCCACAACCTTTTTAACCCATTTTCAGCTACCCATAAGGTATGAAACGGGAACAGAACTTCTTACCAATTTCAAGAAAACGACGGCCACTCACATATCTGATCATATTCATGAGTGGCGACGTCGTCGCAAAATGGTAAAAACATATGTTCCTGATTAGCTGCTAGCTGAATTGTTTATCAAGTCATTATTACCTTCTATCACAGAAGATGTGGCAAAGGGAGGAGTCATCACTAAAGAGCAAGTTATTGCTTATGCACAATATCTAGACTTGATCTATACTCAGTCTGGCACGCTCTACGATAAAATACCTGATGCTCCTAGACTGGAATTTTTCGTTCCTCCCCCTCCTAAATCAAACAAAGACTCTCATGCCGGAAATGGCGTGATAGGTACGACAAGCACGAAATCGACAAAGGCTCCATCTAAGAAAGCCCATAAGATTTCTGATCAAAATGCAAATGAATAACTTCTCGCCTCAGAGGTAAATGCCGTGTCGACCGACAAGGGCAAACAACTGAAGCAATCAGGGGGCAAGAAGAAAAAGAGAGGGAGAAAAAAGAAGCAAGATGAGTCATCTCTTGTAAAACCTTCTGCAAACCCTTATGGGTAAAGGAAACCCCCTGTAGGGTGTCAGATTTGTGATGAGGATCATCGGAAGAGAGATTGTCCACATAAAGCTGAAGTTAAGAAACTCTTTAAGAGTTCAAAAACCTCAGCGGTATTGACTGATCCGTTTCCAAACCCGGGAAACAAACTGGTTGCTAATCAAAATGCTTCCTGATCCCAAGTGCTTATGTTGTCCATTTCAAAACAGCAAAATGATGCTTTGATATCGACAAGGAATAAAGATTACGGGAATCCACAGTTGTCGAACAACAAGGCTACTGATCAAATGAGTAGTTCGACAACAACTTCAACCAAAGTTGTACCATCCATCATTCGTGAGCTAACGATAAAGCCGCCAAAGGGAGTAGTACACAAATCGACATTTAATCCTCGTGCTAAAGTAGCACAGAATTATAATATAGTAGAGGACCTGGCCCAATCGTCGTTCGCTATGTCAACTCTTGAGGTACTGCAAAATTGCCCCTCCCAAAAGCAGGCTTTATTATCAGCAATAGGTGGGATTCGCCCAAAGGATTCTAATCTTGTGTCCTTTAATCACAAAGGATATGATCCTTAGTTACTAGCTCAACTAGCTTTCCTCATTCAAGTGAAAGCCCTCAACAAAACTATTCATCGAACAATTATTGATGAGTTGCTGGAAAACTTTAGGATCTCCAACCTTGTCGTGATCTTCGACGACATTAAAAGCATTTTATGGACGAAAATATACCCCATATGGGATTCTAAGTAACTTTCAAGTTGAACTGGGAGGGAAAATAATAGAAATAGATGTTGAAGTAATCGACGGAAACCTCGATTACAACATCCTACTGGGAAGGCCCTGGATATATGCTATGGCTGCAGCTGTGTCGACCTAATTTACGAAGATTGCATTTTCTTTTCAAGGAGGAATTACAATCGTCGACCAACAAACATTTCTCCCCAATAGTTCCCAAGTTACAGGAAGCATTCGGATGATCCATGGAAGCCCCCATTCGCATCAAAATATCGGAGTAGGCCTACTAAAAGACCCTATATTAATGGGAACTTTTGCTCTCCCACCTCCAATCAATCTGGAGGAAGTAGCAACGGTAGGAACCTGCAATATGATATCTTCTATTCAAAAGATCTCAGAAAACGATATTAACATGAATCATCTGCAGGTATTGCCTCCAAGCCCAATAGAAATATTGTAGCAATCAATGTTTTTGGCATGGGAGGCAAACCCAAATCAATGCTCATCGAGTGTTTGGATAGATAGGTCTAAGGAATATGGCACCTCTTCAAATCCTTGGTCGCATGTACATTCTATAGACGAAGGAATCATTCAATCAATGATGATAGGAGAGGCACCATGGGAAGATTACCACCATCGCTCCCATCTTCCGGATTACCACGAAGATTATTCCAGCAACCTTAATCATCCTTCAGTTTTTGATTTTCTATCAAATACTGTAAATACAGTGGATTCTGAGGATGGTTCTTATCTCGTGTCGACCTCGTTAAAAAATGAAACAAGGAGTCATGAGGATAGTTCTTTTACTGTGTCAACCTCATTAAAAAATGAAACAAATCCCTTTCCAAATCGAATCCTTGATTACGATCTCGAAAAATCCAAATCGAGTTTTTCAAAGATCTTGAAGGTAAATCTTCATTCCAACCACCATGTTGAATGCAATGAAGCTTGGGGGGCATGCACCTCAATTTGCGTTATTATGCTGGGGGCATGCAAACTTATCACGAGCAGTGTTACCGCAGGGTTCAAGCTCGTTAAAAAATAAAACCGCCTCGAGCAGTTTTAACGCGGAATTCAAGCTCGTTAAAAAATAAACATAAACAATGAGCAAATTTTCCCCCAGAGTTTAAGATCATTAAAAAATGAACCAATTTCCAGTAAATAACCATCGTGAATGCGTTATCATCAGCCTTTTAAGCCTTGGTTGTGTTCTCATCATCACCTCCACTCTGTATTGGCCGATCATTCACCTCCATTTGATTGTTTACCCTTTTTGAGGAACCGCTGCGAAGAGTGATCCTGTTAGCCATCCTTGTGACACTGCCGTGATTGGAAAATTCAAAACCTTACCTGGAATTAGCTGCTACCCAAATTTATCACTCGTTCCTCAAAAAACGAGTCTCCTTTAAGCTCTTTTCAACTGACTCGTAAAATATGAAAATATTGCTGAGTAATTGGCCTCTACAGCTCGTTAAAGTGATCGGAAGTGCTATCCCTCCTTTAGATTTTAATCTTTTTGGACTTGAGGGATTATTACACAAAAAGATCGAGCACTTGTTTTGTTCGGCTCGTTAAAAGTACCGAAAATTCATCTCTTTTGTATTGTTTTATACTTTTTCAGACTCAAGAGATTATATGATGAAAAAGGATTATTGGAGTTTTCTTTACGTCCCTTTTCAGACTCTCTAAAATTGAAAAGGATCGAGTTATCTTTGTCGTTAAGCTCGTTAAAATCGAATAACAACAAACTTGTCCATACAGACAAGAACGAGTTTCACTATCAATAGGTTCGTTAAAACATAGCGATGGGTTTGCCCGAAGGGAAAATTATAGAACAAGCATACGTTATCCTCCTCAAGCTTGACAAAAATAAAGAGGTACTGGTCAGCAATGACTGGGGAAAAATTGGGAAGAAAACTTGACGAAACTTTATTGGTAGCAAGTCGCTCTTGAACATGACACTTTCACTCCGCATCTGAGTAGGGTTGGGTTATTCCGTTCACTGGTCATATCACCATGGGTCCATCACACCATCCATATTTGGGGTTAACGCTACCAATCCATCATGTCAGTGTCGTCGATATGTTCAAGAGAAGTCGCTCAGAGAATTCACCTGTGTCTCATCCACTGCAATACATTTACGCTCCATCCTTTCATGACCTCCACCTTGAACCTTATTTCGTCAGATCGTTTTCACCTCCATTAAAATCATTTGCTCCGTTCCATGTCATTGATGTGGGATTCACTAAGGCCCTCCTATGACGGATCACTTCTTGTCGACATCAGCTATCCAGGAAGTCGATCTAGGAACAACCCTTTCAGTACTTAGAAGCTTGCATGCCTCAATGGCAAGTTTCTCACTTCCGGCGACAGGTTTACATCAATGGCCTTTGACCAAAAGATTTTGCGCGGTGTTCAACTCCAAGTCCCTTATTCACACCACGTGAATTGTACTGTAGTACCTTGAGGGTCATCATCATTATCGGTGATTCCTCTCGCCCCTGTTAACAACTTACATCATTGGCTGGTAATCAGGCAATGTCTTTCCATGTTCGACTCCAGAACATCTCTCACATGGATCGACTTGTACTTTGAGTGAAGATCGAATGAGATTGAAGACCCCGGATCTAGTTTCATCCATCCAGGCTGCGATACATATTCAGGAAAATAAAGCCATCAAATGTACATCATTGCTGCACAGATAATCATCCAATCTAAGGAATGGTGGCTCTACCAGAATCATCAGTATGCACTCAGACGATTGTCTGTCTTATGTACATGAAAATGAATTTATAAAGCTGATCATGGGAATGCCCGCCTCAGCTAGATCATGAAAATATTATGAAGATAATGTATTGTATTGTATCTTATTACAGGTCGCCTTCCAGCTTGAAAAAACTTCAGATCCTCATTCTAAAGCATTTCACCCGACATCAACAGATTAACGACCTCATGCTTTAGGGGGAAACTGTTATAGACATTTTTGGGCACTGTAACCCCAATCATAAATGTCCATAAACCAAGGGCTCTTAAGTCCCTAAAAGTTTTGTTCCAACCTCTAAAAGAACAAGGTCAACTGATTACATCTTCTCCCAGAAGTTCTCCATGAAAAACTACTCAGAATTGGTCAAAACTGGACCATCTCACCTGCTCCATGGTCAAAGTGCACTGCATCCCACCTAAATACACACAGGAGGTGTGATGCATACTAAAAATCCCTTCTATGGGGTGTGATGGGCGAGAGTGGACAAATGGCAGGGTCAATCCTCAAGGTGGAGGATCATGGAATCTTCCAGAAACTTCTCCTGTGACACTTGCCTCTCTGCATTCGCCCAAGGATGAGTAAGTGATCATCAATCTCCAAGTGAAATCAAGAACTATCAGAGAGAGGACACTAATCAAATCTCAAAAGCTGACTCACCCCCTTGCAAACATATATATATGGATCCCTCATCCCAGAGATCCAGGAGGCTTGAATTTTGTATCTCGTAAGGAAGTGCTGCTGGTTTCTTGGTGTAACATCATAGTGTTGGGTGATCTAAGATTTTCATGAGGTGAAGAAGGGCTTTCTTGCTGAGAGGATGATGCTGGGTCAGAACAATTGGTTGTAATCCTCTTTGCTATTCTTGATTATTAATAAAGCTATTCAAGTTTTCCTCCACATTCTTGTATGATTGATGATATATGCATTTGTGTGGTCAATATATATCTGGTCCTATATTGTTTATGATAGTAGATCTATGTTCTTGGATAGTGTTATGCTGCTTTGATTCTATAGGTGCTCTTTGAAGCTAGGTAGACGAGGAAGCGAGTGGCAAAGATATATCAGAAGGGAGAGGAATCAAGCAAGGAACCAAGCGCAAGACAGAGGTTGGTCTCCTTCTTTCCCCTCTTATCTACTTCTCATAAAGGAAAACGAAAGTGGTTTTAGTTTGTTTGTTTCTAAGGTAGCTACCAGCCTTAGTGGGACTAGCAGCTCTGCATAGACACTAGATTTCCCGATAACAATAATGTATCCAAAAACTACTACAATATGCTCATAGACCATCAAAACATGAAAATGTAATTGTATTCAACAAGTATATGTTAAAAAGGCTTTCCTAGCATCCAAAAACATTGACCGCTAGGTTATGATCATCATGCCTTTTCTGGAACTCAATTTGGATCATATTTTATCCCAAAAATTCATAAAAACCATATAAAATCATATAATAAATTATTTTCTCTACAATTTCTCTTTTTTTCTAGTGCACTTCTACAAATTGGGCATAACTCTGTGCCATCTCTACAAAGTTCTAGTCAAATAACACTTACTGATGCAATACATTGGCATGTATATATAAAAATAAAATTTCAAACCAAACCTAGTAACTGGTGGACGTTTAACTCGAGATATTGTCAATATCAAATTAACTCACTACTAGTTGCATTGCCCAATGCCACATGTTATGGCATCCAACTAACTCACATATGATTTGAACAGTGAGGCTTCAATTCAATGTGGGGTAGGATCATAACATATTCACATATGGCTTGAGTTCCATGACAAGTTTATGTGGATTTGAAACCATCCACATCTCAATTTTAATACCTCATCCATGTTATACTTTTCCAAATTTGGTGATTGGCATTGGCTCCACACCTTAGTTTGAAGGAGCTTTATCTCCATGTCCTATGTGGTCGATCCACATACTACAACTCAAATCAATTCTATTCCTCGACTCATGGTAATCACATGTAGTTTCAATTCAACAGATCCATACAAATCAATGAGCCATTTCGAAACTAAATCATACACAATAAAACCATAACAATTACCAAAATTGTGCCTCCAAGATTAGACCCTGCATTTGACCAAATCAGAATATACTTCCTTGGAGATTTTGTTGTGAATTGCCTTTGATAAAAGGCATCTTTATAGCTATGTTCATGGCTCGGGGCTCAACGAAGTTGATGTCTCATTACAATTTTTCAAAGTTTATAAAAGATTTTATGCTTGGATGAGCCAATGATATGACCAAAGATAACACATCAAAGTGGCCACGCCCTGTTGGTTAATAAACTTGACCCAAATCGATCATCTAACTACCCCATGTGACCTTGTCATGGGGATCAATGGGTATTTTCTTGATGATGTCATTATGACATGATCAAGAAACGTGGCAACCTGTGAGGGGTGTCACATGTCACCCTTTTTCAACTCTTCCACTATTCTCATTATGCTAAGTAAGCTTTCCACATGGGTACTTGTAGTTGTGCCATGTGTCTTACCACCCCATGCTTGATGTCATGTCACACCCTGTGGTTGATTTCCATGTGTCTAGGTGGAAGCGTGATGTATCACCTTATTTTGCCAATGAAACTATGCCAAATTTCGTGGATAAATTGGTCCATCTGTTCCATATGTTTTCCACATGTCATGATCTCATTGGCTCAACCAAGGGTGTTAAGTGGCATGCAACTCTTGCTAACATCAATTTTAAATTTTATCCATCCTTATTTTGAGTCATCCGATCAGAGATAATATGCACACTCTTTAACACAAATAATAATCATGCATGTTTCAATGAGATATGCCATTGACCTAGTTAATGAACCACAGATGGACAAAAATGGTGCACAATATTTAACACATTAGTATTTTTGGTTTTGTTCAAGAGTTTGACCCTTCAACTAATGTTTATTTTTAAATGGCCATAACTCCTCATGCAAGAGGATGTTTTTAGAGAAGGATATACCATTGGAAATGTATCAATAGGTTATACACAACCATCAAAAACTCAAATAAATTCAAGGACCTTAATATTCACTTGCTGAGAACCTATAATAGATCTATCTATCATATAGATTTATAGAGCTTCCTGATGCTTCCTCAGGAATCATGAAGTTTACTACTGTTGTCTGATACATCCCCTTTGACACTAATGACGTCTTATTGTAATTAATGACAACACTATGTGCAACATGAATTACATGGAAGAGCAATGTATGGCTTGCAACATTTCCATGTGGCCATGCACGTTGATGTGGTAATTTAATGAGTGAAACTTTAAATGCACATAACTTTCAAGCTAGATGTTGGATTGAGATAAATATTATATCACTAGAAAACCTTGGTAATGCAAATGTAATGGTGGTATTCTTTTTGAGCTTCAAGAAAGATGGAAAAAATGAGTTTTTTGGGACCCCATCTTCATAATAGACCTCAGAGATTAGGAAAATTTGGAGGTAACACCCTCCACTACCCGAGAATGAGCCAATGTGACGGAAGGTAGTGTTACATATTCTCTTAGCCACCCCAATAGGCAAGAGGTTGGGTCAAATTCATTGCAACCAAGTTCTTCATGCTTGATGACCAACCACCCTTGTCATTTCCTATTTTGGGTAAGCAAATAGTCTAACCCAATGTTGGAGAATTGGTTGTGACAACCACACATTTGGTAGTTGATTATGCTTAACTTACTACAACTATACATGGTATTTTAGTAGGTAAGGAGTTGTAGTAGTCACTTCCATGATTGTTGTACAAAGTTCTTGCATCATTGATACTTAAACATGTTGTAGCATTGATATTATATCATTTTGCAGCGTCATTACTAATTTGTGTTGTAACACTAGTCCTTAGTTGTTTTGCAACATTATTACCTAGTCATGTTGTAGCATCAATGCTTCTAGATATGTTGTAACATTAGTGGGGTGTTGTAGCAACATGAAGTTATTACAACAACAACATGTTAGACATGTTGCAATATTGATGTGTTAGAGGTGTTGTGGTAATGTGATATGGAGTGTTTCAACGATGCAAGTTAATGGTGTTGTAGTAACATAACGGTGTCATAACAACACAAATGTGTTGCTACAACTGAAATTCTTCAAATAATATTATTTCACCTCCAATGGTACCTTTATGTTTTTGTCTAAAGTATTCCTCATAAATTCTCATTGTTATCTTAAAAGGAATATTGTTTCTTTAATTCATAAAATTGAACATTAAGAGTGACGAAATAAGAGAAATACTATACCTTGGGAAAAAATGCATCATTGTAAGAAAAATCAATTATAATATGGTATGGATTAGGCAAAAGGGTATCAAAGAGTTGGTGAATGGGTGCTAAAAGAATTCCAATTTGGCCACCCATCATCTCCCTAATACAAAAGTGTTTCATATCCCCATGAAACTAGATAGTTAGTCTGAATTAGAGTGAGACTGACCCTTGTGGAGGTTATTGATGAGATAGTCAACCTCCCTTGCATCACAAGTGAAGAACTAACCTTTTCTCCTCTCAATTTCCACCCAGTATCAAGCCTCTTCTTTCTTAGCCATGATATAATTGACTTGATATTTTGGGTTGGTAGCAAAATCATGGCATAGTGAAATTTGTAGCCTGTACACTCATTCACGTAGTTCTCCATGCATTTGATATACTTGTGCACCCTTTTGAAAGGACCTACAAGTTTTTTTGGATTGAATGGATATTTTTGTACATTTCTTTTGTGATATGTATTTTTCATAAATTATGTCCCTCGAAAGGTACCTTTGAAAACACCTCGATCTGTTCCTTATGGTGATCAATGGATTCTTATATGTTGTGGGCAATGAAATTTGCATGGTGATGAGATTTCACCCAACCAGAGTGGGTGATGAGAATATTTCTTGGGTCTATATTTTTCTCCTTTGACCGAGAGATTATGGATGTATTTGTTTTCAACTACTTGGTGAGTAATTATCTAGTTATCATGATTATTTAGATAAGACATATAGGCTCTCAATTTCACATCGCCCAAAAAGTGATTAGGGTTCCATTTAGGATTACGATGTAGTGACATATCATGTTGGTATAATTCATAGAGTAGGTTCTTTAACTTGTTATTGGTATTTTAGTAATCTTCCAAGAAGGTAACTAGAGAAGTTATCTAATAGTTTTTTCTAGTCATCAATGATTTCCTTTGAAACATGAGATACTTTTCAAGTGGATACAAATTATAGATTAGTGATGTTGCCTTGAAGTTAAGTGAAAAATCTACCAATAAGCCAAATTTTATATTTTTAGTTTCCAACTTATCTTCCCTTCTCTTCAAATTGAAGGATTTCTCTACTTATTCTTTAATCTCTTTCTTCCGTTGGTCCCAGTTGGCCCTATGGGATTTTAGGTGTTTTACCCACTTTTCTCTAAGTATTTCATAGCTTGTCAATGCTATCCTATTGGTAGCATCCCTTCCTCATGAGATGCCATCATTTTTTTACACTTATCATCCCTTTCCTTCCCCCATACATTTTGGATGCTAATTTGAATACATTTTTCATTTATTAGTTTGGCCTTTATTTGAGTGGATGCCTTTTGTAAAGTTAGGTTTTTATTCCTCTGTTTGGAAAACTATTTCTTGTAAAATGGTTATATTTCTATGTATTTCTCCTTGAACTACCCCCCTTCCCTAATAGTTGGTTAATTTTCATCTCTTTGTGTAATTAATAATCCTCCCTACTTGAGGAAGGCAGTATAACCCCTCAAAATACTTTTTATCTTTGAATTTGGCCTCAAGTTTTTTAACATTCTATTTTAGCTCTTTATTATTCTTCTCCGACTTTTTATTTGTTCTAAAAATAAATGAAATCAAAGGTGTACAAGAAAGTGCGCCTACAATATTGTACTTCCTTTTGTCCTTGCATATTTTCATCAGGGATTGTGTTGTAGCAACGATATGTTGAGCTAAAATTGTGTGATATAATTCTTCTCATATCTCCATTGTTACATCCTCTCCTCCCTATTTATACTTATTATAATCACTTCCATGTGGATTAGATCTTTATTTCAAGTCTTTCCCACCTGGTTCTTGTGTAGTAGAAATGGTTTCCATATCCAATTCTACTATCCCTGCCCTGTGTTTTAGTATAGACATTTTCCTCTTCTTCCATTACCTATGTTGGTTCTAGTATTTTAGCAAGAGTTTTCATCTCCTAATCCACTATCCATATTAGTTCATGTGTTTTAGTAGGGACCTCTATCTCTTCTTCCACTACCCCTGCTAGTTCTTCTGTGTTAACAAAGGTTTCTACTTCTTCTTCCATGTTTCCTTCCATTGTCCCTACTAGTCCTTATGTATCAGTAGGAGTTTGTGTTTCCACTTCTTTCTCTATTTTCTCTTTTGTGATGCAATATATCAGGCCAAGTCTTCCTTTTTCAAATACCTTTTTCTTGTATTTTTGGATATGTCCATGTTTGAGGGCCTCCTATTCATGTGCATGAGTCTTTTGATTATAGGCTAACTCCTAGTGATCTCAAGGTCGATGTCTTGACTATCTATAGCCTTTTATTCTAGTTACTATGGTTTTGTTAATGCCATGGCTTTGTTGATGTGTCACTTATTCTAGCTACTTCTTGTTTATTCCATGGATTCCTGAGTCATTCTCTAGCCTTTTCGACCTAAAATCCATGTCTTCTCGAGCCATAAACTAGAGGCACCAAGGCTCTCACTAGGATTCATCTTGTACAACATGGTTAACTAAATAACCATGCCTTAGTTAGTTATAGAGTTCAAGCCTAGGAATCACTGATTAATCCATAACCTTAAGAAATCCATAACTCAATAACCCTTGAACAAATGCATTTATAGAAAAAACACTCACTTTATATATGCATGGTTTATCTTGCCATGTGGCACCCTACAATGCCATGTGGGCCCTGGGTGCCTTTTTAACCGTCAAAAATCACATCAGCCTTATTTTCCTTTTTCTTAGATTTGAGCACCCTCCATACAATTTTCCATGGAGTTGGCCTATAACTAACCACTTATTTTATTAATATATGTACACTATTTACATGGTAATTACATTTCTAGATTCTCTATCCTCTTAGACTTTTAAGGCGTATATTGCTAGGCACACTAGGCCCAAAACATATATACACCTATATACATGGAAACAAAAGCCCCCAAGATAAGATCGGCTCACTAGCTTATCATTCACACATTTATGGCTCACGAAACTAACTGTCATATGTACATATATTTAGATTATCGAGGACAGTGTCGGCAGAAAAAATGATGGATGGGTTGAGACCCTGGGTTTAGGCACATGGGCCAACAAAGGCTCTATCATAGTCTAGCATAACACCAAATTTTCACCCTATTCAAGAAGAATAAGGCATCTCACCTGAGGCATTTCATGACCTTAATTAGATAAGGGTCTGGAATCTGGTATCAAAAGAAGCCGCATAGAGACCATCAACACCTAGTAAACCCAAAACTAGAACATCAAAGGTGAAATCATAATAACTCAAGCATTCAAGAAGAATATATATTGTGCATGTAAATCATAACAAAATTTTTAAAATTCCATATCAAGTCAGACATAAAGATTCTTAAAGAACCTTGTAACTCCTCCTTTCATTAGATTTAGCAACATTACAATGATGCATTGGCCTCGAATGCCTTATTACAGAACAAAACCTAACAAAAACATATATTCATAAGAAAGATAAGATATAATAGCTTGGGTTCAGTAGGATCTACAATAACATTTCTGTGCACTCATTTCTTCTTCCTCCTCTAGCTTTCCCCCTAGCCTTCTTAAGCCCTGCGCTTGCCTAGACTGCTACTTCTCCCTCGGATGCTCCCCCTTTTTTCTCTTTCTACTACTTCTATTGCTTGGCTATATCTGCTTCATCAGTTGTCAACATTCCTTTTGGATTGGCTGTGACTACTTGAGTCTTGATTTCTCTGGACGATTTTCCATAATTGTTAGTCTTTGGCGGGTCTCTTCTTCTTTTTTGGATGTGTCCTTTGTGACTTCCCAAGAGTTACCTATAGTCAAAATGTGGTCAATCTCAAAAATGTGCTGCAACTTAGATTCCAAAGCGAAGGACCCAACACGCCATGACCATAGTCCATTGAATCGTCCCCAACTCAGTCATTTTCCAGTGCTAGTGGTGTCATTGATGCTATTGGTGCTTCTTCTTGTGTCACTCCTCCTTGACTGGTTCCTTCAAACGAAGGACCATAATCTGGTATAGACTCAATAGTTTCATTTTTGAACCATGTGAACTCATGAAGGGCCACCTACTAAGAACCTATGAGAGTGTCTGCTTGATCGAGGAACTGTGTTGTGAGTTCAGAAGTAGGGTGGTCAGGGCAGGTCGTCAAGGGTGTATTACATTTATTTTCATCGTCCTCATTGATTTTTTGTATTGTCTCTAGATGAGCCTATGATGATGGCTTAAGGTCATGAAGCAGGTGCTTGGCCTTTCCTGACTGATCCTCAATTTGTTGGATTTTGGTTTTGAGGGCATCCAACTGTGCAAAAAGCTCCTTCCGCTTGGCCTTGTCCTAGGAGGCCATGGCTTGGCTGAAAAACTAATTTTCCTTTTGACGTAGGGGGTAAACTAGTTGATTTATTTTCTTAAGGAAGTCTGACTAGTCATGAAATTTTGCTAAGAGTCCCTTGGCTTCCTCTGTAGCTTGAATGATAGAGGCTTTTAGACAAGCTCCTTCTGCGATTTTATGCTCAATCCCTCTAGTAGATTGGGAAGTGAGATCTAATAGCGCTCTCTGAGTTACAAGAATATTCATTTGATCTCTCTATTGGTCATCACAAGGTCAGTACAAGCTACTTTTATGTGGTTGCAACATTCCAAGAGGGTACAAGCTGAGAAGTCTTTTGGGGCATCTATAACTATCTCTACGACCAAGGGACAAATGTCCTGGAACTTTATAGCAATTTGTTCGACATAATTGTGAAGAATTTGTTTCTCCTGAAGCATATGATCTCATTCTACAACAAGGGAAAGAATATATTTTTGTTGTTGTGAATGTTTAGTTACCAGAATGTTGTGCAAGACCCTTTATTGGCATGCAACTAGTTGAATAAAATTTAGCAGTTGAGCTGAAGACCAACCCTCGAGATCATCAGGGGTCATAGTCAAGTATTAAGGGACCCGACTTTGTAATGGTTGCCCACTGGAAACTAATTTCTTAGATTTCCCCCGGGATGATGCTTCTCTCTATGAGGGTTCAATGGTGGGAGGACTAACATGGACCAAGTGGAGTGTGGTTGTGATGAGGGGGCGGGATCAATGGCTAGCATTGCTGGGTAGTTTCTGGATTCAAATTCTCAGAGGAAATGAACTAGTTGGTGAACATTAGTGGGCCTAATTCAAGTAGTAAAGATAAAAAAGGCATATGGACAAACTCCATACCTAAAGGATAGGTTTTCAAGGCCCCATTTGTATTTTTGGTAATTGAGTGGATAACAACGTCTACCTCCATTTCCGTTTCAGTATTGAATAGAGTTGAAGATGAAAGGATGTTTGAGATAATGGTGGAAGTTGAGGTTGATTGAGGTGAGGGTTTGCACAACCTTCGGGATACATCAAAAGTGGAAGGTGGATTCTCTTCGGTGATGGGTGTGGTGGTGTGTGATTAGGATTCTTCTTTGGTAAGCTCAACAACCTAGGCAGATGACGTTTTAATATTTTCTTGGATATCAATGGTGGTTTGGTGGTAATAGGATCTATATTAGGAATTATGGGTTCAGAATGAGAGTGAGGGCCCACTGAAGGAATTGAAGCAATAACAGGGCTACAGGTCAAAGAACCAAATAGGATTGAACTAAGAAATCCAGAAAAGGTAGGAAGATGACTTATTGAAGCCTCGATGTTCTCAAAAGTTTCATGTAGGGACTCCATGAATGTCTTAAGCTCCTTGATGATTGGAGTTAGTGTTTCCTTGAAAAAATGTTTCCTTGAGGCTAAAGGTGTTTCTCGAGGTAGTAGTTGGGAGACCATTCCTCTAAAAAAGTTTATATGCTTCCCTTCCCAAACTTCTCCAATAATCCCCATCCAGCAAGAGACTTCAATATAGAAAAATTCTTTAGATAACATAAAATTTTGGTCCCATATCTGAAATGATTCAAATTTGACAAAATTATGCTACACTTAGGTGTTAGCGTGACTTATGCCAAACTAGATATCATTCTTGGTCTGGTCTTGGTGACGTCCAAGATTTTCTTGTACCAGCTGGAAAGAGGCCTCATTGATTTCCTTGCTGGGGTGGTCCCCAAAGGTCCACCATGGTAAATACCTGAGTGCAAGGGGATGGTCTCCACTAACCATTGCCATCTCTCTCCCCTATGGTGGGCACCATTTCCTTATAGCTAAGGCAAAAATGAGATATCCATATATTAAATGAGTTTCCCTTTTATAAATATGTTCACAAGCATTGAAGAATTCATTTAACATAAAACTACTCCAACTCAACTATGTGCCTTTCACAAAAGATTCCACAACTGAGATAGTATACAATGTGCATTCACCGCTTGAGAAGTGCTGCATGAGCTTGCCAACAATCTATAGCAGGTGAATTTGACATTAGGCTTGTTAATTTGTTCTATCATGACACATTTACCTCCATGTTGGGTACCATACTTTTTGTAATAATTGTCATCACCTGTCTTCTTCACCTGCTTAGATGTATTCTGAAATGATGTTGATACTATGGCTCTGGAAGTAGACAACCCAATAAGTTTGTGAATGTTGATGGCATGTATTTTTTATTCCTTGTTGAGCCACAAAGACCCTCCACGCATCATGCTAATGAGGAATTTTGTGCATTGCATCACTGCTCCTAGAGTGTCGAATACTAGAAGACCCCGTAAATTCAGCAACGTCAACCTCTGTATTCCTTTGAAGTATTCTCTAACGTTTGTCAAAAGGATTCCATCAAGGCTACTGACAGATTCTGTATAGACATCCCACTTGAGTGCTGGAAAATGGAACGAGTCTGAGAGATCATTGTCTACAAGCAAAACCTTATTGTGCTTAACATAGATATTCTTAATTTTTGTAATCCTTGAGTCTGGTTCAATTCTAGGAAAAAATATTATAGTGTTCGTCATGGCTGTATTGTGCTGATGATACAAAAGGAACAATGGAGGCTTAAACTTGGGTTGGGCACAGGAAAAAATTGGTATAGACTCAGGACTTGGTAATTCGACCAGCTTAGCTTTTGATGCTGAGAAGCTTATCGCTACCATGCAAATTAAAAAAAAAATCTCGAAATGAAATTTTTTATTTGACCACTTAATTAATTAATATGGTAACTTTCCCTACACTATCCCAATTGTGGCAGAACTAATGACGACTAATCATACCTGACTTAGATGATGTAAACAATAGAAAAGGAGGGTGGGAATGATGGTAATTATGGGGCTACGCTGGGAGTTGCGTAGAAGTTGATGGATGGATCATGTGAGGGATATTATGAGAGATAATTAGCCCAAATTTGAACTGAGATAAGGAATTATTACTAATTATTATAGATATGAAGACTGACACATGCGACTCCGCTACCACAAACAGTTGCGGAGGGGTGAAGTTACTTTCACAACTGAAGGAACTGGTGAAAATTTATTCATGAAAGAATTAGGCTATAACGAATGAATAAATAAATTAAGTGACACAATTGAAAACCTAAAAGAACTGACTGACTCTACCTAGACCTACTTATGATCCCTTTCTAGAGACAAACTTATTTTGATGTAACTAGTTGAGTCGTGGAAAGGTTTCAAGCGTGCACCATTCACCCATACAGGCAGTAGGACACCATCGAATTCTGCGATCTTGACAACTCCTGATTATTTTACTTCCGCAATGATGAAGGGTCCCAACCAATGCAATTTTATCTTTCTAAGAAACTTTAAGAAATTACTGTCATATAGAAAAACATGTCCTCCAACTATAAAATATCTCTGCTTGATATGCCTGTCATGCCATGCCTTTTGCCTCTACTTTTCATCAATTTGGTGGAAATTTGCTAGAAACCTAGCCTCATCCAGCTCCCAAAGTTCTTACAACTTCTTTTGAATTGATTCATCCTCCGTCATGTGAGTGGCCTTGGAAATGAAAAGGTTGGAGATGGTAAATGGTGAAGGTCTTCCTAGATTGACAATTACTTCTAATGTGAACTCCTAGAACAACATAATCCATATGCAAAGCTTTCCTTAAATTACAAGATTATTCACCAAGTACATCAGGGAAAAATTATTGGTGAATAATTTGAATAGAAACACCATGAGATAATGCTAAAACTTTTGTAGTGAATATATCATCGCAAGTGCTTCTTGCTCAATCATGGTATAATTCCTTTCTACTGTGGATAATTTTTTTCTAGCAAAGTAGATGGGGTGATCAAGATTTTTGCCTTTGAGTTGAGCCAGGATGGCCCCCAAGGCGATACCAGATGTGTCAATGTGAGCATGGAATTGCTTATTCCAATCTGGATAAACCAGGATTGGTGCACTTTCCAATTTTTGCCTCAACACATTAAAAGAAGCTTCACATTCATTTGACTATGCAAACCTTTCTATTTTCTTCAATAGCTTCTCCAGTGCTGCAATGATCTAGGCATAGTTGCAGATAAACCTCCTCTAATATCATATGTGGCCAAGGGTGGATCTCAGTTGTTTAACACTTGTTGACAAGGCCATATTTAGTATTACTATGATCTTAGAGGGATCCACACATACTCCCTCTTCCAAGACTATATGAACCATAATTTTTCCAAAAGGGATAACGAATATGCACTTTTTTAGGTTTAGGGAGATCTGCAACTTTCTACAACAACCAAACATCACTTGGAGAAAGCTAGAATACTTATTTAGTAAACTATAGATGGTCTAGTCATCCATGTAAGCTTCTAGAAACATATGAATATAATCCTTGAAAGTAGAAATTAAAATTCTTTGAGAATACTTATTGAGTCCAAAAGGCATAACATGGTATGCATATGATCCCCATTTAGTGGTGAATGTGGTTTTCTTCTTGTGTTCCTCCACAATACGGACTTGGTGGTAACCAAACAACCTATTTGTAAAAGAGTAAGCTTTGTTTCCTGCCAAACTATCTAGAACTTCATCGCTGAACATGGTAGGGAAGGGATCATGAACAAAGGAATTGTTCATACTCCAATAATCCACATATACCGTAATCTCTTCATTGTCCTTCTTGTTCTATATAAAAATTGCACTGATCCACTCAATCACATTAATGAGGTAGATAAGCTCTGTTGCCAACATTTTGTTTATCTCCTTCTTCACCTTCTCTTTGACTCTAGGTTTTAGCCTATACATCCAATGTTTCATTGGATTTGCATCAGGTTTAAACATAATATTCATCTCCCCTAACTCTCCCTTGATCCCATTAAGCTCCACAATAGACAAAGGGAACAAGTCTTCGTATTATCTTAGGAGATCGAAGACTTTTTTGGTACTCTCATCCCAGTAATCTATGATTGAGGCTAGCTTCATCTTTTCATCAATGTCGATATTATGTTTTTGCAACTTCAAAGGGAGTAGCTACAGACCATTGGTTACAGGCCCATTTTCAAAACTCTGTTCTCCCTTAGTTTCCTTGAATGTCAGATTTCTCAATTCCTCCAAATCATCCTCATCCAGCTCCCATTTGATCTTTTCGCAAGCTATGGCTTCTTGGAATCTAGATTCATATAGATGCTCAAAGGTGTTCTAGTCTATATATCCCTCTATCAATTGTCTTGCTGTGAGGAAAACCCTTTTAACAACTTGTAAAGTAGTTTCGATCCTTTTGTCACTATCGGTAAAGGAAACCTAGTTGATAAATTGAATGGCCATACGGTCCTAATCACCAATCCGTCTCCTTATCTCCTCCTTTACCTACCATGCCTTTGGAAATGTCCGCAAGGTGTGTACAAATATGTGCACAAAAAAATCCTCTGGAATTCCTTCCCTGATCCATCTGGCCTTACAATCTTACAGGTGTTGCCAAGGGTCAAAGCTTCCTCGGTACTTGATGAAGTTTTGCAAGTAGTCCTCTGAATACTCAAATCTAACTCTCATCACTTTCTTCATCTCCTTCCATTCTATGAGACGGTTTTGGTGAGATTCCACCACCTTATTGGTGTCATTTGTAAGGCAACATCTAGTAAGGGCACTTGTCTTCTTCAGAGATGGTTACATCAACTACATTAATAAAATCATTAACAGAGCCCATGCCATTGAAAATAGGGAATTTTTATACCTCAGTACCAACCTAGTTGATACAATGAATCGTGGCATAGCACCTAGTGTTGATCTCTTGTCCACCCTACTTCTAGTTATCCCATGTATCCTCACTGCTGACCTCCGAGCTCTGAATTCTCCTATAGATGATAGATCCTTTTTCCATCAGATTAATATAATCTTGTCTTATTCCCACCCTCATCTAGTATAGTTGATCCAACAATTCAATTTCTTCCATGTCATATGTTGACTCTGTGAACCTTGGTCCTTGGTATGGGTCTAGGGGTTGGATCACTCTAACTCCCCCCACTTCAAATGTCATCAACTCCTTCTTCAAATAAATTATTTTGTAATTCTAAAAGGTCTAGTCTATCAAAGCAATTCTGGATATGGGTCTTTGTCCCCCATGATATCTATTACTTCAAAGTAAACATAAATTTTCATCGCTGCTATGTCAACTTCTACATCTTCTATTCATCCAATCAGGAGTATAAAATATTGATTCGCAATGCATAGCTAAGTTGGAGAAAACACCAACTTTGGCCTTCCCAAGGCTTCCCAAGTTTTACTCGGCAGGATATTCACATCTAAGCCCAGGTCTAACATTGCATCTTTGATATGAAAACCCAATATTTGAGCATAAATCTGGAACTCCCACCTTGTTCCTTCTTTTTCCTGTGCACCCTTGTGGACTGTCTGTTGGGCCACTAATTTGTCATTATTATTATCACTTTTTAATGCCTATTTCATCCATTTCTGCCCTTCTTTATCACATCATTTATCATAATTTATCATATAATTCCATTGTATAATTATTTATGCTCTTATGGATAAATATTATTTCTTCTCCTTTATTTTAAATAAATTGATGATTATTATGCGTGATTTTACCAATGATAGTTTATTAATGGATTCGTTGTAACATCACTCACAATTTTAGCCTCCAAGATCTTTTGCAGATTGCAAATTTGATCTCCAGCTCATAATTAAATATTCCAACTAAGAAATTCACTGGAATAAGAAGTGACAGTTTTACATTGGACGTTTTGGACAAATGAAGAAGAATGGATAGGAGAATTAAAGGATAATGGGGGGATAATGGATGGATAATTAGGAGATAGGAGATAGGAGATAGGAGATGGAAAATTATTAGATAGGATGTAGGGGAAGAGATAACCGATGAGAGATGGGAAATGGACAATTGTTGAATTTGAGGCAAAGCTAAGAGCTTAATTATGCTGTAATTATTCATTAGAGATCTTTTAATGAAAGAAGATATCCATTGAGTCATACATATGTTGTTTTTAATCTGATATGAGTTATTTCTCAAGGGAGAACTGAGTCTTGGGAAGTTGGGCCCACTATCTTGGATGAGATGCTACCTTGAACATGTAAAGTAGTTTACTTATGTGTTTGTTTATTTGAATTTTAATTGTCATTCCTTAAAGTAGATTTCCTTTCTTTTAACTAATTTGTTGTTTGCTGCATTTTCAGATTTGTTGTTTCCTACTATTTCTAGATTTCATTTAGTTTGTGGCTCTATATTAACATTTGAATTCTGTTGAGTCCAATAGTTTAAATTTCCAATTCAGCAAGGTGTGATTTAGTTTAGCAATGATTCAAGTTGTGTGATTAGCATAATTATTTTTCCTGCCATTTACTTTCTTCTTTTTAATTTTAGTTTTATTATTCAAGTCTTACATTTTTGTTAAAAGATCTTGATATTATAGAACACAATCATATAGAACCAATGTTAGCTGTTGGTATTGTTATGCATATATTTTTCCGATTGCCTTGAAATAAAAATACGCTCCTCGGGTTGATAATTAATGTCTAGGTGATTAGTTGTTTTATTTATTTATTAAGAAATTAATTTTACCCAACGGTGTCTCTCGGATAAGTTGGCATAAATGGATCCTTTCGTGGTCGCTCCATCCTTAACAAAATCTCTAAGACTTTCCCGAAACTATCTGAGCATCTAATCATCATTCACAATTTGCAAAAATAACTTGAACCATTCTATTATGGGTTGGGCATTGTGTTATAGACATTTTTGTGCCTTACAGCATGAAGCATGAAATTTCCATAATCTAAGGGATCCAAAGTCCCTAAACATGTTGTTCCTACCCCTAGAGGAACAAGGTCAGCAAACCACAGCACTGAATAACAGTTCCCCACCTGAAAACACTCAAAAACAAGGCAATTCTGGATCATGTCAACTGCTCCACTAAGCATCTGCGCTGAATGTCAACTGCTCCACTGTCTACCTACGCTGAATGTCAACTGCAAAGAAGGCTACCTGCGCTGGGCGAGTTGGGACATGTGGCACAGTCATTCCTCAAGGTGTCAATGCCCAGGAAGCTTCCAAAATGACACTTGGATCAGGGAATTGGACTGGTGATGAGTAAGAGGGTCTAGATCTCCAAGTGGAAGCAAGAACCTCCAAGTGGACTCAAGAACTGAAGAATAACTGAAGTGAGAGAGGACACTAGTCAGCTCTCAAGCTGACTCATCCTTTCTCCAAAATTCCTATATATAGATCTCTCTCATGAGGTCTAGGGAGGCTGGAATCTTGTGAATGTAAAGAATTGCTGTTGGTTTGAGTTTAGAACTATTGGGTGATTTGCTTTGAAGGAGGTGAAGAGGAGATTTCTTTCTGTTGGGAAGGTGATGCTGGATTGGGCCTCTTATGGTTGTATCACTTCCTGAACTTTACTTGTGAAAAAGGATGTACCTTTCGTCTGGGACTAGGTGGCGCAAGCTTCCTTTGATGCTCTGAAAGATTGTCTAGTAAAAGCATCATTAATGTACGCCCCGGACTATCAAAGAGATTTTAACCTGTATCTGGCTACAGCGAATACGACCATTGCGATGGTTTTAGTTCAAGAAGTAGATGGAATCGAACATCCTATCTATTATTTAAGTAAAAACTTAAATGATACAGAAAGTAAATATTCTTATGTTGAAAAACTAGCGCTTGCAGCTGTTCAAGCGATTCAAAGGTTTCGACATTATGTCCTCTTTTGGAAAACTACCATCTTGTCAGATTGCAACCCCATGACTTATATACTGTCGCGACAGTTGCTGGGGGGAAAATATTCAAAATGGATAGCGATCCTTCAAGAGTTTGATCTGGAATTTGTAAAATCCAAATCAAAGAAAGCTCTAGTTTTCGCAGAATTATTATGCGATCTCCCATCGTCGTCCAACGATGAAACATCAGAAGAGTCGATCGTGGACGAAAGTTTGTTTCTGATATCTGTAAACGATGAGTGGTATGGAGATATCATATTTTTTCTCCAAACCCAGAAATTCAGGCCAAACACCTCTCACTCCGAACAAAAACGTATACGATATCAAGCAAAAGACTACATGATCGTCGGTGATACACTTTACCGTCGTGGTATCGATACAGTTCTGAGGAGGTGCCTTACCCATGAGGAGGTCGAAAAAGCCCTGAATGAGTGTCATTCAGGCACGTGTGGGGGGCATCAACCTGGATATGCAACAGCACAAAAAATCTTACGAGCATGATACTTCTGGCCAACCATGTTCAAAGATTGCATAACCGCAGTCAGAAGTTGCCATGCTTGTCAAATTTTTGATAGCAAAACCAGACGACCACCCGCACCTTTACAGCCGATAGTTGCTGTTGGGCCCTTCGCCAAATGGGGCGTCGATTTCATGCAATGTAACCCCACCTCGACCGGGGGGCATGGGTATATTATAGTCGCTATTGACTATTTTACCAAATGGGCCGAGGCGATGCCTACATTGGATAACACTGGTGAAACAGCTGCCCTTTTCTTTTTCAATCATGTAGTCGCCAGGTTCGGCGTACCACAAGCTATAGTTACAGATAATGGGTTGCATTTTCGCAATCCCATGATGGTCGAATTAGCTGCCAAGCTAGGGCTATCTCACGACAGCTCTACCCCGTATTATCCGCAAGCCAATGGACAAGTTGAAGCAATCAACAAGGTCCTGAAGCGTATGTTGCAAAGGATGATCGGAGTTCATAAAAGAAGGTGGCACCTAATCCTGTACTCAGCCTTGTGGGCTTACCGGACGTCGGTAAAGAACGCAACCGGGTTCACACCTTTTCAACTGGTGTATGGCCTGGAAGCAGTCTTGCCAATCCAGTGCGAAATTTCGTCGCTTAAACTCGCAATTGATCTCCTCCCCGGAACTTCAGAAGAAGAGGCTCGTTTCTTGGAATTAATCCAATTGGATGAAACCCGTCGTGATGCCGCTTTGGCTAACGAAGCCCATAAGAAACGAGTCAAGGCTCAGTTCGACAAGAATGTCAAACCCCGTGTCTTCTCAGAAGGGGATTTGGTCTTGCTTTATGACCAAGAATCCGATAAATTGGGAGCAGGAAAATTCAAGTCCTTATGGATGGGCCCCTATATTGTTAAAAGGGTGTTAGCAAAAGGAGCCTACGAGTTAATGGATTATGACGGAATTCCATTGGCGCAGCCCCGCAACGGGCTGTACCTCAAGCGTTACTATGCTTAAATAGTAACCTGCATGCTTTTGTTGTATTTTGTTTTCGCTAAAGTATTTGTTCTGGTCGAGTGATCCATCTTTCTCATTTGTTGCAGATGTCGAACCTTCTGGAGACATGTGTTGGATATGCAGACGAAGCGAGTCGTAGTTCGCGGAACCTATCCTCCGCAGCCTAGGCCATTTTTGATCCAAGCGGCGAGTTAGTAAGTTTCAGAGGTGTATGTATTGGGCAATCAACGAATAACATCGCTGAGTATAGCGCGTTGATAGAACTACTCTCTGATGCCATCACACGTGGCATATTCCGACTAATTGTCAGGCTAGACTCACAGCTCGTAATACTACAACTCAATGGTATATATTCCGTTCGCAATCCAGCTATTTATCGCATGTTCCTGAGGGTTAAGATTTTGGAAAGACAATTTGATTCAATTCAATATCAACATATTTCCAGAAACTTAAACACATTAACCGACTCATTAGCAAATTATGTGTTAGATAGACATTTGCGACATTTATAAAAGAGACATATCATCAATGATTGTACATATGGATCATATAACTCAACCAGAATAAAACTCGAAAATCAAAATATATATAAGCTATTTATAGTTCATACATAATGTTCTGTAACCAAGACAAAATTGGTCATATGACCTAAAACTCAAAAAGATGCTAGGGGGCACCCTAGCCTAGTGGTGCTCATGATAGCACGTCACGGCCTGTGCAATCATGCGCAAAAGACGAGTCCATCGTCTAGGCACACCAGTAGTGTGTCGCTGCAGCTGTAAAGGTAACTCGTCAATCTCACATCAGGAATGCCGAGAGTAAGGCTCTCAACCTACTCCTGCACAGCTGTAAGGGTCTCAGTATTGTCAAGGTCGCGGAGGATAACTCTCCTAGCAGGCTCCACTGCCGGGGCAGCAACTGGCGGTCTCGGACGAACTGCTGGACGGACAGGACCAACATCTGCATGCACCCAAGAGTATGATTAAAAGTCTTGATAGAATAAAGCACAGCAACACTATGAATAAGAACAGTAAACAGTGATATGGTCAAAGAGTTTACCAATAGCGCCCCACTGTTCGCCATCCGGTAGCACCAAATCCGGATCACCTCGGAAATCCATACCCACATATGGATACTCGGAAAAGACCATCTCCTGGCGCTCGAACCACCTGAAGAAGGCATCAGTAAAAGTAATCTGAGGTTGACCAGCATGCCTAGACATGTGATCAACCCACCTCTGCATGCGTGGCTCGGTCGGAGAAGGCAAGTCGAGTATAATATACTGAGGCTGCATCAGTGGGATTTTCTCCAAGGCGAAGGCAGTCAGAATAGAACCAAATCCAAAGTTCTTCAGCTTCCCGTCCTTCACCTTGGTCAACTGACTTTTCATCTGAACAAGTACTGCATCACACCAATTGAATACTTTCGGTTGGAGACACTCCAAGGCGTGCTGCACATAAGATCTGTTGGCAACATGTAGAGCTGCGCTACCGGCCATCCTACCAATGGTATACAGAATGGACCTGAGAGACCTGTCAGTAATCTCACGGATAACAACCTTGCCGTCTCTGCTCGGCTGGGAACCCTCCCTGCAATACTGGCGGACATAATCTCTCACGGAATCGGTCCCCCGGGCCGTACCTGACAAGGAAATGGGGGCACCTCGCCTTGACAATCCAGTCAAGAAGTACATGTCCTCTATGGTCAAGGGGATGGACTTTCCCCTAATCTGGAATACTTGGTTAATAGGATCTCAAGCATCAAGCATATACTGCAGCAAAGTGATCTGTGCTCTCATGCTAGAGATACGGAAAAACTTCAGCAAGCCACAGTTCCGCAGCGCGTTCACCGTGACAGGGTCATGGAGGGCAATCATGTCCTCCTATTCATGTTCTCATTCTCGCCATGTGAGGGAAATTTTGTTCAAAGTTCCCTGCAAAGCAAACAAAAGAAGGAGTAAGTTCCTGAATTTGGTGAAAAACTGGCGAAAATTCATCAAAAAATGAGCCAAAAACTCAGTTTTCTGAGCCCAACGCAGGCAGAGAGTGCCCCACCTGCGCTGAAGGTCAGGCTGCCTTAAGGCAGCTTGACATTCAGCGCAGGTTTCGAATGGGGAACCTGCGCTGAAGTTAGGGCGCCCTGGCAAAACCCTTGAGGCTCAGAAAAGCTGGGAAACAGGCACAAAACTGAAAAAGGAAACCATGAAAAGAAAGAGCTAGGGTTTAGCTCCTACCTGGTCCAGACGGCGCTGAAAATCGTCCGCAGAATCTCCTGGAATCAGCTGGTGAAAATCAAGGGGGAAGAGGCACCTCCAGAGCTCCAACAAACCAAATGCAAATGAAATGGTAAAATGAGAGGTAAAAACACCTTTTAATAGCTTTTTACGTAGTTCAAAGCAAAATATTAGGGTTATAATCTCATTTTCATGCAAATATTATTCATTTCTAACAAATTTTGTTGCAGCAATTGAGAATGCAGTACTATCCTTGAAGAGAGAAAAGCTAGTAATGGTAAAAAATCAAAATTTGACCATATAATCGAGCAGTTTTAGCATAAAGTTCATGCTCGTTAAAAAATAAACGCAAGATCCGAGCAGTTTTAACGCGGTCTTCATGCTCGCTAAAAAATAAATAAAAGCAGTGAGCAATGTTTCCCCCAGAGTTTAAGCTCATTTTTAAATAAAAAATGAACCTATTCCGGTAAATAACCGCTGTGATCGTAAATTTATCAGCCATAAAAGCCTTGGTCGTGTTTTGCACCTGCCACCTCCACTGTCATTTGGCCGATCGTTCACCTCCATATGATTGTTTACCTATTTTGAGGAACAGCTGCGAAGAGTGATTTCACCTAGCCATCCTTGTGACACTGCCATGATTGGAAAATTTCAACCTGTACCTGGAATCTACTGCTATCCCTGTTTATCACTCGTTCCTCAAAAGACGAGTCTTCTTTGAGCTCTTTTCAACTGACTCGTAAAATATGAAAAGATTGCCGAGTTTTGGCCTTCCAGCTCGTTAAAGTGACCGGAAGAGCTATCCCTCCTCTAGATTTTAATCTTTTTGGACCTGAGGGATTATTGCACAAAAAGGTCGAGCGCTTGTTTTATTCGACTCGTTAAAGTTATCGAAAACTCATCCCTTCTGTATTGTTTTATACTTTTTCGGACTTAAGGGATTAGATGACGAAAAATGAATTTTGGAGTTAACTTTCTGTACCTTTTCAGACTCTGTAAAAATGAAAAGGACCGAGTTTTCCTTGTCGTTAGACTCGTTAAAATGATTAAATAGCGACAAACTTGTCTTTAGACGAGAACGAGTTTCCCTATCGCTAGGCTCGTTAAAACATAGCGATGGGCTTGCCCGAAGGGCAGGTTATAGAACAAGCATATGTTATCCTCCTCAAGCTTGACAAAAAATAAAGAGGTACTGGTCAGAAATGACTGGGGAAAAATTGGGAGAACTTCAAAGCTTTAATGGTAGCAAGTCGCTCTTGAACATGACACTTTTCCTCCGTATCACATCGGGTTGGGTCGTTTCATTCACCGGTCTCATCACCATGGTCTCGCCAAACCATCCGTATTTGGGGTAATGCTACCGATCCATCGCATCAGTGTCGTTATATGTTCAAGAGACGTTGTTCAGAAAGAGTCAACCGTGTCCCATCCACTGCCATACATTATCCTTCATCCGTTCATGACCGCCACCCTGAATCATATGTCACAGATTGTTTTCACCTCCACTAAAATCATTAGCTCCGTTCCGTGTCACTGATGTGGGATTCATTAAGGCCCTCCTTTGACGGATCGCTTCTTGTCGACTTCAGCTCATTATCCAAGAAGTTGATCTAGGAACACCCCCCTCAGTACTTTGAAGCTTGCATGCCTCAATGGCAAGTTTCTCACTTCCGGCGACAGGTATACATCAATGACCTTCGACCGAAAGATTTTGCGTGGTGTTCGACGCCAAGTCCTATATTCACACCACGTGAATTGTACTGCAGTACCTTGAGGGTCATTATCATTATCGATGATTCCTCTCGCGCTTGTTAACGATTCACATCATTGACCGGTAATCAAGCAATGTCTTTCCATGTTCGACTTCAGCGCAATTCTCACATGGATCGACTTGTACTTAGAGTGAAGATCGAACGAGTTTGAAGACCCCAGATCTAGTTTCATCCATCCTGGCTATGATATATATTCAGGAAATATAAAGACATTTGACATGTACATCATTGCAACAGATGATCATCCTACTCAAAGGATGATAATTTCAGCAGAGAATTATCAGTCTATCATCAGACGATCGTCTGTTCTATGTACCAAAATGAATTTATAAAGCTGAGCATGGGAATGCCCGCCTCAGCTAGATCATGAAAGCAGAATGAATCATAATGTATTGTATTGTATTTTATTACAGGTCACCTCTCAGCGATTGAATGAACTTCGGATCCTCCTGATAAAGCATTTCACCCGATAAACGACCTCATACTTTAGGGGGCAACTGTTATAGAAATTTTTGTGCCTTACAGCATGAAGCATGAAATGTCCATAATCTAAGGGATCCTAAGTCCCTAAACATGTTGTTCCTACCCCTAGAGGAACAAGGTCAGCAAACCACAGCACTGAATAACAGTTCCCCACCTGAAAACACTCAAAAACAAGGCAATTGGATCATGTCAACTGCTCCACTGAGCATGTGAATGTCAACTGCTCCACTGTCTACCTGCGCTGAATGTCAACTGCAAAGAAGGCTACCTACGCTGGGCGAGTTGGGACATGTGGCACAGTCATTCCTCAAGGTGTCAATGCCCAGGAAGCTTCCAAAATGACACTTGGATCAGGGAATTCGACTGGTGATGAGTAAGAGGGTCTAGATCTCCAAGTGGAAGCAAGAACCTCCAAGTGGACTCAAGAACTGAAGAATAACTGAAGTGAGAGAGGACACTAGTCAGCTCTCAAGCTGACTCATCCTTTCTCCAAAACTCCTATATATAGAGCTCTCTCATGAGGTCTATGGAGGCTGGAATCTTGTGAATGTAAGGAAGTGTTGTTGGTTTGAGTTTAGAACTATTGGGTGATTTGCTTTGAAGGAGGTGAAGAGGAGATTTCTTTCTACTGGGAAGGTGATGCTGGATTGGGCCTCTTATGGTTGTATCACTTCCTGAACTTTACTTCTTCCATTAATAAAACATTTGAGGTTCTTCTATATGCATGTGTCTCAATGATGTATTGTTATACTTGTGTATTTGATTTATTCTAATCCTTGAATCAATTATGAATGTATGCTTCTTGTAGTTTCCCTCTCTTGCCATTTTGCAGGATCTTGGTGTAGCTGGGCCAGTGAAAGAGCAAGGAGCTGGGAGCAAGTAGCAAGGAGAGAAGATTGGATCAACCATTAGCGAAAGACATCGGTTAGTGGATCTCTTTCTCCCCTATTTTACTTTCATAAAGAAGAAATCTTAGATAGCTTTGCTTCGATTGTTGCTGAGGTACTATCACCCTTAGAGTGGGATAGGGTCATTCCGTATTGGATACTTTTCCCAACAACACATTGGGTTTGTTAGGTCCGGGCTACTTTCTCTTGAAAACCCTTGCTACTATCCTTGGGGTTCACCGCTTAAAATTAATTTGTTAAAAGCATGCACAACTTGTTTATGGTACTGCTTTTGTTGTTCATAGTCATATGATAATTTTGGTGAGGTTAGTTTTATAATAATTCATGGCTGTTCAGTAGCTCCAAATTTAGCTCCAGTCTTCTTCCCTCCCTGGGTGACTATGTAAGTGTTTGGAAGGGGAGTTATCTCAAGTACCCTTGGCTCAACATTGATTAAATTTTCTCCCATTTTGAGGTTGCACTCTTCCCATCTAGAAATCAGTTATGGACATTCTTCTATCACATGTGTGTTGACCCTTCACTGAGAGCACTAAGGTCTTATGGGTAGAAGGTAGTCTCTTATGAAATGCCCCTCCTGATCCCAATTGTAGAAACGGATCAAAAATCTGCCTCCTATTCTTCCCCCTCTTGTTCCTCCTCATTCATGTCCACAAGGAGTCTCATTAATCTGATAGTTGGTTCGATCCAATTGATCAGCTAGGGCATCCATTGCTCTACACTGATCAATATGGTGAGTTGGTGCGCCACATAATTCACAAAAGGTGTTGTTTGGAACATTGGAATATTTTTGTAGAATCAAAAAGAGGTGAGGGAGATTTCCATATGTTCTGCATATTTCATACTACTTGGTTGGTGCTGCATTTGGCTAGTTCAGAAATGCATGGCACTGATTGCACCATATATATAGACCTTGCATACCAATTTTTGCAACTCTTGCAGTGGGTAAATATGTGGATGACCCCACCGGTATGAAGGGAGTGCTTGGGCCTCACAACCTTCAGAAATTTTTGGCATGATGCCCCACGATAAGGTAGCTAGTACACCATACATGCGGTCATGTAGGTTGTCTCAGTTGCAAGCCCCTCAGCTTCTCAAGAGATCTACAATTTGGTACTATAGTCCTAGGATTGAGGGGTTGTGTGAGGCTCCCCCCCATCAAAATTCATGTGGGTATCCAACCATACCCTTAATTTGAGTCGCCTGTTCTAGGGTGTCTTTCAGAGTATCAATATTTTTGTGAGCCAACAACGTGCAAGTAAGTGATAATAATGCTCTGATGAACCAATCACGTTTATTATTGGGGTCAATCGGGTAACTCAGCTTGCTAATCACATCTTTAAACCTATGCATTAGCTCCTGGTTAGTTTCCCCTTCCTGATGCTTGATTTCCCATAACTCAGATAACCCCTACTAGTTGGTATGGGGAATCTTAAATTCATGCAAAAAACTCCCATTTAATGTTGTCTATTGTTGGTTTTTGTTGTAATACAAACCATTTGATGAACCATATCAATTTTCTCTCTCGAAGAGTGGTTTGAAATTCAATCAGCTTCGTAGCATCTGGAGTCTAGCAATCCCTCTAGATAGCTTCGCATAGGTACCAATGCTACTCTATGTCCTCATTCCCCCTACCATATAACTTAGGATATTAGGTAAAGGATACAACCATGTTTGATTGACCTTTTCAAAGGAGTGTAAATCCTTGAGAACCAGTATTTGACGAGCCTTGGACACCTGTATTACTGTTACTATCTCTATTGAAAATAGTTCTAAACTTGTAGGTAGTGTGCATGCTATAAACCTTTATGAATTTGATTAAATTAGAAAAAAACTGATCAGGGTTTTGATGAGCGCCAGTATTGTAGCAAGGATGCTACAACTCCTAGGCTACCAGCTTTACTTATCAACCCGGGGTTCGTACAAACTTGGAGGTGACAGTTCTATATGCACAAGTAAAAGTGAAGGTCCTGCCTGTTGTCACTATTCACATAGCAAGAGACCCTTGGGGTTCCAAGCCAGACTTCTATAGATTCAAAAGAAGATTGATTCCTTGATGGAAGAAGAGAAAATCTACTCTAAGAGAGCTATTCTACTACAGTAATGAAGAAAACAACAGGTCATGCTAAATCACACCATATCCTAATTCACCATTTAAACAACTATGCTAAGAAGAATTGCTATAACAACACTAACCTAATCCTACTATCTAAGTTGCAGAAGTAAAGAGCATCAAACCATACTAAGGTGTAAGAAAGGAAACTAAACTAATTTTGTTTTCAAGTGGAAGAGAAATCGAAGATCGAAATCAGTGAAAGGAGGACGTAATGAAGCAGCAATGCACGGGAACCGTTGGATCAATTGGATCAATGAACAAGATTAACAGAAGATGAGAAACAGAGATCTTATCGTAGGAAATTATGTTAATAGATGGATGGATCGATCAATGAATAGGATTAACGGAAGATGAGTGGCAGAGATCGTATCACAGATATTGAGTGAATAAATGGATGAACAGGATTAACGGAAGATGAGCGGTGAAGATCTTGTCACATGAGATTGAGTGAATAGATGGATGGATAGGGTTAATGAAAGATGAGCGATGGAGATCTTATCACAGGAGATTAAGTTAATATATGGATGAACAAGATTAATGGATGATGAGCAGCAGAGATCTTATCATGGGAAAAACGTGCAGAATGATGGAGCACCTTTTCGTAGGTGGTAGGCAGTTTCTCACATGCCCTCAAAGCTATAAGTTGTATTTCTAATTTTCACGTGATTAGCCTAAGTGATTGACACGTAGCATGGGAAAACCACTTTTCTCGTGTGCTCTCAGGTGGATATCGATTGTGCAAGAATTCACACGAGATTGCGCGATAGCCATTGGATCATGCGTGATTGATCGGTGGTGGAGATCTGGAGCGCATAAAGTCAAGCATTGAAATGAATTGGATGGTGATTGGTCGGGTTTGTTGTGGATCAGATGGTAAGTAAATCTATAGGTATAATTTGATCAAGACGTGTTTTATTAGCTTCCGCTTAAGCATTTCGTGCTAAAGGAAATGAGCATATGAGCAAAAAGTGATGGAAAAAGATGACAATGAAATGAACCTTGTATTTAATCAAGACAACAAAATTCATGCAAGAACTCCTGGCTAACTTGCTAATTGAAAGAAGGCACAAATCGAAGAAAACTAAAACACAACCAATCTACTCTACACTATTGGAATGGAAATGTGACTACTTAAGCAAATGATCAATTAAACCATGAATCTACGTTAGAATACATATACAATAAATAGGATCCTTAGCTTCTAGGGTTGGGCCCTAACTCAAGAGCTTCAGCCCTTTGAGTTAACTCAGTCCTGGCTCAAAACAAAACTCATTCTTATTATCAAAACAATGAATTACATCAAAAACTATCACAAGTCTTGCAGCTCGAAAATAGAGTAAAGTTTTATGATCAGAAGTCTGAATCCTACTAAGGTCCTAGGCCTCTCTACTTAGACATCTAAAGTCTCCAATGACTTGCTTAAGATTAGGGAGGCTCGGCTCCCAAACTCGAGATAAACTGGTGCTTTGAATTTCACTTGCTTAGCACCCTTCTAGTCCTCATGATTTGGTTGTTTGCACTTCGAGCTGATGGAGGAATATTTGAATGGAGGGGTAGTAAATGAGGAGGATTTACCTCCTATAATTCTTCTCCCTTATCCCATTCAAGTTGTGACCAAGATATTTGCAAAAATTCCTTGCTTTTATCATTTAATCCTACATTAAATGCACATTAGACCACAAAGCAAAATATCCAACTCTAACTCATCTCATAAACAAAATATAATCAAAAGTATGCAATAAGCTATGAGAATAGTTGGTTTGACTAAGCTAGGAGGTGAATTAAAGCCCATATAATTACCCAATGATGAGGCTCATCAGGTTCTGATAAAGTACTAGGGGAAGGTTGGGGAAGGTACTACCTAAGGTTTTAGGTAGCGAATTTCTACTCATGGCGGACACATCATTCTCATAAAATAACCTTCTCATAGTGAAGTGCATATCATCATCGGGGTTTTCCTTAGGACCTACAAAGCCCATTCCATCTGGCTTTACCATCTGTGCTGGCGAGGTGGAGTCCCTACTACTTCTCTGACCCTTTGTGACTATGGTCATCTCGTCTTCTCTTGATGGGCCAAATTCCACTCTATCTATATCCCTACTTCTCCACAACGTCAGTCAACTTCTTTTTCTTTCTCATTCTTCTGGACTTCCTAACACCACTCCTACTTGGTGTATCTCTCTCTTTGTTCTATCAATATCCTGTAGATCTCTCTCTCGTCATTTTTCAGTTATTCATGATCTCCTTTGTGATCTCAAATCTTTAGCCTTCTAAAATTCATCCAAATCTATTTCTTCAATATTTTCATAGATCCCAATGAGGTAGTATCCATTCCCTTAAGTCCTTCCCAAAGTACTAGGAATTCTAAGATGCCATGGATGGGTTTTGGAATATGAACGAGTTTTCTTCTACAATTAGAACCTTAACCCAGAGTGGTATTTCATTCAACAGTATTCCATGCAACCCTGACTTGAGCATTACTTGTTGGCTTGAGGGGGATTAGACCCAGGTTCAAAGTTAGTTGCACTAACCAACAAAACCCTACACTATCGGCCCTTCAGCAGCAACTTGCGTAGCGCAGGTTGCAGTCTTACTCAAGGAAATTGGGGAATTCTAGAACCAGGTTTCTGCATCCAGAGGACGATGTGATGTGTTTCTGCCAAACTTAGGGCTTTATCTTGACCTTCGCAAACCCTAACCGTTGAAACCTGAAATTTAAAGTATTTAACAGTTAGCAGATTTATGTTCTTTGTGGATTGTGCTAAACATGCATAACATCATATAAATAAAAAAATCTATGTCTTCACGAATCTATTAAGTAATTTTCTTGATTAAATGAATTCAATAGATCATAAATATAGTAAATTTAGAGATAAACAGTAATATGAAGATGCACACATTGTTCTTCAAAATAAGTCTTTTATTATGCTTCAAATATTCAAATACAACTTCTTCCAACCTTGCGCACACAACTGCAAGGGCCCGCACACTCAACTGTGGACTTACCAAGGTCTCTGTGCACATAGCTGTAGGACCCTTCCCCTTTTCCCAAGTACAGAATATATAAAATCAGATTCAAATCATGCACTATTCTTACTTGCTTATCTTATGACTCTTTTATGACTTCTTTTTATATTCTTCTTCATTACAATGCCATGGTCCATGAACCATGGGTGGGTCTCAAAACATCTTGACTCTAACAAATAAGGTTCTTTGACCTTCCTAAAACCCATTTGACTCCTATCAACTTGTGCTACTCACGCTCCACTCCTCAAAATGTGCAGACTTTACAATATTTAACAAAAAATTAACAAAATTTGACCCAGGCGAGCTCGTCCCAACAGGCCCCCAACACAAACTCATGACTCGTCCTGAGTCACTCTGCTGGTGTTGCCTCAACCTTGGCTCGCAAGCTACTAAATTCTATATTCAATGCTTGAAGATTAGTTGTTCCCTGTGCGGCGGCTTGGCAAACTTCTTCGACCATCTTCTTCATCATTGAACATTCGACTACAAGGCCTATGGTTCTTTGTGTCTGCTGAAGAGCTTTTAACTTACTTTGGATAGTTTGTGATAGTTAGATCACCTCGTTATCCCATGGATGCATCCTTGAGGAAATAATAGAGGCCTTCCAATGTAGCTCATCAATTTGGGTCTGTATGAATTTGCCTTCCTGAAGTCTGGTGAACCTTTGCACAAGTGCTAACGTCCGCATTATCACCCTAATCTCATCAAACTACAATTTATTTTCATGTATTTCTGATTCGATCGTCTGCAGGTGTGGATCCTCCTGTAGCAAGGTCCACATCTCCATCGTCTACTCAAACAATTGGCTATAGTCCTTGACTGCAGTGTCTAGAGTTGTCGTATCTTCTTTAATAACAGCCTCGCACTACTCTCTAACTTCCGATGGTGTGGTTAGATGTAGCTTCAGTTGAAGCTCTGAAATCTGCAACTACATCTCAAACCATACCTTTCCAATTTCCTCCTTGGATGCCTTTACTGTAGCATCTAACTTGTGAATTTTCTCTGTTAAGGCAACCTCTGCTGGAATTTGGAGCTTAGGGAGCTCACTGCACACTTGAGTAAGGGCTTCCTCTAGATGCTGATTTATCTACATCACCTTTTCGTGGGCCTACAAGGCCCGCATTTTCTATGGAAAAATTTGTTGATTGTTAGTCTTTACCTCATCAATAATCAACATATCTCTTTTCTTCTAGACGTGGAGCTCAACTGAAGCTCCTTGGTGTAGTGCATGCAAGGTCTGGATAGCCAGTGCTGCAAGGCTAATACTTATGTTTTTCCAGCACTGTGTGCACTCTTGGTCTTTGGAAATCTCAAAATGGAGAGAGCCCCCTAGTAGTTGCACTTCTCGGATCTCAGATGTGTTTTTTGTAGTGGTACTAAATTTTAGCATGGTTGCTTGATCCGTGCTCGCTTGCACCATGCTCACCTGGATCACTCATGTTTGGACCTATAATTATTTTAGGCCATGTTTCACTTTGTCTAATACCTACCTGTACTGGTCCTCGATGTGCCCCCATATATTTTCTATAGCAGAGCAGACAACATTGTTGATTTCATCAAGATTCCCCTCTGTGAGGGCCAATGGTTCAGTACCCATAGTCTTGTCAGATTTCTTCTTCTTGTGTGGCCCCGTTGGACTATGCTTTTTCCTTTTCTTTATCCTGAAAGGGGACTCTAATTCCTCTGATTTGACATAGGGGTTTGCGCCCCCTTCCTCTTCATCTGTAGTTTCTATGTCAACATTTGTGTGCTTTTTCTGAGGTTCTTCAAGGTCAATAGTGACCTGTGGTGTTTCTGCTTGCATGTCCTTTTCCTCTGTGCTTCCTTCTCTGTTGTAGAGGCCTTTTCCTTCTATACTTCTTTCTTCTTGTCTTTCATGGCCTCTCCCACAACTTTTTTTTTCCCTATTTCGCCTTCTGCGACCTTACTTGTTCCTATGGATTCACTAGATGGGGTGAGCCAATTGCTTGACCATTTGCTGATCACACCCATAATATTGTCCTCTGTGACTGAATATGGAAACTTGTGCTATGTTCATGTGACATCCTTATTCACGCGGATGGAAAGATTGTGAAAATCTGCTTTGAAGTCTGTTATTCTTTTTTATTGCGCATGTAGGCTGGGTGACAACTATGGCCGTTGGTTCATCACCATTCACAACTTTGACTCGAACAATACCCAGAACATATTTGTTTCAATGACATGGTCGGGACCTTTCATTGCCCATAGTGAGGAAAATTTTGCAGCCTTGCACAAGTCAGGATCTGGCATTGGGAACTGACTATCCTCAGGTGTCCTCCATGCTACCAGTGTGATCAATAATGGTAACCACGCATAGTGGAATGGCTTTCCATCCTCTTTGGCTTCACGAAAATCCTCTAGGAATTCATGGCAAAGGTACTTTTCCAAATTGAATTGGACCCCTTGGCTGCACTACATAGCTAAAGATACCACTGGTGCTGACATTTCATTGACGTGGAACTTCCACATTATGTTTCCTACTAAAATCTATGAAGAAAATTGTGTAGCTCCATTAGAGATAGAGCTAATGGCATAGCCTCATGACTTCTTCACCAACGTGAAGTTTCCCTTCATCTATTTGTGAGCTTCATTTCCTCTGACTTCCCCACAAAAGCATCTGCGGGGTTTGACCCTAATAAGGTAACAAGGTGATTCTGTGGACCAACATATCAATAATTGGAACCGGCCCTCCCAGCTAGAGGAACCCAACATGAACCAATGTCAACAATTGACGCACGCAGGAAGTATTAATTATGTTGCGGCTAAAGTGTGGGATATACAACATATTGAGAAATCCTGCGTGCTCAATTCCATTCACCCACTTCATTGGCTCAAGCCTTGTGACACTCGCCTCCTTGTAGTAGAACGATTTCAAGTATTTACTTGTTTCTAACTGTGGAAACTTTGTATGGTCGCCCAAATCCTAATCCTCCATCTCAGAAATGGTACTCATCCTAACAAGTCACCCTCAACAGGTACTTCCTTTAGCAGCAATGGTGTGAATACCTTGTATTTCAACAAATCTGGGTCCTTATTCACTTTGGCAGTGGATTTCCTAAGGGCTACATATTGTGGTAGTCAAGTAATTGGCTTTACATCCTCCATGCTGATGTCTTCGACCCCCATAGTCAGTTCTTCTTCATCCAGATCCATGGGTTCTGTTGACTTCTTATTCTTATCCATATGAAGTTTCTCGAAATACTTTTCTAAAGACTTGTATGAAATCACTGTGCGATCAAAAAATTATAGAAGGGTTGCAAGATTTAATCGAAAAGCGTGAGAATAAAGAAAAGACTCCTGTTGAAAAACGCACTGTGAGGAAAATTGGTAAGCATAAGAAGCGAACGGGGCGTGACATGAGGTTGATTGCACAGATAGGTAAATATGAAATGGTCTAGGTAATCTTGGATCTAGGTTAGATGCAAATGTACTACTTAAGAAAACCTGGGAAAGGACGGGGATACCTGTGCTGTAGTGGTCTCCCATTCAGATATGCATGGAAAATCAACAGAAGATTATTTCGATGGGATGCTTATATGGTGTAACAGTGGACATTGGGAGTGCAAGCACTCTTGATGACTTTAAGGTCATTGAAATAGTGGATGACAGTAACCCATACCCCGTGTGCTACTAGGAATTGACTGGGCTTTTGATATGGGCGCAGTAATCAACTTGAAGAAGTGGAAGATGACATTTGAAAGGAAGTCTCTCAGGGTTGTAGTGCCACTAGACCTTGTAGAAGGAGCACATTATATTGAACCTGTTCATGACTATGTAGAAAGTGATGATGATCTGGATCAGATATACAAAATAACAGCGCAATATGAATATTGGATCAATCCTACAGCTGATGGATGAATTGTGTGGGACAGGGATAGCTCTTGCACCTCAAATTCATATGAAGAGATTGAACACTAGTAGAGTCGGTTGCATGAAGTATCTACACTTCATTGCAATAGGATGAACAAGTCACTACGGTGTGTCTCGAATTAGGTAAGGAACCTTTCAAATTATGATGGTTTGACTGATGTGGAACTATTTTTAGATGAATTTGAAAGGGACGTACCAGAAGAACATTGCTTCTAGGCAATAGAGTTGGCACTACGCACTACACCTACCCATTGGTGGGGTATGCATAAGGAGAACTTTGTTGGATAGAAAGAATACAAAAGAATGATGAAATTGCAGTTTGGGTATTCTAACACTCGAATGACAGAAAAATACAGTGGGAAGGATGATCCATGCGATCATTTGGCACGATGGACTAAGGCCCAGGGAATAGAACCACAACCAAAATGGGTGCACATTTTTTGTCATACCTTAGATACAATTCCAATGAACTGGTATCTAGAGATGGAGCTTCACCATGGGACAGTTGAATGGGACATCTTAAGGGAGAGTTTTCTATTAACTTTCAGCTTTGAGGATGGGTTTGAGAGCATTGATGAAGCGTTCCAAGAGATAAAAGCTACTATATTCAGAACACCAAAGGAACCAATCAAATGGACTCGGCTGGATTGGAGTACACAGCTACGCCATGCATTGGAGTGTTACACTGTGACTGCTGAAGAAGACAAAGAAGATCCTTGAAATATTTCCATTCCATAGACAAAAGGATAGTGCGAAGTCAAAGGACAAAAGGTGGCGAACTCGGATATATTAGAACCTTTGAAAAATCGATAAGTAAACATTGGGTCTTGTTACACAGTAATTTGTCACTGTCTTCCTATCAGTCTTCCTACTGTTTCATGAGTTCAAATTAATCATGCTCATGCTCTCTAATGTTGCCAAATGACCCACTTTTCCAAAGTTTTTGCTATCATCGCGACTGTTGTAGATATAAATGCGCTGACATGCGCTCCATAACAGACAGAATGTGCTGCGAGCGCGGAAGCACACGTGTTTCCGCGCTGGTCGAATTTCATGAGCCAACGCGTCTGTTAGTCATATCTGATCGCACTGACATGACCTTCTTTGTTATTCAGCTGTGATGTCAGCGCTCCAGTGCAGTTATGGACCCGCGCTGATCCAGTTTGGGCGAGTTTTTTCTAACAGCCGACCTTCCAGATGACTCCAGACCTGGTTGTTGGCCTTGTAAATGTCGCCCTCCCTTCTCTGGCATGTCTGTTTCGTCATTTGAGCCACCTTCCTTGGAGATAAGCTCATCCTCCCACCATTTGTGGAGACTCCTTCTCCTATTTAAGCCTCTACCATTACCATGAGCAGCTAGTTTGGATAGTTTGGAATTGATAGTGCTTGGAGTGTTGCTGCTAGTGTGTGAACTTGATAGGTAGTTGGTGTGACAAGTGTGGGATTGCTAGAGAGCTTAAGGAAGGTTGTGAAGTGTTTCTTTCTTGTGTAAACTTGTGTGAGAGAGAGTTTTTGTCTTGGGAGATCTACCTCCAAGGGTGAATGCTTGAGAGACTTGCTGGCTGGACCCTCTTGAGAAGGATTTGACGTCAGAACTTTGGTTGTATTCTTCTTTGTTATTTATTAATAATAGATGACTATCATTATGGTTCCACTCTCATTGTTTTATGTTTGATGTTGAGTTATATCTTCTCTGACTGATATATAATTGCATCTACTAGATTTTACGCTTGTTTTCATGTTGTTATTTGCATGTGCAGGTGTCCAATCACAGAGATCGTGTGGATCGTGACCGGCCAAAGCAAAGGAACGAAGGCGATATCTCTTCGACGAACACTAGCGTTGGAATCCAAGTAGGTTCTCACCATCTACTTTTTATTTGCAATTAGGAACTTGCGTGATAGCATTGTGTGATTGTTGCTAGACCCGGTCTGGGCTAGTAGGGATCGTCTCTGTCCGTAGAGAGGATTTACCTCTACAACAGGTCTAAAGTAGAACCTAACTTCACAAAGATAGGCGACCATTGGAATGAAGATATGGTTGATAAGGTAGCTGAGCTACTACGCAAGTACCAAGATTTATTCCCAATGAAGTTTTTAGATTTGAAGGGAATTATCAGAGATTTAGGTGTTATGAAGATTACTTTAAAACTGGATGCGAAGCCTGTTAAGCATAGGCCTTATCAGCTAAATCCAAAATATAAAGAGAAGGTGCGCCAAGAACTGGATAAGATTTTGGATGATGGTATTATTGAAGCATCAGAGGAATCATATTGGGTAAGCCCAATGGTGTTCCAAGAGAAGCAACAGAAAGACAAAATCCGTATATGTGTGGATCTAATAAAGTTGAATGATGCATGCGTTCATGATCCGTTTCCAACACAATTTACTAATGAAGTGTTAGAAAATGTTGGTGGATAGGAGGCATACTCGTTTATAGATCGAAGCACAAAACCTTTGCAACAAAATGGGGTTTCTTTCAATATACAGTAATGGCCTTCAAATTGAAGAATGCGCCTACAATCTTCTCCCGGGTTGTGATCACAACATTCAAAGAGTTTATTCATAAATTTCTAGAGGTGTATTTTGATGATTGGACAGTGTTTGGACTGGTGAAGTTCCATGTTGCGAGTCTGCGCCTCATGTTGGATACATGTTGAGGGTATCAGATCATGCTAAACATGAAGAAGTCTATATTCTATGTGCCTTTTGGAAATTTTCTCACTCATGTTGTATGTAAGAAGGGATTGATGGTGGACCTTGCGAAGATTGCTATGATTGTGAGTTTGGGAGCTCCTAGGAATGTAAAACAACTACATGTGACATTGGGGTACACTAGGTATTATAGGAAGTTTAACAAGGAATATGCTCAGATAACCAGGCCAATGGAGAAGTTATTAAAGAAACATGTGATGTTTTGTGGGGATGAAGCATGTTAGCACAGCCTGGATGTCTTGAAGGAAAAGATGGTAACTGTGCCTATTTTGGTATTTCTAGAATGGAAGAAGGAATTCCATGTGTGTGTAGATACCTCTTGCATTGCACTGGGTGTAGTATTAACACAAGGAAGAGAAGGATAGATTGATCATCTGATAGCCTTCGCAAGCATAAAGTTATCCAAAGATGTGAAGAGTTACACCACTACAGAGCATCAAGGGCTAGCAATGGTCTATGCACTATAAAAATTTAGTCATTATTTGTTGGGTGGACACTTTAAAATGCATATAGGACACTCCATGCTAAAGCACCTGATCAATAAGCCTGTGTTGGGGGGGAAGATATGCTGATGGTTACTTCTATTTCAATAATATGAATTTGAAGTCATATTGAAGCCTGGAAGGCTGAATGCATGACCAAACCATTTGTCAAGGATTGAAACAGGAAAAGAACCAAATAGTTTGGAAGAAGGACTATGAGATGCACATCCCTTTGCGGTGCTCGTCACAGATGACAATTTCACAGATATTATTCAATTTTTAACAAGGAGAACAAATCAAAAAGGATATTCTACCCAAGAAAAGGAGGAGTTAGTAGTCCGCATGTCATATTTTTCAGTGATTGCAGGTAATTTGTATAAAATGGGAGTGAATGAGATACTTTAAAGGCATGTTCCAGAGTTTGAATGCACCAGTATCCTCGCCGAAGCACATGGAGGAGTGGAAGGAGGTCACTACATAGGAAAAGTGACTGCGAAGAAGATTTTGGGTGCTAGATTATGGTGGTCGACATTACACAAGGATTCTAAGGCATAATGCAAGGTGTACGATGCTTGCCAAAGGACGGGGAAGCCTTCGCGAAGGGTGAGTTGACTTTAAATCCTTAGGTTTCATTGTAGGTATTTGTTAAATAGGCCATTGACTTCATAGGTCCAATACAACCATAAGGTAAAAAGGGTACACGGTATGTCAATATTGTGACTGATTATTTAACTAGATGGGTGGAAGTGTAGCTAGTGGAGGATTGTACCACTACCACCACTGCGAATGTTTTTTTTGAATATTTCTTAACGCGGTTTAGATGTCCTAAGGTATTGATAAGTGATATGGGTACACATTTATTGGATGAAATAAAAAGCATTATGCTTGAGGAATTTCAGGTGTATCATCAAAAGAGCATGCCCTAGCACCCATACGCGAATGGAACGGTGGATTCATTTAATAGAATTTTGGGGAATGCGCTAATGAAGGTCTACAATATAGAGAGGAATTTCTAGGATATGAGTGTACCAGCAGTGATATGGGCTTATAGAGTGACCTGCAAGAAGTTGACAGGTAAAACACCAGTTAGGCTGGTTTATGGGATTGAAGCAGTGATGCCCATGTAGTGTACTGTGCCAAGTTTATGTATTGCAGCTTTGACAGAAATGGTGGATCGCAAGACCTTGGAGGAATGGTTCGCATAGATCATGGAGTTAAAAGAAGACTACTTTCTAGCAGGATTTCACATACAAGTGCAGAAGGAATGCCAGAAAGCATGGCATGATAGGCATATTAAACTGCACACGTGTAAGATAGCCGATTTAGTGTTGATATATGACAGAAAATTCACAAAATTTTGAGGAAAGTTTCAAATGCACTGGTTGGGGCCATACGTTGTTAAGTAGATCATGGATGGTGGCACAGTTCAGCTCACGAAGATCAATGGGGAAACATTCCTTGGAAAAATGAATGGCAGTAGGCTGAAGATGTACATAAGAGATCTTGCCCCTACACAATGACTATATGATAGCAAGACAAAATTAGTAATCCAGGAAGCTATAAGGGATTGTAGGACAATAAACTACGCTCCTCGATGAGGTGAGAAACATGGTAGGGAGGTTGCACGATGGAAGAAAGGAGTGTGATAGGGAAGGCTGTGCTAGATGAGTTGTGCCATAGAGGATGGTGCCACACATATGGGTCCAAAAGAAGTTGTTAGAGTTACTATTCACGATTTGATGGAAAAAATTTTGTTAAGAGGAGTGGGTAGGTGCCATTTATGGTGAAATTATTTTAATATTTACTGCCACAGATGCAATTATGATCAAAAATTGGAGGGAACGATCAAATTTGAATTCAAAACCTTCTATAAATTGAGCATATTGGTCCGCCGAAGAACACTTTTCATTCTAAGAATTATGTATGAGCCTTCTTGTTGTCACTATATGAATAGTAAGGTTTGGGAAGAACTCGTGTCATGACCCTCATTCACAAATTTGTTTGCAGCAGCCCGTGAACTGTTCTTCGAATGGATGACTACGACAAATCCTGTAGAAGCCGTGAGTTCTAAAGTTGTCATCTCTGACATGGCGACACTGAAAATAACAATCATGGAAACTACACTCGCTCTACTGACGACGTCAAGGTCTCCTAGGCCAAAGCAATCTGATACAAAAGAAAAGTAGAAGAAATTGATGTGGGTGAGACATTCATCGAGGAAGAATCCATAGGTGCGATAGGAGAAAAAGGATAAATAGCCAGAGAAAGTGGTGGATCTAGAGGAAGAAGAATTCCAAGGTGTGGATGAATTGGATTCTGAAGAGGGCGAGCCTATCACATGTCTCTTGGAATATATCCCTCTATGGAAAGAGAAGGCAAAAATTATGAAATATCTTGATTCCAGGAATTTTATAGTCTTGACACCCCTATTGCCAGAACAAGTTGAATTTGAAGTCACAATATTAACGTGCATTCCAGTGTTAAAGATGGAGGATTGGGATCTCGTGGACAACGAAAGATTCCCTCATTTGGCCACTAGAAAATATATGAAGAAAATATACTATGAAGAGAAGGGACTTATGCGGTTGGAAGCCATGAAGTGGGTTAGAGGTGTTGAGTAGGCTGGGTTGTTGCACATGCTCTATGTACTACATTTTCACAGATCAATCATCAACACAGTGTGTGCACCAACTCCTTGTGCTGGTACATGATGGGTGCCTATGGCTTGGGGAACCCATCCCAATCACTGATATGCTCATTCATTGGATAACAAAGCTACCCTAGAAAGGGGTTGACCCTGCCAATGAGTTTGGAGGGAAAATTGGCGAAAAATAGTTGGCAGATAAGATGAAGGAAAAATATGGTCTCATCAAGAAGTCGCACAGATACTCCATCTGCTCTATTCAGGACTAGGTGGTGCAGTTCACCACCCTAATTATTGTAGGAAAAATTATGAGGAAATGTTGCACGGATGAAGTTTCGGTGCCAGTAGTATCATTGGCTACCAAGTGCGTGAAGGGAGTCCAATATAACTGGGAAAAGTATTTGTGTAAGGAGTTCCTCGTGAACTGTCAGAAGCTCAGGACGAAAACAAGCCCTTCCATTCTGCGTGGCTACTATTTTCAATTGTCTTAGTCACATGGATATTGTCAGAGGACAACCAATTTCCTCTATAGTCAGAGGACTTACCAGAAGCAAAGAAGTTCACTTCACTCTGGGCAACAGGATCCGAAGAGGATCAAAGAATAAAAAATTTCTGGATATTAATTGAGATGGATCTTAGGCCAGTCATTAGTCAATGGCTAAGGTTGTGCCCAAACTTGTTTGAGTAGTTGATGGCCTTCGTGGAGTTCATGGACGATTTCCACAATGTATCAATTAGGGCGCGGAAGGACCCAAAGCATATATGGCACAAGATTCCATACTTAGTATTAGAAAAAGATGTATAGGAGATTGTGGGGAGTTGGCCAACGGAGCAGTGTGAACCCACAGAGCTTGGTGTAGGTACTAGTAAAGGTGCAGAAAGTTCCACTGTGCAGAAGCATAAAGAGGCCGCACATAAGGCAACGTGAGCTCTGGCAGAGTAGAAGAAGAAGGAAGCAGCTGCTAAGGCAGGTGTAGAAAAAGAGCGCGCTACGAAGGAGTGTGCCGAGGGAGAGCGTACTAGCACAAAGGAAGTTGAAGAATTGGCTTCCCAGCATATAGATGAGCAGGAATTATCTGGACAGGGAAGAGGCAGTGGAGAGGAGAAAAGTACTCCCTTCACATTGAAGAAGTGTGGAAAGGAGACTATTGTTGGGCCATGAAAAAAACATAAATCAAACAAGAAGATGTGCATCGACCCAATGGTCCATAAAGGAGGGGATCTCGATGAGATTGGTGAGAAGGTCAGAGTTACCACAACAAAGTTATAGTAGAAGTTTGAATAGAAATATATGCAGATGTTAGGGAGCATCTAGAAGGATCTGTGTAAGCTACAGATCTAGACTGACCAGATTTAGGGGAGTGTGGGGCAAGCGAGTCTGGCGCAAGGGAGTGGGACAGTAGCAGATTTGGAACGAACTCTAGACCTCAGAGTCATACCTTTACTAGAAGGGCCTGTTCATGCAGAATCAGAGGAATTCGATGTTGTGTTAAGTATAATGAAGGACATGGGAGTCAACTTGGCCACGCTGCTGCTTCAAAACCTCCTTTCATTGCATCAGAGGGGTTTCAGATGAAGTAAGGATCATAAAAAAACATGCCCTTGCAGTCATAAGTGAATTTAAGGTAAATAATGAGCAAATGTTTGCGGAGAAATCTCAGGCACTAAAAGGAAAGGAGGAGCTGCAAGCACGCAGTTAAAGCCCAAAGATTAGATCAATAAAGTTACATTCAATTTTCAAATGAAGATCTCGGAGCTGTAGCAGAAGTTTTAGCCAACCACTCTGCCAAAGGTTTGGGAGCAACGTGGAGCAGTGATCAGGGAAAACATGGGCACATTGCATACCCTAGTCACAGACTGCGCAATGATGTTTGATCAGGCTATGGAGTTATGGACAAACCTGCAGGAGAACCCTAACTTGCAGAGTCTTAACACCAATATCAGGGAGACATAGTGCAAGTATGATGAAGTCCGAGTGACTGCCCGCAGTTTGGCACCAGCCCAACACCTTGTGTGATTGCAGGAAGGAAAGAAGCTGCAATCACAGATGGAAGAGATACAAACAAAAGAGGACCTTCTCAAGGCGATATTACATCCATTGATAAAGGAAGCCCCCCATATCACTCTATCACTTTAGGAAAAGCTAAGGATATTGCAACAGACATAGAGGGCAATGTGCCTCGCAGTGGAAGGCCCAACGACAGATAAATTGGTAGAGGATGTACAACACGCCGCAGTACAAATCTCTGCTGACATAGCAACAATACAGGTTGAGCTAGGTGGCCTCCATAGCAATATCAAGGCACCAGCCGAGTGACTCAAGGGTGAGTCACCATATTTGTGTTGGGGGCCTATTGGGATAGGGTCCCCAGGGTCAGTTTTGGGGTTAGTTTAGCTGAATTTTGTAAAAGTTTTGTAAAGAATGTAAAGTCTCCACAAAATGTGAATGCGGAGTGCGCATTTAAGTAGGAGTCAAAGGGGCTTTAGCCCCTTGTTTGGGTAAATAATAGGTCATTTTTTAGACTCACCCATAGGCCACGAGCCATGGTATTGTAAGCAAGAATGCTATATATAGTTGAGTCATAACGAGTCTAAGAAGTAGTAGACAAGTAACTAAGTCAAGATAAAGATTGTTTTGGGAAAGTGCTAAGGGAGGAATTCTCTACTTCCTATACTTAGGCAAAAGGGGAAGGCTCCTGCAGCTGAGTGCGTGGACCCCTGTAGTTGAGTGCGTAGGGTAGAGAAGTTTGTAAACTGAATGCCAAAACTTAATAAAGATTGATTTTGGACAAACACTTTTCCTTTGAGTATTATTCTTAATGTTGTTCATGTTACGTTTTGTCACTCAATTATATGTTTTCTGTGGAATAATGTGTAAATGTTGCGCGAATCTATTAAATCTATAATATTTATGCATGAACTAAGTAATTATCTATTTTTGCGAAGATAAGGGTTAATTCTGTTATGATTTCTGATGAATTGGATAGATCTGCATGAAGGTAGATCTAGGGTTATTAATTAGTGCATGAAAGTGGATAGTTTGCTTCTTTAGGGTCTATAAAGTCTGATTGCAGACCTTCGTGAAGGTCTAGAGGCTATTTTATTAGAGCTGCAGTAGCAAGCCATAGAAAGATATTGGTCTGCGCGAAGGCAGATCTGAGCTACAAAGGCTTAAGACCACTTATCACACTGTCTTTGGATGCAGAAACCTAGTTATAACTGTTATCACCAAAAATTGATCATCTAGCCTAATTTACTATATGGATCAAAGTACACCATGTACAACCAAATTTACCATAGTAAATTTTCTTTCACCGTGAGAAATTACTTAATAAACCACCTTTTTTAAGTAATTTATAGTTAAACCCATGAAGAATAATTAAATAAATCACTATTTATTTGATTTCTTCTAGGAATAATTAATTAAACCATTGTTCAATTATCATTCCTTGTCATATTTGACCCATTCATGAAAAATAAACATATAATAATAACTAATTAATTATTATTCTTTGTCAAATTTGACTAAATCCCTTAGGATTCATTAAATAAATCCTTAGTTGTTTATTATTCCTTAACTAATTCCTTGAGATGATAAATAAATCATTTATTTATTTATTATTTCTAAATAAAAGTTTAAATACTTTTTCCGTCCTAAACAAATATAATAAAATATTCCAGGTGGTTATTCCAAGAATGGGATCAATAATATTTTATTATTGCTCATTATTCGAGGATGACTCAATATTTTGTTATAAATGGAAGGGTTTCCATTCATTATTCACTTTTGATTATTTTCATTGTTGCACTCACTGTTGTAACTCTGATTATTTTCATTGTCGCACACATATTTTTGCTAGGTTTTCACATTATAGAGGAGAGAGTCTCTACACAAGCTGAAGACGTTTGAGGATAGCCAAGAACCCATCCCATAGAGGGGGACTGGTAACATCTATTTGTTCCCTTCAAAGGTGTTATAATAAAATTATTCTTTACATATATGGTTTCCATTAGATGATTGGAGTTATTATTCTTTAACTATGATTTGGCATAGATATGGACTTTGGCAGGTTTTGTTTCTATTAGCCACTGCAGATCTATAATGTTTAGCAGCCATTTATATTGATGAGATTTTTTGTCATCCAAAATCTTAAGTGGGTTCATTTCGTACATATTTGAGAAGAAAACACTACAACAAAATTGGCGACTCGCTGGGGATTTTCTGATTGTTTCCAATCACAAAATTGGTGACTCCGCTGGGTTTTATTCTTCAAATCCAGGAACCTAGGTGACATTTTGTTTTCAGCTTAATATCACTTGATCCTAGTCACACCGACATTTAGATCTCTTGACCGTTTCAGTCTATTTTCCATCAATTTAGCCATGAACCAGCACAGTGTTTGCAAACCCAGTTTGGGTGGGGTTTAGTTAATTGTTTTACTGTTAATTTTCTATTATTATTTTTAGTTTATTTTTAGCAAGCTTTTTTCCTTTTTTACATACACAATTTGGGCTTAATCAATAAATAAATTGCACACACAAGCACACCTTAAGCAAAGGGAACTTGGTTTACACCGCCAAGCCAAGACTTAACGTAATAAATTTATCTCCCCTCATCAAGAAAAAAGCATATTGTTGATCTCCCTTTACCATTTCGGTGTTCACATGTGTCTTACCACCATTGCACCACCAAGGTATTTGTCGTGGAGACTATTAGGCCTTCACCCCCAGTTTACACTTGGGCATATTACACCTCCCCATCGGGTTCAAGTTCATAGCCCTCTAAGTCCCCATACCGACTCTTCTTCTAGTTCTTCTAATTCCTCATCTGATTCCGAGCCTCCTCCACCGCATATTGTCACCATGTCTAGACCCATAGCTGGTGCAGGAACCCAACCTAGTGTTAGCTCAGGTTCTATCCCGGTGGTCACATTGTTAGAGTCAGTATTTTCATACTGCCATCAATGATCTAAACTCCTCTTTTCATATCATATTAGGGTCCCATTATGAAATTTTTGTCATTGCACCTAGGTCCTCATTCAAAAATTTACTCACTAATGGTAGCCCTAGTTAATTAAATCTCACTCTCCCTCAAAAATCAATACTTGCTAGCCCACCTTGATGTCTTATTGGGCATACATCAATCATAAAAGATCATTTCATCATGTCTTTATTTCAATCAAGTCAACATGGAGTCTGGTCATTCAAGGTCCCATTAGGTCATTAGGGTTTCCAAGGTTCCAATAAAACTCCATTCATTTGTGTAAGACTAGGAAGTAAAGGGTGATCAAATAACATCTCCTCACCATGTGAAGATGATTTGTAAAAATAAATGCTTATTTGATCATGTAATTTTAATTTCAAATGTCATATTTTTAATTTTTAATTTTTCATTTTATGTCATTTAAATGTAATAAGTACAAGGTTCCCAAGCTGTTAACTTAGTGTTTCGAAGATGCCAGACCATCAAGAGATCAATTTGTCAAAGGAAATAATCAAGTGAAAAGGTAAAGTTTCAAAGGGTTAAGTGAATGCCAAAGGGAGTTGAAGCACTAAACCCCAATTTCCTGTCCCGCAGAGCTAGGGTTGGCTATAGAATCGGAGACATCTAAGCAGAAGATGCCTAAGGGAAGTAATTTCAGCAAGTATCAGACCATTCCAAGTCATAAACATCATGTCACCATCATTTTTGAAGAAGTCATTCCAAGGGACAAATCATTTGCCACACCTAGGGCCAGTTTTGCGTCAAATTATTTTTCCAACCAAATCAAGATGGATTTTATGAAAGTGAGAGAGGTTTGTTTCCATCATAGGCCAAGAATTAAAAAAATCCTTCATTTTTTAAACAGATGTCATGGTTTTGGAGAAATGTCAAAAATACAGTTGCTACAAGAGAGTTTCTACACTTCTGGAGTGACCTTGGGAAAATCAATTTTTCTCCTTGTTGGAGTGTACAAATGACTTGCTTGATGATTCAAATGATAATTAGAGAGAACGATATTTCCACTGAGCTATCATGAGCTCAATTTGGAGTTGCGTAAGACCTCCAAAAGTTTCCTGCAAGAGAACAACTCATTTTTGCACCCTCATTCTGCATGTTTTGACCAATATTTGGAGAATTGATTTTTCAGGGGCTATAATTGATCATTTTCAATGCTTGATATGTCCATTGTGTATGCAATAGAGAGAAATTTCCAATGGACTATCATAGGCTTAAGATGAACTTTTGGAAGGAGCTCAAACGTTAATTTGAATTCAGCATTGCACACTTGCTTCAGGCGCTGCGCGTTTGCCCAGCGCTTGGTGTTCCCTTAAGGCACTGTGCGTTTGTCTAGGAGAGCCAAAATTTCCTCCACAGTTCCACCAAAGTGCATTAAACCTCGTACAAGTAAGTAAACACTGCATATCACCTTTTTTTCCCCCATAGAGTCACTCCCAAAGTGTTTTAAAGGTTTAATTGAAGAGTTGGTGTTTGTTCTATATCTAAACCCTAGATTTTCCCCAACACTACCCTTGCACTCTCAATTACTTTTATACACTCCCTACACCTTCATTCCCTTTCCCTAAACCTTTTTATCCCAAATATCTTCTAAACCTTTGTCCCAAAACCCTAATCCCTAGGTGCTACAACTACCTTGGCTCCCAAACCCCAACCCCCAAATCCATCATATTAATACTCCCTATCCCCTCCTCCTTTACATAAATCCCTTTACCCATATCATTGAATTCCCCTTCTCCATTTCTTATTCCCAGAAAACCACATTCCAACTACGTTATACATACTAGGGTTTGATATTAAACATCATGGAAGAAGAAGAAAACAAACGATATAGTGAGGTAGAAAAAGCTAAGTTTTTGTTAGAAGAGACACTTGAGAAGCATGGTTTGCTTGAAGAGAAAAATAAAAAAGCACCAAGAGGCAAGCCTAGAACCAAAGGTTTGAAAAGAGCCTTGGAACTTAAAGGGCAAAGGCAAAGGGAGATAATTGATGAAGTTATGCTTGATGATTAATTCTTGGATATGATCAAAATAAGACAAGGAAAGTTGGCTTCAGTCCATCAATGATCAGTTGGAGAATTATGGAAGAAATCTAAAAAGCACAACAAAATTCAAGTGAGAATGGCCAAACAACATGCCAGCAGAGAAATAAATACAAGGACAAAGGTCAAAGCTGCTAGGGCAAGAATTGAAGCCCTAACTCACTATGAGGAGAAGAAGAAGCTTGATATACTTGAAGAGGCTTCACTCCATGCGTATCCACCTCAAACCTCAGCTTATTGAATAATTTTGAAGACCCTTGGCTCAATTTTTGTCATCTTGCTTTTCTTGTCTTTTTAAGGCAATTTTTATATCAATAGTTTGGTCAAACACACAGCCCCTTAGGTGCTGCACACCTTTTGGAGGCACTTTTTGGAAGAATGGCCACCACCATTGGATTCAGAAGGATCCAGACGTCTAGGAAAACCATGTTTCCAGCCCTGGAAATAAAAAATGGTGGGTGAAAAAGGCAAAAAACCACCTAAAAATCATGTTTATGCCTCATGTTTGGACTAGGTACTGTGCGTTTGAGCATTCTTGGGAGAATCCATTTTTGGAGGGTTAAATCAAGTCCATTTTTCAACTAAAGGTAGATATCGAAACTAGATAGGATATGATTTCCAACGAGCTATCCTGGGCTCAATTTAGACACCAGGAAGGTAGGCAATAGTGGGTCTGAACATGGTGTTGTGCTTTTGACACTAGCACTACGTGTTTGACACTGGCGCTACACGTTTAACAGTTGGCCCAGTTTTTCACTGTTTCTCTCCAAATTTAATTTTTTACCTATGAGAAATCAATTTTTTATTGATGTAATTCATATGATTGATGTAATTATTATTTTTTTACTATTACATGGGGTAAATACATTAGGTAAATTTCCTCCATGACTTGTAATGAATCAGTTTGCTTAAGTTAGGGATGAGTCACTTTGACCACCCTACAATTTAGCTATCAGTTCAGTTTTTGTTGTAACTTCTCCTTCTCTCATGGATTTGACCCCTGAGGCTAGGATGAGTTGGTTTGAGGCCTATATCATATAATTGTTCAGTCATTCTACATGTTGGACACCATTGGGTATTGTATTAGTGTTTCAGACTTTGGCATGGAATATATTGGATGAGTTGCAACTATTTTGGTGGGATTCCTGTGGCATGGTATTTTGATATTGTTTCATCTTCAGTTTCATATGTATGATTGTTTTTTACCTCTCATGATTCATTTCACTCTAAGTGTGTTTGATTTTCAAGGTGTGATAAGCAAAATTTATCTTGTATGCTCTATTTTGGGAAAATCATCATAGATTATTTCATTTCTTTAGTTTAAAAGGAATTCATGATCTCATGCTCCTTTTAGCACCTCACTAGTCTAAACCATCTCCTCACTATACTACAAAGTGTTAAAGTAACCTTCCTACCTTGACCCATCAAATGTATGTAATTTTGATTCTCTTTCTCCCTGACCTAGTTCACTCTCTGACCTAAAACACTCATCTAGTGACTACCCCAACCAAATCGAATCAAACAAACCCTGAGCTACTATATGTAGCCTAAAACCCTAATCTATCCAGCCCTCCTAGCTACGATCCTTTGGAGATAGCCTTCTCCAGCTTGTTAGGGCTAGCTACCAAGTCAAAATATTGGTTTGTGGTTACCTTAGTTGGACTCTCCCTTAGCCTTGGAGATCCAGAGGAGTGATAACACACATCAATCGAAATATTCTCAAGAACCCTTTCATTAACCCCCATGATCCCCCTTATGTCTAGGTTAAGTCTACTGGATTTTAACCAGTTGATAAACGACCCCATACACCATGATGTTGGTTGGCCCTCTATGCCGACCAAGCTTCCCTCAGACATCGTGAAGTTTGAGGGTAATTCTGGAGAGGATCCTACCAACCATGTTTGATCCTTCCACATGTGGTGTTCATCCAAATTTATAATTGATGACTCCATTCATCTTCAACTCTTCCAACGCACACTCACTGGAGATCCTGCCAAATGGTATGTAGACCAAACCTCTGTATCTCATTCTATTTTTGTGACCCTTGTTAAAGCGTTCCTTTCATATTTCCAATTATCTCTCTGGTATGACACTGGTATGGAGCTATTGACCACTTTCTGTCAGTTCTCCGCCACTCGCCTTTCTGACCATGTTCAAGAGTGCCATCGAAGGAAGAGCACATGTTGTGCCCCGCCTTTCGAAGACTGTGTCTATCTATATTGGTTTGTTAGGAGCATTTTATCTCCCATTGGAAAAGATGTCACACCCCATTTTCCTCAGACTGAGGAAGAAGCTCTCCAAACTGCTCTTAGATATGATCTGATTTATGCACAATCTAGTTATGTCTATACTGTCATTCTAGACTTCCCTTGTACTAGAAGTGCCAATGCACTGGGGGCATCTCACACCGCCGATGGTATCGTTGGTTCTCTTTCACACTCTTCACCATATACTCAATAAAGTTATGTATACCCATAAGGGGGCACCAATTCCTCCAACACGTATGCCCCTCCTAGCAACATATTTTCCAAGGCCCCAACCTATCTACCAAACTATTGCACCTTCTTATGCACAGCCTAGCGCTCCAGACCCTCAAGCATTAGCGCCGCAGTCTCGCATGCATCCTCAGCCCAAAAACCACCACCCCCTCAGGGTCAAGTGTTTGCACAGCAGAGTTCGACCAGTCCCCTAAATTATAAGAAAAATAATAAGGGGAAGGGTGACAAGGTAACCAGGGTAATCAATGTAACTAGCCTAATGAACCTAAGGGGAACTAGCCTAACACCAAAAACCAGTAACGGGGCAGACAACCCAAGCATAACAAGGCCATTGATATGAACAATCTTGGTGCATGTTTTAGTGTACATGGCCATTATACACGAGTGTCCTCTCTTACCCCATAGGTGCCAAATGTGGGAATCTCGAGCAACTTCTAGAGGTCAACAATCGCCTCAGAATCCTACTCCATCTCAACCGGTAGTGCTCAAAAATCCTTTCTCTCATAAAGGATTTATTGTTGCTCAACCTCAGCCAGGTCAAGCAGCCCATCCCCCCCAACCTTTTGGTCCTGGTGACTACCAAATCCTTATGATGAACTCTAATGAGGTTAACCCCTCCAATATCAACGTGCAAATTCGATCACATCAATATGAGAAGCCCTCGACTTTGTCTGCTACTGAGTCCAAAAACAAAGTATCTGATGAGCCTCTTAAGACACCAAATGGTCCTTTATAGATCCCTCGACATAAATTTGAGGCTATTCCTAAGATCGCAAGGGGACCATTATGCCATAATGGGGCTACTAACCAAGCTTCCCATACATACAATATAGCAGATGACTTGGCACAGTCACCTGCTGCCATGTTGATGCTGGAAGTCCTCCAATCGTGCCCATCCCAAAAGAAAGATCTAATAACTGTCTTGGTTACAGTAGATCCTTCTGACGATTTCTTGATTGTCTTCCTGGTTGATACATCAGAACATCCCCCATTTCCTTCATTTGTTTCTTTCTAGATACTAGTTAGAGTCTGTAATGCCATCATCTCCCGATGCATTATTGACAAAGGCGCATCCACCTAGGTGATGTCCGCTGCTATTTGGAAACAATTTAAGTCACCTGAGTTGTCCCCCTCCATCGTCACTTTGCATGCTTGGGATGGACACTCTTCCCAGCCCCTTGGCATGTACCACAACTATCCAGTGACTCTTGCGGGCAAGACTGTCCATGTCGACATTGAAGTCATTGATGCCCCTTTGGATTACAACATTCTCTTAGGTCGTAGTTACACATATGCCATGTTAGCCACCGCTTCTACATTGTTCCACAAGATGTGCTTCCCCCATGAAGGGAAGATCGTTACCATTGATTAGTTGACTTACTACAAGTCGACATCTGTGACATCCCCTGAGTCCATTATCTCGTCAGTGTCTGATAAACAATATTCAACTCCTCTCACCCGTGTCTCACCCAGAGTCTATAAATATTCCTCATTGTTGGGTATTTTCCTTGGTCCTCCCCCTCCCATATCAGAGCCTAACTCTATGAGTGTTTGCATGTTACCGTCATCATGGGTTTCCCTTAAATAGTCTGGTACACCTAATCAACAGCTAGCTCCTCAACACCCTATTGTTTCTCTTCCAGCTAAGACCTTTGGATCCACCCCCCCAAGACCTCCTCTTTTTATGGGTGCCTCTCCTATGTTTCAACCAAGAACTATTCCTCCATGTCTTAACCATCCAAGAGCTATCCCACAGGGACATTACCCTGTAGGCTAGATACCTTTCTTACTCCCCCCTCTGGGAGTATTATTTTCCCTGTCATGGCTTCACTCATCCTTCCTAACATGACTCAGGGGATCCCAGTATGGTACATTGATCACCTTGCAAGAATTCCACCTGGTCAGCCAAGACCTTGTCATGATTTGACCTTGGTTCAACCGGTCCCCATGACCCCTGCCGCTGCTTCAGTTCCATCACAACCTCAATTGGAACCAACTCCTATTGTGAAAGCAACTGGCCATGGGGGCAAAGCTAAAAGGAAAGAATTGAAAGAAAAGGCTCCCCAAGCTCCTTGAGCCCCTAAGGCCTAGAGGTCATCACCTCCGTGTGCTTTGTGTAAAGTTATGGGGAATGCCACCAATAATTGTCCCAAGCTTCCTCAACTTAAACCTTGGTTCATGAAGCGTGTTCCCTAAGTAAAATATCTCGGAAATCCATGTTAACTTACTGGTCCCACCTTAGAAACTCAAAAAACTGTGCACAAACCACCCTTGTGCCATGTGTGATCATCATGGTCACTATTCCCATTGCTTCCCTCATCTTGATGAATTTTGTGATTGCCTTGGGGCGATTCATGAATATGAGGCCACTCATAGTGGATCATCTACTCCTCTACCCTTGGATTCTAGTACCACTAGTCAACCAGAACAGGGAGACTTTGGCCCCACTACTGTGATCCCTCCCCACGATGTCGAGATGACATACACCACAGTCCATGTCCTTTACCTGCCGTCATCCTTGAGTTCCTCACAGTCAAACCTTTCTAAGGTTTCTGCGTGCACTTCTATCAAACCTATTTCCACAGAATCCATGGTTTCAACATCCGTAGATCGTCCATCTACTAGCTCGTCATCTACCAATCAAGATGATGTGTATGTGAACCTTGTTTCTCACGTTAATGCACTAGGTAATTCCATCACATCATGTAGTTAGTATTCCTCTCGTCCACCCATCTTCCAGCCTGATGAGGACACCATGAAAGCTATGTCTACACTTGATTACCCCTACCCTTAAGAAAGGGGGAATTTCTTTAGAGGATTTTGAAGGCCATTTCCTTCATAATTCTCCCAATGCACTCTACCTTAAGAAATTTTTTTCATATCACACCCCTTTGATTTGTGTGTCTTTATTTCTGCCATGAAGTTGGGTAGATTGCATCATCTCATCTATTGTATTTTTCACCTTTCAGATGGATCCATCATCCACACCGTATATTGGTCATGCCGACGGTGCAAGTCGCTTCTCCAAAAATCTAGCCTCGGTAGCCTGGGCCATTTTTACCCCCTTGCATACATTAGTCCTATCAAACGGCATGTACATTGGATCTTCCACCAATAATCTGACTGAATATGATGCAGTGACAGGTTTGTTAGTCGATTCCTTCGATCATTGCATCCTTCATCTTCATGTTCGTTTACATTCCTTGCTACTTGTCATGTAATTCAATGGTGTGTATTATGTGCATAACCAAGTCCTATTTAGAAAATATCTACGAGTTAAGCTGTTGGTACATGAATTTGAAACTATTAGGTTTAGTAATGTGCCTAGATCCCAAAATCACTACATAGATACCACCACAAACAACCTTCTAGATTGGCATTTAACACATGTATACCACAGAAGATAATCGTAACCAAAAAAATGGTGAACCATCATCGTCATATAAAATGCATACTCATATTATGTATCACATAAAACATATAAGTATTTGGAGTCCACCATTCTAAGTACATCCAGTACGCCCATAGCATACTAGGGGGGCACATAAGCCCCTACATCTCATTATCTCCTTTGGAGGATTTTGTGCCAAGTTGGGTTGAGATGCTTGAATCCCTTTTTCGAGCACTCGGAACACAATGGTGCTCCACAAGCTCCTCCTGCTAGGGGCATCATTCCCTCCTTTGCATACCATATCAGTCCCCTCCATCACATATTCTTACAGGAAGTATCCCATGCTTGGGGGCATGATGGTTTTCCCTTGGCCATCTTCTCAATTGAGTCTCAGCCTAAGTCCCACCGAATCTAGGTATGGTTGATTATCCTCCCATTCCTTGGACGATTTGCCCTTCAGCCTCTCTGGTGAGCCATATGCACATCGCATACCATAGACGTTTGATACCATATCTTCAAATATTCTACTCTATGTCCACATAGTCCCCATGTTTGATTTAGTGGGTGAGAATGACTCTAGACCTCCTCTAGTAGTTCATTCTCATTTTCCTCTTCCTTTAATTCTTCACCAAGAACCATTGTTCCAAGAAGCATTAAGGCCATCTTTAGATAAGTAAGGCCACTTGCTTGAAAGTCACAGATCCTGATTCCAGTGGTCAGTTTGTTCGCTACAATCTCCACAAGATTTAGGTCCTTCTCATCCTCTCAAATTGGAGGGAAAACACCCTTTTATAGGAAAACCCATAGTTGTTCCATCACACATTTTGACAAGACCATAGCTCGATTTGATGAACTATCAGCACCATTGGAAATATCTCACCGAGCTATATAATGGGTTTTCCTTAGGTTTTGATGATTTGACACTTCAGTAGGAAGTCATTTTCCAAAGAAGGGTCACTTTGTCGCCTCTCAAAATTGAATTTCGTCACAAAGAAACACTTTTACTTTGAGGTCCTCCTCCTATTAATTTTTTTGTACCATATGTCAAATTTCTTCATGAGTAACCATCATTTAATCATGTTTTGATGGTCCCCAATGGGCCTAGTTTGTGTGGCAGCGTCATCGAGTCACCCTTATTCAGAGCATCTGCGATGAGTCATCCTGAAATTCTTGGAGTGTATTTCATGTCTCATTATATCATGTCACAATATTCCATCCATATTTTCATATCGTTCATCCTATATTACTGAATTTGGCCTCTGGTCATACTATCCCCATCCCCTCTGGAGTTGAGTCAGTTACTGCCAGGTCAACCATGTATTATATGCTATGACAAGGGAAGTCATCTATTTGTCCCTCAATCCCTTTTTCACCATTTTCCCTGGCGTCAGTCCATCAGTTGCATTACTATTTTCGCTTGTGCTTTAGTTGAGGATCCTCATTGCCTCATCTATCATGGTCCCTATTCTATCAACATCAACTCATTTATCCTAGAAGAATGGTTTAGAGGACAGCATATCTTGGTTCTAGCTTCCATTCTTGTTTGACGCCTTTGATCAAGCAAAGGGTCTCATTATTTCCCTTTGACTTGGTCGTTTCATGTCCATGGTCCATACACTTGATGGTCTAGTGATGTAATAGATTGTACAAGTGATTCATGGGTATGTGTGAGATGTTTCAGACCTCATGAGGGGGTGACCCTTCAAGTAACCCCCCCACATGCTTAGATGCATGCCTAATATGCTACAACCTTAAATGCAGTTCCACAGAGTTTATGGTTTCGGTTGCTACTGATCGCAATGTTCATAGCATGCACGTCTCCTCCAAATGATCCATTCAGTTTTGCAGAGCCCTTCCTTGTTCAGCAGGGCTTCTCCAGTTGTTCTACCCTCCCTCCCACCCATTTTTTGAGGGAAGGGGCTTTGTATCTCATGGACTCAGATATTGTTGTATTCAGTCCTGGCTCAGGTTTTTCTAGGAGCATTATGTATATGGGACACATTGTTTTATTTTATGGTTGTGTTATGCCAGCATGTCATGTACCATTCAAATGTACTTCATTTCTCAGTTTTATATTTTAGGGAGAACCATTATTTTTGTACTAAGTTATCTCGGTGGGTATTGGTATGCCTTCCCCACCTCATTAAGGCTCGGTACCACAACATAAAAGGAGACTTGAATTAGCCTCTCCCCCTCTATCCCTATCCTCTTTCAATTCAACTTTATTTCTCTCTCTCTCTCTCTCTCTCTCTCTCTCTCTCTCTCTCTCTCTCTCTGACTCCCATGTGTTGTCTAGTGATTGTGTCTTTACAATGTACTTCAGTCATACATTTTTCTCCTAACACTCGTACGTTGGGGGACAATCTGTTATCACCAAAAAATTGATCATCTAGCCTAATTTACTATATGGATCGAAGTACACCATGTAAAGCCAATTTTACCATAGTAAAATTGCTTTCACTGTGACAAATTACTTAATAAACCACCTTTGTTAAGTAATTTATAGTTAAACCAATGAATAATAATTAAATAAATCACTATTTATTTTATTTTCTTCTAGGAATAATTAATTAAACCATTGTTCAATTATTATTCCTTGTCATATTTGACCCAATCATGAAAAATAAATAGATAAATCATTAGTTACCATATTTTTTTGTAGGAATAATTAATTAATCACTAATTAATTATTATTCTTTGTCAAATTTAATTAAATCCCTTAGGAATAAATAAATAAATCCTTATTTCTTTATTATTCCTTAACTAATTCCTTGAGATGATAAATAAATGATTTATTTATTTATTATTTCTAAATAAAAGTTTACATACAATTTCCCTCTTAAACAAATATAATAAAATATTCTAGGTGGTTATTCTAATAATGGGATCAATAATATTTTATTATTTCTCATTATTCGAGGATAACTCGATATTTTGTTATAAATAGAAAGGTTTTCCATTCATTATTTACTTTTGATTATTTTCATTGTTGCACTCACTGTTGTAACTCGGATGATTTTCATTATCGCACACCATATTTTTGTTGGGTTTTCACATTATAGAGGAGAGAGACTCTACACAAGCTGAAGACATTTGAGTATAGCCAAGAACCCATCCCATAGAGGGTGACTGGTAACATCCATTTTTTCCCTTCAAAGGTATTATAATAAAATTATTCTTTACATATATGGTTTCCATTGGATGATTGGAGTTATTACTCTTTCTTTTTGTTGTTTGACTATGATTGTGGCATAGATCAGAACTTTGGCAGGTTTTGTTTCTATTAGCCACTGTAGATCTACAATGTTTAGCATCCATTTATATTGTTGATATTTTTTTTCATCCAGAACCTTAAGTGGGTTCCTTTCATACATCTTTGAGAAGAAAACACTATAACAATAGCAACCCCCAATACTGCTTCGGGTGAGACTACAACCTTTGCTATGCAGGTTGTTCCCGAAAGGGATAGAAGTTAGGTTTTGCTAGTTGGCATGAACAACTCTGAACTTGGTTCAGGCCCCCTTTAGCCAACACTCCTAGAATAGTTTCCTCTGCCACTCAGGAAAATTTACCTCAAACCCAAGTCCCTTCTGCAAAAGCTCCTCGTCTACTTCTTGCCAATCTCGTCCAAACATGCAGCAATCATCTTCGCTCAAAATTAGGTGTAGGATGCTATATTTATAGCCCTTTTTGAATTCAAATCCATTTATTCGCTCCAAATATCCTTCATTAATTCTCTTTTGGCATCAGATTTCCAAAGATATGCTCCTTAAATGCTTTCTACCCACTCCCTCTAACGAAAAAGTATCCATCCAATCACCTACAGAATTTTCAATAGTCACTTTTTGTCTAGGCTATGTGGGACTCACCTTGCTAGCACAACTTCATCATCATAGCTCCCATCTGTATATTTCTCCTAACCATCACACAGTGAAATCTATTTGCCAAATTGTTCTCTTGACAGAGTGGTTTATAGTCACATACTTCCTTCCAACTGTCTGAAGTACTAAGACTATCTTGCATCCATATAGTCATCGTGTAGGGGTGGGATTGCCCCTGTACAATTTCAATCAACTTTCGTTGATTCTTCTCAGAAATAACTCCCCATTCAGGTTCACGAGTTGAACTGCTCCCCCATCTGTAATCTCCTTGATGATGTATGGTTCGAGCCAATGCATCTAAAAATTTCGTGGGAACTTAGTAAACTTGTTATCATATAGCAGTACTAAATATTTATTTTTAAAGGTTCCCTTCTTAATGTGGTGATCTTGCCATGCCTTTTCTTTAGCCTTCTGCACCTACTCATGGAAACCTGCCAAGAATCGATCTTCTTCTAACTCAAGTATCCACACAAGGAATTCTTCCATTATATCCCAATCTACCATCTCTATGACTACAGTAATCCTCAAACTGGGCACTATGTATTCCACTAGCATCACTGCTTCTTGTCCATAAACTAGTCGAAATGGTGTATGTCCAATCAACTTTTTACAAGTAGTTCTATATACCCAAAGAATAGCTGGTATGCACACATCCCAATCGTTTCTATTCACATTACAAATCTTCTTCAAAGCATTCTCTAAGATCTTATTGAAAGCTTCAATTGTTCCATTTGCTTGAGGACGGTATGGCATTCTGTTCTAAAGATACATCTGGAATTCCTCTAGCAAAGCAACAATCATTTCATTCAGGAAATGCAAATCCCCATCGCTCATTAAAATCTTAGGAAAACCAGACCTAGAAAAAATGTATTCAAATATAAACTTCACAATTGTAGTTGCGCTGCACTCTTTTAGGGGTTGTGACTCAGCCCACCTGGTCAATTATTTTGTCACCGTGATGATTTAGCACGTTCACATATTTTTACCTAGTGGTTGAATAGGTCCCAAAAAATCTATTTCCCATTTGTCAATAGCATGTAACGAGACTTGCGTGTTCAGAGGCAATTCACCCCTCCCGACGACTTCCCGGTCCTTTAACAGACATCGCATGCCCTACAATATTCCTTGGAATCTTTGTCCATAGTTGGCCACCATTGTCCAGCTAATAGGATCTTCTGCATAATCTCTCATCCAACATAATTCCCTCCAGCAACTCCTCCATGTGCTTTAGTGAGGATACTTTGTCTTTCAGAATTCGGTACATACCTGCGCAGAACTTCATCCGACCCCATTTTATACAAGTGCCCTGCGATTACAGAAAAATCTACAGCCCTAACCACCAATTCCTTCGTCTACTGTGTCATATATCCTTTAGGAGTTACACCTGTAGACAAGAATTGGATTATATTCGCAAAATGCTCATCTGTAATGTGCAAAACAAAGAGTTGCATGTTAGGCAATCCTTCATTAAGACTTGTGCTTTCTTTTCCAATCTCAATCTGCGAGAGGTGATTAGGTACAACATATAATATTCCTGGCTTTAAAATGACTTCAAAGTCATATTCTTGAAATAGCAATAACCACATAGAAATCCCCCCTGCCAAGCCAACACAGGCTTGTTGACCAGGTACTTCAAATATGAATGGTCTATATACATTCTAAAGTGTGCACCCAACAGATAATGCCTGAATTTTTGGAGCGTATATACCATCACCAACCCTTCGCTCTCCATGGTTGAATAATTCTTCTCCACCTTAGACAATTTTATACTCACAAATGCAATCAGGTGGTCAATATCTCCTTCACCTGGTTGGGTTAAAACTGCTCCTAGCCCTATGTAGGATACATCCACATGTACATGAAATTCTTTCTTCCAGTTAGGGAACACTAGAATAGGTGTTGTAACCATTTTTTCCTTCAAAACTTCTAAGCTCTTCCGAAAATCATCATCCCAGCAAAATGTCACATCTTTCTTCAATAATTTCTCCATGGGAATAGTGATCTACACGTATGCCTTAATAAATATTCTATAGTATCCTGTATGGCCCAATGTTGCGCACAATTGTTTTACATTCCTTGGGGGCTCTAAATTGATAATCACTACAATTTTGGCAGGTTCCACCCTCAACCCTTGCTTACAAACAACGTGGCCCAAAAGTATCCCATATGGTATGCAAAATATACATTTCTTTAGATTAGGGAGATCTAATACTTCCGACAAGTAGCCAGCATTAGTCGAAGACTTGAAACATGCCTTTTAACTAACCCGAACACTACCCAATAATCAAAGTAGACCTCCAAAATCCTATGAATAAATTCCTTAAAGGCGACGACTACCACCATAAAAAATATCACAGGGGCATTCTTAAGCCCAAAGGGCATAACTATATACTGAAAAGAGCCCCATTGTATGGAAAAGGTAGTCTTACTTCGATCCTCTAACACGATCTTGATCTGGTGATATCTTGGGAATCCATCTGTAAAGGAGTATGCTTCTTGACCACCAACGTTATCCAAGACTTCATCAATGAATGGTGTGGGGAATGGATCATGTACACAAGAATTGTTCAACTTCCTTAGATATACATAGACCTTGATTTCTCCCTTTTTCTTCTTCTCCTAAACGACCATAGGACTAACACAGTCTTATTCTTCTACAAGTTCAATAGTCCCTGCTACGAGCATCTTATCTATCTCTTTGCGTGATTTTTCTTTGTATTTAGGATTCAATCGGTATGGGTGCTACTTTACCAGCTTCACATCTAGCTTCAGATTGATCTTCATAACACCTAGATCACTTATTATCGCTTTTAAATCAGAGAGATTTGTTGGAAACAAGTCTTGATATTCACATAAAAACTCTATTACCTTGTCAATTATGTCCTCATCCTAGTAATCACTTATATTCGTGAACTTCGGCTGTGCTTCCAACCCAGTGTTCACTTCTTGGTCTTCAATGGATTTGAAATGTCAGGAACCTCTATCTTAGGCCCAGTGACTTCGCGATGTCCCTATGACTTGGGGATATTGATATTCCTAGGATCTTCCTCACCCTCTTCTGTGGTAACATTGTAGCACTTTAGACCATGGTGTAGCTGCATACTCTAGTCAAGCTGTACCCATGAGATAGGCTCTACAGGCATTCTGAATATAGCAGCCTTGATTTCCTGTAATGCTTCATCAATACATTTGAATCTATCCTCAAAACTAAATGTTAGCATAAAGATTTCCTTCCAAGCATACCACTATGCGGTTCCATGTCACAACTCTATTTCTAAGTATCAATTCATCGGGATAGTATCTAAGGTATGGTAGAATATATGTAGCCATTCAGGTTGTGGTTTCTCTCCCCGTGCTTTCATCGACAGAGCCAGATTCTCATGCAGGTCATCCTTCCCTGTATATTTTTCTATAATACGGTTATTGAGGTAGCCAAATCACAACTTCATCATCCTTTGATACTCCTTCCAGTCTAAAAAATTGTTTTTATGTGTACCCCACCAACTAGCATGCATATCTCCTAGCACGTTGTCCAATTCCTGGAGACGATGCTCCTCTGTTACGTCCCTTTCAAATTTATCAATAAACAAATTTACATCTTCTAAGCCATCATAATAGGTTAAATTACGTATCTCAGTAGATATACACCAGAGTGATTTAGTAAGTCTGTTGTATTGCAACATTGACACTTCATGAAATCTATTCTACCAATGCTCAAGCTCCTCCTCTGAATCTGAGTTGCAGCAGCTGTCATTTTCTCAAGTAATTATTCCATCCACCGTAGGGTTGATCCAATCCTCATTCCGCGTAATAAGATTATATATCTTCTCAATATCATCCTCCTCACAGTAATCCCGGATTAGTTCAGTATACCACGCACCCTCGACTGGATCCAGAGGAACAATGACTCTCAGTTCTTTCTTCTCAAACGTCATGCTCCACTTCTTGAGGTTGATGATTGCATTCATATCAAGTGCCTAATCAATTCCAAGTAGCACCATGTAGGGATTACTATCATCTACTATCTTGATTACCTCAAAATCAGCTATAGCACACACCCCTTCAATGTCAACAGTTACTCCATGTAGGTGTTCCATATGAATAATATTATGTTGGTTCAGCATTTGCAGTTGAATTGGGGACTACTGTAGTGCCAAATTTTCCATTCTTTCCCAAGTTTTTTTAGGCAAAACATTCACGTCATATCCCAAATCTAGGATCACCTGGTCCATTTCAAATTCTCTGATTTGTACAGTCAATATCATTTCGCAACCCATCCTTTTTTTACTTTTGTCTACTTTATGCACTGCACGTTGTTCAAGCAGTGGGTTACCCTTGCAAACATAATTATCTATTAAATCTTGTAGTCCCTCCACTACTTTCTGGTCCCTTAAGAGCTTCATGCAGGTCTGTAAGAAGGATGTCAATAATAAAGGATTTGTTTCCTATGCAGCAATGAACTCTTCAGGCTTCTCCGTTCATGAACTATGAGTCTTTGATTTGGAAGCTCTTGAATCCACAAAGCTCTTTTTCACCTCCATAAAGGTTTATTTAGCCTTATGAAAATCAAATTTAGTATCCTTTTAAGAAGCTTTGCACACCCATGTATTCTGTTTTAGTTGTTTCCCTACGGCTTTATCTTCCACAGTAGCTATACCGTTTCACGTAATTATATTAACACTAGGGCCATCTTCACGTGGTTCTGACCTTATCATATATATGTTCTAAGTGGGCTTCTAGCTCTCCTTTTCTTTCATCTTTGCAAGGATTATAGGACAATCTTCTATCACATGGTCAAATTGTCACCAATACTTACAAGAGAAGTGTGTCGGGTTTTTACAATCTCACACAAAGTGGCTTGGTTCCCCAAAATTGTAACAAATAATCTATCTGTGACCTCTTCTAGCTCACCCCCTCATCCTCTTCCCCGTCCCTAGAATCCTCTGTGCACTGAAGGTGCACCCTGATCCTGCTAAGGACGTGTCTCAGCCTGTGTTCTATATGTCGAAGTTTTGTCCATAATTAAATCATAGTTTTGGAAATTGCACTCATCATGGCCTACATACTTACATAAAGTGTAGAATAGTGGTTTAGGAGTATGTATGAACTTATGCAACAAATGGAAATTTTCTGTTGAGTGTTTTCCTATTACTTGGCAGATAGCGCACCATAGTACTACACCGTTTCTTTGTCTAGATGAATTTTCTGGCTTTATGGGGTTAAGATCTCCCCCAATTAAATCATTCTAATATATTGGTCAATGATCCTTGTCATGACCATTTCCCTTGCATTAAAAGCACCATACTCCAAAACGGGTCTCATTTTGGACCTCTTTCCCCCTTTTGAGATCCTGAAACTACATATGCAGGCTATCCAACTACGACTGAATCTGCTACACTCCCAGATTCATATCCTGAATAGGCAAAGCCTCCAACTTGATAGAAACTTCCAACATTTGAGCCTACGATCCAAGATTCTGCTGTGACAATGGTAATCTCAAATGAGGTAACAATGAAGCAATATACCAATCCTTACGTTGCTCATCCAAGATCTGTAGATTAGCCTATTGTAGCAGACATTCTAGCCTTTGATCAATATCCATGTAGATTCATTCACCTTCTGCTTAATTTCTTTGACCTCAGTAACATACTAGGCTTGAGAATTTGGCTTTTTGAATTCATTACTTAGTGCATTGTTTGTGTCTTTCAATGACGCCACTGGATGAGTTGTACTGTACTTAATATACCAACTCAACACCTTGTCTTGTAATGTTGTGACTGGCTGCGCTTTCTTCAAATCATCATCCATGATTTGTTGTGACATCCACACAACATCTACTACAAACCAAAATTGATCAGGGTTTTCTATCCCCTCACCCTTGAATATAGGCATCTTCATGGTGTTCGCCATACTGAATAGCAAAGGTCGAGGTGGAGGTGGAGGCATAGGTGTGTGAGGTGGAGGTGATGGAAGAGGTGGAGCATATGGAAGTGCTATTCCTACAGTTCCCTAATCTATTGACTGCGATGCACCTCGAGGCATCTTCAGACTATTACCTTCTTCTTTGATATCAAATCCTCCCAATAGAGGACTGTACTCCAAAATTGTATCTACATCTTTTTTGAACTATTTCCCACTTTGCATGGCTCCTGTCGAGCCTTTTCTAAACATCAAATTAGTGGCATAACTTGTTTCCCACACAATATCATTTTAATCCAAGTTTTCAGAGGCTTCAAATACTTACCTCTTGGTTCTTTGAAAAACCAGCGTTCAACTTGGCTATAAATGGCAGATGTATCAATCACAAATTTAGTGATAAATACACCCAAAATACTATCAATCTAGCAATTGACGACCTTCACAACCTTGTATTATAATTCTTCCAGGTGCTTCACTAACTCGAGAGTCCACACAATAGGGTTATCTAGCTTCCAAGTAGGTTAACCGTCCACCAATTTAGCTAACCATTCGTAAATTCACATGGTAAAGTGCAAAAGAAAACTTCGTGTTCACCTATATACAGATATCTCTGCAAGCACTCTTCTTTCGACAGGCATGGATTCCTATTTTCTTGCGCTGCAAACTCGTGTAGCTTCCGACCTATCCAATCCTCAATTTCCTTCTTTTTTAGTCTCCATGGACCCCACATCAAACATCCCTCAGATAGATCCTAGTCCCGACAATAGAACCATTTTTTGGCTTGTGGGGGCTTAGACCCAAGTTTAGATTTAGTTGCGCTAGCCAACAAAAACCTACACTATCAGCCGTTTTGGCAACAAACTACGTAGCAAAGGATGCGGTCTCAGTCGAGGCAGTATTGGGGGATGATAGAACCAAGTTTTTGCATCCGTACGACTATGTGATGTGTTTCTACCAAAGTTAGGGCTTTATCTTAACCTTCGTGAACCCTAACACTTGAAACCTGGAATTTTCAGTAATTAACAGTTAGCATATTTATGTTCTTCATCGATTGTACTAAACATACATAACATCATATAAATAAACATTTCTACGTCTTTGCGAATATATTAAGTACTTTTCATGATTAAATGCATTCAATAGATCATAAATAGAGTAAATTCAGAGTTAAAAGAGTAATACATAGATGTACAAATAGTTCTCCAAAATAAGTCTTTTATTATGCTTCATATCTTCAAATACAACTTCTTCCAACCCTACGCACACAACTGCAGGGGTTCATGAACTCATCTATAGACTTATCGAGGTCTCCGCACACACAGCTGGAGGAGCCTACCCCTTTGCCCAAGTACAAAATAGATAAAATCAGAGTCAAATCATGCACTATTCTTACTTCCTTATCTTATCACTCTTGTATGACTTCTTTTTATATTCTTCTTCATTACAGTACCATGGTCCATGAACCATGGGCAGGTCTCAAAACAACTTGAATCTAACAAACTAAGGGGCTTTGACCTTTCTAAAGCCCCCTTGACTCCGATTGACCCGCTATTCGCACTTCGCTCCTCAAAATGCAGATAATTTACAATATTTAACAAAAATTTAAGAAAATTTGATCCAGGGGACCCCATCCCAACACGAATTCAACATTAGAGAAGGAATGATAACCCTCCATATAAAACTCAATAATATACCCCTCCAATGTGGTTTATACCCAAAAATCAATAGCTCATGTCAGATTCGTGTTAAGATGATGTAGTTTAACAAGATATGTTTGAGTCTAGGTACGAAGGGAAATTGTAGTTTTCATAACCATTTGTAGAGATCTTATGGGAACTTGCATTAGAAGATCTCGTATTGATTGTTTCTAGGTTCCGCATACAAGACTTCTTCCTTCAACCACTTTGCAATTTGACAATGGATTTGAGCTTCTTGAGAAGCAAACTGATCTACTTTTTTCATGCCACCAATCTTTCACTCCTTCTTAAAGATCCTCGACAACATATTCTAGACCCCTTTGGAAATTTCCAGGTCTCAGCAACGGAACCGTCTGTTGGAGAAAAAGATGGTGGATGGGTTGAGACCCTGGTTTTAGGCATAGTGGACAACAAAGGCTCCATTGTAGTCTAGCATAATGCTAACATTTTCACCCTATTTGGGAAGAATAAGGTGTCTCACCTCAGGCATTCCATGACCTTATTTAGATAAGGGCTGGAATCTGGTATTGGAAGAAACTGCATAGAGACCATCAACACCTAGTAAACCCAAAACTAGAACATCAAAGGTGAAATCATAACATCTCAAGCATTCAAGAAGAAGATATATTGTGCATGTATAATCATAATATAATTTTTAAAGGCCACATCAAGTCACACATAAAGATGTTCATAAAACTTTGTAACTAGTCCATTCATTAGATTTAGCAACATTACATAGATGCATTAGGCTCGATGGCCTCATTACATAAATGAACATAACACAAACAAATATACATGAGAAAGATAAGATATAATAGTGCAGGTTTAGTGGGCTCCACAATAGCATTTTGGTGCACTCCTTGCTTCTTACTCCTTTGGCTTCCCCCCCTTCTTACACATCATTGTTTCACCATTAGGCCAATGACCATCAATCCGGATCTTTTGCTATCCATTAAAGTGTTCCAAAGCATTCTCGTGCAAGGCTAGAAGCTAAACATTCCCAAAGAGAATGTGATTTCTGGACTACATGGTCAAAAAACCTATTTGTGAGTACTTGTGCAGCTCCCTAGCCAACTTCTATGGATACATATATTTGACCATTAAATTCAATGCAAATTTGTGTTCTATCTTCCACTATAAACTACACACATGATTCGACAAAAGTAAATAAAAAAGTAAATTCTAGAAGATTTGTTGAGAGAATATTTCCCAACTGAAAGCTTCGAGCTTATTATTACTTAATCCTAATCCCTTTGTTCATGGAGCTAATTCCCTCTGATTGTGGATCCCTAATCCCTCCTTTTGAGGATCTCATCCCTTGAGAAAATGATCTCAAACCTCCTCCTCTTGGCCTATAAATCAAACACAAACTAGAGGGTTAGGGAGGACCAATGAAGGTAAACCGATGCTACTGAAACAAGGCTACAAGGAATTTTATATAAGGACAAGATTGGAGACCATTGGCATAGGCTTGTGACATCAAGGAAACCAGGTTGTAAGTTGTTCTACTTTGAATTGAATACAAAGTAATTTTTCTTTCCTAATTGCATCTATTTTGATGTTATTTACAAGATTCCTTGATTAGTTGCATGGTTTATAACTGATTATTGATTCAACTATATGTTGTATGTTAAGTTAGGAACTTCATTTACCTTTGATTTTATATGTGAGATGCTTTGATCCATTTGATTGTTTTTGTTTGTGAAATTATCTTTTGGATCATCATGGAGAAGCTATGAAAAGCATTGGTAAAGCCTCTAAGGAATTGAGGAAAAGTTGGTTGTTGAAAGCACTGAAAGGACTTCTACAAGAACATCACTAATAGGTAAGTGATTCTTCATCTACTACATGTTTCAGTTATAGGCTAAGGAAAGGTAGCAATTATTTTGATGTTTGTTACTAGGTTTTTTTGGAAATCTAGGGAGATTCTTCTTGTCCACAAGAAGGATTATTTCGCTATAACAAATTGATGACCATACTGGGGAACGTCTCGTTCTTCATCATCTCCTTGTTTTGACTTCTAGAAATTTTCTCATAGCCTTATCTGAGTGTTTGAAATATATTAAAAGTTTGGATTTTGCAAATTGTTTGGTTTCATTTCTATTTTTTCTAAAAAAAATTCGAATTGTGCATTTTATATTTAGTAACTGAGCATATATCTGTGCACTGAGCCTTTATCAACAATGCGTATGTGCACTAGATTAAATTGTTTTCCTGCGCACATAACTAAATTTTTTAAAAATTTGTGGTTTCTTTTCAATAAATCCTAGAACTTTTGTTTTTTATGGTTGATTACACATTTTTTCATCTTTAGAAACTCTCTGTGAATTCAATTGAGTGTTGTGAAAGAGTCTTCTTGAAAAATTCTTGTTTTAATGAATTAGGGTAAAAGATTTATATGATTTTTTGTAGATCTATCAAAAGAAGGATTGGTCATTCTTGATTTTCTTTCTTCCTGTCTTTATACTCTTAAATAAATGAGATTTAGTGTTTGTTTTACCTATTTGTGGAATATTATTTCGTTAATGAAAAGTAATGTTTTTCGAGAAAAAGTTTTTTTTATGAAAGTGCTTCTTTTGTTGAACTTGAAACGAAAAGCTATTCTTCTTTCAGTGCCAAATTTTTTCAAAATTTTACTTTAGACAACATTAAATTCATAGCATTTATTTGAAGAAATTCATTTTAAGGATTTGATTGGTTTCCTTATGCACTTTCAAAAATTTGAGTGGTTGTATGTTAAAGGAAAGTTTCATGGTTTTTGGGTTATTGTGCAAATTGAAATATTAAATGTTGATTTCTGCATTTGGGTCATTTGAAACTGAAAATTTATGTTCATGAAAAGGGATATGGTGAAATTAGGAGTTTTTGCATTTTCTTTGAAAATTTGAAACAACTCTCTCTTTACCATAATTAGAAATTCATCAAAATGAAAATATCACATTATCATGTTCGATTGCATTAAATTTTTTGGTTAGGTCATAAAAACATCAATATACATCCACTTACCCATTGAGTAAGCAACAACTTTAAAAAATAGAGCTAATAAAATCAATTAGAATTTGTATCATTTTAAGGATGTTTCAACCTACATTAGATCAGGTTGTGTGGATTTGGAATAGGGAAGTGAGTTAACTTTCCAAAGCTGCAAACAAACAATAGAATGTTGTGATAAGGAGTAAATCCATTTATTACAGTTTGGCTCTGGGAAGCTCCTCTATCCACGGAGTTAAGCACGAGATCATATCGGACCCGTGGAGTGATCGGTCCCACTTCATTGGTTACAACATAGTGATTTACATGTATTACAAATGGTGTCAAAAGGTGCTTGGGAGTCACTTCAAGGTAAACCTTAGATTAACCATGTTGAGAAACTTTCAAGGAGATTGAGCTTTGTTACTCTTCCCTTGCGTGTATGTCTCATCCACGACTATCCCCCCAAGTTAAATTGTCATATGTGGTAACCTTAGAGACCATAATATTAAGGCTATTACCCAAGGTGGTGATGAAGGGGAAGTCTTTGATGTACGTGGAACAAACATGGGCTAGACTTACTTGGAACTTTTTGGAGGGTATTCTTTACTCGAAATGGAATTAGTGAAGTTAATTGCACCAGATTGTGTTCATTAAGCAGGTTGTCAGCATAACTCGATCCACTCGCTTTATATTTATTCAATTTTCACATTGATCTCTGTGACGTTGGATGTCATCACCAACTAGTGATTTCACCTTGAAAAGTTTGTTTGCATGGTTTGACTCTTTGGATTTACTAGCATGTGTTATTTGCATGTTTTTAATTTTTATATACCTTAGCTATGGTTTTTGAATATTATTTAAATTCTTAACAAAAATTCATTGTGGATGATTCACTGAGACATTCGTGTAGAATGTAGGGTTTACCCCCTGAATATACACCTGGTCAATTGGAGAAGATTAAAGCTGAGAAGTCGAAATTAACAAGATCCATGACCTCAGATCAACCTGAGACATCTAGAATTGTGGAATTTGAGATAGTAGAAACTGTAGTGCTTCAACCTCATGAAGTAGAATTACGCTTGGTTCAATATGGGCCAGAATTTACTGAATTTATTGAAAGAGAATCTTATACTGGGGAAATTTCAAATACAAAACTAACTGAAACAGACGTTGAAGAACCTGAATAGGACGTTTCTGAATATGAATCACCTTCATCTATTATAACCCCTACTCTTGCACCACCTTCACTTCAAAGGAGGCTTATAATTACATTTGGTCTACCTCTTAGTATTATAAGTATTGAAGATATTACTAGAGAAGAGGAGGAAGAATCACCACATACTCATGTTACTATTGGTGAACCAACTATTTTTTCAAGACTTCCTTTTGATCCTTTCCGACTAGATCCTTGGTATTTCACCCACTTGAAGTATTTAGGTGAAGGTCTTCCACATTATCGCACTCCTTTCTAGTTTTCACTAAGAAAAAACATGTCAAAAATTCCTCCTATGATTCAGCCTACTAATACCTATATATATACAAGCTCTTCAGAGTCATTATTGTATGGTTCTCCTTCGATTCCTGCTGGGTACTAGTGACTTCCTTGAACTTTTTTAGGAGCCACTACTTCCCCTCAATTTTCTACTTGGTCATTTAGTTTATCTACCTCCAATATTTAGAGCATGAATATCATGCCTAAAGTACCTTTGGCATTATAACAATATGTTAACATGATATCTGGTAGCTTAGGTAATCCTCAAGTAACCCAAACTAGTGTTAACTATCTGCCTAGGGGCAACCATCTTATCCTCCACCTAGAGGACAACCTATTTTCGGGTCATATCCTATGGTTGGAGGACAAACTTTTATTGGAACTTATGCAAATTATGGTCATGTACCTCCGGTTGGTCCAAGTCAACCTATGGTGTCTCAACCATTAATTGGTTCTCCTTACCCTGGGATGAATACTACTTGGAACCCCGCTTTTGCTTAAGAGCTTATTCAAGTTTCTCCGCAAGCGTCAATTTATGAAACTATTCAGCCTACTGGAAAATCTATTCCAAAAATACCTATTTGAAATATTTCAATATGTTAGAATAAGGAATTACTGAGAGGGAAGGAGGGGGGGGGGGTGAATCAATGTTAAAATTGGCAACTAGGGCCAAACTCCATGTGGGTCATATTATTTATGGAAGATGATATTTTTATTGGATCCCTCTCATTGAGAGGTGTAGGATTGATCTAAATATCATCTGATTCTGATAAGTATTTATGAAGTTATGGATTTATTTATGTTATGGACAAATTGTTAAGTTGGCGAGCAACTTATGTAGGCTCAGAAGCCCAACAATCATGTCTATTCAACCTCTACGTTTTAGTATAAATAGAAGAGGACTTCAAGCCATTTCTACACACACTTGGATCTCTTCCTCTCTCTACTTGTCTTTGGGTTTCAATAGGAGGAGAGATCCTAAGGAAAAGCCAGAAAAGCTGGAAAAACCGGAATAGCTGGAAAAGCCAGAATAGCCGGAAAAGCCAGAAAAGCCAGAACTATTGGAAAAGCTAGAAAAGCTGGAACTGCCAGAAAAGCCAAAATGCTAGAAAATCCAGAAAAGCTAGAACTAAAGGAAAAGCCAGAAATGCCGAAAAAGCAGGAAATATCGAAAAAGCCAGAAAAGTTGGAACTGCCAGAATTGCCAGAAAATATGGAACTGCCAAAAATGCCGAAACTACCAGAAAAGTCGGAAACACCAGAAAAGCCAGAAATACTGGAAAAGCCAAAAAAGATGGAAAAGCTCAAAAATCTGGAAAAGCCGGAAATGTCGAACTGTCGGAACTACCAGAAAAGGCGGAACTACAAGAAAAGCCGGAACTACCAGGAACTGCTGAAACAGCTGGAGAATATATCTCTAAAGGAAGGCAACATGATGTATGAGATCATGGGCAACATAATAAGCAGCATGATGATATGAGCATGGGAAAAATAATGATGCATGATGATATGAGCATGGGCAGCATAATGATGAATGAGATCATGAGCATGGGCAACTTGATGATGAAAAAGACCATGGAAGATGTAGCATGATGAGCAGCTCAGTCATCAAGGTTCAACACATGTGATAGTACAACAAGGTGTCACACAGTAATGTGCAACAAATAAACAAGATGCATCATTATGATAGGTGAACGAGTCACCTTAGAGAATTAGTTGAAGCAATATGTCTTCAACTGGTCTCACGCCGATATCAAAAGTCAAAGTGATTGACTTCTATTGTAAATGTACTATCTCTCCCACTTTCTCTACTGAGCTTTGAAGAACATAAAAGAAGAATTGATCAAGGGTTTCCCCACATTGGTGTTTGTCCCTGGCTAGCACCGCATCTTGTGTCCTCTTGTCTTGGTTTGTCTTCTGCAATTTATATTTATGCTCTATCTGCAGTTTACTTTATGCTGATGTGATTGCTAATGTGGAAAAGAAATTGAAATAAATTTCTCTAGCATAGAGCATACCCAAATTAACATGGTATCAGAGCTGAGGTGAAGACAATGCCCAAGCAAGAGTGACAGAGCAATCACCAAAGACAATAGGGACAAGACAAAAGGATTAGTGGGTTCGACATCTCTCTTCTAAGTTCACAAAGGGTGAAGTCGAAGTAGAACATATTATGAGAATGATGTAGCGGAAGTTTCTAATGGCCCATCTAAAGATCACTTCAATGGGAAATTTGGATATAAGGGTGGAAGGAAAGTTGGATGCCTTGGTTGCAATAAGTTCGGCCATTATGCGAAGGAGTTTCGGAAGGTAATGCAGGTGATCAAGGAAATGGTCGACTCTTCAAAGAAAGCAAGGAACCCTGAATCACTTTTATGTACCTAATCGTAAGAAGAACCTAGTGTCCATCTCGGAAATGGAATTCAAAGGTTTCGTGGTGGCACTCATCTATGGAAAGGTACATGTTTGGAAATATAATTTTCAAAGATGTTTTTGAGTTCAGGGTTATATCAAATTGCAAGAAGTCCACTAGGGACCATGTCCATTGTCATGTAGCACCAAAGTTTTGTCAGTCATATGGTGATAGGGATGCCTGAATTCAAAAGGAGCATGAAAGTACATGTTTGAGATGTACCAAAGTAAAATCTTACAAGGGGACCATTCCCCTCATGTAGCAGGTCCACAGGTCTGGAACAACCCAAGGGGTCTGAGATTGATAATTAGGAATCTCGCATATGTAGGTGGAATAAAGCCCTCTATGGCTTGATTTAAAACACCCCAGGCATAATATGAGAGGATCGATAGCTGTTTGATAAAGATGAGATTCACTAGGAGTGAAACGGATCCAAACCATCTGAAGGTTGTGGATGATAGACCTCTCATACCAACACACTATGAGGATGACCTACTTCTAACAGGTGCAGACCCTCTCATTTGCAGAAGTAAGAGGGAGTTGGATTCTAGATGTGGAATGGTGAACTGTAAGCCTATGACTACCTCGACGATCTTAACGTTTAGAAGTTATATGGTAGTGATGTCGGACCAGATTTGGGAAATGCCTTTGAATCTCATAAACTCATTCAAGTTGATGTTGTTGGTGAACTTCCATCCAGAAATATGTTTTGCAATTAGCATGGTGAGCTCATATTTGGTTGAACCTCACTGGATTGGTGTCAAGAATCTTCTGAGATGTCTTCGGGGCACAATCTCTCATGGATTGAGATACACTGCCAGAAATATGAAACTACATGATTATTCGAATGCTGATTGGGCAGGCAGTGTGGAGGATCACTAGAGCACTTCTTAGTGCTGTTTCTCTTTGGATTCTACTTCGATATCATGGATGAGTAGGAAGCATAAGTCGGTTGTTATAAGCACAACTGAGACCGGATACATATCTATGAGTATGATCTTGTATGAAGCTGCCTGGTTGGGGAAGCTCTTCAAGTGAGCTGTTTGTACCACTGTGATTCTCTGTGACAACCAGAGGTGGGATTCAATTGTTGAGGAATCTCGTATTCAAAGATTGATCCAACAGATAGACATCAGATACTACCTTATCTGGGATATGGTAAGTCTATGAGCAAGGAAGCTCCATCACTATGAGATGATGTACAGGTTGCTACACTTTGTCTAAGCCCCGAGGGAAAGATCAAATCTGTGATTTTTCCGAACGACTTAGAGTCATCAAGAGACCCTATGCTAGGATGACCTTCATTGATCTGGGAACAATGATACTAGTTTGGGACCAATGGTAAGAGTTGTACCTACTATGACATTTACTTTGGTTCGGTTGAGGACTAGTCTAGGACAAGTGGTACATACTCTGAGACTGACTTCGAGTAAGTAGAGCACTGGTCTGGGACCAACAGTAGGAGTTGTACCTACTATGACACTACCTTCGAGTCAGTTGAGGACTGGTTTGGGACCAGTGGTACACACTCTGAGACTGACTTCATGTCAGTGGAGAATGGTATGACACATTCTCAATCAATTCTTCTTCTTCATGGTTCAATAGAGCTAAGGTGGGCAGAGAAGAGCCAGCAGAGCTGAGCAGAGCTAGCAGAGCTGAGTAAAGGAGAGAAGATCTAGCAGAGCCAACAGAGCTCAGCAGAGCAGAGCAGAGCCAACAGAGCCAGTAGAGCTTAGTAGAATAGAGCAGAGCCATCAAAGCAGAGCAGAGCCAGTAGAGCTGAGCATAGTAGAGCAGATCCAACAGAGCTGGGTAGAGCTAGCAGAGTTGAGCAGAGCAGTGCAGGGCACTAATAACAGAGATAGTATAGTTGGACATATGGATCAGCAGATGGATTTCTCCCTAGTTGAGAGGGAGTGTTAAAATTGGCAACTAGGGCCAAACTCCATGTGGGTCATATTATTTATGGCAGTTGATATTTTTATTTGATCTCTCTCATTGAGAGGTGTAGGATCAATCTAAAGATCATCCGATTCCGATAAGTATTTATGAAGTTATGAATTTATTTATGTTATGGACAAATTGTTAAGTTTGCCAGCAACTTATGTAGGCTCAAAAGCCCAACAGTCATGTCTATTCAACCTCTACGTTTTAGTATAAATAGAAGAGGACTTCAAGCCATTTTTACACACACTTGGATCTCTTCCTCTCTGTTATAGCTCCAAATCTCACTCTTGATGTTTGTGATGCTGCACTCATGGCCTAGGGTAACCGCTCCTTCCAGACCTAGTCCAAATACTTAAAAAATAGTGTTTTACTCCCTATACGTGACATTTCCCTGAGCTAAACGCGTGTGTACGTGGGTCTGTGTATACCCAACCCACATATATGTCTTAAAACACTTAAAAAAAATTAAATCTCCTTAATTTTGGGTGGAGATCACGGGTTTTACCTGTTGATTACCTATTAGTGCCCGTGGCCCAACTGTTCCCAACGAATTCCCAACTAAAAGACTACTTTGGGAGAAGTATAAAAAGGCTTCAATGGGAATGCCTAAGGGAGGAGAGAAGAGAGAGAAAGATCACTCTGCTGAGATTATACTTGACCAGGTCTGAAGATCCTTGTGCTTCTAGCACTTCCCCCATTTACAGGAAACCCTTGTTTCCATGTGTTATGATGTCTTTCTACTACTTGAGATATCATGGAGTAAGTCATGGAAGGAGTTTGTTGAAGGCTTGAGACTGGACGAATCTAGACGACGGTTCCGCTTGGAGCCTGCGAAAGGATGACTCAGGTGAAATCATTCCTTTTTTTACTTTAGTTATCTATAATTAAAGAAACGTTTGTCTTGTTCCTGATATAAATCTTCTTCATGTTTATGATATCAATGTTATGATTCACATATGAATGGTTGTTTTAATTGTATAACTAACTACCTTTCAATATGTTATGAAGATGATTTATTTATGATGCTTGGTCCATATACTATTGTGCTTTCTTGAATTGATTGTTTTGCAGGTTGAAGGAGCTAAAGGAACTCGAAGAGGGTTTGGACCCTGGCTGGATCTTCCCAAACAAAGGACCCCCAGGTGCACCTCTCTTTGTTTAGTTTGTTTATATTAGCATCATGGATGTGTGGAATGTGTGTTTCTCAGTGTAGATAACCTCCGATCTACTAGGGTATCAACCCAAGACCCTAGGCGAATTTATCCCTTAACACTCTCTCTACTTGTCTTTGGGTTTTAGTAGGAGGATAGATTCTAAGGAAAAGTTGGAATTGCCAGAAAAGCTAGAAAAACTGGAATTGCTGGAAAAGTCAGAATAGCCAGAAAAGCCAGAAAAGTTGGAACTGTCGAAAAAGCTGGAATTGCTGGAAAAGCCAGAAAATCCAGAACTGTCAGAAAAGTCGGAACTACCGAAAAGCTGGAAATGCTAGAAAAGCTGGAAATACCAGAAAATCCAGAAAAGCCGGAAAAGCTGGAACTGCCGGAATAGCTGGAAATGCTAGAAAAGCCGGAAATACTGGAAAAGCTGGAAAAGCTGGAAAAATCAGAAAAGCAAGAACTTCCAGAACTGCCCGAAAAGCCGGAACTGCCGAAAAATTCAGAAATGCTGGAAAAGCCAAAAATATAAAAAAAGCCAAAAAAGCCAGAAAATTAGAAAAAGCTAGAAATGCCGGAATTGTCGGAACTTCCAGAAAAGCTGGAACTGCCAAAAAAGCCGAAACTACTGGGAATTGCCGAAACAACCAGAGCATCTATCTCCGAAGGAAGGTAGCATGATGTATGAGATCATGGGAAGCATAATAAGTAGCATGATGATATGAGCAGGAGAAGCATAATGATGCATGATGATATGAGCATGGGCAGCATAATGATGAATGAGATCATGAGCATGGGTAGCTTGATGATGAAAAAGACCATGGAAGATGCAGCATGAAGATGAGAGCAGCTCAGTCATCAAGGTTCAACATGTGACAATACAACAAGGTGTCACACGGTAATGTGCAGCAAATAGACGAGATGCAGCACTATGATAGGTGAACGAGTCACCTCAGAGAATCAGTTGAAGCAATATGTCTTCAACTAATCTCATGCTAATATCAAAAGTCAAAGTGATTGACTTCTATTGTAAATGTACTATCTCCCTCACTTTCTCTGTTGAACTTTGAAGAACATAAAAGAAGAATTGATCAAGGGTTTCCCCACATTGGGGTTTGTCCATGGCTAGCACCACATCTTGTGTCCTCTTGTCTTGGCTTGTCTTATGCGATTTATATTTATGTTCTATCTACAATTTACTTTATGCTGATGTGATTGCTAATGTGGAAAAGAAATTGAAATAAATTGCTCTAGCATAGAACATACCCAAATTAACAATCAATGGTAGTGACATTATTTTCTTTTTATACTATGCTTACAATCCCTTTTTATATTTTTTTACTTGTGGGAGCATTCATTCATAAAGGAAGTGAACAACAATTTTAAACATTCATGTTCATACAACAATCACATGAGACGCACACACATTTGACACAATGTTTTTCACGTGGAAACCCAGAGGGACAAAACCACCAAATATATTGTTTATTTATGATGTAAATTAAGCACCTACTTAATTACATCTATTTGTTTGTGAGCACCCACTCATATGAGGCACAGACCCCCTTTGGTTAGCAAGAACCAAATTTCTAAGAGGCACCAACCTCTTCTGAATTTCGGCACCAACCTGCTCTTGCCACTGTTATACTATTTCATACAATTTTCAAATTGAAAAAAAAGGCATATGCATTGCAAGTAAAATACCAAAATGGTTGGTTGCAAACTCAACTTTTTCTCTCTATCGTCTGTTGTTCCACTAACTCCCTTTGGTCTCATGCAACTATTCTTTACTCGTTGCTCACAACAACATATCCTCAACACTCTATCTTCTCTCACACAAGATTTCTATTGCAACTACTTCAGTTCAACTCACACTGTTCTTTACACAACAATCACTATGTTTGCTGCTCTTCAGCTCTACCATCGTTGTTATGCTCACATTGCACATGCTGATCTTACTGCAGAAGCACTCTATCTTCTCTTAGTGCTTAAACCTCACTGTCTATACACACAACCTCACTCCTCATCTCTTCAGTGATATGCTCAACTCCCTCAATTGCTCAATTGCAAACGATGGTTTTGATTTATATAAGCACATTGTGCAAGGATGTCTCTGTTGCTTGTAGCCTTACAACCCAAATGTAATTCGACATGGCTCCCCCTGATGTTGTTGTGTCTTCTAGATGAATCCTGTCATGGTATTAAACACATAGATGGAACTTGGAGCTCTTCACTCACTAACTGCATAGATCTCCATGCTGAGAATTTAATTCTCAGGCGGCCTACACACTCCTCCAAGAGTCCCATTCTTATTTATTTCTCCACAAATCTTGACAGTCCTCAGGCATGACCACTTTGTTCCACATATAATGCAACCAGATGTGTACACAAATTAGTTTATTGCTTCCTTCATTCCCTCAAATTCATCTCTATTCAATGTTGTCCTCGTTGCCTTCTTTGAGAGCCTTTTGCATATCTAGCTGACTTCAACAACCAACTCTCTCATTTCTACATTCAATTCTTCAACTGCCAACTCATACATCCTTTAAACTCATTGTACTACCTCATTGTAACACAACATATTGTAACTTACACAGGTATAATGTTACTATATTGCACTCTCCAATATCATTGCTCCCCTTTTCCTTTAACTCCTTTGGTATTTCGTTTCTCATATAACCAAGACCTGTGACCATTGGCTTAACATTGTATCAGAGTCCTTTTGTAACATAACTTCAACAATAAAAATGTTACGATATTACTTAATCTGATATCCTTAACTCCCTTTGTTTAGCCCTTAGTCCCTTAAAGCTCCAATTATGACCATGTGCTCGGAAACATCAAAGCCCCCCTGTATCGTAACTTCTCAACCAACATTTTCACAAGAGTTACGATATTGCTATCCTCTAATATTCCATCTTCCAATAACATCACTATCCATTTCACTTTCTCGGGCGCATTGACATGTCACATCGTATCCTTTAGGAAGAGAGAAAAATAGTCCCGATCAATATTGGTTTTGCATAAAATCCTTTGTTAATTTGGCTCAGCTTTCCTCGATCTTTTAACAACATCAGCCCTATTAGATATCATAACTTCTTAAAATACTTCTTTTAAGAAGTTCTGATATTTTGATGTCCCAAAACTCTAATATAACGATGAACTCCGATATAATCAACTCTGATGCGGCCTGATTTGATGCTTTGATATTCTAGTCTTTGTGGTTCTGATATCGAGTCATGATGGGATCCGACCTCTGATATTTCAACCTTCTTAGGACTTCAAGTCCTTGAAATTCGGCATACCATATATTTTGATCTAGGAGTCCATTTTTAGACTTCCACATATCATTGGAAATCTCTTCTATAGCACTCTCTAATGGAGGGGATCTGATATAGGTTTTCAGCCAATCTGCTACCTCTAGGATGGTTGCAAACTTTCTGTCACTCTTTTCTCCTTGACTCTTCTTCTTATGCTTGGAATGATGAACTCCTAGTCACCATAGTCATCATTTAATGGCTTCTCTAGTAAGCCTTCTTCTGTGATGATTCTCTACATAAATCCTGCATCTACCATGTGGTTCCATTATCATGCGGAAAGAGTCAATTTTGCGGACAAAACCGACCTCCCTAGAAGCTAAGGCTTTCTAGTGACAAACAAAACAATCAAGCACTATCTTTCCCTAAATATGCATTTAAAATAAAAGCAACCAGGTGTTCAAGTCTTACCTTTAGTCCAATGCTGTTTGTAGCAGCCAAGCCTCTTCGATCCAGATGAGCTCCTTCTCCTTGAAGCCTGCATTCACTAACAAGAAAACGATTACATAGCACCCGAATAACTCATATAATAAAACATATTCATCATAAAGACCAAGGAGTTTATGAAACAAATTATATATAACAACTTGTTGAGAAAAATGAACTTAATTGCATTAATTGGAAACAAAAGAAACCATTACAACCAGTGCCTTGGTGTTGTGTAGGTCCCTCCCAGGGTCCAGCAAGAGTTCTCCTTTACTTTGATCAGCTCACCCACTTCCAAATGAAGCTAAGAAAGGATGGGAATCTCTCCTCTCAAGCTCTATAAGGGAGTCCTAATTTCAGCAGCATCTACCCTTAGGAATGTTCAGCTTTCAACCTCCCCTCCCTCTGGCCCAATGCCTGTATTTATAGTGCTTTGGAGGAAGTTAGTCAGGTCCACCATCAATGGGATAAGCCCCTCTTTCAATGGGATCGCTCCCCTCTTGATGGGATAAGTTCCTCTTTCATTGGGATGCATGAACCATCTAGAGGCGCTCAATCCACATCAAACCATCTTCTAGAATGCTCTAGATTCGTCCACAAGTAACTTTTTTGAAGTAAAACTTGCGCCTTTTGACCTTTACAGGAGTACGCACCCACCCCTTTACAGACAGAGCGTACAAGTATGCAGGTATTATGAACTTGAGGTGCGTACACGCAGGTAAGGGTAAGAGAAACTATGTAACCAGAGTTATATTGACTTTTTAAAGACTTTCTCTCTTTCTTGGAGTTTGACATGAGGAGCAGAGGTATAAGACTTGCCAAGGAGGAAAGTATGACAATTGATGGAGCCATACTGACTGCAAATAGTCATGGTGACAAATTTTAGTGTAACAGATTGCCCCCTAAAGTGCGAAGCCTGTAGTAGATTAGGGTTTCATATCATCTAGGAAGGGTGAAGCACTTTATCATTTCGAGGATTATCTTGTGGAGAGCCCAGTTGGAACCTACAAATATTCAACACAAAATACATATATGTGATCATATCAGCGCTGAGGTAGGCATTCCGATACTCAGATCAAAAACTTTAACTAACAAACTAACTACTGCTCTGATATAGGAATGATTTCGCAGTACATCATACTCATAGACACATGTAGACACAGTATGGGCGCAGCCATTTTTTATAATTAGTCTACTTATATAATGAATACAAAACTCCTTGCAGCCTGGATGGTGGAAACTAGATCCAGGGTCTTCATTTCCGCTTCCCGAAATAGTACGATTCTATCGATGCGAATAAATGAGTTGATCTCGAACATGGTAGAAACCACTTGATTACCAGTCAATGATGTAAACTGTTAACAAGTGTGAGAGAAACCACCAGTGATGTCAATGGCTCTCAAAGTACCCAGTACAATCCGTGAGATGTGAATAAATGTGTTGATGTCGAACATGTCACAGAATCCTTAAATCGAAAGTCAATGATGTAAACTGTCGTCAAAGGTGAGAAACCTGCCATTGATGCATGCAGATTTCAAGGTACTGACGATTCCTAGATCATCTTTCTAGATAATGTGCTGATGTTGATAGAAAGCGATCCGTCGTAGGCAAGCCCACAACACGAAATCATAGATCAAGTTGAAGAAATGTAGCTGTAAGGACTGACTCAGGGATGGTCAAGATGGATGACAGATATTTTGCAGATGAATGGTTTATTTGCAGTGACCTCTTGAACACATAACGACACAACAGATGGCTTGGTGACAATTGACCCAAAGTTAATACCCGGAAACCGGCTGAAGACTTTCAATGTGGTTTGATCAACTGTTAGGCAAAGGATTTCCCAACCCAGGTGAATGAAAAGTGTCGTGTTCAAGAGTGGTGATAAGGTTTTTTCGAGACAAAGGATAACAAATAGGCTCATTTTTCTCTCTTTTCCCCCACCATTTCTGGCAAGTACCTCTTTATTTTTTTACAAGCTTGAGGAGGATAACATTTGCTTGATTATAAGCTCATCCTTCGGATGAGTCCAACTTAGTTTATATTCGAACCCTAAGAAGGAGTGGTCCGTTCCTGTTTGTAATCGAACAGGTCCTTTACTGTGAAATTTTAACGAGTCCAGTATAGGAGAAACTCGGCGTTTTTCAATTTTAGAGAGTCTGAAAAAACTTAAGAAGACTCCAGGGTTGACCTTTTTCGTAAATTTGTGTCTCTCATGCTTGAAAAAGTATAAAATAATACTTGAGAGAACCGCTTGATCTTTACGACCAAGGAGTACTTTCATGATTAGTGTCCCTGACCTGAAAAGTAAAAAGCGATCAAGGACACGTCGTTTTATTTCCAATATCGAATTTGAAACGACAAAAATCCGGCAATCTTTTCATGTTTTTACGGTCAGAAAAGGGATGTAAGTGGACCGTCTTTTAATTCCGTTTTAACGAGTGTAAAAGAAACACTCGGCAATATTTTCATATTTTAGGAGTCAGAAAAGGGCTTAAATATGACTCTAAATGTTTCACTTTTTCGTAAGTTTTAACGAGTTCGAAAAAATGATAAAAATGTACTCATGGTTTTCATTTTTCGTAAGTTTTAACGAGTTCAAAAAAATGATAAAAATGTACTCATAGTTTTCACTTTTTCGTAAGTTTTAATGAGTTCGAAAAATGATAAAAATGTACTCATATGGCTGACTTTCAATTTAATTTACGAGCAGGAAAAGACAGAAAGAACTCGGCATTTTCATTTGTTTTACGAGAATGAAAGATAGCAAAATAATCTCGAGATTTTCATGAGTTTAACGAGTCTTGAAAATAACTGAAATTGACTCAAGATAGGTTTCATTTTTACAAAATCTTGAAACAGAGAAAAACTATGCTTCAAAGTAGTTTCATTTTTACACAAGCTTGAAACAGAGAGAAAACTGTGCTTGATGCCCCCTAAGCATAACTGCTAGAGCGCATGCCCCCCAGCTTCATTTCATTCAACTAATTATTAGCTGGATGGAATGAAGGTTCAGTTACGAGATCATTTGAAAGACTCGACCTAAAACTGTAAGAAAATTACGCAAAAAAAACTGAAATAACTAACCTAAATATACAACTTAAACATTTATGAGATCTAGTCAAACTCTCGACTCAAGTAGAGGAGGATTTGTTTCATTTTTTAACGAGCTTGACACAGGAAAATACCTATGCTCGGATTTAGTTTCATGTTTACGCAAGCTTGAAACAAAAAAATATGCTTGTTATAAGTTCGCATGCCCCCAGCATAATGACGCAAATCAAGGTACATGCCCCCCAAGCTTCATTGCATTCAACCAGGTGGATGAAATGAAGGTTTACTTTCAAAATCTTGGAAAGACTCGTGGGAGTTGTTTCATGTTTTAGTGAGGTTGACACAGGAAAAGAACTATCCTCAAAATCCTTGTTTCATTTTTTAAACGAGCTTGACACAAGATAAGGAACTATGCTCATAACTACTCTCTACAATCTACCTAACAATTGACTATACTCTAAAAAACCTTGATTCATTTTTTAACGAGCTTGACACAAGACAAGGAACTATGCTCTAAAATCCTTGATTCATTTTTTAACGAGCTTGACACAAGACAAGGAACTATGCTCATAACTACTCTCTACAATCTACCTATATAACCTACCCTTGTTTCAATTTTTAAAGAGGTTAACACAAGACAAGGAACTATCCTCGAAAATCCTTGATTCATTTTTTAACGAGCTTGACACAAGACAAGGAACTATGCTCAAAAAGTTCGCATACCCCCAGCATAATGATGCAAAGCAAGGTACATGCCCCCCAAGCTTCATTGCATTCAACCAGGTGGATGGAATGAAGGTTTACTTTCAAGATTTAATTTGAAAAGGGAGTTGTTTCATTTTTTAAGGAGGTTGACACAAGAAAAGAACTATCCTCATACCTGATTCATTTTTTTAACGAGGTTGACTCAGTAACAGGAACTTTCCTCTGACCAACTGATTCATTTTTTAACGAGGTTGACACAGGAAAAGAACTATCCTCAGTACACCCTATTTCATTTTTTAACGAGGTTGACACAGGGACAAAACTATCCTCATGGAAGCCTGTTTCATTTTTTAACGAGGTTGATACAGGAAAAAACTAGCCTCGCAAAGCCTGTTTCATTTTTTAACGAGGTTGATACAGGAAAAAAATATCCTCGCAAAGCCTGTTTCATTTTTTAACGAGGTTGGCATAGGAAAAGGAACTATCCTCACGGACACCTGTTTCATTTTTTAACGAGGTTGGCACAGGAAAAGGAAGTATCCTCGCGACAACCTATTTCATTTTTTAACGAGGTTGATACAGGAAAAAACTATCCTCGCACTCACTGATTCATTTTTTAATGAGGTTGACACAGTAAAAGGAACTTTCCTCGAACTGATTCATTTTTTAACGAGGTTGACTCAGTAACAGGAACTATCCTCTAAACATCCAATTTCATTTTTTAACGAGGTTGAGAGAGGAACAAACTATCCTCGTGCTCACTGATCATGGCTTCCAACTGGAAGAAAGACATGTCAATGGACACACCTTGATCATGGCTTCCAAGAGGTCTTCATCAGAAGGAAGAATAGTTCTCTAGAAGGAACACATGTCAAGGGACTCAAAAGGGATAAGAACATCGGGTTCAAATAATCCCATAAAGTTTTCCATGTCAATTACTGGATCTAAATCAAAGGAAGATGAGCAAACAGTGGGAGGCTCACGTACATTGGTAACTGAAAACATGGGACCAGTTGCCACATAATTAACCCGTGGTGGGGTAGATACCACTTTAGAATCAGGAAAATTTAGAGGTGTCATATTATTGGTAGTTGAAAGAAGACTAGGGAATGAAAGCTGGTCTGCAGTCACAATACTGCCATTGTGAGGGAAAGACATCACGCGAAAGAGTGTCGATACGACAGCTTTCATTGCATAAACATAGTCTCGTCCAAGGAGTAAATTTAAATCCAAGGGACCTCGAACTACCATAAGATCAATACAGACAGTTTTACCTTCCAAGGTAATGGAAAAATTAGGAAGGATCCCTAAAGGTTCACTAATGGTTCTGTTAAAAGCTTTCAGATTCTGCGTAATGGGCGCAAGCTGAGGGGAACCTAAAGCTTTCCAAGCAGTTGAGGATAAAATACTAACAGAAGCACCTTCATCTACCTGTGTACGATGCATGTCCCTACCACCAGCCTTGATAATGATTTGGAAAGGGATGGAGGAAGGAAGACGAGGTTCTGTCAGTCTATTCTAGTCAAAGGAAAAGACCTCAGTACTTGGAGGGGGTTCTGTAGAAACAGGTGAAATTCCCCCCGGCGTAGAAGAATCTGATGTAACAAAAAGAACCTCAGCGGTATGAAGTTCACTCTCTAAAGGGAAAGTGGGATCGACCGAATGTGAAATTGAATCGACCACCTGATCAACTAATGTATCATCAACCTGAGTGACATGAGTTTCACTCTCCAATGGAAGACTCTGATCAACTGTGCTTGAAATTAGATCAATCACTCCGTCAGTTGATGGTAGGTTGGGAGAAAGTTTACGGTAACCAGTTGGAAATTCTTGCTGTGGAACAGTAAGGTTTTCCAACAATTTTGAGGCTTCATCCATGTGAGGGCAAATGCGAGTTTGATGACTCCCTTTGCATAACTTACAAGGAAACCTAACTTTACCCTTTTTCCTAGGAACCTGACTATCACTAGTTGATGGATCAATGGAAAGTTGATGAGATTTTTCTGACTATACTTCCAAGACCTTTGGAATACCATGACAATTGACAAGGAAGTGGTCACCCTTACAAAGCCTGCAAGGGTATTTTGGTTTACGATGCATGTCGGAATTTTCCTCAACACAACTAACACTTACAGCCACGGTTGGTTGATTGACTTCTTGCTTATCTTGCTTCTTATTCTCTTCTTCTTCTTCCCTTTCTTCTTCTTCTTAGACACCTGGTTACTAGCATCAAGGCTTTTACCAAGCGAAGAGGAAGAAATGGAGGAAGAAAAATTAGGCGAAGAAGGTAAAGGGTCAACAGAAGCTTGGTGATGTTGAGATGGTGAACTCTGTTGAGGTGAAGCATTCAGTTGAGGTGGAACAATTGGAGTATTTGGGGCCAACGAAGTTGAAAATAACCATATCGGTAAACCTATTGTAAATCCAGGTAATGAAAAAGTAGCCATATAAGGAGGACCAACATTTCCAAAGTAAGGAAAAGTACTAGGATTCTCGTTAGGAGGGGTTCCTAGGTTGGTAAATTCCGGAACATTTGCCATTATATTAAACTTCAGTGAATTTTATTAACAATTTGAAACTAAAATTCACAATTCACAATTCACACCTAACAATTAAAATTCACAATTCACACCTATGGTCTCTAAAAGTAAAAACAAACAAATTAACACGCGCTATCAAATCTAGGAGGCAAACCACACACAAACAGTAACTTTCCGTACCGAAAACACTAGTTGGTGATGAAATCCAATGTTGCAGAATTCAATACAGAAATGGCGGTCGGAACAGTTACCCCGGCAACCTGCTTAATGAATATACTGGCACAAGTTCCTCCACTTTAACCGTCTCGAGTGAAGTGAACCCCCCATAAAATCCAAGTGAGTCTAGCCGACGTCTTCTCCAGGTACAGTGGGATCTTCCCACCACTGTCACCTTAGGAAGAATCCTAAAGAATATGGTCACTAAGGCTACCAACTGAGACAAATACACCTGGGGGAACAGTCTATGATCCGATACGCACGCAAGGGCAGAGTAGCAAGCTCAATCCCCTTGAAGGCTCCTTGACATAATCCAAGGTTTACCAACAAGTGACCCTAGGCTCCTCGACAATGGTTAATCCGAGGTTTACCATTTTTAATACGTGAATATCTGGCGTCGTTACCAATGAGGAAGGATTGATTCCCACACTGGTTTGGACACGATCTCGTGCTTCTCCTTTAAGAGGAGCTTTCCCAGAGCATAAATGTAACAATTGGATTTCTTCCTACCACAAGATACAGCTACTTGTTTGTTTTTACTGTCTTGGAGAGTTAATTACTCTCCTACTCCAAGACACTAGCCTAAGCTAAGATTGGTGGAAAGAGCCCTAAAAATGTAAAAACTACTAGATGAATTTTAATTAGGCGCTGTGTTATTTAAGCTGTTATTACTCAAAGGGGTAAATGGATATGAAACCAATGGTGTTATGACCCGACTCAAAACTGAATGCAATCGAATATGATAATGTAATCCTTCCAATTCGATGAACCCTAACTAAAGTAAGGAGAGAGTTTCCTTTCACTTCCAATCAATGCAAAAACTTGATCACTAAGAGAAAATATAACAAATTCTCTAATGCACTAATTTCATCAAGAAAAACTAATGCAAATCAATTCCAAAACAGTTTTTTATTTTTATTTTTGTCTGTTAAAAACAATCATAAAAATATGTAAATTCAAATCAAAGAAAACTGATCTAAATCTACGATTGATTTTTTTCAGAATGTAAACTATGCAATTGTAATCTATGCACAATTCACTTGAAAAGTATGCAAATGTAATCTATGCACACTTTTCATTCATATTCTGAAAATGAGAATTCTAATTATGCAAATGTGACCTATGCAAGAGAATTCTCAAACACAAGACGATTCTAATGTAATCTAAGAACCAATCAAGTGCAAGTCGAGAAAATTGGGTGAGAGTTCCAAAGATCAAAATAAAAACACTCAAAGGCGATTAAAACTCATACACAATTTAGCCCCCCCCCCGACGAATGAGGGGGAACTTTTTTTGCAAAAACAAAAGCAAAAAGATGCAAAATTGTGAAAAGACTGAAACAAACCTCCAAGTAATGACCAAAGGAAATCAAATTTAGAATTTCTCAAAAAAGAGACTCAAAACACCCAATTTATAAAAGCTTAGAGCACGAATGCCAATAAAATTAACCAAGGAAAGTTTTTGACAGGGAACAAGCAGGTCTGGGGAATGGCTAAAACCTATAAACAAACTCTAAACTGATAAAAAAGAGAAAATTTTAAAATTTTTCAAATTTTTGACAGGGTACGCAGGCAACCTGTTTACACAGGTGCGTCCACGCTCTGTGCACAAAGCAAAAGTGCGTGCAGGTACCCACTGTGCTTAACTCAGAGGGTGCGTACCTCTCCCAAAACTATGAAAAATAAAAACTAACTCAAAATTAACTAAATTCACCCAATCCCACAATCATCAAGTCAAAAACAGAAACAGGAAAAACAGTTTCTCAGGTAAAAGTATCAATCAAAAGAGAAATAAATCAAATCCATGGATTCCCCAGTGGAGTCGCCATTTTGTCAATTACCGGATCTAAATCAAAGGAAGATGGCACAGGAAAAGGAACTATCCTCGCGACAGCCTATTTCATTTTCTAACGAGGTTGATACAGGAAAAAACTATCCTCGCACTCACTGATTCGTTTTTTAATGAGGTCGACACAGTAAAAGGAACTTTCCTCGAACCTGATTCATTTTTTAACGAGGTTGACTCAGTAACAGGAACTATCCTCTAAACATCCAATTTCATTTTTTAACGAGGTTGAGAGAGGAACAAACTATCCTCGTATCTACTGATCATGGCTTCCAACTAGAAGAAAGACATGTCAATGGACACACCTTGATCATGGCTTCCAAGAGGTCTTCATCAGAAGGAAGAATAGTTCTCTGGAAGGAACACATGTCAAGCGACTCAAAAGGGATAAGAACATCGGGTTCAAATAATCCCATAGAGTTTTCCATGTCAATTACCGGATATAAATCAAAGGAAGATGAGCAAACAGTGGGAGGCTCACGTACATCGGTAACTGAAAACATGGGACCAGTTGCCACATAATTAACCCGTGGCAGGGTAGATACCACTTGAGAATCAGAAACATTTAGGGCTGTCATATTATTGGTAGTTGAAACAAGACTAGGGAACGAAAGCTGGTCTACAGTCACAATATTTCCATTGTGAGGGAAAGACATTACGTGAAAGAGTGTCGATATGACAACTTTCATTGCATAAACATAGTCTCGCCCAAGGAGTAAATTGAAATCCAAGAGACCTCGAACTACCATAAGATCAATACAGACAGTTTTACCTTCCAAGGTAATAGAAAACTTAGGAAGGATCCCTAAAGGTTCACTAATGGTTCTGTTAAAAGCTTTCAGATTCTGCGTAATAGGCGCAAGCTGAGGGGAACCCAAAGCTTTCCAAACAATTGAGGATAAAATACTAACAGAAGCACCTTCATCTACCTGAGTACGATGTATGTCCCTACCACCAGCCTTGATAATGATTTGGAAAGGGATGGAGGAAGGAAGACGAGGTTCTGTCAGTCTATTCCAATCAAAGGAAAAGACCTCAGTACTTGGAGGGGGTTCTGTAGAAACAGGTGAAATGCCCCCCGGCATAGAAGAATCTGATGTAACAAGAAGAACCTGAGTAGTATGAAGTTCACTCTCTAAAGGGAAAGTGGGATCGACTGAATGTGAAATTGAATCGACCACTTGATCAACTAATGGATCATCAACCTGAGTGACATGAGTTTCACTCTCCAATGGAAGAGTGTGATCGACTGTACTTGAAATTAGATCAATCACTCCGTCAGTTGACGGTAGGTTGGGAGAAATTTTACGGTAACCAGTTGGAAATTCTTGCTATGGAACAGTAAGGTTTTCCAACAATTTTGAGGCTTCATCCATGTGAGGGCAAATCAGAGTTTGATGACTCCCTTTGCATAACTTACAAGGAAACCTAACTTTACCCTTTTTCCCAGGAACCTGACTATCACTGGTTGATGGATCAATGGAGAGTTGATGAGATTTTTCTGACCATACTTCCAAGACCTTTGGAATACCAGGACAATTGATAAGGAAGTGGTCACCCTTACAAATCCTGCAAGGGTATTTGGGTTTACGATGCATGTCGGAGTTTTCCTCAACACAACTAACACTTACAGCCACGGTTGGTTGGTTGACTTCTTTCTTATCTTGCTTCTTCTTCTTCTTCTTCTTCTTCTTCCCTTTCTTCTTCTTCTTAGACACCTGGTTACTAGCATCAAGGCTTTTACCAAGCAAAGAGGAAGAAATGGAGGAAGAAAAATTAGGCGAAGAAGGTAAAGGGTCAACAGAAGGTTGGTGATGTTGAGATGGTGAACTCTGTTGAGGTGAAGCATTCGGTTGAGGTGGAACAATTGGAGTATTTGGGGCCAACGAAGTTGAAAATAACCATATTGGTAAACCTATAGTAAATCCAGGTAATGAAAAAGTAGCCATATAAGGAGGACCAACAGTTCCAAAGTAAGGAAAAGTACTAGGATTCTCGTTAGGAGGGGTTCCTAGGTTGGTAAATTCCGGAACATTTTCCATTATATTAAACTTCAGTGAATTTTATTAACAATTTAAAACTAAAATTAACAATTCACAATTCACACCTAACAATTAAAATTCACAATTCACACCTATGGTCTCTAAAAGTAAAAACAACAAATTAACACGCGCTATCAAATCTAGGAGTCAAACCACACACAAACAGTAACCTTCCGGACCGAAAACACTAGTTGGTGATGAAATCCAACATCGCAGAATTCAGTACAGAAGTGGCGGGTGGAACAGTTACCCCGGCAACCTGCTTAATGAATAGACTGGACCAAGTTCCTCCACTTTAACCATCTCGAGTGAAGTGAAACCCCCAGAAAATCCAAGTGAGTCTAGCCGACGTCTGCTCCAGGTACAGTGGGATCTTCCCTCCACCGTCACCTTGGGTAGAACCCTAAAGATAATAGTCACTAAGGTCACCAACAACAACAAATATACCTGGGGGAACAGTCTATGATCCGATACACACGCAAGGGCAGAGTAACAAGCTCAATCCCCTTGCCGGCTCCTTGACAATAATCCAAGGTTTACCGACAAGTGACCCTAGGCTCCTCGACAATGGTTAATCTGAGGTTTACTGTTTGTAGTACGTGCATATCTGGCGTCGTTCCCAATGAAGGAGGATTGATTCCCTCACTGGTTCGGACATGATCTCGTGCTTCTCCTTTAAGAGGAACTTTCCTAGAGCATAAATGTAACAGTTGGATTTATCCTACCGCAAGATAAGCTACTTGTTTGGTTTTACTGTCTTGGAGAGTTAATTACTCTCCTACTCCAAGAGACTAGCCTAAGCTATGTTGGTGTATCAGAGCCCTAGAAATGTAAAAATTACTAGATGAATTTTAATTAAGCGCTGTGTTATTTAGGCTGTTATTACTCAAAGGGGTAAATAGATACGAAACCAATGGTGTTATGACCCGACTCAAAACTAAATGCAATCGAATATGATAATGTAATCTTTTCAATTCGATGAATCCTAACTAAAGTAAGGAGAGAGTTTCCATTCACTTCCAACAATGCAAAAAATTGATCAGTAAGAGAAAATATAACAAATTCTCTAATGCACTAATTTCATCAAGAAAAACTAATGCAAATCAATTCCAATTTTTTTTTTTTTTTTTTTTAACAAAGCATGAAAAACTACTTAACAAAAAATCAATTTTAAGATCTATGAAAATCTAAGAGAAATTTACCTAAAAGCAAATCTAATGAGGTAAAAGCCTACAAAATATAATTCCAGAATGTTTTACTCGGTTATAATTCAACCAACGACTAATTCATGTAGAATCATAAATCAGTCAAAAACAAAAATAAAAAGTTTTTGTTCTTTTTCTTAAGAATGAAATTCACAGCTTAACCAACAAGCCTTCTCGAAATTCCGCAAAGAGACAACACAACGGTACGTTTCTCACAAAGGTGGATTTTACGAATGGTCCGACTCCTAAGAAGACTGAAAAGACCAGGGATATCCAAGGTTTTTACAACTTCTAAAGCCAGAGTCACTACAAGACCAATGCAAAAATCAAACCTAGGGCTAGAATTTCTATGAACTTCACTAAAACCCTCGATGCTAATGAAACAAGCTTAGACGAAAATTTCTGACAGGTAACCAGTGGATCTGGGCAGCAACAAACAAGCTATAAACAAAATCTAATAGGTAAAAAGGAAAAAAGTGAAATTTTCTAAACTTTTGACAGGGTACGCAGGCAGCCTGTTTGCACAGGTGCGGCCACGCTCTGTGTACAAAGCAGAAGTGCGTATAGGTACGCACTGTGCTTAACGCAGAGGGTGCGTACTGATCTTCAAAATCAAGAAAAATAAAAACTAACTCAACCCTAAGCTATTCCACCCAAATTCACAGTCAATCAGTCAAAAACCAGAAAGAAATCAACTTTCTCAAATCAAAGTATCAATCAAAAGAGAAATCAATCAAATCCATGGAATCCCCAGCGGAGTCGCCATTTTTTCATGCGGAAAGAGTCAATTTTACGGACAAAACCAACCTCCCTAGAAGCTAAGGCATTCTAGTGACAAACAAAACAATCAAGCACTATCTTTCCCTAAATATGCATTTAAAATAAAAGCAACCAGGTGTTCAAGTCTTACCTTTAGTCCAACGTTGTTTGTAGCAGCCAAGCCTCTTCGATCCAGATGAGCTCCTTCTCCTTGAAGCCTGCATTCACTAACAAGCAAACGATTACATAGCACCTGAATAACTCATATAATAAAACATATTCATCATAAAGACCAAGGAGTTTATGAAACAAATTATATATAACAACTTGTTGAGAAAAATGAACTTAATTGCATTAATTGGAAACAAAAGAAACCATTACAACCAGTGCCTTGGTGTTGTGCAGGTCCCTCCCAGGGTCCAGCAAGAGTTCTCCTTTACTTTGATCAGCTCACCCACTTCCAAATGAAGCTAAGAAAGGATGGGAATCTCTCCTCTCAAGCTCTATAAGGGAGTCCTAATTTCAGCAGCATCTACCCTTAGGAATGTTCAACTTTCAACCTCCCCTCCCTCTGGCCCAATGCCTGTATTTATAGTGCTTTGGAGGAAGTTAATCAAGTCCACCATCAATGGGATAGCTCCCCTCTTGATGGGATAAGTTCCTCTTTCATTGGGATGCATGAACCATCTGGAGGCGCTCAATCCACGTCAAACCATCTTCTAGAATGCTCTAGATTTGTCCACAAGTAACTTTTTTTAAGTAAAACTTGCGCCTTTTGACCTTTACAGGAGTACGCACCCACCCCTTTACAGACAGAGTGTACAAGTACGCAGGTATTATGAACTTGAGGTGCGTACACGCAAGTAAGGGTAAGAGAAACTGCGTAACCAGAGTTATATTGACTTTTTAAAGACTTTCTCTCTTTCTTGGAGTTTGACATGAGGAGCAGAGGTATAAGACTTGCCAAGGAGGACAGTATGACAATTGATGGAGCCATACTGACTGAAAATAGTCATGGTGACAAATTTTAGTGTAACATCTGTCTAGGCCATCATTGTAGTCATCATTTTGTGGCGTTTCCAATAAGCATGCTATTATGATGATTCTCTATTGGGATTCCTCCTAAGCCATTACTTTATGAATATGTTGCAAGAATCCATGATAGTACAGTTGACATCAATGCCAACACTAACACAACCACAAACCATTCAGACACCAGTAATTATCCAACAATATCCCTTTTTTCCATTGATGACAACACCATAATCTCCCCCTCAGGATAGGCATGGTATTTTTGATGCCCTAGTAATCTTCTTCCCCTTTGGCATGAATGGCAGGGAATACTTCTTGAATGCATGTACTGAACCAGTGTAGTCTAGTCTTCCATGGCTCCCACATGTTGAGTAGATGCCACCACCTACCAAACTCAAGTCATTTGGAGAGAGGAGTTACAAATCATATATATTGCCTGAGATAGTCAAATATTTCTCTTTCCAATAGCTTAGTAAATATATCTGCAATTTTCACATTAGTGGCCACATATTCAAGTCTAACAATATTAGATGCAACTTGTTCCCTCAAGAAATGGAACTTGATAGGAATGTGCTTAGTATTTGAATGCATGCTTCAATTTTTTGAGACGATGATGGCACTTGTGTTGTCACATATTATTGGAATAGGATCAGTGAGCTCTACTTGAATATCTTTTAAAGTGTGCTTCATCCATATAATTTGCGTACAACAAGTAGCAACAACAATAAACTCTGCTTCAATAGTCGATAAATAAATGAAGGCTTATTTCTTTCTAACCAACACCGTGAAGCATTTTCCCAAGAAGAAAGTTGCACCAGAGGAGATTTTTCTGTCATCAAGACTGCCAACCCAATCTCCATCAGTGTATGCTTTCAACTTAAACTCTTCACTCTTAGCACAACACAATCCATATTTTGTTGTTTCTTGAAGATATTTAAAAATTCATTTGACACCAACAACATGACTTTCATGCAGGAAATCCTGAAATATGGCCACAAGACCGACAAATTGGATGAATTGTCCCATCTTCTTTGCACAAATTGAATCCTATAGTCATAGGTGTGCTTACTGGCTTGCAATCTTCCAGCCCAAATTTCTTTAGAGTTTCCTTGGGATATTTGGATTGGGATATAAAAAATCCTTGTTGATACTGAGAAATTTGCAAACCCTTGAAGAAGGACAATTCTCCAATCATAGACATTTCAAACTCTATCTGCATACATTTTGAAAATTGATGCCCCAATTGTTCCATGTCGCTGCCAAATATTATATCATCCACATACACAACTACGATTAGAAGATGGTTGTCTTATAACTTTACATATAAGTTACTCTCGACTGTGATTTTCGTAAAGCATTGTTGCTGAAGGTATTTATCTAGCCTTTTTTACTAATCTCAGGGAGCATATTTCATTCCATATAGAGCCTTCTTCAATTTTCATATGAAACCTTCATCTGTGATGAGTATAAATCCTTCTGGCTACTCAATGTAAACTTGCTCTTCTAAATCTCCATTGAGAAATGAAAACTTCACATCCATCTAATATACCTTGACATTCTTATGGGTGGCAAGAGTAAGAAAGATCCTAATAGATGCTAGTCATGCTATTGGTGCAAAGGTTTTGTCGACATCTACCCCTTCTATTTGGGCATACCCTTTGCAGACCAAACGAGCTGTGTTCCTAATTAGTTGACCTTGCTCATTCAATTTTTTTTTGAAATCCAATTTGATTCCAATAAATTTTTTATCTCTAGGCCTTGGAACAACCTCAAAAGTGTCATTATTTTCATTTTGGTCAATTTCTTCATTTATATCTTTCACCTAGAGCTTGTCTTCACTTGCTTAGCTGAGATTCTTGGGTTCTATCTATGATAACAGAGCCAGACTTGCATAACTTGTATTGCCAACAAGTTTTCTCCTGGCGTGGACACCATGTACTTAATCTCCAAGTATCTGAATGTCAGGATGTTCTTTATATATGTACTTGGAAGGTGTCTTTGGCCTTGGAGTTGTGCCTTCTTCCTCATCTCTACTATCTGAATCTATTTCTTCCAGATCTATAGACCTCATATCTAAATTTTATTCATCATATAAGTTCATATTTCTTTAATAGGACTTAGGTTGTTAACCTATTTCATCTACTATCACATCAATAAAATCCTCAATCTTCTTTGTCTGCTTGTTGTAACACTTATATCCTTTACTTCAAGCAGAGTATTCGAGAAATATTCCTTCATCAGTGTGAGAGTCAAAATTTCCAGGGTTATTATCATTCTTTTTTATGAAGCAATTGCTTCCAAACACCTTGATATGTTTAACTGATGTAGGTCTTCCCTTCCACAACTCATAGGGAGTTTTATTACTATTAGGCCTGAGTTGATTTATGTTTGACAGATAAGCTGTTGCTTGTGCTACTTCTCCCTAGAAGATGTGAGACACACTGAATTCATCCAACATTCCTCTGGCCATTTCCTGTATTGTTTTGTTCTTCCTCTCCACCACTCCATTTTGCTGTGGACTTCTAGCCACTGAGTACTACCTCTTGATTTCATGTTCTTCACAAAATCCCTAAAAATCTCTTGAGGTGTACTCTCCTCCTCTATCTAATCTTAAGTATTTTATCTTCAAGTCTTTCTCATTTTCAACTTGAGCTTTAAATTTTTTGATTTTCTTGAATGATTCGAAATTTTCTTTTAAAAGCACAATCAAAGTGGCCCTAGTAAAGTAATCAATGAGAAGCATAAAATACCTTTCTCCTTTTGGGGTTTTTTCTCTAGTTGGGCCACAAATATCTATGTGAATGAGCTCTAGAGGTCTAGGTGAGGAGAACTATTTTGACTTGAAATGAGTCCTAGTATGCTTGCCAAACTGACGTGACTTGCATATTGAGTTATCAGGCCTTGACAGTCTTAGTAATCCTCTCACGACTCCCATATTGCTAACTTTTATCAAATTGTAAAAATTCATATGCCCAATCCTCTTGTGCCACAACCGTGCTTCACTTGTTTTGCTTAAATAACATTTAACCTTGGAATCATCAAACACATATGCATTATTAGGGGTTTTGATTACTTTTCCCACCAGTTTCCCATTCTTCATGTTGTTGATCTCACAGTCTTTAGACTGAAAGGTCACATCATAGCCATTATCACACATTTGGCTAACACTAAGAAGATTTTGCTTGAGACCTTCTACATACAACACATTTTGTGCTTTTGTTTCTTTATCAAGACTAGCTATGCCTTTAGCCTTGATTCTTGTTGGAGCATTGTTTCCAATGGTGACATTGTTTAATCTCTCCTTTTCTTTTAGTGACAGAAATTTTATTTTATCCCCAATCATATGTTTGGAACGACCACTATCCACATACCATTTGTTTTTTTATTATGATCTGATAAAGCAAGTCCACACTACATGCTCCTTTTAGTATTTTGTTTCTAGTTCCCCTTATCCTGTTGGATAGCTGGTAGTCTAATATTTTGGGACTTAGACTAGTATTCAAACATGCTTTTGCACTCACTTTCTTTGTACCTGAAATTATTACATTTGAAGTATTCTGCTTCGCTTAACAAAGGAGATAAGGCATTTCAATCTCTGAGAGAAGAGTCTTGAGATCCAAAATTATGATTCTTATTATATCTCAGATTTTCATTTCTTTCAACTTTGATCCTTCTACAATTAACAACTTTATGTCCAAAGATATGACATTTATAAGAATGACCATAAAATAAATAGGCATGCCTATTGTTAGAAGTCTTATGATATTGTGCATGAAGGTACCTTGGTTGTCTCTCTGATTGATTCATTCTCCATTGATCGTCTCCTCTTTTCCCTACTACACTTTTGTCTTCATTGATTCTTCCTTGAAGATTCTTCACATAGATCTGTGATTCTTCAAATCCTGTGGACTTGAAGTTGATATTCTCCATAGAAGATTCTTATGTCTTTGAGTATCCTAAATTTTTTTTATTCTTAAGGGCCTTTGGCTATTTAGAATCTGATCTAGTTTCCTTGTTCCTTCTGCAAATTTTTCATTTAAACCCTTCTCAATATTTATTCCCTCAAGATGAGTTCTTATAGAAACAACCTCTGCTTCAAGACTCTGAAAATTCTCTTCCCATTCCTGAATCAAGCCTTGAATAAGTTCTTCCTTTTGTTTAGGTTCTTCTAGTTTAAATTTCAAAGATAGACTATCATCTTTGCATGTCTTTAAGTTTGTTTCCTTCCTTAACTTGAGAAGCTATTGTTTTAATTACCCGTTCTCTTCTTCTAGTTTCTCACAGGTTCCTTGTTTTTCTTATAATAAAATCACTAAAATATTTTTTCTCTTAATAGGTTCTTCAAGTTTTTCTTTTTGATAAGCAAACTCCTTATACATACCTTCATCACATTGTAGTTGTTCCTTCAACTTCTTATCATTCTTCCTCGCTTTCTTTAACTCATCAAGGGAAGGGCACTGATGAGTTACCCTTCAATGTCCACTATTGCTTCTTCTCCTTATTCCTCTTTAGAATCCATAATACCTTGTTTCTTGGAGTATGTTTCAAAATACATAAGTAGATACTTATCTGGTTCATTCTCCGATGAGGTATCACTATCTGACTTTGGCGTTGAGCTATCCTCTTTAGAGTAAAACCCTTTTTCTTAGACAGTTTTTTCTTCTGATGTTTCTGAGACTTATTTCCAAATGTATGATCATCTTCCTTTTCAACCTTTTCTTTATAAGGGATTTGGATGAAAAATGTCCAACTCTTCCATAGTCAAATCATTTAAAGGGCATCTTCCCTGTATATTTTCTTGAGCCACACTTCAGTTTTTTGGCTAGTTGAGCCAACTCCTGATCATATTCACAACTGGAGTAGTCTTGATGATATTTGTCCTCCTTGGCCTTTTTGGATACTTTGAATGTTGCTTCCTTAGGTTCAGAGTTGTCCCTCCCTACTCTCATCTCATAGGCTATGAGAGTACCATGTAGTTGGTCCATCTTGAGATCCTTTAGATTAGCCATTTCTTCATTAGTTGAGACTTTGGAATTAAATCTCATGGGAAGAGATCTTAATATTTTTTGAACAATCATCCCTGCCTTGACCTCTTCACCAAGTCCTCTAATCATATTTGTTACTTCATCACTCTGAGAAGGTATTATGTTATGCTTTCATATTCACTCATTCTCAAGCTCTCAAATCTCATTCTAAAAGTTTGAAGTTTTGCCTGCTTGACTTTGTCATATTCTTCATGACTTTGATTAAGATTTACCCATACTTCCTTAGCAGACTTAGAATGCATAAATTTTACAAGTTCTTATTGACTAAAACTAGAGAGAATGACATTATTGGCTTTAGCATTATTTCCATATAATTGCTTACCATCTGCATCAGTGGGAGGAATATCAGGAACATTATAGTCTATTAGCACTGAAGTCCAAACATCTACTCCCAGGGACATAAGATACTCTTCCATTCTTACTTTCCAAAGGGTATAGATTGTCCCATCAAATACTGGTATTCTACTTGAGTAAGCCTCTTGAATCTTCTTCCTAGACATAATTCCTTATAGATCTACCTTCCTGTGGTTAGATTGTTCCTAAAGGAACCTTAGCTCTGATACCAATTTTTGGAATAAGGAACTGCTCGGGGGGGGTGAATCAATAATAGTGAGACTCTTTTCTTTTTCTAGTATGCTTATAGTCCCTTTTTATATTCTATTACTTGTGGGAGAATTCAATCATAAAGGAGGTGAACAACATGTTTAAACATTCATGTTCATACAACAATCACATGAGTAGCACACGAATTTGACACAATGATTTACATGTGGAAACCTAGAGGGAAAAAAACACCAAATTTGATGTTTGTTCGTGATGTAAATTAGGAACATACTTAATTACATTTGTTTGTTTGTGAGCACCTACTCATAGGAGGCAATGAACCCCTTTGTTTATAAAGCACCAAATTTCCAAGAGGAACCAACATCTTTTGAATGTGGGCACCAAACTACTCTTGCCATCGTTATATTATTTCATAAAAATTTTAAACTCAAAACAGAGGCATATACACTACAATTAAAATACCAAAATGGTTGGTTGCAGACTTAACTTCTACTCTTTTTCCTCTATTGTTCCACTGACTCCATTTGGTCTCATGAAGTTGTTCTTTACTTTATTCTCTCAGAAACATCTCCTCGGCACTTTTCCTTCTTTCGCACAAGCTTTCTACTACAACTACTTCAATTCAACTCACATTTTTCCTTACAAGCAATCACTCTGTTCCTTGCTTTTCAGCTCTGCCGTCACTATTCTTCTCACAACACACATGCTTCTCTTACTACAAAAACACTCTATCTGCTCTTGGTTCTTAGACCTCACTGTATATACACAAAAATCTCACTCCGTAGATCTTCATCGATATGCTCAACTCCCCAAATTTCTCAATTACAAACGATCGTTTTGATTCACCGAAGCAAAATGCATAAGGTTGTCTCTACTGTTTGTACCCTTATTACCCAAATGTACTTTGGCATGGATCCCCTACAGTTGTTTCATCTTCTGGATGAATCATGTGATGGTATTAAATAAAGAGATGAATTTTGGATCTCTTCACTGACTAACTACATAAATCTCCATGATGATAATTTAATTATCAAGCTTCCTACACACTCCAATGAGAGTCCCATTCTTATTTATTGCTCCATAGAGCTTGATAGTCCTCAGGGATGGCCAATATGTTCCACATTTAACACAAATAGACATGTATGTGAAGAAACTAATTTCTTCCTTCATTCCCTTAAATTTGTCTCTGTTAAATGTTGTCCTCGTTTCCTTGTCTCAGAATCTTCTGTAGATCTAGCTGACTTCAACAACCAACTCCATTGTTCCTACATTCAATTCTTCATTTGCTGACTCATACATCCATTAAAATTGTTGTACTTCCTCGTCAAATCACAACTTATCTTAACTTACACAAGAAAAATGTTACGATATTACACTCTCAAATATGCTTGGACCCCTTTTCCTTTAGCTCCTTTGGTATTTACTTTCTCATAGAACCAGATCTTTGACCATTGGCTTAGCATTGTATTAGAGCCCTTATATATCGTAACTTCAATAAACAGAATGTTACGATATTACTTAGTCTGATATATTTAGCTCCCTTTGTTCATCACTTGGTCACTTTAAGCTCCATATGACCATGTGCCCTCAAATATCGGAGCACCCCTATATGGTAATTTCTCAACCACAATTTTCACAAGAGTTATGATATTTCCTATTCTCCGATATTCCATCTTCCGATATGATAACATCACTATCCATTTCACTTTCTCAGCTCTATTGACATGCCACTATGTGTCCTTTAGGAGGAGAGAGAAAGAATCATGATCAGTCTTAGTTTGGCATCAAATCCTTTGTTAATTTTTCTCATCTTTCCTTGGCATTTTTAGCAATATCGGCCCTACTGGATACCATAACTTCTTCAAATACTGCTGCTAAGAAGTTCTGATATTCCAATGTCCTGAACCTTCCATATTCAGATGACCTATGATAAAATCAGCTCCAATGTGGCCTGGTTTGATGATCTAATATTCTAGTCTCCGGGGTGCCAATATTGGGTCCCGATGGGCTCTCACCTTTGATATTTCAACCTTCATAGGACTTCAAGTCTCTGAACTTTGGAAGACCATATCATTTGATCCAGGAGTCCATTTTTAGATTTTCGCATACCATTGGAAATATCTTCTACAAAACTCTCTAATGAAATGGGTTCAATATAGGCTTTGATCCCATCTACTACCTCTAAGATGGTTGCAAACTCACCTCCTCTTTTCTCCTTGACTCTTCTTCTTGTGCTTGCAATGTTGATCTCCCAGCCACGATAGTCATCATTTTATGGCTTCTCAATTAACCTTGCTACTATGATGATTATCTACATAAAGCTTGTAGATACCATGTAATTCAATTTGGACCATCACTGTAGTCATCATTTTATGGCTTTTCCAATAATATTGCTATTGTCATGATTCTCTATAGAGTACTGCAACAACCACGAGAGTCCTCATGGGCCACTACTACCTACATCTTCTGTGATAAGCATCCATGCCAATTTGGTTGACATCAATGCCAACAGTAACATAGCCACTAGCCATTCAAACACCATGAATTTTCCAACACAATACTTATCCATCAACCCTTCTAGGGGATTTTGCAAACACCTGTTCAACGACCAATTTAGCAAGTTGTTCAGGGTAGTTCTCAAACACCTTTTCAGTCTACTTTTAAACATTTTTTCAACAACTAGTTCCAACTTCACCTCAAACACCTATCATAGGAGTATCACAAACAATTTTCCAAGTTAATTCTCAATATTAGTTCAAAAACCTACACAGGCTATCCCTTAAGCATTTACTTATCAAATGGATCCTACTTTCCAATGTACAATAGATATTCCTATCAAATAACCTAGTATAGGGATAATGCAAATGCTCTATCAAGGTTAAGCTTTTCAAAGCCATCCTTTTCAAGGTCAAGCTTTTCAAAGCCAACCTTTACATGGTCAATTTTTCCAAGGCCAACCTTTTCAAAGTCAATTTGTTCAAGTTCATCCTTTGCAAAGTCAACCTTCACAGGGGCAATACTACTTGGGTCAAATGGTTCAAATTCCACATTTTTAGAGTCAACCATACCCTGATCATACTTTTCAAATTCCATTTCAATCGCAACTTGGTATGTCTCACCATGTTTACCCTCAAGGAATGCAAATACCAACTACACAAGCTATTCCAAGATATCATGGGTATCTTCCTTCAGGGGTTGGACTTAACCCTCAAGGTTATCAAAATCTGTAACAAGACTTCAAACGAGAGTTACCATTCATTGCAACCTTAGATTTGTTATATTTATCCCAGCTGGTGAATGATTTTATCTATTATTATCCATTTTGGTTGGCAATTCATACTAAGTTTCCAAGTGATGTACTGAAGTTTGAAGGTAAATCAAGGGGGAGCCATCAAATCATGTTATGACATATCATATTTGGTGTCTAAGGAACTCATTGATTGATGATTCTATCAGATTATGCCTTTTCAAACGAACTTTAACCAGTTCAACAACAAAATGGTACATTGAGTTACCATATGCCTCTTTCCATAGTTTCAACTCTTTAGCAACAATTTTTTTGACACATTTTGAGTTACCAAAGTGATATAAAACTGGTACTGAAGTTTTGACCTCGCTATAAAAATCGACATCTACCTGCATTTTAGATCACATACATGAATGGAGGCATAGGCTTCATTTAGTAAAAGTTTATATTTTAGATCAAATATTGTCTGAATGGTTCACAAAATCATTACTTCCTGATATTACTAAGCATGTTGCTAAAGGGCGTGTTGTAACAGAAGAGCAGGTGATTTCTCACGCCTAGTACCTAGACCTTGTGTATACACAATTTGGCACTTTGTACAAGAAATACCAAATCTACCTTGCCCAACAATTTCATATCATCCAGATTCAAATCCTACAAGATCTCACACCACTGATGTTGTAATTTTTTCTGTCAGCCACTAATATAAGGGTAAAAATAAGAATTATAAAAACACTTAAGCTTTGGATATACAAGCTTCACCTAGTGAAAATATCTCTCCAAAACTTTCTTCTAAAATTAATGCTGTAGAATCATGTACTGGAAAGAATCAACCATCTAGAGGTAAAAAGAATGACGAAGGTAAAAAAAAGCATAATGCTTCTCATAAAGAGAAACCAAAAAAATAAACCTTCTGACGAGAAAAAAAAACCTCATTATCCTTGTCTAATCTGTAATGAAGATCATTATACAAAGGAATTCCCACGTCGAGCAGAGGATAGTAAATTTATAAATAAAAGGTTCTCCTACTCCTACTATTTTTAAATATCATTCTCCTTCTTAAGATAGTAAAATAGTTTCACATAATTTATCCTCTTCTTCCACATCGGCAGATATCATGATGATGTCTACACAAGTTCTGGTAGCAACAAGATCTAAAAATTGTGGAACTAAGGGTTCTATAGTAAATGGAAACGGTGCTAGTCCATGTAATCAACCTTCCACTTCAATTCCCACTCCTTTTGAGCCATTACAGATTGATAAACCAAATTCTGACATGGTGATTCGACTGCCTCCCAAAGGTGTTGCTCAAAAATCAAATTTCAACCCACATGCTAGAGCCGCTCAGAATTAAAAATTTGTTGAAGATATGGTAGTGTCTCCTTCAATAATGTTAGCTCTTGAAGTGCTAAAAACATGTCCAACGCAAAGAAAGTTACTTTTTTCATCTATTGGAGCAATATATCCCCAGGATTCTAATTTTATAATCTTTGATCTTGAAAGTCATATACCTAGACTCCCACATCAATTGGAATTCCAAATACTGAGTTTTGTCAAAAGAAAATGAGTTTTTAGTACATTAATTGATGAAGGAGCCTCTACTTGTGTCATGTCTATTAATTCTTGGAAATATTTAGGTTCTCCAACTATCAATCAATCTACTGCCACTCTGAAAGCCTTTGATGGGAGATATTTTCATCCTTACGGGATCTTAAATGATCTACCAATAGAGTTAGAAGGTAAGATGGTTGCAGTTGAAGTAGAAGTCGTTGATGCCCAACTTTATTACAACCTTTTACTAGGTCAAATATGGACTTATGCAATGTCTGTAGTGGTCTCATCAATTTTCCCCATGACATTATTTCCTCATCAAGGGTAAATAGTAAAATTATACCAGTTATATTATTATACTTCTAACCCTAACTCTAGAGGTAGTGTACCTTTTGTGGGGAAAATGATTACTCCCTATGAGGATATTGGTGTTGGGTTTCTTAAGTATTCATCACTGATGGGAACTTTTGCAATCCCTCCACCGAAATTTCCTTCTAATGTTACCCAGGTTAACATGATCTCATCAAGCACTACAAAATCTTCTAATCCTTGGATTGTTACTTTAGAATCTCAATTGAAATTGCATGGCAACGATATGCCTTTAAGACCATTTGAATTATCTTACCAAGTAGTTCAAATGTTTTCCAATCCACCAAGCTCTCAAATTGATCGAACGAATGCAATCAATCATGATTATTCTCAGTTATCTTGGTTAGAACCAATATCATTTCATGATCCTTTCGATAATATGTTTCCAACTGATGAAAGCATTATGTAAATTATGAATTTGGATGAAATGCCATGGGACGACTATAATCATTGTTAATCTTTTCTTCCTAACCTTGATATAATCAAGAATGATTTTTCTACCATATTTCGACTTGAGATCATAGATAATCCTGAATGTCCTATGTCAATTCTTCAATCTGAATATGAAAATAATTTATGAAATATATCTACAACCGTTCCACTTAATATCTCAATTAAATATGGAATTATTGAGAACATCCACATAGGTGCATCGTGTTGACTTGAAGGAATTCAAATTTACAAAGCCCTATTTCCATAATTTCGTGACATTTTTTCTTGGTCTTATGAGGATATGCTAGTTATTGACCTGAGTATCCCTTTTCACAAAATTAAGACTTACCCACATGCTAAACCTATTATGAAAATATTACATCTAGTGCATCAATGAAAGGCTGCTGCTATCAACACTAAGGTTGAAAAACTGCTTAAAGTAGCTTTTCTTCAGACCTCTATTTTGTCTTGCTTTATATCACCTTTTACTAAGGAATCCCTCATGATTTTGTTTAGTTTGAATGATTATTGTCCTGGTTTCATGCATAATTGGAGACAATAAAGTAAGTATTTACTATTGCCATGATTCCCTTGTTTTAACTAGATTTAAGCATTAAAAGCATCATTAATAATAGTTCATTTGTTTGTAGGTTTAAAGTTAGTTGATTACATTTTTATGCATATACCAAAAGGCCTTGATCGTACACTCACCTGCTTACACTATGCGTCAGATTCTGACACCAATTGGGATTCTTGCACTCATATTCCTGCACTTGAGTCAAAAAATGTGTTGAATACTTCAATTATTTAAATTTGGAGGACATTATTTACCTGGCAGTTTGAATATCAATTCAAGGATATTTTGGGAAACGCTTCTTGGTATAGGTAGTGTTGATATTTTAGAAAATGATTCCAATGTAACATTACATGAATATAGTCAATATGTGGATAAGTCCCTCTGTTTTTCGAGTCTAATATTTTCCTACACCATGTAAACACAGATCTTTCAAGATTAATCGAAGCACTTCACGCTAGGTCCTTTTTAATTATGTTATACATTTTATGATTATAATGTCTGCATGAACTAAATAATTCATAGAGGGTGTGAGCTGGCTGGGTTGGTTGCCATATTAGCTCAAAACCACTCTTATTTGATGAGATTAGGGTATTTTATGCTTTGTTGAGTGAGTATATTTATTTTTTGATTTACTATGTGAATGGTGTGAGCATGACTAGATCAGGATACTTTCTTTCCAAAATGTTTTTCTTATCATTCTTTCTTGATCAATGTAATGCTTTGAACATAATGATGGGAGGATTTCTTTTGTGCAAAAAATGATTTTTTATAGCAAATGATTTGTTGATTACATGTCATTTATTTCAAATTAGTGCATCTTTTCTTCCATGAGCTATGTTGATTATGTTGGTCGCCATTTTTTTTTCTTGACACTTTGTTACTTGATCTTGTTTTCACAACTTCATGTTATGAACCTTTTGCTAAATACCCTTCGGTCTGTCTATTTATGAGATTTTTCCTCTACTTGTTTTGATTATGCACTACTGATTTAGATCTGATGGGAGCTCCTGACCTTGTATACTAGAAATATAAGACTTATTTCTATCTTTCAATTTCACTTTAATTGGAATGGTTTTGATTTGAGTCAAATATTTATGGATTGACAATTGATGCATGGATAAATTGAATTCTGAATAACTCTAAAGATGCATACTCATTTCTTTAATGCACGCTCATTTATACAATAGGGACATAGGTCCCATATTTCTGTTATTGATCATTTATAATCATGGTCAAGAGCATTTATTGATGGATGAAAATTATATCATACTTAAGGTTGGAAGATCATGTTTCTAGCAGTCATTTGATTCCTTCTTTTATTCCCATAAGTAAAGATTTCCTTCCCCAATATCATTTGCAAGGCATTTGTTTATTCGAACTCATACAAAGAGAGCGAGAGTGTTTTGTATTTCGACCTTCTCCACACAATCTGCTTACACAATGAACATATTTAATAACGATTGATGATGCTTTTAGTAAATAATATTTTAATTTCTTAAAGGATTTTGCTACACAAAGGTGAACTAGACAGAATTAGTACAAATTAAAGTCTTCCTCTACATAGAGAATGTTGTAAATTGATCTTGAATTTCTTTCACCATTTTCATTCTGCCTTTTTAATGTTGTTCAGGCATTTCTTAGTTTCCAATCAAACAGTAGTTAGGATTTACCTTCTGTTTGCCAATAATTAGGATTTCGTTTTGCAATTGCTAATAGTGAAGGTTTTTTTTTTTTTTTTTTTTTTCTGTTTTGCAAATGCTAAATTGAGGGTTGTTTCCAACCGTCAAGATTAGTGTTTATTCTTTCTCAATTTTCCTTTGAAGTGCAAGATTCAATTTAATTTGTTGGGGTTGATGCACAAGTTAGACTAGAATTTGATTTGTAGGTTGCTGGGGGCTCTCTCTAGAATTTCCAGTGTTGTGCCTCAAAGTTTATGAACTCTTAGATTGACAATTAAACATTAGGTTATTTATTATGCTCAACATTTTGGTGTTGTTTCCAGGGACGCACTTGGGGGATTAAAATTGGTAACTAACTGTAGTTTTGTTTTCTTTTCACCTAGTTTCTCTTGCAAGTTTCTGTTCTATGAATTTATCTCTTTCATGCATATCTTGGTTATTTAAAGGTTTTTTATTTCCTGGGTGCTGTAAGAACCCGTCATATATACATTATCTCTTTGCTGATAGAATATACCAACTGGTTTGTTGTGAACAGGAAAATGCTATTTTAAGGAATCATAAAATGAGGAGTTTTGATGCTGCTACAGAGATATAAAAATCGTCCAATGAAGAACTCACAGGTGAAAAATTTAATATTTTGCTTGAACATAAAAAAAATATTATTAAATATTTTATTTTGAAAATAGATGAATCGCAAGAAGAAGAGAAAAAGGATGAAGAACCACTATGGATGTATTGTGCCAACTATATGAAGAAGCACTTCCTTGGAAAGTGTCCACTTAGTAGCCTGAAAGTTTGTAGAATTTGTGAAGAGGTTCATGAAAAAAAAAATTCCCACCACCACTAGGATTAGTAAAGGTACTCAAGAAATCAAGTAAGGAATCAAATCAACCACCAGGTATAACTCAAAACCCATCACCCTTCAATACTTGGACTACGTTTATTATCCTGAGTAGGTTCCTCAACAGATTTATAATCCTATAGTTCCATGGAAAATTTTTAATCCTCCTTCAATTGAACATCCTAATTCATGGCCACAGTGTCCCTATCCTTGGCCCTCTTCTTCGAGTCAGATATCCCCATGTCCTCAAGAATGGTTTGGAGCCTTTTTCTCTAGGGCAGTGTTTCATACAATATGAATTAGTTAATCAATAACAAGAATCATAGTTTTCACTCAATGCACTACCAACTCATCCTCCTCCATGGTCCTAGCTACCTGTACAACCTTACCCTAATCCATACTCTATCCCTTATCTTAATCCATGCCCTAGCCTTAATCCATACCCTAGCCCTTATCCTCATCCATACTGTAGCCCTAATCCTAACCCTAGTCCACACTCTAATTCAAACTATACACCTAACCCTAGTCAAAACTTTAATTCGAACCCTTGACCTAACCCTAGTGCTAACCTTAGTTCAAACACTAACCCAAACCATATCCCAGACCCAAACCAAACCAGCGGGTTGCACAATAATTTAAAACACCTATTCTTCCTATTTATTCTCCTATTGAGTATAATGATATATCTTCAAGGTTGGGGGAAGAGGTGAGTTTCGAAACATCTCCTATCGCTACACAACATTCACCTCAGGAAGAAACTTTCATTCAAAGAACATTGGAGGAGAAATATTTAATTGGAACATGTTATAAAATTGTTGTTGAAACTCAAAACCATAGAATATCCCTCAACCATTCTTATCAAAATGAAAAGTACATATTTGAGCCCGAATTTGAGGGATTTTTCTTTTGTCTTTCACCTAATTCAATATTCCTCCAAAAGAATTTTCATCAAGCTGTGAAAGATTCATGTGGGCTGGAAAATTATAATTATGTGAACCCCATTGAACCTTGGTTTAAAGTACTCATCTGCACACCTCATTCCCTCATTATTCGACAAATCTTGGTAGAATATCAATTAAAGAAGCTGCTTGCTCACACTATCGTATGTATTGAACTTTATTCTTTAAAACTAAGTGTGAGTATATTTAGAATTATGTTATGCACATGGATAGATTGGAAGTACTCCTACACTTCAATGAGATATTCCTCTCTCCAAATTAGGGTAGGGTAGTATAATATCAATGAATGAAAATTTCATTTGAAATAAATTTGTTACAGAAACAACATTGAAACCGGAATTCTTAAGGCACAACTATTGAAATTTTTATCATTAATCACTCTTGTGGTAAGACTTGTCAGAATCAATTCACTCTTAAAGCCTCATATTTTATAAAGTGACTTTTATTATTGACCAATATTATTCATTGGGGCAATTAGGGGTATTGTTATAGTTATGTTTAATACTTTCCATTCATAAGATTAAAATTGTACTTATGGCCCATTCATTCTAACAAACTATCATCCAAGAAACCTTTTCAAGCTTCTCTTCGAAGGTATTGATGAAAATCCTCCTACGGTGGAACACTCCTATAAAACCCTAATGAGATCTCACGAGAACCCTAGCATGATCAACTTGAAGAATGTTTCAGTCATTATGTGAGATGTTTTATTTAGGGTAGAAGGACCAACCAGTAAAGATTAAGAACTAAAAAAATTTCACGCCATCCCATGCTCTTAAGGAGCAAATTTTCCTCCCCACCTATTAAGTAACCTATATGAGGTTAATCATAACCAAAGTTTCTTTTCATAAATAGATTAATTGAGGGAAAGGAGGTATTGTTATGATTGACCTACCATGATCATGGGTCCTAACGATTATGACATTCTCACTATTGGTCACCAATCCAGTGTAATGCATAGAAACTTTTAGGGGCGAATGTTCACCCTTTAGCGAAATTAAGGGGTTTTAAATTTTTAGTGGGTGAATATTTTGTATCATAGTACATTTTTACAAATCACCTCAAATAGCCCACCTTATTTTAAGGGAGAGGGTAAAAAAGGTAAATTTAGCCCTTGAAACTAGGAGTTACAACCTTCCATTCACCCATTTTCAAGAATAGGTTTTATTTAAGTGAATCCTATGGGCCAAAGGCCCAAATACCATATTTATAAAAGAGGTATGGTAAATTAATAAAAATATAAATAAATGAGAGGTATGGTAAATAAATAAAACATTTTTTATATTTACTCCATAATTCACCTTATAGATATGCAAGGGTGTAAACAAATAAAAATATAAATAAACTAGACGCATGGTAAATAAATAAAACCTCTTTTTATATTTAGTCCATAAGCCTCGTTCTATTTATGAAGGCTCAAGAAAGAGGTTTTATTTAAGTGAATCCTATGGGCCAAATACCATATTTGTAAAAGAGGTATGGTAAATTAATAAAAATATAAATAAATGAGAGGTATGGTAAACAAATAAAACATTTTTTTATATCTACTCCATAAGTCACCTTATATTTACGAACACTCAAAAAATGTGTTATATTTAGGTGAAACCTATGGGAAAAATACTATGGGACAAATACCATGGACTAGATTGTTATTAATACCATGCAAAAAAACATTATTAACCCTAATATTAGTATTTATAAAAATAAAATGGCACATGGTATTGACCCATGGTATTCACCAAAATGGCACATGGTATTGACCCATGGTATTCACCTGTAATGTAGCCTATTTAAATGGGGGAATTAAACCAACATAGATCCATCTTTACTCTGGATCTACTAACCCTGGAGAGGTAACAAATATCGTGATATGCAAACTAGCATAGAGTGAAAAAATATTTGATCCGATCAAGAGTAAAAATGGATGTTGTAATTTTATGTATGTTAAACATTTTAGCTTGGTTAAAATAAAAATAAAACAAAAATCAACTATTAATTTCATTAATTTTTATAAATTACTAATAGTAATTTTTAAGCTCCAGGTTTATGATAACCCATGGTATTGACCCATGGTATTCATGTGAGCATAGACTATTTAAAGGGGAAATTCTATCATCTTATATCCATCTTAATTCTGGGTCTACCAAGTGCTCAGAGGGATAAATAGATTTCATCCCCCTAAGAGTGGTAGATGTGGAGTTAAGATGGATATAGGTTGGTTTTTATGATAATGAAGATATTAAATAGACTTAGGAAATTATATTGTAAAAACAACTTAAGGTGAATGGTTAAAGAGTAGACATTGGACAAGTATATTTGTATACTTCTGTTTTAAACTGAAACAAATCCAGGGCTAAAAGGAATGGATTGATTGCACTAGTCATCCTTCTATAACTTTCCAACATATGCTGGAGTAAACAGATTGTAATTTGGGTAATTGTTCTAATTACAAACAGGAAGATACTTGTGTATTGGTAGGGTGGTTATGAGGTCCCTAGAAGTGATGAATTTGAATTTTTCTTGGTTTTATATATAGTATTAGGTTTTTTCTCATGCATTCTGTGAATGGCACGGGTGAATTTTATCCTACACCCACTAGGTTATTGATATGTAATTTCGGTAATTTTGATTTCAAAAGATATTTTAAAGAAATGCAATGATTTCGTTTGTGTATTCAATAAACACAAGATTTTATAATTGAGTAAAATGTTCGCCATGCCTGGTGAGAGATTCGCCAAAAAATTATATATACATATCATATTTTTGATAAAATCCCCTTCCGTTTTTCTTATATACCATGGAGATTCGCCCATTTATTATACATGTAAATTTAGGGGGGTTCTTAAAATTTTCCCTGGTGTAATTGCTTTCGATTTAAAAATTGGTAGACAAGAGGTCTCATCACGAGTCAACTTTTCCATTCTTGTTAGTTCTTGCGAATGGTGCTATCATTTGTTGGTTACCAAGCTAGGACAATGACCTTCAATTAATTTTTAAATAAATTTAAATGCTTTCAATAGACTATGAATCTATATCTAATAGATGGGACACATGAATTTCATGGGATTAAAAGACATTCGTGTTGAGGCTATAGATGCCTCCTGGAAGTAGGGCCATGCCTATGGTATTAAAGTTAATTTTACAGTATGATTTACTTGGTCGTTTTTGTCTTTCCCTAAACTCATTATCATATCTCTCTAAGAATAGATTTAAGATCCTTCCAACATTATGCTTTGGATTTATCTTTTGCAATATATTTTTTTTTGTTATGGAGGTGGGACCCTTAATGCAGGTGGTTCAATTTACCCAAAAAAGAGAAGATTCAACTATATGTTTGATAATAGTAATATGGTCACTTGGGAAGGTATTATTCTATCTATTCTTAACACCATGGATTTCAAATCATGTCACTTATATTTACAATGAGGATATTAAAGTAAAACTTCTAATCCAGGCTATCCCTGAGATACTTGTGGAAATTTCAATAGATAGATATTTTATCCAGTAATAACACAATTCTTGAAATTTAGTATTCCTATGGCATCCCTTGTCTTAGAATTTCTTGAAATCAGTCTTAATAAATAAAGAGCCCAACATACACTATTTTTTAGAACAAGATCTATCTAGTAAAGGAAATTTTGACTATACAAAGTTGCAGGAACACTATTACGAGTGTAAAGATCTTCCATAGATGTTTTAATCTTGTTTTTTGGCAAGGGAATGGTATTACAACAATTTATTTTTTTGCATGAAGACATGCAAGATGAACAACATGGGGTGATGTCAGGCCTCTATTTTTCCTTGCTTTATATAACCTTTTACTCAATAATCCCTCATACATTTTTTTATTTTGAATAGTTATTGTCGTATTTTTGTGCATTCTTGGAGACAATAAAGTAAGTATTTACTATTTTCTATGATTCCCTTGTTTTAACAAGATTTAAACATTAAAATAATCATTAATAAAAGTTCATGTGTTTCTAGTTTTAAAATTAGTTGATTACCTTTTTATGTATATGCCAACATGCCTTGATCCTGCAATCACCTCCTTATACTATGCATTATATTCCAGCACCAATTGGGATTCCTGCACTCATGAATATTCTTACACCATTTTATTATATGTTATAGACTTCCCACATGTTGTCGCAGCTATAACCACCCTCCAAAATTTTGGCCTGCACCCAATTTTGGAGCCTCCCTTGAGAGTTTCACTTGATGATTGCACACACTCAAGTTCACTCCACAAGCTCGTGTGACTCTCTACATCCCCCTGCTTGTTCATTTCACCCAAGTTTTTGCATGTTGATGTCAAAGTCATGCTTGCGACCATGTTCTAGTCATGCTCAAAGTCTTCCCTTCTTGTGTACTTGTTTTGTTCGCTATGAAAACATCTGGCAGACTCACACATGGAGTCACATTCATTGTCACACAAGCGTCATCACGGTCGACCAACGATCAATCACATGTATCATGCTTGTCGCTTACACCATCAGTCAGTCATGTTGAACATGTGTGTCTAGATGGTTTGAGTCGTCTCATCATCGAGTCATGTAAAGTGTGTTTTCAGGATCACATATGCATCTTTCACTCGTTCACACACTTAATCACTGTTGCTAAAGTTCTGATGACCGAACTCCCCTATGATAGCCGAGCCATCACCCTGCCATCGACTCAATCAACTGTCACCCAAAATAGCGCAGAAGCACCAAGCAATCCATTTCATGTTGGGCTGCCTGCAAGGCAATCAATAAGCCTTCATGGTGGTCAACCAACGAGTTTGACCCAATAGCCACCCTGCAACTTACTCCCATAAAAAATTGTGCAGAGGCTATAGACCTTTCTCGCTCCATTGGTTGAGAAAATTGTGCAAATAGGTTGGACAGACACCTAGTGCTCATCCCTATCTCTCTCAGAAAATTGTGTAGCATTTCCAGCCAGTCCTCCCAATAGCCAATTAGTTGCTCACCCAGAAAATTGTACAATTTTCATAAGGAACCTCTGCTGCATAGCAATCTGCTCAGCTCAAAAATTGAGCAAAAGTGATCAATAGTTTAGCCTCCAACATCAGTGTAGTTTTTCTTGTCGACAGCTCAAAGAAACACACTGCGAGTTCCCTCCAGGAATTTTTTAGTTTTTGCTGCCAATCTTTCGCAACTGACTACCATTTCTCTCTAGGAATTATGTAGTTTTTGCTACCAGTGACCAAGCATCTAGCTGCCAGTTCCCTCTAGGAATTATGTATTTTTGGCTGCCAAGCTTCCAACCCGTTCCTCAAAAAAATTGTGCAAATCCTGTCTACAAATCCTCCCTACAACCCTGAACTTGTTCCTCTAAAAAATTGCGCAAATTTTTTTGTCAAGCCCCCACTGCCCACTCATTCTAGAAAATGCACAGATTTTGTCTACCCTGCCTTCCTGTAGCCCAAACTATTCCTCCCAAAATTTGTGCAGTATTTCCTTCCAACCAAGCCAGACCTCGCAGACAGTCACTGTCGACTCAGATTGCTCATCTTCATAACCCAGTGAGTCTTGCGTAGTTTTCATCAGCAGTGGCTAGAGCCATCATCCCACCTCGCAACCTTATTGCCCCTCTCCTGATCACCTGCATCTCAAATGATCATGTGTCATGGTAGACTAGGAGGTTTTTGGATTTGATGTCCTCTCATCATGAGTGACCGCAAGTATAGGTACACCAACAAACATGGCACGAAGACGAATGGATGAACGAAGGGAGCACATGCAGAAGGACAGGTTCACCAAAAAACGAATGAAGGATGATCATTCAAAGATGTGTCCGCAGACGAACAGGCAAGAAAACATGCAAGATGTGCTCATGGATGGATGAAAGAATGAACATGCACCTTTCGCGAACATATGAGCTTATCAATCCTTCCAACATACAAGCAAGGAGCAACATGCCAAAGCAACATCAAGTGAACCAATGACCATCGAAGACTCCTCGCACTTTGCCATGTAGGGGTGAAGTTGTGAGACACCATGAATAAATCCATCACCCAGTAGCACTGCAGCTCGACATGCACTCTAGCAGCATCACGAATGTACCAACACTATCATGTCAAGTTGTGTCAAGAGTCATGTCGTCCACATCTCTACTATGGTCCATGTTGTCAATCAATGTAATGTACTATGGAAGTCCAAGAGACCCACTTGTTGTAAAAAGAGTCATACAAAGTCGAAAAGTCATGGAAGTCAAATAGTCATGAGGGTAGTGGAACAACCACAAGTGTTAATTTCACCCTTGGCTATAATACCCCCTCATTTGTACATGCAAAGGAATTTTTCACCTCAGCTCCTCCCACATAGCTAGGAGAGTCTGTAATCTTTTCTTTGAGGATTAAATAGTGGCTCCAACTACCCGCCCATGGGGTTAGTGATGTATGGTGTAATGATGTCTCTTGGAACTTTTGCTTAATTCAAAAGCCTGCTAACAGGCCAACACATTTTCACACATGTATTGTAACTGTTATAAGACTAATCTTGAACATTTGTAATGCATGTTGCTTTTACCTATGTTGAACACTTGAACTTATTTCACTTGTTGTAACACAAAATTTGTTAATGAAAATGTGTTGTATGTTTTGTTAACATTGTCTCGCCCATGGTGGCTACCTCCCTAGACATCAGATAGACATTTCACATAAAACTTTCCGTAACAACCGTTGCACTCGTGTGGACTCATCTAGTGAGTGTTGTGCATGTTATCTTCCCTTGTGTGTTGTGACTACCACATCTTTGTGAACTGCTCTTTTGGAAGTTGTGCACATCTTTTTATGTTGTGTGTTCCTAGCAGAGTTGGAGCTTCCTCCCAACCGACTTGGGACTCACTCTCACCCTCTCCCTCTACATTGAAAGAACCATTGACACAAGTAACACTTGCAATCACCAGGCATACAAACCTTGCTTCGTGAAGGCAAAGAAGACCACTCTCCTGTGCTGACAAGCAAGAGTTAAGGCAAATCCTTAAGACAATGGAAACTGGACCATCATACCGGATGGGACTCCCACACCAAATGGTGTGAGGTCTAGTTTGTACTTCATACTAGGGTGATCTCCTAAATGTTGGTAGGTCCAGCACCATCAACATTTCTGGTTCTAAAAGGAGGGTAGCCAGTTGTATATGGCTAAACATCCTCTCACACTCATTCATCAACCATCTGGTCAAGGCAGTAACTTGCACTCCCACTCACCTACGCACAACTCTATAGTTGGTTACTCCTCACCTCGTAGGATTGAACATGAGATTATGTATCATCACCTTCACTCCCTCCGTCCCATCACTCGCTAGTTTGTGAAAGTGTCAGATTGATCCCAGGCATACAAAATCTTCCATATCCATCAAGGAAGCCAAAAGCTACTCCTACAAGAATTGTTGTATCATCAATGGAGGAAGTAGTCCTTGCCACACTTGAAGGTCTGGCAAAAGCTATTGAAGATGTAGAGGAACCTTTGGTCTTTTGGTAAGGCGAACAAGACACATTTGTGATCTTGAGATCAGACTCTAGTATAGGAGGTGGAGGGGAAGGTAGCAGAGGAGGCGAGGCAGAGATGAACCAATGGACTTAGAGCCAGAACCATTAGATTCTGAAAGAGAGGAGGTGGAAAAGGAAGAAGAAGAGATGATGACCCAAATTTGGAATGGATGACTCAGGGACCATTGGCTCTCCCAGCTATTCTGCACAAGATGTCAAAGCGAGCTGAGAGAAAGAACATCAAGTTCAACCCTGACAACACAGTGAAGGAAGAAGACCATTTGGACAACGTATACCTACAGCTACAGAGCCTTGAGGTGCGATATGACAATGTAGTATGTAGATTGTTCCCATGTACCTTTGATAGTCACACTATTGCATGGTATCACAGCCTTCCACCGAACTCCATACAAAACTGGGGTGCATTCAAATGCATGTTCCTTAAAAAAAATTCTCATGACAAGATCCCATTTGTTGGGCACCAAATCTGTCTATATTTTCCTTACAATTTCATCTATCCTTTCATCCTTTTTGCACCAAATGATATGCATTAATTGTGATAAACCTACAAGGTAAGCCTCCCTTCTAACATCTCTTGGAATATTTAATTAATGAAGTAAGGTCACAGGGGTTTTTCCTATGTGAACTACTAAACCTTGCCATTTTCGTAGATTTTGGTGAATAGGTATCGCATTCACAGCTCATAGCAGCAGTCCCATGTTTACAATAGTTGTTCGACAATGCCACTACAACATAACCAACTCCCAGCTACTCCCATGCTTATTTTGGATCTTTATTCGTTCTCTCTCTCTCAAGAATTAGTTGCTATTCTAGCAGCTGTATATTTTTGGGCATTAGTTGCCAGAATCAAGGGAATATGTTGTTCTCATGTATTTTTATAAAAGGGGTTTTATTCCTGTGCGAAGGGGTTACCTGCACAGAGACAAACATTGTAACAGTTTCTTATATATTAATTGAATGCGAGCAAGTTTGTTGTCCTCTTCTTAGTTGTGAGTTAACGTAGCCCTGATAGAGAGTTGGGCCCACTCTTCTGGTCAGGTGCTACGTATTTTTTGTATGTGTGTTTTTTTTGTTACTGTGTGCTAATTTCTTATTACTGTTACAACTCTTTATTTAACTATTGTGAATGCCTTTTTAAGTTTTGCAATTTATTTCTAAATACTATTACAACGATGCTTTGATTCTTTAGCTGTGAATCCTTGGTTCATGTTAGATTGTAACCTTTCCCCTACATATACCTTTCACATTACCTTGAAAATTGTACGCACCCGGATTGGTAAATTAATGTGGAAAAAGGTGGAATAGTTTTTTCACACTCGGACACCAACATTTTTGGGCCATTGTCGAGGAAGGCTAACAAGGTGCAAGCCATGATCTGTATTGACCAAAGAATCAATCTCTCATCTTAGGGAGGGAAGTGCTACCCTCCTCTAAGTCCTGAGCTTAGTATTTTGATTTATGTTGCTATTTATTGTTTTTGGGCTGAGTCACTTGCTTTGGTTAATTGTTCTAAATTTTTCTTTGTTGTTAAAACCCAATCTCTCGTCTTGGGGAGGGAATGGTATTTTGACACCCTGCTCCAGGTCCTGAGGTTTAGATTTGCTTTTATTTGTTTTATTTTTTTGTCTGGTCTCTCATCTTGGGGAGGGAATGGTCTTTTGAGACCTTGCTCTAGGTCATGAGCCCTAGATTTCATTTCAGTCGTTTTCTTTTCTTGTCTGTTAAAACCCAACCTCTTGTCCTAGGGAGGGAATGGTATTTTAACACCCTGCTCCAAGTCATGAGCATAGTGCTTTAATTTGGATGTTTCTCTCTTACCAATTTTCATGAACAGAGGTTTGAATAAAAGGGGTAGAGGGAAAGCCCTGAATAAATGAGGACAAGCTTTGGGAAGGAACACTTATATCCAACAAATCATCACAAAAGCTGAATCATAGGCATCTTCTCGTGCTACTCTGAGGGCAGGGACTCAAACAAAACCAGAGGGAAAATCTGTTAAACTACTAGTGCTATCCATAGTACCTTGTATTGATTCAACACAACAAACCATTCCAGCAGCAGAAGAAGTATGCAGCAGTGTACTTGATAAAGGAGTACCGCTACTGGTAACAAAGGAAGAAGAAGTTGCAAGTAGAAGATCTAAGAAACTAGCCCATTCCAATAAGGAAGGAGAAGTTTCAGGGAAGGGGTCTGAGGAATCAAGCCATTGTGATAGGGAAGAAGGAGTTGTAAGGGTATTCATATCACCACGAGATAAGGGAGGTGCTGTTAAAGTAACTCAAACATCCATGACAAGACCCTCTCCATCATTCCCTGCAGAACCTGTTGAAATTCCTAGTGATTATTGGAGAATATTCATGGAACCCACAATCTCTATGATTGACTTCCCAAATCGGGATCTTGGGACCAACACACCAACGAAGCCCATTCCTTTGGCAACATTACCTAGCTTTCATGGGCTGACTTCTGAAGACCCTGACATGTTCCTTTTTGAATTTGATATTGTGTGTCAGGGATATGACTACATAACTAATGCTCAGAAACTAAAAATCTTCCTTGCTACATTAAAAGGGATAGCCCTATGATGGTTTATGGGTCTAGGAGGAAAGACTATCACCACATGGGATGAGATGAAAACCTATTTTCTAGAGAAGTATCAAGATTACTGCAAATCTCAGGATATTAAGGAAGAACTTTTTAAGTTCATGTAGAAAGAAGAAGAGAATATGGAGGATTGCATGGAAATTTTTAAGTACATGCTATAGAGATCAGGTCATTCTAACTTGGATAAGGACATTTTGAAAATTATCCTTCTCCGGGATTTTCGAGAAGACTCTCTGGAACTGTTAAATGTAGTAGGAAAGGGAGATATATTAAAAAAAGACTTTGATACCATATGTGAGATGTACATCCAGTGCTTGAGGGGATTTGCAAGGAATAAACAACAAATTCAGTCAATAAAAGTATCTGGTGGAGGTGTCATGAAAGCAGAAATTGAAAACCTGCTAGGTAACTTAAGGACTGATATCTTGAGTACCCTATCTGCACAGATGGACACACTGCAATTAAAACAGAAACAGATGAAATTGGAAAATACTATGGCTATATTTTTCCTGAAGTGAAAAAAGAAGCATCCACCTAGAAAATGTTCATTGAACTCCATGGAAGAATGTGCAATCTACAAGCTAAGTCATGCAATAAGTTCATGCCCCTCCTTTCTAGGATTGAAGGCAGTCTTTCAAGGGATAGACAAAGAGGTGGATCAAATGTATTTCATGGGATCCAAAAATCCATGGAAACCTTGGCCAATAATCATAAATCAAGGTATGTTTCAGGATCCATCTCAGTGTTTTAACAATTTTAATATGGGTCCTCAGTCCATGCCTTACCCACCTATGTGGCCCCATTATCAGTCCCCACCTCGGCAACAGTGCACTCCTCAAACTATTTCAAATTCTCCATGGGCCCCAAACTGGTGTGGACCCTCTCCTCTTGGATAGTTTCCCTAGTCAATGCCACAAAAGGAACTTCAATTTCCCTCTAACATACCTCCTGGTAATCTTCCTGTTTGCCCTCATCTTCCTATCCAATCTGAATCCTAACAATAAAGGGGCTCATCAAGATGACACCGTAAACCTGCCTTCATACAGTATCTCTACCGCAGAACCTTATGAGATGAACTTGAGATCTGGGCGGGTAGTAGACTATCAGCCCTCACCTATTATTATTGAACAAGTTGGGAGTGAGGTTAAAGAACCAGAAAAAGTTGAAGAGAAATCAAACCAAGCTAATAAAAATAAAACACCTCCTCAACTGCTAATTACTCAAGAACACCGAGTTGACCCACCCTATCCTGAAAGATTGGCCTTAAGTAAACAGATCCCTCAAGATGAGTTCGACTTGTTAGGGGAGTTACAATTTATTTTTATTTTTTTTATGATTCCCATATTATAAGCTATGAGGATTGTGCTAAAAGTCCTAGAAAGAAATCAAGGGACCCACTCACTATTCATGTGATGGGAAAGTTATCAGATTTTATGATGGGAAAGTCTATGCCTACGAAATATGGGGATCTGGGAAACCCAATTCTAACTGTACAAATTAATGGAGTAGAAATTCTGAATGTACTAGTAGATTTGGGTGTTGCTATAAATGTCATTACTGTTGAAGCCATGCATACATTGGGTCTTCGAAACTTGAAACATACACCTGCTATGTTAGAACTGGAAGATAGATCTATAGTCAAACCGGTAAGAAATTTAGAAGACACTACGATCTCAGTTGATTCATGGCATTACCCTATGGATTTCCTAGTGCTGCAAACATAATCCCCAGCTGGTGGTCATCCCTTGATTTCGAGAAGACCATGGTTGGCAACCATAGACACTTACATTGGGTGTCGTTCTGGGAATATGGTTATCTCAAATGGGCAGGTTACTAAAAATCTTGTGCTATACCCTCCTACAGGACCTAGCCCATCAGTGAAACCATCTAGTCATAAGAAACTTCTACCAAAGGAAGAGTCTGAATTCAAAGATGAATAATTAGGACGATTTCTTACTATTGGACAGGCCCTTTAGCTGAAAACGGAAACTTAGGATGATACAATTACTAACTTCATTAGCAACCATTTTCTATTTCAAATTCAAACCAACGAATTCTAGAATCTGTCTTGAGCTGTGAAACACAGGAAAGTATTGAAACAACAGATGGATTTGAAGAACTACCTACAACCGTGTCCCATGACGGCGTTTCTGTAGAGATAGAGCTAGGAATGACCCTAAATATCAACCCAAATCTGTCAGAATCCCAGACAAAACAGCTTCTAGATGTTCTCCAAATTCATAAAAAATCCTTCACCTGGGACTATACAGAAATGAAGGGGATTCCTGCCAATCTATGTACCCTTCATATATGCATCAAAGAGGATTGTCGTCCTATGAGAGAGCCCCAGAGGAGAATGAACCCTGCTCTGAAAAACATTGTCAAGGAAGAACTTCAAAAGCTGCTGGATGTAGGATTTATTTACCCCATTTTGGATAGCCAATGGGTCTCCCCATTGGTGATAGTTCCCAAGAAAAATGGTAAATGGTGGATATGTGTAGATTACAGAGAATTAAACAAGGTGACACAGAAAGACCATTTCCCTTTACCATTCATTGACCAAGTCTTGGATACTTTGGCTGGGAAGAAGTTCTTCTCCTTCCTAGACGGATTTAGTGGGTACAACTAGATACAAATAGCTCCCAAGGATCAGGATAAAACCACTTTCATGTGCCCTTGGGGAACTTTCACATACCGAGTCCTTCCATTTGGTCTCTATAATGCGCCTGCAACATTCCAAAGGGAAATTTTAAGGATTTTGTCTGATCTGGTAGATGACAGTGTTGAAAGCTGTATGGAAGATTTTACTCCATATGGGGACTCATTCGAAGAAGGGCTGGAAAATCTGGAAAAAATTCTTGAAAGATGTAAACGGACGCATGTCTCTTTAAGTACAGTGAAGTGCCACATGATGATGGAGGAAGGAATAGTTCTGGGACATTTTCTTTCAAGTGCTGGAATTCTTATGGACCCAACTAAGATAAAGGTAATATTTCACTTCCCAATACCCAAAACACCCACATAGGTACACAACTTTATCAGTTGCACTGGTTATTATAGGCGCTTTATAGAAATAATTTCTAAGATAGCCCATCCACTTTTTCAATTTCTGACAAAAGATGTAGATTTTGTGTGGACAGATGACTGTGAGGTAGCCTTTGTGTTGGCTTGGTGGGGCCTAACCGAGGTTCAATGTTAATTAGCCTGACAAATCCCTACACTACTGGCTCTTTCAGCATCAGCCCATGGAGCGCGAACCGAAGTCTCACCTGAAGTAGTATGGGGGGAAGTTGGAACCAAGTTTCCACACCCTAAGATGGTCATGATGTCTGTTTGTTCCTTCTATTCCTTCTATTCCTTCATCCGTGCAGGTCGTTAAGTTCTAAGGCTTTATCTATGTAGCCCTTTATTCTTCCCTTCAGTACCTTCGTGAAGGGGTATGATTGGCCTTCGTGTAGCCCTAACCTGCAGTTCAGTCACTAAAGAAGTTTGTAGAACAGGTTTCTTAGTTATTCTTAAGTGTTTATTTATCTTACTAGACAATCATAGTTATCACTGCATAAACAAATATCCTTATTTGCATTCAATTATCCAATGTAATTATATACATTTGCGCATCACATCATCATTATAAATGGAATTGATACACAATATGACAAGATGCATTAACAGGAAACAAAGACAAAAAACTTACAGAATGTTTCTCTTTATTGATATCTTCAGATGATTATAGACTCTATCTGCCCTACGCACATAGCTGCAGGGGTCTGCACACTCAGATGTGAACTTCTACCCTAGGCCTCTGCGCACTCAACTGCAGAGCCTCTACCTACACTAAGACCCAAAACTTAGACTTCTCTCCTTATCGCTCAAGACTTCTACTACAACTTATGACTTCTCAGAACTACTTAGAGCTTACTTACTTAACTACTTTTATACAATCCCATGGTCCGCAGACCATGGGTAGATCTTTTACAACCGACTTTACTTTAAAAACTAAGGGCAGATAACCCTTTATGACTCATGACACCTTCACGCTCCGCCACCATAAAATGCAGAGACTTTACAACTTTATTAGAAAATTCGATCCAAAACATGGGATTTTAGCCCCAAAACTATCCTTGGGGGACCCTGTTCCCAACAGGCCCCCAACACAAACATCGTGACTTACCCTCGAGTTACTCAATAGGCGTGAATATCTTAGCACGAAGACCTCCTGGCTCGACCCTTATGACCGCAACCTCAATAGTGCACTATGTGGCTACCTGCTTTGCGTCTTCCACTATTTGCTCAGTCACTACTCCTGATTGTCTGCCTAAAGCTTTTGCTGAGTTGCTTGCAAAGTTTCAAGCTTCCCTTGAATAGAGGTTGTGACCATGTAAGCCTCATCTAGCTAGGGCTTCAGTCGTGCCTTCAACATTGCTTCCTTGTGCAGCGTTGCCTCCACCTGCTCTTTCAGCTACTTGGCTTCTCGTAGCTTCACCAATCTCTATGTGAGCATGATGGTTCATGCTATGCATTTGACCTCATCATAGCATTGTTGTAGCTCATGCGCTTCTGTCTCCAATCGATGTACATTAGTGTCCTCCTGCAAGCTCGTCAGGACCTCGAACGACTACTCAAAAAGTTGTGTGCAGTCTGCTATTGCACTGTTAACCACCGCTCTTACCTCTATGACAGTGATTTCCCACTGCTCCTTTACTTCTCGTGGAGTTGAAGGCTGGGTCTTCAACTGTAACTCAGTGATCTGTAGGTTTCACTCCAATTGAACCCTTGCCATTTCTATATGAGCATCGCACACTTCTGTAGCCAACTTGCGGACGCACACCTAGATTGGTTCTTCCCTAGGAATGGCCAAATCTGGGATCATTCAGCATGCCTCATCAACGACCTGCATTATACGCTTGTTTTGGTTGGTCACCTCGGTCACAGCAGCGATGGCAGAGTCTCGTTGTAATGCCATTTGCTCACTGTTAATCCGTTGCTCACTAATCACTTGTAGTGCGCGGTGCTCATGGGCCCTCGACTTTGTAGTCACTCCATCCTGCAAGAGGTCGAGCACCTCACCAGGGAGCACTACCAGATTCAAACTTACTCCCTTGAGGGCACTGACAGTGGGCCTGTCTAGTTCATTCTTCATGGTCAGTGCTCCATCATGCAGTACTATCACATTGGAGGTCTTGGTGCGCAGCATCTCGGTAGCTTCTAAAGTGAAGATAGCAAGGCTAGTGGACGCTGTGCTAGCCTGTGACTCGTGGGTCTACAGCTCCTACAAACCTATCTAGATAACCCCCAAGATTAGTTGCTACTACTACTCAAACTATTGTAGGGCCTCCACGGTGACATCCCGCACCATGTCACCGATGTCATGTAAATTTCCCTCTGTGAGGGTGATTGGGTCCAACGATGTCTTAGTAGCCTTATATTTATTCTTGGACCCTCCTTTCTCTTGCTCCCTTGGACGCTTGATGTGGGCAGACATCGCCTGTGGGTCCGCGTTGTGCTACTCGGTCTGCTCATCCGTCTCTTCCTCTATCTCAGGTGAAGGTGACCTCACACCTTTATTAGAGCCCTGCTCTGTCCCTCTTGTTTGCTTTTCCGTCTACTGAGAAGCATCACACTCCTCCTAGGCCTTGTCAATGACTTCCTTCTTTCTCTTTTTGGCCAGCTGCGTCAACTTGAGCTTAGCTTCCTCCTTCTTTTTTTGCATGGCGTACTTGCTCCCTCCCACTGCCAAGTTTGTTGTGGTGTGCCATTCAGTTGGCCATCAATAAAGCACTTCATCAATGGCGTCATCTGTTGCTAGGTAAGGTAAGTCATACCATTTCTGCGCAGGTTCCTTCCCCGCCTTAATGGACACATGGTGAAAATCTGCTTTAAATTTTTCGTAGCCTTGCAGTTTGGCAAACACCGTAGGCGACAATCACAGTTTGCAATTGACGGTCATATAGATGTTCATCCCCATCAAGATCCAGAAGATTTTGCTGTCCTTGACGCATTGTGCATCCTTGGTCGCCTAGAGTGAAGTGTACTTCAATGCTTCTAGTAGGTCTAGCGCGACCAAAGCGAATTGGCTGTCCTCTGGTAGCTCCCATGCTACTAGCATAATCGATAGCAAGAGCCATGTGTAGTGGAATATCTTGCTAAGCTCCTGTGCTTCGCGACAGTTTCCTAGGAACTCTCCACGAAGATAGTTCGACCAATTGAATTGGACTCCTTTGGCACATTGGGGTACTAGCATGACAACAGGCACTGGCACCTCATTCGCATGATAGTTCCTCATCACCTTCCCTACTAAAATCTACATAGCCACCTTTGCCGTAGGGTCACAGATGCTAGATATGGCATATCCATGTGACTTCTTTAGCCGCTTAAACTTCTCTTTCATGGCCTCCAGGAGGGCCTGCTCACCACCTTTTTCGCCAAATGTCATGGCCGGATTTTATCTTGTGTAGGGCAACCATGTGATCCTGTGGATCAATCTATTAGTAAAGGGTATTGGCTCCTCCAGCCACAGACACCCATCATGCACCAAGCATACAACTACATGATGAAAAAGACTGTAATTAGGGTGTGATTGTAGTGTGACACCCATAATATGTTGAGCAGACTAGCCTTGTCTAATCCTCTAAGCCACCTTTGTGGCTCCAATGTTGTCATTCTGGTGGTTGTATCGATGATGCGGTGCATCAGCTACTCAGTCGCCAGGCGTGGGAACCTCTCATGGTCGACCAAGTCTGAGTCTTCAAGCTTTAATAGAGGAACCTGCCCCAAGTGCGGCCCTTCAAAAATAATTTCATTCAACAACAGACGGGTTTGCAAGGGGACCTTTCTCTCATCGATATATTTCAGTACCTTGGCCTTGCCCTTGTGCAGAGGGATGTACTCAGGAAACCAAGTGATAGGGTCAGCACCCTGGGCTTCAAATTCCTCCATGTCTACTCCCACATCCTCATCATCCATCGGGATGTCTTCGAGTTCTTCCTCCTCCTCTAGCTCTAGATTGATGGCTTAGCCCTTCTCCTGTGTGGTGGGCTTCTCCTTTGGTGGATTTTTTCTTGGCGACACGTCCATCGGTATTGCAGGCTGCTTACCCTTCTTATCCTTTGCACTCTCCTTGGTTGGGGTGGGATTTGGTCTCAGCATCGTTGGTGATTTAGGTACTTCTGCTAATACTTCAACAACCTCTTGAGTAGCTCCTTCTACCTCCATAACAATTTCTGGCACCGATTCCTCTACTACTTATTCGATATATATAGCTTTTGTGGGTGCTGACATAATGCTTTGCAAAAATGCTTACGATGCCTTTGGTAAGTTCACAAATGCTAGACTTGCTATCAAAGACTTGAAGAATTCCCGATTCATGTGCGCCTAATAGATCAACAACTCAATGCTCAAAATTCCAAGTGTTTTTCACTGGGCAGCCACCTGTAATTTATAGGGAATTTTGAATTCAAATCCAACCTTTCCCCCCACATTCGGTTCATTAATTCTGGATTGGCGGTATATTTTCAAGGATCTGGACCATAAATTCCATCTTAAATGTCGGTCGCCTGCTCCATTTGGCTGCATTTCTACCATCAAATCATGAACAGTGACTTTAACGGTCACTTTCTAGTTGACCTGTGTCATTTCTCCTTGGGTAGCACAACTCCCTTGACATTGCCGCGAATCCTATGACACATCCTTGCTTCGCACAATGCTCCGATCGTGCAGCTTCCCAACCCAAGTAGTGTAGTTTACAGTGCCACGCCTCCTTTTAGCTGCTTGAAGTGCTAATACTGTGTTACCTTCATAAAGTCACATGGTCGGACCACCGGTGTATGGCTTGGAGCGACTTCCATTCACCTTTCCTGGGAAGGGATCTCCATTCAATTTGATTAGATGTATCACTCCTTCGTAGGTAATCTCTTTAATTACACAGGGCCCTAACCAGTGCATTCTAAATTTTCCTCGAAATTTATCAAACTTGCTATCATATAATAAAACTAGGTCATTTACCTTAAAGGTTCGCAACTTAATGTGTCAATCATGCCATGCTTTTTTGCATTGCTTTTGGACCTGTTTGTGAAATCCAACTAGAAATATCTCTTCCTCAAGCTTAGCTAGCTACGCAAGCCTCTCCTACAAGGCTCTGCGATCCATTATACCCATGAGTGTTGCTATGCGCAGAATAACACAATGTATTCCATGGGCATCCTGATGGAGGGTTGGCCACCACAACCCTGCGCATAGAATCTTTTGTGCGGTCTCTCTCCCTGCATCATGTCCTCTCGCAGTGCCCCCATGAGCATCCACTAGGATAATGCTCCTTTCAGACTCTGCTACATATCATCGTCATATCTCATTAGACCCCATTTTGTATAGATGCTCGGCAATGACAGAAAAGTCTGCCGCGCACACCACTAACTCCTTCTGTTGGACAGTGTATCCTTCCAAGGCAGTTCCTGTCGTTAGGAAGTGTATGATATCTTCAAAATTACAATCCATGATGTGCACTGCAAATAACTACGTGTAAGGCAATCCTTCTTCCAAATTAGTGGGCTCCTTCCTTGTTTCGATACGTGACAGACGGTCTAGTCCGGCGTTCAGTTGTGTAGGTTTCACAATAACTTCAAAATCATACTCTTGGAACAATAACAACCACCTACAGGTTCTTTCCCCTAACACGGTCTTATTAACCTGGTACTTTAACATGGAATGATCCATATACATCTTAAAATGGCTACCCAACAAGTAGTGTCTAAACTTCTGGAGCACATATACCATGGCTGACCCTTCGCGCTCGGTGGTGGAATATTTCTTCTCCGCCTTGGATAACCTTCTAGTTGCAAACGCTATAGGATGGTCTAGGTCTCCTCTACCAGCCTGTGTTAGTACTGCTCCCTGCACTATACATGATGTGTCAACATGTACATGAAACTCCTTCTTCCAATTTGGGAAGACTAAAATTGGAGTGGTGACCATCTTTTCCTTCAATACATCCAAGCTTCTCTTACAATCCTCATTCTAGCAGAATGTGACATCCTTTTGCAATAACTTCTCCATAGGCATGGTGATCTGGGCATAGCCCTTGATAAAGTTTTTGTAAGATCCAGTATTCCCTAGGGTAGCACGCAGCTATTCCATACTCCTCAATGCTTCTAAGTTAAGTATATCTTCACAGGATCTACCATCAATCCCTATCTACAAACCACATGACCCAGCAGGGTCCCAAAGGGAACACAAAACAGGCACATTTTTAGATTGAGCATGATTTGGTATCTTCGACAGGTATCTAGGATCAAGCGCAAGATTTCCATCAGGTGCAAGCTTTTCGCAACGACTATGGGCGAAAAAATCGCAGGCCCATTCTTCAATATAAAAGGCATTACAGTGTACTGAAAACAACCCCACTCAGTCGCGAATGTTGTCTTGCTCGTATCCTTTGATGCGATTTTGATCTGACTGTACCCAAAGAACCCATCAGTGAAGGAATATGCTTCCTGGCCACGTATATTGTCCAACACCTCATCAGTGAATGGATTTAGGAAAGGATGATGTACACAAGTGTCATTCAACTTCCTGAGATCTACACATATCCTTATTTCATCCTTCTACTTATTTTCCTGTACCACCATTGGGCTTACCCAATCAGATTCTTGTATGGGCTCAATGATGCCTACTGTGAGCATCTTATCTAGCTCCAAGTGGACCTTCTCCTTATACTTCAGATTGAGACGGTAAGGTCTTTCCTTAACTGGCTTCGCATCAGGCTTCAACGTGATCTTCATAACACCTAGGTCCCCGATTATCCCTTTTAGATCCGTCAAGTTGGTAGGGAACAAATCGTGGTATTTGCAGAGCAATTTAGCAACTTTATCCATCGTTACGTCATCCTAGTAATCCCCAATCTTTGCAAATTTCGATTCTGCCCCCGTACCAATATTCACCTGTTTCGTTTTCAGTGGTGCGGTCATATCATGATTCTCAATTTGTGGTCCTTCAACCTCATGGTGACCTTTTATTTCAGGTATGTTAATATTTAGCAGATCCTCATCTTCTTCTTTAGTGGTTACATTGTAACATTCCAACATGTGACTCAGTTGAGTGGTCCAATCAGGGTAAATTAGGTCCAAAGGATCCTGCGGTATCCTAAAGATTGCTACTTTCACTACTTGTAGCACTTTGTCAATATAGTCCAACCCATCTTCAAAGCTGAATGTCATTATGAATCCTTCGTGTAGAATAGCCCATTCACCTGTACCATGGTGGAGTTCTGTTTCTAAGTACCAGTTCATCGGGATGACATCCAAGGTGTGACAGAACAAGTGCACCCATAGTGGTTCGGGCTTTGCTCCATAAGCCTCAGCCCATTTGGCCAAGTGTGTGGATTATCCTTCCCATCATACTTGTCTGCCATTCGTACTTTCATCTTCCCAAAGCATGTTCTCATCATCCTCCTACATTCGCACCAATCCTCAAAGCTACCCTTGTGTGTACCCCACCACATTGTGGGTGTAGCACGCAGTGCCCAGTCCAAAGCATGGAAGTGCTGCTTTTCTTGTACCTCCCTCTCAAATGCATCCAAAGAGATATCTACATCATTTAGGCCAACATAAGTAGGCAGATCTATTACCTCTGATGACACACATTGTAGGGACTGGGTCATCATGTTATAGCTTAGCATGGTTACTTCATGTAACCAATTCTGCTAGCATTCTAATTCTTCATTAGAGTCTGAGGTGTAGGAACTCTCGTGATCCCATGTAATTCCTCCATCCGCTGTTGGATTCACCCAATCTTGTTCTTGCGATGTTATCTTATAGATGCAGTCCAAATCGTTATTGCTCTCATAATCACGGACTGGTTCAGTACCACGCATAGTTCACTCGGAGTGTTTCTAGATTATCTATTTATAAGCTCCTGTAATCCTTTCATAGCCTTGCTATTGCGCAGCAAATTCATGCAGGTTTCTAGAAAGGTTGCAAGCATAGAAGGGTCCATTTCCTATTCAGGCTTATCCTTGCTCCCTAATGTTATAGACATATTTAGGTACTGAAACCCCAAACTAATATGTCTATAAACTAAGGGCTCTTTAGTCCTTAAAAGTGTTGTTTCATACCCTAAAGGATCATGGTCAACTGATTACATCATTTCGCAGAAGTTCCACCTGAAAAACTACTCAGAACTAGCCAAAACTGGACCATACTGATTGCTCCATGGTCAAGGTGTGATGCACACTGGTTGCCACACTAGCTAGGTGCGATGCATACTAAAATGGCCTTCTGTGGGGTGTGACGTGCGAGAATATACAAATGGCGGAGAAAGTTTGCTAAGTGGATGATCATGGAATCTTCCAGAAACTTCTCTTGTGACACTTACCTCTCTGAATTCGCCTGGGGATGAGTAAGAGATCAATGAAATCTCCAAGTGGAACCAAGAACTATCAGTGGAATGACACTAATCAAAAAGCCAGAGCTGACTCACACCCTTGCAAGGCATCTATAAATGGATCTCGCATCTGAGAGATCTTGAGGCTGGAATTTTGTATTTTGTAAGGAAGTGTTGTTGGTTTATCTGTGAGAAGAGACATTGCATTGTTGGGTGATTTGCTTATTCATGAGGTGAAGAGGGCTTCTACACTGGGAAGATGATGCTAGATCAGATAGATGGGTTGTAATCCTATCTTTCACTATTAATAAAGATCTTTGAGTTTTCATCCATATAATTGTGCATTTGTGAATCTTATTGTTTATGAATGCAATTTTATGGTCAATGTGTTTTTTATTATGCATTGTTTATGATGTTTTAGATAGAGATGCTTTGATGGTTTTCTGTTACTTTAACTCTATAGGTATTCTTTGAAGCGGGACAAGTAGGAGAGGAGTGGCAAATTCTATCAAGGGAAAGAGAAATAAAGCTAGGATCAAAGCGGAAGATCCAGGTTGGTCCTCTTTTCTTCCCTCTTATCTATTACACTTAAAGGAAATCTCGAATTGATTTGATTGTTTGTTTCTAAGATAGCTACCCATCTTAGTGGGAATAACAGTTTGAATCAACACTAGCTTTCCTTGAAAAAAAATGGCAACTCCGCTAGGGAGCGAATAGTTTGTTTATTGTTTGCTTTATAAACTACAGATGGAGCCTGAAGTTAGCCAACTAGCCTTCGAAACGCCTTTGCTATACAATTGCGAAGTAGATGAATTCTGCTTCAGTCAATATTTGGGTTGGTTTATGAACTGAACATCTGACTTACAAGCATTGTAAGTGCCCTTGTGGTAGCTCATAACCTCATAAGATCTTACCCCTATACTTTGTTCTTACTGTCCATCATAACTCAGACTAAATCACTGAACTTAGCTGCAAATTTTGATCAAAAACCAAGCTCAGTTTCGCTCCGTGGTCCATCACACTTCTGTAACTGGGAAACTTGTATGCATCACACCTACCATGTGTTGCAGGTGAGATGCATCCCTATTTCCCTGTGTTGTAGGTGCGATGATTGAGTGATATTGTTTTTTATCTCTGAAAGTTGTTTTTTTTCTCCTTGTTTTCAGCTCTATTTAGTAGTTTTTCTGTTCATGATCAGTATCTTCTTGCTGAAACCTTCTTCCTTCACATATTTTAGCCTCCATTAGTTAGGAATTATAGATGGTTTTGTGTATTTGTGAATCATTTATAGTCTTCCTTTGTTGAAAGTAGCTTAATCGAACTGTCGTTTTTGATGCAAGTGTCGTAATTGTCATTTTGTATCAAAATAAGAGTGTCGTAAAGTCTTCCTCTTCTAGATAGTTGATTGTACTTTTGTCATTGTGCTTGATTTGAGTTATTAGTATTTGAAGTGTCGAAAACAATTTTCAATTCGAAATTGAAAAGTGTCATCTTAGTCTTCCTTTCGTTTTGAAAAGAAATTGTTAAAACTGTCGCTTTAAAAGAAAATAGTTTAGATCTGTACTTATCTTTCCTTTTTGGCATTCACACATTAAGGAAGCAGAAAACAGATACATGCATGTGCATTTGCATTTTGACTACATGAAAAATTTGATTTAGGAAAGTGCATTTAGTGTGTGCTCTATGCTCTTTGCTGAAAGAAAAAAATCATAATCTTCTTTCCTTTGTAGCTAGGATTTTCATTGCTAAAAGAAAATAAACGACTGTTTATCATTTTAGATTGCATATTTAGGAATTTTACATCTACATCACATGGTGAACCTTGAAAGAAAAAATTCTAAGCAAGATCAACTCTAAAATAAATCTCAATGAACATAAATATGCTTTGGAACCTAATGCAACACATCTAGAAGTCTAGGCTAGAGACATGTTTCGGCATCATAAAACCTGGTAACTATCGTTTTCATCGAAGGTTGGGTGATTCCTCCTCTTTGATATGACAAGTTCCAGTACGGACTTGTGCTCCCCATACCGTCAAGTATATATTGGGAGACCACAATAGGTCGATATCCTTTATCCTTAGGAAGTCGTGTCTGCTGCTCTATCGATCGCAATGCACTGAACACATTATTCTAGAAAATTGACTGCCGTACATAAGTCCTTGGTAATTTCTCTATCATTTATCACCAAGGAATATTTTGCAGTTTTGCGATAAGATTGGTAATCCCTCTGTTACACAGTAATTTGTCACTGTCTTCATCCCAGTCTCCCTATTGTGTCACGTGTCCAAGTCATACATGCTCATATTAGACAAATTCTCTCTGATGTTGCCAAATGACCCACTTTTCCTAAGTTATTTGCCTCATCGCGTCTGTTGGCTTAATAAACATGCTGAAGGGCGCTCTAAAACAGTCCAGAAGTGTTGCCATCATGAAAGTACACTTGATTCCCACGATGGTCCAATTTTATGTGCCAGCACGAGATTGCTTGTAATCTTCAGCGATGACCTGACTAGCTACGTTATTCAATAGCGATGTCAGTGCAGAAGATCAGTTATGTGCCTGCGATGATCCAGATTGGGCGAATTTGTTCCAACAGTCAGCCTTCCAGATGACTCCAGACCTAGTTGTTGGCATAGTTTATGTCGCCCTCCTTTCTCTGGCGTGGCTGTTCCATCATTTGTGCTACCTTCCTTGGAGATAAGCTCATTCTTCCACCTTTCATGGAGACTCCTCCTATTTAAACTCTCACCATTGCTATGTGCTGATAGTTTTTGAAATGGTTGCTGATAGTTGACTAGTGTAGCAGTGCTGTTAGTGTTTGTGAGTTTGCTAGATGGCTGGTGTGAGTGTGACAAGTGTGGTATTGTTGATAGCTTGTGGAAGGTTGTGAAGTGCCCTTGATCTTGTGTAAAAATTGTGAGTGAGAGAGACTTGTATGTTGGGAGATCCATCTTCAAAGAGTGAATGCTTGAGGAACATAATGGCTGGACCCTTCTGAGAAGGCTTGTGACATCAAGACTTTGGTTGTAAGGTTACTCTTATTTCATTATTAATTCAATCAATTATGTTTTCCTATGTCTTGTATGTAATGTACTTGATAGCTCATGACTTCTTGACTTTGTGAGTAAATAGATCATTGTTGTTCTAGTTACATGCTTTGTTTTATTTCCTTTTCATTATTTTAGGTTGATTACTCATTAGGAGAAGGAAGCGGAAGCTGGAGCAACGCAACGGAACTCCATCGACCACCGGTTGAGGTAGGCCTCCAACTATGACTGTTTAAGGAAAGCTATTGTTGATCTGTCCTTGTTTGTGACTAGACCCACTCTAGGGGAGGGGTTGCCTCTATCTGTAGAGGGAACACTTTCCTGCATCACAAATTGGCGACTCCGCTGGGGAGCTTTGGCCTTTGTTCATTTCTTGTTTCCTCTTTTCTTGATTTTTGTTTTGGTCTCTTTGAAGTTTTGGGGATTAGTTACCAGTCTTCTGAGTTTCCTAGCCTAATCTGGGAACACCCTTAATTTGATTGAAGATTTTACTGTTTTTGATTTGGGAGTTTTTGGTTCGCCTGTTACTGTTTTGAACATCATCATGGCTTTAAATTTAACAGTCGCGTTGTCATTGCGTCCACCCTTTTGTAATATCCTGTTCATCGCGTTATTACGCCTAATAGTTGCAATGGTTCTGTAAATCGGACCATTGAGGAAAATTCGTGTACTTCCACGCTGACATCGCTCTGTTGCTGCAGCGTGTTCTCTATCAGCACTTGTTGTTTGTGTATCACCCACGCTGATTGTTGTAGAATTGATTTTTTCAATTCTACCTCCTGAATCCATCAGTCTTGCTAGTCCCTTGCTGTTCTCACTTTTTTGATAACTTGTTTTTCACTGTTAATACGTTAAGGCACTCTCTTGTGAGCTTTGTTGAATGAATCTTGTTTTTTGGCTTCTATGACCTAGTTTCGTTGTTTCATGTCTTTTGGATTAGTTTTGCTTGGTTGCTTCGTTGCTTAAAGATTCGTTTGAAGCTTGCTGTTGGTTTGATTGAGCCTTCCGCTTTGCTTGTTTTGGTTGAATGTTTAGTGATTGTTATTGGACCAATCTTGGCATTGATTCGATTTCTCTTCACTACCCAGACATAGATTACAATTGTTTGGATCAACCGTTTTTTCCACCTTTGCTTGTTGCTTGTTTGCTTTTTTTTTTAGATTCAAGAGACATCAAAATCAAAAGAATTTCATTCATTATACGAAAGTGAAAGTGAATTTTTATTTCAAGTTTACATATTGGAAAGCGAAGGTTTGAATCTCTCATTATTAGTATCTGTGCGCTTTAGGAATTTATGTCTGTTTTCATTGAGTGACTGCCTTTTTTGTCTTGGTTTTCTTGGTTTGGGAATGATCTCTCTACCCTCACGTAGGTAGGTGTTCATCGAAGGAAAAGGATATTTCATTCATTCTAGTTGCATCCTACATTTTGTTATATACATACGATAAGGCCTGAAAACTGAAACATAATCCAAGATCAACTCTAAAATGAACTGAATAAATCTAACAATGCATTGGAACATAACACACAATATTTAGAGGTCTAGGCTAGAGACGTGCTCCGACGTCGTTAAAGCTAGTCACTTTTGTTTCCACTCAAGGTTGGGTGATTCCTTCTTCTGTGACTCAATAGTGGTCCAGTATGGAATTGTGCTCCCATGTACCATCGAGTATATGCTGGGAGACCCCACTAGGTTATCATCCTTTATCCATAGGAAGCCGTGTCTTCCACCTTACAAGTTGTAACACACCAAACACAGCATTCAGGAAGATTGACTGCCGTACGGAAAGTCCTTGGTTTTCATATGACTGCCAAGGTGTATATGCAGTTTTACGGATTTGTCTGGTAAACCTTTTTGCCTAGTTCTCTAGAGTAGTCACTTTCATTCCTTTTCGGACTCCCTGAAAGAAAAGGTCCATCTAAGCACTTGTCACTTCAGGATCATTAAATATTCGAAGGCAACTAGAGTCATCTTTTTGTCATTTTCTCGACTCTTTAAAGATGAAAAGGTCAAGTTCTGTTCCTGTGTCTTAAAATTTATTCGGCCACGATTCACATTTACCCTGTTAGATCTTATTTGCGTTAGCTTGAGTAGGGTCCTTTCTCGTTAGTTTTCCTAGGATTTTTGAATCATCATCCTGGCAGAATCACCGATCCCATCTCCCGTTCCAAGTGACCAAGGGTCTCCTTCTTCTGTTGCTCTTGAGGTACCGGTTTTCAGTGATACTCTCCCTGTTATTCCGAGTATCCAACCGATTAACTCTCATGTTCCAGAGGATGAGACTTACGATATTCACTAGAACCCCGTTTGGGAGCCTTCTGAAGAAGATATTCCCGGTAATCCTCCTAACATTTCGGTCCCAATGTCTTCTTCTGATATGGAGAACACATCCCCTGTCACAAGTGAAGAATCTGTTGCGACGAGTGGTGAAATTCCCACCTCAACGGAAACTAAACCTTTTCATATCACCCCTCTTGGTGTTACGTTGCCTTTACGCTATAAGGCTTTGAGGGATGTTATGGGTTCTAGGACCCCCCTTACAAGTTCTATGAGGTCCCACACCGTCACTCCGACCTCGGAGTCCTTTATTCCTCAAATTCACAATGTGTTTGTCAGCTCAGTCCCGACTATTCCGAATGTCTGTGTGGCTTCTTCAACCCTTGTTGTTGGTGCTATTACTGCATCCTCTGTTGTGAACTCTATTGCTGGACCTTCTTCCGGGTCAGAAAATAGTGGCCCATCGGCATCGGTATCCGGAGTTGTCGATCCTACACTACATGCCCCACCTTCTCTAGTTTCATTCCAGTAGGGGGGGCATACGACCCATATTTTCATCCTCTTCAGAATACGGATCCTCAAAATCCATTTCATTAATATGATTCTAGAAGAGCTCATCTCTATCATCACGGACCTTTGCCACCTCAGCCTGTGGTTGAGGTCACGGTCCCATTATCTGTTGCTTAGAACACCACTGGTTATGGCGATGGCCAAGTATCGCCTGCACATCTTTAGGGACCACCTTATCAAGGCCAGCCGTCTTACGTACAACCCTCTTATGGGTAGCAGTATTACGGACAGTCTTATCTAGGGCAACCTGGAGGCCCCTAAGGACAACCCTTCCAGGGACAACCTTCGGCCTCTGGTGGTCCATCTTTTACCTATTTAGTGCAACCTTCTGGTAATCCGGTACAACCTTACATGCAATAAGGCCAACCTAGTATCTAGCAAGGCTACCCTTCTGGGCAACTCGGTCAACCTTACGTTCAGCAAGGCCAACTCACTGTCCAGTCTGGTCAACCATTTGGACAAGTCGGTCGGCCTCAAATCCAATTAGGTCAACCAATTATCCAGTCTACTGAGCCATCTGGTCTATCAGGACAACCCTCAGTTGTGCAAGGACAACCCAACACCCAGCAAGCTCAACCTTCTAGGAAGATGGGCCAATCTCAATCTCAACTAGGTCAACCTTCTGGCCAGGTGGCTCAGCCGCAATTCTCTCAAGGACATCCATCTGGGCCTGCTCAGCCGGGCACTCAAATGATTGTTGTTTCTCAATCTCAACCCAGTTTTCAGCCCCAGGCTGGGCTCTAGACCTAATCCGGTCTTCAAATGCAGGTTGGATCTCAATCCCAACTGGCCTATCAAACGCAACCTACCTCCTAGGCTTAGTTTGGAGCCCAATCACCTTATGGTTTCCAGCAATCCTAAGGACAAACTCAATTTGCCCCGTATCAAAATTATCAACAACTGTAGGTGACTCCTTATAAGAATTACCAGCAATCGTATGTCGCTCCTGCAGGCCAAGTTGGTAATCAATGGAATTCTGGGGGGAAAATCCAGGGTCAGCCATCCTATAACCCCTATGGAAAAAATCCCTACGGACAAAACCCTCTGGGCCAAATTCGTCCGGATAGAATCAATGGGGGAAATCAGCAGCTGGCTAGAGCTCTGGTACTACCTCCTACCCACGGCCTTAGATGTCCTTTAACCCTCAATTACCCTTTTTAGCAACGTTGGAATTATCGGATGTGTCCAAACTGACAAATGATCCTATCCTTCATAATCTGTATTGGCCCCCGGTTCCAACTAAGATTCCCGGTAATTGTCCCAAATTCGATGGTAAAGCTGGAGAAGATCCGCAAGCCCACGTCATGACTTCTAATCTATGGTGTTCATCGAATTCGTGGCTTGATGATTCAATCCGGCTTCACCTTTTTCAAAGGACCCTCACTGGATCTGCTACTAAATGGTATATTGAGTTAGCTCGTGGATCTTTTCAGGATTTTAACTCATTGGCTATGGCATTTTTAACTCATTTTCAATTGCCGATTCGATATGAAACAGGCACACACCTTCTGACATCCTTAAAACAAACAACGGCTACGCATATCTCTGATCATATCCATGAATGGAGACAGCGTCATCATTTGATTAAGTTTTGGATTCTCGATCAGCTTCTCACCGACTGGTTCATGACCTCATTCGTCAGTCCGATAGCATGGGACATTGCTATGGGGGCATGTCTAACTGAAGAGCAAGCCATTGCACGTGCTCAATACTTTGACTTGGTTTACTCCCAATCCGGTACACTATATGATTATTTTCCTGATGCCCCAAGACCTGGAACTTTCAAAGCCCTGCCAACACCATCTGTTGACGGTGTCATTGGTTCTGTTAATCTGCCTTCTAAGAAGTCTTCTACAAACCATGGGAAGAAAAAGTCGAATGATCTAAATGAAAATACTTCTCAGGCTATATCCAATTCTGGTAGTACTTCCGAGGTTAATGTCGTCTAGTCCACCACAGTGGACAAAGCCTCAAAAGGAAAGAAGAAGTGAAAAGGATAGAAAAAATATGATCAACCTAAGCAGAATTCCCCTAAACCTCCACTCGAGGAAGGTGCCAAACACAAGCCCAAGTATCCTTGTCTCATCTGTGACGAAGACCACTATACCAAAGACTGCCCGAGGCGGTCTGAAGTTAGTCGTTTGTTGAAAGGTACTCCTGGGACTCCTGCCATACTCAAAGAGCCTTTTCCCTCTCAGCAAATGCAAATGGTGGCTGATCCATCCCAATCCTCTTCTCTCTTTGGTTCTCAAGTATTTATGGCTGGGACGATTCCTATCCATATTAGTACTCGGGCAAAAGAGTATCTGTCGCCTACTGGGAAAGAGCCTGAGGTTCCTGTTGGTCAGGTAAATCCCCTGTGCGGACAGAGGCGATCCCACTAGCCTATAACAAAACTAGCCACAATCAAACCACGCTGCTACGCAAGTTCCTAGTTATGCATCAAAGGTGAATCAAGAAGACCAACCTGGAGTCCAACGCTATGATTGAAGCAGAGTTGATATCCCCGCTCCCTCGCTCCAGCAGATCATAAACAAACACTTGGACATGCAAAGGAAGAGACAGATACCAACATAAAGGCTACTAAGGCACAACTATATTTCAGTCAGAAAGGAAATAAATCAACACATCACCATAATAGACAATGAGATTGGAACTATAATAGCAGTCGCTCATCAATTAATAATAAACAGGAAAAGTTACAACCATTGTTCTGACATCGACCCTTCTCCTGGCTGGGCGAGTAACTATATGTGTCTTGCAATGCATCTCCTCTCCGGAAACATAACCTCTCTAGCATTCACTAGCATTCCTCCAAGAACTCAGGAACTCAACCTCTAACACTCCATGACTAACGATTATCACTACTATCACTTCTATCACTGGCTTGTCCAATGCATAATGACAAGCTTATATAGATGAAGAAGGGAGGAGGATACGATGAACCGGGACACCTTTTGTGGATTAACATTATCCCCCAAAAGCCATTAAAGATGGAGATAGGATAGAGCTCGACATAAGGCTGATTTTTTATCCTCAAAAAGCTCCATGTAATGAAGGAAACAACAGTCGGGCGTGCGTTAAGGCAAAAAGCATGACCAAACTTGGTTGGCGCGACTGTTTCTCTAAGACAGAGCGCCAATGGTCGTGCCCTCTTTTGAGGATCTCCATGATTGGCGCGGGTAAGATACTGTGGACTTGCGCTAATGGAAAAAGAGCACTTTTCAGGGATAATCTGCAGGAGGTGTCTTCAGGGAACATGAAGTACATACTCAAGGGAACATAATGCAAGTGTTTTTAGACTTTGTCACTTCTTATAACTCCCGGGATGAGTCCTCCAAGGTACGACAAGAGGAGTAACAGGGATGGTGACAAATTACTGTGTAACAGATGCCCCCTAAAGCATGAAGTCCGAGAGGTGGAGAGGGGTGAAATGCTTTACAAGAACACACAAGAACACATAAGAGCACATATAGTTACTGCTGCCGAGGATCTGTATTAAGAGACATGACTGATAGTTCAATTACATGATGTACGTGGTATGGTCGCAGCCATCCATAAGAGAGTACATAAATAATCTAGATCCATAGTATGGACGCAGCCATCTGGTTAGGGTCAATGAATTGACTCAGGTATGGTCGCAGCCATCCAGTGAATGAGTCAAGTATCAAGAATCACGCCTGGATTACAACAGACACAATCCAGGGTCTTGCGCTCCATCTTGCCCCGAACAAGAGTACAAGTTCAAGCATGTGAATATATGAGCTGAAGTCGAACATGCATGAACATCGTCTGATTACCAATCAATAGTGGAAACTGTTAACAGACGCGAGAGGTACCACCAATAATGACAATGGCCCTCAAGGTACTATAGGTACAATCTACGGCGTGTGAATCAATGATCTGAAGTCGAACACCCGTAGAATCATTCGATCGGAGGCCAATGATGAAAACCTCACGTCGAACACGAAGAACCTGCCATTGAGGCATGCAGGCTCCAAGGCACTGGAAAGGAGTCTCTAGATCAACTTCCTGGATAATGAGTTGAAGTCGACAGGAAGTGACCTTGATCGAAGGTGGGCCATAATGTTTCCCACATCATCGACACGAGACAGAGAGATAATGTTGTGAATCAAGATTGTGCGAACTATCAGAGGGAGGTTGTTTCTTTGCAGAGGTCAACTTCTCTTGAACATATCGGCGGCACATTAACGGAATTGGCAGTATTTGACATCAATGTATCAAAGGTCATGATGACGAGGCAATGAGTGGATGAGAGGTCAAATAAAGTACCCAATTCCATGGAAGCAAGTGAAAGCTATGAGATGAAATATCCCCACCCTGGACACGAAAGCAGAAAAGTGCCATGTTCAAGAGCGACATACTGCCGTCACGGTAATAATTATGGTTCAAAAATTTTCTTTTCCCCCCCGCCATTTCTGGCGAGTACCCCAGTTATTTTTAACAAGCTTGATGGGGATAGAATATGCTTGTGTTGTGACAAAATCTGATGTCATTAAGTTTTAACGAGTCTGACAAAGGAAGAACTCGGCGTCTTTTCATGTTTAGAGAGTTTGAAAAGACAGCAGAAAAGGAAACTCCAGGGATGTCCTTTTTCGTAAAGTTGTGTCTCTCGGGCCCGAAAAGGTATAAAATAATACCCGAAAGAACCACTCGATCATTACGATCGAGGAGTACTTTTCATAATTAGTGATTTTGACCTGAAAAAGTAAAAAAGCGGTCAAAACCACGTCGTTTCGCAACCATTAACGAGTTTGAAACGACAAAAACCCGGTAATCTTTTTATGTTTTAACGGTCGTCAAAAAGAACTTAAAAAGACCGCCCCTTATTACCATTTAACGAGTCAAGAGGAGTGACTCGGCAATCTTTTCCTCTTTAAATGGTCAGAAAAGAGCTGAAAGCGGACCTCCATTTTTATTTTCTTTAACGAGTCAAAAAGGAAAAATACTCGGCAATCTTTTCATATTTTACGAGTCAGAAAAGAGCGTAAAGGCGACTCGTCCTGAAGGAACGAGTGGTATAAAGGATAGCAACTGGTTCCGGTAATGGTGGAACTTACTCGAAACATGTAAAGGTTAAGAGGCTGGCTAATAAAACCACTCATCGCTGCGGTTCCTCAGGAAAGGAAAAACAACCAAGTGAAAGCATATGATTGGCCAAAAAGATGGTGGCGATGGAATGAAACAACCAAGGCTCATCTAGCAGAATTTAGTGGATAAAAGGCAATCACGGGATGTAAATGGGTTCATTTTTACACAAGCTTGAACCATGGAGAACTTTGCTTGTTAAAATTTTTTTGTTGCATGCCCCCAGCATGATCATACAAATCGAGGTACATGCCCCCAGCATGATCATACAAATCGAGGTACATGCCCCCCAAGCTTCATGGCATTCACGGAGTGTATGGAATGAAGGTTTACTTGGAAAGACTCGATTTTGAAGGAGGATGCATGCCCCCCCCTCCCCCCGGGGCAGCTGTCGTCATCGGAATGATGGAGTGGATGCTGGGGCATTTCCTGTGGAAATAAGACCATTTAGGAATGGTAGATGACTATATGTGAAGTGTGAACTGGGGAATGAAAGTTGGTCTACGACTTTAATCGTCCTTCCTTCATGCGGAAAGCACATCACTCTGAAGAGTGAGGACACAATAGCACGTATGCGATAAATATAGTCTCGTCCAAGGAGTAAATTGTAATCTAACGGACCTTGGACTACCATGACACCCATTTGAATAGTCTTCCCTTCTAATGTGATAGGTACATTGGGAATAATTCCTAAAGGTCGAGTGATTTCTCGATGGAAACCTGTGAGGTTTCTCATCTCAGGCAGAAGCAGTGGGGAACCAAGTGCTTCCCAAGCTGTTAAAGAAAGGATACTCACAGGAGATCCCTCATCAATAATTGTACCGGCCATAACCATGCGGTAGACTTGAACTATAATTCGAAATGGTATGGAGGCTGGTAACCGAGGATTGACTAGTTGATCCCAATTGAAGGAAACAACTAGGTTGCTTGGAGGTGGGATTGGATAGACAGCCGGATATGATTCTGATGGACTTTCTTCCTGGTGCGAAGGAATGAGAGGGATGCTCACTTGATCATTAGAGTCTATGTTGATGAATAGAATTTGGACGGTGGGATCTTCATTCTTTGCAGTGATAACATCATCTGAGGAGGTAACTTCTGAAGGCAAAACCGGGTCACTTGTAATTTGGACCGTTTGACTTTTGTCTGGTTTGGATTCAGGTGTAAGATCATCTAAGGCTGGAATTTCTGAAAGCAAAACCGGGTCACTTGTAATCTGGACCTTTTGACTGTTGTCTGGTTTAGATTCAGGTGTAAGATCATCTAAAGATGGAACCTCTGTAGGCAAAACTGGGTCACTTGTAATCTGGACCTTTTGAAAGACCGGGTCAACTGTAATCTGGAACTGTGGACTTTCGTTTGGTTTTGACTCAGATGGTTCATCTTTGATGATAGAGTGGTGTGTAGATGATGAATGTAAATTAACACTCGTTCCAACTAGGGACTGGTCTGGAGCTGGCGGAGCATAGGTAGGTTCAGGAAGAGAGGTCTGGACCAAAGAGGAATCATGTTTGATCACTTGGTTAGTGGAGAGATGATCTGGAGTCGCAAAAAGACGCTGATATCCAGTGGGTAGTTGGGGTAAGGGAGCCGACAGACTTGCCAAAAGATGGGAGGCTTCATCCATAAGTGGACAAAGACGAAGGAGATGATTACCTTCACAAAGTCGACAAGGGAAACGAACCTTCCCTTTTCTCTTACCAACTGACAAGGTATCGTCGATTGGCGACGACAAGGAGTGAGTTGGGTCACGGGACCATATATCGAGGATCCTGGGAATACCAGGACAATCAGAAAGAAAGTGGTCCTCCTTGCATAATCGACAAGGAGACCTAGCCTTCCGCGGAGGAGCAGAAGGTGGTTCCACTTCAGATATTTTCGTGGTAGATGCGACCTTTCCCTTAGGAGACTTCTTCTTGTTGGTCTTCTTCTTCTTTTTCTTAGCCACCTGGTTAGTGAAATCCACGGTTTCACCAGGCGAAATAGAAGATGAGGACGCAACAATGGGCGAAGAAGGGAAGGGGTCCACCTTAGAATCAACATGGTGTTGTTCGGGTGGAGGAGGTGGTGGCGGAACAGGAGTCACCACACTTGAGACCATCGAGTTTGAAAACAACCATATGGGTAAACCAATGGTCAACCCAGGCAAAGACAATGTTGCGATATACTGAACACCGACATTTCCAACAGAAGGAAATGGACGAGGGTTCCCATCAGGAGGAACACCTTGGCCGGTGGGCGCCGGGAAGGCTGCCATTGAACGAGAAATAATTCTACTCAAGCTAACGCAAACAGAATCTAATTGGGTAGATGTTGTCGTGGCCAATAAATTTTAAGACACTGAACTTAGCCTTTTCATTTTTTAAGAGTCGAGAAAAGGATAAAAGATGACTCTAGTCTCCTTCGAATATTTAATGAGCACGAAGTGACAAGACGCTCACAGGCACCTTTTCGTTTAGGGAGTCCGAAAAGGATCAAAAGTGACTGCTCTGGAATTCTAGGTAGAGGGTGTGCCAAACTTTTCGCAAAACCACAGAATACTTTTTAGGGTACGGGTGGTCAATCTTCGTGAATGCTGTGTTCACTGCATTGCGAATCGTAGGGCGGCTGACACGGCTTCCTATGGATAAAGGCTTTATTCCTATAGGGGTCTCCCAATATATATGCGACGGTACGTGGGAGCACAGTCTGTATTGGCACCTATCGTTTCACCGTGGAGGAATCACCCAACCACTCGACGATAAACTACCAGGTTTAAAGACGCCGGAACACGTCTCTAACCTAGACCTCTAGAGTATTTGCGTTATGTTCCAATGCGTTGTTATGTTCATTGAGTTCGTTTTAAAGTTTATCTTCGATTATGTTTCAGTTTTTGGTCCTACCATATGTGATATCTCAAAAACTTCTTAAATGCAAACTATATGCCAAAATTATATCATTTGATTCGATGAATTCTATCTACAGGAGGGTTGAGATCTTTTCACAAATGAAATGATCACTCAACAAATAACAAAGATCCTAATGCAGCTAATAACAAGAAATGAAATTTTTCTTTTTCTTTTTAATAGCAACAAATAACAATAAATGCTAACTAATATGATGCAAAAGATTTTTTTGTTTTTCTTTCCTTTAAGATGGCATGATGCATGTAAACAAATTTTAAGAGATATGCACAATCCAAGTTCACTCAATGAAATAGAACCAATTCTGAAACACCAAAATGAACCATGCAAGCAAGGAAAAACACAAAAGACTTTCACTGAACCATGTAATCTAAGTTCGAATGAAATCGAGTGAAATCCAAAGAGGCTAGAAGTGAATCACTCAGAGTATAGAAGATCAAGCTTTAACAAATCACTGGATTGGTGCAGAACACGACCAACAAGTTGACTGGATAATCAAGAGATCAAAACTTCCCACAGAAGGCTAGACATGCAAAGTCACTAGATATCCTAGGGCTGAGACAAAAATCAATAGAAATAAGCAAACAACTGAAGGATAAAGGCTAAGACCAGTCAAGCAGAGGTTCAACACAGTTCCAGAGGCTGTAAGAGATATAAAAAGAGACTGAAAGAGCTTTCCATCCACACACAGGTAAAATTTACAAAGCTGGCGTGACTGTCAGCCTACAACTTGCGCTACCACAGGATTGGCGCGAGTTGCTTTTGAGCAACATGCGCCAACTAGCGCGACTGTCAGAGAAATAACCGCACCAATTAAGCTTGCCGGCTAGAAAAATAAATGATACGACCTCAGGTCGGGTTGACAGTGCTCAGATGGGTCAAACAGTAAAGAATAAACTCAAAACTGACTCAGGAAGCTCATTCACTCAAGCAAACAGAAGAAAATTAACATGCAAGACAAAAATCAAATAGCTACTCCCCAGCGGAGTCGCCAAATTGTTGGTCAGGTAAATCCCCTCTGCGGACAGAGGCGATCCCACTAACCTATAACAGAACTAGCCACAATCAAACCACGCTGCTACGCAAGTTCCTAGTTATGCATCAAAGGTGAATCAAGATGACCAACCTGGAGTCCAATGCTATGATTGAAGCATAGTTGATATCCCCGCTCCCTCGCTCCAGCAGATCATAAACGAACACCTGCACATGCAAAGGAAGAGACAGATACCAACATAAAGGCTACCAAGGCACAACTATATTTCAGTCAGAAAGGAAATAAATCAACACATCACCATAATAGACAATGAGATTGGAACTATAATAGCAGTCGCTCATCAATTAATATTAAACAGGAAAAGTTACAACCATTGTTCTGACGTCGACCCTTCTCCTGGCTGGGCGAGTAACTATATGTGTCTTGCAATGCATCTCCTCTCCGGCAGCATAACCTCTCTAGCATTCACTAGCATTCCTCCAAGAACTCAGGAACTCAACCTCTAACACTCCATGACTAACGATTATCACTACTATCACTTCTATCACTGGCTTGTCCAATGCATAATGACAAGCTTATATAGATGAAGAAGGGAGGAGGATACGATGAACCGGGACACCTTTTGTGGATTAACATTATCCCCCAAAAGCCATTAAAGATGGAGATAGGATAGAGCTCGACATAAGGCTGATTTTTTATCCTCAAAAAGCTCCATGTAATGAAGGAAACAACAGTCGGGCGTGCGTTAAGGCAAAAAGCATGACCAAACTTGGTTGGCGCGACTGTTGCTCTAAGACAGAGCGGCAATGGTTGCGCCCTCTTTTGAGGATCTCCATGATTGGCGCGGGTAAGATACTGTGGACTTGCGCCAATGGAAAAAGAGCACTTTTCAAGGATAATCTGCAGGAGGTGTCTTCAGGGAACATGAAGTACATACTCAAGGGAACATAATGCAAGTGTTTTTCGACTTTGTCACTTCTTATAACTCCCGGGATGAGTCCTCCAAGGTACGACAAGAGGAGTAAAAGGGATGGTGACAAATTACTGTGCAACAGTTCCCTCTAGCACTCCTCTGCCCAGTTCTGGTCCGCTCCATATCGAGAAGCCTAGCACTGAGGCACCCGTCCGACCCCCTCCTAAAGTTGTACTCCAGAAATCTTATCATGCTGCTAAGCACTATAGCATCATTGAAGACTTAGCCCAGGCTCCCTCAGCTATGTCCACTTTAGAAGTTCTCCAGAGTTGCCCCTCTCAGAGGAAGTCCTTGCTATCGGCCATTGGTGGCATCGACCCAGCTGACTCGGATTTGATTACTTTTGACCTAGAAAGACATATACCAATATTGCCTCACCAAATTTCCTTCCTTATTCAGGTCATCATCAATTCAAAAAAGATTCATCGTACAGTCATTGATGAAGGCACTTCAACTTGCATCATGTCTGTTGCCTGTTGGAAGGCTATTAGTTCTCCGACTCTAAGCCAGTCTCCTACGACCTTGGAAGCCTTTGATGGGAGAGAGTCTCGCCCTTATGGTATAGTATCCCATTACTTTGGAAGGTGTTGTGCCCTACAACAACCCCCCATTTCATATCATTCTTATTTTCAAAAATTAACATATGGAATGGGTCCCTTTTAAAATTTTGGCATCAATGCTTGCATGTTCAAAAAAGGCCGCATAATCAAATGAGTTTTCAGGTATTTAAGCCTTTTTGGGATATCAATATTTCAAATAATAAATAATCTTTTGTTATTGCGATAAAGCGATCGCAAGATCGCATATCGCAACAACATGAGAGATGCATTCAAATGGCATTTTGGTCTCCGCCGATGCGATATCACTATCGGCGATCGGCAATGTTACATGCACACCACTAACGGCTCATAACTCATGTCCCGACGCGACGCGATATCGGCGATCGGCTATCGGCGATACCTCATGTGAAACCGCTTTATGATTTAAATCCCAACCCGATGCGATATCGCTATCGGCCGTCGGTAGAATTCCACACACTTCGGTGAGGCACCCGGTTCCTACCCACGATGCGATGCGATATCGCAATCGGTAACCCCAAACCATTTTATATGCACCTACTTCTGTTTCCATGCGCTAGCCCGATGCGATATCGCTTATCGGCTGTCGGCACGATCATTTTGTGATAATTGTGCAGCACCTATTCCTCGAAGCGATGCGATATCACTCATCGGTGGTCGGCAGTCTTAAAAGCCATCACTTAAAGCTTTAATTTTATATTCATATCCGGTTGACAAAGCACGAATCCCAAAATGCCGTTAATGCAAGGGATAAGGTAATGCGTGCGTATTTAAAAGATTTTGCCCCTTCGATTAATGAACACCTGCGTTTAACCTCCAGAATATATGTTGCACGCTTAAGTGAGTCATTCACCCGGATAACGGTGTAATCATCACATTTAATGGGTAGCAGGCCTCAAATCACCATTAATGCATCTGCAATATCCTCTTAGCGATTGGATCCGCAGCCACTTTTGAAAATTAATCTTGGCACGCTTCAAATGATATATCTATCCCACCGTGAAGCGTTATTGCTATTATGTTGTTATGATTTCTCTTGCAATTGTGTAGGATTCGGCTTTTGAGAGAAGCTTAAGCATGATGGGGAAAAGGTCCAAGAGGGCTACGGGCTCTGCTGTTACACCTGTAGCAGGTCAAGCAGCCGTAGATAAGAAAAAAGGCCTCATTTCAGATACTACATGCACTGGTCTTAACAAGACTACATGGCAGGGCACATATAATCTATTAGAGGCCGAACAACCACAAGTTTCAGTGAAAGTGGCTACTGCGGACCCACTCAAAAAGTCCGACGCAACTCTCAAAGAGTTGGCCGATTCCTTTCTTCACAGAATAGCCTCCAGAGAGCAAGTCCTTCCCTACACTGATGTAGTGCGATGGGCAATTGAGGAAATTCCAATCATTGACAGAACGTTCCACACAAGAGACGGACGGATTTTCGGGTCGTTCAAGCCAGAGCACCTGAGGGAAATGTATCATCTGCCTGAGCCAGAGAAAATCTACAACAAAGACTTCGTGGAGAAGTTTGCAGCTGAAAATGAAGTACCATCTGAGCCCATTCGGGATTGGAGGCAGAACCCGGCCAAACACAAGCACGAAAGCTCGGGTAAGTACTCCGTCGATTCCTTGGCTTCTCCCTATTGCTATGCGGGAATTATGATGTGTAGGTTATGGGGATTACACGATTCTGCCAATTTCGATATAGAAATGGTTCCCCTAATGGAAGCAGCTGTTAATAGTTTTATCATGGATTGGGCCACCATTCTTTCTGATAAATTGACTGTAGCTGTTCGGGATTTTAGAGCTAAATCTGTAGTCACCGAAAGGAAAATCCCCCCATTTTATTATAGTGCCTACATTATGGATACATTGTGTTTTAACTCTGAGTTTCCCATCCTCGGTTGGAGATGGACCACCCAAGACCCTTCGCCCATTCATTTGTATCATCGGAAATTATGGAAGTCCTCTTACAAGGACCATTTGTATCAAATTTGCAATGGTTTTATGGTTCCCATTCATTATTCCATTTTTGATCGGCCTATTCCCAAAATCTCCTATCTCGCTTCCTTCGACTTACCAGCTGTAGCAGGATGGTTTGGAGAAGAACACTTTACCTATATTAGGGTTTATGGAAGCCAAGCCAAACCGCATGTTCTCCCTCTATATGTTCCAGACAAACTGTTAGCCCGAGAAATATCCTACCAAATTATGGCCGAGAGTGTAACCCAAACACTCAAGAAAGAGAAGAAGAGGGGTTGGCCCTCTTTTCCCTTGAGGATGGGTGTTTTTACTCTGCATAATCTTCAGCATGCAGAAAAGGAGGCTATAAAGATGCAAGCTTTATCCCTGCCCACTATGCCAGCCAGACTCTATGATCCACATAAAACTGCCTACAATGCCCTAGAACAGGCCAAACTGACTAAGATTGACCATCAAGAGGATGAGTTTGATGACCTGTTCGCAGCTACTGATTCAATCATCCAAACCAAGCAGCTTGCCAAGATGAGATACAATGATGAGAATTTAACTGAGTTCAATAAACTTAGAGAGCAGAGGTTGCAAACTCTGCCTCTGGATTTATCGTCATTAACCTCAGCGTCCTCCTCAAGCGAGCCCGATCAGAAACAGACAAGCCAACCTCCTGTTATAAATAAAGAACAACAGAAACAACAGGAGGAAAGGCAAGAGAAGTAGCAGGCAGAGAGCAGAGAAAGGAGCAAATGGATAAACAGTAGAAAGAGCAGAAGGAACAAGAACAGAGAAAGCAGAAGCAGATGGAGGAACAGCGGAAGAAGGAAGAAGAAGAAAAGCAAAGGAAAGAACTGGCAGATAGGCAGAAAAAGGAATTAGCGGATAAGCAAAGAAGAGAGCAAGAAGAGAAACAGAGAAAGGAGTTAGAAGAATAGCAGCAGAAAGAGTTGGAGGAGCAAAAGAGGTTGGAACAAGAAAAGGAGAAGAGTAAATCCCAGACCTCCATAGATCCTGAATTGCTGAAACAATGGAATCAATTCGATTCCATTATCAGTGGAAAAGAAGGCTCCAAAGATGCACCAGACACCATTTCTTCTCAGGTTCTAAGTGGAACCAGCGGCCCACCCACTTCAAAGGATCTCGAGGTAATCACCAAAGACCCTTCCAATCAGATTGTGCTCCAGGTGGAAGATATTCCTCCCCTGGACGTTTTCTACAGCCCTAGGCACAAAGCAGTTGTTAAGCGCTCAAGGAAGAGACGAAGGATTGATCAACCTTCCATCTTTCCTGAGCAGACAGTCACGGGGAATGTAGTCTGGAAGGAAGAATTGGACCCCTCTGATGATCTAACCAAGCTATCGCAGTATGTGGGAGCTTATTCTGCAGCAACTATTGATAAAGCATCGGAGGTAAGTCTTTTGTTAAAGACTAAGGACCAGGAGATTTGTGCATTGCAAGCAGAAGTAGCCGAGGCGCGAAACAAAGCAGCACAGGTAGAAGAGCAGTTGCTGGTGCAACAGCAAGCAAACAATGTATTAACCCAGCAACTGCAGACTGAAAAACAGAGGATTGATCAGAGCACAATCCAGAAGCAGAAAGAATTAACGGAGGCATTGGCACAATTGAGAGCGGAAAACGAGCTAATGACGAAGTCAAAGGATGAGCAAATCGCTCGACTATTAGCACAGCTCGAAGATATCAAGGGCACTAAGAAAGTCGAAGATTTCAGAGCAGAGGCAGCTCAAATAAATAATGCATTAATCTCTCAGGTTAGACTCTTGTGCCAACAACTAACTGAGGCTGAGCCATTATGTGAAGTATCTACAGCAGTATGTCAGCAAATTGAAAAAGCCAGAAATGAGCTAGATCAGACCGAAGAAACCATAACCTCATATCTTGATTGGCAAGATACTGATGTGGGAAAAGAAGCAAATTTGCCTAGGATCTATGAGCCATTCAAAGACATACTCTTCACGGAATGGAACACTCAGATGATGAAAGCGGAAAGGGCAGCTTCAAGGTGTAAAATGATTGCCAACAATATGATTGATTTGGTCAACAATACACTCTATTGGGCCAACATGATCTCTCAGTGTACACCTGGAAGCATAACCACGGCAAACATGATTGAACAAACAAGTTATCATGGACTGGAGGAAAAGAGAAAGTTAATCGCTGGAGTAAAAACTTTAACCTCCGACGCATATTGGCTCTTTCTAATCAAGCCGCACACTCAAAGGTCGGCTCTTAAGTGTTTAACAGATGCTCTCAAGTGCCTAATCCCCGACTTTCAGGATGCCACATATGATGCCCAGCTCACGTCGCGTCTCAACACTCCACCGGAAGTAGAGCCAATGCTGGCGATATGTCAGTTGAGGTTTAAAGGCAAAGAGCCCACCGAATGAAGCATTGCTGCCGACTGCCAGATCGCCAAGAAAGATGGAGAAATAGTTATTGATGCCAATTTAATAGTTTTTCAGTTTTTCTTAGATATTTAGATTAGATTAGTATTTATAGACCCTTTCATTGTTTTGGAAAGGGTCGTAAAATTTTGTAATAGACTTAAAGGCTGAAGTTTGCACTACTGTGCTTCAGCCTATATTCTTTTGTGAAACTTGACCGATAGTCCTTAATTTGACGAGAAGGCTGTTTTATGCATTTGTGCACTATTGTCTCTTGTTTGGAATGCTTTCTGGTTTGAAGGAAGGACTGCGACATAGCGATTTACATAATGGATTGTTGAGCAGCTTACATGGTACTTTTATCTGCATCTGTCCTCTCTCCTTTCATATGAATTACTGTGTTATTATCTTTTGCTATTGTTGAATACATGTATGCGCTGTAACAGCAAATCTTCATTTCATTCCACTATTGGATGTTTTGTGATATGCCTTTCTTTTAATCATGCATGTAGCAATGATATGAATGACAATGTGCAGTAATTCGCTATTATCGCTCTGCATAACTAATTATGCAGAGCAATCTTAAATGGTTTAAACATCTATGCTTTAGTGTTAGAGTCATCTATATGCCTGCCTTAAAGCACAGATTATCAAACGCTACGCTTGGAAAGATTGATAAGTCCCGGGATTAGATTATAGTTAATATATATTTCGCTGATAGTTTTAGTTGTTCCCTTATCACTATCATACCTCATAAGTTACTCGTCCATCCCACTTTTATCCATTATTGGGAAACTGGTCCCATTATCCCCAGTCGGAGCCACTATTCCAAACGGAAAAGGAGCTGTACTAAGGTCCGAACCGGGTGGTTTCCCCTTTGTTGTGGCAGCGATTTTCGAGGCCTCAACAAAATTGGCGCTAGAAGGAGGGCATCAGCTGTGAATGGAACATAAGTCCAAACCTATAAGCCATTCCAAGAGTACTTCGCCCTCCGAATCCCCTCGATCTTCCCATTTGTATACTGGTTCGCCGATACCCGAACAAGAAGAAGAGGAATCAACTACCACTGCTCAAACCCATCATACCACAGAACAATTAAGTCTTGAATCACCTGAAGTTCAGTCTCTAATCCATAAACTTCAGAGCTTCTCGATTTCACCACAAAAATCTGAGGCATCAGAAAGCAGTGCGACTTCGCAGTTCAACCTCACTCACCCTCTCACCAGACTTCAGAGCGAAAAACTCGGTATTGAACCCACTGAGTTTCCTTTACCTAAAAGGAAAAGGGCAAAGAAAATTACTGAAGGATCTGATAGTGAAGGGCTTTCATCCACCTCCTCCATTGCATTCTCTCCTCTGCGAGGTCAACCATCCACTCCCCCATTACAAATTGTCGTTCACCAGGGATCAGAAGCCTCAATATCCCAACCTATTCACTCCTCATCTTTAATCCCTTCCCATACATCTGGAATCCCAGCAGTAGTCTCAACCACTGTTGCTATCATAATGGCAGATCCATGGACTAGGCCAGGAGCAGTAAACATGCCTGGACCATTGCATGATCTACCCGATGCTCCCGAAAAATGGCTGCCTAAATTCAATCCAGATGATGGGACCCAGGCTGAAGAACACATCAACAACTTTATGTTAGCAGTTAACCTAAAAGGAGTGACAGAGCAAGATGTTGTTGTAAGACTTTTCCCTTACACTTTACAAGGATCAGCAGGATCCTGGTATTTTTCCTTACCTTCTGGTTCAATTACCAGTTGGAACACATGTCAAGAGCAGTTTCTTACCAAATATGGAGATGATAGGTCCTTAGCAACTTTAATAAACGACCTCTCCAATTTGAGAATAGAGCACAGGGAACCAATAAAGGAGTTTAATGCTAGATTTAATAAACTACTGAATAAAATCCCTATCGCTTCTAAACCAAGTGAACAAATCCGAAGCGAATGGTATATCACTGCCCTACCTGCCAACATAGCTATTTTTGTAGACAGGGCTGGCAAACCTACCTTAGCTGAAAACATGAGAGAGGCACTTGCTGTTGAAAAGCGCATCAATGCTCTAGAAAAGAAAGCTGCTCTGGAGGATAGAAAAGCTAAAAAAGTCTCGTTTAAAGAAGATTCCAAGAAGAAAACCCCGAAGGACCCCTATGACATGGAAGGTTTACAAAAGGTCCTTAAAACATTGTCTAACGAAATGGTTGAGATAAAAAAGCAGGTGGCCGAAACTTCAAACAAAAGACCATTCAGAACTTTTAAGAAAACCGAATCAAAGCCGCCCAATGTTATATCTAACGCTGATTCAGACCAACAAGAAGACGAAGAGGAAACATCTTCACAGACCGATGATGAAGAAGAAGTAGCTGAATGCCACGGAATGTGGGATTTTATACTCCCAAACTCTGATACCGAGAATGAAGAAGAAGCCTTTCCGGTTACTACAAGAAGTAAAAGTACTCTTGAACCCGCCCAGGCAACTTCAAAGAAGAGAAGCGCAGGTGCTACTACAGCGAAGGAAAAAGTTCCCCCAAAAAAGTCACCTGTAGTAGTTCCTCAAAACCAGCCTTCAACTTCTAGTTCTCCTTCAACATCCAAGACTCTAGTGGTATCTGATTCAATGGAATATAACATTGTTGATGACATGAAGAAGACTAAGGCAAATATAACCATGTTTGAACTTAGTAAACTGAAACATCAACAAAAGCTACTTCTCAAAGAATTAAATGCTGTTCCCTCTACTCCCCTTCCCAGTGCAAGAGCTGCCAACGATTCAGGCCAACCTCCTGCAGGTATGGTTGAAATTACCGATTCGGTTTTAATCGGAGATAAATCAAATTCTCACACTCCACCCTTCCTGCTGACTTATGAGATTTATAATAGAAACCTGCACAACTGCTTAATTGATTCAGGGGCCTCATCTAATATAATGCCAGCTTCAGTTTGCTCTAAGCTGAACATTGAACCCCAGAAGTCTGCCATTCATATTGTACAGTTGGATAGGACTAAGGTGCAGGTTGTCGGAGAAATTAATTTTGTAACCATAAGGTTATCGGCCGACCCCAGAATTGTTCAGAGGATTGACATCTTAATTGCCGACATACCTGAATTTTATGGTTTGATTTTAAGCAGAGATTGGTCTGAAAAACTACATGGGTATATTTCCACAGATTGGTCACATATGTGGCTTCCCTACAAGGGAAAGCCGAATCAAATAAGGATCGATCGGGAGAAGCATATGACCCACACAGTTACTGAATTTGAGCAAGAAAACCAACCTGTGGCATTCAACAACAATATTTTGGGGAACTATTCGTCCGAATCATTCTTTGGCAACTTTGTTGCCCAACCATCTCCTTTTTCAGTTAATCATTTTACATCTCAAATTGAAAATTTTTCACAAACAGATAAGTCCAGATGTTTTAATGATGCTGAGAAAAATGTAGATATTTTTGTTAATACTTCTTTATTTTGGTCTTTATATTTTGATGGCTCTAAGTCCAGTGAAGGCTCAGGAGCAGGTTGCATTTTGGTTAGCCCGCAAGGAGAAAAGACAATGCTGTCTTGTAGGTTAGAATTTGAGTGTACTAATAACACAGCCGAATATGAAGCTTTGGTCCAGGGTTTATATAAAGCAATCGGCCTTGAAGTGCGATATCTAAAAGTGTTCGGTGATTCGGAAATCATTGTTAAACAAGTCAGAAATGCAATTCATTGCCTTTCGACTCACCTTAAGCATTATCAATCGTTAGTGCAGGATCTTACCTCACACTTTTCAGCCCTCAACATTTCTTCCATTCCTAGGTCACAAAATTCAGCAGCCGACCTACTAGCCAATGTAGCTTCTAAGCTTCTACCTTCCGAAGACTACAGCCTTGATAGATTTTCTGCAGAATTACTTTTTAGGCCTTCAATTCCTAACAATGTCACTAATTGGAGAGTATTTAACCATGACGAAGATATCTTGCAGTTTCTAACTTCGGAAAAATCCTATGACAATCAAGTCATTGAGGAAGATGATCACGATCTACAGATGAAACAAGCGCCTCAAGAAAATTCAATTCCCAAACCCGTGGTGAAGCTTGAAGACCTTTACGATATCAAAGACAGGTTTAAACCTGTAATTAATGCAAAGCTTCAAAGTTCCACCCTTAGGTTTGAATTAATAAATCTAGGCACTGACAATTCTCCTCAAAACATCAATTTAGGAATAGGACTTTCCCAAGAAGAAAAGGAAGCATTTATTAAACTATTGAGAAAAAACAAACAGGTCTTTGCTTGGAAATATGATGACTTAAAGACATATGATACATCTATTATCCAGCATACCATCCCTATGCTTCCTGATCAGAAACCAATTCAGCAAAAGTTAAGAAAAATACATCCAAATTTGGAGAGCCAGATAAAGTCGGAGCTTAATAAGCTCTTGAAAGCCAAAATTATTTTTCCAGTCCGACATTCAAACTGGGTCTCTAATATGGTGCCAGTCAGAAAGAAGAATGGCGACATTCGAATCTGTATCGATTTCAGGAACCTGAATAAAGCGAGCTTGAAAGATAATTTCCCGTTACCTACTATGGAGCAAATTCTTCAATCAGTAGCAGGTTCTGAATTGATGTCCTTTCTTGATGGATTCTCCGGATATAACCAAGTTTTGGTTCATCCTGATGACCAACTTAAAACCACATTCAGAACAAAATGGGGAACTTATGCATATCAGAAAATGCCTTTTGGACTTATAAATGCGGGAGCGACATTCCAGAGAGCCATGGATATAGCCTTCAAAGGGTTGATTAATCGATCAGTAGTCGTCTACCTAGACGATATTACTATATATTCTAAAAAGAGATATAATCATTTGCATGACTTAAATCAAATCTTTCAGCGATGCAAAAGATATGGTATTTCTCTAAACCCAAAGAAGTCTTTCTTTGCTCTTGATCAAGGAAAACTCTTAGGCTTTATAGTATCCAAAGATGGCATTTATATTGATCCTGATCGGATTAAGGAAATTTCTGAAATCCCTTTTCCACACAATAAAAAATCGATGCAGTCATTCTTGGGTCAGATTAATTTTGTCAAACGATTTGTTCCAGATTTCTCTCAAATTGTATTACCACTTCAGACAATGATCAAGAAGAATTCAGTCTTCAAGTGGGGATTAGAAGAAAAGCAAGATTTTGATGTTATCAAGCAATCAATAATCAATGCCCCAGCCTTGAATACTCCCAATTTTTCTAATCATTTTACATTGTATACCGTTGCGTCCGATGTATCCTATGCTGCAGTTCTCACGCAGCCAAATGCTCACAACTTGGAAGCACCCATTTCATTTTTTAGCTAAAATCTTCAGGGTGCCAAACTAAATTATTCTGATGTGGAGAAACAAGCCTTTGCTGTGTTCAAAGCAGTTAAACATTACAGGCCCTTTCTTTTGAAAACTCACACGAAAGTAATAGTCCCTTTCCCAGCGGTAAGGCAACTATTAATTCAAAAAGAACTGGGTGAAAGAAGAGCCAATTGGGTCACAACACTTCAAGAATATGACCTAGAAATAAAGCCAGCAAAGATTGTTAGGGGCCAAGGTTTTTGCAGGATATTGGCAGGAGCATCAAACATTCCTGAATCAAGCGACATGGATCAGACTCAATCAATCAATCAGATAAGTGTCACTGATTCCGAATCTCAATATGCAGATTTAATATTTTATTTGAAAAATGGTTATGCTCCTCCAAATTTATCTTACAAAAATAAAAGGGCCATTAGGTTAAAAGCGAAGAATTTCACTCTCATTGATGATGTGCTTTTTAGACAAAATTATGATTCTATCCTGTTAAGATGTCTTGAGAAACCTGAAGCTCAAAAAGTTTTACAGGAGCTACATGATGGGCCAGCGGGAGGACATTTTGGAGCAGACACAACAGCCCACAAAGTCATTCATGCTGGATATTATTGGCCTACTCTCTTTAGAGATGCTCATGAATACGTAAGAAAATGCTTCAATTGCCAAACTGCTAGTGGAAGACAACGGAAATCAGCTTTCCCCCTGCAATCTGTCAACATTGAACAACCATTTGAACAATGGGGATTAGATATCATTGGAGAGATTACTCCACCATCTTCCAAACAACACAGGTATATCCTTACTGCTACCGATTATTTTACCAAATGGGTAGAGGCTATTCCTTTGAAGGCAGCAAATTCAGAGGCAATCATCGAGTTCATAGACCAATTCATCATTACCAGGTTTGGTGTCCCAAACGCTCTCGTTTTTGATAATGCTTCCTATTTCTCAGGAAATGCTATATATGATTTTGCTATTAAGAGGGGGTTTAAACTGAGATATTCTGCTAATTATTATCCCCAGGGAAATGGTTTAGCAGAATCTACTAATAAAAATCTCATCAAAATCATTAAGCGAACAGTTGAATAGAATCATAGAAACTGGCACAAATCTCTAGTGTTTGCATTATGGGCTGATAGGGTTACACAAAAGGCTTCTATAGGTTCCTCCCCATTTAATCTAGTATATGGAAAAGAAGCAGTATTGCCTACCAATCTTGTTCTACCCTCTTTAGCCCTAGTACAGTACATCGAAGAGACTCCTTCTTCCTCTGTTCAACTTAGACATGACCAGATTCTCAAATTAGAAGAAGAAAGGGAGAAAGCCAGAATCACCCACGCCAAACATCAACAAATGATCAAAGCATCCTTTGAATTAACCTCATCCGATTTCAAACACTTTCAAGTTGGTGACTTAGTTCTCAAATGGGACAAGGCCCATGAAGATAAAGGTAAGCATACCAAATTTCAGAAAATGTGGCTTGGACCATTTCAGATCTGTGAAAAGATAGGCCATTCGACCTTTTTATTGCAAGACTTATCAGGGGTGAGAGATTCTCTCCCTGTTAATGGCCTGATCTTGAAGAAATTCTTTAATTGAGAAGGTGATCCCTTCTCCTCTTTGTAGATTTGTGTAGTTTGTAGGATCGATAGGAAATAAAACTGTAGAGTATCTCCATTGACCTTTGGCTTGGTTTGAAAAAGCTGTCTCACAAAATAATACAAATATTTGCTTTTAGATAGTAGAACCCTCAACCAAAAGGAATAATTTCTAGGGAACTAGATATCTGTTTGTTCTGAAATCACCACCTAATGTTTTGAAGACTCTTCTCGAAAGGTAAAAGTTCTGTAAATCATTCTTGGTTTTCAAAAACTGGTCTCCAAAGGTCATTCATTATAAGATAAAAACTAACCCATTTTCAGCATCTTCAACTCTTCACCTGTCATCCATTTGCTCTTAAGGAGAAAATTGTTCACCCCATTCACTAAAGTTTATGGTTACTCAGAGTGTAATTCTAAAATATAGAAGATTAAAGATAAGAGGTCTTATTACAAGCCTGCTTACCATGTTCATAGGAAAGTAGTTTGACTGACATTACCAATACTGCCTATCATAACAGGGTAATGGCTTGAAATTTCAAGACAAGAGGTCTCATCACGAGCCGGCTTGTTCAGTTAAATTATTACCAGTGAGTGGCATTGTCAACAGCTGGCCACCAAACCAGGACAATGGCTTTTTATCTTATCAATGATAAAGAAGATAAAACAGATGATAAATAAAATATTGGAACATGTTTTAGACTCATTCTGTTAACTACACTCTTATGTGAATGGAAAAGTGAATAATACTATGGTTAAAAGGTATCCCTATCGAGACTATAAACGTTTGCTGGCAACAGAGGCTCTACCTATGACAGAGGGGTTAATTATAAAAGCTGATTTGGGAAAGTTTTTGTTTTATCATTATAAACCAATAAAGGCCTATTTTAAAGACTTAGAATGTATTTATTTTTCTCGAAACCAAAAGGAAATAGGTTAACAGAATTCACTTGGTTCAGACCGCGTGAATATCCAGTTAAATTAGAAGTTTTTCCCTTCTGATTGGGTTTCTAGTTTTGAAAAGCTTAAGTATTTGCATTACTTTCAGAGATAACTGGTTCTTCCAGCGAATCGCCAATTGTTGTGCCCTACAACAACCCCCCATTTCATATCATTCTTATTTTTCAAAAATTAACATATGGAATGGGTCCCTTTTAAAATTTTGGCATCAATGCTTGCATGTTCAAAAAAGGCTGCATAATCAAATGAGTTTTCAGGTATTTAAGCCTTTTTGGGATATCAATATTTCAAATAATAAATAATCTTTTGTTATTGCGATAAAGCGATCGCAAGATCGCATATCGCAACAACATGAGAGATGCATTCAAATGGCATTTTGGTCTCCGCCGATGCGATATCGCTATCGGCGATCGGCAATGTTACATGCACACCACTAACGGCTCATAACTCATGTCCCGACGCGACGCGATATCGGCGATCGGCTATCGGCGATACCTCATGTGAAACCGCTTTATGATTTAAATCCCAACACGATGCGATATCGCTATCGGCCGTCGGCAGAATTCCACACACTTCGGTGAGGCACCCGGTTCCTACCCCCGATGCGATGCGATATCGCAATCGGTAACCCAAAACCATTTTATATGCACCTACTTCTGTTTCCCTACGCTAGCCCGATGCGATATCGCTTATCGGCTGTCGGCACGATCATTTGGTGATAATTGTGCAGCACCTATTCCCCGAAGCGATGCGATATCGCTCATCGGTGGTCAGCAGTCTTAAAAGCCATCACTTAAAGCTTTAATTTTATATTCATATCCGGTTGACAAAGCACGAATCCCAAAATGCCGTTAATGCAAGGGATAAGGTAATGCGTGCGTATTTAAAAGATTTTGCCCCTTAGATTAATGAACACCTGCGTTTAACCTCCAGAATATCTGTTGCACGCTTAAGTGAGTCATTCACCCGGATAACGGTGTAATCATCACATTTAATGGGTAGCAGGCCTCAAATCACCATTAATGCATCTGCAATATCCTCTTAGCGATTGGATCCGCAGCCACTTTTGAAAATTAATCTTGGCACGCTTCAAATGATATATCTATCCCACCGTGAAGCGTTATTGCTATTATGTTGTTACGATTTCTCTTGCAATTGTGTAGGATTCGGCTTTTGAGAGAAGCTTAAGCATGATGGGGAAAAGATCCAAGAGGGCTACGGGCTCTGCTGTTACACCTGTAGCAGGTCAAGCAGCCGTAGATAAGAAAAAAGGCCTCATTTCAGATACTACATGCACTGGTCTTAACAAGACTACATGGCAGGGCACATATAATCTATTAGAGGCCGAACAACCACAAGTTTCAGTGACAGTGGCTACTGCGGACCCACTCAAAAAGTCCAACGCAACTCTCAAAGAGTTGGCCGATTCCTTTCTTCACAGAATAGCCGCCAGAGAGCAAGTCCTTCCCTACACTGATGTAGTGCGATGGGCAATTGAGGAAATTCCAATCATTGACAGAACGTTCCACACAAGAGACGGACGGATTTTCGGGTCGTTCAAGCCAGAGCACCTGAGGGAAATGTATCATCTGCCTGAGCCAGAGAAAATCTACAACAAAGACTTCGTGGAGAAGTTTGCAGCTGAAAATGAAGTACCATCTGAGCCCATTCGGGATTGGAGGCAGAACCCGGCCAAACACAAGCACGAAAGCTCGGGTAAGTAACCCGTCGATTCCTTGGCTTCTCCCTATTACTATGCGGGAATTATGATGTGTAGGTTATGGGGATTACACGATTCTGCCAATTTCGATATAGAAATGGTTCCCCTAATGGAAGCAGCTGTTAATAGTTTTATCATGGATTGGGCCACCATTCTTTCTGATAAATTGACTGTAGCTGTTCGGGATTTTAGAGCTAAATCTGTAGTCACCGAAAGGAAAATCCCCCATTTTATTATAGTGCCTACATTATGGATACATTGTGTTTTAACTCTGAGTTTCCCATCCTCGGTTGGAGATGGACCACCCAAGACCCTTCGCCCATTCATTTGTATCATCGGAAATTATGGAAGTCCTCTTACAAGGACCATTTGTATCAAATTTGCAATGGTTTTATGGTTCCCATTCATTATTCCATTTTTGATCGGCCTATTCCCAAAATCTCCTATCTCGCTTCCTTCGACTTACCAGCTGTAGCAGGATGGTTTGGAGAAGAACACTTTACCTATATTAGGGTTTATGGAAGCCAAGCCAAACCGCATGTTCTCCCTCTATATGTTCCAGACAAACTGTTAGCCCGAGAGATATCCTACCAAATTATGGCCGAGAGTGTAACCCAAACACTCAAGAAAGAGAAGAAGAGGGGCTGGCCCTCTTTTCCCTTGAGGATGGGTGTTTTTACTCTGCATAATCTTCAGCATGCAGAAAAGGAGGCTATAAAGATGCAAGCTTTATCCCTGCCCACTATGCCAGCCAGACTCTATGATCCACATAAAACTGCCTACAATGCCCTAGAACAGGCCAAACTGACTAAGATTGACCATCAAGAGGATGAGTTTGATGACCTGTTCGCAGCTGCTGATTCAATCAGCCAAACCAAGCAGCTTGCCAAGATGAGATACAATGATGAGAATTTAACTGAGTTCAATAAACTTAGAGAGCAAAGGTTGCAAACTCTGCCTCTGGATTTATCGTCATTAACCTCAGCGTCCTCCTCAAGCGAGCCCGGTCAGAAACAGACAAGCCAACCTCCTGTTATAAATAAAGAACAACAGAAACAACAGGAGGAAAGGCAAGAGAAGCAGCAGGCAGAGAAGCAGAGAAAGGAGCAAATGGATAAACAGCAGAAAGAGCAGAAGGAACAAGAACAGAGAAAGCAGAAGCAGATGGAGGAACAGCGGAAGAAGGAAGAAGAAGAAAAGCAAAGGAAAGAACTGGCAGATAGGCAGAAAAAGGAATTAGCGGATAAGCAAAGAAGAGAGAAAGAAGAGAAATAGAGAAAGGAGTTAGAAGAACAGCAGCAGAAAGAGTTGGAGGAGCAAAAGAGGTTGGAACAAGAAAAGGAGAAGAGTAAATCCCAGACCTCCATAGATCCTGAATTGCTGAAACAATGGAATCAATTCGATTCCATTATCAGTGGAAAAGAAGGCTCCAAAGACGCACCAGACACCACTTCTTCTCAGGTTCTAAGCGGAACCAGCGGCCCACCCACTTCAAAGGATCTCGAGGTAATCACCAAAGACCCTTCCAATCAGATTGTGCTCCAGGTGGAAGATATTCCTCCCCTGGACGTTTTCTACAGCCCTAGGCACAAAGCAGTTGTTAAGCGCTCAAGGAAGAGACTAAGGCTTGATCAACCTTCCATCTTTCCTGAGCAGACAGTCACGGGGAATGTAGTCTGGAAGGAAGAATTGGACCCCTTTGATGATCTAACCAAGCTATCGCAGTATGCGGGAACTTATTCTGCAGCAACTATTGATAAAGCATCGGAGGTAAGTCTTTTGTTAAAGACTAAGGACCAGGAGATTTGTGCATTGCAAGCAGAAGTAGCCGAGGCGCGAAACAAAGCAGCACAGGTAGAAGAGCAGTTGCTGGCGCAACAGCAAGCAAACAATGTATTAACCCAGCAACTGCAGACTGAAAAACAGAGGATTGATCAGAGCACAATCCAGAAGCAGAAAGAATTAACGGAGGCATTGGCACAATTGAGAGCGGCAAACGAGCTAATGACGAAGTCAAAGGATGAGCAAATCGCTCGAATATTAGCACAACTCGAAGATATCAAGGGCACTAAGAAAGTCGAAGATTTCAGAGCAGAGGCAGCTCAAATAAATAATGCATTAATCTCTCAGGTTAGACTCTTGTGCCAACAACTAACTGAGGCTGAGCCATTATGTGAAGTATCTACAGCAGTATGTCAGCAAATTGAAAAAGCCAGAAATGAGCTAGATCAGACCGAAGAAACCATAACCTCATATCTTGATTGGCAAGATACTGATGTGGGAAAAGAAGCAAATTTGCCTAGGATCTATGAGCCATTCAAAGACATACTCTTCACGGAATGGAACACTCAGATGATGAAAGCGGAAAGGGCAGCCTCAAGGTGTAAAATGATTGCCAACAATATGATTGATTTGGTCAACAATACACTCTATTGGGCCAACATGATCTCTCAGTGTACACCTGGAAGCATAACCACGGCAAACATGATTGAACAAACAAGTTATCATGGACTGGAGGAAAAGAGAAAGTTAATCGCTGGAGTAAAAACTTTAACCTCCGACGCATATTGGCTCTTTCTAATCAAGCCGCACACTCAAAGGTCGACTCTTAAGTGTTTAACAGATGCTCTCAAGTGCCTAATCCCCGACTTTCAGGATGCCACATATGATGCCCAGCTCACGTCGCGTCTCAACACTCCACCGGAAGTAGAGCCAATGCTGGCGATATGTCAGTTGAGGTTTAAAGGCAAAGAGCCCACCGAATGAAGCATTGCTGCCGACTGCTAGATCGCCAAGAAAGATGGAGAAATAGTTATTGATGCCAATTTAATAGTTTTTCAGTTTTTCTTAGATATTTAGATTAGATTAGTATTTATAGACCCTTTCATTGTTTTGGAAAGGGTCGTAAAATTTTGTAATAGACTTAAAGGCTGAAGTTTGCACTATTGTGCTTCAGCCTATATTCTTTTGTGAAACTCGACCGATAGTCCTTAATTTGACGAGAAGGCTGTTTTATGCATTTTTGCACTATTGTCTCTTGTTTGGAATGCTTTCTGGTTTGAAGGAAGGACTGCGACATAGCGATTTACATAATGGATTGTTGAGCAGCTTACATGGTACTTTTATCTGCATCTGTCCTCTCTCCTTTCATATGAATTGCTGTGTTATTATCTTTTGCTATTGTTGAATACATGTATGCGCTGTAACAGCAAATCTTCATTTCATTCCACTATTGGATGTTTTGTGATATGCCTTTCTTTTAATCATGCATGTAGCAATGATATGAATGACAATGTGTAGTAATTCGCTATTATCGCTCTGCATAACTAATTATGCAAAGCAATCTTAAATGGTTTAAACGTCTATGCTTTAGTGTTAGAGTCATCTATATGCCTGCCTTAAAGCACAGATTATCAAACGCTACGCTTGGAAAGATCGATAAGTCCCGGGATTAGATTATAGTTAATATATATTTCGCTGATAGTTTTAGTTGGTCCCTTATCACTATCATACCTCATAAGTTACTCGTCCATCCCACTTTTATCCATTATTGGGAAACTGGTCCCATTATCCCCAGTCGGAGCGACTATTCCAAACGGAAAAGGAGCTGTACTAAGGTCCGGACTGGGTGGTTTCCCCTTTGTTGTGGCAGCGATTTTCGAGGCCTCAATAGAAGGGAAGACGGTCGAAGTGGAAGTTGAAGTTTTTGATGCTAATCTTACCTACAACCTCTTTCTAGGATGCAGATGGACATATGCCATGCACGCCGTGGCTTCATCTCTATTCGTGTCATTCGTTTCCCTCATCAGGGGAATATCGTCACAGTAGACCAGCTGTCTTTCTTCGCCCCCTCTTCCGAAGGCAATGTGCCTTTTGTGGAGCATACCTCTATCCCATGTGAGAGTGTGGGAGCTGGACTTTTTAAAGATCCTGCCCTTATGGGTGTTTTTTCACTCCCACCTCCTAACGTTGCTCCTATTAACATGATCTATGTGCGCTCTGATACTTGGGTCCTTCCTCCCACTGATCAGATAGACTCATGGGGCGAGGAGATGCCATTGAGACCTACCGAGCTCAACTACGTCAAATTTTTTATTGCATCAGCTCCACCTTCTGAACCTGCTCCTTCGAGTAGGGCTCTCGACTCGTATGCTCATTCCCCTTGGCTTGGAGATGACGCTTCTTCAGACCCTTTAAATGAAATATTTCCTTCTGATGAAGCTATTATTGAGACCATGTCTCTCGAGGAACCCCCTTGGTCCGATTCAAATTAAATTGAATTAACAATTAATTTATAAATAAAAAATATAAATAATTAGAAATTAATAAATGGATTAATTAGATAAATTAATTAATTAATTAATCAATTAATTAATTAATTAATTAATTAATTAATCAATCAATTAATTAATTAATTAATTAATTAATTAATTAATTAATTGATAATTGATTAATTAAAGGAAGGCAAATATAATTTATAAATTAATTAAGTAATTTATTAGTCAATTTATTAGTCAATTTTTAAAATCAAATTAAATTGAATTAATTTATAAATAAAAATATATAAATAATTAGAAATTAATAAATAGATTAATTAATTAATTAATCAATCAATTAATTAATGATTGATTAATTAAAGGTAGGCAGAAATAATTTATAAATTAATTTAAATTAAGTAATTAATCAAGTAAAAATAAAAAGAATTAATTAGTTAATAAATGAAGTTCAAAATTAATAAAATAAAATAAATTAACTTATTTGTTCATGATTAAATAATTAAACCTAAACTAATAATGAATAATTAAATGATTAATTAAAGTTTTTATAAAACTTTTATAAATAAGTAAAATTATTATATAAAATAGAAAGAAAAATAATAAATAATATAATATAATAAATAAAAATAAAGAATCATGTGTCGGCCTTTATAAAATTAGGGTTCTTGTTTATTTATATCCAGGTCGCAAGGTTCTCTTCTCTCAATAATGTTTCACTCATATTCTATCTGGTTTGTCCTGATGATGGACCCCCTTTGGGGTTTGAAACGTTGGCAGAATGAACTAGAAACTGTGGATAATCCCGATCTTGACACTACAAAAATGTTCCACAGAGGCTTAAAATCTAACATAACCGATCATCACCATCGTTCCTCGTTTCTCCCTGCCCACCAGGAAATGCTTACCTTTCTCGAGCGGTTTTCTCCTTGTCTCCCATCCCAACCCCTTTAGACACTCGTTCAAGTCCATCAAGTGTCTTCTGAAGGGAACATGGGGAACATCACGCAAACCCAGCCGATCGACATCTCTGTTAAACCAGGGATTGTCGAGCATATCCATGTCGGAGTAACACTTACTCTGGAGGAAATTCAACTCTATACTAATATTTTTCGTGAATTTCATGATGTCTTTGCTTGGTCTTACAAACAAATTCCTAGCGTCAATCCTAGCATCGTGGTGCATGAGATACCGATGTATCCGGGTGTTAAGCCTGTCCGCCAGCGTCTACGCCCCATGCACCCCCAAAAGGCTGTGGCCATTAAAGCGGAAGTCGAAAAGCTTCTTAAAGCTGGTTTTATTTACCTCATCCCACTCATAGATTGGGTCTCCAATATCGTCCCTATGACTAAAAACAAGGCGTTATTCGCATCTGTGTTGATTACCGTGATATTAATCGGGCCTGTCCCAAAGATAACTTCCCCACACCCTTCATTGACCAGCTCATTGATGAGTGTGCTGGGAGCCAAATGTATTCATTCATGGATGGTCTTTTTGGATATAACCAGATCAACATTGTGCCTACAGATTAGCACAAGACTACCTTTATCTATCTGTGGGGAACTTTCGCCTACAAAAAGCTCCCTTTCAGTTTGAAAAATGCCGATGCTACCTTCCAACACGCAATGTCTTATGCATTCCATGATATTCGACACATTGTGCAACCCTACCTAGGTGATCTACCAGCTCATTTAGCAAGGCGCAAGGACCATCCCGCTCATCTTCGCGAAATATTTCTCCGTTGTTGACACTACCGCATCAGGCTTAATCCTCATAAGTGTGTCTTCTGTGTTGAGTCAAGCAGACTTCTCGGGTTTATCATCTCCCAAGAGGGCATCCATTTGGATCCCCTTAAAGCTGAGGCTCTTCTGAATCTTCCTACCCCTGCTTCTTTGCAGAAATTGTAGAGTTTGCAAGGCAAAGCGAATTTTTTACGACCATTCATCCCCAACTATGTCAAAGTGGCTAAAGGTTTCACGCGGTTATTGAAGCGAGACACCCCTTTTCTATGGGATGCCATTACTCAAGAGTCCTTTGAGCATCTCAAGCTTCTCCTTGTTTCTGCTCCATTGTTGCATCCTCCGAATTATCACCACGACTACACTCTGTATTTGGCCGCTGCCGATACCACTATTGGCATGGTTCTTGTTCAAGATGATGATGATGACACTGAGCATGTCATTTATTATCTCAGCTGCAATCTTCTAGATATGGAAACTCGATATGCTTACGTCGAGAAGTTGGAATTGGCCACTGTTTGTGCCATCCAATGTTTCCACCATTATATATTGTTGCATACTACGACAGTGGTTTCTGATTGCAACCCTATGACATACAATTTGTCACGTCAGCTGCTGGGGGGCAAGTACTCGAAGTGGATCGTTATCCTCCAAGAGTTCAACTTGGAATTTACCACCGCCATGTCTAAGAAATCCCTCATTTTTGCTGAGTTGCTTTGCTCTTTGTCATCTTCTACCGTGCCCTCTCGGTCAAAAGACCATATCCTGGATGAAACTCTCTTCTTAACTAGCATCCTCGATCCCTGGTACGGGGATATCATTATATATTTGCAGATGTCCTCTTTTCATCCCGATGTGTCTAAGGATGCTCAGCGATGGATTCATCATCAGTCTCAGCCCTATCGTATTATTGGTGACACCCTATACCGTCTCAGTGCTGACTCTGTTCTCCGCCGATGCCTAACATTCAAGGAAGCTGGGTGAGTTTTGAATGACTGCCATTCTGGCGCCTATGGTGGTCATGTGCCCGGATATGCTACTGCTCAAAAGATCCTCCGCCCTGGTTATTTTTGGCCCTCCATCTTTAAGGATTGCATTCTTGCCGTCCACTCCTATCATGAGTGCCAGATCTACTAGAGGAAGATGCATGTGCTGCCTGCTCCATTGCACCCTGTTGTTACCGTCAGCCCTTTTGCAAAATGGGGCATTGATTATACGACCTGTAACCCTCGCTCGGCCGGGGGGCATGGGTATATCATCGTTGCCATTGATTACTTCACAAAATGGGCTGAGGTGATGCCCACATTATCTGAAGACGGTCACACAGCGGCGCAATTTTTGTTTAATCATGTCATTTCACAGTTTGAAGTCCCTCAAGCTATCGTCACTAATCACGGGAAGCATTTCTGTAATCACATGATGACTGAGCTAACAACCTAGCTAGGCTTACGGCATGATAGTTCGACTCCATACTATCCTCAGGCCAATGGCCAAGTAGAAGCCATCAACAAGGTTCTAGTTACGGTGCTTCAACGTACCATTGGCATGCACAAGTCTAACTGGCACTTGATATTGTTCTTCGCCTTGTGGGCCTACCAAACTTCTATGAAGGATGCCACCGGTTTCACTCCATTTCAATTAGTTTACGGATTGGAGGCTACCCTTCCAATCGAGTGTGAGATCCCTTCTTTGAAATTAGCCGTCGAATTACTCCCTGACACTACTCCGGTAGAAGAATGCCTTCTTTACTTAGAACTGCTGGACAAGACCCGTCGACTAGCCTCTCTAGCTATCGAAGCACAGAATAAGAGAGTGAAAACTCACTTCGATCATACTGTCCATCCTCGTTCTTTTATTGAAGGAGATTTAGTTCTGCTCTACGATCAAGCGAATGATAAGCTGGGGGTAGGCAAATTCGAACCCATGTGGCACAGGCCTTATATTGTAAAGAGAGTTTTGTAAAAAGGGGCCTATGAGCTAATTGATTATGAAGGGAATCCTCTCGATAAGCCCCGAAATGGGCTTTACTTGAAAAAGTATTATGCGTGAATTTCATGCACTTTGGTTTGTACATACGTGTGTTTTTAGTAGGTGTGTTGGGTGTGTGTTTTCATGTTTTTGGCTTGGTGTGTAGGCGTGATTACCGCTTATTGTGTCTTTTGCTTCTTGTGCAGATGTCTGGTGCACCTTACGTTGGTTTCGCCGATGGTGCTTGCCGCAGTACCCGCAACTTGTCCTCTGCGGCATGGGTGATCTATGATCCTCATGGTGAGTTGATAGACCTTCAAGGTGTTTCTTTTGGTTGTACCACAAACAATGTCGCTAAATATAGTGTTGTTATTGAGTTATTGGCCAAGGCGATTAATCTCGGCATTCGTACATTGGTTGTGAACCTGGACTCTTAGCTTGTCGTCCACCAACTCAATGGGCAATATTCCATCATAGACCATCGGATTTTAAGGTTGTATTTATGTGTTAAATTGTTAGAGAGGAATTTTGATTTCATTTAATATCAGCATATTCCACGACGATTAAACATGTTAACTGATGCATTGGCTAATCATGCATTAGACAGACATTTGCATAACATGTAATCAAAAAAACATACAAGAAGCATGTAAAACACAATAATAAACCATAGGAATATGTATATATATATATATATATATATATATATATATATATATATATATATATATATATATATATATATATATATATATATATATATATATATATCTCATGTGGCGCACCGAGGCGCTCAAAAAATAAGTGTACATGTCCAAATAGAGTCTATGTTCTCCATACATCTGAGACACATGTCTCTCAGAAAATCCCCAGCAGGAAATAAAAACCTAGGTGTCTAATGCAATGGGTCATGCTCCCTATAGCACACCACCGCCCGTGCCACTCGCCTCAATAGGAAGTGCACCCTGGGTTCCACTCCTACTGTGTGGATCTGGAATGCTATGGGGACATCCTCGATCCCCATGTAATCTGGAATCCCTATTGTGAGGCCCTCAAGGTTTCGAGCCACCGTCTCCACTGTATCATCAGCTAGAGGAGCCAAGGCTAGTGTCGTGATGCCCTGTGCATCCCTCCACGCCTCTGGAGCTAGCCCAATGGGTCTCACTGGTCCTACATCTACAAACCATAGCGTTCGTCATTAGGACATATACATGAAAAAATCCAAAACATCATAAAAATAATAATGCAAAAAAAATGTGATCAAGTGTCTTACCACCATCATCCCATTGCTCTCCAGTAGGCAGCTGCATGTCATGATCTCCACGAAAGTCCATGCCGGCATACGGCCAATCCTCCACAAAGATCATTTGGCGCTCCAGCCACTCTCAGAATAATGTCCCCCACACCACTGGTCATCCGCCACCTCCTCGTGGCATGACGTGTGACCATTGTGTGGCCCTTGTCTCACGTGGTCTAGGCAAATCCAAATCCATGTCCTATAACTGCAGTGCTAGCACCCGCTCTAGCATGAGCGAGACTAAGATGGATCCATAACCAAACTACTTCGTCTCTCCTCAACGGAAGTTCGTGAGTGGCCTCTTCATGTTCGCCATCACCTTTTTTGCCCAGTTAAACATGGTTGGGTTGAGACATTCGAGAGCCAGCCAGAGATGGGTCTTCGAAGCCTCATGTTGGGCTTGGGAGCCTGCTGCCCGTGTCACCATGAAAAGCATAGCACGAAGGACTACGTCATCCTTGTGGGGATTTCCACCTTCCTACTCCTTGTCTTGCATGCCCGTGGGCACACTTGAGCCATCAACATCTCTAAGGAATCACCCCCAGGTCGCTGCCCCTCCAGAATGGGCCTCTCAGCTCGACGGGACAGCCCGATCAAAAAATATATGTCTATAGTGTCAAACTCGATATCCTGGCCTCAGATGATGAATTCCCCATCTGTGGGATTCCAGGCCCGAATCAGTAGCTCCAGCAAATCAGGTTGTGATCGGAGATGCAGAGTTAGGAAGAATTTGAGCAATCCGCATGCTCATAATGCATTTCGGCACCCTATGTCGGCGAAAGCTTCTATGTCATTGTCATCATGCATCCACTCTTGCCAGACAAATTCCGTTATCACTTGCATGACGAAGAAAATTGAATTAGCACTTCGTTTATCAAGATTCAACGTGTAATTTGCATTAAAAAAATAAGTTCACATCATCATCGCAGCTGTTTTTAAAACAGACGTGATGACGCGAGGTCGCTAGTTGTATTTTTTCGTGGTCATTGTGGAAGTACATCACTTTTCCGTGATGATCGGAGCGTCTTATGTGTCAATTTTTTCGGCCATCGCGGACCCAAAGGCTATACCCGCGATGATCGAGCGGCAGTGCCCAGTCCAAAAACCCGCCCAAATTAACACATTTAACATTCAAAATGCATGAAAAAGGTATGGAATTGAAGCGCAGGACAAGGACTAATTACCTGGAACAAGTTTTGGGGTGAATGATTGATGGATAAAGCCGAATTTAGCTTGCCAACTTTGGTGCTCCAAAATGCTCCATAGTGCAATGAACAATAACTATGGTAAAAATGGTTGGATTAACCCCTTTTTATAGTAATTTTTGGAAATTTAAAAATTATATTTTGTAAATGTGGGTTTTTTCTCATTTCTTGTCACATGGTTAGTTAAAATATGGTTTTTAACTATGTTTCTATGTATATTGTTCATTTTATATCGAATGGGTTTACGTTTGACATGCTTTGTGTAGAGCTTTAGGTAGTGGAATTATGACAGCCTCGTGAGCACTTGATCCGAAAAGGTCATCTTTAAGCTCTTTTCCAACTTAAAAAATGAAAAGATGGCCGAGTTCTTCCTCTTGACTCGTTAAAAGAAGTAAGAGGCGGTCACTTTTAAGCTCCTTTCTGACCGTGTAAAAACAAAAAGGTTGCCGCACCTTTGTCATTTCAAGCTCGTTATTGGTTCTGAAACAACGTGATTCCGACCAATTTTCTACTTTTTCAGGTTGAAGTCACTAGCTACGAAAAGTACTCCTCGATCATAATGGTCGGGTGGTTCTTTCGAGCATCGTTTTATACTTTTTCGGGCTCGAGAGACACCAACTTATGAAAAAGGACCCCCTGGAGTTTTCTTTTCCGTGTCTTTTTCAAACTCTCTAAACATGAAAGAGACTCCGAGCTTTACCTATGTCGGACTCGTTAAACCTTGACGACATTGGACTCATCACCATGATGAGACTCGAGCTTCTCCTTCGTAGGGCTCATTAAATTATTACTAGGTTGGACTCAACAACAAGTTTATCATTGATTGTCTAGGGTAGCTAGTCACTCTTGAACATCGACACTTCTACTTCTTGTCAGGTTGGGACATCCACACATTGTCATTTGGCCTTTCACGGGTTTGGGTTGTCATTTAGCCTCATTCCATCTAATTCATGCCATCTCCATCGAGCCTCTGGTCCCTTGGTATCTGAATGTTGCCACCCTCCAGAGTCGTGTCGCCTACATGTTCAAGAGTATAAGCCTTCTGGAGTTTACACCCTCGCCATCTCCTCTGATACTCTATTTCACCATCTACCACTTGTTCCTTATCTCGTGTCATTAATGGGGGAAACATTATGGCCCTCCTGCAACGGGTCATCTCCTATCAACATCATCTCATTATCCGAGAGATTGATCTAGAGATCCCCTTTGGTACCTTAGAGCTTGCATGCCTCAATGGCAAGTTCTTCGCACCTGACGGTTGACTTTCATCATTGGTCGTCGATTGGGTGATTCCACAAGTGTTCGACTTCAGCTCCTTTCTCACACTTTGTGGATTGTGCTAGACAGTACCTTGAGAACCATTGGCATTATTGGTGGTTTTTCTCACGCTTGTTAACTGTTTTTCATCATTGACCGGTAATCAAGCGACTTTGTATCATGCTCAACCTAAGCACAACTATTTGTATGTTAGAATAAGTACTATGGACAGATGGGTTCAAGACCCCGAACTCAGATTACATATGTTCGGGCTGCGTGGATTGGTCTATGATTACATGACTCATTGATAGATGGCTGCGACCATACCTGAGTCTTCATGGATGGTTGCGACCATACCTTTATCATCATCATGGTCTCATTAGCTGGATGGCTGCTTCCATACCACAGACCTATTTCGTATGTCTTTTGGATGGCTGTGCCCATGCCTAGACTACATGTACTTCATTATCAGAGATATTAGTTGTACTTGTGTGTAGGTTCTTCTAGATGGTGTTCTAGCTCAGTCAGTTTCGTAAAGCATTTCACCCCTCCCTATCTCTCGGATTTCATACTTTAGGGGGCATCTATTACATAGTAATTTGTCACTTCCTTCATCCCAGTCTCCCTACTATGTAATGTGTCCAATTCATACATGCTCATATTAGACAGATGCTCTCTGATGTTGCCAAATGACCCACTTTTCCTAAGTTATCTGCCTCATCGCATCTGTTGGCTTAATAAATGTGCTGAAGGGTGCTCTAAAATAGTCCAGAAGTGCTAACATCGCAGAAGTACACCTGATTCCCACGATGGTCCGATTTTATGTGCCAGCACGAGGTTGCTTATAATCCTCAGTGATGACCTGACTAGCTACATTATTCAATAGAGATGTCAGCATTGAAGATCAGTTATGTGCCTGCGATGATCTAGATTGGGCGAATTTGTTCCAATAGTCGGCCTCCAAATGACTCCAGACCTAGTTGTTGGCATAGTTTATGTCACCCTCCTTTCTCTGGCGTGGTTGTTCCATCATTTGTGCTACCTTCCTTGGAGATAAGCTCATTCCTCCACCTTTCATGGAGACTCCTTCTCCTATTTAAACTCCCACCATTGCTATGTGCTGCTAGTTTTTGGAATAGTTGCTGATAGTTGACTAATGGAGCAGTGCTATTAGTGTTTGTGAGTTTGCTAGATAGCTAGCATGAGTGTGACAAGTGTGGGATTGTTGATAGCTTGTGGAAGGTTGTGAAGTGCCCTTGATCTTGTGTAAAACTTGTGAGTGAGAGAGACTTGTATGTTGGGAGATCCATCTTCAAAGAGTGAATGCTTAAGGAACATGCTGGCTGGACCCTCTCTGAGAAGGCTTGTGACGTCAAGAATTTGGTTGTAAGCTTACTCTTATTTCATTATTAATTCAATCAATGATGTCTTCCTATGTCTTGTATGTAATGTACTTGATAGCTCATGACTTCTTGACTTTGTGAGTAAATAGATCATTATTGTTCTGGTTACATGCTTTGTTGTATTTCCTTTACATTGTTTCGGGTTGATTACTCATAAGGAGAAGGAAGCGGAAGCTGGAGCAGCGCAACGGAACTCCATCGACCACCGGTTGAGGTAGGCCTCCAACTATGACTGTTTAAGGAAAGCTATTGTTGATCTATCCTTGTTTGTGACTAGACCCACTCTAGGGCTAGAGGGGTTGGCTCTGTCCGCAGAGGGAACACTTTCCTACATGACACCCTGTGTCTAGATTTCTAGAGTAGTCACTTTCATTCCTTTTTGACTCCTTAAAAGAAAAGGTCCATCTGAGCACTTGTCACTTCAGGCTCATTGAAAATCAAAGGCGACTAGAGTCACCTTTAGCTTTTTCTCAACTCTTAAAAATAGAAAAAGCAAGTTGCGTCAAAGTGTCTTAAAATTTATTTAAATCGGAATACCTTTTCCCCTTTAATTTTGAGTTGATCAAGTAATCCACAATCGTGGAAGAAAGTCAATCAAAACCCCATCGTTCGCGGAGACTACTGAGTCAACCGTCTTTGACCTCGGAGATGAAACCATCCCGAGCAAAAAGGTCTCATTTAACTGAGTCCAATTTACCTAATATATTTGAAACTTATGTTTCAACATCATCATAGACTACAGTTACTCTGATTATTTCTAGTACATCTACCTTTACAGAAGACGTTCCGTAGTTACAAGAGGACATTAGAACTAATCCTAGTGTAACGGTAAACACTTCTATTCCTAAAACAACTCCATCTATGGCTGATCCAGAAACTAAAGTTCACTTACTCGAACATCTAGAAGTTGATTTCCAGAATTCAGAAGGTGTCACCCCTCCAGTATCTATTACTGCAGAAGCTACACTTTCTTCGACTCCAGAAATATTTTATGGACCTGATAGTCTACCCCTTCCAACTAGATTGATTGCCATAGAAGAAATAGTAGAGGATCTTCCATCCAGTACTCCATTGCATTTTGGAACTGGGATCCACTTATATCCTTCTACTACAGAAGTTAGTTATTTAAATCATCCTTCATTGCAAGTTCCTGTCAAATCGCTACGAAATCTTTTGCATAGACTAAATATGTCTAAGCAACCATCAACATCTACGACTGTGTCAATTGACATGGCTACCACAGAGCTTCCTACTGCCATTCCTACAATGTTTTCTGGTATACCATCTGTCTTGACTAGTTATCAACAACAAGCCAGAGTCCACTCAGGGACTGTTTTGACGAGATGGTATGTTCCTATTTCTTCATCCGGAACCTCATCTAGTATTTCTTATGTTGAAACTCAACAAGTTGATCCAATATTTCTTCAAAGGCTGATCTACCCTTTGAGCACTGGATTGCCACCATATGGGCAGTAGTATGTCTTTTCATTGTTCCCTCCTGGAGAACAACCATATGGGAGTTTACAACAAAATTCAGGTCAAACTAGAATTACATCCAGCGGTTGGGTACCAATACTGCCTCAATAACCAAGGGTTGTATATTCAATGCAACCAATCCAACCTGTGTCGAATATTCCCACTACACCTGCTATTGTGACTGTATCACAAGTACAAGCGCTACCTGTTGTATGTCAACCTCAAATCTCTCAGGTTGTAATACAATAGCGTCTCAGGTTGCAATAGAATAGCCTAGAACAAATCAAGCTCAAACAGGTACTATCACTTCGCATCTTGGTCAATCATCCAATATTGGACAACAACAAATGGTCCAACAACCATGGCTAGTGCAATATCAACAACCACAATTCCAGCAATCTTACCAAGGACCTGAGCAATAAGGCTTTATAAATAACGGGAAACCACATTTCCAAAATGGTTATCAACAACCATATTACAATGGTTATGCCCATCAACCTTATCAAAGTTACTGGCATCATATACATTATGCTGGTATGCAAAGACCTACTACTCAGGAAATTCCATCTTATCCTGGGTATGCTTTGCCTAACCTAAATCAATAGTTTCCTTTTGTAGTGACTTTAGAATTACCAGATCTAAACCGGATAATGAATGATCCAATTACTTATGCCCCTTGGTGGCCAACGATTCCTCATAAACTTCCCTTTGATATTCCTAAATTCAATGGAAATCCAAGTGAAGATCCATTGAATCATGTAATGACATTCCATTTGTGGTGCTCATCCAACACCCTGAATGATGATTCAATTAGGCTTCACCTTTTTCAATGAATGCTAACTGGTTCGGTAGCAAAATGGTATATAGAATTTCCTAGAGCTTCATTTGACAACTTTAGCACCCTTGCCACTACCTTTTTAACCCATTTTCTGTTACCCATAAGGTACAACACAGGGACAGAACTCCTTACCAACCTTAAAAATATGACAACCACTCACATATCTGATCATATTCTTGAGTGGCGGCGTCGTTGAAGAATGGTAAATATGTATTTTCCTGATCAGCTTTTAGCTGAATGGTTTATAAAGTCATTATTACCCTCTATTACAAGGATGTGGCTAAGGGAGGAGTTGTCACTGAATATCAAGTCATTGCTCATGCACAATATTTAGACTTGATCTATACTCAGTCTGGCATGCTCTATGACAAAATTCCTGACACTCCTAGACCAGAATTTTTCGTTCCTCCCCCTCCTAAATCAAACAAGGACTCTCATGCCGGTGATGGCGTGAATGGTACCACAAGCACGAAAACCGCAAAGGCTACATCTAAGAAAGCCCATGCAGTTTCTAGTCAAAAAGTAGATGAAGAACCTCTTCCCTCGGAGATTAATTACGTTTCAACCAACAAAGGCAAAAATCCTAAGCAACCAAGGGGCAAGAAGAAAGGGACAAACAAAAAGAAGAAACAAGAAGATTCAATTCCTGAGAAATCTTCTGCAAACCCTACTAGAAAGAAGAAACCTAGTCAGCCATGTTTCATATGCAATGAGGACCATTACATGAAAGATTGTCCACACCAAGCTGAGGTCATAAAGCTTTTCAAAAAGACTTCAAATACCTCAGTGGTATTGATTGATCCATTTCCAAACCCAAAAACTATTCCGGTTGCTAGTGATCATGCTTCCCCATCCCAAGTGCTTATGCTATCCATCTCAAAACAGTAAAATGATTCTTTGATATCAACAAGGAATAAAGATTATGGAAATCCACAATTGTTGAACAGTAAGGCTATAGATCAACCCAGTGGTTCGACAACAACTTCGCCAGAAGTTGTTCCACCAATCATTCCTGAATTAACAATAAGACCACCTAAGGGAGTAGTACATAAATCGACATTTAATCCTTGTGCTCGAGCAGCAAAGAATTATAATATAGTGGAAGATCTGGCCCAATCACCATCCGCTATGTCGACACTTGAAGTACTATAGAATTTCCCCTCCCAAAAGCAGGCTTTGGTATCAGCAATAGGTGGGATTGATCTACTGGATTCTAATCTAGTGGCCTTTAATCATAAAGGATACAAACCTCAGTTACCAGCATAGCTTTCTTTCCTCATATAGGTAAAATCCCTCAACAGAACTGTTCATCGAACACTCATTGATGAGGGAGCATCTACCTGTATTATGTCAATGAGTTGCTAGAAAACTTTAGGCTCTCCACCCTTGTCACAATCATCAATGACATTAAAAGAATTTGATGGAAGAACATACACACCATATGGGATATTAAGTAACTTGCAAATCAAACTGGGGGGAAAGACAGAAGAAATTGAAGTCGAGGTCATTGATGGAAACCTTGACTACAATATCCTACTGGGAAGGCCCTGGATTTATGCTATGGCTGTTGTTGTGTCAACATATTTTAGAAAGATTGCATTCCCTTTTCAAGGCGTAATTACAATCATTGACCAACTAACCTTCCTCTCCAACAGTTCCCAAGTTACCAAAAGCATTCCATTGATCCATGGAAGCTCTCAATCGCTTCAAAATATTAGAGTAGGTCTCCTAAAAGACCCTTCCTTAATGGGTACTTTTTCCCTTCCACCACCGAGTAATCTAGCAGAGGTGGCCACAGTGGAAACTTGTCACATGATATCTTCTACATCTTCAAAGATTAAGAAGAATTCCAAACATTTTGCTAGCATGGACCATCACCAAGTGTTTCCCCCAAGCCCTATAGAATGGTTGTAGAAATCAATATTTTGTGCATGGGCAGAAAATGCAAATCAACGCTTGGCAAGCATTTGGATAGATAGGTCTCTAAAGTATGGCACCTCTTCCGATCCTTGGTCTTATGTACATTCTACAGATGAAGGAATCATTTAGTCAATGATGATAGGAGAGGCACCATGGGAAGATCACCACCATCATTCCCGGCCTCAAGATATCAACGAAGATTATTCTAGTGACCTTAATCATCCTTCGGTTTTTTATTTTCTATCGAATACTGTAAATACATTGGATTCAAAGCGAAATATATCCAATATTGAAGAAACTATTGCCATTAATATCTCGACCAAACCAAATGTTGTAGAGAATATACATGTTGGCAAATCTTGTTCTCCTTCAGAACTGGAAATATACTACTCTCTCTTTCGCAAATTCAGAGATGTCTTTTCTTGGTCATATGAAGAAATGCCAGGCATTGACTCGAGCATCATTGAACATAAAATCAAGATATATCCAGATGTCAAACCAGTATGACAATGGCTTCGACCGGTTCACCCAAAGAAAGCCACTGCCATTAAGGCAGAAGTTGAAAAAATTTTACATGCTGGTTTCATTTACCCTATTCCTCTCACTGATTGGGTATCGAATATTGTTCCTGTGATGAAAATGCAAGGAACAATTAGAGTGTGCGTCGATTACAGGGATGTAAATCAAGCTTTTCCAAAGGACAACTACCTTACACCCTTCATTGATCAGATAATTGATGAATGTGCTGGATGCGAAGTCTTTTCATTTATGGATGGATTTTTCGGATATAATCAAATCAATATCGACCCACAGGACCAGTCGAAGACTACATTTATATGTCCATTGGGCACATTCGCATACTAGAAACTACCTTTTGGTTTGAAGAACGTAGCTGCAACATTTCAGAGGGCTCTGAACTATGCCTTCCATGAAATTAAACACATCATTCAATCGTATCTCGATGATTTACTGGCTCATTTGTGAAATCGGATTGATAATCCATAGCATTTGAGAGCTATATTTCTACATTTCTGGCACTACAAGATACGACTCAATCCACACAAGTGTGTGTTTTGTGTTGGTTCTGGTCGGTTACTTCGTTTTGTAGTTTCTAAGGACGGAATTAGACTAGACCCATGTAAGGTTTAGGAAATCATCGACATGCCTCCACCTTCAAATTTTCTTCAGATTCAAAAACTCGAAGGGAAAGAAAACTTTCTAAGGAGGTTCACTCCAAATTATGCTCTTGAATATCGAAAAGACTTTAACCTGTATCTCACTGCTACCGATACAACCATCGTGATGGTTTTTGTACAAGAAGACATTGGAATAGAACATCCTGTCTATTATTTAAGCCACAACTTAAATGATATAGAAAGAAAGTACTCTTATGTTGAAAAGCTGTCTTTGGTAGCTGTTCAATCAGTAAAAGGATTTTGACACTATATACTCTTTCGCAAAACTACCATTTTGTCAGATTGCAACCCTATGACCTACATTCTGTCGCGTCAATTTCTAGGGGTCAAGTATTCAAAATGGATAGCCATTTTGCAAGAGTTTGATCTGGAATTCAATAAATCCAAATCAAAGAAGTCTCTAGTATTCACAGAGTTACTTTGTGACCTCCCATCGTCGTCCAATGATTTAACATCTAAAGCATCAATTGTGGATGAAACTTTTTTTCTCATATCATTAAGCGACCCATGGTACAGAGATATACTAATATATCTCCAAACCCAAACCTTTAGGCCTAACACCTCTTGCTCAGAACAACGACGTACTCGATACCAAGAAAAAGACTACATGATCGTCAGTGATACACTTTACCATCGTGGTGTCGATACAGTTCTGAGAAGGTGTCTCACACATGAGGAGGCCGAAAAAGTCCTGAATGACTATCATTCAAGCGCATGTGGGGGGCATCTATTTGGTTACGCAACTGGACAGAAAATCTTACGAGCTGGTTACTTCTAGCGTTCTATCTTCAAATATTATATAATAACAATCAGAAGTTGCCATGCTTGTCAAATTTTTTATCACAAAACTAGACTACCACCTGCACCACTGCATCCAGTAGTTTCTATTGGGCCATTCGCCAAATGGGGCATAGATTTCATGACATGTAACCCTACCTCGGCCGGGGACCATGGGTATATCATAGTCGCTATCGACTATTTTACAAAATGGGTTGAGGTGATGCCTACATTAAACAACAGTGGCGAAACGACTACTCTTTTCTTTTTCAATCATGTAGTCTCTAGGTTCAGTGTTCCACAGGCTATAGTCACAGATCATGGATCATATTTTCACAATCACATGATGGTTGAATTGATTTCCAAATTAGGATTGTCCCATGATAGTTCTACTCCATATTATCCCCAGGCTAATGGACAGGTTGAAGTGATAAACAAAGTCCTTAAGCGCATGCTGCAGAGAATGATTAGAGCCCACAAATGGGATTGGCATTTAATCTTGTACTCAGCTCTATGGGCATATAGGACCTCAGTGAGAAATGTGACCAGATTTACCCCTTTTCAGTTGGTGTATGGCCTAGAAGCTGTCTTACCGATTTAGTGTGAAATTTCATCTCTAAAGCTCGCAATCGATCTACTTCCCCAAAATTTAGAGGAAGAGGCTCGTTTCTTGAAACTAATCCACTTGGATGAAACCCATCATGATGTTGCGCTAGCTAACGAAGCACATAAGAAATGTGTCAAAGTGCAATTTGACAAAAATGTCAAGCCTCGTTTCTTCTCAGAAGGTGACTTGGTCTTACTCTACGATTAGGACTCTGATAAATTGGGAGCAGGTAAGTTCCAATCATTATGGATGGGCCCCTACATTGTTAAGCAGGTATTAGGAAAAGGAGCCTACGAGCTGGTAGATTATGATGGAATTCCACTGTCACAACCCCAAAAAGGGTTGTATCTTAAGTGGTACTATGCTTGATCAAGTGTAGTATTCTCTTTATAGATATGCTTTTGTTTCATTTTTTTCGTCAAGAGTTTTCATTTTGGTTAGGTAATCCACTTTGCATTTGTTGCAGATGTCAAAATTTTTGGAAACATTCGTTGGGTATGCCGATGGAGCTAGTCGTAGAACGCGAAACTTGTCTTCTGCAGCTTGGGCCATCTTTGATCCAAGCATGAGTTAGTGAGTTTCAGAAGGATATGTATTGGTCAATCAACGAACAACATCACTAAGTAAAATGCATTGATGGAGCTTCTCTTTGACGCCATTTCACATGGCATACACCAACTTGTTGTCAAGCTAGATTCGCAACTCGTCATTCTACAGCTTACTAGCATCTATTCAGTTCGGAACCCAGCTATCTATCGTATGTTCCTAAGGGTCAAGATTTTGGAAAGGCAGTTTGACTCCATTCAATATCAACACATCTCCAGAAACTTAAACACATTAACTAATTCATTAGCGAATTATGTGTTAGACAGACATTTGCAGCATTTGTAAAGAAAATCATTTCATATCAACACTTGCAACTAGATCACATAACTTAACCAAAATAAACTCCGAAAATCAAAAATATATAACTATTTATGGTTTCACATAATGTTTTGTGTACAAGGAAAAATCGGTAATGCGACCAAGAAACTCAAAAGTAAATGCAGAAAAACATCCTATACTAATGATGCTGGTGATAACATGTCACCGCTTGTGCGATCATACCCAAGAGCCTAGTCCATCGACTCGACACCCCAGTAGTATGGCGCTGTAGCGTTAGAGGTAACTCGTCGGTCTTCACATCCTGAATACCAAGGGTAATACCCTCAATCTGATCCTACAATACTGCCAGGGTCTCTGCTATGTCGAGATTGCGAAGGACAACCCTCCCTACAGTCTCTCCTGCTGGAACGTTAGCTGTCGCCCTTGGCCATGCCGCTAGTCGCACTGGCCCAACATTTTCACAAGTACATGGGTTCAATTAGTCTTGATAAATAAAAAATATATTATAAAACCGATAAACAAAGATATGGTCAAATCATCTTTATCTATCACACCCCACTGCTCACCAGCTAGTAACGCCAAATCTGGGTCGCCTTGGAAATCCATCCCGACATATGGATACTATGAGAAGACCATCTCCTGATGGTCGAACCACTAAAAGAAGGAATCAGAGAAAGAAATTTGTGGCTGACCAGCATGTTTGGCCATGAGATCAACCCATCTCTGCATCTTGGGTTCCCTCAGTGCTGGCAATCCTAGTGAAATATGTTGAGGCTGCATCAGTGGGATCCTCTCCAAGGCAAAAGCAATCAAAATGGAACCATAGCCAAAGTTCTTGGATCTTCCATTCTTTACCTTAGAGAGATTTTCTTTTATCACCAGAATTACCGCCTCACAACAGTTGAATACCTTTAGTTCCAGGCATTCCAAAGCATACTACACATAAGATCTGTTTGCCAAATGAAGAGCCGCGCTACTAGCCAATCTAGCAAAGGTGAATAAAATGGTCCTCAGAGATAGATCAATGACATCTCAGAAATTGATCTTTCCATCTCTGCTAGGCTGAGATCCATCTCTACAAAGCTGACGGATATAATCTCTCACCGATTCACCCCCATGGGTGGATCCCGATAGTGAAAGAGGGGCACCACGCCTCGATAACCCTGTCAAAAAGTAGATATCCTCGACTGTCAGTGGAATAGATTTGCCTCTAATCTAGAATACCTGGTTGATTGGATTCCAAGCATCAAGAAAATACTACAACAAATTGATTTGTTGCCTCATGCTAGATATACAAGCAAACCACAGTTTCACAATGCAGTAATAGTATCCTGATCATGTAAGGCAATCATGTCTTCTTCTTCATTCTTTCATTCACGCCATGTAACAACCATCTTGATCCAATAAATATCTGAGTCACAAACAAAAGATGAATTAGGATCCAAATTTGAGCAAAAATAGGCAAAAATTCCATGAGAAATCACTGTGTAAAGTTTCCTTTCTGTGCCCATTGCACCCTGCCATTTAGCAAGGTGAGATGCATACTGAATAGCCAGTGTCCAACTCACTATGCATCGCACCTTTCGATACAGACCAGGTGCGATCGATAGAGAACGAGTTCTTAAAACCCCAGGGGCCCAGAACCAAGGAAAAATTTGCTCAAAATTAGGAAAAGATTCAATGAAAATGAAGAGCTCAGGGTTATCTCCTACTTGGTCCTGACGGTGCGGAGAATAGTCCACCGGATCTCTCGAAATCAGCTGATGAAGTTTGAGGGGGAAAACCACTCCAGAGCTCCAAAATCCCAAATTTGAAATGAAATGGTAAAAGTGAGAGGTAAAACTACTTTTATGTTACTATTCACATACTCCAAGTAAAATGTTAGTTTTAATTCATTTTTCAGGCATATATATGTGTATTTCTAATTAATTTGATGGAGCAATTGAGTAGGTTGAATGACCGAGGAAAGAATATAACATGTTAAATGGTAAACTGAATATCATTGACCAATATCAAAAAGAAATTTTCCCTCAAAGTTCAAGCTCGTTAAAAAATAAACCTACCACTGAGCATAGTTTCTCCTAGTTCAAGCTCATTAAAAAATGAAACCACCTTTGGTAAATAACCTTTTTTATCGCCTGCTATCAACCTTTTGAACCTTGGTTGTGTTCCTACTGTCACCTCCATTCATTTGGCTGACCATACGCTTCCACTTGATTGTTTAACCTTTTGAGAATAGCTGCGACGAGTGGTTCTGATTGCCACCCTCTTCACACTGCCATGTTTTGAGAAGTTCCAAACATACCTGGAACTAGTTGCTACTCGGAAATGCCACTCATTCCTAAAAAACGAGTCCCTTTTAAACTCTTTTTAGACTCATTAAATATTAAAATATTGTCGAGCCATTGGCCTTTCCAGCTCATTAAAGTAAAGGGAACGCCATCCCTCCCATGTATTTTCATCTTTTTGGACCTGAGGGATTATTAAACAAAAAGATCGAGTGCTTGTCTTTGTCGGCTCGTTAAAGCGATCGAAAAGTCATCCCTTTCGTATTATTTTATAATTTTTCGGACTTAAGGGATTATGCCACGAAAAAGGACTATTGGAGTTTCCTTTTTGTCCCTTTTCAAACTCTCTAAACATGAAAAGGACCGAGTTATCTTTGTCGTTAAACTCGTTAAAACAATAGCGACAAACTTGTCCACCCAGACAAGAACGAGTCTCACTGATGCTAGGCTCACTAAAAACAAAGCGACAGGTTTTCCCAAAGGGTAAATTATAGACCAAAAATATGTTATCTTCCTCAAGCTTGACAAAAATAGAGAGGTATTGGTCAACAATGACTGGGGAGAAAGGGAAGAAAACTTGAAAATTTTTATTGGTAGTAGGTCGCTCTTGAACATGACACTTTCACTCCATCACCATGATTGAGTTGGGTTGGGTTTTTCCATTCACTATCACCATTGGTCCTCCCTACCATCCATGGGGTTAACACTACCAGTCCATATCAGTGTCAACAATATGTTTAAGAGAAGTCATTCAAAGAATTCACCATCCAGCAAACACCTCATCCACTGCAATACCTCCACCCTTCATTTTTCATGATCGCCATTCCTGAACCTTATATCATCAGATCATTTTCACCTCCAAAAAAATCATTTGCTCCATTTTGTGTCGTAGATGTGGGATACAACAAGGCCCTCCTATGACAGGTCACTTCTTGTCAACATCAGCTCATTATCCAAGAAGTTGACTTAGAAACAACCATTTCAGTACTTTGAAGCTTGCATCCCTCAATGGCAAGTTTCTCACTTCCGACGATAGGTTTACATCAATCACCTTCGACTGAAAGATTTTGCATGGTGTTCAACATCGGGTGATATATTCACACCATGTGAATTGTACTATAGTACCTTGAGGGTCATCATCATTATCAGTGACTCCTCTTGCATCTATTAACAGCTTACATTATTGGCTAGAAATCAGGCGATGTCTTTCCATGTTCGACTTCAGAACATCTTTTCACATGGATCGACTTGTACATCGGGAGAAGATTGAACAAGTTTTGAAGACCCCGGATCTAGTTTCATCCATCCGGGTTGCGATATATTCAGGAACATAAAGACATCAAATGTACACAGAATCTACACAGATAGTCATCTAAACAAAAGAAGATGAATCTTCATGCGAAGAATCACCAGTTTGTAACAGCAGACGATTGTCTGTCCTATGTACATGAAAATAAATTTATAAAGATGAGCATGGGAATGCCCACCCAGCTAGATCATGAAAATAACATGATGATGATGTATTGTATTGTATCTTATACAGGTCACCTTCTAGTTCAAATGATCTGAATTTGAAACTACTTGAAATTTGTTTGCAAGGTATTCAATTCAGAATTAAACATGTTTAAAAGATTTCCATGTCTTGCAGAAAGAAAACACATGAAATTTGCAGCTGTTCATGACCCATTTAAGCATAGCAGAGTTATTTCCTTTTACTGTTTAACACATTAAAATGAATTTTATCTGCAAAATAAATCAACCACAAATGAAAAAGAATTTGATAAAGCAGTTCACCCCCTCCAGGGCTACGTCTATTGGGTCCAAAGCTCCCAACCGTGCTTGTCCTTGTTTTTATTAAATGCTCAAATTGAAAATACAGCTGAATAGAAGCATCTACAGGAGAAATAGATGGTAAAAATGGATTCATAACACTTTAATCCTTCATGATTGACTATTGGATCACCTCCAATGGATACCTGCAACCCTATACAGTCTTCACAAAACTGGGCCCTAGTGGCTCCTAGAACTTTCACGGCTCCAAAATCTCTGCAAATGACCTCATATGGCTGTAAGACCTACACCAATGGCTTCAGAAGGTCGAAAATACCCAAAATAAAAAAAAAATCGTCCAAAACCGACTTTCCTAGCCAAAGTTATGGCCATTTAAAGTTTCTCCAGTTTTTCCCTAGAAACACTCCAGCTAATTTTAGTTAACTCCAGATAGCTCCACCAATTATGGCGGGTCCGCCAAATTTGGCGCTCCTGCCAAAATTCTTCCAAATTAACTGCAGTCACATTTAATATTTGGGTGGTTGCCTCGGATTTCTTGCAGGCGGAATATTCCTTTTTTATTTTTTTTTTTGAAAAATTAAAATTTCTAATGTTATGGGCAAATTCTTCTTTTTGCCATAACTTCCTCATACGGCGACCGTTTTTCGAACCGTTTGTGGTGCCGGAATCGAGAAGATGAGCACTTTCTAGTCATCCAACTTTGAACCAATTCTAAGCACTTTAAATTTTGAGCATTTTACGACACTTAGGACATGAGCACCTGATCATACCTCCCCATTGGGAAGCTTTTGGACCCCAAAAGCCTTCAACTACCTGTTAAAGAGGTGAGGGTACAACTCCCTCACTCTGTCCACCTCCATCCACTTTTCCTTGTTCAGTTTGCTGCCTTTGAAACCAACCCGAACATAATCTACACTGCCCCTCCTTGAAGTGCGTGTCCTCCTGTCAAGGATTGTATCTTCTTTCAGCTCATCTAAGAATTCTGGCGAGAAATATTCTATAGATGGCAGCTGAACAGCATTTTCATGATCAGCAATCAAAGGAGGTTCATACAAATGTAAGTTCTCCACATTGACAACAGAATACATTTTCATGTAGGAAGGCAAATCTAATTGAAAAGCATTATTTCCAACCTTCTTGAGGATTTTGAATGGACCATAATGAATAGGCTTCAGCTTTTTACCTTCTCCTTGCATCCTTTCCTTACTGATGTACAACCATACCTCATCTCCTTCTTGAAACTTGTGATCGACTCTATGCTTGTCGTGTCTTTCCTTGTACTTGCCTTGACTCTTCTCAAGCTGTTCTTGAATTTGCTGATGTATTTGCTGAATTCTTTCAATGAATGAACAAGCTTTGTCAATGTCACTATGTCCCTCAATGGAAACATCTTTCTCAAGAATGAAATCAAGAGGTGATTTTGGCAAGTAACCAAAACAAGCTTCAAACGGTGAGGTGTTTGTGGAAGAGTGCTTGGCATGGTTATAAGCATGTTGTATGTAGTGCAAATGTTCATCCCACAGCTTGGGATGCTTGCTGCAATATCCTCTCAAGAGGTGCACAATGGTTATGTTCACAACTTCGGTTTGTCCATCTGTTTGTGGATGGAAAGCAGTACTTTTCTTCAACTTTGTGTCCATCATCTCCCATAGGTTGGACCAAAAATTCCCCACAAATCTGGAATCCCTATCACTAATAATGGAAGTAGGCAAACCAAAGTGAATCCATACATGATGAAAAAATAATTCAGCAGTTTGTTCAGCAGTTATAGTTTTCTTACAAGGCATAAGTATACACATTTTGCTGAAACGATCAACTACTACATATAAATAATCATGCTGCTTTCGAGATTTTGGCAAACCTCCTAAAAAATCCGTAGAGATGCTCTCCCATGGTCTAGAAGGTACCGGCAAAGGATTATACAAACCAAGCTTCCTATTGCTAGGTTTGCTTGTAGCACATAATGAAAAACCTCTTATGAACCTTGAAACAGAATCTACCATGCGAGGCCAATAGCAATACCTCTGTAGATGTGCAACTGTTTTGCTCACACCAAAATGGCCAGCAATAAGAGAAGAATGAGCTTCTCTTATGACATTTATCTCTCCCCCTGTGGTATACACAACTTGCCCAAATGAAACAACAAATTGTTATGCATGTGATAGTCATTTTCCTCTACATGATTTCCTTTACTCAAGTTAGCATACACATCTTTAAAGTCATCATCAGATGCATATTGTTCTATGTAACTATCATGTACAATGTAATCATTCTTAAGTAAAGTAACAGCACCAATAATAGGCCTTGAAAGCATATCAGCAACCTTATTCAAAGTACCTTTCTTATACCTTATTACCAAATGGAATTGTTGCAAGAAGCCCATCCATCTGAAGTGTCATGACTGTTGTAACTTGCTTTGTGATTGCAAGTACTGTAAGGGCTGATGGTTGGTATGTATAACAGTTTCTTTGCCCATCAAGTAGTGTTTCCACTTTTTGACGCTTTGTACCAACGCATACAACTCCTTATCATATGTAGGATAATTTACAACAGCACCATTAAAAGTTTCAGAATGAAAAGCAATAGGCTTACCATGTTGTAGAAGAACTGCACCCATAGCATAATCACTAGCATCAGTTTGTATCTCAAATGGTTGTCTCAAATCCAGTAATGCAAGGACTGGAGCTGAACTAATCTTCTCTTTCAAAGATTTGAAAGCTTTTTGCTACTTGCCTCCCCATTGGAAAGCATGCTTCACACTTGTCACTGCATGCATAGGAGCTGCTATAGAAGAGAAGTTAGAGATAAAATTCCTCCAATATTGAGCTGCACCCAAAAAACTTCTTACCTCTGTTATGGATTTGGGAGTAGGCCACTACACAATAGCCTCAATCTTAGCAGGATCAATTCTCAAAGCACCTCCTCCTACTATGTGTCCCAAATAAACCAAAGAAGTCTTTCCAAATTCACACTTTGACATTTTAAGAAATAACTGATTCTTCTTCAAAACATCAAGTACTTTTCTAACATGCATGACATGATCTTCTCTAGACTTGTTGAAAATTAAGATGTCATCTAAGTAGACAATAACGAAATCATCAAGAAAAGGACGCAAGACATCATCCATTACCTGCATGAGAGTTGCAGGTGCATTGCACAAACCAAATGGCATCACAAGCCACTCAAAGAGTCCTTGTTTGGTTTTAAAGTCTGTCTTCCAAATGTCACTTTCTTCAATTCTTACTTGATGATATCCACTGCGCAAGTCTAGCTTAGTGAAATATCAAGCATCTTTTAGCTGGTCTAGCAAATCATCTATTCTTGGGAGTGGGTAACGATTCTTTACCATTATCTTGTTCAAGGCCCTGAAATCAATGCACATACACCAAGTGCCATCTTTCTTTGGAAGCAATACAATCGGTGACCCACATGGCGAAGTACTTGGCCTTATGAAACCCTTGTCCAACAAGTCCTTGATTTGCTTCTTTATTTCAGCATTCTCCATAATAGACATGCGGTACACGCCTATGTTTGGAAGAGGACAATTTGGATGCAAATGGATTTCATGTTGAATCTCCCTCTTAGGAGGCAAACCTGTTCGCTCCTGAAACATCTCATGATATGCATCAACTACATCATACAGATCTGATTTAAGTTTTGGATCACAATTGTCAAATGACTCATGATTAACATCAACCTTGGGCTTAATCATAAGAAGAACAAAATTCTTACTTGAATTGACCAGCCTTTTTACCTGTCCTGCATTCTCCATCGCTATATTTGTCTTCTTGCGATGAGCTCTAACAATGAACTCCTTGCCATCTTTGAACAAATGATATTTGTTTTCACGGCGATGAAAGATAGCTTTCCTGTCAAACAAGTAAGGACTTCCCAAAAAAATTCCTGCTATATCAAAAGGTACCACATCAAGTTCAACTGTGTCAATAAAATGTGCAGTAATTGCAAAGCGCAATGTGCACTTTCTTGAAACTTGTAAATTTGCATCCTTGCAAATCCATCCAAGTGGATATGGCTTCGGATGTGGAACAGTCTCAAGTTTAAGCTGCTTGACCAAGTCCTCTGATATAACGTTTGCTTGTGACCCACTATCAAAAAGTGTGTCAATTTTAGTATGTTTTGAAATCACCCTCACATGAAACAGTTCAATTCTTTCTTCCTCATTAGGAGCTTGTACATGGCAGTTTTAGGTACTAGTGCTGGCTTGAGTTTCAATTTCTTTTGCCTTCAAGTTTTTCAAACCCATAGCTGCAATTTTGGTTTCATCACCTGAATCTTCCCCTAAATCTTGTGGTGTAGATGTAGTAGCAGCAGTTTTCTGTTTCCCTTTGGATTTGTTAAATTGAGGTCTTTTTTCAGGATATAATTTCCAATAGTTTTTCTCCTCATGGCCTAGTTTAGAACAGTGTTTACAGATCACTTTCTCACTCTCTTATTTGACAGATGCATTCTTTTTGCTCTTTCCCTTGGAGGTTTTCTCTTTTTTTTTCCCCTTGGGGGGCTTGTTTCTACCCTATTCAAATGTGTTTTTTCCCCTTGCCTCTAAATGGGTAGCTTGGACACAAACCTCGTCCAGGCTAGTAGGGTTAAACATCAAGATGGTGTGTCTAAGGTAGCTATGCAAGCCACCAATGTATTTCAGCAAGGTTTCCTGGGTCTGCAAATCTACCCCTAACAAGAGATCTCTTCTCCTGAATTCTTGGGTGTAGTCTTGGACACTCTGACCCTTAAGTTGTCTAAAATTTTGCCAATTCATAATGGCCTTCTGCATGTGAGCAAGAGGATAAAGCTGTTTTTTAATGGCTAACAGAAATTTAGGCCATGTTAAGGTAACCTTACCAAATTTCTTGATCTCCTCTTTAGTCTTGGCCTCCCACCAGACCAATGTTGCTCCATCCATTCTCAAAGAAGCCAACTGAATCTTTGTGGCATCATCATGCATATTTGGGATCCTCAAGTAAACTTCCAACTGCCTAATCCAGTTGTCAAGCTTTTTTGCATTCACTTCACCATTAAACATAGGTAATTTGAATTTTACATCAAGCTTCAAAAAAGGACTTTTTCCAAAGGATCTATGCTTATGAACAGAAGAAGACGAGGATGAAGAGGAAGAAGGTGAAGATGGGGGTGGTGGATCACCATTTCCTCCATGTCCTTTCTTGGAATGATCATCATCCTTCTTACCTCTTGAAGAGCCCTCTCCTTCATGTGGATGTTTGGACCCTTCTCCAGCCAATTTCTCATCTCTTTCTTGGTACAATATCCTCACCATTTCAGTGAGGTCCAAGAAAGCCTTTCTGAAGACTCTTTCTTCTTCTCTTGGATCTATCTCTGTAGGAATTTCTCCTTCATGTTCAGACATCCTTGAAGCTTCTACTGAGACTCTTGAGGGTGAAATTGAAGGTGGAGGTGATGGCTCTCTAGCCTTCCTTGACTGAGGATTCTCTCGTACTCTAGTCAACTGTCCTTCCCCTCTTTTAAGTTTCAACTTGGTAAGCATCAATACTTTGGAAGACAGTTAGAAGATCTTTGCACAAAAACCCTAAGCTCTGATACCAACTTGATCTAAATTTGAAACTACTTGAAATTTGTTTGCAAGGTATTCAATTCAGAATTAAACATGTTTAAAAGATTTCCATGTCTTGCAGAAAGAAAACACATGAAATTTGCAGCTGTTCATGACCCATTTAAGCATAGCAGAGTTATTTCCTTTTATTGTTTAACACATTAAAATGAATTTTATCTGCAAAATAAATCAACCACAAATGCAAAAGAAGTTGATAAAGCAGTTCACCCCCTCCAGGGCTACGTCTGCTGGGTCCAAAGCTCCCAACCGGGCTTGTCCTTGTTTTTATTAAATGCTCAAATTGAAAATACAGCTGAATAGAAGCATCTACAAGAGAAATAGATGGTAAAAATGGATTCAAAATACTTGAATCCTTCAGGATTGACTATTGGATCACCTCCAATGGATACCTGCAACCCTATACAGTCTTCACAAAACTGGGCCCTGGTGGCTCCTAGAACTTTCACGGCTCAAAAAACTCTGCAAATGACCTTAGATGGCTGTAAGACCCACACCAATGGCTTCAGAAGGTCGAAAATACCCAAAATCAAAAAATAATTCGTCCAAAACCGACTTTCCTAGCCAAAGTTATGGCCATTAAAAGTTTCTCCAGTTTTTCCCTAGAAAAACTCCAACTAATTTTAGTTAACTCTAGATAGCTCCGCCAATTATGGCGGGTCCGCCAAATTTGGCGCTCCTGCCAAAATTCCGCCAACTTAACTGCAGTTACATTTAATATTTTGGTGGTTGCCTCGGATTTCATGCAGGCGGAATATTCCTTTCTTAATTTTTTTTTTTGAAAAATTAAAATTTCTAATGTTATGGACAAATTCTTCTTTTTGCCATAACTTCCTCATACGGCGACCGTTTTTCGAACCGTTTGCAGCGTCGGAATTAGGAAGATGAGAAATTTCTAGTCATTCAACTTTGAGCCAGTTCTAAGCACTTTAAATTTTGAGCATTTTACGACACTTAGGACATGAGCACCTAATCATTGAATACCTCGGATCCTCATGATAAAGCATTTCACTCGACATTAGAAGATTTACGACCTCATGCTTTAGGGGGCAGTTTTTATAGACATATTTGGGCACTACAACCCAAAACTCATATGTCCATAAACTAAGGGCTCTTGAGTCCCTAAAATTATTGTTTCATACCCTAAAGGATTATGGTCAACTGATTACATCATTTCCCAGAAGTTCCACCTGAAAAACTACTCGGAACTGGCCAAAACTGACCATACTGATTGCTCCATGGTCAAGGTGTGATGCATACTAGCTGCCACACTATCCAGGTGTGATGCATACTAAAATTTCCTTCTGTGGGGTACGATGAGCGAGAATAGACAAATGGCAGAGACAATTTGCTAAGTGGATGATCATGGAATCTTTCAGAAACTTCTCCTCACACACTTGCCTCTCTAAATTCACCCAGGGATGAGTAAGAGATCAATGAAATCTCCATTTGGACCAAGAACTATTAGTGGAATGACACTAATCAAAAACCCAGAGCTGACTCACACCCTTGCAAGGCATCTATAAATGGATCCCTCATCTGAGAGATCTGGAGGCTGGAATTTTGTATTTTGTAAGGAAGTGTTGTTGGTTTATCTGTGAGAAGAGACATTGCATTGTTGGGTGATTTTCTTATTCATGAGGTGAAGAGGGCTTCTACACTGGGAGGATGATGCTAGATCAGACAGCTAGGTTGTAATCCTCTCTTTCATTATTAATAAAGTTCTTTTAGTTTTCCTCCATATAATTGTGTATTTGTGAATCTTATTGTTTATGAATGTAATTATATGGTCAATGTGTTTCTGATTTTGCATTGTGTTGAGGGAAATGTTCCCCTAGGGCTTTTGGGTTGAAACTCTAGCAGACAGAAAGTTGTCTATACAGAGAAACACACATTCACACAGTCATTATGCTATTGTAAGAAAAGTCTATGATAAGAGGGCGTACCTTAGGTCCTACATTTGAGAAGGCCCTTTAGGGTGCAAACCCTTCTTGGAGTTCCCTTTTTGCTTCTCTGACCTGCAAAACCACAAATTCCAAAGAACACAGCAGTATGTGGACAAAACCTTATAAAGAAACCACCTTCATGTTATAAAGAAAGGTAGTTAGTTATGAAATATAAACAACCATTCACATATGTATTCTAACATGAATATCATAAACATAAAAAAGATTTATATCGGGAACCAAGACATGTGTTTCTTTTATTATAGACAAATAAAGTACAGAAAAGGAATAATTTCACCTGAGTCACCTTTTGCAGGCTCCAAGAAAAGCTTCCTTCTGGATCCGTCCAGCCTCAAGCCTTTAAAAAACTCCTTCCATGACTTACTCCATGATGTCATAAGTAGTGGATGAACATCAACACACAAGGAAACAAGGGTTTCCTGTACAAATGGGGGAAGTGCAGAAGGCACAAGGATCTTCAAACCTAGTCAGGGGAAAAATCTCAGCATAATAACCTTTCTCTCTCTTCTCTCCTCCCTTAGGCCTTCCCATTGAGGTCTTTTTATACCTCTCCCAAAGTAGTTTTTTAGTTAGGAGTTGGTTGGGAACAGTTGGGCCACGGGCACTTACAGGTGATCAGCAGGTAAAACCCGCGATCTTCGCCTGAAATTAAGGAGTTTTACATTTTTTTAAGTGTTTTAATACATATACGTGGGTTGGGTATACACAGACCCGTGTATACACGCGTTTAACTCAGGGCAATGTTGTGTATAAGGGATAAAACACTATTTTTTAAATTTTAGGACTAGGTCTGGAAGGAGGGGTTGCCCTAGGCCAAGAGTGCAGCATCACAAACCATAAGAGTGAGATTTGGAGCTACAACACATTGTTTATGATGTTTTAGATAGATATGCCTTGATGGTTTTCTGTTACTTTAACTCTACAGGTACTCTTTGAAGTGGGAGAAGTAGGAGAGGAGTGGAAAATTCTATCAAGAGAAAGAGAAATCAAGCTAGGATCAAAGCGAAAGATCCAGGTTGGTCCTCTTTTATTCCCTCTTATCTATTACACTTAAAGGAAATCTTGAATTGCTTTGATTGTTTGTTTCTAAGATAGCTACCCATCTTAGTGGGACTAGCAGTTCGAATCGACACTAGTATTCCCTAAAACACTTGAGGTGGAGGCCTCAGTGAAGTTCTTCTTCACTTCCATGATTGTTTCACGTGCGTGCTCCAAACCGAAGTCAGCCTTCTTCACCAGAGCTTTGCTAACCCATGCACTCTCTTCAGTTTGTTTTCCCTTATCATCTCTTGTTTCAATTCCACTTCGGAGCACTATATTCACATTTGGATCCTCTTTGTGAGGCTCAAACCTCATCATCTATAGGTTCTAAGTCGGCTGAGGTGGTAATGCCCCTTTGTCATGTATCCTCGCTATCAGCTTAGGGAAGTCCTCCATTTCATGATAAAAAAGAGTGCAATATTTGCATGACAGACGCGTGGGGTTAGTGTAATCACGGGCATAGTGCCTTGGTCCTTCGTAATTGTAGTAGATTAGTTGTCCCCGACCTCTGCCATGTCCTTCTCCACCTCGACCTCATCCGCACCCCTGAAAGCCTATTCACACCATCCCTGCGCTCTGGTTAGGGTGTAACGTCTCTACCTGAACCCTATAGGTGGGTGTTCTATCCATCATCAATTCATAACTTCTGCACTTGTGCTCATCATGCCCTACTAACCTACAGAAGTTGTGGAAGAGTTGGTATGGTGTTTGTACAAACTTTTGCAGTAAATGACAGTTATCTATCATATGTTTTCCTTCTACCTGGCATATAGTGCACTATAATGCAAGCCCCGCGCTTGGTCCTGCTTAGGCCTCCGGCCTCAAAGGAATCAGTCCTCCTCTTGTAATATGGTTCACAAAGACCAGACAATGGTCTCTGTCATGCCCCTGGCCCTTGCATTGCAGGCACCATACCTCTTCGTGCACCTCTGGTCGAATTGTCCTATCCTACTTCAAACTTTTCATTTCAATGCAAAGATCTTGCAACTCTGCATGGATCTAATAAAACCCCAGATTTGGATCTTGCATCAGTGTTTCATGTAGTCCCATTGCAATCTCCAAGGCCTCTTCCTAAGTTGTTATTTTATATTGTGATAGCGCAACCCTTAGGTGTGGTATGAGAGAAGCCATGAACCATTTGCAGTGTTGTCCATCTGTTAAGTACATATTAGCTTCGCGGATTTTACGCTTCAACCTCTGATCTAACTCCCAAGGTGTCTGACCTGGTTTCATCGCGATTTCTTTGAACCCCACAATTGACTGTGCACTGGATTTAGGCCTACTGAACTCTTTATTCAGTGTGGTATGGATGTCTGACACCCTAGCATTTGGGTTATCATTAGAGTACTTGATGTACTAGGTTAGCACACAATCCTACAAAGCACTAACCAACATTTCCTTCTTCATGTGATCATCTGTAATGCCCTAAGCTTCCCATACAACTTTCACAATGAACCAGAACTGGTCCGAGTCCTCATTTCCCAAGCCTTTAAATAAAGGAAACTTCATTGAATTTTCCATGCTGAACTACAGGGGAGGTGGAGGTGGTACGAGTGAATTTGTAGGTGATGGTGGTGAAGTTGGAGGTGGTGTGGGTGGAGGTGGCAGTCATGGGAATCCTTGTCTTATTAACTGAATAGAACTTCATGAAGAAGCCTGCACTACTCCCTTTTCATCACCTCATGGAGGTGAAATTAATGTTCTATATTTAGGACCCTTTCTTCCTTCATTCCTATAAGTCTTTTTGCTTCGGGTAGCTTTGAACATCAAGGTAGTTGCATAACCCATTTTTCACACAATAACATCTTAATATAGGTATTCAAAGACTTTAAATACTTACCTCGTGGACATTTGAAAAAGTACCACTCCGCCTCACTGTAGCTAACATAGATATCGACCGTGAATTCAGTCACAAATCCTCCTATGATGCGATTGAGCCAATGATCGACAGCACAGGCGATATTCTCCTCAGAGGCTTCCAGTCTCTGTACTAACTCTAGGGTCTAGACAATAGGACCATCTAGTCTCCACCTTCCTTGGCTATCTGCTACCTTCACGATCCACTCGTATAGCTCAATGGGAAAGGAATAGAAAAAGATCTCGTGGATCTCTGTGTATAGGTACCTATCTAGCCACTATCCCTTTTTCAGTCATGGATTTCTGTTCTCCTGTGTCGCGAATTCGTGGATCTTTCTATCCAACCAGTCTTCGATCTCTTTCTTAGTTGGATTCCAGTGATACGACATCACACATCTCTTATGTAGATTTTGGTCCCAGCAACAGAACCATTTGTTGGCTTGGTGGGGCTTGACCCAGGTTCAGCATTAGTTAGCCAAAAAATTCCCTACACTACTAGCCCTTTTGGCATCAGCCTGTGGAGTGCAAACCAAAGTCTCATTTGAAGCAGTATGGGGGGATGATGGAACCAAGTTTCTACACCCTAAGATGGTCGTGATGTCGGTTTGTTCCTTCTATTCCTGCTTTCGCGCAGGTCATTAAGTTCTAGGGATCTATCTGTCTAGCCCTTTATTCTACCTTTCAATACCTCCGCAAATGGGTATGATTGGCCTTCGCGTAGCCCTAACCTGTGGTTCAAGTACTTTTGCACTGCTAAAGCAGTGTGTAGAATAGGTTTCTCAGTTATACTTAATTGTTTATTTATCATACTAAATAATCATAGTTAGCACCATGTAAACAGATATCCTTATTTGCGTTCAATTATCCAACGTAATTACATACATTCACGCATCACATTAACATTATAAATGAAATTCATACACAATATGACAAGATGCATTAACAGGAAAAAAAGTCACAGAATTTGCAGAATGTTTCTCTTTATTGTTATCTTCACATGATTATAGACTCTATTTGCCCTACACACACAACTGCAGGGGTTTGCGCACTCAGCTGTAGACTTCTACCCTAGGCTTTTGCACACTCAGCTGCAGAGCCTCTACCTACACTAAGACCCAAAACTTAGACTTCTCTCCTTATTGCTCATGACTTCTACTATAACTTATGACTTCTCAGAACTACTTAGAGCTTACTTACTTAGCTCTTTTTATACAATCCCATGGTCCGCGAAACATGGGTAGATATTTTACAGCCACCTTTACCTTAAAAAATAAGGCCGGAAAACCTTTTATGAATCATGACACCTTCGTGCTCCGCGACCATAAAATGCAGAGACTTTACAACTTTATTACCAAATTGGACCCAAAACATGGGCTTTTAGCCCCAAAACTATCCTTGTGGGATCCCGTTCCCAACACTTTGTGAAGATCAAGGAACTTGTCTGTAGAGCTCTGATCCTTCGAGGGTCGGACTAAACATTAGTATTTCATATCCATGCTGATGCCTCTCAAACAGCAGTTGGGGCGGTTTTGGGATAGCAAGTAAACAAGGTTCCATATACAGTTCACTATGTTAGTAAGAGCTTGGCTCCTGCCGCATTAAACTACACAGTGATTGAAAAAGAATTTCTTACTGTCATCTATGCCATCAAGAAGTTCCGAAATTATATTACTAGGTATCCTACCTTTGTACACACCGATCACGCAACAATTAGGTATCTGATTAATAAACCCATTACTCATGGTCGTATTACAAGATGGTTGTTATTACTTCAAGAATTTGATATAATCGTAGTAGATAAACCAAGAATGGATAACGTGGTTGCTGATTTTCTGTCTAGACTAGATAGTAATGTTGAAAGTCCACCTATAGAAGATAGTTTTCCAGATGAACATATTTTTGTAATTTCTGCTAACACTCTGTCGTATGTAGATATTGCTAACTATCTTGCTACAGGGAAGGTACCTCGTCATTTTTCATACAGGGAAGAACAAAAAACTATTCATCATAGTACTCGATATTCATGGATGGCAGGATACCTTTTTCACATAGGGGCTGATCAATGGATTCGGCGTTGCGTATATGAGGATGGCATTTATGAGATATTGAAGGCTTCCCATGATGGCCCTTGTGAAGGGAATTTTTTAGATAAAAGAATAGGCCACAAGGTGTTGCAAATGTGATATTATTGGCCTTCTATTTTTCGGGATGCTCGAGATTATGTCTGAATATGCGATAGTTGTCAATGCATGGGGCAACCTGGAAAATCGGATGAAATGCCATTGCAGCCCCAGGTAGTCCTTGAGCCTTTTGAGAAGTGGGAAATTGACTTCGTTGGACCTTTTAACCCACCTTCTCATCAAAAGGTTCACATTCTGGTCTACACTGATTATGTGACTAAGTGGGTGGAAGCCAGAGTTGTTGCGAAAGCAATGGAAAAGGTGGCTTTAGATTTTCTTTTCAAAGCGATTTTTGCTTGGTTATGGTACTCCAAGGGAGATTGTTTCAGCTGGAGGGGCACAGTTCACATCCCACATGATAGCAAGGCTTACACAAAAATATGGAGTCAAACACATGGTAACAACTCCATATCACCCCCAGGCGAATGGACAGGTAGAAAGTATAAACAAGGTATTGGAAAATATCTTGACAACGACTATAGCAAGCCATCATTGGGATTGGTCTCAGAAACTTCCAGAAGCTCTTTGGGCATACAAGACAACATGGCAGAACACAATGTGGTTTTCACCATTTGAGTTGGTCTATGGGAAATCCCCCTTGTTTCCGATAGAATTTGAGATCAACACGCTTAGAACAGCTTTGGAAGTAGGATTGGACTTAACAAAGACCCAGAAACACCTGCTGGAACAACTAAACGAGTGAGATGAAATATGTTCAGTGGCTGTCCAGAAAACTACTTCTATCTAACAACAGAGAATGACATGGCACGTTAATTTTATCAAGAATAAGGTGTTTCATAAAGGAGATTTGGAACTACTCTATGACTCTCGTTTTAAGGATTTTAAAGGGAAGCTTCACACTCGTTGGATGGGACCCTATGAAATGGATAATGTGTTTAACAATGGAACAGTCAGATTGGTTACAATACATGATACTCGTGCTTCCTTCTTAGTGAATGAACACTATCTGAGATTATATCACCATCCAACTTCTAAGGATGCCTTCATTAAAAATCTCTCTGATAAATCTGGTTTAATGGTTGTTGGTGCACAGAATGGTTCCTCTGTGTTCTCTTCTTAAAAAAAGAATATATATATATATATATATATATATATATATATATATATATATATATATATATATATATATATATATTATTATGCTGTTACTACTTACTTGTTTGTCTTTTTGCAAGAAGTACTATCGAAAGATGTGGAGCTGACAAAATTTTCCAAGTAATAGTTACTGTTGTTATTTTGCCACTACTGTTAATCCACCGGTGTTGTTACTCCGCCAGTGTTGTTATTCCTGGAAAACTTTATAGGTGTTGGATGTTGTTACTATGCCGCTTCTGTTACTCCACTGGTTCTATTACTCTACCGTTGTTGTTACTCCACCGGTGATGTTACTCTGCCACTGTTGTTACTCTTGGAAAGCTTTCAAAGTGTTGAATGCTGTTACTCCATCGGTGTTGTTAATCTGCCACTGTTATTACTCCTAAAAAAATTTCCAAGTGTTGGATGTTGTTACTCCATAGCTACTGTTACTCTGCCATTGTTGTTACGCTGTCGTTTTTGTTACTCTGCCAGTTACTCTATCATTACTCAACCACCAGGTAGGTCACTAGGTATGTCTCTAATGAATTTTATGGATTCAATTAAAATATTCCATCGGTGAGACATTTATGTGTCATGGATGACTACATTTAAGTTGGGGGGCGTCCTGTCATAATTGAACGATGGCGTATTTAAAAATCACAATAATGACATATCATATATCATTATTAAATTTTGTGTGAACAGTACACCCATAAATCCCGTGATTTCGTAATAATTATTTTGATGCATTGGAATTTGAATTACGTACATTCGATAACCAATCAGTCTTTTCCAATTCATACGAATTAATTACCGTAATCATTTCATTACACTTACCATGATTCACCATAATCCTTTTTGTTTTTCGAAAAATTGCCAGCCACTTTCACCACCTATTACCCCACATTCCACCATGCTGTTACCATCACTATTAATTTGGTTGCTGTTACTCTCTCCCCAAAAATTGACTGCATCCAAGTGTTATTGTTTCTATAGCAATGGGTGGGTTGGCTGTGTGTCACGAGTCAGAGGATACCACCTTGGTCTGTAACAATAGAGAGATGTGACATATTTTTGTCAATGCAAGCTAGGACGTATACTTTAATAGGTTGCAAGGATTTGATGAGGGGATTACAGTGGAATTCACACTCAATTTGAATGAGAACTACTCTCGGGTCAGAGGGATAGAAATCCCTGTGATGGAGGAAGTTATTGCAGAAATTAGTGGATTTCCTTAGCAAGGACAGAGATGATTTTCATGAAGAACTTCCCTCCTAGAATTTCCATAATTATTTCTATAGGCTGGCAAGAGCATCGTTCAAAAAGGCCAGGGGTATGACCAAAATTCTTTGTCACATCCATGGGGTGATGTAGCAGGTTTTGTTATGAAATACATAACTTGCGAAGGATGGTTCAGCATTGTGTGTTAGCTCGTCTTCGATTTCCACAGGCTGAAGTATTTTCTTTGAATATGCCATTATTTTTGTTGAAAAGTGTCCAATTGATGGAACAGTCTTGCCAACATTCACGACAGGTTGTAGCAGTCATTACCAATCATGGGCTAGTTCTACTACTAGTCATGCATGCATTGACCCAATTTCAAATTTCTTGGGTGATATTTCATGAATCAACAGTAGAAGAAGTAGCAGCTACTATAACTGCTAGAGAAGAAGAGACAGAGAGAATGGAGGAGGAACCAACAAAGGATGAATATGTAAACCAAGAAGAGCTCGTAGAGATGGAAGTGGAAGAAGAAGAACCAAAGCAAGAAAAGGAGCTTGAAGTGGAAGAAACAGTCACTGCTACAGCCAAGGCTGTTACACAAAAAACAATCTCGACCGTGGAACCAATGGAAGAGGAAGAACTGAAGCAAGAAATGCTTGAAATGGAAGAGACAATCAGTGCTACAGTCGAGGCTGTTACACAAGAACCAACCTCAGCTGTGGAACTAATGGAGGAGGAAATCATGGACATGATGGATGGGATTGATATAGTGATACAAGAATCCACTTTCATTAATGAAATGCAAAGGGAAACAATGCCAGCATCATCTGTTCAGGAAGCATCAGATACGGGTGGTGGTTCCACACAAGAACCACCACCAACCCATCCAGTCCCAGAAATTGTGGAAAGAATGAGTCCTGAGGTTGAAATTGCCCCACAAGAACCAATGTCAACCACGAGATAGGAGCTAACATAGGAAGGAGCCTCAGGCCAGAGCAAAATTGTCGTAGATAAAGGGAAGGAACTCGAGGTAACAGACAAGACTGGTATAGACCAGGAAGAGAACATCTTTCATTCTCCTTTTTGTGCCACCATACCAAGAGGGGTGAGAGTGTCTCGTTCTCCCTGATGCTTAGAAAAGGAGGTTGTTGTCTCTCTCATTTTTAAGTTTGATGGTTCAGTAAAAGGTTTAGTTGCTGCTAGTTTGTTGGCTGTTGATTCTCAGCAAGGCCATTCTGAAGAACAGATTGAGCAGGAACACCTTGTAGGAGAACGAGAATAGTGAATGGATGAAGGAGGTGTTGTTTAGGCAACAGATGTCCCGAAGCCCAGAAGTGAGGAAGAAGCGAATGCTTCTGACAAAGGGAGACCGGGTAAGGGAAGCCAAGTAGATGGACTGATGGATACTCCTCCAAGTAATCCACCACCTACTGTACCAGCTGATGAGCCCCAATTTTTGGTACAATTTGGGCTCATTTGGCCTACTTGCTCTGCTCAAACCATTCATTTTTTATTGCTTATGCATTCATTTCTTGGTTTATTCGTGTTGTTTGTAGGAAGAAGGGTAGGCATTCTATCTACGTGACTAATACATGATGATTTCAGGTTTTTGGCATTAAAAGGGAGCAAAGACCACGAGAAAGGAGATAAGGAGACAGTGAGGTGGCACTGCTGGTCTTTAGGAGAGGATGTCCATAGTCTTGGGGACCTTCCTCGTGATTCCCACCATAGCTCCGAGCTCCAATCAATCTCCCCACCGAGCTTAGAGGCAACCAACTGTTCTACAGGAACAGCAGTTATAACTGTTCTACAGGATCAGCAGTTTAACCTTCAGTTGGACAGCCGAGCTCCAAAAATCAAGGACACCTATTGGATGAACATTTTGCATAAATACTGAGGCCGTAGCCTTAGATAGAAGCTTTTTGAACTTTTTTATTGCTCTTGCAATTTGGAAGTACGAGCTACAGCTCGGTGTTTTGTTCCTTTTGTAAGCCAGTTTTGGCATGACATCAGATTTTCGTTTATGAATAAAGGCAGGCAGATTTTGATCTCATTCTGAGTTTCTAAGGGAGCTATAGCTCTCAGGTTAGGGCCCAACCTAAGAGAAATAGATCTCCTCGGTGTTGTAATGTTGTTTGCATTTCGTTCCAGCACTTTGAGTTTTTACTTTAACATGCAATTCGAATTTACAGTCTGTTAATTTAGTCTTTTTCATGAGATTGATTAGGATTAGTTTATGGTGAATTTGCTTCCAGTTGCTTAGGTTAGAAGAGGATAGATATAATTCATTGGAGCTCCAGAAAAAGGTTGTTAGAGCTCACTGCCATCTCTGCTTAGGGTTTGGGGTGCAGTCCATATCAACCACCAAAAAGAAACGCAGTTCTTCTCACGTTCATGCAAGCTGCAACATAGTCATTTTCGTTGAAGATCCATCCATGCACTTTCGATATTGAACCATACTTCTACATTCCACTTCCATGCATGAGTTTCATTTCTTGGTTTTACAATGTTGTTCATAGGTTTCATGGCACAGTTATCATAGGTTAATGAATTCTCGTTTTTGGTGCATAAGTCATTTGTTTCATTTACACTGCTCCATATCATTCCACTTCCTTTTTCTTCTTCTTAACCTCTCCTCAAGCCACCTACTCGGCCTCTGTCCAGCTCGTTTACCCTCCAATTCATCCATTGCCACGTAGCTTCATATTTTTGACCTTTTGTTGATCCCATCCTTCCAGCCATCAACCCACTGCATGCACTCTTCCTCCATCTGATTTCTCTGCTCCTGAGCCATCACCAGCTCCATCTCCATCTCACCTATCCTCCCACACCACTCCAACACTTCACCATCTCCCAAAACTCCCACGGTCAAACATCCTGTAGAATTGCACAGACTTCCTGTAGAAATCCGTGAGTTTCCTGTAGGATCCCCTGCAGACTTCCTGTAGAAGCCTGCAAACTCGGTTGTTGAGCATCCGAACGTGGTAGACTTCTGTGGACTGATGCTAGAGACTCTCTGGGACCTCCCCTAGCCATCGTGACCTTGCCCATGCTTTCCTTCCATTCCAACCACTCCTGCACAACCAAACCCTAATCAAAAGCATCATCACAATAAATCCAACCACTTAATGAAAAAATAGAAAAACATGTCTTTTCAGATGCAAGTAGCTTAGATGCATGTATTTCAGTTCACTGCAAGTAATGGCATTATTGGTAGTGGTTTCATTCACAGTTTTGCATAGTAAGGGTCTAGCTAGTCAAATTAGGGTTTACTAGGGTTTCCATGCTTTGTTGGCTTTCAGTTTCCTTTTTGCAAAGTAGGCTAGCTTTCTTCGAGATAGCTTTCGTCCATCACTCATAAAGCTTCTTCTGAGAGCATATAGAAGTTGTCTTGAGCCCTAGCGGACTTGTGCCAGCTGACCAAGTGACAGCTGCGACAAGAGCTAGTACTTGTGCATACAGCACCGTCGCTTCCAAGTTTGTACGAACTATCGGGTTGATAAAATTAGAGATAGGAAGCTCCAGGAGTTGTAGCATTATTGCTACAATACTGGAGCCCACCATCTTTTTGGCACTGTTGCCGGGGAAGCGTCAGAGTATTAGTAATTGTTGCTTTTCTTCTACTTTCTTACTCTTGCCTTCTGCTAAGTAGTTTACTTCATTTCCATTCTGCAAAAGTAGCATAGACATTTCCTGCTTTCATAGATTAGCATTTCCTGCTTTCATAGATTAGCATTTCCTTTCTGCAAGTGTAGACTAGCATTTCCATTCTTGCAATTTCATTTGAGCAAAGTAGAATAGTTCTTTCCTGCTTTCAGTTTAATTCTGCATCTTTCATAGTTAGTGTAGATCAATCTGTCTCAGTTTTGCATGTACCAAAAGAAAAGCAAAGCAAAAACAATCAAAAGAAAAAGAAAGCCTTTTCCATTTCATGCCTCGTAGGAACCGAGATAGATCAGGCAAATTCCTACCAAACACCCCCACCACATCACTGAGTCACCCTTCTCTCTTCTTTGGTGACAGTGACCCAGAGGAACCTATAGGTGAACATCCTGAGATATCCAAAGACCCTATAGTAGAAGAAGAGTTAGAGACCACTCCATCTGAAGCTATGGCTGACAATAGAAGAGAAGATGAGAGAATAGAAGGTGCCTTCCCCATCCGAGAGACCAATGGAGAGATGAAAATGAAGAACATTAGCCCCTCCGCCTTACCTCACTTCCATGGGTTGACTACTGAAGATCCGGATACCTTCCTGTTTGAGTTTGCTGTCCTTTGTAGAACCTATGACTATACTGAAGATGAGCAAAAGCTGAAACTTTTCCCTTCCACTCTTAAGGATGCAGCACTACGCTGGTTCATGCGCTTACCTGGGAATAGTATCACCACTTGGGCTCGATGCAGCAAGCTTTCAACACTAAGTACCGGGATTACTGTAGGTCCAAGGAAACAAAGGGGGAAATCTTTCGGATGACCATGGGAAATGATGAGTCCTTAGAGGATTATGAGGAGAGGTTCCAACTAAGCTATAAGCGGGCCAGGTGCACACTTGACCCTGAATCCCTCAAGTTGGTCCTGCTCCGAGGAGTCCCTGAAGACCTCTTAGATACCCTTCACATGTTAGCTGGGGGGGAAATTTACCAACTGCCTTATGAGGACATCAAGTCTGTGTTTAGAAACCACTCCAGGGCAGCTCGGAAACGAGGTAGAGGAAACCACCTCTCAACTAGTGTCCCTTTCTCCAAACATGAGCTTGCAAATCAATTAGAAGATCTTAAGAGTGAGGTGAGACAGACCATTGCCATGCAGCTTGACACATTCAGGATTCAGCAAAAGAAAGAAGAAGCTGAGAGAGCCTTGGCTGTCTTCTGCCCTAGGTGCACAAGGAGACACCCTAAGAACGAATGTCCAATGCATTCGGTTGCAGTGTGTTTCGTTTGTGAGGAGGACCATCCCACAAATCAGTGTCCAACCTTACCTGGGTTTAAAGCCATGTACCAAGGGGCAGAAGCTCCCACTGAACCTCTCTATTACCTCAACCAAAGGAGACCACAGGGATCTAGACCTTATCAGCAGGGGATGCAAGGGGCATCTCCAGCTTATTACAGCCCCAACCAATCGACTCCTATGCCTTCCTGGGGTCCCCCTGCTCATCCTTCATGGTCCATGCCTCCTCCATGGTCTTATCCACCTCAGTACCCCACTCAACCTACTTCTCATTCATATCACTCACATGCCCAGCCACAGCCTCAATGGAATGCACCTCAGTCGAGGTGGAGGCCCCAATACAACACTCCTCCTGCCATCTTGCCTCCACCACCAGTTCAACCTCAGCCATTACCTCCTGCTCCTCCAAGGCAACCTCAAATGCCTACTCAACCGAACCCGAACCCCAACAATAGACAGGCCCAGCAGGTATACACTGGGGAAACCTCATGCCCTACCTATGCTGTGGAGATCCAGGAGATCAATCTTCGATCTGGAAAGACTCTAGCAGATTGCCAACCTCCTCCCCCAGAGGATGAGGAAGATAAACAGGAAAGTGAACCGAAGGTTATTCCACCCTTTCCTGAGAGACTAACAGCCACCACACAACCCAACCCAGAGGAGGATGAGCTTCTGGGTGAGCTCAAGCAGTTGTGTGTAAAAATACCACTTCTCCAAGCCATCAAGGATGTGCCAAAATACAACAAACTGGTTAAGGAGAAGTGTTTCAAACACCCAGGCAGACGAAGAAAGATGCCTCAACTATCAATGTCATAGGACAACTATCTGACCTTATGTTAGGACAAGTCATCTGCCCAAAGTACCTAGATCCTGGAAGTCCTGTAGTAGATGTTCACATCAATGGCACCATTATACCTCACACCTTGATTGATCTAGGGGCTGCCATTAATGTGATGACCAGGGATACCATGCTTAAGCTTAATCTTCAGGGTTCCTTGAGGAAGACCTCGACAGTACTGCAATTAGCAGATCGCTCCACCGTGACTCCCGAAGGGATTGTGGAGGATGTCTTGGTCTCTATTGACTCTTGGGAATACCCTGCAGACTTCCTGGTTCTACAACCAAAGGTCAAGCTTACTGGATATCCTCTCATTTTGGGAAGGCCTTGGTTAGCTACTGCAGATGCTTACATAAGTTGTCGTGCAGGAAACATGACCATCAAAAATGGTCCCATGTCCAAGCAGCTAGTCCTATACCCTCCTGCCCAACCCTCCTTAGAGCATGACTTACCACTCTGGTTGGAAGAAGGAGAGGAAGACGAGGTGTACTCAGCACCTCTGTGCACCTTAGATACCACTAGAAGAGACCCCCCAACCGAGGATGACTTGATCGAGACCTTGATCCAGAATCCACCTTCCAGTGCACTACCCTTAGAGAAATTGGTGGAGGATGCCCAAGCCAGCACCTTAGTGGATCTTTGTACAACCAACCCTGTTACTCCCAGAGTCAAGAATGTGGAGTTCGGCCCTAAGAAAGCATTGAAGATCAGCTCCTCCCTATCTCCTTCCCAGGAAAAGGAGCTGTGTAGTCTGTTGGCCAACCACCTAGATGCTTTTGCTTGGAGCTATAAGGAAATGAAAGGAGTCCATCCTTCGGTCTGTACCCATCATATATACATCAAAGAGGATTGTAAACCGGTTAGGCAACCCCAGAGGAGAATGAATCCAGCCCTTAAGGACATTGTCAAGGAAGAATTGCAAAAACTGTTGGATGCCGGATTCATCTACCCCATCTCAGATAGTGAATGGGTGCCCCCTCTAGTGTTGGTTCCCAAGAAAAATGGGAAATGGAGAATCTGTGTGGACTACCGAGAACTGAACAAAGCTACCAAGAAGGACCATTTCCCTCTACCTTTCATAGATCAAGTGTTGGATGGACTGGCAGGAAAGAAGTTCTTCTCTTTCCTGGATGGGTTTAGCGGGTACAACCAAATACAAATCAGCCCGGAAGACCAAGATAAGACCACCTTCACTTGTCCTTGGGGTACCTTTGCCTATCGAGTCCTTCCCTTTGGGCTATGCAATGCTCCTGCTACCTTTAAGAGAGCTGTCTTGAGCATCTTCTCGGAGTTGGTCCATGATGCAGTAGAAATCTATATGGATGACTTTACTCCTTATGGGGCCAACTTCCAAGAAGCATTGTCCAACCTGGAAAAAGTCCTAACCAAATGCACCGAGATGAACTTGTCCCTTAGTCCTAAAAAATGTGAATTCCTAATGACTGAAGGGACCGTGCTAGGCCATACCATTTCTTGCCAAGGGTTGCAGGTGGATCCTAACAAAATTGCTCTCATCAAGAGGGTTCCACCTCCCCAAAAGGTAAGGGATGTCCGGAGTTTCTTGGGATTAGCAGGATACTACCGGAGATTCATTAAAGATTTCAGCAAGCTAGCCTCGCCATTGTTTGGCCTGTTGGCAAAAGATGTGGAGTTTAATTGGACTGACGATTGTCAGAGGGCTTTAAATGAATTGAAGGACAAGTTGGTGTCAGCCCCAATCCTGAGAGGTCCAAACTGGGCCCTACCTTTCCACATCCACACTAATGCCTCGAACAAGGCCATAGGAGCAGCTTTAGGACAAGTTGAGCAAAAACTTCCATATGCCATTTACTTTGTTAGCAAAAACTTGTCCAAAGCTGAGCTGAATTACACTGTAACCGAGAAAGAATTCTTGGCTGTGGTCCATGCATTGAACAAGTTCCGACATTATATTACTGGTTACCAGACCTTTGTACATACTGACCATGCTGCTATTAGATATTTAATGAATAAACCAGATGTGAATGCTCGTATTATTAGATGGTTACTTTTATTGCAGCAGTTTGATTTGACCATTGTTGACAAACCAGGTAGAGAAAATGTTGTTGCTAACTTTTTATCTAGATTGGATTTGTCTGCAGATGAGGATGGAACAGTGGATGACCAGATGCCCGATGAACATCTTTTTGCTATTTCAGTACTCTCTCCATGGTTTGTTGATATAGCAAACTATCTTGTTTCAGCACAGTTCCCTCCACACCTATCTTCCAGAGAGAAGAGCAGAATCATCAGAAAAAGTGCCTCATTTACTTGGATCGGGAGCAATCTGTTCAAGCTTGGCCCCGATCAGATCTTAAGGAGTTGTGTAAGGGAGGAGGAAGTCTTTGATATCCTCCTCACTTGTCATGATGGGCCTTGTGGAGGAAATTTTGCAGCAAAGAGAACTGCCTTCAAAATCCTGCAGGCAGGCTACTATTGGCCCACACTTCATCAAGATGTTAGAAGATATGTCAGTCAGTGTGACCAATGCCAAAGAATGGGGAAACCGACCCAAAGGGATGAGATGCCTCTCCAACCTCAAGTGACTCTTGAGCCATTTGAGAAGTGGGGCATGGACTTTGTGGGCCCAATCAACCCCTCTTCGAGGCAAAGGACTTACATCATTGTGTGTACTGACTATTTGACAAAGTGGGCAGAGACCAAAGCAATCAAAGCAGCAACAGAAGAAAAGGTGGCCGAGTTCCTAAGAGAAAACATCTTCTATAAGTTTGGCTATCCAAGAGAGCTGGTCACCGATCAAGGGAGCCAGTTCACCTCCAACCTGGTTGAAGATCTACTAGCCCATCACAAGATCAAGCATAGGACTTCCACCCCTTATCACCCTCAAGAAAATGGGCAGGTGGAAGTCACCAATAGAGCATTAGAAGGGATCTTGACTAAGGTGGTGAGCAGCAGCAGAAAGGACTGGGCAAATCGCCTGGTTGAAGCCACATGGGCTTACAACACCACCTGGAAGACCACCACCGGCTTCACACCGTATGAGCTGGTCTATGGGAAGAAAGCTTTGCTGTCCATTGAGTTTGAATACAACACTTTGAGGATGGCAGCTCAGCTGGACCTGGATCTCAGCCATGCACAACAAGAAAGGCTACTGCAGCTGAATGGCCTGGATGAGCACCGAATGTAGGCCCTCCTTCACTCAGAAGTGGTTCAACTTCAGAGAAAGGTGTGGCATGACCAACATCTCCATGACAAGCAATTTCAGCCGGGAGATTGGGCTTTGTTGTATGACTCCAGATACAAAGATTTCAAGGGGAAGCTGAGAACTAGATGGCTAGGACCATATGCAGTGGAGAAATGCCATGACAATGGATCTGTCCTCATTCGAACCATTGATGAGGAAGCCATTCCCATGCTTGGCAATGGGCATCGATTGAAGATCTACAGGAGACCTCTCTCAAGACAAGAGTTCATCAAAACTATGGAGAAATCTGTATTGGTCCTAGAGAGGGGTTCTGCCTCTGCTTCTGGCATACCCTGAGGGATATGAAAAAAAAAAAAAAGAGAGAGAAAAAAATAATAAAGATCCTTGGGTGAAAACCTCTCTGAGGCGCCCAAGGCAGGTGGTAGGGGTGAAAACCTCATTGAGGCGCCCCTATTGTCTTTCAAAAAAAAAGAGAAAAAAGGTTTGAAAAAGATCCTTGAGTGAAAACCTCTCTGAGGCGCTCAGGGCAGATGGCACGGGTGAAAACCTCTTTGAGGCGCCCCTGTTATCTCTCAAAAAAAAAAAAAAAAAAAAAAAAACAATAAGCAAAATATGGTAAAATTGCATGCAGGTTGCAGATGTTCTATGGAGGAGAGGAAGCCCTTCAACTCAAAACCAAGGGTCCTTATCATGCTGTCAAGAGACCTCACCAGCACCTCCTCCAAGGGTACCCATGTTTTTTTCAAGGTATGTGCAATTTTATCATGGTTTGAGTCCTCTACAGGAAGATGCAGTCTTTCTACAGGAAGATGCAGTCTTTCTACAGGAAGGCGCGGATTTTCTACAGGAAAGTACAGACTTTCTACAGGAAGGCCGAACTTTCTACAGGAAGCTCTGTGTTCTACAGGAAACTTCTTGTAGAAGTTTGGAACGGCCCAGAATTCATCTTAAAAGGAGATTTAGCGACTATGGATTGGTTTGGATGCATGCAAGCCTCTGTTGGCACCCTTGCACATTGTTGTCACCTTGCTCCACCATCCTTGTCGACATGCAACCGAGTTCCCTGCACAAACAAAGCAGATCGATGAGTTCTCACGGGAAAAGCCATTTTCAAAGTTAAACAAACGCTGAGATCTCATACCACAGGCATCAGAAGCTCCGGGAACGTGATTGAAAGGCCAGATCCTCCGTCGTGCAGCATGCACCCAAGGAGGAAGAACTGTTACGAGACACCTCGCGGGAATCCTGTAACAGTTCAACCTGCTAGAGTGGATACCATTCACAGCACCGCCATCTGCAATGAAAATGCGGGCACATGCAACCCAAGCATCCACTCCATCGTCGGCAGCCTGTAACCACGAGCCTCCGGGTCTGTGTAAGTTCGCATGCAGCAGGTAGATCCACTCACCATCGTCCAAAGACTGGAAAAATCATGTGCAGCCACGCAGGTAAGTGTCTCGACCCTTCCTTCCATCAAATCGCATGAATTTTACTTTGAATTGTTTGCATGGCGTAAAAGTGAATGGTTGAGCGGCCGTATGGCCAGTCGACTGGCCACGTCGGCTAGTTAAAGTGTAATTGGATGTTCGGGTGGCGGCCACGACAAAGAGAATGAGCGGCACGCACGTGAGAACACTCCCGTCAGAAGCAAGAGTTTAACAGGAAAAGGCGGCGGCAGATCTGTGGGAATGGATGCGGCAGCAAGTGAATACGCAGGCGAATGATGGATGACGTCGCCCAACGGTCCGGCGGGGACAGCTCACCACCCGCGCCACGGATTGCGCCAATTCAAAATCTAATCGGCTAGATCATGCGCATGCATTTATCAACCACCACTTCAAACTCGGGTGGCTATTCTGATCTCCTCTGCACTTTGATACGCCGAGCTGTTGGCTACCAGAACGCCGGTGAAGCACACCTCGAGCGCGGGCCAACTACAGTCCTCCCCGAGAATTGCGCACTGCTCCTACAGGAACACAGTTTCTACAGGAACGCAGTTCTACAGGAACGCAGTTCTACAGGAACGCAGTCTCTACAGGAACGTAGTATTCTACAGGGAAGCGGGTGCCTCACGAAAAAGGTGGCCAATTAAAGAGGTAACCCTGAACTCTTCATGCAACTGGTTAGTAAGAGTGGCAAGACCATCGTCCACAGTCTGGTCATAAAGATATTGGTGAAATTGTTGTTTGTTGTGCCTATGCTGTCGTTCTACAGGATGTCAGTATAAGTAGACTGTGTTGAATTTTGTGGATTATGTGCATGCTCTGTCTTAATAGACCAAATCTCTTTTGCATTTGCCACCTTTAATTAAAACAACCGTGTTCATCATGCCGGGTGGGTTTATAAGACGGGAACCCACTGATTCAACCAAATTAAGGGAAAACTCGGCAGTGGTAGAGCTCTTCACCAGAGCACAATGGATGCCTTTTTGTGATAAGCTACAGGGTTACGATGATGAAGTGGGCGAAGAATTCTTGCAGGCTCTGAAGCCTAAATCCCAGACACTGGCCACAGTGAACTTCTAAGCCTCAAGCTCACCCAGGAACATATCAGTCGGATCACAGAACTTCCTATGGGTTTGTCGTGGGATAAGGAAGAAAGAAAGCTGAGCCAACAGGCAAAGAAAGAATTCTTTCCACCTGAGGAAGAATTCTCGGAGGACAAAAATGGGGTGCGAAGAACGAGCCTGTTGCCACCATGGAATGAAGTCAGTTTGCAAATCATGAAAAATATCACTTGTGAAGGCCGTTTTAGCATCGTGTATGCATATCACTTTTGGCTGCTCACTGAATTGAGGCACCAAATTGATCTTCTTGTAGAACAAAAACTGAGCATCCCTTATTACCTACTGCAGTCTCTAATGGAGTGTGCCACAAAGCTGAAAGAGGGCATACCAGATCAGATAGCCCACCATGGGTTGATCAAGCTTCTTGTGGAGGATGCGCTGCATTCATATAAGGTTCCCCTCTCATGGGAATCCTTCCGGAATTTGACAAAAGATGGGGACATTAAAATGTTGATCGAAGAAACGGGTTCCTCCAGCAGTGAGGAACAAGAAGCAGTGGCCGAGGGACAGAGAGAAGAAGGCCAGAAGACCCCGACCACAGTACAGAAGAAAGAACAAAGGAGGAAGCATGAGGAAAAGGAGGACAAAGAAAAAGGTGGCACACCTATCTTGTCAGCAAGAGAAAAGAGGATGAAGAGCAAAATGGACAAAGCTGAGGTGGTCCACGTCAGCCCAAGTACCTCAACAGCCCCTGCAACCAAAGCAAAAAGCAAAACTCAGGCAGGCAAGCAAGCAGAGGTGGAGACACTTGTGTCTACAGGAAAGCAGAAACAGGCTTCTACAGGAAGCTCGAAAACAAAAACAGGGGCTTCTACAGGAAGCCCGAAAGTCATTGAGAAACAGGCTCTTACAGGAAGCCTGAAGATAGAGAAAGGGTCCTCCACAGGAAGCCCAAAATCGGGAAAGAAAGAATCTTCTACAAGAAGCCCGAAATCTGAAAAGGAGGGGCCCTCTACAAGGAGCTCTGAGAGAGCAAAACACAAGAAAGAGAGGGCTGGTATTCTCGAAAAGGAGGCAGCAGCGGCGCTGGCCGCCCTTAGCACACCTCCAAAGCCGAAGGAAAAGAGAGAGAGGGAGACCCCTCTACCATCTGAAGCCAGGAGAAGCAAGAGGATAACCACGGGCAAGCCACAGCCTCCACCCGGCAGCCAAACCGTTTTAGGGGATGTCCCTACTTCACCTAGTGCAAGAACCCCCTCTAAAACATCAGCCACCCCCGAGAAGGGAAGCCCAAAAATAACTTCCTGGACACGAAAAATAGGCCAATTGCCTTCCGAAGCCCGGCTCAAGGAAATAGAAAAGGGGGAAGAAGCACCACCTTCGTCACCACCAGGGGCAGCAAAGGCAGGGCCGCCAAAAACAGGAAAGGAAGAAGCGCCACCCTCGGCAGAAAAGGCAGGGCCACCAAAAACAGGAAAGGAAAAGCATGCTCCGGGCTCTAGTTCTCGGCCAAAGACGAGGAGCCAGAGCAAAGTTGCTCAAGGATGAGCAAATAGTTTAGCTGGGGGGTGATGATGAGCCCCAATTTTTGGTACAATTTGGGCTCATTTGGCCTACTTGCTCTGCTCAAACCATTCATTTTTTATTGCTTATGCATTCATTTCTTGGTTTATTCGTGTTGTTTGTAGGAAGAAGGGTAGGCATTCTATCTACGTGACTAATACATGATGATTTCAGGTTTTTGGCATTAAAAGGGAGCAAAGACCACGAGAAAGGAGACAAGGAGACAGTGAGGTGGCACTGTTGGTCTTTAGGAGAGGATGTCCATAGTCTTGGGGACCTTCCTCGTGATTCCCACCATAGCTCCAAGCTCCAATCAATCTCCCCACCGAGCTTAGAGGCAGCCAACTGTTCTACAGGAACAACAGTTATAACTGTTCTACAGGATCAGCAGTTTAACCTTCAGTTGGACAGCCGAGCTCCACAAATCAAGGACACCTGTTGGATGACCATTTTGCATAAATACTGAAGCCGTAGCCTTGGATAGAAGCTTTTTGAACTTTTGTATTGCTCTTTCAATTTGGAAGTACGAGCTACAGCTCGGTGTTTTGTTCCTTTTGTAAGCCAGTTTTGGCATGACATCAGATTTTCATTTATGAATAAAGGCAGGCAGATTTTGATCTCATTCTGAGTTTCTAAGGGAGCTATAGCTCTCAGGTTAGGGCCCAACCTGAGAGCAATAGATCTCCTCGGTGTTGTAATGTTGTTTGCATTTCGTTCCAGCACTTTGAGTTTTTACTTTAACATGCAATTCGAATTTACAGTCTGTTAATTTAGTCTTTTTCATGAGATTGATTAGGATTAGTTTATGGTGAATTTTCTTCCAGTTGCTTAGGTTAGAAGAGGATAGATATAATTCATTGGAGCTCCAGAAAAAGGTTGTTAGAGCTCACTGCCATCTCTGCTTAGGGATTGGGGTGTAGTCCATATCAACCACCAAAAAGAAAAGCAGTTCTTCTCACGTTCATGCAAGCTGCAACATAGTCATTTTCGTTGAAGATCCATCCATGCACTTTCGATATTGAACCATACTTCTACATTCCACTTCCATGCACGAGTTTCATTTCTTGGTTTTACAATGCTGTTCATAGGTTTCATGGCACAGTTATCATAGGTTAATGAATTCTCGTTTTTGGTGCATAAGTCATTTGTTTCATTTACACTGCTCCATATCATTCCACTTCCTTTTTCTTCTTCTTAACCTCTCCTCAAGCCACCTACTCAGCCTCTGTCCAGCTCGTTTACCCTCCAATTCATCCATTGCCACGTAGCTTCATCTTTTTGACCTTTTGTTGATCCCATCCTTCCAGCCATCAACCCACTGGATGCACTCTTCCTCCATCTGATTTCTCTGCTCCTGAGCCATCACCAGCTCCATCTCCATCTCACCTATCCTCCCACACCACTCCAACACTTCACCATCTCCCAAAACTCCCACGGTCAAACATCCTGTAGAATTGCACAGACTTCCTGTAGAAATCCGTGAGTTTCCTGTAGGATCCCCTGCAGACTTCCTGTAGAAGCCTGCAAACTCGGTTGCTGAGCATCCGAACGTGGTAGACTTCTGTGGACTGATGCTAGAGACCCTCTGGGACCTCCCCTAGCCATCCTGACCTTGCCCATGCTTTCCTTCCATTCCAACCGCTCCTGACCAAACCCTAATCAAAAGCATCATCACAATAAATCCAACGACTTAATGAAAAAATAGAAAAACATGTCTTTTCAGATGCAAGTAGCTTAGATGCATGTATTTCAGTTCACTGCAAGTAATGGCATTATTGGTAGTGGTTTCATTCACAGTTTTGCATAGTAAGGGTCTAGCTAGTCAAATTAGGGTTTACTAGGGTTTCCATGCTTTGTTGGCTTTCAGTTTCCTTTTTGAAAAGTAGGCTAGCTTTCTTCGAGATAGCTTTCTTCCATCACTCATAAAGCTTCTTTTGAGAGCATATAGAAGTTGGCTTGAGCCCTAGTGGACTTGTGCCAGCTGACCAAGTGACAGCTGCGACAAGAGCTAGTACTTGTGCATACAGCACCGTCGCTTCCAAGTTTGTACGAACTACCGGGTTGATAAAATTAGAGATAGGAAGCTCCAGGAGTTGTAGCATTATTGCTACAATATTGGAGCCCACCACCAGCTGCAGGGCTAGTTAACTTGATTGTTAAGGAAGAAGAGATTGCTTCTGAGAAAGGGGAACCATGTAAGGAAATCCAGGTAGATGGACCTATGGATACTCCTTCAAGTAATCCACCACCTTTTGAACCAGCTGCAAGGCTAGAAGAATTGATTGTTAAGAAGGAATGGATAGAACTGTATGAGCAGAGGAGACCGCCACTTAAAAAGAAATATCATCTATAGTTCAGAGACACAATGCGGTTGAAAGCAAAGGTTTGAAGGCTAAGAAGACAGGTGCATCGACTTAAGAAGCGGGTGAGAAAGTATAAACAATAGGCTAAGAAGCCTAAGGTTACAATGGTTGAAGGAGCAACGCAGATGGATGATGTGCTTACAAACTCTATTGCTACCCAAATGGATTCGATCGAGCACCTATTTGATGGCCGTGAATTCTCTTTAACAATTGAGATTCAAACTTGGAAATCCATCACGGCTCATTACCAGAAGGATGTAAAAATGGTCCAAGAACAATCTTCTCAGGCTATCTTTGAGTATATAGAATGAGTGGAAATATTACAACTGAGGTATGCGAAGTAGCAGCTCAAAGTAGAAAGGTTGGAAGGACAATTGCTAAAATTGAAGATAGACAAAGAATAGATGTTCAGCTTGGCACAATAGGTAATGGAATGTTTCCCTCCTGCTTCTAGTTATGCCTTGTTCCTTGATGAGCAATTTCTTTTCTTCAGTATGGAAAGTATTAAGAAGGATACCAGCCATGAGATCGAGGACTTTGTACAGTCCCTCCATATACTGAGAATCCATGACTTGGTAACCCAAATGTTCGGCATGGAATCCCCCCCAAGGCATGTTTTGGGGTTCAAAGCCCAAGTTTTGACCGAATTTTGTTGTAAATCTCCATGAATTGCGGGCACGGGGCACAAAAGAATGATAGAGTCACAGGGTTGTCTACCCTAGTTTTGTAATGTAATGTCGGTTGGAAGAAGTCTAAGTGGTTTAGTTGCAAATGTAAAGGGTTTCTTTGGGTCATATAGTAGGAGAAGGCTCTGCAGCTAAGTGCGCAGAGGCCTAGTAGTCTACTGCTAAGTGTGCGGACCCCTACAGCTGAGTGCACAGGGAGGAGTCGAGGCTGTAACCAAGGAAGGAATTAATAAAAAGAAGTTTTATCATAATTCTGTGTATCTGTTCTTGGGTTAATGCATGTTTGATATAATTTGCGAATATACTATTTATTTACTGCGCGCACCTGCATGAATGGTTTATGTTGTTAAGTATAACTTAAAGCATGCAAGTATGCTAAGATAATCAACTAACATTGGAATATCAGTAAAGTCTTGGGTAATAATGTAGAAGTGAAACATTCAACCCTGGGTAGGGCTACACGTAGGTAGTATATCGGGCCACAAGGTACGAGAAAGTGTGTGAAGCAACCTACGCGTAGGGTCAAACCGCAGACCCCTTGAACTCATCAGACATCTCCAGGGTGCGGAAACCTTATTCTAGAACCCTCCCATACTACGTCGGGTGAGACATCTATCCGCACTCTATGCACTGTTGCTGAAAGGACCAATAGTATCAAGATTTTTTTGGCTAACATAACTCTGAACTTGGGTCAAGCCCCAATAAGGCAACAAATGGTTCCATTGCCGGGACCAAGATCTGCATAGAGATGTCTGATGTCGTATCACTAGAATCTGACAAATAAAGGAATTGAAGAGTGGTTCGATAGGAATATACACAAGTTCATGATGAAAGAAAATAGGAATCCATGATTATATTGCTACTTATATATGGAAATCCACGAAATTTTCTTTCATCCTTCTCCTCTGAGTTGTACGAGTGGATCACGAAGCTAGCAAACAGTCGAGGAAGGTGTAGGCTTGATAAACCTATTGTGTGGACTCCAAAGTTGTTGCACAGACTAGAAGCATCAAAAGATAAGATCACGCGTGTGATGGATCACTGGCTCAATCAAATTATCGGAGGATCTATCACCGAGTTCATGGTAGATACTTCAATGAGCTATAGTTAGGCAGAATGACACTTCCTCAAAGGACCCCAAGGTAAGTACATTAAATCTTTGAACACTTAGATTAAAATGTTATTGTGTGAAAAGCAGGTTATGCAAATAAATTGATGTTTGGGGCTATGCAAAGTGGGAGGATCTTTAGAAATGAAGGTAGCGCAAAACAAGAGTTTAGCCCCTTGATTTCACCTCCACGAGAAAGCGAGGAAGATCTCATGAAAGTTTCACCAAGAAGCGCGACCAGTCTGATAAAGCAACGAATTCTGTGCATACCACTTCCACCTACACCACTGTCAGTCTCACCATCTTAACCCCTGTCTTTTCCCACACCATCTTTGCCACCATCACAGTTTAATATGGCAAGCATGATAAAACTGTCTGTGTTCAAAGGAGTAGGTAACGAAGATCCAAACCTGTTTTGGTTCGTGGTAAAGGCTGTATGGGAAGCACAGGGAGTCACAGATGACAATATAAAGAAAGCAACACTGGTCAGCGCTTTGCATGATCATGCATTGACGTGGTACATTAAGCATTCCAATGACAACCCAAATGTAGGGATCGCAGATATCCAAGTTGTGCTAAATAGGGAATTTAGCAGGCTGAATCAGAGACACGGTTGATTATTAGATTTAAGGAAATTGCGATGCTTCGAGGAGAGACCCCTTGGGAACCAGATTAGAGACTGAAGGGTATGGTTCATGAAGCCAACATGACCTTTATGGATGGGCAACACCACGCATGGTTTGTAGCATCACTAACGCTGCATCTAAGGAATGCGCTGTCATAGCAGAAGCTATTCCCTCAGGCTGAGGCCTTGGAGATCACAATGAGACTGCACAAGACCCTGATACAAGATCCTAACCTGGAAATCTTGCAGATCCACACGTAGTTGAAAACCTTGTGTCTTGAGATGGAGAGTTTGAAACAAGACAGGACAGTTCACCCAGAAGCATGCGAGGAGGTATGGTGCGTAAAGTGCAAAGGCCAGGGACATGACAAGGACCATTGTCTAGTCTCCACGAACTACCCAGCAGGAGGAGGGCTAATGCCATTGAGACCAGAGGCACAAGAAGGACCAAGAACGATGCTTGCATTATGGTGTGTGATTTGTCAGATAGGAGGGAAGCATGCTACAGATAACTGCCATCTATTACAAAAGTATATGCAAAGTTCCCAACAGTTGTTCTGTAATTTCTATAGGTCAGTAGGCCACGATGAGCATACTTGTAGAAGTTATGAACTGATGATGGATCAGACTCCTACCTATAGATTTTATACCAAAACACAATCCCTCAATCAAAATGCAGGGATGGTGCACACTCGATTTCAGTGGCGTAGACGAGGTCGAGGTGGAATGGGACCAGGAATAGGTCGTGGACAACTTATATGTTACAATTGCGGAGGACCATGGCACTATGCTCATGATTGTACAAATATGATGAGACGATCATGCTTATATTGTACCCAGTTTGATCATGAGACAGAGGACTATCCCACGTTGATAGTGAGGCTGCGTGATAAAGGAACACTCCAACCTCCCCCGACTCAGAACCTGCAAATGGTGAGGTCTGAGCCACGCGAAGAAGACCCAAATGTAAATATTGTGCTCTGAAGTGGTATTATGACAGGAGATGACAAAGGCAGGCAGCCCAAAGAGAGTGCCTGGGTTTGCAAGGCTCCAACAAAGGAACTAGAATTTGATTTGGAGCGTGTGAAGGAGACAATCATGGAAGCTAAGAAGAGCTTTGTATAGGCCTCTACTTCTGGCAGTAAAGATAAATTGGAACCGTCAATCGACCCATCAATGCTCACTACCTTTTTGGAGACATGCATGAAGCTGCTGCGTGACAGCAAATCTTTGAAGGGGTTGCAAGAACTCATAACTAGATGTGCTGGGATGGTGCCAGGAGAACCGCACGTAGTCCGGAAGCTTGGGAAGCACACAATGTGAATAAGAAGAGAGATGAGATTGACCACGTAGATGGGGGAATATGAAATGGATCAAGTAATTTTGGATCTAGGATCAGAGGCGAACATCCTGCCAACGCAAAACTGGGATTGCATGGGCAGGCCCGCATTGCAATGGTCTCCTATTCAATTGCGAATGGAAAACTAGCAAAAGATCCTCCCTATGGGAAGGTTACAAGGAATAACGGTGGATATCGAAGGTGCGAGTGCACTTGTAGATTTCAAAGTGATAGAGATTGTTGATGACAACAATCCCTATCCCATGCTACTTGGAATAAATTGGGTCACTGACATGAATGCAGTGATAAATCTAAAGAAGTGCGAAATGATTTTTGAAAAAGAGTCACTAGAAATAGTGGTACCTTTAGACCCTGCAGAAGGATCGCGCTACATGGAGCCAGTGTGCGACTACGACAACGATGACAATCTACACTGTATCTACAAGATAACCACGCAGGAGTAGGACTGGGTGAATCCAACAGCGGATGGAAAACTCTCGTGGGAGCACCAAAACTCCTGCACCTCATATTTGGATGAAGAAATAGAATGATGACAGAACCAGTTACACGAGGTAACCACGCTCAACTGCAACATGATGATAACGTCACTGCACTGCGTGACAACATAGGTAAGGTATTTTCCTATGTATGACGGGTTGAGAGAAGTGGATGATTTCCTAAACAAATTTGAAAGGGAAGTGCCAGAACAGGAGTGGTTCGATGCTCTGAAATGGGTACTGCGTGCTACGCCAGCAAGATGGTGGGGTACACATCAAAGAAGTTTTGAAGACTGGTGTGAATCCAGAAGGATGATACACATACAGTTTGGGATGCCCTAGATGCATCTAATAGACAAGTATGACGGATGGGATGATCCACATGCACACCTCGCAAAATGGACGAAGGTCTATGGGGAATAGCCACAACCTAAGTGGGTGCACCTGTTCTATCATACCATGGATATCATACCCATGAATTGGTATACTTAGACGGAGTTCCACCATGGCACGAGAGAATGGGATATCTTGCGCAAAGGATTCCTATTAACCTTCACGTTTGAAGATCATTGGTGGGATACTATTGATGATGTGCTACAAGTAGTAAAAGTAGCTATCTTTAGAATACCCTAGGAGCCAATGGAAGTGCTTCACCTGAAATGGGCGACCCAGCTGAGCTGCACGCTAGAGTGTTACAATGTAAATATTGAGGAGGATGATGAGGATCCATGAAAAATAAACATTCCAGAAACTAAAGGCTATCATGAGGTTCAAGGACCATTAATTGAAGATCCTGACATCACCACGCCACTAAAAATGAAGTTTGTAAACATTGGGACGGAGGTTGAACCAAACTATGCAATGCTCGGTGATTATTGGGATGATGCCATGGTGGATAAGGTCGTTAAGCTACTCCGTGAATACCAAGACTTATTCCCGACCAAGATTACAGACTTAAAGGGGATCGTTGGTGATTTAGGAATGATGAAGATCACCCTAAAACCTGACGCAAAGCTGGTTAAGTAGACGCCTTACCACTTGAATCCAAAATACAAGGAAAAGGTCTACGTAGAAATAGACAAAATGCTCACAGTCAGAATTATTGAGCCAGTGGAAGAATCTGACTGGGTAAGCCCTATGGTTGTGTAGGAGAAAAAGAAGAAGGGTGAGATAAGAATATTCATGGACCTCAGGAAGTTGAATGACGCCTATGTATACAATCCATTCCCAACCCCATTCACAGATGAAGTATTAGAAAATGTCGGTGGGCAAGAAGCATATTCTTTCACCAATGGGTTCTCAGGGTACCACCAAATCAAAATCGCGCAAGAAGACAGGAGCAAGACCACCTTCGCTACTGAATGGGGCTACTTTCAATACACCGTTATGTTGTTTGGGTTAAAAAGCGTTCCATCCATCTTCTCGTGCATAGTTGTTGCCACCTTCAAAGAATATATCAACAAATTCTTAGAGGCCTATCTAGATGATTGGACTGTCTTTGGATTGGTTAAGCACCATGTAGCAAGCTTACGCTTGATGCTGGATACTTGCCGACGACACCAGATTGTGTTGAACCTTAAGAAATGCACCTTCCTCATTCCCTTTGGGAACCTATGGGACATGTGGTCTACATACAGGGACTAATGGTAGACCCCTGAAGATTGCAGTACTTTTGAATTTGGAAGCACCGTGAAGTGTTAAACGGTTACGCGCCAGCTTGGGACACATAGGGTACTACAGGAAGTTCATCAAAAGCTATGCCCAAATCATCGCGCCGATTGAGAAACAATTGAAAAAGGATGTCACATTCTACTGGAATGATGATTGCATGAAGAGCTTGGATGTCATCAAGGGGAAATTGGCCTCTGCTCCTATCCTAGTCTTCCCAAAATGGGATGTGGAGTTTCAAGTCCATGTTGATGCATTATGTATCATGCTAGGAGCGGTGCTCACACAAGAAGGCAGTGAAATATTGGATCACCCTATCGCGTTTGCAGGTCAAAGATTATCCAAAGTTGAAAAGAACTATTCCACAACCGAGCGCGAGGGACTGGAAATGGTGTACGTGCTCCAAAAATACCGGCACTATTTGCTAGGAGGACATTTCGAGATGCATACAGACCATTCTGTGCTAAAGTACTTGGTCAATAAGCCTGTGTTGGGGGGCACATCTATAGGTGGCTCTTATCATTCCAAGAATATCACTTTGAGGTCATGGTAAAACCTGGATGCCTGAACGCAGGAACGGATCACTTGTCGTGTATTGAGACGGGCAAGGAACCTGCTAGTTTGGAGGAAAGATTACCTGATGCAAAACTTTGTGCTATGTGCGTCACGGACAGACACTTCGAAGATATAATCCACTTTCTGACAACAAGGACTATGCCAAAGGAATAGTCTATTCAACAGAAGAAGGAATTGGTCGTGCACGCGGTAGATTTCTCTGTCATTGTAGGGCACCTATACAAAATGGGAAATGATGAGATATTGTGAAGGTACGTACCTGAATTTTAACTAGGTCAGATCCTTGCGGAAGCACATGGGGATGTTGCAGGAGGACACTATGTAGGATGAGTGATCGCACAAAAGATTCTCTGCGCTGAGTTGTGGTGGCCAACCCTTCATCAGGATTCAAAATCACATTGTAAGGCTTGTGATATATGTCAAAAGACCGGAACTATCACGGAGGGACGAGATGCCGTTGAATCCAAAAATGACGTTGCAACCCTTCGAAAAGTGAGCAATCAACTTTGTGGGGCCTATCAAACCCTAGGGAAAAATGGGTGTGCGATACATAATCACCGCGATGGAGTACCTAACGCACTGGGTAGAATCGCAGCCAGTCAAAGACTGCACAACTGCTACGACTAATTTTTTTTTGTTTGATCACATGCTGACCCAATTTGGATGTTCAAAAAATCTTAATGAGTGATCATGGTACACATTTCCTGAATGAAACCATCAACGCACTCATAGAAGATTTCCAAGTGTACCATCAGAAAAGCACACCGTATCACCCACAAGCCAATGGGACAGTAGAAGTGTTCAACAAATACTGGAGACTGCGCTAACCAAAGTATGCAATGTGCAATGAAGTGATTGGGACCTATGTGTACCTGCAGTATTATGGGCTTATAGGACAATGTGCAAAAAAATGATGGGACAAACACATTTCCGGTTAGTTTATGGTGTGGAAGCTATCAGGCCAATGGAATATATTATACCTAGCCTGCGCATAGTAGTGCTCACAGGTATTGTTATAGACATTTTTGTGCCTTACAGCATGAAGCATGAAATGTCAATAATCTAAGGGATCCAAAGTCCCTAAACATGTTGTTCCTACCCCTAGAGGAACAAGGTCAGCAAACCACAGCACTGAATATCAGTTCTCCACCTGAAAACACTCAAAAACAAGCTAATTCTGGATCATGTCAACTGCTCCACTGAGCATCTGTGCTGAATGTCAACTGCTCCACTGTGTACCTGCGCTGAATGTCAACTGCAAAGAAGGCTACCTGCGCTGGGCGAGTTTGGCCAAGTGGCACAGTCATTCCTCAAGGTGTCAATGCCCAGGAAGCTTCCAAAATGACACTTGGATCAGGGAATTCGACTAGTGATGAGTAAGAGGGTCTAGATCTCCAAGTGGAAGCAAGAACCTCCAAGTGGACTCAAGAACTGAAGAATAACTGAAGTGGGAGAGGACACTAGTCAGCTTCATGCCAGCCTCAAGCTGACTCATCCTTTCTCCAAAACTCCTATATATAGAGCTCTCTCATGAGGTCTAGGGAGGCTGGAATCTTGTGAATGTAAGGAAGTGCTGTTGGTTTGAGTATAGAACTATTGGGTGATTTGCTTTGAAGGAGGTGAAGAGGAGATTTCTTTCTGCTGGGAGGTGATGCTGGATTGGGCCTTTTATGGTTGTATCACTTCCTGAACTTTACTTCTTCCATTAATAAAGCATTTGAGGTTCTTCTATATGCATGTGTCTCAATGGTGTATTGTTATACTTGTGTATTTGATTTATTCTAATCCTTGAATCAATTATGAATGTATGCTTCTTGTAGTTTCCCTCTCTTGCCATTTTGCAGGATCTTGGTGTAGCTGGGCCAGTGAAAGAGCAAGGAGCTGGGAGCAAGCAGCAAGGAGAGAAGATTGGATCAACCATTAGTGAAAGACATCGGTTAGTGGATCTCTTTCTCCCCTATTTTACTTTCATAAAGAAGAAATCTTAGATAGCTTTGCTTCGATTGTTGCTGAGGTACTATCACCCTTAGAGTGGGATAGGGTCATTCCGTATTGGATACTTTTCCCAACAACAAAATTGGTGACTCCGCTGGGGAGCGTATCTTGTTGGTTGTTTGTGTTTTTTCTATTCATTTCATAAACACAGGGAGTACCGAATCGAACTGCATTTGGATTTTTCAAATGCAAAGTAGAGGGCAGCTACTCTAGCTCAGTTTCTGGGCATGTTTATGATTTGAAGAGCTGATCCACAAGGACTCTGAATAGCTCTTAGTGATAGCTTTTCATCCTCCTTTTCATCCTTTAGTGTGTACTTGATTGATAGCTTCTGATTTGGCCAAAAACTGTGAATTTTTGAGCAATCTGTAACCCGGAAACTGAGAAAAACGAAATTTTATCTCTTCATTGTAGGCACTGTGAAGGCAGTCTGCATTTCATCGCAGGTCCCGAAGGGGCTACCAGCGCTGAATGTCAAACTGACAGTGTATCACCTGTGCTGAACCAGTTTTTCCTTGTGCTACTGGGGTTCCCTGCTGTTTATTACCCTGTTTTCATCCTTGTTTTTGCAGCCTGTTATCAGTCAATGTGCCTATCTGAAACCAACTTTCCTTGCCACTATTCCGCCTCAGTTGTATAAAGAAACTGTATGTGTTCTTTGTGTATTTCTTATGCCATTTTCAGTTTCCCATAACGAAAAGTGAACTAGTCTTGCTGTGACCTCTTAGATCTAGACCTGTGATAAGTGTCGTATTGATCTTAAGAGTTAGGTTGTTTGTTGTTCATAGCTGATTGAGCTTTTGCTTTCGTCATATGGTTTGAATTTATGTATTTCTAGTGTTGAAACAAGTAAATCTTAAGGTGTCTTTTGATTTTGGACAAAGCTTGTTTGCTTTCACTTGAAATTGAATTCAAAATTATACAACAGCTTTCTTTTTGTATTACATCAACATTAAGAAAGAGAAAAGAAATACCTGCATTGTGCATGTGCATTTTGACAGCTTGCATGTTGATTTAGGAAAAAGTGCATTAGTGTGTGCTCTATGATCTGTGTGAAAAGATGATGTCTTTCTTTTCCCTCAGTAGTTAAGATTTTCAAAGTTGAAAGATTGAAAAGCTTGCTTATCATCTTAGACTGCATTTAGGAAGTTGTATTATACATCTCGTGGTGATCCATAAAGGCAAACTGCTAAACAAGATCAACATTAAAATGAATTGAATTTACATAACAACGCATTGAAACATAACGCAAACATATAGAGGTCTAAGCTAGAGACGTGTTCCGGCGTCGTTAAACGTGATATCTTAGCGTTGAGTGGTTGGGTGATTCCTCCATGGTGAAGCGATAAGTATCAATACGGACTTGTGCTCCCACGTACCGTCGCGTATATATTGGGAGACCCCTATAGGAACAAAGCCTTTATCCATAGGAAACCGTGTCGGCCACCCTACTGATCGCAATGCAGTGAACACAGCATTCACGAAGATCGACCACTCGTACCGTAAAACGTATTCTGTGGTTTTGCGAAAGGTTTGGCACACCCTCTGCCTAGATCTCCAGAGCAGTTTCTTTTGGCCTTTTTCAAACTCTATAACTGAAAAAGTCCATCCGAGCATTTGTCACTTTGGGCTCGTTAAAACATCGAAGGAGACTAGAGTCATCTTTAGCTTTTTCTCGACTCTTAAAAAGTGAAAAAGCAAGTTGTGTCTAAAGCGTCGTTATAAAATTTATTTTAAACGGAACATAATCACCTCCTATTCCTGCGTTGATCTGTAGGTTGAGAACATGGAATGCCCCAACCAAGGAATTCCCCATGATGGAAATCCTAGTCCTTTCTCCTCTTGGGGAGAAGTTGGTGCGCCCCACATGGCCACATTGTCGCTTCCAGGACTGACAATTGGCCTGCCAATTTGGTTATTCTCAACCAATGTAGTTCAGAACACCATGGTTCCTGAACAGTCGAGTCAACAGTTAGATCAGTCTAGAGCTGCCCACCAGCCTTCCACTTCCTATAACTCTTCCTCCAATCCTTCATCTTCCGGCAAAAGCCAAGCCCCAAAAGCCAAGCTCCCATGGAGAAGAAGGAGAAGAAGAAGAGAGAGAGAAGAAGAAGGAGCCTAAGGCGACTGGGGGCAAGCAAAAGACATCTGACAAAAATCCACACACAGCACAGACCGGGCCTAAATCGCCATGTGTCATATGTAGAGGAGACCACTTCCATAGAGATTGTCCCTGTATTCCCCGGATACTAAGGGACTGGTCCCCTCGGTTGCACAGTTCGGAAGCATCAACCTCTGATAGCCATGTTGAATGCTTACCGTCAACCAGCGAAAGTGAAGGTTCAAGACAAAGAGGGGGAGCAAGATCCCCCTGCAGACTGTGTGAAGGCGATCACGCCATCCACCGTTGTCCCTTCTTAGACGAAGCGAAGAGAGTTTTGGAAGATCGTCCGGTGTCACCGTTGAGACTTCCTCCTGGATACAAAAAACTCGTGCCAAGTCCTTCGTTGGTTGAGAATACAGCTGGCCCGCTCAAGTGGTCAGCTGAAGCGTCAGTCATTGAAAATGAACCTACTGAATCCAGACCGGATGAAAGTCCAAAGGTTGAAACGGCAGTTGACCCGGTTCTTCCTTCAGAAGTTTCATCTTCAAATGACACCGTCACTGAAGATTCATCTTCAAATGACACCCTCACTGAAGAGAATAAGGATGACACCATCCAGATTCTTTTCATCAACACAGACTGCGACGAGCCTCAGGGCAATGCGCCCATTCCTTTATCGCAGGAAGGAACATCGTCAGGGTCATATCCGGCCGTGTATTCGGTCCCACCGCCAAGCAATCTGGTTGTGTCCTTTGATTGGAACCAACTAGGCAGACCTCGGTTACCAGCGGGGCATCTGTGAGTATCCTTTCCTCTATTGCTTGGAAAGCACTGGGTTCCCCGGCGCTTTTACCTGAGATAAGAAATCTCTCGGGTTTCGATAAAGGAACCAGTCGACCATTAGGGATCCTCCCCAATGTGCCTGTTACATTGAAAGGGAAGACCGTTCAAATGAACGTGATGGTCGTTCAAGGACCCTTGGATTATAACCTACTCCTTGGACGAGACTATATATATTGCATGGGAGCAATAGTCTCCTCACTCTTTAGAGTAATGTGTTTTCCACACGAAGGAAGAATGGTCAAGCTTGTAGACCAACTTTCATTTCCGGATCACGCATCGCAAATAGTCACATACCAACCTTCAATGGTCTATTCAATCAAGAAATGTCTCCACCCCCAGTCCTCCTTCCCGATGAGTGCGAGTGATTCAGAAAGATGGGACTGGAACCCAGGGGGCATGCATCCTGGTCTACTTCGGGCAGAAAAAACCCTGGGTATAAGGTAGAATTTCCGCCAAAGAATATGACTAGTCCGTACCCCGTCCGTGGATGGAAGAGGGGTTGTTCTAGAATAGGATTCTTTTGTCAAAGTTACGCGTTTGACAACAGTCATTCACCCTTGTCTATTTCGGTAGACAGTGCCGAGGAAATGTTTTGTTTGAAAGATTAACGAAACAATCTTTGGGTAACCAGAAAGAGGCAAGCCTCCCTCAATAACACCAATGTTTTGTCTTTGAGTAGTGTTCTTCTCTTGTCGCAAGTAGCTGCTCTCTTGTCGCAAGTAGTTGTTCTCTTGTGATCTTGCAAAAGATCTGTTAAAAGTTGGGCTGACGGGAAGACAAGTACCGCGTAAGACCCGTTAAAAATAACGAGAAGACAAGTATCATTAACATTAGACTGGCAAGACGACAAGTAGTTGTGAACACCCAAAGAAAGCAGAGGTGGGGGAGAGGAGGGGCAGCCTTGAAATTGTATTTTATACCTGGGGGCATGCAAACCTTTTGGAGTGCAAACTAGGAGCGGTTATTTATCTATTTTTTGGGTTAACCGTTTCCGAACTTGCATAAAGAAAGGATATGGAGTAAAGCTTAGTGAAGATGAAACTCCTTAAAAAATAGAGATCTCACAGGGGACATTTCTTATCTTATGACTGGTATTTCGAGTAGTTTTAGCACATAGTTCATGCTCGTTAAAAAATAAACATAAGATTCGGGCAGTTTTACCGCGGAATTTATGCTCGTTAAAAAATAGAAAAGCGAGATCCGAGCAGTTTTAGCACATAGTTCATGCTCGTTAAAAAATAAACATAAGATTGAGCAGTGTTTTGGCGCATTCGAGCTCTTTAAAAAATGAACCCAGTACCGGTAAATAACCATCTGAGACCGTAAATTTATCAGCCATAAAAGCCTTGGTCGTGTTTGCACCTGCCACCTCCATTCCATTTGGCCAATCCTTCACCTCCATATGATTGTTTACCCATTTTGAGGAACAGCTGCGAAGAGTGATTTCACCTAGCCATCCTTGTGACACTGTCGTGATTAGAAAATTCCAACCTGTACCTGGAATCTGCTGCTATCCCTGTTTATCACTCGTTCCTCAAAAGACGAGTCTTCTTTGAGCTCTTTTCATCTGACTCGTAAAATATGAAAAGTTTGCCGAGTTTTGGCCTTCCAGCTCGTTAAAGTGACCGGAAGAGCTATCCCTCCTCTAGATTTTAATCTTTTTGGACCTGAGGGATTATTGCACAAAAAGGTCGAGCGCTTGTCTTATTCGGCTCGTTAAAGTTATCGAAAACTCATCCCTTCTGTATTGTTTTATACTTTTTCGGACTTAAGGGATTAGATGACGAAAAAGGAATTTTGGAGTTAACTTTCTGTACCTTTTCAGACTCTCTAAAAATGAAAAGGACCGAGTTTTCCTTGTCGTTAGACTCGTTAAAATGATTAAATAGCGACAAACTTGTCTTTAGACGAGAACGAGTTTCCCTATCACTAGGCTCGTTAAAACATAGCGATGGGCTTGCCCGAAGGGCAGGTTATAGAACAAGCATATGTTATCCTCCTCAAGCTTGACAAAAATAAAGAGGTACTGGTCAGAAATGATTGGGGAAAAATTGGGAGAACCTCAAAGCTTTAATGGTAGCAAGTCGCTCTTGAACATGACACTTTTCCTCCGTATCACATCGGGTTGGGTTGTTTCATTCACCGGTCTCATCACCATGGTCTTCGCCAAACCATCCACATTTGGGGTAATGCTACCGATCCATCGCATCAGTGTCGTTATATGCTCAAGAGATGTTGTTCAGAAAGAGTCAACCGTGTCCCATCCACTGCCATACATTATCCTTCATCCACCCATGATCGCCACCCTGAATCATATGTCACAGATTGTTTTCACCTCCACTAAAATCATTAGCTCCGTTCCGTGTCACTGATGTGGGATTCATTAAGGCCCTCCTTTGACGGATCGCTTCTTGTCGACTTCAGCTCATTATCCAAGAAGTTGATCTAGGAACAAACCCCTCAGTACTTTGAAACTTGCATGCCTCAATGGCAAGTTTCTCACTTCCGGCGACAGGTATACATCAATGACCTTCGACCAGAAGATTTTGCGTGGTGTTCGACGCCAAGTCCTATATTCACACCACGTGAATTGTACTGCAGTACCTTGAGGGTCATTATCATTATCGGTGATTCCTATCGCGCTTGTTAACGGTTTACATCATTGACCGGTAATCAAGCGATGTCTTTACATGTTCGACTTCAGCGCAATTCTCACATGGATCGACTTGTACTTAGAGTGAAGATCGAACGAGTTTGAAGACCTCGGATCTAGTTTCATCCATCCGGGCTGCGATATATATTCAGGAAATATAAAGACATTTGACATGTACATCATTGCAGCAGATGATCATCCTACTCAAAGGATGATAATTTCAGCAGAGAATTATCAGTCTACCATCAGACGATCGTCTGTTCTATGTACCAAAATGAATTTATAAAGCTGAGCATGGGAATGCCCACCTCAGCTAGATCAGGAAAGCAGAATGAAAAATAATGTATTGTATTGTATTTTATTACAGGTCACCTCTCAGCGATTGAATGAACTTCGGATCCTCCTGATAAAGCATTTCACCCGATAAACGACCTCATACTTTAGGGGGCAACTGTTATAGACATTTTTGTGCCTTACAGCATGAAGCATGAAATGTCAATAATCTAAGGGATCCAAAGTCCTTAAACATGTTGTTCCTACCCCTAGAGGAACAAGGTCAGCAAACCACAGAACTGAATATCAGTTCTCCACCTGAAAACACTCAAAAACAAGCTAATTCTGGATCATGTCAACTGCTCCACTGAGCATCTGTGCTGAATGTCAACTGCTCCACTGTGTACCTGCGCTGAATGTCAACTGCAAAGAAGGCTACCTGCGCTGGGCGAGTTTGGCCAAGTGGCACAGTCATTCCTCAAGGTGTCAATGCCCAGGAAGCTTCCAAAATGACACTTGGATCAGGGAATTCGACTGGTGATGAGTAAGAGGGTCTAGATCTCCAAGTGGAAGCAAGAACCTCCAAGTGGACTCAAGAACTGAAGAATAACTGAAGTGGGAGAGGACACTAGTCAGCTTCATGCCAGCCTCAAGCTGACTCATCCTTTCTCCAAAACTCCTATATATAGAGCTCTCTCATGAGGTCTAGGGAGGCTGGAATCTTGTGAATGTAAGGAAGTGCTGTTGGTTTGAGTATAGAACTATTGGGTGATTTGCTTTGAAGGAGGTGAAGAGGAGATTTCTTTCTGCTGGGAGGTGATGCTGGATTGGGCCTTTTATGGTTGTATCACTTCCTGAACTTTACTTCTTCCATTAATAAAGCATTTGAGGTTCTTCTATATGCATGTGTCTCAATGGTGTATTGTTATACTTGTGTATTTGATTTATTCTAATCCTTGAATAAATTATGAATGTATGCTTCTTGTAGTTTCCCTCTCTTGCCATTTTGCAGGATCTTGGTGTAGTTGGGCCAGTGAAAGAGCAAGGAGCTGGGAGCAAGCAGCAAGGAGAGAAGATTGGATCAACCATTAGCGAAAGACATCGGTTAGTGGATCTCTTTCTCCCCTATTTTACTTTCATAAAGAAGAAATCTTAGATAGCTTTGCTTCGATTGTTGTTGAGGTACTATCAACCTTAGAGTGGGATAGGGTCATTCCGTATTGGATACTTTTCCCAACAACAGGTATGACAGACCGCGAAGCTCTAGAAGAAAGGCTTGGGCAATTGGAAGAATGTGAGGAGGAACGGTTCTTGGCTGGTTTTCACTAGAAAGTACAAAAGCAATGTGAAAAGGCCTGGCACGATCACCATATTAAGCTGTGCACCTTCAAGGTGAATGAATTAATGTTGTTGTATGATAGTAAGTTTGAAAAATTTCTAGGCAAGTTCAGAATGCATTGGCTGGGACCATACGTGGTTACAGAGGTCATAGATGGAGGCACAATCTAGCTAGTCAAACTAAATGGAGAGCCTTTCCCAGCCAAGGTGAATGGTAGCCACTTGAAGCCCTACACAAGTGGCTCGACTATCTGACTAACTGGTGGAAGCATAGTCTTCATGCTCCAAGGATCCAGACGAAGGTGAAAGACTATAAACAAAGGCAAGGGATACTAGCATAGATGTAGAGAAGTAGTTCAGACACAGAGGCCTCGGAATAGTACATGCAGCAAATCTAGCAAGCAGTAGCTCAGTGCGCTGCTGACCTTCGGACAGTTTGAGAACAGTTGGAGGGACTCCGTGCAAAGATCACCGTGCCAACAAAGTGACTCACGAGCGAGTCACGATGTTTGTGTTGGGGGCCTGTTGGGCATGGAATCCCCCCCAAGGCATGTTTTTGGGCTCAAAGCCCATGTTTTGACCGAATTTTGTTGTAAAGCTCCGCAAATTATGGGCGCGGGGCACAAAAGAATGATAGAGTCACAGGGTTGTCTACCCTAGTTTTGTAATGTAATATCGGCTGGATAGACCTACCCATGGTCCGCGGACCATGGGATTGTATAAATAGAGTGAGGCTCTAAGAGTAAAAGATAGAGGGAAATGGAGGGAAATAAGAAGTCTAAGTGATTGAGTCTCAAGTGTAAAGGGTGTCTTTGGGTCATAGAGTAGGAGAAGGCTCTGTAGGTGAGTGTGCAGAGGCCTAGTAGTCCGCAGCTGAGTGCGCAAACCCTACAGCTAAGTGCGTAGGGCAGAGTCAAGTTTGTAACAAAGGAAGGATTACTAAAGAGAAGTTTTATCATAATTTTGTGTATATGTTCTTGGGCTAATGCATTTTTGATATAATTTGCGAGTATACTGTTTATTTACTATCCGCCCCTATATGAATGGTTTATGTTGTTAAGTATAACTTAAAGCATGCAAGTAGGCTAAGATAATAAACTAACATTGGAATATTAGTAAATTCTTAGGTCATAACATAGAAGCGTAGCATTCAGCCCTGGGTAGGGCTACGCGTAGGCAGTATATCAGGTTGCGAGATACGGGAAAGTGCGCGAAGCAACCTATGCACAGGGTCAAACTGCGGACCCCTTGAACTCATCAGACATCTCCAAGGTTTAGAAACCTGGCTCTAGCACCCTCCCATACTATTTCAGGTGAGCCCTCAGTCTGCGCTCCATGGACTATTGCTGAAAGGGCCAGTAGTAGCGGGATTTGTTTGGCTAACTTAACTTTGAACTTGGCTTAGGCCCCAATAAGCCAACACCAACATCTGATGTGTGAGCTTTATCTGCATGGTTACTTCTTGCACATGGAAAAATAGTTTTACCCAGTCCCATATGTGGGGGACATTCATTTAAGGGCTCTTACCTCCTATACTATGAACCAGATAAGCTGGCAGAAGGCTTCTAATACATTTGAATCGAATCAAAACACGATGTCTCTTATGACGAGAGGGGAGCACGAATGGTCCCTGACTATGTATAATAAGCACACCTTTTTAGAAATTGAGGGAAATAAGGAACAGATTCTGAGGACATAGAAGTGGTGTATTGACCTTTGTGTCAAACAAATAGTCACATTTCAAGATGAGGCCCTTGATAGTTGTTAGAAGAGGTGGATGATGTCACCTACAGTTGTCCAGAACAAGGAATTTTTTGGGGCACCGAATTTTGCACGAGCACTAAGTCAGGTGCCGAGATATGTGGCATGCATCCAAATATGTGGGGTCCAGTGGATGGGACTCTGGTTTAGGCTCCCCATAATTTGGTTTTTAGCAGAGTGTTACACCCTAGCATACAATGTACCAGATGATTGGTGGAAGGATGTTCTTCTCACAAAAGGATACAAGCCCCTAGGAACAAACATGGAAAATGCGTATAATCTCACCCAGCTCCACGCTGACTACATCCCTTCTAACCCAGACCTGTGGAAGAGGCAAGCTGCATGAGGGCATGCAGAAGACTAGTTGGGGGGATATGTTGGGCACCAAATATGTCTATCGTTTCCTTACATTTTCACCTATTCTTTCATCGTTTTTGCACCAAATGATATGAATTAATTGTGATAAATCAACAAGGTAAACCTCCCTTCTAACATCTCTTGGAATATTTAATTGATGAAGTAAGGTCACAAGGGTTTTTCCTATGAAAACTACTAAACCTTGCCATTTTCATAGATTTCTGTGAATAGGTATCACATTCACAGCTCGTAGTAGCAGTTCTACATTTACAACAGTTGTTTGGCAACACTGCAAAAACATAACCAACTCTCAGTTGCTCCCAGGCTTATTTTGGATCTTTATCATTCTCTCTCTCTCAGCAATTAGTTGTTGTTCTAACAGCTATATATTTTTGGGCATTAGTTGCCAAATTCAGGGGAATATGTTGTTCTCATGTATTTGTATAAAAGGGGTTTTATTCCTGTACGAAGGGGTTAGCCGTGCAGAGATGAAAATTGTAACAGTTTCTTATATACTAATTGAATGCGAACAAGTTTGTTGTCCTCTTCCTAGCTGTGAGTTAACGTAGTGATGATCAGAGAGTTGGGCCCACTCTTCTGATCAGGTGCTATGTATTTTCTATATGTGTGTTGTTTCTTATTGTGTGCTAATTTCTTATTGTTGTTACAACTCTTTATTTAATTGTTGTGAATGCCTTTTCAAGTTCTGCAATTTATTTCTAATTACTATTACAACGATGCTTTGATTCTTTAGCTGTGAATCCTTGGTTCATGTTAGATTATAACCTTGCCCCTGCATATACCTTTTGTGTTACCTTTAAAATTGTACGCACACAGATTTATAAATTAATGTGGAAAAAGGTGGAATAGTTTATTCACACTCGGACACCAACACCATCCATGCTAGTCAAAGAATTGGGAAGCCTGAAGATGGAGGAAAAGAAAAAGTAAAAAATTTCAATCAGAGGTTTACATGCATATTGAATAATTTTGCAATGGAAACTAAACCTCATGACTCCATCATTGTTGATTATTGCACATCCACACTGCGAACTAGCATCGAATAGTTCGTCAAGTGAGCTGCGAAACCAACACTCTTGGAAAGCTGCGAAGAGGCTATTGCTGTTGAGAAATACCTGCACGTGATTGGAGTCATCAAGGCTGATGAACAAACAAAGGACTCCAAATACACGAGCAGGAAGTCCCAAGCGATGGAGAGAAAGGGTAGAGACAAGGAAGACATTGAAATTGAAACCCTCACTCACCTCATGAAGAACTTAACAATAGAAGTGTCTGAGCCTAAAAAAATGAAAATAGACACATCTGTAAGCAACCATCCACCAAGGCAAAGACAAGCAAGGATTTCATCAAGCAGCAACCGGTTCGCTCCAAAAACTATGCAGAAGTATGTGTTCTAGGTCAAACAATGTGCAAATCCTAAGTTTTGTTCTTTCCATGAAGAACATCACCTTGTGAATGCTTGTTCAGACTGGAAGTGAGTCGCAAGCTCTATCTACAGTCATACAATTGATGCAGAAAGCAATATAGGAGCAACCAGAAGACACTGATGATGACCAATAGGTTGCACCTAATGAAGCATCAAGTTTTGGGCATGTGGTGAACACATACTAGTGCTTGCAAGTAATGATGAAGATGAACACCAAGAGGCATCCCAAAAATCAAAATGATCGTTACAATATTAGGAGTAAAGGATCCCCCCTTACACTTGGGGAGCACAAGAAAAGATGAGACTACTGATGATGAAGGATGATCCACTGGCTGCCTGAAAATAGAAAAAACAAAACAATTCTAGGAAGACAACGGCTAACAAGAGTACATCCATGAGAAGCAAGTTGCAAAACACTCCTCCAGATAACATGAACATCTGTTCTTACCCAGACACCTTAATAAGTTTACCACCTATAGATTACAACATTGTTGATGACATGAAGAAAAATTGGGTGAACATCATTTTTTTCGAGTTGGCTAAGATCCAGAGTCAGCGAGACATCCCGTTCTGCACATTGGGACAGACAACAATGGACAACACAACCTCTACCAGCAAGGGAGGAAGCACACATCTCGGATCACTTTCTACTGTGCTCAACACACTCTGAATGGAAGAAGAAAAATCAGGTTGCACTCCATTCCTGCTATCATTTGAAATTTTTAACTACAACATTCAAAACTGCTTGTTTTATTCTGGCGTGGCCACCAACGTCATGCCACTCTCCATTTAAAAAAGATCAATGCATAATGGAGCAAGACATCTACATGAATCATCCAACTTGATCAAACATCGGTACCAACCATTGGTGAACTACGAGATGTGATCATTTTATTATCTCTTGATAGTTGAGTCCACCAATGCATTAACATAGTTGTTGTGGACATACTGGAGGCATACGGTCTACTACTCAGTAGAGACTAGTCCAACAAGCTAGACATATCTTTTGCTATAGGGTGGTCCCACATGTGGCTTCCGTACAAGGGAAAATGCAACCAAGTCCGGGTATTCTCCGAGAGGTATATGAAGCACAATTTTACCCCCTTTAACAGTGAGAATGGACCACTAGCCTTCGCACAATTCATGTTTGGCAACTTCCTCCTAGAAACAACATTGGGGTGTTATCCTGCATGGCCAACTCCAACCCCACCAGACATGCAGTTAGGACTCCTTCCTTTCCCAACTGATGGTAATGAAACATGTACAGTGCATTGTACCATTGGTAGTAGTAGCAGTAACAACAGTAGTAGCAGCAGTACAAACATGTCAAGTGGTCCATGTACAGACAAGTTGTGGGCCATGGATTTTGACGAATTAAAGGCACATAGTGGCTCAAGGACTGGGTATATCTTAGTGACCCAAAACAATAGAAAATTCATAATTTCAAGCTACTTGAAGTTTGAGTGCACAAACAACATTGCTAAGTATGAAGCTCTCGTGTTGGGTTTACAAAGGACCTTCAACCTCAACTTGGTCACACTGAAAGTGATACTACACCCTGCAAACAATGTTGATGATTTCAAGGACATAATAATTGATGAAGGTAAGCATGAGAAACCCCTAAAAACTGCATATGAGGGAAAGAAAGGAAACCCCATTAGCAAAGGTGGGGTTTCTCTCAATGAGCTCTACGGTTTGCAGAATTTTTGTCAAGTGCCAGAAATAGTAGAACCCATAGGATGACCACTACAAGTGAGCAGAGCACCCTGGGAACCAATCATGATCTAAAGATGGTCATTCTCGATATAAACCGTACACCACTGTAGTAGCAATTCTTTGACTGCTTGATCAAATAGTACCGGGATGTGTCCTTATGGGCAAATTATGACCTGAGTTCACATGACACGCAAATAATCCAACATGGGGTTCCAGGTAAAGGAGGAGCCAAGACATTGTAGCAAAATATAGGTAAAGCACATATGTCATTTGAACTCCTCATACAGAAAAATTGACTAATATTTTGGATGTTTGGATTACTTGCAAAGTTCGTCATCATACATGGGTTTCTAATTTAAGTTCTACATGCGAGAAATTCGGGGAAATCCACTTATGCATTGATTTCAGAAACTTGAACTGCTCCTGGAATAAAAACAACTACCCTATGCCATCCACTGAGCCTATGTTGCACGCACTATCTAAAGCGATGGTGTTGTCTTGACTTAAAGGTCTTTTGGAATACCACCAAGTTCTGTTAGTGGAACTTGGTAGCCTAATACTATTCCATGAGAAGCTTGGAAAATGCACGCCATCTGTAATCTCTTAGCAGGAGGGTTGATAACCATCCTGCCAATGACCGAGATCTCAAGCACTGATTCCAATAGGTCGGGCCACTCCCCATGCCATGTACATAGTCTGCATGCTACTTGTTATTTTCATCTTGTTTTATTTGATTACTATATTTGTTTTTACTTTGTTGGTCTTGCTTCCTATTTTGTTTATGTTTGTTTTGTTTTCTTGATATATTACTATTTTTGTTTCTGGAAATAAGTGCTGCCAACTACTACTTTCTGGCTTTTGAATAGAGTATGTGGTTGAAATTTAAAGAGACTTGTGACATTGCAAGCACTTGGCCAATATTGTGCCCATCTTCTCTATGCTTGGCTATAACCTTTGGCCGATGAAGTCTTGATGGAAAATATGATCTGTCTGCAAGGGAATTTTTGGTCCAACCATGAACCTGTGTCCGCACTGGGAAGCCCCATGCCTACACTCAAACTTCTGCTCTGTGTGTTCAAGCTCATCCAACTAGTAGAAATGGAGAAGGGGAAAAATATAAATGGGAAAACCTATGTCAGAGGTCTTATATGCTTCTCTAAAGGAAAATCCTCTTCTTCTCCCAATAAGTTGGGATCCCTCTTCTGCCCCAAAAATAAATAAGTGCCTATGCACACTAGTCCTCTTCAAAAATACAAAGGAGAAAGAAGAGAAAGCCTTCCTGTGCAGAGATTTGAAGCATGCAACTCCATCGGGGTATTGACCAAGCTCACTGGAAGTGGAGCAATGAGTGTGTTCCTGTCTGACTTCGCTGGGGTACTGTCCAAGCCTGCTGGCAGTGGAGAAACACTAGAGATGGAAACTTATACTTTGAAAATTTTCAACTGGCGAGATAACTACCCTTCCTGAATTCAAAACATTGTGATTAAGATGAAATTTTGATTGTGTTTTACTGAGTTGGAAAAAGGTGAACCATGTATATCCATGAGGTAAGTGGGGAATTCGAAGTAACCCGCACAATGATTGAATAGTCCCCGACAGACCAAGGCCCTGTGCTACCGATGAACCAAAACAGAGTAGCTGGACTACTACTAGTGTGTTTCCAAGTGTTGTAGCAGCTATAACCACGACTTGCACCAAATTTCGGAGCCTCCCTTGAGAGTTTCACTTGATGACTATGTTATCACTCCTCTGGATCTCCAGGGCTAAGGAAGAGTCCAACTGAGGTAACCCTAGACCAACCTTTTGACTTGGTAGCTAGCCCTACCAAGCTGGAGAGGGCTCTCTCCAAAGAATCACAGATAAGAGGGCTAGATGGATTAGGGTTTTAGGCTAGGTTTGATGTGCAAAGGTTGTTTTGATTTGACTTGATGGTGTTATCAGTCGATGAGGATTTTAGGTCAAAGAGGCTGGGTCAGGGAAAATAAGATATGATTACAGACATTCAAAGGGGCAAGGTAGGCAGGAGGCTTAACACTTAAAAGGTGATTTGGTGAGATGGTTTAAGACTGATGAGGAGTTAGGAAGAGAATAGGAGATGTATTCTTCCTAAATTGAAGAAAAAATGGACAAATTATGATAACTTTCCCAAAACAGAGCATGAGAAAACATGTATTCTTCCTATCAACCTGAAAATTACCATATAACATACATGAAATGGTTCATGAGCTTACAAAATATTCGTATAAATGATAACAAAGAAGAAACAATGCTAAACATCCATACCACATGTATCCCAAGGAAATATCTGCAACTCATCTATTAAATTTGGCCAAAATATGATACAATAATGTCTCTAATCACTAGTACAACATCCAACTGAGTCCAACCTCTGAAAAGAGTGAAGAAAGGGAAGATATTGACATCAAAACAAACTCCTCCCAACCTACAAGATCGAATCCATGAGAGGAGGAGAAATTCCACCAAAATCTGAATTGATAGTTAGAGTGTAGGGTAGTCAAAGTGACTCATCCCTAATTACATTGAAACTAAATCATTTGACTTGATGAAGTGTATTTACCTAATGTATTTACCCCTAGGTAATAGTAAAAGACCATAATTACAGTTACAATATTGATTACATCAATAAAAAGTTGATTTTCATAGGTGAAAATAAAATCTAGAGAAGAACAGTGAAAAATCATGCAAATTTTCAAGTGTGCCATCTTTCTGTCAAGTGCGCCCTCACAGTGTCATGTGCGCTTGCCATCTTGCAAGCTAATTTTGACTACCTCCCCGATGTCCAAATTGATATAGGATAGCGCATTGGAAATCTTGCCTTGTCTAATTTCCAAATCTTCCTTTAGTTTCCAAAAAGGACCTAATTTGTCCCTCCAAAACTTCATTCTCCAAATACTAGTCAAATGTGCAGCGCCTGGGCCAAAAATGAGGCAGAAACATTATTTGTTGCTAGTTTTTTGCCCTTTTCACCTGCCAGTTTTGAAAAATAAGGTTGTAAACATAGTTTTTTTAGATGTATGTGTCATTATGAATCCAGTGGTGGTCTCCATTTCTCCAAAAGGTGCCCCAAAAAAGTGTGCAGCGCCTAGGGCAGTGCGTGTTTGACCATGTAGCTGATTTCTGGGCAAGTGCGTAGCACCAAAAGGAGGTGCACAACGCTGAATTAAAATAAAATTTTGAGTTCCTTCCCAATGTCCAAAATGAGTCCATGATATTTCGTTGGAAATATTGCTCTCTTGGCTACGCAACTGACCTATCAAACATTGAAAATGATCAATTCTAGCCACTCAAAAGTCAATTTTCCAAAGACTGGTCAAAACGTGCATAATGAGGGTGCAAAAATGAAGTGTGATCTAGAAGGAAACGTTTGGAGGTCTTCCTCAACTCCAAATTGAGCTATAGATAGCTCATTGGAAATATCTCTATGTCTAGTTATCATTTGATGCATCAAGTAAGTCATTTGGACACTCCAGCTAGGAGAACAATTTATTTCCCAAGGTCACTCAAGAAGTGCAACAAATCTCTTGTAGCAACTGTATTCCAAAAAAATAACACCTGTGTAAAACCTAAAGGAGGCTTTTCATCCTTGGGTTATTATGGACAAAAATCTCTCTCACTTTTGTAAACTTCATCTCTATTTGGTTGGAAACATACTTTGAAGCAAAAATGGCCCTATGTGTGGAAAATGATTGTCCCTTGGAATGACTTCTTGAAAAATAATGGAGACATGATGTTTATGAGTTGGAATGGCCTAATACTTGCTAAAATGACCTCCCTCAGGCCTCCTCTACTCAGATATCTCTGATTCCATAGCCAACCCTAGCTCAGTGGGAGAGGAAATTAGGGTTTAGTGCTTGTGGAAAATGTTTATTTGGACACCCTTGGAAAAAGAGAATTCCCTTTTCGCATTCACTTAAATTTTTGAAACATTACCATTTCACTTGACTATTTCCTTTGACAAATTGATCTTTTGATGGTCTTTGAGAACTCTTTGAATTTGACTTTTCTTTAATGAAGTTGGCATATAGAGATTGAGATGGAAGCTTAGGAACAATACTTATTACATATAGTGAACATAAAATTACATGATGAAACAAGAATTTATCTTTACAAATCATCTTCACATGGTGAAGAGATGTTATTTGATCACCCTTTACTTGCTGGTCTTATGTAATGGAATGGAGTTTTATTGGAACCTTGGAAACCCTAATGACCTAATGAAACCTTGAAAAACCCTAAAAGACATAATGAGACCTTAAAGGACTGAATTTCAAGATGACATGGCTGAAGTGATGGCATGATGTCATTAAATTTATGGACAATGGATACTCAACAAGGTTGAAATGAGCCAACAAGGGGTAAATTTCTAAAAGGAGTAAAGGAAACCCTAATTCAACCTTGAGTGATCAAATTTTTGCATGACGATCTAGTCGAATGACAAAAATTTCAGAATGGGACCGTAATATGATATGAAAAAAGGATTTTTTATCACTAATGGTAGTATGCAAATACTGACTCTAACAGACTGCACACACTCAGGTTCACTCGGGTTCACTCTGTGAGCTCGTGTGAGTCTTTGCATCCACCTTTCTTGTTCATTTCACCCAATTTTTTTCATGTTGATGTCAAAGTCATGCTTGTGACCATGTTCTGGTCATGCTCAAAGTCTTTGCTTTGTATGTACTTGTTGTGTTTGCTATGCAAGCATCGTCACGGTCAACCAACAATTAATCACAAGTATCGCGCTTGTCACTTACACCGCCGGTCAGTCATGTTGAACATGTGTGTCTGGGTGGTTTGAGTCGTCTCGTCATTGAGGCATGTAAGAGTGTGTTTGCAGGATGACATATGCATCTTTCACTAGTTCACACACTTAGTCATTGTTGTTGAAGTTCTGACAACCAGACTCCCCTATGAGAGTCAAACCATCACCCTGCCATCGATTCGATCAACTGTCACCCAAAATAGCACAGAAGCACCAATAAAGCTGTTTCAAGTTGTGCTTCCCACAAGAAAATAAATTAGCCTTCATGCTGGTAAAATAGAGAGTTTGACCTGACAGCCATCCCGGGACTCACTCCCGTAAAAAATTGCATAGACAGGTCGAACAGACACCCAGTTCCTGTCCCTGTCTCTCTCAAAAAATTACGCAGTTTTTCCAGCCAATCCTCCCAACAGCCATCTAGCTGATCACTCAGAAAATTGCACAATTTTCATGAGAAAGCCCTCTTTTTCCCAACAATCTGCTCATCTCAAAAATTGCACAAAGTCAATCAACAGGCTAGTCTCCAGCATCAGCGCAATTTTTCTCGCCGACAACTCCAAGTAGCAAACTTCTAGTTCCCGCGAGGAATTGTATAGTTTCTGGTGCCAAGCTCCGGCAATAGACTACCAATTCCCTCTAGGAATTGCATAGTTTCTGCTGCTAGTGACCAAGTAGTCAGCTATCAGTTCCCTCTAGGAATTGTGCAGTTTTGGCTACCAAGCTCCAAGCCTGTTCCTCCAAAAGACTGCACAAATCCTATATGTCAATCCTCCCTACAGCCTGGCCTCTCCTCCAAGAAATTGCACAAATTTTGCTGTCAAGCCCCCGTTGCCCACTCGTTCCAAAAAATTTGCAAATTTTTTCTGCCCTACCTTTCTACAGACCAGACCGTTTCTCCCAAAATTTGTGCAGTTTTTCCTTCCAACCAAGCTAGACCTCGCGGACAATCACCGTCGACGAGGATTTCTCATCTTCATCACCTAGTGACTCTTGTGCAGTTTTTGTCAGTAGTGTCCAAAGCCATCATCTCACCTCGCAACCTTGTTACCTCTCCCAGTCACCTGCATACGAAATTATCATATGTCATGGTAGTAGGAGGTTTTTGGATTTGATGTCGTCTCATGATGAGTGACTGCAGGTACAGGTACACCAACAAACATGGTGTGATGATAAAGGGGATGAACAAAGGGAGCACATGCAGAAAGAGGAGTTCACCAATGGAAAAACCAAGGATGATCATGCAAATATGTGTTCGTGGACGAATGGATGAGAAAACATGCAATATATTCTCATGGATGGATGAACAAATGAACATGCACCTTTTACGAACAGATGAGCCTGTCAAGCCTTCCAACATACAAGCAAGGAGAAACGTGCCAAAGCAGCATCAAGTGAACGAATGGCCATCGAAGAATTTGTGCACTTTTCCATGTGAAGGTGATGTTGTGACACACCATGAAGACATCCATCACCCAGCAGCACTGTAGCTCGACATGCACTCCATCAGTAGCATGAATGTACCATCACTGTCATGTCGACTCGTGTCATGAGTCATGTCATCCGCATATCTATTATGGGCCTTGTTGTCAATCAATGTAATGTAACGTGGAATTCTAAGAGACCCACTTCTTGTATAGAGAGTCATGGAAAGTCAAAATTCATGGAATTCAAATAGTCATGAGGGTAGTCAAGCAGCCACAAGGGTCAGTTTCACCCTTGGCTATAAATATTCCCTCATTTGTACATGCAAAGGAATTTTTCACCTCAGCTCCTCCCACATAGCCAAGACAGTCTGTAATCTTTTCTTTGAGGAGTAAGTAGTGGCTCACACCTCACCCATGGGGTTAGTGATGTATGGTGTAACAATGTGTCTTGGAACTTTCGCTTAATTCAGAAGACTGCTAACAGGCCAACACATTTTCACACATGTATTGTATCTGTTGTAAGACTAATCTTGAACATTTGTAATGCATGTTTCTTTAACCTATGTTGAACACATGAACTTATTTCACTTGTTGTAATACATAATATGTTAATTAAAATGTGTTGTATGTGCTGTTAATTTCGTCTCGCCCATGGTGGTTACCTCCCCAAACATTAGACATACCTTTCACATAAAACGTGCCATAGCAACCGTTGCACTCATGCAGACTCATCCACTGAGTGTTGTACGTGTTATCTTCCCTTATGTGTTGGGACTACCACATCTGTGTGGACTGATCTTTCGGAAGCTGTGCACGTCCTATTGTGTTGTGTGTTCCTAGCAGAGTTGGAGCTTCCTCCCAACCGACTTGGGACTCACTCTCACCCTATCCCTCTACAGTGAGAGAACCATTGACACAAGTAACACTTGAAATCATCAGGGATGCGAACCTCACTTCTCGAAGGCAAAGCAGAACACTCTCCTATGCTGACAAGCAAGAGTTGAGGAAAATCCTTAAGGCAATAGCAATCGGGCCATCATACCGGATGGACTCGTACACCAAACAATGTGAGGTCTAGTTGGGACTTCATACCAGGGTGATCCCCTGAATGTTGGTGGGTCTAGCACCGTCAACACAACACTCTGAAGGGTTTGTTCACCACACATTAAGTTCCTGTGCTCACATTCCTACACTAGATTCAAAGAATGCCTAAACTACTTCAATTATCCAAATTTGGAGTACATTATTTACTTGGCAGTTTGAATATCTGTTTGAGGATATTTTGGGAAATGATTGTTAGTCAAAATCACACTTAGTTTTCACCATGAGTCATCGACTGAGAAAAGAGGAACCATTTCCCAAAACAATTCCTCATGTACCAGATTCAACTCTATTTGAAATTTAGTTTCACTAGAACTAGATCTGACTTTTATCCATGGAAAACTATTACAATTTGTAATTTGTTCCTTATGTATTCGACTGGCTTCTTAATAGCCTGATTTTTAATTTAAATATCTATATAAATTGAAATATGGCCTTGATCCTAAAGGGAGATGGTTCCAATGTAAAATTACATGAGTATAGTCAATATGTCGATCACTCCCTCTATTTTTTGGAGTCTGATGTTTTCTTGCACCATTTAAAGACTAAGCTTTCAAGATTAATCGAAGCACTTAATGCTAGGTTCTGTTTAATTATGTTATACATTTTATGATTATAATCTTTGCATGAAATAAATCATTGACGGAGGGTGTGATTCAGCTGGCTTGGCCATCAGATCAGCTCGACACCATTCTGATTTGATGAGATTAGGGTATGTTATGATTTTTTGAGTGAGTATATTGATTTTTTCATTTACTCTGTGAACAATGTGCGTACGACTAGATCAGGAGATTCTGTTTCCAAAAAGTGTTTCATATTAATATTTCTTGATTGATGTCATGCTTTGAACATAAAATTAGGAGGATTTATTTTGTGCATAGAATGAATTTTTATAGCAAATTCTTTAATGATTCCATGCCATTTCTTTCAAATTAGTGCATCCTTCCTTCCACATATTGTGTTGATTATGTTGGTCGGAATTTCATTTTCTTGAGACTCTATTGCTTGATCTTAATTTCACAACTTCATGTTATGAACTTTTTTCTCAATACCCTTCGATCTATCTATTTACTAATTGCATGATGGTGCACAAGGTATGCAATTTCTATCTATCAAAGTTGTTCGAATCCCAAATGATTTGTTTTATGAGATTTTGCCTCTACTAGTTTTGATTGCACAATACTGATTTAGATCTGATGGGAACTCATGACCTCGTATTCTAGAAACACAAGAATTATTCCTATCTTTCAATTTCCCTTTAATTAGAATTATTATGGTTTGAAGAAAATATGTATGGATTGAGAATCAATGCACAAATAAATTAGATTTTTAACAACTCTGAAGCATCATACTCATTTGTTGAATGCATACTCATTAGTACATTAGGGATGGAGGTCTCATATTTCTGTTATTTATCGTTTATAATCATGGTCGAGAGCATTTATTGATGGATGAAAACTATATCATACTTAATGTTGGAAGCTCATGGTTCTAGGAGTGATTTTTTATTTTTTTTATTCCCATAAGTAGAGATTTCCTTCCCCGATATCATTTGCAAGAAATTTGTTTATTCAAACTCATACAAAGAGAGCAAGAGTATTTTTTGTTTCAACCTTCTCCACATAATATTCTTACATAGTGAACGTATTTAATAATGATTGATGATGCTTTTAGTCAATGTTACTTGGGAGTGGGAGTGAAAGCGGGGAGCAGGAACGAAAACGGGAGCAGGAGCGACATTTTCGGAAGCTCCCAGTTTGGGAGTGAATCCCAGAGTGTTTTTTATATAATATATATAATTTTTACATTTTGATACATATATGTCAAAAAAAACATGTAGAATAATGAATTAGATATAAAAAACAAAAAAAACATAGATTGAACCATATAACAACAATCATCTAGAAGTTATAATCTTGATCAACCACGTCCACAAGTTAGTAACATAGTAACATACAACATATTGAGTCTCATGATTCATCAATCTTAAAGTTTCAAGCTTTCAAAATTCAATATATAGCATTTATCATCATTGATCACCAAAGTTGCACTTGTAAGCTAAGTGTAACCATTACAACAAATAATATCTAACATGAAATGAAATGTTATAAAATGAAACAACTTTCAACTTTCATGAAGCATCATATTCATAATTCATTACTAATGAGTTATTATTGCCAACTTCAAACTTAAATTGTCATATATTGTTTAAAAAAATATCATAATAAATATGAAAGAGTCAATAGTTATTGTTACACAGAAATTTGTCACCGTTTGTCACCGTCCCTGTTACCCCTCACCCGCACACTGGAGGACTCATTCCGGGACTTGTGAGAAGTGACATGACCTGAAACCACTTGCATCATATTCCTCTAAGTATGAGCTTCATTTGCCCTGAAGACATCTCCTGCAAAATACCCATGAAAACAACGATTTTTGCATTAGCGCAGGTCCACAGTTCACTGCCCGCGCCAATGAGGGAAATCCTCTAAAAAGGGCGCGCCATTGGCGCTCTGTCCCAGAGTCGCACTCGCGCCAACCGAATTGAGTAAAGTTTTTAACCAACAAGCTCCCGAAGGTTCTCTTCAACCCATTCACCAACTGAATCTATGTTGAGCTAGGATGGTTTGGCTTCGAATCTCCATAGAAGGGAAAGTGGTTTGCCACCTTTCATGGAAGTTTACAAGTGATAAAGCCAATCCCATGAATAATGTGGTTTATCCTATCTCTTTCTTCTCTATCTATAAAAGCTTGCCTCTATGCCTTGAGAAAGCTAGTCACAATAGTTACAATAGTTCCAGTTCTAGCATAGTGATAGAGAGTTTGAAGCTGCAAGAGCCTTCTTTGCACCCATAATGCCAAATCTAAGTAAGGAGATTCTTGTCACCCAAAGAGAGAGAGGCTTGTTCCTCATCCCAACAAGCTTTGCGAGACTTGTGTAGCTGACTACCCAGCCAAAGGAGGATTTGACGTCAGAACGATGGTTGTATTCTTCTTTGTTATTTATTAATAATAGATGACTATCATTATGGTTCCACTCTCATTGTCTTATGTTTGATGTTGAGTTATATCTTTTCTGACTGATATATAATTGCATCTACTAGATTTTATGCTTGTTTTCGTGTTGTTCTTTGCATGTGCAGGTGTCCAATCACGGAGATCGTGGGGATCGTGACCGGCCAAGGCAAAGGAACGAGGGCGACATCTCTTTTACCAACACTGGCATTGGAATCCAAGTAGGTTCTCACCATCCACTTTGTATTTGCAATTAGGGACTTGTGTGATAGCATTGTGAGATTGTTGCTAGACCCGGTCTGGGCTAGTAGGGATCGTCTCTGTCCGTAGAGAGGATTTACCTCCACAACAATTTGGCGACTCCACTGGGGAGTCTTGTCTCTTTGGTTTCTCGTTTGGTTGCTTAGATAGCTTTCTGGGTTGGATGCTCTATTGTCTCTTGTTGCCTGGTCTGTCTGGATACTGTTGACCAAGCCTTGGACTACTTGTTTTTATTTTTAAGCTAGCAAACTTGATTGGCACTCTTTTGTGCATGACAGTCACGCCAATTGGCGCCACTTGCCAGTGTACAGCCCGCGACAATCCTCAATTGGCGCTAGTTTTCCGCTTGACATTTGCGCCAGGCCTGTGAACTTTTCCAGTTTGCTTGTTTGTAGCCTTCCAAGCTTGGGTTTTGTGTCTAGCTACACCTTTTTCAATCACTTGAGTGTGTCAGAGTCTTGTTTGACTGGTTTTGAGTTTTTTTGGCAAATTCTTAATTTGATTTCCTTTGATCATTACTTGGAGGTTTGTCTCAATATTTTCACAATTTTGCATCTTTTTTCTTTTGTTTTTGCAAAAAAAATTCCCGTCATTCGCCGGGGGGGGGCTAAATTGTGTATGAGTGTTAATTGCCTTTGAGTGTTTTTAGTTTATGATCTTTGGAACTCACACTCGTTTTTCTTGATTTGCACTTGATTGGTTCTTAGATTACATTAGAATCATCGTGTGTTTAAGAATTCTCTTGCATAGATCACACTTGCATAATTAGAATTCTCATTTTCAGGATATGAATGAAAAGTGTGCATAGATTACATTTGCATACTTTGGGTGTTTTCCATTTTCCACCGATTTCACATTTTAGCCCTAGGGCATCTAGTGGCTTTGTGCATCGAGCCTTCCTTAGGAGTTTTTGTCTTCTGTTGGTCCAGTCAACATTTTGGTTACTCCCTTGCACTTGTTCAGTGATTGTTAAACTTTTTATTGTGTTATTCGAGTGATTCTCTTCTTTTCGCTTGGATTTCGCTTGGCTTTGTTTTGGGCTTAGATTACATGGCCCATTGAGGTCTTTGAGATCTTCTCTTGGTTTTGAAGGACTGCCTTGGTATTTTGGGGACTTGATTGTGTTCTCATTGAGTGAAGTTTGTCTCTTTTACTCGTCATTCTTATCTCTCAAAATTTGTTTAGTGCACTTTGCCATTGAAAAGAAAACAAACAATCTCTTTTGCTTTGAATTAGTTAATGGAAATTAGAGCTTTTCGTTGTTGTTAGCGATTAGTGACTTTAAAGAAAAGTTTCGTTAATTGCCATTAGCTGCATTAGAGTGGTTCTTGATTGTTTATGGTCATTTTGTTTGATTGAAAAATTCTTAACTCTCTCGTAGTTAGTATTCATCGAACGAAATGATATTCTTTGGCATATAACTTGCATTTAGGGGATTGTGAGAGATTACATACGGTAGGACCTGGAAATTGAAACTTAACTAAAGATCAACCATAAAATGAACTGAATGAACTTAAAAACACATTGGAACATAACACTCACTAATTAGAGGTCTAGGCTAGAGACGTGCTCCGGCGTCGTTAAACCTAGTCACTGTTGTTTCACACTACGGTTGGGTGATTCCTCCTTTTGTGACTCGATAGTGGTCTAGCACGGACTTGAGCTCCCATGTACCGTCGCGTATATAGGGGAGACCCCACTAGGTTATCATCCTTTATCCACAGGAAGCCGTGTCTGCCGCCTTACAAGCCGTAACGCACCGAACACAGCATTCGGGAAGATTGACTACCATACGGGAAGTCCTTGGTTTTCATATGACTGCCAAGGTGTATATGCAGTTTTACGGATTTGTTTGGTAAACCCTTTGCCTAGTCTCTCCAGAGTAGTCACTTTTGATCCTTTTCGGACTCCTTAAATGAAAAGGCTCGTCTAAGCATTTGTCACTTCGGGCTCACTAAACATTCGAAGGAGACTAGAGTCATCTTTTTGTCCTTTTCTCGACTCTTAAAACATGAAAAGGTTAAGTTGTGTCCTTGCGTATTAAAATTTATTTGGCCGCGATTAACATTTACCCAGTTAGATCTTGTTTGCGTTAGCTTGAGTAGGCTTCTTTTCGTTCTCGATGGCAACTTTTCCGGGGTTCACCAACCCAGGGATCCCCTCTGATGGGAACCCTGGTCATTTCGCTCCTTTTGGAAATGTTGGTGCTCCTTATATGGCGACGTTGTCCCTCCCAGGTTTAACTGTTGGGTTGCCGGTTTGGTTGTTCTCAACCTCTTTGGTCCCTGCCGTCTCATCGTCTAGTCAATCCGTCCCTCCACCTGAACACCATCATGTTGATTCTAAGGTGGATCTCTCCCCTTCTACACCCACTTCTATGTCCTCATATTCTACTTCACCTGGTGAAAGTCTAGATTCGAGTAACCAGGTGGCTAAGAAGAAGAAGAAGAAGACGAAGAAGAAGAAGGCTCCAAAGGGAGAGGCTAAAAGTACAGCTCCTACCCCAAGTATACTTGAAGTCGGGCCCCCTTCCGCTCCTCCGCGGAAGGTCAAGTTTCCTTGTCGATTATGCAAGGAGGACCATCTTCTTCACGATTGTCCTGGCATTCCCAGGGTACTAGAAGTATGGTCTCGCGATCCGGCCCACCCCTCATCGTCCTCTGAAGCTCACGGCGATGCTACCTTGTCAGTTGGGAATGGTAAGGGAAAAGAGAAGATTCGAATCCCCTGTAGACTTTGTGAAGGCAATCATCCCCTTCACCTTTGTCCAATCATAGATAAAGCCTCCGTTGTCTTGGAAAGTCTTACAGCTCCTTCACCCCAACTTCCTATTGGTTATCAACGTCTCTCTGCAGCTGCAGATCGTCCCCCTGCTAACAAAGAGATTGATTCAAATTCTTCTCTTGTGCAGGCCCCTCTTCCCGAACCCGGTTGTCCCTAGCCTGTTCCAGACCAACCATTGGTCGGAAAGAGTGTCGACTCGAGTTCACCACCTGTCGATCACTCTATTTCAGAAGAGCATCATGCCCATGTCCTTCTCGTCTCTTCAGATTCTCTTGAGTCCCGAAATGACTCTCCTAACCCAGCTGCTCCCGAAGGTTCTCCTTCGGTTCCTTTAGCACATGGGAGAAATCATATGATTCCCCCACCAAGTAGTCTGGTCACTTCCTTTGATTGGAAACGCCTGATCGCCGGTCGCCTTCCATCCCATATGCCTTTCCAGATCACAATACATGCCTGTGCTAAGGCAGTACCTAGCATTGTTTTGGATGAAGGGGCGTCTGTCAGTCTTATGCCGTACACTACTTGGAAAGCTTTAGGTTCCCCGCAGCTTGGGCCAGTCACTCAGAATCTGTTGGCCTTCGACGGAGGAGCCTGTCCATCTCTAGGAGTTCTCCCGAAGTTCCCTATTACTTTGGGAGGCAAAACCATCTATATAGACGTCTTGGTTACCCAAGGTGTTTTAGACTTTAGTCTTCTCCTTGGTCGCGACTATGTTTATGCCATGGGGGCCCTCGTTTCTTCACTTTTCCGTGTGGTTTGCTTTCTGCACAATGGAAGAATTGTGACTATCGATCAAGTGTCATTCGTTAGTCCCCCGATGCCTCCCACGCCGTTGTCATCCCCTCCTAGTTTTCATCCACCAATTGCATCTACCCCACCACAGATCAACTACGTGGCCACCTATCCCATGCCTGGATCCAGTGATGCCACCATCGTGCATAGTGTCCTGGGGCATTGGGCCCTGACTTCCAAGATGTTTCCCTTCCACCAGGAGTGGCAATCTTGGAAGCCCCGACTTTCTATTCATTATGATGAAGTTCGGGTAGAGCATAGTTCTTTTCCGGTGTCAAGATCCTTAAAAAATGAAACTAGGCTTGGTTGGAGCATAGTTCCTTTCCGGTGTCACGCTCCTTAAAAAATGAAACTAGGTTTGGTCGAAGCATAGTTCCTGATCTTGTGTCAAGCTCATTAAAAAAGGAAACAAGGGTTATGAGGATAGTTCTTTTACTGTGTCAACCTCATTAAAAAATGAAACAACTCCTCCTTTTCCAAATCGCGTCTTTGATTAAGATCTCGTAAAATCCAAGTCGAGTCTTTCCAAGATCTCGAAAGTGAACCTTCATTCCATCCACTGTGTTGAATGCAATGAAGCTTGGGGGGCATGTACCTCGTTTTGCGTCATTATGCTGGGGGGCATGTACCTCGAATTGAGACACCATGTTGGGGGGCATGTCCGTTCCTTTATTTTCAAGCATAGTTTTTCATTTCAAGCTTGTGTAAACATGAAACCGAATCCAAGCAAAGTTCTCCATGGTTCAAGCTTGTGTAAAAATGAATTCATACCCGATTTACATCTCGTGATTGCCATTTTTATCCGCTAAATTCTGTTAGATGAGCCTTGGTTTTTTCATTCCATCACCACCATCTCTTTGGCCGATCATATGCTTTCACTTGGTTGTTTTTCCTTTCCTGAGGAACCGCAGCGATGAGTGGTTTTATTAGCCAGCCTCTTGACCATTACATGTTTTGAGCAGTTCCACCATTACTGGAACCAGTTGCTACCCTTTATACCACTCGTTCCTCTAGGACGAGTCTCCTTTAAGCTCTTTTCTGACTCATAAAAAATGAAAAGATTGCCGAGTATTTTCCATTTTTGACTCGTTAAAGAGAATAAAAATGGAGGTCTACTTTCAGCTCTTTTCCGACCGTTTAAAGACGAAAAGATTGCTGAGTTTTCCCTCTTGACTCGTTAAACGTAAATAAGAGGTGGTCGTCTTTAAACTCTTTTCCGACCGTGTAAAAACGAAAAGATTGTCAGACCCTTGTCGTTTCAGGTTCGTTAACGGTTACGAAACGACGTGATATCGATCGCTTTTTTACTTTTTCAGATCGATATCACTACTCATGAAAAGTACTCCTCGATCGTAATGGTCGGGCGGTTCTTTCGAGCATTGTTTTATACTTTTTCGGGCTCGGGAGACACAACTTTACGAAAAAGGACCCCCCTGGAGTTCGCTTTTCTGTTGTCTTTTCAGACTCTCTAAATAGGAAAAGGCGTCGAGTTCTTCCTTTGTCAGACTTGTTAAAACTTAATGACATCGGATTCCGTCATAATGACGCTCACAAGCATATGCTTCCCCGTCAAGCTTGCTAAAAATAACTGGGGTACTTGCCAGAAATGGTGGGGAAAATGGACCCATAATTATTGTCGTGTCGGTAGTATGTCGCTCTTGAACATGGCACTAGTTTGCATTCGTGTCTGGGTGGGAACATCTCATTTTACACTAGCCTCCGTGGGTTTGGGTGATCCTATTTGACCTCTCATCTGCTCATTGCCTTGTCACCATGACCTCTGCTCATTTGATGTCAAATACTGCTAATTCCACTATCGTGCCGCCGGTATGTTCAAGAGAAGTTGACCTCTGCAGAATTACAACCTCCCTGTGATACCTCACATAATTCTGAATCACCACAACATCTTTCCTCTGTCTCGTGTCAATGATGTTGGAAACACTATGGACCACCTTTGATCAAGGTCACTTCCTGTCGACTTCAGCTCATTATCCAGGAAGCTGATCTAGAGACTCCCTCCGGTGCCTTGGAGCCTGCATGCCTCAATGGCAGGTTCTTTGTGTTTGACGAGATGTTTTCATCATTGGCCTCCAATCGAATGATTCTACGGGTGTTCGACACCAGCTCATTGATTCACACGCCATAGATTGTACCTGTAGTACCTTGAGGGCCATTGTCATTATTGGTGGTACCTCTCACGTCTGTTAACAGTTTTCATCATTGACTGGTAATCAGACGATGTTCATGCATGTTCGACTTCAACTCCTGTATTCACATGCTTGGACTTGTACTCCGTTCGGGTCGAGATGGAGCGCAAGACCCTAGATTTTGTTTGTTGGAATCCAGCTGCGATTTGTGGATTATTATGATCATTACATGACTCATTCACTGGGTGGCTGCGACCATGCCTGAGTCTATTTATCGATCCTCTCTAGATGGCTGCGTCCATGCCTTGGATCAAGAGCATTATGTACTCTGCTATGGATGGCTGCGCCCATACCACATTTATCATGTACTTGAGATATCAGTTGTACTTCTTTACACAGGTTCTCCGGCGGCCGTGTTTTCAGTCATGCATGTTCTTGTAAATAATTTCACCCCTCTCTCTCTCAGGCCTCATGCTTTAGGGGGCATCTGTTACACAGCAATTTGTCACCGTTTGTCACCGTCCCTATTACCCCTCACCCGCACACTGGAGGACTCATTCCGGGACCTGTGAGAAGTGACATGACCTAAAACCACTTGCATCATATTCCTCTAAGTATGAGCTTCATTTGCCCTGAAGACATCTCCTGCAAAATACCCATGAAAACAGCTCTTTTTGCATTAGCGCAGGTCCACAATTCACTGCCCACACCAATGAGGGAAATCCTCTAAAAAGGGCGCGCCATTGGCGCTCTGTCCCAGAGTCGCACTCGCGCCAACCGAATTGAGTAAAGTTTTTAACCAACAAGCTCCCGAAGGTTCTCTTCAACCCATTCACCAACTGAATCTATGTTGAGCTAGGATGGTTTGGCTTCGAATCTCCATAGAAGGGAAAGTGGTTTGCCACCTTTCATGGAAGTTTACAAGTGATAAAGACAATCCCATGAATAATGTGGTTGATCCTATCTCTTTCTTCTCTATCTATAAAAGCTTGCCTCTATGCCTTGAGCAAGCTAGTCACAATAGTTACAATAGTTCCAGTTCTAGCATAGTGATAGAGAGTTTGAAGCTACAAGAGCCTTCTTTGCACCCATAAGGCCAAATCTAAGTAAGGAGATTCTTGTCACCCAAAGAGAGAGAGGCTTGTTCCTCATCCCAACAAGCTTTGCGAGACTTGTGTAGCTGACTACCCAGCCAAAGGAGGATTTGACGTCAGAACAATGGTTGTATTCTTCTTTGTTATTTATTAATAATAGATGACTATCATTATGGTTCCACTCTCATTGTCTTATGTTTGATGTTGAGTTATATCTTTTCTGACTGATATATAATTGCATCTACTAGATTTTATGCTTGTTTTCGTGTTGTTCTTTCCATGTGCAGGTGTCCAATCACGGAGATCGTGGGGATCGTGACCGGCCAAGGCAAAGGAACGAGGGTGACATCTCTTCTACGAACACTATCGTTGGAATCCAAGTAGGTTCTCACCATCCACTTTGTATTTTCAATTAGGGACTTGCGTGATAGCATTGTGAGATTGTTGCTAGACCTGGTCTGGGCTAGTAGGGATTGTCTCTGTCCGCAGAGAGGATTTACCTCCACAACAGTTATAAAAGCTACTAGAAACTAGAAAAGAGAAGTAAATCTATTATCTATTTCTTATGATTGGGCATCTTGTCACCACGAGAAATGTCTAATTTTTTAGTCTTGTTGGAAAATCAGGATCTTTGTCATTAATATCACCCTCTAAGCATTAACATAAGATAGAAGAAGCATAGCATGTCAAGTCAAGATTTTGTTTGAGTGATGCTTACATTTTTAGGAGGGTCATGATAGAGGAGTTTGACAACCAATGTCACTAACATCAAGGTACATAGTGGGATTGGTTCTCTTGATTAAGTACGAGTTCCATACCCTAATATATGACAAAATCCAATGGAAACATTGCAATCCCCCAATCCTAAAATCCTGAAAAACTGTTAAGTCTGCTGGATTTTGAATGAAATCTAAAATTGTACTTTCTCCATATGAAATCCAGTGAGGCTGAAACCACTCTCAAACATCCTGAGTCATTTCATGGTAATGTTAAAAATTTAAGTAAAAGGATGAAAATGAAGATTAAGGAAAATGTCACTTTTACTTTAAGAATTTAACATTACCATGAATAGCATATAAATACTAGGGCCTAGACTTGATCATTAAGCTGCCCCACTAAAAAATTATTTGTTTCTTTCAAAAACAAATTGCATTTCGAACATTACTACAAAAAAAAATTGCAAAAAAGGTAAAACGCTCCCGAAAAGGTAGGGAGCAAAACTTTTTTTGGGGAGCGCGCTCCGGACCCGCTCCCGCGCAAAGCACGGATTGGGAGCGGGATCGAAGGGGTGGTGGGAGTGCTCCCCTGCAACATAGCTTTTAGTAAACTAGATCTTAATTTCTTAAAGGATTTTGCTACCCAAAGGTGAACTAGTTAGAATTAGTACAAAGTAAAGTCCTATTTTACATAGGGAATGGTGTGAATTGATCTTGAATTTATTTTAGCATTACATTCTTCTTGTTTAATGTTGTTTAGGCATGTCTTGGTTTCCAATCAAATAGCTGTTAGGATTTACCTTCTGTCTGCCAATAATTAGGGTTTCCTTTTGCAATTTCAAATATTGCATGTTTATCTTTTGTTTTCCAAATGTTAGATTGAGGTTTGTTTCCAGTTGTTAGGATTGTTATTTATTCTTTCTCAAAGTTTCCTTTGAAGTGCAAGATTCAATTTAATTTGCTGAGATTGATGCACAAGTTAAATAGAATTTGATTTGCAGGTTATTGGGGGCTCTCTCTGGCATTTCTAGTGTTGTGCCTCCAAGTTTACGAACTTCCATATTGATAATTAAATGTTAGGTTGTTTATTACACTCGAAATTTTGGTGCTATTGCCAGGGACGTGCTTAGGGGATTTACCTTGATAACCTGCTATAGTTTGTTTTTTTTTTTAACCTAGTTTCTCTTGCAAGTTCTATTTTTTGAATTTATTTCCTTCTTTCATATCTTGGTTATTTAAAGGTTTTTCATTCCTCAGGTGTTGTAAGATTCCCCCCCCCCCCCCAATATATATATATACACACATTATCACTATGCTGATAGAATATACCAATTGGCTTGTTGAGAACAGGAAAATGGTATTTTAAGGAATCAAAAAATGAGGAGTTTTGATGTTTCTATAGAGATATACAAATCATCCAATGAAGAAATCACAAGTGCATAATTTAATATTTTTCTTGAGCATAAAAAAAATATTATTAAGTCTTTGATTTTAACATTCAATGAATTGCAGGAAGAATATAAAAATGATGAAGAACCACTACTGATCTACTGTGCCAACTATATGAGGAAGCACTTCCTTGGAAAGTGTCCACTTAGTAGCCTGAAAGTTTGTAGAATTTGTGAAGAGGCTCATGCAACAAAACTTTTCCCATCACTTCCAAGATTAATAAATGTACTAAGGAAATCAAGTAAGGAATTGAATCAACCACCATGTATAACTCAAAACCCATCACCATTTAATACTTGGACTAATTCTTATTATCTTGAGCAGGTTCCTCAACAGATTTATAATCTTACAGTTCCATGGAAATTTTTTAATCCTCCTCCAATTTAAAATCCTACTTCATCGTCACAGTGGCCCTCTCCTTGGCCCTCTTCTTTGAGTCAGATATCCCCATGTCCTCAAGAATGGCTTGGAGTTTTTTCTCTATGGCATCCTTTTATGCGAAATCAATTACTTAATTAAAAAAAATCACAATTTTCACTCAATGCACTACCAAGTCATCCTCCTCCATCGTCCTAGAAACCTGTGAAACCTTACCCTAATCCATACTCTATCTCTTATCTTATTCCATGCCCTAGACCTAATCCATACCCTAGCCCTTATCCTCATCCATATCCTAGCCCTAATCCTAAACCTAGTACACACTCTAATTCAAACCCTAGACCTAACCCTAGTCAAAACTTTAATTCAAACCCTATACCTAACCCTAGTTCAAACCCTATATGAAACCTTAGTTCAAACACTAACCAAAACCCTAATCCAAAGAAGTAGGTTGTAAAACAATTTAAAACACCTATTCTTTCCATTGATTCTCCTATAGAGTATAATGCTATATTTTGAAGGTTGGGGGAAGAGGTGAGTTTGGAAACATCTCCTATCACTACACAACATTCACCTCAGGAAGAAACTTTGATTCAAAGACCATTGGAGGAGCAATATTCAATTGGAACATGTTCTAAAATTGTTGTTGAAACTCAAAACCCTAGAATCTCTCTCAACCATTCTTATCAATATGAAAAAAAAAAATTGAGTCTAAATTCGAGGGATTTTCTTTTTGTGTTTCACCTAATTTAATATTCCTCGAAGAGAGTGTTCATTAAGATATGGAATATTTGTACAATTTGGAAAATTATAAATATGTGGACCTCATTGAATCTTGGTTTCAAGTAGTCATTCGCACAGCTCATTCCCTCATCATTCGACAACTCTTGGTACAATATGCATTAAAGCAACTAGTTTCTCATACTCTGGTATGTCTTGAAGTTTATTCTTTAAAAATAAATGTGAGTATATTTAGCATTATGTTACACACATGGCTACATTGAAAGTACTCCTACACTTGAAGGAGATATTCCTCTCTCTAAATTAGGGTAGGGTAGTATAAGAGAAATGAATGAAAATGTCATTTTAAATAAAATTGTTACAACAACACTCTTGAAACCACGATTCCTAAGGCACAACTATTAAAATTTATGTCGTTAATGACTCTTGTGGTAAGACTTGTTAGAAGCAATTCAATCTTAATGCCTCATATTTTATAAAGTGAATTTGATTATTGACTAAATTTATTCATTAGGTCAGTTAGGGGTACTGTTATAGTTATGTTTAATACTTTCCATTCATAAGATTAAAAATCTACTTCTAGCCTATTCATTCTAACAAACTATCATCCAAGAAACCTTTTCAAGTTTGTCTTCGAAGGTATTAATAAAGTTCCTCCTATGGTGGACCACTCCTATAAAAGCCTAATGAGATCTCATGAGAACCTTAGCATGATCAACTCAAGAAATCTTCAGTCATTCTCTGAGATGTTTTCTTTAGGGTAGAAGGACCAACCAGTAAACATTAGTATCTAAAAACATTTCACACCATCATGTGATCTTAAGGAGTAGATTTTCCTCCCCACCTATTAAGTAACATATCCAAGGTTAATAATAATTAGAGTTTCTTTTCATAAAGAGATTAATTGAGGGATAGGATGTATTGTTACAAGTTGGCCTACCATGATCATGGGTCCTAATGAGAATGACATTACCATTACTACTCATCAAGCTAGGGTAATGGCTTTCAGTTGAAAATATCAAAGACAAGAGGTCTCATCACGAGCTGACTTTTCATTCTTGTTAGTTCTTGTTAATTTCACTATCATTAACTAGTTACCAAGCTAAGACAATGGCCTTCAATTAATTTCTAAACAGATGTAAATGCTTTCAATTGACTCTTAATCTATATCTAATAGATGGTAATGAGGTTGATCAATAGGTAAATTATATGGGCCTTAATGCCACTCTCTAGCCTATTAAAATCAACGTTTCTCACATTTCTTTACATATTTTATTATATTTTTCTTAGTGAGAAGCGTAAAGGTGAGGTTTTATGTCATGTGGTGTAATGTGCATTAATTGTAGGATTTGGAGCATTTATTGGCTAATTTAAGTGCAAGAACTCGAAGTAGACAAGTAATATGGTTTTAGGAGATTAGATCTCCTTCCTTATTGCCTCAATCACTCAAATATTCCTCCACCAGATCTCATCATCTCAGAGTTACAAGTAGCCAAACCCATCGGGTTCATTAGCAGCCAAGCCAGTGATAGTTGAAGACAAGTTAACCTCAAGTTTGGGAGCCAATCCTCCCTAATTTTAAGGAAGTTATTGCTAGCTTTAGTTGTATAAATAAGAAGGCATAGGGCCTCATTAGGATTCAAATTTTTATTGCAACCAAGAGGAAGTTTTGAGCTAAAGATATTGTGACTGTTATTCTCATGTTATTTTTGATATTTTGGTGATAATGAAAAGGGTTTCTTTGATCCAGCACTAAGTTGACTCAGAGGGTTGAATCTCCTGGTTTAGGGCCCAAACCTAGCAGCAAAGGTTCCTCTTCTTTTTCTACATGTATCCTTAGATTAGAATCATAGAATAGTTGCTGAAATTATTTCTATTTATTTAATTTGAAAGTATTTAAATGATTGGTTATTTTTCCTTCCATTAATTGGAGAAGCAGATCAGTGCTATAGTAGGGAAAGAAAAGACTTCAGAAAATCTTGTGGTAATGGCCTCGTAGTCATATCCCTCATGGGATCATGGTTGAATACCCCACTCTCATAGCCCCAAAAAAACAGAGTTATCTTTTGGTGATTGCATAGCATAGGGTTTCTTGTTGAGTAGGTAATTGTTCATTATGCCTTCGAAGCACTTGAAATTGTCATCTTTGTTTCTTTAGTTTTTTATAGATTAGAAAGAATTCCATTCCGTAGAAGTTGATCCATTAGTCATCAGTAAATTAGTTTCTTAAATTCAATTCTTCTTTTCCACATTTACATAAAGTTGTGAATAAATGAGGAAATGACTATGTGTTGTTGCAAGAGTTGCTAATCTGCAGGGATAAATCATTCCACCAACTTCATCTAAGTCTTCTCCGCCCCTCGCCAAACCCTACCAACCATCAATTCGGATTTCTGTTTTGTAGCCCATTGTGGACAACCACCTCGAGGAAATCTAACCATCCTAAAGATTTGGGCTGATGCTTGGGTAGTGTGCACCTTTCCCATACCTTATTCCACCATCATCCACCTTCCCAGCACTTCCTTTCACCTTCCCTACCTTCCTACAACTTTCAGCTAGGTTTCCTGTAGTAAACAAGGACATTCTGTAGTAACTACAGGAAATCCTGTAGCAACTATAGGAAACCCTGTAGCAGCCTGTTTTAGACTGTTTTGGGCAGAAATAATGACTAGAGCCTAGGGTGGGCCCTCAACTTGACCTCCATACCCCTTAATCCTATTTGTGACCAGTTTTCCCATATTAAATTCCTCGCCCGAAAAATATTAGCTTGATCAGTTTAACATTTACGTTTCTAAATTGAGAACCAAAACACTCATTTCTACATTATTTAGCAAGTGCATGCATATATCAGTCTCAACAATATTAGGATCATTTCCATGCCTACTTAGTCCATATAACTAGACGATAGAATGCAAGGTTAAATTAGGTACCTTCTGTAAGTATTTTGTGTTAATCCCTAGCTAGGTGATTTCATGTCATTTTCATATCACTTTCAATTCATCACTTTCATTTCCTTAACATAGGCAAGCATTTAAAAATAGCTTTACATTCAATGTTGGTAGTCAGCCTCCTTCTAGTCAATAGAAGATTGGTTTGGAAATCCCTAGTGGTCTATCACCCCAATTGAGAAGTGACAACAGTAAACTGTTGCATCTGTTGTGCATATAACACTATCACCTCCAAGTTTGTACAAACCTCAAGTTGATAAAGTAAAGTTGGTTTCCCTAGGAGTTGCAACATCCTCACTACAATACTAGGGCTGTCAGGTGGAAAGAGTCGATAGTGCGGACACAACCAACCTCCCTAGGAGCCTAAGACTCTTTAGTGACAAACAAGACAAATAAGAGAAATCCTTCTCTAAACATGCATTTACTATATAAGAAATCAAGTGTTTAGATCCTACCTGTAGTCCAACGCTGTTGTAGCAGTCCAGCCTCGCTGATCCGGATGAGCTCCTCCTTCACTTCGAAACCTGCATTCACTAACAATCAAACGATTAAATAGCACTTGATAATCTCATAAAATAAAACATATTTAACACATAGACCAAGGAGTACATGAAACAACTCATAAATAACAAGTTATTGAGAAGAATGGACTCATTTGCATTAATAGGAAACAAAAGGAACAATTACAACCTGAGCCTTGGTGTTGTGCAAGTCCCTCCCAGGGTCCATCAAGAGTTCTCCTTTACTTTGACAAAGCTCACCCACTTCCAAATAGAACAAGCAAAGATGGCAATCTCTCCTCACAAGCTTCTAAATGGGAGTCCTAATTCCAGCAGCATCTACCCTTAGAAATGTTTAGCTTCCAACCTCCCCTCCTTCTGGCCCAATGCCTGTATTTATAGTGGTCTAGAGGAAGTTATTCAGGTCCACCATCAATGGGATAATCCCCTCTTTGGATGGGATAGCTCCCTTATTGATGGGATAAGTTCCTCTTTGGTAGGGGTACATGAACCATCTGGAGGCGCTCAATACACGTCGAACAACCTTCTAGAATGCTCTAGAAATGACCACAAGTAACTTTTTAAAGATGAAACTTGCGCATTTTGACCTTTACAGGGGTACGCACCTGCCCCTTTACATACAGAGCGTACAAGTACGCAGCTTTTGTGAACATTAGGTGCGTATCCGCAGGTAAGGTTGAGAGAACCTGCGTACCCAGAGATAAATACATTTACAAAGACTTTCTCTCTTTTTGGAGTTTGACATGGAGAGCAGAGGCATAAGACTTGCCCAGGAGGATAGCATGACTGTTGATAGAGCCATACTAACTGTAAATAGCCATGGTGACATTTTTTAGTGTAACAGATTGCCCCCTAAAGTGCGAAGCCTGTAGTAGATTAGGGTTTTGTATTATCTAGGAAGGGTGAAGCGCTTTATCATTTCAAGGATTATCTCGTGGAGAGCTTGGTCAGAACCTGCAATTTTCAACACAAAATACATGTATAAGATTATATCATCGCTGAGGTAGGCATTCCCATACTCAGATCAAAACTCTAACTAACAGACTAACTACTCTGATACAGGAATGATCTTGCAGTACATCATAATTATAGACTTTTATAGACACAGTATGGGCGCAGCCATCTGTTTATGATTAGTCTACTTAGATAATGAATACAAAACTCCTCGCAGCCTGGATGGTGGAAACTAGATCCAGGGTCTTCATTTCTGCTTCCCGAATTGGTACGATTCTAGCCATGCGATTAAATGGGTTGATGTCGAACATGGTAGAAACCACTTGATTACCAGTCGATGATGTAAACTGTTAACAAGTGTGAGAGAGACCACCAGTAATGTCAATGGTTCTCAAAGTACCCAGTACAATCCATGAGATGTGAATGAATGAGTTGATGTCGAACATTTCACGGAATCCTTCGATCGAAAGTCAATGATGTAAACTGACGTCAAAGGCGAGAAACCTGCCATTGATGCATGCAGACTTCAAGGTACTGACGATTTCTAAGTCATCTCTCTAGATAATGTGCTGATGTCGATAGAAAGCAACCCGTTGCAGGCAAGCCCACAACACGAAATCATTGTTCAAGTTGAAGAAATGTTGCTGTAAGGACTGACTCAGGGATGGTCAAATGGATGACAAGTATTTTGCAGATGAAAGTTTATTGCAGAGACCTCTTGAACACATAACGACACAACAGATGGCTTGGTTACGATTTGACCCAAAGTTAATACCCGGAAACGGTTGAGGACTTTCAAAGTGGTTTGATCAACTTTTAAGGCAAAGGATTTCCCAACCCAGGTGAATGAAAAGTGTCGTGTCCAAGAGTGGTAATAAGGTTTCTTCTGAGACAAAGGATAACAAATAGGCTCATTCTTCTCTTTTTTCCCCCACCATTTCTGGCAAGTACCTCTTTATTTTTTTAACAAGCTTGAGGAGGATAACATATGCTTGATTATAAGCTCATCCTTCGGATGAGTCCAACCTAGTTTTGATTCGAACCCTAGGAAGGAGTGGTTCGTTCCTGTTTGTAATTGAACAGGTCCTTTACTGTAAAATTTTAACGAGCCCAGTATAGGAGAAACTCGGCGTTTTTCAATTTTAGAGAGTCTGAAAAACTTAAGAAGACTCCAGGTCGAACTTTTTCGTAAATTTGTGTCCCCCAAGCCCGAAAAAGTATAAAATAATACCTGGGAGAACCGCTTGATCTTGCGACCAAGGAGTACTTTCATGATTAGTGTCTCTGACCTGAAAAGTAAAAAGCGATCAAGGACACGTCGTTTTATTTCCGTATCGAGTTTGAAACGACAAAAACCCGGCAATCTTTTCCTGATTTTACGGTCAGAAAAGAGCTATAAGGGGACCGTCTTTTAATTCCGTTTTAACGAGTGTAAAAGAAACGCTCGGAAATCTTTTCATATTTTAGGGGTCAGAAAAGAGCTTAAAAGATGACTCTGACGTGAAAAATGATAATTTACCCTAAAGTCCCTTTGTCCTGCACAGAAACAACATATTACTCATACCTGTTTAAGATTGGCAAAAATTCATCGAAAATGTCCTTTCATGGTGAAAAATAAACAAATCTAGCATTTATTTATCCAAAAAACCTATAAAAAGACTTCTTACCATGTCATTTTTACCATTTTACTGTTGAGGTTGAGAAAAGGGCTTTTGACAAGAAACTTCCCGTGGAGATTGCGGAGAATCCGACCGTCAGAATCAAACGCCATTTCACCAGGTATTCTACAACACCCCTCTCTTGTTTTCCATCCGTTTAGAATTCATTTTTAAGATTTTATTTGATTTTTTGGGCGCATTGGGGTTTCAAAATGCGCCCTTCGGGGTACGCAGGTCATGCACTGCTGACCTGCGTACCCCGATATTTTCCCAATGGGAAAATTACGGGGTGTACGCACCCAACCTTAAGGGAACCTGTGTATGGGCGCTCTGTCCCTAAAGGCCGGGGTGCGTACCCCGCAAAACACAAATTGAAACCCTTGGCCCTCCAAAATAGACCAAATTTTTTAAATTTTATGGATTCTCACTGATGTTTTATGATGTGCAGGGAGCACACCATGCTTGATTGGCGTGAAAGAGAGCACGAGGATGTTGATTTGGCCGCGATAGGTCATCAACCTTCCATTGATGCATTAAAAGCATGCGGACTGTACAAATACTGGGCCATACCTGGCATGAGGGGCCAAGTGCCTTTTCTTGAGTGGCTAGTCGAAAGGTGGAACATTCAGGAGCAATGTTTCTACATTGGAGAGCACCAGCTCGAGATAGAGCCCTCCGACATATATTTTCTCACTGGATTGCCTAACAGGGGCGAGCAACTTTCTCTATTCGGGACTAGGCCGGGTGGCCAATCCCTTGCTAGTCTGCGACTAGAGTGGTGCAACAACCAAAACCATGAGAAGGGGATAGAAATCAAGTACATATCCCGACCTGAACTTATGGTGATAGCCTTTACTGTTACCAGACTTTGCGGCGCGGCCGCTTTGCACCAAGCCACCGGGTCCCAAATGCGGATGGCTATAGACTGTTTCCATGGCACCATTTTCAACTGGTGTGATGCTGTGTTGGCTAATTTGAAGGGCCAACTAACCAGGGCAAAGAGAGGACAACTAAAGACCTTTGGATATGGGCCTATAGTTGTGAGCTTTGCCCTAGAGAGAGTTCCAATGCTGGTCCCCCAGCATCTTACAGTTCCAGTTGGGGCGCCTCGGGAGCCTAAGTTGACGAGATGGGTTGCGGTAATGGCCCGGCATCCTGATGAGGGCGCAACAGTTGTTCGATTTCCTGATGGTTACTTTCACTGGCTAGAGAGCCAGGTCTTTGCTATTCAGGACTTTCCTTACACCGGAATGGATTTTCGGAATGATCCGACATGGTTCTTCCACAGGGAGAACAATGGGACGACAGAGGTATTTTATTTTCCACGAGTTTTCAAATTATGTATTTTTTTGTTTTTTTTTTTTTATATATATTGCCTCAAAACTGACAGCACAAATTTTCAAAATGCAGATGTAGGTCCACGGCGTCCAGCCAACCTCCGGGCTTTTGAGAGGAGAGTACCAGCTGTACCAGCACCAGCCCCACAGGATGCGGCCGCAGAGACCTTAGCCGAGCTGGAACAGGATCTAGAGCGTCTGACGCCAGATATACTAGAGACCACCATAGATGATATTCCTATTCGACTTCAGCGCTATGTGGTTGCAGTCCCAGGACCTTTTAGGAGGTTCTTGTGTAGGGTAGCGCGGGCAGTGGTCTCGTATAGAGAGCACCACCAGTGATTGGCTAGTCACTTTTGTAGACACATATGACATTTTTGGTTTTTTGTACTTATCATTTTTGCCGATCATAAGGTGTTTTTCAACCTATGATCGAAGACGATGTATATTTTTGACACACTCCTATCTATATATATATCATTATTACCGGCTTATCTTGTTTAACATATGTGATGAAATGTCTTTAAATTTACTTGTATGATTATTGCAAATGTCTGTTCAACATTTGAGAAGCAATTGCATCTGCTAATGTATTTAAAGACCTTGGAATATGCTGATATTCAATGTAATCAAATTCACGTTCCAAGAGACGCACTCTCAAAAACAACCTTAATAACACAGGATTTCTAATGGCATATACTCTATTAAGCTGTAATACAACAAGTTCAGAATCTAACCTCACTATCAAACGTCGAATTCCAAATGAAATAGATTCAGACTATAATTCAACCACTGCACTGTATTCTGCAATGTTGTTCGTCGTTTGACCGAGGCTCACCCCATGCATAGAAACTAACTCGTCAGAGGGCGAATAGATAACCCAAGCTGCGGAAGAGATATTCCGTGTACTACGACAAGCACCATCAGTAAATCCAATGTACGTTTGGAGAGGCATCGACATCTGCAATATCAAGAGTAAAACCAAGATAAGCCAGAATAACGACGAGAAACACACTTTCTAAACTAAGCACACTATCTAAACTAACAAACATACGAGCTAGAAAGAAAATCTAACCTAACTAAAATTCTCCATATCCACCATTTAAGCATAATACCTCTTTAGGTAAAGTCCATTGCTGGGTTTACCCAAAGAGTCCCCATCAAAATCTACCAGCTCATAGGCCCATTTTGCTAGCTTTCGCTTTACAATGTAGGGTCCATGCCACATAGGAACGAACTTTCCAGCACCTAGCTTATTGTTAGCTTGATCATATAACAGCACTAGGTCTCCCTCCAAAAAACTCCGAGGGGTCACATTTCTATCATACTGAGCTTTCATTCGCTTCGCGTGAGTCTCGATTGCCAATGCAGCGTCACGTCGAGTCTCATCTAATTGAGCTAAGTATAATAAACGTTTCTCCTCTTCGGAAGTGGCTGGGAGTAATTCGACAGCCATTTGAAGTGATGGGATCTCGCATTCAATGGGTAACACAGCTTCCAAGCCATAAACTAGCTGGAAAGGAGTGAACTCTGTTGAAGTTTTCACTGAAGTTCGGTATGCCCATAGCGCTGAAAATAACATGTTGTGCCAATTCGACCGATGAATACCAATGGTTCGTCGGATCATGATAACCAGAACTTTGTTGATAGACTCAACCAAACCGTTGGCTTGCGGATAATAAGGAGTAGAGCTATCGTGGCGCAAACCAAGCTGGCTTGTAAGCTCAGTCATCATGATGTTTCGAAAATGGCTCCCATGGTCAGTGATGATTGTTTGTGGGACACCAAACCTAGTTATAATGTGATTGAATACGAAAACTGCAGCTGTTTTGCCGCTTGCGTTGAATGTAGGCATCACCTCGGCCCATTTAGTAAAATAATCAACCGCGAGGATGATATACGCATGCCCCCCGGCCGAGTGAGGGTTACAAGTAATAAAATAGATACCCCATTTGGCGAAAGGACCAACGGCAATTATAGGATGGAGAGGAGCTGGTGGTGCGCGCATCTTGCGATCAAACACTTGACAGTTGTGGCATTTTCGGACCGCAATGATACAATCTTTAAACATGGATGGCCAGAAATAGCCAGCGCGCAACACCTTCTGAGCTGTGGCATACCCAGACATATGACTGCCACATGCTCCAGAGTGACAATCATTCAAAACCCTCTCAGCCTCTTTGTGAGTTAAGCAACGTCGAAAAACTAAGTCTGCCCCTCGGCGATAAAGTGTATCTCCAATAATCTTGTATTGCTGGGATTGAAACCGAATTTTTTGACGTTCCGCCTTTGAAGCTTCAGGCCGAAAGGTTTGGGTTTGGAGATAGATGATTATATCCCCGTACCACAGATCTAAAGTACTGATAAGAAACAAAGATTCGTCCGCAATGGACTCCTCTGCCACAGTTTCTGTGTCAGCACGCGGGAAATCACACATCAATTCCGCAAAAACTAAGGATTTCTTAGACTTGGACTTCTCAAACTCCAAATCGAACTCTTGCAGGATAACGATCCATTTAGAGTACTTGCCCCCTAGCAGTTGTTTTATCAAAATATAAATCATAGGGTTGCAATCCGAAATGACTGTAGTTTTACGGAGAAGAATGTAGTGACGAAAGCGCTGGACAACTTGAACGGCTGCCAGGGCCAATTTCTCCACATGCGAATATTTTAGCTCAGTGGGGTTTAATGTCCTACTAAGATAATATATCACATGTTCCGCTCCGAATTCATCTTCTTGAACTAACACCATTCCAATAGTGGAATGGGAAGCTGCGAGGTATAAGAAGTAGTCCTGATTGTAGTTGGGAGGATGCAACAACGGTGCATGGGTCAACGCGTGTTTAAGTGCATCAAAAGATTGTTGGGAAATCTCATCCCAAAAGAATTGAGCGTTCTGTTTCAACAACCGTGTAAAACCTTTAGTGACCTCGGCGTAGTTTGGAATGAATCGGCGTAAAAAGTTTGCTTTCCCTTGCAAACTTTGGAGTTGGCGCAAACTCGAAGGAGGAGGCAATTTGATGATAGCTTCGACCTTCGAGGGATCGACGCGAATGTCGGCTTCTGAAACAACAAATCCCAGCAATCGACCCGTCTCTATACAGAATACACACTTGTGGGGATTCAACTGAATTCGATAATGCCTACACCTCATAAAGATTGCTCGTAAGTGGACAAGGTGATCAGCTCGATGTAAAGAATGAGCAGGCAAATCATCGAGGTACGGTTGCACAATGTGCTTGATGTCATGAAATGCGTAAGACATCGCCCGTTGAAAAGTGGCCCCGGCATTCTTAAGCCCAAAAGGTAATTTGCAATAAGCAAATGTCCCCCATGGACAAATGAAGGCCGTTTTTGGTTGGTCGGCAGGTAGAATATTGATTTGATTATAGCCCGAAAAACCATCCATAAAGGAAAACATTTCACTTCCGGCACAATCATCAATAATTTGATCGATATAAGGCGTAGGATAGTTGTCTTTTGGACAAGCTCGATTTATATCCCTATAGTCGATACAGATTCTTATTGTTCCTTGTTTCTTGTTGACTGGAACAATATTCGATACCCAATCCGTTAACGGGATTGGATAAATGAAACCTGCTTTCAACAGCTTTTCGACTTCTGCTTTAATCGCAGCCACTTTCCGAGGGTGAATCTGACGCAACCGTTGCCGGACGGGTTTAGCGTCCGGGTAGGTCTTTATTTCATGAACAACAATGGCAGGATCGATTCCCGGCATTTCCTCGTAAGACCAGGCAAACACATCGCGGAATTCTTGGAATAGGGCCTTGTAAGTTTGGATTTCATCTTCTGTACATGAGGCACCTATATGAATGTTTTCCTCAATTCCGGGCTTCACTGAAATATCAATGGGAATAGTGCGAGAAATATTCCCTAAATTCAACTCTGAATCAGAATGTTTCGTTGGATTCTGAGCGTCTTTGACGTATTCAGCGGTAAAGATAGATGAAAAATCATTTTCAAAAACATCATCTTTAGGTAAAAACGAAGATCTATGATGGAGATCTTCCCATGGTAGATCGTCTACACTTAGGATTTCGCGAAGTTGCTCGTCAGATGACACGACTTCAGGAAACGCTATCCGTTCTAAGGTTGATGTGAAAAGTGATTCTTCACTGACCACATTCATTTGGTCGATTTGGGTTGAACGCGAGTCGGTAAAAGACATGACGGCTTCATAAGCAATTTCATATGGACTCAAAGGCATAGCATCACCGAATGAGTCTATCTCAGATTCAGATGGGACAATCCAAGGATCATCATAGATAATGTTGTCTGATGTAATCATATGAATTGATGCAAATGAAGGGTCTGCGTTGATTGGAGGGAAAGGAAAAGTTCCCAGTAAACCGGAATCTTTAACTAAACCTATGCCAACGTCCCTATAAGGGATTGTCGTCTTACCGACACGCTGGATACTCTCTGAAGAGGCTGGGTCGGATGAAAAGTATGTCAGTTGATCAATGGTCACGATCTTACCGTTATATGGAAACTTTATTACTCTGAAGACCGATGAAACAACCGCTGTCATAGCATATGACCAACTTCGACCCAAAAGAAGGTTGTAGTCTAGAGGGGCATCAACCACTTCCACATCCAGACTAACGGTTTTACCTTCTACCCCTATATGCAATTCCTGTAGAATACCAAACGGACGGAACCCACGGCCATCAAAGGCCTTAAGGATGGTCGGGGATTGGTTCAACGAAGGAGAACCAAGCGATCTCCAACATTGGATCGACATAATACACGTAGAAGCTCCCTCATCAATCACAGTCCGATGAATAGGCCTATTTTTGACTATCACTGGAATTTGGAAAGCCATTTGATGGGGTAGACGCAGTGTACTATTTTCTAGATCGAAGATTATCAGATGTGGGTCCTGAACATCAACAGCTCTGATAGCCGACAAAAGTAATTTTCGTTGTGCTGGGCATGATTGCAGCACTTCTAAAGCCGACATTGCTGAGGGTGAAACAGCTAAGTCCTCAACAATGTTGTAATTCTGGGCTGCTCTCGCATGTGGATTGAAAGCGGACCTTCGAAGTACACCCTTGGCGGGCGGTTTGATTACTAAGTCCGGGTTAGGTTTTTCGATCTGTAGTGGATCGGAACCAGGAGCTGAGGTTGATGGATTAGAATGAGAAGATTCTGCTTCCTTACCATCAACAGGATTCTTACTACCATAATCTTGCGATCGAGTCGCAATCCTCACATGAGACATCATCAAAATGGGTTCTTCACTGGCAGTCGAGGAAGAACCTATCATCTTACTCTCCTGCTTTGGAAATGGATCTTTTAACACAGCAGGAGTGGGAGAACCTTTGACTATTTTCACAACCTCGGCCCGATGAGGGCAATCTCTTGTAAAATGATCCTCTTCACAAATAAGACAAGGATATCGAGGTTTGCGCTTTTCGTCATTGGTTTCCGACTTTTCCGTTTTCTCCTTCGGAGCCTTGTCTGCTTTAGCCTTCTTCTTTCCTTTCTTCTTTCCACCGTTTTTTGATTTGGCCGTAGATGACTCTACAGCGTGAATATCGGCGGAAAGTTCAGGAGAAGACTCTCCTGTCGGGGAATCGGGCAAAGTGATTATAGGAGTAGTTGAAGCCTTGGAAGACTTCTTCTTACTCTTTGTATTCACGATACCAATCATACCATCAGCGGCATGAGATCCCGAAGGAGCAGCAGCGATTTGATTCGATTTTGGAAGATCTGGAATCTTCTCGTGTAACGTACCCGACTGAGTATAAACTAAGTCAAGGTACTGTGCCTGAGCAATGACTTGCTCCTCAGTAACTACTCCGGCCTTGGCTACATCTTCAGTAATCTTAGGTAATAATGATTTAACAAACCATTCAGCTAAGATTTGGTCCGGAATAAAAACTTTCACTAACCTTCTTCGACGTCTCCACTCATGAATGTGATCAGAAATATATGTGGACGTCGATTGTTTTAGTGAAGTTAATAACTTCGTGCCGTTATCGTATCTGACCGGCAACTGAAAGTGAGTTAAGAACGAGGTAGCTAACTGGCTGAAATTGTAAAAAGAGGCCCATGGTAACTCAATGTACCACTTGGCCGCGAGACCAATGAGTGTACGCTGGAAAAGACGTAAGCGGATCGAATCATCCGAGATAGAATTTGAAGCACACCAGAGGTGGTAAGTCATCACATGATTGGACGGATCCTCTCCAGACTTACCCTCGAACTTGGGTATATCACTGGGCAACTTATTTGGCATTGGCAGCCAGAACGGAAGATATTGAATTGGATCGTTCGTTAGGCGCGTCAAGTCTGGTAAATCCAAAGTTGCGATAAATGGTAATTGCCGGTTAGGATCTCTAAAACTCTGGGTCACAAGACCAGTCCCAGGAGGAGGATATCCAGGATAACTAGGAATAGGAGTCGCATTAGGGATATTATATCCTCCTGGAAAACCAGGATTAACCGGACCGTACTGGGGTTGTTGAGGTTGTTGATAAGTGTACCCAGGATACGGTTGATACTGGTAAACCGGCTGTTGGACAGCTTGCCCATGTTGGTACTGTCCCTGGTACGGTTGTTGAACAAATTGAGGTTGAGTAGTGACAACCGTACTTATACCAGGCTGACCTGTAGGCATCTGGACCGTGGTTTGAATCGTAGATCCAGACAACGGTAAAGATGCCTGAGGAGTGGTTGCAGAGACAGTAGAAACCGAAGCTGTCGATACTCCAGAAGTAAGTACGGCAGATGTAGCAGTAGTTGCAGCAGCCGTTTGAGATGGAGTACTAGGTGCAATTGGCGGCTGAGTAACTACCGAAGTTACAGAAGTTTGAAAATTTGACTTGACAGGTTGCGGTTGCTGGGGTGGACCAGAAACTACGGGTTGTCCAGCTTGAGGTACCAACTGTATACTTGGCTGCAACACCTGTTGACCCTGTGATGGATCCCACACTATCATTCCGGGGTATTGACCCGTAATAGGTGGAGGATACTGAGATCCATAACCGGATTGAGGATAGGATTGATAATTGAGAGGTACAGTTCCCATACCTTGAACATATGACTGACCTTAAGGTGGTTGATAACCTTGACTCGAGTATTGACCTTGAGGTTGATAACCTTGAGGTAAATACGGATACTGGGGTTGACCTTGACCTTGAGGTTGATACCCTTGAGGTTGATACCCTTGGGGTTGATATTGATACTGAGGTTGACCCTGGGGTACATATTGAGGCTGGGGTTGACCTTGAGGCATGTATTGCACCATAGGTACATACTGACCTTGAGGTTGCCCCCCAGACATGATTTGTGTACCTTGAGGTTGCCCCCCAGGCGTTAACTGAGGCTGCCCCCCAGGCGGTAATTGGCCACCTTGAGGTTGGGAAACGGGAACTGAACCTGACATCATGTAAATGTCTCCTACACCCAATGGTATATTACCATTGTTTCCAGCTAATAACCCATGATCAATGGGTTGAGGAGATGCCCCCGCAAAGGTACCAGAGAGTGATTGATACCCGGTGGGAATAGAAGGACCGCTGTGTAAGAAAGATTCAGGAGTTTGAGTAAACACGGACGACTGACCAGACATATTTACAGGAGTATAAATACCTCCAGGTGGAAAGGGAGTACGAGGTGTAGAAAAACCTACCCCTGAGTTGTCTAAATAATTGGTTAACGAAAGGTACCAAGTAGTACTTCTAGGAGGACTGTAAAAGATAGATTCACGCTCCCTGAGCTCAATAGTAAGTTGATCTTCAAGGTTAGAGACGCCTATTTTTTCCTCTGGAGCAAGTTCTTCGATAGCAATCAGACCAGTAGGAAGATTTTCGGTGATAACTCGTTCTACTCTTGGTGAATCTGGAACACTAGAAGTTGGAGTAACAGGTTCAGATATTTCAGGTTCTTCGCCTATATCACTAGTAGACGAAAAACTACCAGCAAGCTCAGAAACTGTAACAGCTTCGGGATTATAACATGTCTCTAGACTTTGGTAATCTGGATGGACTACCAAGGAAGATTCTCCTTCTTTAGGTGAACCTACTCTACTGCCACTAGGAGGAGTTACAAGGACCTTCAAACCTTCTAGATTACTGGGGTCGTCTCGAGGAGGTTCACCTCGAAGTCTACGGGATCTCCTCAACAATTCGGCCACAGAAACAACTTTAGGAGACTGGCCCCGAAGTCTATGGGACTGTCTCGGTAATTCCGCCACAGCTAAAAACTTTTAACTACTACACACGAAAACAAAGTAAAATCTCAAATCAAACCACCTAAAGTCTCTAAAGAACCAAACAAATTTGAAGCACACGCCTAAAGAATCTAGGGCGTCAAACCAAGCACAAACAGTAGCCTTCCAGACCGAAAACGCTAGTTGGAGATGAAACCCAACATCGCCGAATTCAGTACAGAAGTGGCGGGTGGAACAGTTACCCCGGCAACCTGCTTAATGAATAGACCGGCACAAGTTCCTCCACTTTAACCGTCTCGAGTGAAGTGAACCCCCCGGAAAATCCAAGTGAGTCTAGCCGACGTATGCTCCAGGTACAGTGGGATCTTCCCTCCACCGTCACCTCGGTAGAATCCTAAAGATAATGGTCACTAAGGTTACCAACTGCAACAAATGCACCTGGGGGAACAGTCTACACTCCGACAGCACGCAAGGGCAGAGTATCAAGCTCAATCCCCTTGCTGGTTCCTTGACAATAATCCAAGGTTTACCGACAAGTGACCCCTGGCTCCTCGACAATGGTTAATCCGAGGTTTACCATTTGTAATACGTGCGTGTCTGGCGTCATTCCCAACGAGGGAGGATTGATCCCCTCACTAGTTCGGACACGAGCTCGTGCTTCTCCTTTAAGAGGAGCTTTCCCAGAGTACAAATGAGACAATTGGATTTATTCTATCACAAGATAAGCTACTTGTTTGGTTTTGTTGTCTTGGAGAGTTAATTACTCTCCTACTCCAAGACACTAGCCTGATCTAAATTGGTGTTTCAGAGCCCTAGTAAATAAAAGTTACTACGTTGATTTTACTTTAAGCGTTAATTTTATGGTTTTTCTTAAAGACAAAAGGTAGCGGAAATGAAACCAATGGTGTGTAGACTCGACTCAAACCACTACAAAGATGCACCTAAGATGATTTACGCTACTTTTCTCTTTCAATGAAACTCCTAACTAAGAGAGTTGGAAAATGCAAATTTTATAGAAAACAACTTTCTTAGTAAAGACAATCAAAGAAACAATTCTCTTTATCTTTTCAAGCATACAAACATGACCACTCCTTACGTGCACGAATAATTCTTTTTCTTTCAAAATCCCTCAAAGCTACTCGAAACAAAACTTTTCAAAGGAGATGTTTTTGTATTTTCTCTTATTTAATAAAGCATATAAATCTATTTTAACGAAAATCAATCTCAAAAGCTATAAAATCTATGAAAAATTGACTCACAAGCAAATCAAAAAGAAATTTACTCTAAGCAAACCTAACGAGGCAAAAGCCTACAAGGATGATTCTAGGTTGTTTTACTTGACCAAAATCAAGCCAAGGACCAGCTAATGCAGAATCAAAAGACCAGTCAAAACAAAACTCAAATCTTTTTGTTCTTTTTGTAAAATGGAATTCAATACTCAATCAACAAGTACTTCGAAATTTGCCAAAGAGACAACTCAAAGGTAAGTTGCTCTCACAGGTAGACTTTATGACAGGTCCGACTTCTAAGAAGGCTGACAAAACCAGAGAGATCTAAGGCTTGACAACTTCTACCGCCAAAGTCACTACAGGACCTACTCAAAAATCAAACCCTAGGGCTTAAACTTCTATGAAATCCACTAAAACACTCAATGCTATCGAAACAAGTTCAGGTGAAAATCTTTGACAAGAGACTAATGGATCTGGGCAGTAAAACCTAAGAAAAAGCAAAATCTAAGAGGAAAAAAGTAAAAAATGGAAATTTCTTAATTTTTTAGCAGGGTACGCAGGCAACCGGTTAAGCTAGGTGCGGGCCCGCTCTGTGCACACAGCAACAGTGCGTACAAGTACGCACTGTGCAATGCTCAGAGGGTGCGTACTACTGAAAAATCCAAGAAAAACTAAATTCAATCTAACCCTAAGCTAACCCACCCAAATACAAAGTCACAGAGCCAAAAATCAGAAAATAAATGACTTTTCTCAGATCAAAGTTGCATACAAAGGAAAAGACTTTCACATCAATGGAGTCCCCAGTGGAGTCGCCAATTTGTCAGGCAGAAAGAGTCGATAGTGCGGACACAACCAACCTCCGTAGGAGCCTAAGACTCTCTAGTGACAAACAAGACAAATAAGAGCAATCCTTCTCTAAACATGCATTTACTATATAAGAAATCAAGTGTTTAGATCCTACCTGTAGTCCAACGTTGTTGTAGCAGTCCAGCCTCGCTGATCCGGATGAGCTCCTCCTTCACTTCGAAACCTGCATTCACTAACAATCAAACGATTAAATAGCACTTGATAATCTCATAAAATAAAACATATTTAACACATAGACCAAGGAGTACATGAAACAACTCATAAATAACAAGTTATTGAGAAGAATGGACTCATTTGCATTAATAGGAAAAAAAAGGAACAATTACAACCTGAGCCTTGGTGTTGTGCAAGTCCCTCCCAGGGTCCATCAAGAGTTCTCCTTTACTTTGAAAAAGCTCACCCACTTCCAAATAGAACAAGCAAAGATGGCAATCTCTCCTCACAAGCTTCTAAATGGGAGTCCTAATTCCAGCAGCATCTACCCTTAGAAATGTTTAGTTTCCAACCTCCCCTCCTTCTGGCCCAATGCCTGTATTTATAGTGGTCTAGAGGAAGTTATTCAGGTCCACCATCAATGGGATAATCCCCTCTTTGGATGGGATAGCTCCCTTATTGATGGGATAAGTTCCTCTTTGGTAGGGGTACATGAACCATCTGGAGGCGCTCAATACACGTCGAACAACCTTCTAGAATGCTCTAGAAATGACCACAAGTAACTTTTTAAAGATGAAACTTGTGCATTTTGACCTTTACAGGGGTACGCACCTGCCCCTTTACATACAGAGCGTACAAGTACGCAGCTTTTGTGAACATTAGGTGCGTATCCGCAGGTAAGGTTGAGAGAACCTGCGTACCCAGAGATAAATACATTTACAAAGACTTTCTCTCTTTTTGGAGTTTGACATGGAGAGCAGAGGCATAAGACTTGCCCAGGAGGATAGCATGACTGTTGATAGAGCCATACTAACTGTAAATAGCCATGGTGACATTTTTTAGTGTAACAAGGGCTCATCATGTTTTGGCACTGTTTCCAGGAGGTGTCTAGGTAGATGTGATTTCTACTTTCTTTTCCATTTACCATTCAGTAAATAGATGCAATTCTTGTTTTCCTTTTGTTTTGCATTCAACAGATAGTTGTAATTTTTTCTTTCTTTCCATTCTACAAGTAGTCCAATTCAATAAGTAGTTGCAAATTATATTGTCATTCCATTCTATAAGTAGTTTCGTTCAACAAGTCATCACAAATTTTGCTTTCTTTCCATTCTGCAAGTAGTTCTGAAAAAACCCTGAAAAGGGGAAAAAAGAAATTCCTTTCATGCCTTGTAGGAGTAGAGACAACTTAGGAAAAAAAATTCCAAATACCCCCACACCATCTAATAGCCAACCTTCCCTCTTCTTTGGTGGCTATGAGCTAGAGGATCCATCAAGCAAACAATCATAGATCTTTGAAGAGCCTATTGGGAAAGAAGAAGAAGAAACCATTCCACCAACCTACACCATGGCTGAAAATAGAAATGGGATTGCAAACAAAAATAGAGTTGAAAACATAATTGAGGGTGCTTTTCCATCAGAGAAACTAATGGAGATGCCAAGATGAAAAACATAAGTCCCTCTTCCCTTCCTCACTTCCATGGATTAACCTCAGAGGACCTTCATACCTTTTTGTTTGAGTTTGTTTTCATATGAAAAACTTATGATTATACCTCTAACGACTAGAAGTTGAAATTATGCCCATCCACCCTTAAGGATGCAGCCTTGGGCTGGTTCAAGGCTTTACCTGAGGACAACATCACTGCCTGGGCTCAAATGAAACAATCCCTTCAACAATAAGTACAGGGATTATTGTAGGTCCAACAACACCAAAGAGGAAATATTTAGAATTCCCTTGGGATACGATGAGTCTTTAGAAGATTACGAGGAAAGGTTCCAACTCAGCTACAAAAGGGCCAGATGCACCCTCGATCCTAAATCACTCAAGCTAGTCTTTCTTAGAGGGATCAAGGAAGATGTCCTAGAAACCCTAAACATGTTGTCAAGAGGGAACATCTACCAGTTATCCTATGAAGATATAAAGATAGATTTCAACAATCATTCTAGGGCAACCAGAAAAAGGGGTAGGGCTAGTAAAGCTTTGTCTAGTTCATCCTCATCCAACACATCAATCAAAAGTGAAACTAGGAACATGTTGGAAGATTTTCAGAGTGAAATGTTTCATACCCTTGCTTTGAAAATGGACACCGTGCATATCAAGAGGAAGGTGGAAGCATAAAGAGCCTTAGCCATATTTTTCCCTAGATGCAACAGGGGGTACCCTAGAAATGAATGTCTATGATAGAGATATGCTCGGTTTGTGAGGAGAACCACTCCACAGACAAGTTCCCTTCTCTGCCTAGATTGAAAGTTGTGTATCAAGGAACTAAAGGTGTGACTAGACAACTCTGCTATATCAACCAAAGGAGGTATCAAGGACCTCAACCATACCATCAAGGCATGCAAGGGGTGCGTTATTCATATTACAACCATAAATTGAATGAATCCATTTCCCCTTGGTTTCCTCCTTCTCATCCTTCATGGTCCACACCTTCTCCTTGGTCTTTTGCACCTCAATATGATTCCCAACCTGCCAATCAATGATTTTAGCCATATTCTCCCCCACAAACTTAGTGGAATACACCACTAGAGGGGTGGAGGCCCCCATACAACTAATATCTAGCCTTACTACCTCCACCTCCATCTTGATCACAACTCCTTCACCCTACTCCACCTAAGCAACCTAAGATGCTTCCTCAGCCAAATCTGAACTCAAACAGCAAACAAGCATAGCAAGTCTATATTGGAGAGACATCCTACCTTGCCTATGCTATGGAAATCCAAGAAATAAACCTCAAGTCTAGAAGAGTGCTTCTATATAAGAAACCTCCATCTCCACCTGAAGAGCTTGAAGAGGAAAAGGAGGAGAGTATTCCCCAAGCCAATACACCTCGTTTTCCTAAGAGATTAATCCATCCTATCCAACACACCCTAGAAGAGATTGAACTTTTGGGTGAATCGAAAAACTTGTTTGTTAAAAGCCCACTCCTCCAAGCTATCAAGGATGTACCCATTTCTAAAATGTTAATCAAGGAGAAATTCTTCAAACATCCTGGGAGGCAAAATAAAGAGACCCATACCATTAATGTCATTGGATAAATGTATGACTTAATGTTGGGGCGAGTGATTTTCCAGATGTATCTAGACCTTGGAATTCCTATGGTAGATGTGCACATTGGCAGTATCATTTTCCACCATACTTTGACTGATCTTGAGGCTGCCATCAATGTGATGACTAAGGAGACTATGCTTAGATTAAATCTCCAAGGATTATTAAGGAAGACCACAACAATCTTGTAGCTTGTAGACATATCCATAGTAGTTCATGAGGGAGTTGTTGAGGATGTGATGGTCTCCATTGATTCTTGGGAATACCCTGCTGAATTCTTAGTTCTTCAACCTAAGGCCAAGTTCAATGGTTATCCTCTCATCCTTGGAAGGCCATGGTTAGCCACTACTGATGCTTGCATAAGTTACAGGGTTGGGCATATGACCATTAAAAATGGGCATTTGTCCAAACAATTGGTCTTGGACCCTCCTTCTCAACCATCCATAGAGAATGAATTACCTTTATGGTTGGAAGAGGAGGAGGAAGATGAAGTCTAATTTGCCACCTTTTACCCAGTTTTTACCCTAGATACTACTATAGGAGGGGGGCAACTTGATGAAGACAACCTGATTGATCAAATCCTCCAGAATTGGTCCCCCAACACCATGTCTCTTAATGAGTTAGTAAAGAAAGCTGAAGATAACCCTCAAACTGATTTGTGCCTAGATGACTCAAGTCTAACACATGTCAAGATGATATAATTTGGTCTAGAAAGAACATTGAAAATCAACCCGTATCTCTGCACATGAGGAAACAGAGTTATGTGACATGCTAAGAGAGCATCTGGATGCCTTTACCTAGAGTTATAAGGAAATGAAGGGAGTGTATCCTTAGGTGTGTACTCACCACATTTACATCAAGGAAGGTTGCAAGCCAGTGCACCAACCTCAGAGGAGAATGAACCCAACCCTCAAAGATATAGCTAAAGAGGAACTACAAAAGTTGTTGGATGTAGGGTGAATTTACCCCATCTCAGATAGTGAGTGGGTGTCTCCTCTGGTTCTGGTCCCAAAGAAGAATGGAAAATGGAGGATCTATGTGGACTACAAAGAGCTAAACAAATCCACCAAAAAAGACAATTTCTCTCTACCTTTTGTTGACCAAGTCTTGAATGGTCTTGCAGGAAATAACTTCTTCTCTTTCCTAGATGGATTCAGTGGTTACGATCAGATCCAGATCAGCCTAGAGGACCAAGATAAAACCACCTTTACTTGTCCTTAGGGTACCTTTTATTATAGGTTCCTTCCTTTTGGATTATGTAATGCCCTTGCCACTTTTGAGAAGGTCAACTTGAGCATCTCTGCAGAGCTATTCTGTCACTCTTTAGAAATTTAGATGGATGATTTCACACCCTATGGGTTTGATTTCCTAGAGGCTCTCTCTAACTTGGGGAAAGTATTAAATGAATGCATTGAAATGAACTTATCCCTTAGTCCTAAGAAGTGTGAGTTCTTGATGAATGGAGGGACTGTTCTAGGTCACTCAATATCCCAGGAAGGACTGCAACTTGACCCAAATAAAATTGTTATCATAAAGAGGGTCCCTACTCCTCAGAAGTAGAGAGATCTCAGAATTTTATTCAGCTTAGCTAGATACTATAGTAGATTCATAAAGGAGTTCAACAATGTAGTATCACATTTATTTGGAATATTGGCCAAGGACTCTGAAATTTTATAGTTAGAAAGCTCCCAAGAGGCCCTAGAAACCCTAAAGGATACGTTGACTACTGCACCTATACTCCGAGGCCCAAATTGGGCTCTTCCTTTCCTCTAACAAAGCTATAGGAGAAGTTCTAGGCCAAATAGATGACAAGTTACCTTATGCCATTTATTTCATCAACAAAAATTTTTCCAAGGCTAAATTGAACTATATTGTGACTAAAAAAGAGCTCCTAGTTGTTTTCGATTCCTTGAATAAATTTAGACATTACATCACTAGTTACTAGACCTTTGTACATACTGACCATGCATATATTAAATATTTTATGAAAAAGCCTGATATGAATGCCAGAAATATTATATGGTTGCTTTTATTACAACATTTTGATCTAACTATCTTTTATAAGCCTAGTAGAGAAAATGTAGTTACATATTTTTTGTCTAGACTTGCTTTGGATATAGGCGAGGAAGGAATGGTTGATGATAATTTTCTAGATGAGCATTTATTTTCTATTTCAATTCTCTCTCCATGGTTTACCGACATAGAAAACTACTTAGTGGCTGCATAGTTCCTTCCAAATCCATCCTCCAAGGAAAAGAGAAGAATTATAAGAAAGAGTGCACCATTCACTTGGATTGGGGGCAATATCTTCAAGCTATGACCAAATCAAATTCTGAGGAGATGTGTCAGGGAGGGGGAAGTCTTTGACATCCTTTTGGCCTATCATGATGGGCCTTGTGGAGGTCACATTTTAGCCAAGAGGAAAGCCTTCAAGGTACTACAAGTTGGCTACTATTGACCCACTCTCCACCAAGAAGCAAGAAGATATACCGGTCGATGTGACCAGTGCCAAAGAATGTGAAAACCTATTCCCAGGGATGAAATTCCTTTGCAACTTCAAGTGAACCTTGAGACATTTGAAAAGTGGGGCATGGATTTCATTGGGTCCATTGATCCACCATCATTGAAGAAAAAGTATATAATTGTGTGCATTTATTACTTGACAAAGTGGGCTGAAACCAAGGCTATCAAGGTAGAAACATAAGAGAAAGTGGTTTAGTTCTTAAGGGAGAATGAATTTTACAAGTTTGGGTACCCTAGAGATCTAGTCACTGATTAGTTCACTCAATTCACCTCACACCTAATTGAGAAAAGGTTGAGTCTGTTACATCCAGTCTTCACAACTTGTCATCAGGGATCAAAATGAGCTCTTACTATGTCTGGTTTGGTTAGATGTTTTGCACATGATATTTAGCACAAAACATGTCACAAATGTATCCATCAGAAGAAGCTCGGAAAAATATTTCCAATGGTATATCACACTTCCATAACTGGTTTCTGGTTCAGAAGATATGATCAAAATGAATGAGTGATTCTTGGTTATGCATGTTTTGAGGTCAGTTGCTGCACATAATGACAAGTTTAGTACAAGATCAGTTTCTGAAATAATGGTAAGGAATTTTTCAAAAGTGAAAGAGGTTTTTGTTCATCACACACCAGATAACAAAAAAATCCTTCATTTTATGTACAGGTGCTACTATGTGGGAGATATGCAGTGATACTTGGAGCCTACATTAAAAGAACGCAAATTTTTCATATTTTTTACTGTTTTAGTCATTTTAGTGCGGTGCCATTTTACAACCGATGGAGAGTAATTTTGAAAAAACCAAGTAGTTTTTTGTTAATCACGAGCCATATAACAAAAATGTCTTTCAGTTTATTCACAGGTGTCATGAATTGGGATATGTGACTAGATCTTTATAGCTCATTTTCACAGATTTAAATTTTTTATGATTTTTTGTTTTAGAGATGATTTTGTGGCACGGATTATGAGCAACTGGAAACGAATTTCCAAAATTTGAGAGAGTTTTTTCTCCAACATGGCCTTATCTACAAAAAATTCTTTCAGTTTTGTAACAGGTGCTATGGTTTAGGAGATACAAGTTCATCTTCAACACCTATTTTCAGAAATTCGACCCAAGTTTAATGTAACTGATTCTATTTTGAAGAAAATGGTTGAGCTTAATTCCCTTAGTACAAGGATGAGAAAATGTATATATTTTATGAATTTCATAGTGTAGGGGTTGGAATTTGGCAAAAGGTTGGACTTTTGGGAAAGCTTGGAGCTTCATTGTACATTCATTTCAGTAGTTTGCCTAAGGAATAGACCAGGGTTTGCAGCACTTGATGGGATTCATGTGGCATCTTGCTTTGGTATTTTGTTTTCTTCTGTAATTGTAAGTTACATGTGTTTTATGTATGTCATTATCCCTCTTTGCTTCATCTTAACTAAATCAGACAAGGATAAAGGTAGAATACATTGAGAGTGTAGTGCTCTACCTAGGGTTTGTTTAGTTATCTATTGTTGTGGGGAAAAATGCCTATGCAGGACGATCCTATCCACCTAAGGTGTGACAGCGCCTTAGCAACAAACAAATACAGCTATTATGATTTCTTCCTTTATGAAATGTGAAAGAGGGGAGATTGGTAGACTTACTGTTGTCTTCCGATTGTCCCTTGATCTAGATCCTCTTCTCTTTGGGTGTCTACAGCTACTTGCCTCCTCGCTTGATCAAGAGAAAAGCTACTTGATTCCCACGAGATCACAAGAGAACAGCTACCTGTGACAAGAGAACAACTACTTGCGACAAGAGAAGAACACAACACAAAGGAAAATATACATATTCATAAATGATTTAGGATTAGAAGTAAATCAAATACACTAATGCAATCATACAAAATACACCAGCATATATGAAAGAATCAAGATAGCTTTATTGATTGATAACAAGGTTCAGGAAGAGATACAACCCATAGGGCTCCAATCCAGCATCTCCTTCCCAGCAGAATGGAATTCCTTCTTCAGCTCCCTTCAAAGCATTAAGCACCCAATGTTTCCAGTCACAAACCAACAACAATTCTTTGCAATAACAAAATTCCCGCCTTTAGATCCCATGGAGGAGAGATCTATATATAGTTATTTTGGAGAGAGGATGAGTCAGCTTGAGATCTGACTAGTGTCCTCTCTCTCTCTCAGTTCTTAAGTCCACTTGGAGGTTCTTGCTTCCACTTGGAGATTTGGAACCTCTTACTCATCACCAGTCGAATTCCTTGATGCAAGTGTCATTTTGGAAGCTTCCTGGGCATTGACACATTGAGGAATGAGCCTGCCACTTGTCCAATTACGCTCAGCGCAGGTAGCCTTTGTTGGAGTTGACATTCAATGCAGGTAGACAGTGGAGCAGTTGACACTCAGCGCAGATGCTCAGTGGAGCAGTTGACATGATCCAGAATTGGCTTGTTTTTGAGTGTTTTCAGGTGGAGAACTTCTGTGAATTGCTGCGGTTTGTTGGCCTTGTTCCTCTAGGGGTAGGAACAACATGTTTAGGGACTTTGGATCCCTTAGATTATGGACATTTCATGCTCGAGGCTGTAAGGCACAAAAATGTCTATAACAGTTGCCCCCTAAAGTATGAGGCCGTTTATCGGGTGAAATGCTTTATCCAGGAGGGTCCGAAGTTCATCCATCTGCTGGGAGGAGACCTGTAATAAAATACAATACAATACATTATGATTCATACTGCTTTCATGATCTAGCTGAGGCGGGCATTCCCATGCTCAGCTTTATAAATTCATTTTTGTACATAGAACAGACGATCGTCTGATGGTAGACTGATAATTTTGGCGAAATTATCATCCTTTGAGTAGGATGATCATCTGCTGCAATGATGTACATGTCAAATGTCTTTATTTTTCCTGAATATATATCGCAGCCCGGATGGATGAAACTAGATACGGGGTCTTCAAACTCGTTCGATCTTCACTCTAAGTACAAGTCAATCCATGTGAGAATTGCGCTGAAGTCGAACATGGAAAGACATCGCTTGATTAGCGGTCAATGATGTAAACCGTTAACAAGCGCGAGAGGAATCACTGATAATGATAATGACCCTCAAGGTACTGCAGTACAATTCACGTGGTGTGAATAAAGGACTTGGCGTCGAACACCACGCAAAATCTTCTGGTCGAAGGTCATTGATGTATACCTGTCACCGGAAGTGAGAAACTTGCCATTGAGGCATGCAAGCTTCAAAGTACTGAAGGGGTTGTTCCTAGATCAACTTCCTGGATAATGAGCTGATGTCGACAAGAAGCGATCCGTCAAAGGAGGGCCTTGATGAATCCCACATCAGTGACACGGAACGGAGCTAATGATTTTAATGGAGGTGAAAACGATCTATGACATATGATTCAGGGTGGCGGTCATGAATGGATGAAGGATAATGTATGGAAGTGGATGGGACCCGGTTGACTCTTTCTGAATGACTTCTCTTGAACATATGGCGACACTGATGCGATGGATCGGTAGCATTACCCCAAATATGGATGGTATGGCGAGACCATGGTGATGTGACCGGTGAATGAAACAACCCAACCCGATTGTGATACGGAGGAAAAGTGTCATGTTCAAGAGCGACCTGCTACCATCAAAGTTTTCTTGATTTTTCCCAATTTTTCCCCAGTCATTGCTGACCAGTACCTCTTTATTTTTGTCAAGCTTGAGGAGGATAACATATGCTTGTTCTGTAACCTGCCCTTCAGGCAAGCCCATCGCTATGTTTTAACGAGCCTAGCGATAGTGAAACTCGTTCTCGTCTAAAGACAAGTTTGTCGCTATTTAACAATTTTAACGAGTCTAACGACAAGGATAACTCGGTCCTTTTCATTTTTAGAGAGTCTGAAAAGGTACATAAAGTTAACTCCAAATTTCCTTTTTCGTCATCTAATCCCTTAAGTCCGAAAAAGTATAAAACAATACAGAAGGGATGAGTTTTCGATACTTTTAACGAGCCGAATAAAACAAGCGCTCGACCTTTTTGTGCAATAATCCCTCAGGTCCAAAAAGATTAAAATCTAGAGGAGGGATAGCTCTTCCTGTCCTTTAACGAGCTGGAAGGCCAAAACTCGGCAATCTTTTCATATTTTACGAGTCAATTGAAAAGAGCTTAAAGAAGACTCGTCTTTTGAGGAACGAGTGATAAACAGGGATAGCAACTGATTCTAGGTACAGGTTGGAATTTTCCAATCACGGCAGTGTCACAAGGATGGCTAGGTGAAATCACTCTTCGCAGCTGTTCCTCAAAATGGGTAAACAATCATATGGAGGTGAACGATCGGCCAAATGAAAAGTGGAGGTGGCAGGTGCAAACACGACCAAGGCTTTAATGGCTGATAAATTTACGATCACAGTGGTTATTTACCGGGATAGGTTCATTTTTTAGTTAAAAATGAGCTTAAACACTGGAGGAAACTCTGCTCACTGCTTATATTTATTTTTTAACGAGCATGAAGACCGCGTTAAAACTGCTCGGATCTTGCGTTTATTTTTTAACGAGCATGAACTTTATGCTAAAACTGCTCGATTATATAGTCAAATTTTGATTTTTACCATAACTAGCTTTTCTCTTTTCAAGGATAGTACTGCATTCTCAATTGCTGCATCAAACTTAGTTAGAAATGAATAACATTTGCATGAAAATGAGATTATAACCCTAATATTTCGCTTTGAACTTCGTAAAAAGCCATTAAAAGGTGTTTTTACCTCTCATTTTACCATTTCATTTGAACTTGGTTTGTTGGAGCTCTGGAGGTGCCTCTTCCCCCTTGATTTTCACCAGTTGATTCTGGGAGATTCTGCGGACGATTTTCAGCGCCGTCTGGACCAGGTAGGAGCTAAACCCTAGCTCTTTCTTTTCATGGTTTCCCTTTTCAATTCTGTGCCTGTTTTCCTGTCCCCATGAGCCCCTGGGGTTTTGCTAGGGCACTCTGCCATCAGCGCAGGCAGTCCATTCGAAACCTGCGCTGAATGTCAAGTTGCCTTAAGGCAGTTTGACCTTCAACGCAGGTAGGACACTTGCCAACTGCGTTGATCTCAGAAAAGCAGTTCTATGCACAATTTTTTGATGAAATTTTGCCAGTTTTTCATCAAATCCAGGAACTTACTCTTCCTCTTGTTTGTTTTGTAGGGATCTTTGAGCAAAATGTCCCTTACATGGCGAGAACGAGAACATGAAGAGGAGGACATGATTTCCCTCCATGACCCTATCACGGTGAACACGCTGCGGAACTGTGGCCTGCTGAAGTTCTTCCGTATCTCTAGTATGAGAGCACAGATCTCTTTACTGCAGTATATGCTTGATGCTTGGGACCCTATTAACCAAGTATTCCAGATTAGGGGAAAATCCATCCCCTTGACCATAGTAGACATTTACTTCTTGACTGGGTTGTCAAGGCGGGGTGTCCCCATTTCTTTGTCAGGTTCGGCCTGGGGGAATGACTCCATGAGAGATTATGTCCGCCAGTATTGCAGGGAAGGTTCCCAGCCGAGCAGAGACGGCAAGGTTGTTATCCGTGAGATCACTGACAGGTCTCTTAGATCCATTCTGTATACTATTGGTAGGATGGCCGGTAGCGCATCTCTACATGTTTCCAACAGATCTTATGTGCAACACGCCTTGGAGTGTCTCCAACCGAAAGTATTCAACTGGTGTGATGCAGTACTTGTTCAGATGAAAAGTCAATTGACCAAGGTAAAGGACGGGAAGCTGAAGAACTTTGGGTATGGTTCTATTCTGACTGCCTTTGCCTTGGAGAAAATACCACTGATGCAGCCTCAGTATATCGCACTCGACTTGCCTTCTCCTACTGAGCCACGCATGCAGAGATGGGTTGATCACATGTCTAGGCATGCCGGTCAATCTTAGATTACTTTCACTGATACCTTCTTCAGGTGGTTCGAGCGCCAGGAGATGGTCTATTCCGAGTACCCATATGTTGGCATGGATTTCTGAGGTGATCCGGATTTGGTGCTACCGGATGGCGAACAGTGGGGCGCTATTGGTAAAATCTTCGACCATATTACTGTTTACTGTTCTTATTTATAATGTCCTTGTGCTTTATTCTATCAAGACTTTAATCAAACTCATGTGTGCATGCAGATGTTGGTCCTGTTCATCCAGCAGCTCGCCCAAAAGCGCCAGTTGCTGCCCCAGCAGGGGAGACTGCTGGGAGGGTTATTCTCCGCGACCTTGATGTGGCAGAGACTCTTACAGCTGTGCAGGAGCAGGTTGAGAGTCTTACTCTCGGCATTCCCGATGTGAGGATTGATGAGTTACCTTTACAGTTGCAGCGACATACTACTGGTGTGCCTAGACGATGGACTCGTCTCTTGCGCATGATTGCACAGGCCGTGACGTGCTATCATGAGCACCACTAGGCTAGGATGCCCCCTAGCATTTTTGAGTTTTTGGGTCATATGACCGATTTTGTCTTGGTTACAGAACATTATGTATGAACGATAAACAACTTATATATATATTTTGATTTTCGAGTTTTATTCTGGTTGAGTTATATGATCCATATGTACAATCATTGATGATGTGTCTCTTTTTATAAATGTCACAAATGTCTATCTAACACATAATTTGCTAATGAGTCGGTTAATGTGTTTAAGTTTCTGGAAATATGCTGGTATTGAATTGAATCAAATTGTCTTTCCAAAATCTTAACCCTTAGGAACATGCGATAAATAGCTGGATTGCGAACGGAATATATACCAATGAGTTGTAGTATTACGAGTTGCGAGTCTAGCCTGACAATTAGTCGGTGTATACCATGGGTGATGGCATCAGAGAGTAGTTCTATCAACGCGCTATACTCAGCGATGTTATTCGTTGATTGCCCAATACACACACCTCTGAAACTTACTAACTCGCCGCTTGGATCAAAAATGGCCCAGGCTGCGGAGGATAGGTTCCGTGAACTACGACTCGCTCCGTCGGCATATCCAACACATGTCTCCAGAAGGTTTGACATCTGCAACAAATGAAAAAGGTGGATCACTCGACGAGAACAAATACTTTAGCGAAAACAAAATACAACAAAAGCATGCAGGTTACTATTTAAGCATAGTAACGCTTGAGGTACAACCCATTGCGGGGTTGCGCCAGTGGAATTCCGTCATAATCCATTAACTCGTAGGCTCCTTTTGCTAACACTCGTTTAATAATATAGGGGCCCATCCATAAGGAGTTAAATTTGCCTGCTCCCAATTTATCGGATTCTTGGTCATAAAGCAAGACCAAGTCACCTTCCGAGAAGACACGGGGTTTGACATTTTTGTCGAACTGCGCCTTGACCCGTTTCTTATGGGCTTCGTTAGCCAAAGCGGCGTCACGACGGGTTTCATCCAATTGGATTAATTCCAAGAAACGAGCCTCTTCTTCCGAAGTTCCGGGGAGGAGATCAATTGCGAGTTTAAGCGACGAAATTTCGCACTGGATTGGCAAGACTGCTTCCAGGCCATACACCAGTTGGAAAGGTGTGAACCCGATCGCGTTCTTTACCGACATTCGGTAAGCCCACAAGGATGAGTACAGGATTAGGTGCCACCTTCTTTTATGAACCCCGATCATCCTTTGCAACATATGCTTCAGGACCTTGTTGATTGCTTCAACTTGTCCGTTGGCTTGCGGATAATACGGGGTAGAGCTGTCGTGAGATAGCCCTAGCTTGGCAGCCAATTCGACCATCATGTGATTGCGAAATGCGATCCATGATCTGTAACTATAGCCTGTGGTACGCCGAACCTGGCGACTACATGATTGAAAAAGAAAAGGGCAGCTGTTTCACCAGTGTTATCCAATGTAGGCATCGCCTCGGCCCATTTGGTAAAATAGTCAACAGCGACTATAATATACCCATGCCCCCCGGTCGAGGTGGGGTTACATTGCATGAAATCGATGCCCCATTTGGCGAAAGGCCCAACAACAACTATTGGCTGTAAAGGTGCGGGCGGTCTTCTGGTTTTGCTATCAAAAATTTGACAAGCATGGCAACTTCTGACTGCGATTATGCAATCTTTGAACATGGTTGGCCAGAAGTATCCTGCTCGTAAGATTTTTTGTGTTGTTGCATATCCAGATTGATGCCCTCCACATGCGCCTGAATGACACTCATTCAGGGCTTTTTCGGCCTCCTCATGGGTAAGGCACCTCCTCAGAATTGTATCGATACCACGACGGTAAAGCGTATCACCGATGATCATGTAGTCTTTAGCTTGGTATCGTATACGTTTCTGTTCAGAGTGAGAGGTGTTAGGCCTAAACTTTTGGGTTTGGAGATAAATTATGATATCTCCATACCACTCATTGCCTGTAGATATCAGAAACAAATTCTCGTCCACGATTGATTCTTCGGATGTTTCATCGTTGGACGACGATGGGAGATCGCACAATAATTCCGCAAAAACTAGGGCTTTCTTTGATTTGGATTTTACAAATTCCAGATCAAACTCTTGAAGGATTGCTATCCATTTTGAATATTTGCCCCCCAACAACTGTCGCGACAGTATATAAGTCATGGGGTTGCAATCTGATAAAATGGTAGTTTTCCGAAAGAGGACATAATGTCGAAATCTTTGAATCGCTTGAACAGCTGCAAGCGCTAGTTTTTCTACATAAGAATATTTACTTTTTGTATCATTTAAGTTTTTACTTAAATAATATATAGGATGTTCAATTCCATCGACTTCTTGAACTAAAACCATCGCAATGGTCGTATCCGCTGCAGCCAGATACAGGTTAAAATCTCTTTGATAGTCTGGGGCATACATTAATGATGCTTTTACTAGAGAATCTTTCAGAGCATCAAAGGAAGCTTGCGCCACCTGATACTAGAAAAAAGGTACATCCTTTTTCAAAAGACGAGTATAACCTTTAGCAAGTTCTGCGTAATTTGGAATGAACCTCCTCAGAAAGTTTGCTTTACCTTGGAGTTTCTGAATCTGAAGCAAATTGGAAGGTGGAGGCAAATTAATGATTGCCTGAACCTTGCAAGGGTCGAGACGAATCCCATCCTCAGAGACTACAAAGCCAAGTAAACGACCAGAACCGACGCAAAACACACATTTGTGCGGATTGAGTCTTATCTTGTAGTGTCGGCAACGTAAAAATATCGCTCTTAAATGCTGCGGATGATCAGTCCGCTTTCGCGAATGAGCTGGAAGGTCGTCGAGATATGGTTGAACGATGTTCTTGATGTCATGGAAGGCATAATTCATTGCCCTCTGAAACGTCACCCCTGCTTTCTTTAAACCAAAGGTTAATTTTCGATAAGCGAATGTGCCCCACGGACAAATAAATGCAGTCTTTGACTGGTCCTGTGGGCGGATATTTATTTGATTATACCCGGAAAATCCATCCATAAATGAAAAGATTTCATATCCGGCGCATTCATCAATTATCTGGTCGATGAAGGGTGTAGGGTAGTTGTCCTTTGGACAAGCTTGGTTTACATCCCTATAATCGACACACACTCTGATTGTCCCTTGTTTCTTCATAACAGGGACAATATTCGATACCCAATCGGTTAGAGGAACCGGGTAGATGAAACCAGCATGGAGGAGCTTTTCAACTTCTGCTTTAATGGCAGTGGCTTTCTTGGGGTGCACCTGTCGAAGCCGTTGTCTTACTGGTTTGACATCAGGATACATTTTAATTTCATGTTCAACGATACTCGAGTCTATGCCTGGCATTTCATCATATGACCAAGCAAAGACATCTCTGAATTCGTGAAAAAGAGCGTTATATATTTCCAGTTCTGAAGGGGAACAACCTTTGCCGACATAAATATTCTCTACAACATTTGTTTTAGTCGAGATATTTATGGCTATAGTCTCTTCAATATTGGATAAGTTTCGCTCGGAATCCACCGTATTTACAGTATTTGATAGGAATTCAAAAACTGAAGGGTGGTAAAGGTCATGTTGAGTATCTTCTTCATATTCCGGAAGAAGGGAACGATGGTGGTAATCATTCCACGGTGCCCCCTCAATCAACATTGATTGTAAGATTCCTTCGTCAGTCCCATGCACTTTCGACCAAGGATCTAATGGGGTACCATATTCTCTAGACCTATCTACCCAAACGCTTGACGAGCGTTGATTTGGGTTCGCCTCCCATGCCCGAAACATTGATTGCTACAATATTTCTATAGGGCTTGGGGGCAAAACCATTGCATGATCCATGTCGACATCGTCTTTTGCGACCTTCATGGAAGATATCATGTTGCAGGTTGCTACTAACGCTATATTTCCTATGTATATAGGAGGTGGAAGCGCGAAAGTTCCCATCATTGTGGGGTCTTTCAGTAGACCTACTCCGATATCTTGAAGCGAATGGTTGCTCTCATGGATCATGGGAATGCTTCCTGTAACTTGTGAACCATTAGGGAGGAAGTTCTGTTGGTCGACGACCGTAATCCCTCCTTCAAATGGGAATGCGATCTTCCTAAAATAAGTCGACACAACAGCTGCCATGGCATAGATCCATGGTCTACCCAGTAGGATGTTGTAGTCAAGATTCCCATCGATGACCTCAACATCAATTTCCACTGTTTTTCCTCCTAGTTCAACCTTCAAGTTATTAAGGATACCGTACGGGGTATAAATTCTTCCGTCGAAAGCTTTTAATGTCGTCGAAGATCGCGACAAGGTTGGAGATCCTAAAGTTTTCCAGCAACTCATCGACATAATACATGTAGATGCCCCCTCATCAATAATTGTTCTGTGAACAGTTTTGTTGAGGGCTTTCACTTGAATAAGGAAAGCTAGTTGAGCTGGTAACTGAGGATCATATCCTTTGTGATCAAAGGATACAAGATTGGAATCCTTAGGATCAACCCCACCAATAGCCGATAACAAAGCCTGCCTTTGGGATGGGCAATTTTGTAATACTTCGAGAGTCGACATAGCGGATGGCGATTGGGCCAAATCTTCCACTATGTTATAATGCTGCGCCGCCCTGGTGCGGGGATTAAATGTCGACTTGTGTACTACTCCATTTGGCGGTTTTATTGTTAATTCAGGGATGATGGGCGGTACAACTTCTGTCGAAGTTGTTGTCGAACTACTCGGTTGATCTTTACCTTTGTCTTTCGACAGCTGCGGATTCCCATAATCTTTGTTCCTTGTCAAAATCAAAGCATCATTCTGCTGTTTTGAAACCGACAACATAAGCACTTGCGACGGGGAAGCATTTCAACTATCAACCAGATTTTGACCTGGGTTGGGAAATGGATCAGTTAACACAGCTGAGGTTTGGGAAATTTTAAAGAACCTCTTCAACTCAGCTTTGAATGGACAATTCTTTGTATAATGATCCTCTTCATCACATATTTGACATGGATAAATTTGTTTCCCTTTCCCAGGAGGGTTTGAAGAAGTTTTTCCAGGAGATGACTCACCCTGTTTCTTCTTCTTCCCTTTGTTTTGCTTCTTCTTGCTTCCTGGTTGATTGGTTTCTTTGCCTTTATCTGCTGATACGGCATTTACTTCTGAAGCAAGAATTTCTTCTTTTGCATTTTGATCCGAATTCTTACGGGCTTTCTTAGACGAAGCCTTTATCGATTTCGTGTTTGCCGTGCCAATCACGCCATCACCGGAATGAGAGTCACTATTGGATTTAGGAGGAGGAGGAATTGAAAATTCCGGTCTAGGGGCGTCGGGTATTTTGTCGTAGAGCGTGCCAGATTGAGTATAAACTAAGTCTAGATATTGTGCACGAGCAATAAATTGCTCCTCTGTTATGACTCCCCCCTTCGCCACATCTTCCGTTATAGCAGGAAGTAACGACTTTATAAACCATTCAGCTAACAGCTGATCGGGAACGTATGTTTTCACCATCCTACGACGACGACGCCACTCATGTATATGATCAGATATATGAGTGGCAGTTGTCTGCTGGAAGTTGGTTAATATTTCTGTTCCCGTTTCATACCTTATCGGTAATTGAAAATGGGTTAAGAAAGTTGTGGCTAGGGAACTAAAATTGTCGAACGAGGCTCTAGGTAATTCAATATACCATTTTGCCGCTGGACCCATTAACGTCCTCTAGAAAAGGCGAAGCCTTATCGAATCATCATTTAGGGTGTTCGATGAACACCACAGGTGAAAAGTCATCACGTGATTCGATGGGTCTTCACCTGGATTTCCATTGAATTTAGGAATGCCAGATGGAAGTTTGTGAGGAATCGCTGGCCACCAAGGGGCGTAAGTAATCGAATCGTTGGTTAACCGGTGTAAATCGGGTAACTCTAAAGTTACCACGAATGGTAACTGTTGATTCAGGTTAGGTGAAGCATAACCAGGGTACGATGGAATCGCTTGAGCAGTGGGCCTTTGCATACCAGCATAATGTAATTGATGTTGGTACGACTGATACGGTTGGTGGACTTGACCACTGTAAAGCGGTTGGTTTTGACCGTTTTGAATATACGGTTGTCCACTGTTCGCAAAGATCTGCTGCTCAGAACCTTGGTACACTTGCTGGAATTGTGGTTGTTGGTGTTGCACCAGCCATGGTTGTGAAGCCATGTTCTGTTGTGCTATGCTAACTGTTGGACCAAGGTGTGGGGTAATTGTACCCGTTTGGACCTGTGTCGCCCCACCAGTTGGCGATTGTGGTTGTGACCTGTGGTCAAGGGGCTGTTGCATTACAACCTGAGAAATCTGAGGTTGACATGCAACAGGCATCGCTTGAACTTGTGACACTGTTACAATAGCCGGTGTGGTTGGGATGTTCGTCATAGGTACACACTGTTGCATAGAATATACAACCCTTGGTTGTTGAGGTAGCATAGGTATCCAACCACTTGATGTAATTCCAGTATAACCTGAATACTGTTGTGAACTCCTGTATGGATACCCTCCCGCAGGGGGTAATGAAAGGGAATACTACACCCCATACGGTAGCAATCCAGAACTCAAGGGGATTGATTTTCCTTGGGGACTGGATTTCCCAAACTGACCTCCAAATGGATCAATCTGGCGAGTTTCAACATAAGAGTTGCCGGATATTATTCCGGATGAACAAACTGGAACAGACCACACCGTCGAAATAGTCCCTTGGTGGACTCCTTCTAGCTGTTGCGAGCTAGTCGGGACAGATGGTATGCCGGCAAACATTGTTGGAGTGACAACAGGGGCTTCTGCTGTCGCTGTGTCGTTTGACACAGTCCTAGATGTTGACGGTTGTTCAGACATTTTAAGTCTGTCCAATAGATTGCCTAGCGATTCTACAGGAACTTCCACTTGTGGTGGATTAACTTCTGATGAAGGAAATAGAGTGACCCCGACTCCAAAATGGGTTTGAAGGAAATAGAGTGACCCCCAGACTAGGATCAGTATTACCGTCCCTCTGTGGCTGTTGAACTTCTTCTATAGAGGCAGGGTTTCCAGAAATGTTTGGAGTAACCAGAATCTCAGATGTAGTTGGAACACTTGTTCTAACCTTGATGGGAGATTTTGAACTGGTTAAACGAGTTCGCTTTGTCCGTACTATTTTTGATTCCGGAGACAAAGACGGTTGACTTGTAAGCCTCCGCGAACAACGGGGTTTCAATTGACTTTCTTCCACGATTGCGGATTACTCGATCAACCAAAATACAAAAAGGGGAAATTGGTGTTTCCGAATTGAATGAATTTTATTAGATGCTTTAGACACAACTTGCTTTTTCACTTTTAAAGAGTCGAGAAAAAGCTAAAGATGACTCTAGTCTCCTTTGATGTTTTAACGAGCCTGAAGTGACAAATGCTCGGATGGAATTTTTCTGTTATAGAGTCTGAAAAAGGCCAAAAGAAACTGCTCTAGAGTTCTAGGCAGAGGGTGTGCCAAACTTTTCGCAAAACCGCAAAATACTTTTTAGGGTATGGGCGGTCGATCTTCGTGAATGCTGTGTTCACTGCATTGCGATCAGTAGGGCGGCCGACACGGCTTCCTAAGGATAAAAGATATATGCCTATAGGGGTCTCCCAATATATACGCGACGGTACGTGGGAGCACAATCCGTACTAGCACTATCGTCCCTCAGGAGGAATCACCCACCTTCCACGAGATCGATAGTCACTAGGCTTAACGACGCCGGAACACGTCTCTAGCCTAGACCTCTATGTTGTGCGTTATGTTACAAAGCGTTGTTAGGTTCATTCAGTTTATTTTAGGTTGATCTTTTTAAAGTTTTCCTTTCAAGGTTCACCATGAGATGTATGATACAACTTCCTAAATGCAGTCTAAGATGATAAGCAAGCTTTATTATCTTTCAACTTTGAAAATCCTAGCTACTAAGGGAAAAGAATAACACTATCTTTTCTCAAAGAGCAAACAGCACACTCTAATGCACTTTCCCTAAATCCAACATGCAAACTATCAAATGCAAAATGCACAATGCAGGTGTTTGTTTTCCACTTTCTTAGTATAAATGCCTACAAAGAAAGCTTTTTGCACAACTTTGAATTTTCTTTTAAAAAGATCAATACAAACAAGTTCACTTTATTCGAAATCAACAAGGGTAGAAGAGATTACAATCACTTTGCGATTTTCGAAATAAAGACTTGTTTTGACACTTTGAAAGAGACAAATTCAAACCAATAAGCAAAAGTAAATCTATAATCAATCTGAAAACAGCCAATGAGCTCTCTTCTAAGATCACTATCAATCAGATCTGAATCAAAGGCTACAGGATGACTACTTTACTCATGCAAAGGAAAACTGTAAATGATGCCACAAACACATAAAAACATTCACAGTCTTTTTGTACAAAAAAGAGGCGGAATCTAAGCAAAGAAAAGGAGTTATCAGACTGGTACCTATGCTGGTTAAAGGCTACAAAAAACAGAGATCAAAACAGGGCAATAGACAACAAAGAACCCCAGCTGCACAAAGCCACACTGGATCAGCGCAAGTCTAACACTGTGGAGTTGACATTCAGCGCAGGTAGCCTTCACGGGACCTGCGTTGAAATGCAGACTGCCTTCACAGTGCCTGCGCTGAAAGAGAAACTCTCGTTTCCCTTGGTTTCTGGGTCACAAAATGCTCAAAAATCAACTGTTTCAGGCCAAATCAGAAACACAAGCAAGGTATAAAAAGAGGGATGCTTTGAGAGGGTACTAAAGACTATCACAAGGATCATCAAATCATTTGTGGATCTAGTTTAGATCATAGACAAGTCCAGCAACTGGATCAAAGCAGCAACTTTCTACTTTGCATCCGGGAAAGATGCAGTTCGATAGTTGTTGTCAAGTCTATGAAGTAAACAAATGACGGAAACCCAAATGAAATGAATAAACAAGTTATTCCCCAATGGAGTCGCCAATTTTTTGTGGGGAAAAATGCCTATGCAGGACGATCCTATCCACCTAAGGTGTGATAGCGCCTTAGCAACAAACGAATACAGCTATTATGATTTCTTCCTTTATGAAATGTGAAAGAGGGGAGATTGGTAGACTTACCGTTGTCTTCCGGTTGTCCCTCGATCTAGATCCTCTTCTCTTTGGGTGTCTACAACTACTTGCCTCCTCGCTTGATCAAGAGAACAACTACTTGATTCCCACGAGATCACAAGAGAACAGCTACCTGTGACAAGAGAACAGCTACTTGCGACAAGAGAAGAACACAACACAAAGGAAAATATACATATTCATAAATGATTCAGGATTAGAAGTAAATCAAATACACTAATGCAATCATACAAAATACACCAGCATATAGGAAAGAATCAAGATAGCTTTATTGATTGATAACAAGGTTCAGGAAGAGATACAACCCATAGGGCTCCAATCCAGCATCTCCTTCCCAGCAGAATGGAATTCCTTCTTCAGCTCCCTTCAAAGCATTAAGCACCCAATGTTTCCAGTCACAAACCAACAGCAATTCTTTGCAATAACAAAATTCTCGCCTTTAGATCCCATGGAGGAGAGATCTATATATAGTTATTTTGGAGAGAGGATGAGTCAGCTTGAGATATGACTAGTGTCCTCTCTCTCTCTCAGTTCTTGAGTCCACTTGGAGGTTCTTGCTTCGACTTGGAGATTTGGAACCTCTTACTCATCACCAGTCGAATTCCTTGATGCAAGTGTCATTTTGGAAGCTTCCTGGGCATTGACACATTGAGGAATGAGCCTGCCACTTGTCCAATTACGCTCAGCGCAGGTAGCCTTTGTTGGAGTTGACATTCAACGCAGGTAGACAGTGGAGCAGTTGACATTCAGCGCAGATGCTCAGTGGAGCAGTTGACATGATCCAGAATTGGCTTGTTTTTGAGTGTTTTCAGGTGGAGAACTTCTGTGAATTGCTGTGGTTTTTTGGCCTTGTTCCTCTAGGGGTAGGAACAACATGTTTAGGGACTTTGGATCCCTTAGATTATGGAAATTTAATGCTCGAGGCTGTAAGGCACAAAAATGTCTATAACATCTATGTTTTCACCTGTTTGAAAAGGATCCCTGAGTTTTTCATGCCCTTTTCAACTCCTCACCTATTAAAAGCTCTCCATCTCACTCAATTTGAAGTACCAAATTACTTGCCTACCTTTCCCCATAGAGATTTCTGCAAAACTGAGCCTCATTCCCCGGACCCAAATCTGTCTTTCACATTTGAGCCAACAAAACATCATCAAATTCAATCAAACTCCTCAGCTCATATACCTAGCCTAAAATCAATATTTACATCAGTCATCTCAAACCTCATTGATCATATTTTCCTGATATTGACAAGTAGAGAGCCCTCTCCCGACCTGGTAAGGCTAGCTACCAGTTTAAGCATGGTTTGATGTTACCCTAGATCCTGCCTTTCTCCGCCGAAGGTAGATTTAGGCCCTAATATAGTGGCGAACATACTAGGGAACTAGATTGTTTGTTTTTTAGTGTTCTTCATTTTATAAACTACAGACGGAGCCTAAAATTATGCTAGGTAGCCTTCGAACTACACATTTCTTTGTGAGTGCATAAGTAGATAAAAGATGCTTCAATCAATCTCCGGTCTAGTCTTATAAATGAAACATATGACTTGCAAATTGCCCCAGTACATTAGATAATTCTAGACTTTTGAATGATGAGTTTAGAATCTAATAGGCTGAATAAGTTGATTTTTTCCGTTTGATTTTTGGGAATGATTCAACACACTGGCTTCCAGACGACACACCAGAGCGAATCCTAATCCTGATCCACCTCCTGTGTATGAAAATCCCAATCTTATTCCAAGAATCCTTCGTCGAGAAAGTTTTATGATTTCTGTGTTCAAATCTCATTCATGTCTTGTTGTTTTTTAGTATCTTGAAGATCTTGAGTTTGATGAATAGTTTGAGCTATCGTTGTTTGAGACCAAATCTAAAAGTGTTGTTGGTTCTATTGCCCTAAATCCACAGTTTGTTAAAGATCTTGAAACTGAAAAGGCCAATAAATAAATTGATGATTATATTTTGAAACTTCAAACATCCATTGTGGCTACAAACATTCTTGAATTCTTAGAGTCTGCATCTGCAACTCTTGGGTCATCTACTATTGTGTCAAGTTCAAAAATTCCTACTGGACCTCCTTTCATTCCCATCATTCCCATGCAGCCTTCCATCTCTGATCAGAAATCTACAGCGTTGTCACCTCCATCCACTTGTTCTACCCCTCAAACATCAAAAATTTCCTCACCTCCATCCACACCTCATACACCACATACATCAGCTACTCCAACCCCTCCTACATCCCCAAGACCAGTCGTAAATCCACCTAGAGCAATGGATGCCCGATATGCGCCCCTTGTGTTGCCTCAAAACTTGGATGACATGCCCACCGATTATCAAAGAAAAATTCCATTGTTTGACGGCACCCCTCAAGGTATCACAGCTCAGCAACATGAGGATAGGATGGTAGATTTCTTTGATCTCCATGAGATCGATGCAGAAAATGTAACAATGAGATTGTTTGTAAAATATTTTGGAGGTGAGGTCAAAAGGTGGTTTAGAGCATTGTCGGCTAGAACAATCAATTCATTGGAGGTACTTCAAAGACAGTTTTTGGATCGCTGGGAGGTAAAGAAGAACCCTCTCCAAATTCTTTCTGAATATGAAAACATCAAGATCAATGTTGGGGAGAGTGTCTAAGATTATTGTGTTAGATTCAATAATGTTTAAAATGCAATTCTTGCCGATATAAAGCCACCTATGGGGCTGACTTTGATTAAGTTCTTCGATCCTGATATGGCCTACCAATTAAGAGAAAGAGATCTGGCCAGTTTGGAAGACATGCAGAAAATTGCAGTCAGTGTTGAAGCAAATCTTCTTGCCAAAAGAGCTAGAACAAAGGCTGAAAAGAAGGTAACGATAAAGGAAGAGGCTTCAACTTCAGATCAAGTGCTCCATAAGCTTGAGAAGATGTTTGATAGGCTCACAATTTTTGATAAGCCTGAAGCACAAGTCAGAAATCCAAAATTTGGTGGCCAACAGCAACCACAATTCAGAATCAAGCAATGAGAGCAACAGGCACAATACCAAGTGGCACAACAGCAAGTGAAGACACCCTTACAACAAAATTTCATACATGGTCCAAAATCAAATGATGAGGAGAATGTAATTCGAGAGGAGAATCATTTCTTTACACTATATGATATCCCAATTTTTATCACTGAAGATGAGGAGTGTTCAGAGAGCCTAGCTGTACAAAGGGATGAAAATTTCATCTTAGCAAATGAAACAACTCTTGAATAAGAGTTTGATGAATATCAGAGGGGTTACATGAATGCTTTGATAGCCCAGCAACAACAATATTCACTTAGGAGTAGAGATGTACCCATAAATCCAATTCAGAAAAGGAAGGAGGCAATACTGCCAAAGAACAATCCTCCCATTGTGCAGAAAAAGGGAAAAGAGACAGTTGATCCTACCACCAGCAAAACACCATCAGCAAATGAAAGATCAAATCAGCCACATATATCAAAGGAGAAAACTAAAAATAAGGATGTTTCAGATAAAGTGATAGAGAAAACGTAAATTTTTAACTTAGAAAATGAAATTTCTAAGTTAAAAGTATCTATTCCTTTGACTGAGTTGATGAAGAATAGCAGCTATAAAGGTCAGGTGTCTAAGATTTTGAATTTGGATCCATTATCTGATATGGTAAACGTGGAGGATGATCAACCTGAGTTGATCTTTGGTCCAACATTGGAAGGTCAGTCTCATGATAGTGATGTAGCTCCTTTTTACATCAGCCTTAGGGTGCATGACTATGTGTTACACAACACTATGTTTGATTCCGTAGCCTCTCATAATCTCATGCCTAAGGCAATCATAGAGAAATTGGGTTTGGATATCACTAGAAAGTATCATGACCTTTACACTTTTGATTCTGGTAGAGTAAGATGCATTGGTTTTATTAAAGATTTGGTGGTCATTTTGGTTCAGATTCCAGTGAAAAATGTTTTGATGGATGTGGTTGTGGCAGATATTCCTCCTAGATTTGGCATGCTTCTTTCCAGATCTCAGGGAGAAAAACTTAAAGAGACATTGCAGCTTGATTTCTCCTATGCTACTATTATTGTGTTCGGTCAAATGAGGAAATTATACCGGGAGCAAAAGATGAAGTACGTGATCACTAGTAAGGAGAAACCGGTAAATCATCCAATCAACTATGTACATACTGATTTAGAATCATTTGTTTTATATTCAGATAGCTTTAATGATGTAAATAGCCAAGTAGTTGAAGTAGAAGGCATTCCAGAGATCACTGAAAATTTCAGAGAGGTCTTAAAGCAAGAAAGACAAAGGCTTGATAGTACCGCTGAGCTATCAGCCTTTCGACAGCAGTCAGACACATATGAGGGCTGAAACATTCACCTGGTGACTCCAACTCAATCCAGAGATTCCAGTGCTCACTGATCCATTCATGCACTAAAATAAAATGGTAGGGTATGTGGCAAACCTTATGTTTTGTGAAGTTTTAAAAGAAGTTAGAGATCAGTAAGTGGATATTGAAATTGATGAAGTATTTTTCATTACCGTGCTTCAATTTTGAGATCTCCAAAGTTTCCTCCTAAAGCTAAAACTGGTTTCTTTTAGTTGGTTGTTGAAAAAATTGAGAAGGATATTCAATATTTAAATGATCAGATCCAATCATATGAATTCCGAGATCCCAATAATTTCTTGGAAACTCTCCCTCCTTCAAAACAAGAAACAATAGAGCTACCCGTGGATGTCTGCATTGATAGTTTGCAGTTGGAGTTCTGCGTTGAGGAGTTCGGGCAGCAAATAGAGTTTGGTTTCTTTGATCCTATTGTAGTGTACATGGAATTTTTTTTCAGTTTGAATGATCGATCAAATTTCCTTTTACACAACCAAATTCATTATGTGCATGTATGGCTACCAGCTTTTCCAGTTGTGTCTTGGTTCAAGCACTTCCAAGTAGCATCCTTGTCATAGTTACTTGATTGGTTGATCTGGCATTACAGCGCTACTTGATATATCAATTTTCCAGCAAAGTAGGTTAGATTTGTACATAAATAAGCTGCCCGAGGGAACATTTCAGTTTTTGGTATTTCTTTATGTACAGGTTGCAGTATGTATATGTTTTTGGATTGGTATGAGTTGTTTTGGGTTTATAGTTTTTTGACCGTATTGCCCATTGGATGAGGCACTTGGTCTACGGTGTTCTTGACACCTCCAAGTAGCTACCATCCCTAATGGAGCTGATGTTAGTTCTAGTCTTCGCAGCCTGTCACTAGGGATCAAAATGAGCTCTTACTATGTCTAGTTTGGTTAGATGTTTTGCACATGATAATTATCACAAAACATGTCAGAAATGTGTCCATCAGAAGAAGCTCGGAAAAATATTTCTAACAGTATATCACACTCCCATAACCAGTTTTTGGATTAGAAGATATGATCGAAATGAATGAGTGATTCTTGGTTATGCATGTTTTGAGGTCAGTTGTTGCACACAATGACAAGTTTAGTACAAGATTAGTTTCTGAAATAATGGTAAGGAATTTTTAAAAAGTGAAAAAGGTTTTTGTCCATCACATACCAAAAACAAAAACCTCCTTCATTTTATGCACAGGTGTTACTATGTGGGAGATATGCAGTGATATTTGGAGCCTACATTAAAAGAAAGCAAATTTTTCATATTTTTTACTGTTTTAATCATTTTAGTGCGGTGCCATTTTACAACAGATGGAAAGTAATTTTAAAAAACCCAAGGACAATTCTGTTAATCACGAGCCATATAACAAAAACCTCATTTAGTTTATTCACAAGTATCATGAATTGGGATATGTGACTAGATCGTTACAGCTCATTTTCACAAATTTAAATTTTTAATGATTTTCTGTTTTAGAGATAATTTTGTGGCACTGATTATGAGCAAGTGGAAACGAATTTCCAAAATTTGAGAGAGGTTTTTCTCCAACATGGAGCTATCTAAAAAAACCTCTTTATGTTTTGTAAAAAGTGCTATGGTTTAGGAGATACGAGTTCATCTTCAACACCTATTTTCAGAAATTATGCCCAAGTTTAATGTAACTGATTCTATTTTGAAGAAAATGGTTGAGCTCGATTCCCTTAGTACAAGGATGAGAAAATGTATATATTTTATGAATTTCGTAGTGTAGGGGTGGATGGGCCCATATCTGATAGAGAAGTTCCATGACAATTGGATTGTGCAAGTAAGGACAATTGATGAAGAAGGTATCCCCTTACTAGTCAATGGATACAGATTGAATGAGTATAAAAGACCTATGTCAAGGGAAGAGTTCATCAGTACCATCACTAAGGAAGTGAATGTTCTTGGAAGTGTCTTAGCTTCCAGCTCAACAAATTCTTAAATATTGTTTTATTTTTGAAAAGATGAAAAAAAATGAAAAAGCAATAAGGGACTTACGTGAAAACCTCTATGAGGCACTTGAGGCCAAATTTTGGGATGAAAACCTCCTTGAGGTAGCCCAAGAGTATAAAAAAAGGGAAAAATAAAAATATCCCTAGGTGAAAACCTCCCTTGAGGTACCTAGGGAAGGAAAATAGGTTGAAAAAGCCCTTTGAGGTGACCTCTGTGTCTTTAAGAAAACAAGGAGAAAAATAATAATAATAACAAAATAATATGGCAGGGACCTCAAGCCCACCCACTAATAAAATTCTGTGATTTTTGCAAATTTTTAAAGGGAATAGAGGACACAAAGTTTAGAGGATAGCAAGCCAAGAACCACCCCATTCTTCCTTCATTCACTTCAGATCTCCCATTCCTACCATGTCTCCATCATCCATCCTCACTTCCAGGCATCAAAAACTAGTTTGGAGGCAATTTTCTGACTTTCACAAGATTTCCTGTATTTACTAGAGGGGTTTCCTGTAGTACTACACGATGTCCTCAAACTCTACAGGAATGAAATTCCAGTTGGGAAATGATGATGTAGGCCTATTATAAGTTGAAAGAGGAGACCATACACCTCAACACCTCTCACCCAACACCAATTCATGACCATACCACCCTCTGTGTCCATGAAAAACCACTCAAAAAAATAAAAAAATAAAAAATGATATACCAAAAAAAAAAGTCCAAGGGCCATGCCGTCATTGGCCTCACTCACCTACCACTCTATCTCCCCCATTAACATCCTTTCCACTCCTACATCACCACCCATTCCTCGTCCAAGTGAAAAAAAAAGAAAAAAAATGATGAAAAAAGCAACTACAGGGTTCATGTAGTAACTATAGGAAATCCCATAGCAACTTGTTCTCTCATAGCAGTAGCTCCCCATGCACTCTCCTTCAGTACCAAGGCAAGAAAATAGCTCCAACACCCTTACAAGCACTATGAATCCCATCCATAGCTTAGAAACCACAACAACAATACCAAGTAGATACACACAATGACAAAGAGGAAAACAACATCCACATGAAGAAATACACAGAAAATATGACCAAGGAAAAGCACGCACTTGAACAAAAAGCAGCATAGCAGAGCCATCCTCTAGCATGTAGCAACCAAGAAAAGGAAAGCACATGTATGGTACCTCATCTGAATTCTTCCCTAGGTATGATATAGTAAAAGTGTAGGAATATGAAAAATTTTATTTTATAAGCTAGAGGTGGCTAGTTAACTTGGCCACCTTAGCTCAAAAATAAAAGTGAACTCCTAGTCAGCCGAACATGTGGCAACATCACATCAAAGAGGAATGAGTTGAAAAGGTGGTTGAGTTAAGTTGTGGGAAAGTGGCTGATTATTATGAGGAGAGGCTGCATCATAGCTAACGGTGGGCCAACATTCCATAAGAGAAAATCCATTACACTACCATCCAATATATCGCTTTAAGGAATTGACCATAAAAATAAAATATTCTAAACTCTCATGCAACATTTGTTCATTTCAAAATCAGAGAGGACTAGGACCACCTTGGAGATCCATCGAGGAGGCAAACCTATTTCATCCACCCTACAAGAAACAACAGCTATAGGAAACAGTGGAAATTCATAGAGAACGCTAAAAGGAGGTGCATAGGGTCTAGCTACTCATAAATTCTCTTCATCCAAAGCATCACAGTGAAAGTTAGGTGGCCCATATCTACTATGCTTTGAATTGATAGCTAGGAACATAAAAATTTTGGTTTTTAAATGATTAGAGTGGAACTCGAAGTTTTTAAAGAATTGTGAATAGTTTGAAAGTTGTGTGGAGATAGGGAGAAATTACAACCATCCACCACCACCAGTCACCCTAATAACTAAATCTAAACCTACTAGACTCCTTACAATCAACCAATCAGAAAAGGAACATGACAGGAGGGTTTAACAAAAGTGAACCCATAGAGACATCCAAGATACAACTCCATCCCTTTGTCATAGTGTTGATGGTGCTGAACCCACCAACATGTCAGGGGATCTCCCTAGTAAGAAGTCCTAATTAGACCTCAGACCATTTGGTGTAGGAGTCCAATAGTGGATCGTACAATAATTCCTTGACCGTGATTTCACAAAAAGGCAAGTAAGATAACTCTGTTGGTAGCAAGGGTGTGACATCTGTAGTGCGTCAAGGAAGGTGCATGAGAGGTTCTAACACACAAGGGTTGAGATGAGTGCACCCCTTGGAAACCTGTAATAGTACTCATCTTGGAAGGGAACACACGAGCAAAGATATATCACAACATGGAAGGAAAGTTAGTGAGCAATCCAAAGTGATGGTTAAACCAACAACAGATTTCAGAAATATTCATACATACTTATACAGAATAGTCTATACATGCATGTGTAAGCAAACCAATACATATGTCATTTAGAGTAAACTAGATAGCATAGAATACAATACAACATATGCACGAAACATGTTGACTTTTATTATATAAAGAAGTGTAAGGTCTAGTCATAGAATACATCCATGTCCAACCACTAGTTCCAATAGTGGAATTTTACATCCACATCCACCTACTCCTCTAAATAGATGTACTAGATCTACGCAGTGGAGAAGCCAAGGCTCATTACAATACTGTCCAAGCTCTCTCCAAGATAGTATTATAGGAAGCTTGGCTCACCAAAATCCTTTATAATGAGTTATGAGGTTCTATTTATAGCAAAGGGTGGGGTGATCCTTGACATTCCCCTTTTGTGACAGTTCATCTACCCTCATTACTATTCATCTACTCTATGATTGTTATGTCCAACTAACTTCCACTTGACACAACATTACATTACAATGCACATGTGCCCATGCGAGACAAACTGGCTTGAGCAAGCCATGCAAGACGTCACTGACACTCGGTCTGTCATGGTGAGACCAACTCTTTGGCATGCTTGTGATGGTGAAGGTCATGAGATGATGTCAATTTTGGTCATCCGTGATGGTATTCACGCACCCCATGGTGACATCTTGCTGAATCAAACTCTTACCTCTGTTGCATCTGGGTGCATTGGTGTGGCTCCTTCATCCAACTCATCTGCTAGCATGTGCATGGTCTTCTTGGTGCAACCTAACTGGCAACACACTAATGCATAATGTCTTTGTTGATCTTCCATTGTGTGTTGGTGGTCACATGCATCAACTGTCAACTATGTGCTCAGCTCCAGTCGGACTTATTTCCTATCTTCACCTTGGTGAGTGTATTGAATGGGTTGGATCGCATGTGTGCGCACAATGACATGCATGCTGTTGAATCCCTTGTATGTGATCAACAACACTGCTCACCATGTCTACTCCATGGTAACTGCTATGATAGATCTATAACTTGTATGGGTGCAGTTTCATCCATGAGTGCATGTTGTGCCCCCTGTTGTTCCTGTTCCTGCTGAAACTCATGTTATTCCTTGAGTTTCTGCTTCAGCACATGCAACTTCTTCTTTGTTCCATTCTCTCTCTTCGTGAAATTACACCGTCACCTCATAGCTTGAGTCTCCAAAGATGCTTTCATTATCAATGGATTTACTTGAGCTTGCAACTTTGTTCCGCCTCCGTGTTGCCAACAAACTTCCTCTTGCATTTATTGCATTGAGAATGCTTCCTTCAACTACTGTTCATGATGTTGCTTATTGTGATGTTGCTACCATCATATCTTGATGTCCTTGTCTACGAACAACTTGATGTCTTCGTGGGTAGGCAAGTCCATAGAGACTTGATAGAATGCATCCCCAAGTGTGTTATGAATGATGTCTTCGACTCTGCTCTATGGGAAACCATTGTACTTATACTATTGAGGGACAGATGAACACCTAAGATACTTGGAAACATGGCAACACTCATGGCAACTAATCTATCAGTCGAAAACCAAAATGAACTTGAGAATTGACTTGTAACATACATGTGTGACTAATTATGAAGGTTGCGCAATTTCCATTGGGAGGTCGGAAGACTAATTGCCAAGACTATGCAAGGCCCAGTTTGGGCTATAGGGAGGCTGAATGTTTGTTGGAACTACATAGTCTAGTCTAGTTGTTGACTGCAAGAATTGTGCGATGTGCAATCTCAGTTGAATGGTTGTAGCCTCATTGACTACATTGCGTAATTTTTTGGGCCAGTAGTCACTATCCCTTAGAATTACACAATGCAATACTGGAGGACAGCCCTTGGGTAGAAATGCGCATTTCTTGAGAGGAAGATAGACCCCCCCCCCCCCTCTCAAGATTGTGCAATGTTGTCTTAGTGAGGTAGAGTCTGGGCCAAGGCTTCCCAGACTTACCGACGGGTAACTGAAAGCGAATGTGAATATGAATGCATGGCTATATTAAGTTTAATCATAATTGAATGATCATGCATGCAAACGTTGCATGAAAAATTTAGAAAATGGAACAACATGCATGTTGGTGAGGTGAGTCACCGAATCGGTGACCAGTCGTGAAAAATAGTTTCATGCATGCAACGTCAGTGAGATGTTAATGAAAAATGAAATGGTGATAGTAAAAGCTAGTATGTATCAAAATGACAACAAGCACTCACTAAAATCAAGAAGACAGTGATCATACGAAGCGAAACACAAAAAGCGCCAGAAATGCAACACAAGACATAGAAAGTGGGCTGACCCCAAAACAACTAAGTTGAATGTGTCAAAAACTCCTAGATGCGATGTGTGATGTTAGAGATATAAGGTTGATGTGAGGAATGAGCTTTGGAGCATCTGGTTGATCAGTTTTTATAAAATCAAGGTTGTGACATGCATGTCACAAATATAGGGAAAGCGACACTTGGTGGGAGGTTTCTGAAATGATCCTTGCATGTAACCTCCAACTACCAAAAATAGATCCCTAAAACAAGGGATTCCTTTGCATGCTTCCTTGGGAAAAGTAGCCCAAGCATGCAGGTCTATTTTTCTTGGTCCCGGATGGAACCAGTCAACTCAGCTACACATGTAAAAGGTTGCCCAACTACTAAGAGAAAATGCACATTTCTGGCTGGGAGATGTGCTAGCTTCTCAGAATATTTGTGCAATTTCTGGGCAAAGCATCTAACTGCTACCTAGATTTGTGCAAATTTTGGGCTGAGCAACCCAGCTAGGAAGGATTACACAATTTTCATGGTGAAGCTTGCTCAACAGAATTGCACAATTTTGGGGTCGAGCAGGCTGTTAGTCAAGATTGCATAATTTCTAGAGGGAAGGATGGTTGCCCTCCAAATTTGCAAAAATTCTTGAAGGAGTTTCTAAGATTGCTACTCGAACAAGTCTGGATGAATATGATGTGAGGGGAATGCATCAAGGTTTGATCGGTAGGATGTCTTTCTGCAAGACAATCATTGGAGCTTATGTACTTGACGAAGCAAGACATGTTGCTGTGAGGTTGGTAGGGAGGCCCCAAAACAAAGTTAAGGAAAAAATTTGGAGGGTGGTTGTAGCCACTACAATGCTTGGTGACACACTAGTACAAATCCAGCTCTCTAAATGGAACTTGTTCATGAAAAGCAAGTATAACACCTCCAAAAGTATTGTTTAGTTCTCAGTTCATCTTGGTTTCACAATAGCTTAATTGTAAGATGTAGCATCTGCCAATCTCTTGGTCGATTGACACACATTCCAAGCCAATTCAACACAGTTGTTTCGATTGGGATTGAGGGGTATATTGATGCACAAGCATTATAGTTGTCAGAGTCTTAGTTTCATCTATGTTGTTGCTCCGCTGCCAGCAGGCCTAGACAGTACCCCGACGGAGTCACATAGGAACACAAGCATGGATCTGTTTCCAGTGAGCCTCGTCAGTACCTCGACAGAGTTACTTGCATCACCTCTCTATATAGGAAGCCTTTCTCGTCTTTCACCTTATTCATTTTTCATTTTTTATCAATTTGTTTTTTTTTACTTCTTTTATTTTTTCTATTTTCATAACTATGCATAACACTTATTCATTTCAGAGGAAGAAGAGGGATCCAAACTTATTGAGAGCAGAAGAGGTTGTTCCAACAGAGAAGTAGTTTGTTATATATTTGACGTGTCTATTAAGGTTTCCCCCCTCACCTTACTATACTTGACTGAGTTAACAAAGATTAACCCAAAAACAACCATTTAGAGTAAGTGATACTAGTTAGCGTGCAAGCGTTGTGTTTTCACCAATGTTCACTTCGAACAGTACATATTTTTCCTTTGACGTATCATGGACCAAAAGTAACAAGTTCTTCATACAGAGGCAATATGACATATAACCAAGTAGTGATAGTTGTACAAGGCCTCTTGTACTTTACCTAGCTTGTTTCAAGAGTCATACATGGTTTCATGTGAAACTAACCTATGAAGAAAAAAAGTAAACGAACAACAAAGCAAAGGAAAAGCAAAAGCAAGAATGAAAGCAAAGCGAGTAAGCGAGAAAGCAAGTAGAAAAACAAACCAACAAAGCAAGTAAGCAAATCGACTAAAATAAATCACTACTTATACTCCTAAGCTAACGGTGCATGGGCCATCTCACGTAAAGTGATACTTCCAATGTAGCCACCGGTGCATTGGTTGACCCATGTTGGTGAAGACATGGTTTGTGAACGAGAGAGTTGTGTGAACCAGCAAACAAAAAATATGTAACAGTGAAGACAGACACACTCCGAGCTTACAAGTGACCATAGAACAAAGATGAGTGAGAGCGCATGACATGCACTCTATGGAGTAGCCATGGTGTTGTGTTACACTACATGCAGATGTTGAGTGTATGCATTCTCTTGATTGTGACATGCAAGCAAACGTGAGAGAGGTAGACCACTTGCGTTGTGCATGTGTGCTTGCTATGTAAGATTCCTCCAACGCAGGAGCGATGCGATCATGTTGTTCAAGTGGAGGAAGTGAAATCTGGGTGTTTGGTTGATCTTCAATGCAAAGAAGAGACTAATGAGGAGCCTTGAGAATTTCAACAATTTCTTGACTAGAATTGAAACCAACCTCAAGACAGCGAGGGCCTGACATAACCATCAACTTGGGCTAAAGTGCCTCAATAGCCTGCGGGGTTTCGACTTCTTTGACAGATAGATCATCGTAGACCAGTGTCTTAGAAAGATTAAAAATGATTGAATCAACATCGTGATCAGATGAGGAAGTGGATAGATCACAACAACCAAGATCAGAAAATTCAGGATGTTTGTCGGAATCCTCATGATTTGATGAATCGGGCAGAGGGGTAGATGAAAAGTGAACAAACTCATCCTCTATGTTTCCAAAAAAGATAGATGAAAGATCAAGTGGATTTTCAATGAGAAACTTATCCTCTCTGTTGTCTAATGACAGACCAACATTCAGTGTGTCCTACGAGTGATTAACGATGGGTGCATCTGTGGATGGAGATACACATATGAAATCATTGATGGAATGTTCACCAAAAATGTCAAGAAAGAATGGAGGAGGCTCGGATGGAAGGGAGTCATCCTTCACTGAGTGTTGATGCTCAAGCTCCCACTCATAATATTCATGAATGATAGCACATTTTTTTGTGCAACACAAACTCCATTAGTGGCTTGTTCCTCATTCACAACAAGTGAAAAGCCTGGAATGGAAGAACACAAGAAAATATCATCCAGAAGAATAGCCAAGTTTGAAGACTGAGGTTGTGGAACAGAATGCATATTATAACTTGAAGGACTCACAACCAAATCTATGTGAAAATTAAGTGAAGTGATGTTGGGAGGATGTGAAAGCTGAACAAGTGTGTGAGAATGATCCTCAACATTACTCGGCAATTATGGAGCTGTTTGATAAGGGGATGGAGGACAGTCAGTCATGACAGTGACTGCATCTAGCTGAGATTGCATAGCTCCGTCAGTGAAGAATGTTGAGTGAGGCTTGATATCAAACTTCTTCTTGGGACAAGCAGATTTATTGATGCAATACTTGAATCCATCCCAAAGGTAGAGGAATTTCATCTGGCTCCTCGAAGCTTGAAACTGCAAGTCATGGAAGTGCTGCCAAAAATCCATGATCAATTCATGTGGAGCCTTTCGTTGCTATAGCAGTTTTTCGTCAAGATGGTGTGGATCAAAATGATAGAAAGTGTCTTCAATGAGATCAGAGAAGTGCTCAAGTGAGTGCACGCTGTTAGCTGGTAGGCTAAAAAACCATTGAAGTGGAGATTCGCGAAGTGTGTATGCAAGCAGCAAGATGGACTGTTCATCAGAACACACATCTTCCTCATGAAGCATGGAAGGAAAGTCATGTAAGTACTCAGGCGAGGCCGCTTCACCTTCACCATCATACATGTAAGTGGAAAAGTGATCGAAAAACTTCCTAGTGATGGTGACATCTTCATGATTCGAAAAGCATCACAGAGGGAGAAGAGTGCAAGAATCCATGAAAGATATGCAAGGTTCAAAACCAGATGGGAGGACACAACTTGTCATCTAGCCCTCCTTCTGGTGCCAAAAATGTTGATGTGCTAGACCCACCAACATGTCAGGGGATCTCATCGGTAAGAAGTCCCAATTAGACCTCAAACCGTTTGGTGTAGGAGTCCCAGCAATCGGTCATACGGTAATGCCTTGACCACAATTTGGCACAGAGGCAAGTAAGATAACTCTATTGGTAGCATGGGTGTGATAGCTGCAGTGAGTCAAGGAAGGTGCATGAGATGTTCTAACACATGGGGGTTGAGATGAGTGTGCCCCTTGGAAACCTGTAATAGTACTATGCTTTGAAGGAAACGCATGAGCAAAGATACATCACAACATGGAAGGAAAGTTAGCAAGCAATCCAAAGTGATGGTTAGACCAACAATAGATTTCAGAAAGATTCATACATACTTATACAAAATAGCCTATACATGCATGTGTAATAAAACCAATACATATATCATTCAGAGTAAACCAGATAGCATAGATTACAATACAACATATGCATGAAACGTGTTGGCTGTTATTATATAAAGAAGTGTAAGTTCCATTCATACAATACATCCATGTCCAACAACTAGTTCCAATAGTGGAACGTTACAACCACATCTCCTTTTCCTCCAAAGAGATGTACTAGCTCTGTGCAGTGGAGAAGCCAAGGCTCATTACAATACTATCCAAGCTCTCTCTAAGATAGTCTTATGGGAAGCCTGGCTGACCAAAATCCTTTACAATGAGTTATGAGGTTCTATTTATAGCAAAGGGTGGGGTGACCCTTGACATTCCCCTTTGTGACAGTTCATCTACCCTCATGAATCTTCATCTACTCTATGACTATTACATCCAACTATTAACACTTTAACTTCCACTTGACACAACGTTACATTACAATGCACATGTGCCCATGTGAGACAACTGGCTTGAGCAAGCCATGCAAGACATCACTAACACTCGGTCCGTTGTGGTGAGACCAACTCTTTGACATGCTTGTGATGGTGAAGGTGGTGAGATGATGCCAAGCTTGGTCATCTGTGATGGTGTGCATGCACCACATGGTAACATCTTGTTGAAGAGAACCCATGCCTCCATTGCATTCGGGTGCATTGGTGTGGCTCCTTCCTCCAACTCTTCTACTAGCATGAGCATGGTCTTCCTGGTGCAATTGAACTGGCAACAAACTAATGCATAGTTTCCATGCTGGTCTTCTAGTGTGTGCTGGTGGTCATGCGCATCAACTATCAACTACATGCTTAGCTCCAGTCGGACTTGCTTCTTGTCTTCGCCTTGGTGAGTGTGCTGAATGAGTTGGATCTCATGTGTGCACACAATGACATGCATGCTGCTGAATCCCTTGCATGTGATCAACAACACTTTTCACCATGTCTTCTCCATGCTAGCTGCTAGGATAGATCTATAACTTGTACGGGTGCAATTTCATCCATGAGTGCATTTTGCGCCCCTTGCTATTCCTATTCCTGCTGCAACTTATTCGCTTGACTATGCAGCTCATGTTCTTCCTTGAGTTGCTGCTTCAACACATGCAACTCCTTCTTTGTTCCATTCTCTATCTTTTTGTGATCACGTCATTGCTCGATAACTTGAGTCTCCAAAGCTGCTTTCATCATCAATGGATATGCTTAAGCTTGCAACTTTGTACCGCCTCTGTGTTGTCAACAACCTTCATCTTGCATTTGTTGCATCTGGAATGCTGCCTTAAGCTTTTATTCATGATATTTCTCTTTGTGATTCTTCTACCATCATATCTTGATGATATTGTCTACAAACAACTTGATGTCTTCCTGGGTAGGCAAGTCCATAGACACTTGATCGACTACATCCCCAAGTGTGCTCTGAACGGTTTCTTCGACTCTGCTCTCTAGCAAACCATTGTACCTGTACTGTTGAGAGATAGATGAATACCTGTGATACTCGGAGACATGGAAACACTCATGGCAAGTAATCTGTTAGTTGAAAACCAAAATTAACTTGAGAAATGACTTGCAACATACCTTTGTGACTGATCATGAAGGTTGCTCGATTTACGTTGGGAGGTCAGGAGACTAACTACTAAGAATGCACAAGGCCTAGTTTGGGCTACTAGGAGGCTGACTGACTGTTGGAACTGCACAATGCATAGTCCATTCTGGCTACTGCGCGATGCGCAATCTCAGCTGGAAATCGTTGTAGGCTCATTGACTTCCTTGTGCAATTTTCTAGGTCACCAGTCACTATCCCTTAGAATTGCCCAATGCAATACTCGAGGATAGTCACTAGGAAGAAATGTGCATTTCCTGAGAGGAAGACAGAGCCTTCCCTCTTAGCATTGTGCAATTATGTCTTGGTGAGGTAAAGTCTGGGCCAAGGAAGCCCAGACTTGCCAACGGGCAATTGAAAGTGAATGTGAATGCGAATGCATGGAAATATTGAGTGTAAGCATAAGTGAATGATAATGCATGCAAATGGTGAATGACAGATTCAGAAAATGGAATAACATGCACGTTGGTGAGGCGAGTCACCAGATCGGCGACTGGTCTTGAAAAATAGTTTCATGCATGCGACAATAGTGAGATGTTAGTGAAAACTAAAATGGTGTGATAAAAGCTAGTATGTATCAAATTAACATCAAGCACTTACTAAAATCAAGCAGATAGTGCTCATACGAAGAAAAACAAAAAAAGTGCCAAAAATGCAACACAAGACATGGAAAGTGGGCTTACCCCAAAACAGTTGAGTTGAATGTTTCGACAACTCCTAGATGTGATATTGGATGTCAAAGTTGCAAGGTTTATGTGAATAATGCGCTATGTAGTATCCGGTTGATGAGTTTTTATAAAATCGAGGTTGTGATGCTCATGCCACAAATCTAAGGAAAGAGACACTTGGTGGGAGGTTTCTGAAATGATCCTCACATGTAATCCTGAAACAAGGGATGCCTTTGCATGTTGCCTTGGGAGAAGTAGCCCATGCATGCAAGTATGTTTTTCTCGGTCCCAAAGGGAACCAATCAACTTAGTTGCACATGCAAGGGGCTTCTTAATTGCTAGGAGAAAATGCGCATTTCTGGCTAGGAGTTGGGTTGGCAACTCAGAAGATTTGAGCAATTTCTGGGCAGAGCAGCTGACTGCTACCCATATTTGCACAAATTTTGGGTTGAGCAGCCTAGCTGTGAAGGATTTCGCAATTTTCTGGGTGAAGCTTGCTCAGTAGAATTATGCAATTCTATGGCCCAACAGGTTGCTAGTCAGGATTGCACAATTTCTAGAGGGAACATTGGTTTCCCTCTATATTTGCACAAATTCGTGAAGGAGCTACTTAGCCTACTGCTGGACCAAGTCTAGATGAACAACCTATGAGGGGAATGCATCAAGGTTTGATCAACAGGCTATCTTTCTGCAAGAAAATCACTAGAGCTTGTGTACTTGATGAAGCAAGACATACTGCTGTGAGGTTGGTAGGGAGGCTCCAAAATGAATCTAAGGAAATTTTTTTGAGGGTGGTTGTAGTCGTTAAAATAGCTATAAATATTCAGAAGACATAACTAGTTGGGATTCTTTGAGCTACTCAGAGGCTATGATGATGTAGCTCACGAGTTTTACATGGCACTTAACCCTCATGCTAGGATTAGTGCTACCATGGTGGTAAGAGGATTTTCAATTACAATTACTCCTGAAGTAATTAGTAGAATCACTAAACTTCCTCAAGGGATGCGATGGATAAAGGAGGATAAGGCTGCAAGAACTTTTGCAAAGAAAAACTTCTTCTTAAGGGATGAAGAGCTAATTAAGGATAAAAATGGGATAATAAGGGAAAGCTTTCCCTACCCTTGGAATGAGGTAAGATATCATATTCTCAAATATATCTCTTGTGAAGGGAGGCTCCATATAGTCTATGGATATCAATTTAGGCTCCTCCATGAGTTGAGATTTGGAGAGGGGATACCCAATGGAAAGATACTCAATATACCCTACTTCTTACTACAATCAATAATAGACATGAGATTAAAAGTCCAAGAGAGAAAACATCATCAATTAGCACACCATGGACTTATTAATCTAATACTATAGGATGCCTTGAGCCAACTCAGAATCCCCATTCAATGGTCCACTTTCAGAGACATGGACAAAGAGGTTGGGATTAATATACAAGCCCTTGAATATGATAGGGACAATACATCTTGTGCTAAAGAGGAGGAAGAAGTACAACCTGAAGATGAACAAGAATAATACGAAGAGGAAGAAGAATAACTAGAGGAAGAAGAGGATGTAGAAACAAAGAAAACAGAGGAAGAAGAAGCAAAAGAATAAGGAGAAGAGGAGAAAGGTAAAGAGAAAGAACATAAGGAAGAAGCAATCCCTAAGGAACACACCAAGGAAGGGGAGGAATCTCCAAGGTTGACTCCTGAACCAAATGAGAGGGAGGCAACTACTGTCTTGACTACCCTAAGAACACATGTCAAATCAAAATGGAAGAGATAGAGGCAGACTCCCTATATTTCAAAAGAAGGAAGAGCACTAGGATCAAACAAGGGAAACCACAGACACCCACCAGGACTACAATCATTATTGGGGACTCACCAAAAGAGCAAGAAAAGTTATTTTCCCTGAAAATAAAAGGTGAAGAGGGCACATCAAAATAGGCTTCCCCAAAGTCTCCCATAACCTATGTTAGGAGACCTGTCACCAGGTAAGAATCAGCAAAGAAAAACAAGGCACCTTTGACCCCATTTCAAAAACGAAAATTCCTCCTACATGAAACTCAGATAGCCCTACAGGAAACTTTGTCCGCACTATAAGAAACACATAAAAAGCAACAGAAAGGACAACAAGGATAGAGGAAAGTCAAGGAAGTAGCAACACAAGTGTAGGAGGAGGCATATTCTCCAAAGACATCTAAGGGAGAATCCCAAGAGCTACAGGAACATATCCCACAACCCAATCTGAGTTCTTATTATTGATTCATTGAGAGAGGCAGAGTAATACAATAGAAATTTTCCATCCCTCTCTTCTTTGAGATTGAGAAGGAGAGAGGAAGGACACACCATTGGATGCAAATTTCTAAATCAAAGAATGTAGACGATGTGAGCCATATGGAAGAGAAACTACTATACATGGGTAGATAATTGAGTAGGAAAGAATTATGAGATCTCAACAAGAGGTAGAAAGCACATGGATAAGGAGGCAAGTATAGGAGAAAGATAGCCAATTGGCCACCATGGAAAACCTATCCATGGAGGCACTCCAGTACAGGATGCCACCAAAGTCATATGCCTTGTACCTCAAAGATCAATGGTTGCAATTTTAGATAAAGACACTAGCAAAATGAGGGACTATGCCTTTCCAAGAGTATAGGAAGTTCATTGAGCTATGTGACCAAAGCACCTTAGAGGATAAGGCCAAGATATTTGAATTCCACTTGCATAACTTGGCCTTAAAAGACTTGAATGTGTGGGACACCAATGCAAAGTTGGGGGACTTACAACTAATGGCCCTTGCATCATGGATGAGTCATGAGGAGGCCAAGGCTAAGGAGGTGAAGAGGATGTTGGAAAGAGAAGAAAAATATCCCCTTTACATAAGAGAACAATAGATCAATTCTATTGCTATCATTAGCACCCACAACATCATCGCCAATGATCCCCCAGCTTGCAACAAGATACCTAGATACACAAGAGCAAGCATACACACATTTTGAGGACACCTTGTGATTGCTAGGGGATGAAATCTAGCAAGTAGGCCAGAGTAGATCGGGAATCCTACCATACAACCTAAGGATCAGGGAGTATCATTCCCCTGAAATAATGAGAGATGCACTAGAAAGGACCCCACTGTATAAGAAGGCACTACAAAGACTCAAAATCAACTGGATTGGTTTGAAAATCAGTCCACCCTTGTGATTGGGTATGCTATAAGGCAGAAAGTAGGAAGAGGAAATAAAGGAGTGGGAGGAAATAGAGAATCATGCATGATTTTATCCATAAGATGAAACTCAATCAATAGAAGTCTAGGATGTTAGAGAGGCAACAAGAGCTATGCAAGACATGGACATAGACTAAGTTGCTCAGAGGATGTGAAACACTTTCAGTAAGGGGGTGATGATAAGGCTCATAAATAGGTAAATTATATGGGCCTTAATGCCACTTTCCAGCCTATTAAAATCAACTTTCCTCAAATTTGTTTACATATTTTATTATAACGTTCTTAGTGAGAAGGGTAAAGTTAAGATGTTATGTCATGTGGCCTAATGTACATTAATTATAGGATTTGGAGAAATATTTGGCTAATTTAAGTGTAGGAACTCAAAGTAGACAAGCAAGAGGGATTTTAGCAGATTATATCTCCCTCCTTAACTCCTCAATCACTCTAATATTCCTCCAACAAATCTCATCAGCTTAGAGTTACAAGCAGCCAAGCCAGTGATAGTTGAAGACAAGTTAACCTTGAGTTTGGGATCCAAGCCTCCCTAATTTTAAGGAAGTTGTTGGTAGCTTCAGTTGTATAAATAAGAAGGCCTAGGGCCTCATTAGGATTTGATTATTTTTTGTGGCCAAGTGGAAATTTTGAACTCAGGGTATTCTGACTATTATTTTCATGTTATTTTTGACATTTTGGTGATAATGAAAAGGGTTTCTTTGATCCAGCACTGAGTTGACTCAAAGGGCTGAAGCTCTTGGGTTAGGGACCAACCCTAGCAGCAGAGGTTCCTCTTCTTTTTTTACATGTATCCTTATATTAGAATCATAGATTAGTGTTGGCTTGAGGGGTCCTGACCCAGGCTCAGCGTTAATTAGCCAAACAAATCCCGACACTACTGGCCCTTTCGGTATCAGCCCATTCAGTGCAGACTGAAGTCTCATCTGAAGTAGTATGGGGTGATGCTGGAACCAATTTTCCACACCCTGAGATGGTTGTGATGTCATTTGATTCCCTCTATCCCTACCTTCACGTAGGTCGCTTTGCTCTAGGGCTTGCAAGATGAGCCCTTTTTCCTGTCCTTCAATACCTCTGCGAAAGGGTATGATCGACCTTCGCGCAACCCTATCCTGTTGCTCAGGTACTTTCACGCTACTATGGCAGCACACCATGCAGATTCCTGAATTAGTCTAAGTGATTTTCTTATCTTATCAAATAATTAAATTTAACACCATGTAAACAAATATCCTTGATCGCATTCAATTATCTAATGTATTCATATTCATTCACGCATCATATAAGCATAATAAAGGAAACTCATACATAACATATCAAGATGCAATAATAGAACAAAGACACAAAAGTTGTAGAATATATTTCTTTATTAATATCTTCCAAGTGTTTACAGACTCTGCCCACCCTACACACACAACTGCAGGGGTCCGTGGACTCAGCTATGGAATTCTACCCTAGGCCTCTGTGCACTTAGCTGCAGAGCCTCTACCTATGCTACAACCCAAGACTTATACATCTTGCTCTAGAGCTATGAATCTATTACATGTTGTGTCTCTCTAAACCTACTTAGAGCTTAGCTCTTTTTATACAATCCCATGGTCCGCAAACCATGGGTAGAACTCTTACAGCCAACTTTACTTCACAAAACTAAGGGCTGACTACCATTTTTGGAACATAACACCTTCACACTCTGCGACCAAAAAATGCAGAGACTTTACTATTTTATTACAAATTTTATTCGAACATGGGCTTTAAGCCCCAAAACAGCCTTTGGGGGATCCCGCTCCCAATAGGCCCCCAACACAAACATCGTGACTCACCCTCAAGTCACTAGATAGGTCTTGAGATTTTTGTGTGAAGCCCATCTAGCTCAACCTGTATGTCTGCTACCTCCATTGTGCACTGAGCTACTACCTGCTTCTCATCTTCCACTGTCTTCTTAGTCACTACTCCTGCACTATCAGCCAGAAGCTCTTTTTGTGTTGCTTGAAAAGTTGCGAGCTTACCTTCAATATTTTTTGTGACTGCGTAAGCTTCCTCCAGCTAGGGCTTTAGTCACGCCCTCAACACTGCTTCCTTGTGCGGCGCTGCATCCACTTGCTCCTTCAACTGCTTGGCCTCCTACAGCTTGGCTAACCTCTATGTCAGCACGACGATTTTCATTGTTCCCTTAACTTCATCATAGCACTGTTATAGCTTGTGCGCTTCCATCTCTATCCTTTGTACATTTGGGTCCTCCTGTAAGCTTGTCAGGACCTCAAATGATCTCTTGAACAACTGTGTGTAGTTTTCTACTACACTTTCCACCACTGGGACTACCTCTGTGAAAGTGGTCGCCCACTACTCCTTTACTTCTGATGGTGTTGAAGGCTGGGCCCTCAACTGGATCTCTATAATATGTAGGTTCAACTCCAACTGAACCCGCCATCTCAGTCTGAGTGTCACGCATCCCTGTGGCCAATTTGTGGATGTGTACCCCGACTGGCTCATCCTCTTGAATGGCCAACTCTGGGATGATTTGCAGGATCTTCTTTCTCTGGTTGGTTGCCTTGGTCTCAACAGTGATGGTAGCATTTCTCTGTAGGGCCATCTGTTCATTGTTGATCCATTGTTCACTAATCACCTAGAGGGCGCGATGCTCTCGGGCCCTCATTTTTGCAATTACTCCATCCTGCAAGAGGTGGAGTTCTTCATGTAGAAGTGTTGCCAGCTTCAGCCCAACTCCCTTCAAGACACTGACAGTGGACTTTTTAGCCTCATTGTCCATGGTTAGTGCTCCATCCAGTAACATTATCACACTGTAAGCCTTCGTGTGCAGCATATCGATAGCTTCTAAAGTGCTAATGACCAAGTTGGTAGACACCATACTAGCCTATGACATGTGGGTCTGCAACTTCTACAACCCGGTCTAGATAGCCCCTAGTGTTATAGACATTTTTGTGCCCTACAACTCCAAGCATGAAATGTCCATAAACCAAGGGCTCCTAAGTCCCTAAAAGTGTTGTTCTAACCCCTAAAGGAACAAGGTCAACAGATTACAGCTTCTCCCAGAAGTTCTCCACCAGAAACTGCTCAGAATAAGTCAAAACAGGATCATTTCAGCTGCTCCATTGGCTAGGTGCGTTGCATTGCACATAAATACACTGTGAGGGTGCTTTGCATTTCAAAAGTCCCTTCGTTGGGGTGCGATGGGCGAGAAATGACAAATTGCAGTGTCATTCCGCGAGGTGGAGAGACAATGGAAGCTTCCAAAATCTTCTCCTGTGACACTTGCCTCACTGAATTCGACCAAGGATGAGTAAGAGGCCTTCAGTCTCCAAGTGGAAGCAAGAACTGACAGAGAGAAGACACTAATCAAATCACAAGCTGACTCATCCTCCTTACACATATCTATATATGGATCCCTCATCTCAGATATCCAGAGGCTGGAATTTTGCATATTGTAAGGAATTGCTGTTGGTTTTTGAGACAAACATCAGAGTATTGGGTGATCTATGCTTTGTTTGAGGTGAAGAGGGGCTTCTTTGCTGGGAGGTTGATGCTGGGTCAGGAATCACTGGTTGTAACTCCTCCTGTATCTTTTCTTGTTTATCAATAAAAACTATTTGAGTTTTTCCTCCATGCTTTTGTATCATTGATGCTTGTTACATTTGTATGGTTAACTTAAATATGATCCTAAGTTGTTTATGAATATAGATCCATGTCTTTGTATAGTGTTCTTCTTCTGTGATCTTATAGGTACTTTGTGAAGCTGGGCAAGTAAGGGAGCAGGTAGCTGGAGACTGTCAAAGAAGAGAGGGATTGGATCAAAGGATTAGCGCAAGACACAGGTTGGTTCTTTCTATTCCTCTCTATCTATAGTTCATAAAGGAAATACAAAAGTAGTTTTTCTCTGTTTGTTTCTAAGGCAGCTGTCACACCTTAGTGGGATAGAGCAGTTCTAAATAGACACTTTTCCCTGTAACAAAATGGCGACTCCACTGGGGAATGTCTAATTAGTTTGTTTGTGTATTTCTTTGTTGTTTGTTTCATAAACTTATAAGTAGCATTCGAACTGCATTTGCCATAACGAATGCAAAGTAGACATCTTCTACTTCAATCCATTCACTAGATCTATTTATGATTTGAATAGCTGATTCACAAACTATCTGATTGCCCTTGTGATAGCTCTTAGATCCTCCTTAGATCTACCCCTGATTGTTGAATTACTGATTGCTTTTACTCGGCCAAAAACCAAAGACTGAACTGCAAACTGTGACCCAGAACCCGGACAGATTCTCATTTCTGCCCAGCGCAGGTACTGTTAAGAGATCCTGAACTTCAGCGCACTTCCCAAAAGGGCAACCTGCGCTGCATTTCAGTTTCTCTGTCTTACAGGTGCGCTGATCAGACTAGCCCTGTGCAGCTGTGGTTCTTGTGTTTCATTCTTTCCAGTTTTGTCTCTGAATTTTGCTGCCTGTGATCAGTATATGTCTGTTTGAAACCCCTTTTCCTTGTTTTTATTCTGCCTCCTTTGTACAAAAGAACTCTAGATGTTTTTGTGTGTTTGTTGAGTCATTTACAGCTTTCCATTGCAAAAGTAGAATAGTCGTATTGTCGTCCTTTGATTTGGATCTGTCACAAGTGTCGATTTCGATCATAGGAGAAAGTTTGATTGCTGTTGATGATTGATTATACTGTTACTATTGCCTTTGGTCTGAATTTGTGATTTTCTAGTGTCAAGAACAAGTGTCCATTTCAAAATCGCAAGGTGTCGTAATAATGTCTGTTTTTGATTTCGAAAAAGAGCTTGTTTATATTTGTCGCTTGAAAAGAAATTCAGATTTGTACATCAACTTTCTTTTTAGCATCAATACTAAGAAATTCGAAAACAAATACATGCATGTGTGTTTGCATATAGACAGTCTGTTTGGCTTGATTTAGGAAAGTGCATTTACAGTGTGCTCTTTGCTCTTTGTGAAAAGATTGTGTCTTTCTTTTCCTCTAGTAGCTAGGATTTTCATTGCACAAAAGAGATAAAAGTTTGTTTATCATCTTTAGATTGCATTTTAGGAATTACATCTACATCTCGTGGTGAACCCAAAAGGCAAAATTCATAAGCAAGATCAACTTAAAATAAATTCAATGAATCTAACAATGCTTTGGAACTTAACGCACAACATTTAGAGGTCTAGGCTAGAGACGTATTCCGGCGTCGTAAAGCCTGGTAACTGTTGTCCTCACTGATGGGTTGGGTGATTCCTCCACTTTGAGACGATAAGTGCCAGTACGGACTTGTGCTCCCACGTACCGTCCAGTATATTTTGGGAGACCCCTATAGGTTTAAATACTTTATCCATAGGAAGCTGTGTCTGCCGCCCTATCGATCGCAATGCATTGAACACAGCATTCGGGAAGATTGACTGCCGTACCGTAAAAAGTATTCTGCAGTTTTGCGATTGGTTTGGTACTCCCTCTACCTAGATCTCCAGAGCAGTCCCTTTCGTTCCTTTTCAGACTCAACGAAAAAGGTCCATCTGAGCACTTGTCACTTCAGGCTCATTAAAAATCGAAGGAGACTAGAGTCATCTTTTGTTTTTTCTCGACTCTTAAAAACTGAAAAAACAAGTTGTGTCAAAGCGTCTAAAATTTATTTTAAACGGAATATTCTACCCTTTCCTACGTTGATCTTGGGTTGAGAAAATGGAGTCTACCAACCAAGGAATTCCCCTTGGAGGAAATCCTAGTCCCTTCTCCTCTTGGGGAGATGTTGGTGCACCCCATATGGCCACATTGTCGCTTCCAGGACTAACAATTGGTTTGCCTGGATGGCTCTTCTTGACCTCTGTCGTTCAGAACACCACTATTCCTGAACAATCGAATCAGCAATTAGACGAATCCAGAGCTACCCACCAACCTTCTACTTCCTCTAATTCTTCCTCTCCTCCTTCCTCTTCGCTTGTCAGGGCTGGTAAAGCCAAAAGTCAAGTTCCTAAGGAGAAGAAGGAAAAGAAGAAGAAAGAGAAGAAGAAGAAGGAGCCAAAAGCGAATGGGGGCAAACGAGTGTCGCCTAACGAAAATCCACACACTGCATCGACCAGGCCTAAATCGCCATGCGTCATTTGCAAAGGAGACCACTTTCACAGAGATTGTCCTTGCATCCCTCAGATCTTAAGGGACTGGTCTCCTCGTTTGCACAACCTTGTGTCGTCAACCTCTAATGATCATGTTGAAAACACACCGTCGACTAGTGAAAGTGAAGCCCCAGGACAAAAAGGAAACTATAGATTTCCTTGTAAACTGTGTGAAGGCGATCATGCCGTTCACCGTTATCCCTTCTTAGACGAAGCTAAAAGAGTTTTGGATGATCGTCCGGTTTCACCGTTACGACTTCCTCCTGGATATAAAAAACTCTTGCCAAGTCCGTCACTAGTCGAAAATCCGACTGACCCGCTCAGGTGGTCGACCGAAGCATCTATCATTGAAGATGAAGCATCTGAATCCATACCAGAAAAAAGTCAAAAGGTCGAGGCGGCAGTTGACCCGGTCTTGCCTTCAGAGGTTCCATCTTCAGATGATACAATCACTGAAGAGAACAAGGATGACACCGTCCAAATTCTTTTCATAAGCACCGACTCCAACAAACATGGGGGCAATTTACCCGTTCCTTTACCGCAGGAAGGAAGTTCGTCAGAGTCGTACCCAGCCGTCTATTCGGTCCCACCTCCAAGCAACCTAGTTGTCTCCTTCGACTGGAATCAACTACGCAGACCCTGTTTACCAGCTAGTGTACCATTCCGAATTATCGTTCAAATATATAGAATGGTTATGGCTGGTACCATCATAGATGAGGGGGCTTCTGTGAGTATCCTTTCCTCAACTGCTTGGAAAGTGCTTGGTTCGCCACCGCTTTTGCCTGAGATGAGAAATCTGACAGGCTTTGATAAAGGAACCAGTTGACCGTTACGGATCCTTCCCGATGTACCCATAACATTGAGAGGGAAAACCGTTCACATGAATGTAATGGTAGTTCAAGGACCCCTGGATTATAATCTACTCCTTGGACGAGACTATATTTATTGCATGGGAGCAATTGTCTCCTCACTCTTTAGAGTAATGTTTTTTCCGCACGAAGGAAGAGTGGTCAAGCTCATGGACCAGCTTTCATTCCCCGGATCATACAGAGAAAATAGTCATATACCATCCCTGAATGGTCTTTTCATGCAAGAAATGTCTCAATCTCCAGTCTGTCCTCCCGATGAGCACGAGTGATTCGGAGGGATATGACTGAAACCCAGGGGGCATGCACCCTGGTCTGCTTCGGCAGGAAAACTTCGAGTATAGGGTAGGTTTCCGCGGGAGAATATGAATAGTCTGTACCCCCGTCCGTGATTGGAAGAGGGGGTTATTCTAGAACAAGATTCTCTTGTCAAAGTTATGTGAGTTGGCGAGCACCGCCACTCACCTTTGTTTATCTCGGTAGACATCGCCGAAGAAGTGTTTTGTTTGCGCTGTGAATAGAACAATCTTTGGGTAACCTGTAAGAGGTAGGCCTCTCTCGGTAAAGCAAATGTTTTATCGGAAAGAATTAAGGGTAACCTTGAAACTCTATTTTATACCTGGGGGCATGCAAACCTTTTGGAGTGCAAGCAAAGAGTGATCATTTATCTGTTTTTTGGATTGGTCTTTTCCTAACTTGCATAAAGAAAGGATGTGGGGAAAAACTCTAAAAATTGCCATTTTATATGAGACATTCTTATCACACGACTGGATTGATCGAGCAGTGTTACCGCAAGGTTCAAGCTCGTTAAAAAATAAACCCGCATCGAGCAGTTTTAGCGCATAGTTCAAGCTCGTTAAAAAATAAACATAAGACATGAGCAAATGTTTCCACCCGCGTTTAAGCTCGTTAAAAAATGAACTATTCCCTGGTAAATAACCACCGTGAATGTAGTACTTCAGCCATTAAAGCCTTGGTCGTGTTTGCACCGTCACCTCCACTTTTTCATTGGCCGATCATTCACCTCCATTTGATTTTTTACCCATTTTGAGGAACAGCTGCGAAGAGTGATTTCATTAGCCATCCTTGTGACACTGCCGTGATTGGAAAATTCCAAACCTTACCTGGAATCAACTGCTACCCGTTTTATCACTCGTTCCTCAAAAGACGAGTCTCCTTTAAGCTCTTTTCAACTGACTCGTAAAATATGAAAAGATTGCCGAGTCCTTGGCCTTCCAGCTCGTTAAAGGGACGGGAAGTGCTATCCCTCATCTAGATTTTAATCTTTTTGGACCTGAGGGATTATTGCTCAAAAAGATCGAGCACTTGTTTTGTTCGGCTCGTTAAAACTATCGAAAATTCATCCCTTCTATATTGTTTTATACTTTTTCGAACTTAAGAGATTAAATGACGAAAAAGGAATTTTGGAGTTACCTTTACGTTCCTTTTCAGACTCTCTAGAATTGAAAAGGATCGAGTTATCTTTGTCGTTAAACTCGTTAAAAAGATTAATAGCGACAAACTTGTCTTTAGACGAGAATGAGTTTCACTATCGCTAGGCTCGTTAAAACATAGCGATGGGTTTGCCCGAAGGGAAAATTATAGAACAAGCATATGTTATCCTCCTCAACTTGACAAAAATAAAGAGGTACTGGTCAGCAATGACTGGGGAAAATTGGGAAGAAAACTCAAAGAATCTTTATTGGTAGCAAGTTGCTCTTGAACATGACACTTCCACTCCGTGTCCGAGTCGGGTTGGGTTGTTTCATTCACTGGTCACATCGCCATGGTTACGCCATACCATCCACATTTGGGGTTAATGATACCAATCCATCACATCAGTGTCGCCGATATGTTAAAGAGAAGTCATCCAGAGAATTCATCTGTGTCCCACCCACTACCATACATTATACTCCATTCTTTCATGACCGCCACCCTGAACATTATATCATCAGATCGTTTTCACCTCCATCAAAATCATTTGCTCCGTTCCGTGTCATTGATGTGGGATTCATTAAGGCCCTCCTATGACGGATCACTTCTTGTCGACATCAGCTCATTATCCAAGAAGTTGATCTAGGAACACCCCATTCAGTACTTTGAATCTTGCATGCCTCAATGGCAAGTTTCTCACTTCCGGCGACAGGTTTACATCAATGACCTTCGACCGAAAGAATTTGCATGGTGTTCGACGCCAAGTCCTTTATTCAGACCACGTGGATTGTACTGCAGTACCTTGAGGATCATTATCATTATCGGTGATTCCTCTCGTGCTTGTTAACATTTTACATGATTGACTGGTAATCAAGCGATGTCTTTCCATGTTCGACTTCAAAACATTTCTCACATGGATCGACTTGTACTTAGAGTAAATATCGGACGAGATTGAAGACCCCGGATCTAGTTTCATCCATCCAGGCTGCGATATATATTCAGGGAAATAAAGACATCAAATGTACAGCATTGCAGCACAGATAATCATCCTACCAAAAGGATGATGGCTCTATCAGAATCATCAGTCTACCCTCAGACAATTGTCTGTCCTATGTACATGAAAATGAATTTATAAAGCTGAGCATGGGAATGCCCGCCTCAGCTAGATCATGAAAACAGTATGAAGATAATGTATTGTATTGTATCTTATTACAGGTCTCCTCCCAGCATTGAAAGAACTTCGGATCCTCATAATAAAGCATTTCACCGGACACCAAAAGGTTAACGGCCTCATACTTTAGGGGGCAACTGTTATAGACATTTTTGTGCCCTACAAATCCAAGCATGAAATGTACATAAACCAAGGGCTCCTAAGTCCCTAAAAGTGTTGTTCTAACCCCTAAAGGAACAAGGTCAACAGATTACAGCTTCTCCCAGAAGTTCTCCACCAGAAACTGCTCAGAATAAGTCAAAACAGGATCATTTCAGCTGCTCCACTGGATAGGTGCGTTGCATGGCACATAAATACACTGTGAGGGTGCGTTTCATTTCAAAATTCCCTTTTGTGGGGTGCGATGGGTGAGAAATGACAAATGGCAGTGTCATTCCGCGAGGTGGAGAGACAATGGAAGCTTCTAGAATCTTCTCCTGTGACACTTGCCTCACTGAATTCGACCAAGGATGAGTAAGAGGCCTTCAGTCTCCAAGTGGAAGCAAGAACTGACAGAGAGAAGACACTTATCAAATCACAAGCTGACTCATCCTCCTTACATATATCTATATATGGATCCCTCATCTCAGAGATCCAGAGGCTGGAATTTTGCATATTGTAAGGAATTGCTGTTGGTTTTTGAGACAAACATCAGAGTATTGGGTGATCTATGCTTTGTTTGAGGTGAAGAGGGGCTTCTTTGCTGGGAGGTTGATGCTGGGTTAGGAACCACCGGTTGTAACTCCTCCTGGATCTTTTCTTGTTTATCAATAAAAACTATTTGAGTTTTTCCTCCATGCTTTTGTATCATTGATGCTTGTTACATTTGTATGGTTAACTTAAATCTGAGCCTAAGTTGTTTATGAATATAGATCCATGTCTTTGTATAGTGTTCTTCTTCTGTGATCTTACAGGTACTTTGTGAAGCTGGGCAAGTAAGGGAGCAGGTAGCTGGAGACTGTCAAAGAAGAGAGGGATTGGATCAAAGGATTAGCGCAAGACACAGGTTGGTTCTTTCTATTCCTCTCTATCTATAGTTCATAAAGAAAATACAAAAGTAGTTTTTCTCTGTTTGTTTCTAAGGCAGCTGTCACACCTTAGTGGGATAGAGCAGTTCTAAATAGACACTTTTCCCTATAACACCTAGTATGATCTGTTACTGTTGTTCAAATTACTGCAGGGCCTCCATGGTGACATCTCTAACTGTGTCATCGATATCATGTAAGTCTCCCTTTGTCAATGTGATAGGGTCCAACGAGGTCTTGGTTGCCTTGGATTTCTTTCTGGGCCCTCCCTTATCCATCTCTCTTGGGCACTTAATGTAGGCAGACATCTGCTGAGGGTCCGTGTCATGTTTTTCTGTGTCTTCCTCTTCTGTCACAGGTGAAGGGACGATGCGCCTTCATCATAGCCACGCTGTGTTCTACCTCTCTATTTTCCTGCCTCCTTTCCTACCTGATCTTCCTGGGCCTTTTCATCGACCCCCTTTTTCCTCTTTTTGACTAGCTGTGCCATCTTTAGCTTGGCCTCCTCCTTCTTCTTCTGCACAATGGACTTGCTTCCACCCATCGGCAAGTCTGTGGTAGTGCACCACTCTGTTGGCCATTGATCGAGAACTGCATGGATGACATCATCTGTTTCCAGGTATGGGAAGTTGTACCACTTCTGCGCAGGGTCCTTCCACTTCCTGATTGATATTCGATGGAAATCAACTTTAAATTCAGCATAGCTCTATAGGTTAGCATACACTGTGGGTGACAATTGCGGCTTGGTAATGATGTCCATCTTGATATTCATTTCCATCAAGATTTAGAAGATCTTGCTATCCCAAACTCACTGTGCATCCGTGGTCGCCCACAGTGAAGCGTACTTCGCTACTTCAGGGAGTTCTGGTGCGACTAAAGGGAAGTGGCTATTCTATGGTAGCTCCCATGCTACCCGCACAATCAACAGCAAGAGCCACTTGTAGTGGAATGTCTTGCTTTTCTCTTGTGCTTCATGATAGTTCACTAGGAACTCTCCACGAAGGTATTTCAACCAGTTAAACTAGATTCCTTCCACGCACTGTTGTGTGAGCGTGACAATAGGCACTGGCACCTCATCAGCGCAACACTTCCGCATTACCTTCCCTACAAGGATCTGCATTGCTACCTTCATAATAGGGTCGCATATGCTTGAGATAGCATACCCGCATGGCTTCTTCACCAACTTGAATTTCTCCTTCATTGACTTTGTGAGAGCTTGTTTGCCACCCTTGCCGCCAAATATCATCACTAGATTCTCGCCTGTATACGGTAGGTGTGTGATCTGATGAATCAACATATTTGTGATGGGTATCGGCTCCTCCAGCCATAGACACCCATCATGCACCATGCAAAACAACTACTTGATGACCAAAACTATCATCGAGGTACGGTTATAGTGCGGAACCCAGAGAAGGTTGAGCAATCATGCCTTCTCTACTCCTTTGAGCCACCTCCATGGCTCCAATGTGGTCATTCCTGAATTTGTGTCTATGATGCGGCACATCAGCTACTCAGTCGCTAAGTGTGGGAATTTCTCGTCATCCTCCAAGTCCCAATCTTCAAGCTTTAGTATCGGCACTTGTGCCAAATGCGGACCATCAAAAGCAATTTCATCCAGTAGTAGAGGGATCTGCAAGCGAGTCTTACTCTCATCAATGTCCCTTGGGACATTGGACTTACACTTGTGTGGAGGGACATACTCCGACAACCGCGTAATAGTGTCTGCATCTTGGGTTTCAACCTCCTCTACTTTAACCTCCACATCCTCATCGTCCATCGGGATGTCTTAGATATCCTCCTCTGCTTCTAGGTTTATAGCCTTACCTATCTACTGTGCAGTGGGCTTTGGTGGGTTTCACCTTGGCGAGGCACGCACTGGTATGACAGGCTGCTTGCCCTTCTTGTCCTGAACAGTCTCCCTAGTTGGGGTTGGCTTCGGTCTCGGCGTTCTCGGGAATTTAGGGACCTCTGCCAATACTTCAGCAACCTTTCGGGTAGCTTCTTCAGCCTCCATATCAATTTCTTACACATTCTCCTCAGCTGCCACTTCCTCAGTGTCCATAGCTTCTGCGCATGTCGACATGATGCTATTCACTAGTTCCTTTGTCTCCTTTGACAATTGTTCAAATTCCAGACTCGCTATCAGATCTTGAAAGAATTCACGGTTCATGTGTACCTGAGAGCGCAACAACTCAATTCTCAAAATGGCAAGTGTTTTTCCCTGGGTAGCCACTTGTAATTTGTAGGGCATTTCGAATTCAAATGTGACTGTTCCCCCCAAAACTAGTTCATTAATTCCATATTAGCAGTAGATTTTCAAGGATCTAAGCCATACATTTCATCTTAAATGCTGGTCGCCTGCTCCATTTGGCCTCAATTTTTCTGTCTTTTCATGAACAATGACTTTAATAGTCGCTTTTCAACTAACTTGTGCAATTTCTCCCTGGATAGCGTAGCTCCCTCCACGCTGCCGTGGACCTAGTGACACTTCTTTTCTTCGCACCATATTCCAAGTGTGCAACTCCCCAACCCGGGCAATGTATTTTATAGTCCCGTGCCTCCTTTAAGCTACCTAGAGCACTAAGACTGTGCTACCTTCATTTAGTCACATGGTTAGATCATTGATGTATGGCTTCAAGTGACTGCCATTCACCTTTCTTGGTAAGGGTTCTCCATTCAATTTGACTAGCTGTACTGCTCCTCCATCGATAATCTCCTTAATGACATAGGGCCTTAACCAATGCATCCTGAACTTCCTTGGAAATTTATCAAACTTACTATCATTTAACAAAACCAGGTCATTTACCTTAAATGGGCACAGCGTAATGTGTCGATCATGCCATGCATTTTTGCGCTGCTTTTGGACCTGCTGGTGAAATCCAGCTAAAAATCTCTCTTCTTCGAGCTCATCTAGCTGTGCGAGCCTCTCCTCCAGGGCTCCATGATCTGTCACACCTGTGAGCACTGCTATGCGCAGACTAGGCACGATGTATTCCATAGGCATTACTTCTTCAACCCCATAGACGAGCCTAAAGGGTGTTTTTCCAGTCAACTTCTTACATGTCATTTGATAGGTCCATAATACTGCAGGTGTGTGTAGGTCCCAATCACTTCCCTAAGCATTACAAACCTTGGTAAGCACGTTTTCAAGAACTTTTTTGAACTCTTCCACCATTCGATTAGCCTGCGGGTGATAAGGTGTGCTCTTCTGGTGGTATACCTGAAATTCCTCCATTAGTGCATTGATCATATCATTCAGGAAGTGCGTACTGCGATCACTCATCAAGATCTTCGAATAGAAAAACTGCATCAGTACATGTTCAAATAGGAACTTCGTAGCAGTCGCGGCCGTCCAATCCTTCACCAGTTGCGTTTGTGCCCAACGAGTAAAATACTATGTCACAGTGATAATATACTTTGCTCCTGTCTTTCCTTGTGGCTGAATGGGTCCTACAAAATCTACTACCCATTTCTCAAAGGGTTGTAACATCATCTGAGGATTCAAAGGCATATCATCCCTCCGCATTGGTCTATCAATCCTTTGACACACATCGCATGCCTTATAATATGCTTTTGAGTCTTGATGAAGGGTTAGTCACAACAACCCTGTGCGTAGAATCTTCTCCGCAGTTGCTCTCCCTACATAATCTCCTCCTGCGGTGCCCCCATGAGCGTCTGCGAGGATGCTGCTTCTTTCAAACTCAAGTACATACTGTCACAATATCTCATAAGTCCCCATCTTGTACAAATGCCTAGCAATGATAGAGAAATCTGCCACGTGCACCACTAATTCCTTCTTTTGTTGGATAGTGTATTCTTCCAGAGTAGTACCTGTCGTTAGGAACTGTATTATATCCTCAAAATGACCATCCACAACATGTACTACAAATAGCTACACGTCAAGAAATCCTCCTCCAAGTTAGTGAGTTCTTCCCCTATTTCGATGTGCGACAGATGGCCTAGTCCCACGTTTAGTCATCCAAGCTTCACAAAAACTTCAAAATCATACTCCTGGAATAATAAGAACCACCTGCATATTCTCCACCCCAACACAGGCTTCTTGACCAGGTACTCCAGTGCAAAGTGATCTATATACCACTTAAAATGGCCTCCCAGCAAGTAGTGCCTATACTTCTGGAATGCATACACCATAGCTAGCCCTTCACACTCAATGATGGAATAGTACTTCTCCACTTTTGATAATCTTTGGCTTGTGAACGTGATAGGACGGTCCAAGCTTTCTCTGCCACCCTATGTCAGCACTACTGTTGGTGCTATACATGATTCATTGACATGTACATGAAACTTTTTCTTCCAGTCCAAGAAGACTAGAATCGATGCGGTGACCATCTTTTGTTCCAATATATCCAAGCTCTTCTTGCAGTCATCATTCCAATAGAATGTGACATCCTTCTTCAACAATTTTTCCATATGCACCATGATCTAGGCATAGCTTTTGATAAACTTTCTGTAATATCCCATATGTCCCAAAGTAGCACGTAGTTGCTTCACACTCCTCGGCGCTTCCATGTTCAGTATCACCACGATCTTTGTGGGGTCTACCATCAGTCCCTGTCTACAAACCACATGCCCCAAAAACTTCCCAAAAGGAACACAAAACAGACACTTCTTGATATTGAGCGCGATCTGGTATCTTTGACAGGTATCGAGCATTAGGCATGAGCTTGCTACATGGCACTTAACTAGCCCAAACATAGTCTAGTGATCAAAATATACCTCTAGGAACTTTTGAATAAATTCCTTGAACGTAGCAACAACTACGCGTGAGAAGATCGCAGGTGCATTCTTCAATCCAAATGACATTGCAGTGTACTGAAAACAACCCCACTCAGTCGTGAAGGTTTTCTTGCTCCTATCCTCCGGCGCGATTGTGATCTGGTCGTACCCAGAGAACCCATTAGTAAAGGAATATGCTTCCTGGCCACCTACATTGTCCAACACTTCATCAGTGAAAAAAGTTGGGAAAGGATCATGTACACAGGTGTCATTTAGCTTTGAGAGGTCCACGCATATCCTTATTTCATCCTTCTGCTTCTTTTCCTGTACCACCATTGGACTTACCTGGTGAGATTCTTCCATGGGCTCAATGATGCCTACCACAAGCATCATTTAGCTTTCAGAGGTCCACGCATATCCTTATTTCATCCTTATGCTTCTTTTCCTGTACCACCATTGGACTTACCAAGTGAGATTCTTCCACGGGCTCAATGATGCCTACCCCAAGCATCTTGTCTAGCTCTAAGTGCACCTTCTCCTTATATTCTGGATTAATATTGTAAGGTCTTTACTTAACCGGCTTTGCGTCGGGCTTCAACGTAATCTTCATCATTCCTAGCTCCTCGATTGTCCCCTTCAGATCTGTGAACTTGATATGGAATAAATCTTGGTATTCGCGAAGTAATTCAATGACCTTATCCATCATCGTGTTGTCCTAGTAGTCTCCAATCTTCGCGAATTTGGGTTCTGCCTCCATACCAATGTTTACTTGTTTTGTTTTCAATAGCGTGGTGATATCATGGTTCTCAATCTGTAGTCCTTGAACCTTACAGTGACCTTCTGTTTCTCGAATGTTAATCTTCCATGGTTCCTCGTCCTCTTCTTTAGCAGTTACATTATAACATTTTAGCACATGACTCAGCTGAGTAGCCCATTCAGGCTGAATTAGGTCTAAAGGATCCTGTGGTATCCTAAAGATTGTTGCTTTCACCTCCTGTAGCACTTCATCAATACTATCAAACCCATCTTTAAAACTAAATGTCATCATGAATCCTTCGCACAAGATATCCCATTCACATGTCCCATGGTGGAGCTCGGTTTCTACATACTAGTTCATTGGGACGATATCCAGGGTGTGACAGAACAAGTGCACCCATTTAGGTTGAGGCTTTTCTCCATAAGCCTCAGTCCACTTGGCCAAATGTGCACGCTAATCATGCTGGCCATCATACTTATCTCTCATTTGCATCTTCAGCTTCCCAAAGTGAGTTCTCATCATTCTCCTACATTTGTGCCAATCATCAAAGATTCCCTTATGCATACCCCACCATCTTGCGGGTGTAGTGCATAGTGCCTATTCCAACTCCTAGAAGCACTGCTTTTCTGATACCTCCCTTTCAAATGCATCCAAAAAGATATCTACCTCATTCAAACCATCATAAGTAGGCATATTTCTTACCTTTGAGGACACACACTGCAGTGATCGGGTAATTGTGTTGCAATTCAGTGTAGTCACTTCATGTAACCAGTTTTTCCAGCACTCTAACTCTTCATCAAAGTCCGAAGTGTAGGAACTCTCACGATCCCATGTAATCCATCCATCTGCGGTGGGATTCACCCAATCTTGATCTCGCTCGTTATCTTATAGATACAGTCCAAATCGTCATCACTCTCTTAATCGCGGACTAGTTCCATATAGCACCATCCCTTAGCAGGATGTAGAGGTACTATTACGCATAGTGATTTCTTCTCAAATATCATCTTCTACTTCTTCAAATTGATTACCCTGTTCATATCAATGGCCCAGTCAATTCCTAGGAGCATAGGATAGGGATTTTTGTCATCCACTATCTCTATCACTTCAAAATCAGGCAACACGTTCACTCCCTCAATATCCATAGGCACCCCCTACAGCCGCCCCATGGGGATGATCTTCTACTGATTGGACATCCTTACCTAAATTGGATACCATTGTAGCACAGGTCTCCCCATTCATTCCCAAGTCTGCTTTGGTAGGACGTTCACATCTGACCCCAGGTCCAAAATAACCTGATCCATCTCATACTCTCCTATCTGCGAGATCAGTCTCATCTCCCATCCTGTCCTTGTTTTATGCTTGCCAATATTTTGTACTACGTGCGGCTCACCTGGTCCAGTTCCAATGCATCTATTGATGAGATCTTGTAACCCTTTCACAACCTTACTATTGTGCAATAACTTCATATAGGTCTCCAGGAAAGTTGTGAGTATAGAGGGGTCCATCTCTTGATTAGGCTTCTCCTTTGTCCTTGAGGTGGAGGTCTCAGTGAAGCTCTTCTTCGCTTCCATGAAGGTTTCACGTGCATGCCCCAAATCGAACTCAGCCTCCTTCGCCCGAGCTTTGTGAACCCATTTATTTTCTTCTGGATGTTTTCCCTTGTCATCTCCTATCGCGATTCCACTCTTGAGCAGCATATTTACATTTGAATCCTCTTCACGCAACTCAGACCTCATCATCTGCAGGTTCTAAGTTGGTGGAGGTGTTAGCGCCCCTTTATCATGTATCCTAGCTATCAGCGTAGGACAGTCTTCCGTTTCATGATCAAACAATGTGCAATACTTGCATGAAGGACATGTTGGGTTAGTGTAATCGCAGGCATAGTGTCCTGGCCCTCCACAATTGTAGCAAATCAATTGTCCCCGACCTCTACTAGGTCCTCCTCCACCTTAGTCTCATCCATGCTGCTAAAATCCTATCCACGCCATCCCTACGCGCTAGTCAGGGGGCAACATTTTGGCCTAAACCTTATAAGTAGGAGTTCTATCCATCATCAATTCATAGCTCCTACAAGTATGCTCATCATTCCCTACTGACCTACCAAAGTTGTAGAACAATTGTTGTGGGGTATGTACAAACTTCTATAACAAGTGACATTTATCCGTGGCATGTTTTCCAGCTACCTGACAGATAGCACACCATAATGTAGGTCCCACGCTAGATCCTACTTGAGCTTCTAGCCTTAAAGGCATCGGTCACCCTCTTGTAATATAGTTCACAACAACCGGGCAATGATCCTTGTCATGCCCCTGACTCTTGCATTTCAAGCACCATACCTCCTCACACACCTCTGGCTAAACTATCCTGTCCTGCTTCAGACTTTGCATCTCAAGGCACAGATTCTTCAGCTGTGCATGGATCTACTAAACTCCTAGATTTGGATCTTACATCGGAGTTTCATGTAGTCTCATGGCATTCTCCAAACCCTCCACCTGAGTGATTATCTTCTACTACGATAGCACAGCCCTTGAGTGTGGCAAGAGTGAAGAAACAAACCACTTGCAATGTTGTTCGTCTGTGAGGTTCATGTTGGTTTTGCGGATTGTGCATTTCAACCTATAATTTAGTTCCTAAGGCATCTCACCATGATTTCTTTGAATCCCACAATTGACTACACCTTAGATTTAGGCCTACTGAATTCCTTATCTAGTGTTGTCTAGATGTCTGCCACCTCGACATTCGGGTTATCATTAGACTACTTAATATTTAGGTTAGCACGTGATCTTGAAGAGCACTAACCAACATCGCCTTCTTTATATGATCATTTGTAACACCTTGAGCTTCCCATACAGTTCTCACAATGAACCAGAATTGGTCTGGGTCCTCATTTTCCAAGCCTTTGAACAAAGGAAGATTCAATATATTTGCCATACTGAACTGTGGTAGAGGTGGAGGTGGTGCGGGTGAAGTTGGAGGCGATGGTGGTGAAGTTGGAGGTGGTGTGGGTGGAGGTGGTATTCACAGAAATCCTTGTTTTATTAACTGAATAGCACTTCGTGGAGAATCCTTTGCTATCTCTTCTTCATCACCTCACAGAGGTGAAATCAATGGGCTATAATCTGGACCCTTTTTTCCTTCATTCCTGTAAGTTTTTTCGCTTCACGTAGTTCTAAACATCAAGGCAGCTACATAAATTGTTTTTTGCATAATAGAATTTTAATCCAGGTATTCAAAGATTTTACGTACTTACCTCGCGGTCCTTTGAAAAAGTGTCGCACCGCTATAGCTGACGGAGGTGTCGACCGCGAATTCTGTCACAATCCTCCTATGACTCGATCAAGCCAATGATCGACAGCACGAGCGATCTTATTCTCCGATGCTTCTAACCTTCACACTAGCTCTAGGGTCCACACAATAGGACTATCAAGTTTCCACCTTCCTTGGCTATCTGCTAGGTTTGCGATCCACTCATATAGCTCAATAGGGAAGGAGCAGAAAAATATCTCATGGATCTCTATATACATGTATCTGTGCAACCACTATTCCTTTGTCAGTCACGGGTTTCTATTCTCCTGCCCCACAAACTTGTGGATCTTCCTATCCAACCAGTCTCTGATCTCCTTTTTAGTTGGATTCTAGTGATAAGACATCACACATCTATTATGCAGATTCCAGTCCCAGCAATGAAACCATTTGTTGACTTGAGGGGGCCTGACCCAAGTTCAACATTAATTAGGCAAACAAATCCCCACACTACTGGCCCTTTCAGCATCAGCCCGTGGAGCGTAGACTAAAGTCTCACCCGAAGTAGTATGGGGCGATGCTAGAACCACATTTCCGCACCTTGAGATGGTTGTGATATCATTTGATTCCCTCTATCCCTAACTTCACGCATGTCTCTTCTCTTTAGGGCTTGCAAGACGAGCCCTTTATCTTGTCCTTCAATACCTCCGTGAAAGGGTATGATTAACCTTTGTGAAACCCTATCCTGATGCTCAGGTACTTTTTCACTACTATGGCAGCGCACCATGCAGATTCCCCAATTCGTCTAAGTGACTTGCTTATTTTATCAAATAATTAAATTTAACACTGCGTAAATAGATATCCTTGATCACGTTCAATTATCTAATGTATTCGTATTCATTTGTGCATCATATAAGAATAATAAAAGAAATTCATACATAACATATCAAGATGCAATAACAGAACAAAGACACAGAAGTTGCATAATATCTTTCTTTATTAATATCTTCCAAGTGTTTACAGACTCTGTCCACCCTACACACACAGTTGCAGGGGTCTGCGCACTCAGTTGCGGACTTCTACCCTAGGCCTCTGTGCACTCAACTGCAGAGCCTCTACCTATGCTACAACACAAGACTTAGACTTCTTACTCTAGAGCTACGATTCTCTTACATGTTGTGTCTCTCTAAAACTACTTAGAGCTTAGCTCTTTTTATACAATCCCATGGTCCGCGGACCATGGGTAGAACTCTTAGAATCAACTTTACTTCACAAAACTAAGGGTGGACTACCCTTTTTGACACATAACACCTTTGCACTCTGTGACCAAAAAATGTGGAGAATTTATTATTTTATTACAAAATTTTATTCAAACATGGGCTTTTAGCCCCAAAACCGCCCTTGGGGGATCCCACTCCCAACAATTAGCTAAGGATATTATTTATGTTTTATTTAATTTGAAAGCCTTTGAATTATTGGTTATTATTTCTCCCATTAGTTGGAGAAGTAGATTAGTGCTATAGTAGGGAAATAAAAGACTTAAGAAAATCTTGTGATAGTGGCCTCATACTCATCTCCCTCATGGGATCATGGTTTCAAGACCCCACTCTCACAACCCCAAAACAATAGAGTTATCTTTTGGTGATTGCATAACTTAGGGTTTCTTGTTGAGTAGGTCATTGTTAATAATTCCTTAGAAGCACTTGAAATTGTCATCTTGGTTTCTTAAGTTTGTTGTAGATTAGAAACCATTCCATTCCATACAAGTTGATCCACTAGCCATCAATAAATCAGTTTCTTAAATTCAACTCTTATTTTCCACATTTACATAAAGTTGTGCATAAATTAAGAAATGAATGTATGTTGTTGCAGGAGTTGTTTATATGTAGGGAGAAATCATTCCACCAGCCTCGTCTAAGTCTTATCCACCTCTCGCCAAACCCTACAAACCATCAATTCGGATTTCTGTTTTGTAGCCCACGCGGACAACCACCTTGAGTAAATCCAAACATCCCGCAGGGTTGGGTCGATCCTTGGGTAGTGTGCACCTTCACCATACCTTATTCGACCATCATCCATCTTCCCATCTCTTCCTTTAAACTTACATACCTTCCTACAACTTTCAGCTAGGTTTCTTGTAGTAAACTAGGACATCCTGTAGTAAATACAGGAAATCCTATGGAAAGTACAGGAAACCTTCTAGCAGCCTATTTTACATTGTTTTGGGGAGAAATAATGACCAGAGCCTAGGTTATGCCTTAAAATTAACCTCCATACCCCTCAATTCCATTTCTCACAAGTTTTCCCATACCTTCCTCCCCTACAAAAGATCATCTTGATTGATTTAACATTTACATTTCTAAATTGAAAACCAAAACACTCTTTTCTACAATATTTAGCTAGTACATGCATATGTCAGTCTTAACAATATTAGGATCATTTAAATGCCTACTTAGTCCAGATAACTAGATGATAGAATGCAAGGTTAAATTAGGTATCTTCTACAAGTAATGTGTGTTAATTCCTAACTAGGTGATTTCATTTCATTTTCGTAGCACTTTCTGTTTAGCACTTTCATTTCCTTAATATAGGAAAGAATTTACTTTTTGCATTAAAAATAGATTTACATTCACCGTCAGTAGTCAGCCTCCTTCTAGTCAATAGAGTACTAGCTTGAAAAACCCTAGTGGTCTATCACCCCAATTAAGAAGTGAAAAGAGTAGATTGTTGCATCTGTTGTGCATATAACACTGTCACCTCCAAGTTTGTACAAACCCTGGGTTGATAAATTAAGTTGGTTGCCCTAGGAGTTGCATCATCCTTGATGCAATACTAGGGCTTATCATATGGGACACAAGCATTTCGTGGGGTTAAAAGGCATCCCTATCAAGGCTATAGATTCCTGTTGGCAGTAGGGTTATGCCTGTGGTATTAAATTTAATTTTCCACTATGATTTACTTGGTCATTTTTGTCTTTCCCTAAAGTCATTATCATATCTCTCTGAGATTGGCTTTAAGATCCTTCCAACATTATGCTTTGGAGTTATCTTTTGGATATTTATTTTTTTGGGAGTTGGGACCCTTAGTGCAGGTGATTCACTTTGTTCGAACAAGAGGAGCTTCAACTATATGTTGGATAATGGTAATATGGTCACTATGGGAAGGGATTATTCTTTATATTCTTAACACCATGGCCTTCAAATAATGTCACTTATATTTACAATGAGGATTTCAAAGTAAAAAAATATGATAAAGGATGACCTTGAGATACTTGTGGAAATTTTAATAGTTGGCTATTTTATTTAGTTGTAACACCATCCTTTCAATTTTCTATTCCTATGGCAATGCTTGTGTTAGAATTTCTTGAAATCAGTCTTAATAAATAAAGAGCCAATCATACACTCTATTTTTTAGAACAAGCTTTATCTAGCAAAGGAAATTTTGATTACACAGAGTTGTAGGAACTCTATTATGAGTGTAACGGTCATCCAAAGATGTTTTAATCTTGTTTTTTGGCAAGTGAGTGATACTACAACAATTAATTTTCTTGCATGAGGACATGCAAGATGATCCACATGGGGGAATGTTAGGCCTTTGTTTTGTCTTTCTTTATATCACATTTTACTAAGGAATCCATCATGCTTTTGTTTAGTTTGAATGGTTATTGTCATGGTTTTGTGCATTATTGGAGACAATAAAGTAGGTATTTACTATTTTCCATGATTACCTCTTTTTAACGAGATTTAAACATTAAAAGCATCATTAATAATAGTTTGTGTGTTTGCAGTTTTAAACTAGGTGATTACCTTTTATGCATATGCCAACAAGCCTTGATCCTACAATCATCTCTTTATATTATGCATCATATTACTACATGAATTGGGATTCCTACACACATGAGGATTTTTTTGACGGTAATAGACCTGACAACATGTCAAGGGGATGTCCCTGGTAAGAAGTCCCAATTAGAGCTCAGATTGTTTGGTGTAGGAGTCCCAACAGTGGGTCGCAAGGTAATGCCTTAACCATGATGTCGCACAGAGACAAGTAAGATAACTCTGTCAGTAGCAAGGGTGTGACTGATGTTGTGAGTCAAGGAATGAGTATGATAGGTTCCAACACTTTAAAGGGAGAGGAAGGTGAAAGTCAGTTCGAGGTTGAAAGGGATAAGTCCCAACTCGGCTAGGAACTCACAACACAAAGGACATTCATAGCTTCCGGTAGAGTAGTCGACACGGATGCGACAGTCCCAACATACAAGGTAATATAACATGAAAAACACTCACGAATCAGTCTGAGATGAGTGTGATGGTTAATATAACAAGGTTTAGAGAAAGGTTTGTTTGATGTCCAGTAGAGCAGTCAACATGGACGGTGAAAACATTAACAACATATGCAACACATTAACAACAAAATTCATATAACTGCATACAAATTAGTTCATATACAAGTATTTAAGTTAAACAACATATATCATTAAGGCAACTAGAGCAGTCCAACTACAATAACAACATATCCATGAAAATGTCTTGGCTTTTATTATATAAAGGAGTGTAAGTTACACTCATACAATACACCATGTAAAATTGCTAGCCTTATCAGTAGAACGTTACAACCACATCTGCCTACTCCTCTAAAGAGATGTACTAGCTCCATGTAGTGGAGAAGCCAAGGCACGCTACAATACTGTCCAAGCCTTCTTCAAGATAGTCTTAATAAAACCTTGGCTAAACAAAATCCTAAACAATGAATTATGAGGGACTATTTATAGCAAAGGTTGGGATGACCCTTGACATCCCCCTTTGTGACCGTTCAACTACCCTCATGACTCTTCGCCCACTCTATGACTGTTACATTCAATCTTGAGACTTGACTTACACTTGACATGACTCAACAATACAAAGCACATGTACCCATGTGAACAATGGCTTGAACACGCAAAACTCGACACCACTCTGACTTAGACAACTATAGAAGTCCAACTGCTCAACATCCCCATGTTGATCAATAGTAACATATTGGTGCCAAGATTGGTAGTCTCTGATAGTGTCCGTGCGTTCTGCTGTGACATCTGTCTGGAACCTGAACCTTGCTTCCATGACATTTGGGCACGCTGCTTGGGCTCCTTTGTCCAACTCATTTGGAAGAATGTACAACATTGTCCTCAATGTAGCCAAACCAACAACGTGCTTGCGCATGATGTCTGCACTGATCGGCAAGTCTGAACTAATGATGACATGCATCAAATCATTAAAGTACAAGTCAAGCTCCTGTTGGACCTACTTCTTGTTCTTCACCTCAGTGAGATGTTGAAAATAATACTGAGAGGGGGGGGTGAATCAGTATTATCAGAACTATAAAAATTTTTCAATGCCCAGAAACATATACGCTACTTTCGTTAAGTGAACTAGCGTGTACACGCAACTGTGTCTAAAGAAAACAGTGTATAGACAGAAATCTTATAATTCAGTTAGTTTATCTTCAGTTAAGTGCATAAGGACATTATTCACCATATTAAGAGTAAACAGATGCAGTAGAACAGATCACACAAAAACCACACACATGAACACCATGATATAAGGTGGAAACCAAATGTGGGTGAAAACCACCTGCTGCAAGTCGTCTCTATCTTTCTTTAATATGAAACTTCAGTTTACAATCTTTTTGTACTGGTGCAGCCTTATACCAGTACGCAGGCTACAACCTACTGAAGGCTTCAACCTTCTCTCGTTCTCCAAACTCCCTTGGAAGGGAGCTCCAACCCCCTTTGCTCTTGTACTAGCTAAGATACTAGTACGTAGGTGCTGACCTACAATCTTCTTTCTTTCAGGTACCACCTTTCATACATTTTCAGACTGGATATTCCTGAAACACAACATTACAATCTGAAGACCACAATTCATTCAACTTTCACAACAGATCATTGAAGCACAAAACAACCAATACTAGCATCATCAATCTTTGAATCACTGAACCACTGAAACCCTGTCAACACCAGTCACAAGAACTCAGAGCAGACTACAGAACTCTGTAATAGCAGTCAGATCCAACTGCAACCCCAAAGATCAAACTTCAAAAGATATACGCAACTTCAATGAGAGAAACCCACGTATACACGCGCTTTTACTGAAGACAACCAGCGTACAGATCTAAAAATAAATTCTCTTAACTTGCAGCTGTACCAGACATCAGTTAGACCCAGAACATAACATTGCATCAGTATGCAGATCTAGAAATACGCATAATCAACCATATCATAATAGTGCATTTCAAACCATTAGATCCCGATCTATCCTTAGATCTAGTCTTCCATCAACCGATATGATCTCTCCTTAGCTTAGATCAAGCAACCCAGAACCTGCATATCAGATCTCTTTCTTTTTCAGATATTCAAGCCTTTTCAAAAGATATCTATCCCTAATGATATTCTTCTCCTTATATAGCCTTAGGCCTTGCTCAATACCAAGAGCCAAAACCATAGAAATCCAATACCATCAACTTAAAAAACTAGGGATCAACACGTCTGTCGAGATACTTTGGTCCAAATTCATAGGCTCAAGTACCGAGGACTAACTACCATGGACCAAAAGGAAGTTTCCCGACATATACGCCCTTTTCTGTTCATGCATCTGCGTGTATACGCGCCTTCGTATATAGCTATCCTGCATATACGCGACTTAATATGCAGATCACCAGCGTGTATACGCAACTTGGACTTAATTAACCTGCGTATATGAGATTTTCTCTTCATTCTGTAGTCTAAACGGAGATCTGTCATCAAAGAGAGTTGCCATCAAGGACAACACCTGTATCATAGCGCCACCCCTGTGCCAAAATGCCAACAATCTCCCCCTTTGGACTTGATGGCAACCTCAAGCTCCTTAGAATCATTCTCCCCCTTTGTCATCAAGGGCAAAGGGCTGTGCTCCCCCTGAGTACATGTAGATACCTCTGCTGGGCTGTGCTGAATCATGCTCCCCCTGACTGTAGGCAAGATCTACAAACGATGTTCTTCAAAGAGAACCAAGACTTATACACCATAAGGGACCTTCCTATCACCAAAAAACTCAATACATACATCCATACTCCCTACCAAGAGGGGACACATCAGAAACAATCAATTATAGTACATCATTCATCCCAGGCATAGTGGGGAAACCAACATAGGCCATTACATGACCTTAACACCATAAAAGAGATATCACACAAGAGATACATGACATAGAGACAACAAATCTAGACCAAGACTTATGAAAGTCACCAGCAGCATCTGATAAACATCTTTTAGATCAGCAACCAAGATTTCTTTCTGAGCTCCTTCTCCTGAGTCAAACATCAAAAATGACAACAATGCTTTATGAGACTTTAAGCTGCTCCCCCTGAACCTGTGCCTGCTGCACCCCCTGAAGCTGTGCCTGAAGAATTCTGGCATACCCATCTCAGACCTTTTCCAACCAGAGTCTGACCTTGCTGTTCAGAACTCCATATACGCGATTTCTCCTGCATAAACCTGCGTATGTACGCGGATATAATTACTGCAGCACGCGTACATCATACACACGACTTTCCCACCATAAATCGGCGTGTATACGCGGATATCCCTTACGTAACTTGCATATACCAACTTTTCTGTAGAACAGACAAGATTCAACAGCAGGATGAAGCATCAACTACTCCCAGCTTTTGTCTGAGATATTCAAAAGTTTCCCTGGGCAGTGGTTTTGTGAGAATATCAACAATTTGTTCCTTAGAGGGAACATACTCCAACTTGACCTTCTGCTCAAGCACTTGTTCCCGAAGAAAATGGTACTTGATTGGTATGTGCTTGGTTTTTGAGTGCATGACTAGATTCTTTGAAATTCTGATTGCACTTGTATTATCACATAAGATAGAGACTGGTGGAGTGCAAGTGATTTGAAAGTCCTGCAAGGTCTGCATCATCCAAAGAATTTGTGTGCAACAAGATGCCGCAGCCACATATTCTGCTTCAGCTGTAGATAAGGCAATCGAACTTTGTTTCTTGCTGAACCAAGATACTAATCTGGAGCCCATAAAGAATGCACCACCACTTGTGCTCTTCCTGTCATCCACGCTTCCGGCCGAATCTGCATCTGTATAAGCATGAAGTGTGAGATCTGTATCTCTAGGATACCATAAGCCATAATTTTGTGTCCCTTGAAGGTATTTGAAAATTCTCTTCACTGCCTGAAGATGAGTCTCCTTCGGATTTGCCTGAAATATTCCAACTATTCCGACTGTATGCATGATGTCTGGTCGGGTACCTGTCAAATAAAGCAAACTCCCAATCATGGATCTATAAGTTTGTTGATGAACTGCTGCTGATTCATCATTTGCACTGAGGCTGCATCCTGTAACCATGGGTGTACATACTGGCTTTGAGTCTTCCATGCCATACTTCTTCAAGATCTGCTTGAGGTACTTGGTTTGAGACAAGAAGATACCTCCTTCATTTTGTTGGATTTGCAACCCAAGAAAGTATGTCAATTCTCCAAGTAGTGACATTTCGAATTCTTTCTGCATAACCAAGGCAAAGTTTTGACTCATAGTCTCTTCATTGCTGCCAAAGATAATATCATCTACATAGACAACAAGTATTAGCAATTTGTTATTTTCAACTTTTATATAGAGATTGCTATCTGCCGATCCTTTTGAAAATCCTTGTTGGTGAAGATATTTGTCCAACCGATAATACCAAGCCCTTGGAGCTTGTTTGAGTCCATAGAGAGCCTTTTTCAATCTGCATACAAGGTTTGGATCATTCCCAAGAATGAAACCATCTGGCTGCTCAATATATACTTCTTCTTCTAAGTCTCCATTCAGAAAGGCTGATTTCACGTCCATTTGAAACACCTTGAAGTTTTGAAAGCTTGAGAGAGCAAGGAACATTCGGATGGCCTCAAGTCTTGCCACAGGAGCAAAGGTCTCTTCAAAATCTATTCCTTCTTACTGCGCATAACCTTTACAAACAAGTATGGCCTTGTTTCTAATTACTTCTCCCTTTTCATTCAATTTATTCTTGAAGACCCATTTTGTTCCTATTACATTCTTATCTTTTGGTCTAGGAACTAATTCCCAAGTGTTGTTCTTTTCGATCTGCTCAAGTTCTTCATCCATTGCTTTGACCCAACATTCATCTTTGCATGCCTCTTTCACATTTTGTGGTTCAGTGGAGGAGAGTAATGCCAAATAGCTTGAAGCTTCTGCAAGTGTCCTTCTTGTTTGTACTCCTGCTTCTTTCTGCCCCACAATCTGAGATTCTGGATGATTCTTTTGAACATATCTGGATGGAGTCTTCTCTTCTATTCTTGTCTGCTCCTCTAGTTCTTCTTGAGGTTCTTCTTCTTCATCATTCCGCCTTTGAGGGTAGCCTTCATCTTCTTCAATGTCTTCATGATGAACTTGCCTAGGAATATATCCCTTCTCATCAACCACTACATCAATGCTGTCAACAATTCTGCCAAGTCTTTTATTGTAGCACTTGTATGCTTTGCTATGTGGAGAATAACCAAGAAGAATGCCCTCATCTGCTCTTGGTTCAAGTTTGCCAAGTTGCTCATCAGTATTCTTAATATAACATTTGCTCTCAAAGATTTTGAAGTGCTTCACCGAAGGAGTCTCACCACTCCAGAGCTCATGAGGTGTTTGAGTGCTGTTTACTCGGACATTTGTTTTGTTAAGAATAATAACCGCAGCATGTGCAGCTTCACCCCAGAAGGTTGCAGGAGTACCTGATTCATCAAGCATAGCACGAGCCATTTGTTGGATTGTTCTGTTCATTCTTTCCACAACCCCATTTTGCTGAGGAGTTCTAGCTGTAGAGAATTCTCTTCTTATCCCATGTTCTTCACAGAAATCGAAAAATTCGTTTGAGGTAAACTCCCCACCTCTGTCAGATCTGAGGCACTTAATTTTGTGTCCTAATTCATTTTCAACCAAGGCTTTGAAGGATTTGAATTTTTCGAATGCTTCATCTTTGTGCTTCATGAGCCCTAACCAAACAAATCTGGAGAAATCATCAATGAATAATATCAGATATTCTTCTCCTCGAGGTGTCCTCTTCCTAAATGGACCACATACATCTGTATGGACTAGCTCGAGAGGCATGCTAGCTGATCCTTCCTTCTCTGGAAAGTTAGTTCTGGTTTGCTTTCCAAACTGACAAGATTTGCATATGGTATTGTCTGGAATTTTGATATCTGGAAGACCACGAACTGCCTGATATTTGCATGCTTTCCTTATTTGTGAAAAGCTTAGATGCCCCAACCTCCGATGCCATAGCCAATGTTCATCATCCTTGCTTAAGTAGCATTGTTGTCTTTCCTCAAAGATATATAGATTATTTGGAGTCCTTCTTCCTTTGATCACTGTTTTACCTGTATCAAGATCGCGAACACAACATCCATTTTATCTAAATATTACCTCGGTTCCTTGATCGCACATCTGACTGACACTCAGAAGATTATGCTTCAATCCATCAACATATAAAACATTTCCTGCTTTGACCTTCTCTTTCAACGGAGCAACACCTTTTCCTTTTATGGCTGCAGAGATATCGTTCCCAAAAGAAACTTTCTTCCCCTTTTCTAATGTGGTATATGACTCAAGCTTTTCTTTGTCCCCTGTCATATGCTTCGAACATCCGCTGTCAATGTACCATAGACTTTCTTGACCTTCTGCATAAAAGGCTATCCCACATCTTTCTGGTTGTGATTCTTTTATTCTCCATGTTCTAACATTTGAGGTTTGTTCCTTCTGAGTTGTCTTCCGGAACCTGCTCCTGCATTCAGAGTCTTCATGACCAAAGTTATTACAAATAGAGCATTCAACTTCATTTTCAAGAACCGAAAAATTGTTATAAGTCCTTTTCATGGTTCCAGTCATTCTCCCTTGCTTTTGAGCTTCTCTAGTCATGATTGTCTTGTAGGCAACACATTGAGCTGCTTTGTGACCAAAATTATGGCAAGAAAAGCATTGGCCATTAAAGAAACTTCTGCGATAATCAGATCTATCATCCAACCGATTGTAGCTTCTATTCACATTCATTCTTGGAGCAAATTGGGAAGATTTTACCTGTGGCTGATTGTAGCTTCTGTTTGTCCTTAAGGCAGTTTGTCCCCGAATTGCTTGATGGTCTTTAGTTGTTCTTGGGGTAAACTGTCCCTGATTCACCTGATGGCTTTTATTTGGCCTTTGCTCGCTTCTCCTTGCTGCATCAAGATAATTTTTAGAGGTAGAGGCTTGAGATGTTTCTCCATTATATCCAAGACCTGTCTTGATCAGAGGAGATCGCTGCACATTGATAATCTCATCCAAGGTTTCAGATCCTTTAACAAACTTCAGATTAATTGCTTTGGTTTTCTCAATCTCCTTTCTAAGACAAACAATCTCACATTCCAATTTTTCAAGATGTTTTTCCTTTTCAGCTAGTTGACATTGTAGAGAATCAATAATAGCACTCTTCTCTTCTAAACAAACTTTGAGATCTTTCATTTATTCATAAAATCCTTCTACATCTATAGCATCCATGTAGTCATCATCTTCAAAAGCCATCAAAAGTTTATATCTATTACCTTGTTCATCTTCATCACTATTTGAAAGTCCATCACTATCTTCATGAGTGTAATAGCTTTTCTTCTTTTCATATTGTTTCTTGTTCCATTTAACAGTTCTTTTCCTTTGTCATTCTTATCTTTGTGAGGACATTTGGCAGCATAATGACCTACTCTTCCACAAGCAAAGCATTTAAAAGGTAACTTACCTCTGAACCTTCCAGAACCCCTTTGAAGATTTCTGACAAAATTTGATTCCTCTTCTTCATCTTCTGGCAGGTGACTTGCTTCATAATAATCTTCTTTGCCTGAAGCCTTGAAGGCAGCTTCTCTTCTGTCTGATGGACCTCCCTTTCTCATTTCATAAGCGGTTAGAATTCCGTGAAGCTGAGACATAGTAAGAATTTGCAAATTTTCTTTTTCTTCTATGGCAGACACTTTAGATTCAAACTTGGGGGACAAAGATCTTAGAACCTTTTCAACCACAATAGCCTCTTTTATTTCTTCACCCAAGTTTTGCATGCAATTGACAATCTCATCTACCCTAAGGAAGTAGTTAGCCACACTTTCATCATTATACATTCTGAGAGTCTCATACTTAATCCTGAGAGTTTGAAGTTTAGCACGCTTTACCTGATCGTCTCCTTCATAGCTCGTGACCATTTTATCCCATATTTCTTTTGCAGATTTATAGTGCATTACCTTCATGAATTCTGATTGAGAGATGCATCCCAATAGAGTATTGACTGCTTTCGCATTTGTTTCATATTTCTTTTTCTCGGCTGCATCTGTAGGAGTAGCTGAAGGAAAAGTGTAGCCTGTCTCTACGATGTTCCAAACTTCTGTACCAAGAGATTGAAGATAGGCAGTAACTCCTACCTTCCAATAATTGAAGTTTGTCCCATCAAAAACCGGTGGCCTAATTGATGCTTCTTTCTCGTAGTTTCTCATGATGAACGATCTACCTTCAAGCGGTCAATCTCTTCTGAAGGACCTGTTCTGATACCAATTGTTGAAAATAATACTGAGAGGGGGGGGGGGGGTGAATCAGTATTATCAGAACTATAAAACTTTTTCAATGCCCAGAAACATATACGCTACTTTCGTTAAGTAAACCAGCGTGTACACGCAACTGTGTCTAAAGAAAACAGCGTATAGCCAGAAATCTTATAATTCAGTTAGTTTATCTTCAGTTAAGTGCATAAGGACATTATTCACCATATTAAGAGTAAACAGATGCAGTAGAACAGATCACACAAAAACCACACACATGAACACCATGATATAAGGTGGAAACCCAATGTGGGTGAAAACCACCTGCTGCAAGTCGTCTCTATCTTTCTTTAATATGAAACTTCAGTTTACAATCTTTTTGTACTGGTGCAGCCTTATACCAGTACGCAGGCTACAACCTGCTGAAGGCTTCAACCTTCTCTCGTTCTCCAAACTCCCTTGGAAGGGAGCTCCAACCCCCTTTGCTCTTGTACTAGCTAAGATACTAGTACGTAGGTGCTGACCTACAATCTTCTTTCTTTCAGGTACCACCTTTCATACATTTTCAGACTGGATATTCCTGAAACACAACATTACAATCTGAAGACCACAATTCATTCAACTTTCACAACAGATCATTGAAGCACAAAACAACCAATACTAGCATCATCAATCTTTGAATCACTGAACCACTGAAACCCTGTCAACACCAGTCACAAGAACTCAGAGCAGACTACAGAACTCTGTAATAGCAGTCAGATCCAACTGCAACCCCAAAGATCAAACTTCAAAAGATATACGCAACTTCAATGAGAGAAACCCGCGTATACACGCGCTTTTAAAGAAGACAACCAGCATACAGATCTAAAAATAAATTCTCTTAACTTGCAGCTGTACCAGACATCAGTTAGACCCAGAACATAACATTGCGTCAGTATGCAGATCTAGAAATACGCATAATAAACCATATCATAATAGTGCATTTCAAACCATTAGATCCTGATCTATCCTTAGATCTAGTCTTCCATCAACCGATATGATCTCTCCTTAGCTTAGATCAAGCAACCCAGAACCTGCATATCAGATCTCTTTCTTTTTCAGATATTCAAGCCTTTTCAAAAGATATCTATCCCTAATGATCTTCTTCTCCTTATATAGCCTTAGGCCTTGCTCAATACCAAGAGCCAAAACCATAGAAATCCAATACCATCAACTTAAAAACTAGGGATCAACACGTCTGTCGAGATACTTTGGTCCAAATTCATAGGCTCAAGTACCGAGGACTAACTACCACGGACCAAAAGGAAGTTTCTCGACATATACGCCCTTTTCTGTTCATGCATCTGCGTGTATACGTGCCTTCGTATATAGCTATCCTGCGTATACGCGACTTAGTATGCAGATCACCAGCGTGTATACGCAACTTGGACTTAAATAACCTGCGTATATGAGATTTTCTCTTCATTCTGTAGTCTAAACGGAGATCTGTCATCAAAGAGAGTTGCCATCAAGGACAACACCTGTATCATAGCGCCACCCCTGTGCCAAAATGCCAACAATCTCCCCCTTTGGACTTGATGGCAACCTCAAGCTCCTTAGAATCATTCTCCCCCTTTGTCATCAAGGGCAAAGGGCTGTGCTCCCCCTGAGTACATGCAGATACCTCTGCTGGGCTGTGCTGAATCATGCTCCCCCTGACTGTAGGCAAGATCTGCAAACGATGTTATTCAAAGAGAACCAAGACTTATACACCATAAGGGACCTTCCTATCACCAAAAAACTCAATACATACATCCATACTCCCTAACAAGAGGGGACACATCAGAAACAATCAATTATAGTACATCATTCATCCCAGGCATAGTGGGGAAACCAACATAGGCCGTTACATGACCTTGACACCATAAAAGAGATATCACACAAGAGATACATGACATAGAGACAACAAATCTAGACCAAGACTTATGAAAGTCACCAGCAGCATCTGATAAACATCTTTTAGATCAGCAACCAAGATTTCTTTCTGAGCTCCTTCTCCTGAGTCAAACATAAAAAATGCCAACAATGCTTTATGAGACTTTAAGCTGCTCCCCCTAAACCTGTGCCTGCTGCACCCCCTGAAGTTGTGCCTGAAGAATTCTGGCATACCCATCTCAGACCTTTTCCAACTAGAGTCTGACCTTGCTGTTCAGAACTCCATATACGCGATTTCTCCTGCATAAACCTGCGTATGTACGCGGATATACTTACTGCAGCACGCGTACATCATACACGCGACTTTCCCGCCATAAATCGGCGTGTATACGCGGATATCCCTTACGTAACTTGCGTATACCAACTTTTCTGTAGAACAGACAAGCTTCAACAGCAGGATGAAGCATCAACTACTCCCAGCTTTTGTCTGAGATATTCAAAAGTTTCCCTGGGCAGTGGTTTTGTGAGAATATCAGCAATTTGATCCTTAGAGGGAACATACTCCAACTTGACCTTCTGCTCAAGCACTTGTTCCCGAAGAAAATGGTACTTGATTGGTATGTGCTTGGTTTTTGAGTGCATGACTGGATTCTTTGAAATGCTGATTGCACTTGTATTATCACATAAGATAGAGACTGGTGGAGTGCAAGTGATTTGAAAGTCCTGCAAGGTCTGCATCATCCAAAGAATTTGTGTGCAACAAGATGCCGCAGCCACATATTCTGCTTCAGCTGTAGATAAGGCAATCGAACTTTGTTTCTTGCTGAACCAAGATACTAATCTGGAGCCCATAAAGAATGCACCACCACTTGTGCTCTTCCTGTCATCCACGCTTCTGGCCCAATCTGCATCTGTATAAGCATGAAGTGTGAGATCTGTATCTCTAGGATACCATAAGCCATAATTTTGTGTCCCTTGAAGGTATTTGAAAATTCTCTTCACTGCCTGAAGATGAGTCTCCTTTGGATTTGCCTGAAATCTTCCAACTATTCCGACTGCATGCATGATGTCTGGTCGGGTACCTGTCAAATAAAGCAAACTCCCAATCATGGATCTATAAGTTGGTTGATGAACTGCTGCTGATTCATCATTTGCACTGAGGCTGCATCCTGTAACCATGGGTGTACATACTGGCTTTGAGTCTTCCATGCCATACTTCTTCAAGATCTGCTTGAGGTACTTGGTTTGAGACAAGAAGATACCTCCTTCATTTTGTTGGATTTGCAACCCAAGAAAGTATGTCAATTCTCCAAGTAGTGACATTTCGAATTCTTTCTGCATAACCAAGGCAAAGTTTTGACTCATAGTCTCTTCATTGCTGCCAAAGATAATATCATCTACATAGACAACAAGTATTAGCAATTTGTTATTTTCAACTTTTATATAGAGATTGCTATCTGCTGATCCTTTTGAAAAGCCTTGTTGGTGAAGATATTTGTCCAACCGATAATACCAAGCCCTTGCAGCTTGTTTGAGTCCATAGAGAGCCTTTTTCAATCTGCATACAAGGTTTGGATCATTCCCAAGAATGAAACCATCTGGCTGCTCAATATATACTTCTTCTTCTAAGTCTCCATTCAGAAAGGCCGATTTCACGTCCATTTGAAACACCTTGAAGTTTTGAAAGCTTGAGAGAGCAAGGAACATTCGGATGGCCTCAAGTCTTGCCACAGGAGCAAAGGTCTCTTCAAAATCTATTCCTTCTTGCTGCGCATACCCTTTATAAACAAGTCTGGCCTTGTTTCTAATTACTTCTCCATTTTCATTCAATTTATTCTTGAAGACCCATTTTTTTCCTATTACATTCTTATCTTTTGGTCTAGGAACTAATTCCCAAGTGTTGTTCTTTTCGATCTGCTCAAGTTCTTCATCCATTGCTTTGACCCAACATTCATCTTTGCATGCCTCTTTCACATTTTGTGGTTCAGTGGAGGAGAGTAATGCCAAATAGCTTGAAGCTTCTGCAAGTGTCCTTCTTGTTTGTACTCCTGCTTCTTTCTGCCCCACAATCTGAGATTCTGGATGATTCTTTTGAACATATCTGGATGGAGTCTTCTCTTCTATTCTTGTCTGCTCCTCTGGTTCTTCTTGAGGTTCTTCTTCTTCATCATTCCGCCTTTGAGGGTAGCCTTCATCTTCTTCAATGTCTTCATGATGAACTTGCCTAGGAATATATCCCTTCTCATCAACCACTACATCAATGCTGTCAACAATTTTGCCAAGTCTTTTATTGTAGCACTTGTATGCTTTGCTATGTGGAGAATAACCAAGAAGAATGCCCGCATCTTCTCTTGGTTCAAGTTTGCCAAGTTTCTCATCAGTATTCTTAATATAACATTTGCTCCCAAAGATTTTGAAGTGCTTCACCGAAGGAGTCTCACCACTCCAGAGCTCATGAGGTGTTTGAGTGCTGTTTACTCGGACATTTGTTTTGTTAAGAATAATAACCGCAGCATGTGCAGCTTCACCCCAGAAGGTTGCGGGAGTACCTGATTCATCAAGCATAGCACGAGCCATTTGTTGGATTGTTCTGTTCATTCTTTCCACAACCCCATTTTGCTGAGGAGTTCTAGCTGTAGAGAATTCTCTTCTTATCCCATGTTCTTCACAGAAATCGAAAAATTCGTTTGAGGTAAACTCCCCACCTCTGTCAGATCTGAGGCACTTAATTTTGTGTCCTGATTCATTTTCAACCAAGGCTTTGAAGGATTTGAATTTTTCGAATCCTTCATCTTTGTGCTTCATGAGCCCTAACCAAACAAATCTGGAGAAATCATCAATGAATAATATCAGATATTCTTCTCCTCGAGGTGTCCTCTTCCTAAATGGACCACATACATCTGTATGGACTAGCTCGAGAGGCATGCTAGCTGATCCTTCCTTCTCTGGAAAGTTAGTTCTGGTTTGCTTTCCAAACTGACAAGATTTGCATATGGTATTGTCTGGAATTTTGATATCTGGAAGACCACGAACTGCCTGATATTTGCATGCTTTCCTTATTTGTGAAAAGCTTAGATGCCCCAACCTCCGATGCCATAGCCAATGTTCATCATCCTTGCTTAAGTAGCATTTTTGTCTTTCCTCAAAGATATACAGATTATTTGGAGTCCTTCTTCCTTTGATCACTGTTTTACCTGTATCAAGATCGCGAACACAACATCCATTTGATCTAAATATTACCTCGGTTCCTTGATCGCACATCTGACTGACACTCAGAAGATTATGCTTCAATCCATCAACATATAAAACATTTCCTGCTTTGACCTTCTCTTTCAACGGAGCAACACCTTTTCCTTTTATGGCTGCAGAGATATCGTTCCCAAAAGAAACTTTCTTCCCCTTTTCTAATGTGGTATATGACTCAAGCTTTTCTTTGTCCCCTGTCATATGCTTCGAACATCCGCTGTCAATGTACCATAGACTTTCTTGACCTTCTGCATAAAAGGCTATCCCACATCTTTCTGGTTGTGATTCTTTTATTCTCCATGTTCTAACATTTGAGGTTTGTTCCTTCTGAGTTGTCTTCGGAACCTGCTCCTGCATTCAGAGTCTTCATGACCAAAGTTATTACAAATAGAGCATTCAACTTCATTTTCAAGAACCGAAAAATTGTTATAAGTCCTTTTCATGGTTCCAGTCATTCTCCCTTACTTTTGAGCTTCTCTAGTCATGATTGTCTTGTAGGCAACACATTGAGCTGCTTTGTGACCAAAATTATGGCAAGAAAAGCATTGGCCATTAAAGAAACTTCTGCGATAATCAGATCTATCATCCAACCGATTGTAGCTTCTATTCACATTCATTCTTGGAGCAAATTGGGAAGATTTTACCTGTGGCTGATTGTAGCTTCTGTTTGTCCTTAAGGCAGTTTGTCCCCGAATTTCTTGATGGTCTTTATTTGTTCTTGGGGTAAACTGTCCCTGATTCACCTGATGGCTTTTATTTGGCCTTTGCTCGCTTCTCCTTGCTGCATCAAGATAATTTTTAGAGGTAGAGGCTTGAGATGTTTCTCCATTATATCCAAGACCTGTCTTGATCAGAGGAGATTGCTGCACATTGATAATCTCATCCAAGGTTTCAGATCCTTTAACAAACTTCAGATTAATTGCTTTGGTTTTCTCAATCTCCTTTCTAAGACAAACAATCTCACATTCCAATTTTTCAAGATGTTTTTCCTTTTCAGCTAGTTGACATTGTAGAGAATCAATAATAGCACTCTTCTCTTCTAAACAAACTTTGAGATCTTTCATTTCTTCATAAAAGCCTTCTACATCTATAGCATCCATGTAGTCATCATCTTCAAAAGCCATCAAAAGTTTATATCTATTACCTTGTTCATCTTCATCACTATTTGAAAGTCCATCACTATCTTCATGAGTGTAATAGCTTTTCTTCTTTTCATATTGTTTCTTGTTCCATTTAATAGGTTCTTTTCCTTTGTCACTCTTATCTTTGTGAGGACATTTGGCAGCATAATGACCTACTCTTCCACAAGCAAAGCATTTAAAAGGTAACTTACCTCTGAACCTTCCAGAACCCCTTTGAAGATTTCTGACAAAATTTGATTCCTCTTCTTCATCTTCTGGCAGGTGACTTGCTTCATAATAATCTTCTTTGCCTGAAGCCTTGAAGGCAGCTTCTCTTCTGTCTGATGGACCTCCCTTTCTCATTTCATAAGCGGTTAGAATTCCGTGAAGCTGAGACATAGTAAGAATTTGCAAATTTTCTTTTTCTTCTATGGCAGACACTTTAGATTCAAACTTGGGGGACAAAGATCTTAGAACCTTTTCAACCACAATAGCCTCTTTTATTTCTTCACCCAAGTTTTGCATGCAATTGACAATCTCATCTACCCTAAGGAAGTAGTTAGCCACACTTTCATAATTATACATTCTGAGAGTCTCATACTTAATCCTGAGAGTTTGAAGTTTAGCACGCTTTACCTGATCGTCTCCTTCATAGCTCGTGACCATTTTATCCCATATTTCTTTTGCAGATTTATAGTGCATTACCTTCATGAATTCTGATTGAGAGATGCATCCCAATAGAGTATTGACTACTTTCGCATTTGTTTCATATTTCTTTTTCTCGGCTGCATCTGTAGGAGTAGCTGAAGGAAAAGTGTAGCCTGTCTCTACGATGTTCCAAACTTCTGTACCAAGAGATTGAAGATAGGCAGTAACTCTTACCTTCCAATAATTGAAGTTTGTCCCATCAAAAACCGGTGGCCTGATTGATGCTTCTTTCTCATAGTTGCTCATGATGAACGATCTACCTTCAAGCGGTCAAGCTCTTCTGAAGGACCTGCTCTGATACCAATTGTTGAAAATAATACTGAGAGGGGGGGGTGAATCAGTATTATCAGAACTATAAAACTTTTTCAATGCCCAGAAACATATACGCTACTTTCGTTAAGTGAACCAGCGTGTACACGCAACTGTGTCTAAAGAAAACAGCGTATAGACATAAATCTTATAATTCAGTTAGTTTATCTTCAGTTAAGTGCATAAGGACATTATTCACCATATTAAGAGTAAACAGATGCAGTAGAACAGATCACACAAAAACCACACACATGAACACCATGATATAAGGTGGAAACCCAATGTGGGTGAAAACCACCTGCTGCAAGTCGTCTCTATCTTTCTTTAATATGAAACTTCAGTTTACAATCTTTTTTTACTGGTGCAGCCTTATACCAGTACGCAGGCTACAACCTGCTGAAGGCTTCAACCTTCTCTCGTTCTCCAAACTCCCTTGGAAGGGAGCTCCAACCCCCTTTGCTCTTGTACTAGCTAAGATACTAGTACGTAGGTGCTGACCTACAATCTTCTTTCTTTCAGGTACCACCTTTCATACATTTTCAGACTGGATATTCCTGAAACACAACATTACAATCTGAAGACCACAATTCATTCAACTTTCACAACAGATCATTGAAGCACAAAACAACCAATACTAGCATCATCAATCTTTGAATCACTGAACCACTGAAACCCTGTCAACACCAGTCACAAGAACTCAGAGCAGACTACAGAACTCTGTAATAGCAGTCAGATCCAACTGCAACCCCAAAGATCAAACTTCAAAAGATATACGCAACTTCAATGAGAGAAACCCGCGTATACACGCGCTTTTACCGAAGACAACCAGCGTACAGATCTAAAAATAAATTCTCTTAACTTGCAGCTGTACCAGACATCAGTTAGACCCAGAACATAACATTGCATCAGTATGCAGATCTAGAAATACGCATAATCAACCATATCATAATAGTGCATTTCAAACCATTAGATCCGATCTATCCTTAGATCTAGTCTTCCATCAACCGATATGATCTCTCCTTAGCTTAGATCAAGCAACCCAGAACCTGCATATCAGATCTCTTTCTTTTTCAGATATTCAAGCCTTTTCAAAAGATAGCTATCCCTAATGATCTTCTTCTCCTTATATAGCCTTAGGCCTTGCTCAATACCAAGAGCCAAAACCATAGAAATCCAATACCATCAACTTAAAAAACTAGGGATCAACACGTCTGTCGAGATACTTTGGTCCAAATTCATAGGCTCAAGTACCGAGGACTAACTACCACGGACCAAAAGGAAGTTTCCCGACATATACGCCCTTTTCTGTTCATGCATCTGCGTGTATACGCGCCTTCGTATATAGCTATCCTGCGTATATGCGACTTAGTATGCAGATCACCAGCGTGTATACGCAACTTGGACTTAATTAACCTGCGTATATGAGATTTTCTCTTCATTCTGTAGTCTAAACGGAGATCTGTCATCAAAGAGAGTTGCCATCAAGGACAACACCTGTATCATAGCGCCACCCCTGTGCCAAAATGCCAACATGAGAGTCCCAAGTGATGGAATCGCATATGTGTGCACAAAATCCTCCATGCTCTTTGTCAAACCAAGCAGTAACTCCTCAAAACGATTCGTTGATTTCACTTAGGTTGGTGTTTATTATATACATGAGGGAGAGACTATTCATTTCATCTCCCAATGACTATTCATATTCTCTATTATTTATTTACATCATTTTCAATTATTCACCCAATCTTGATGATTAGGTGTCAACATTGCCCCCTTAATCTGAAGGGATGTTCGTGAGTCCAAGCATTGTTCTGAATCTTTCAAGATTTTCTCTTCCAAGCACTTTGGTGAAGATGTCTGCAATTTCCTCGTTCGTGGAACAATGGCGGAGATGGATTGTTTTGGCCTCAACATGATGTCAAATCAGATGATATTTAGTATTGATGTGCTTCATTTGATCATGGAACTTTGGGTTCTTGGCCAACACTATTGCAGAGGTATTGTTAATCATGAGTGGAGTTGATTGTACTTGTTTTACCTGCAAATCTTCAAGAATTTTCTTGAGCCACACAATTTCTTTTGTTGCCTCAGCTGCTGCCACGTATTCTGCTTCTGTTGTGGAATCTACTAGAACTGATTTTTTGCATGATCTCCTAGAGATAGCTCCTGATCCAAGAATCATGGCATATCCTGAAGTAGATATCCCAGTTTCTTTGTCTCCATCGAAGTTTGAATTAGAGTATCCAATCAAGTTGAAGTCGTCCACCTGTGTATACTTGATTCCAAAGTCTTGAGTTCCTTTCAAGAACCTTAGAACTCTTTTTGCAGCAGACCAATGTCCCTCACAAGGCTTTTGCATGAACCTGGATAGGATTCCAACAACAAATGAAATGTCTAGTCTAGTAGTAGTTAGGTAATTGAGACTTCCTACAAGCTGTCTATACTTTGTTGCATCCTCAAATTCTTTTCCTTCAATAGATGTGAGCTTTAAGTTTTGTTCCATTGGAGTAGTAAGAGGATTGCATTCTATCATGCCAAACCTATTCAATAGATCTCCAATGTACTTCTTTTGAGAAAGAAATATGGACTTCGGATGTTGAGTTACTTCAATACCAAGATAGTAATGAACATAGCCCAAATCAGTCATTTCAAAACTTTTCCCCAATTCACTATTTATGGATTCAATGTACCTTTCATTTTTCCCTGTCATCAAAAGATCATCTACATATACCACAAGATATACAATTGTTTTTCCAACTTTCTTGACAAATAAAGTTTCATCATCAAGATCATAATGTTTGAAATTGAGTTTCAGAAGATGCTCAGTTAGTTTTTCATACGAGGCTCGCGGTGCTTGTTTGAGGCCATACAAGGATTTCACAAGTTTGCATATTTTATGTTCATGTCCTTTCACTACAAATCCTTCAGGCTAGGACATAAAAACATTCTCTTTTAGATCTCCATTCAAGAAAGCATTTTTTACATCCATTTGATGGACTTTTCCAACTGTTTTGAGCTGCTAGGGAAAAGAGTGTCTGGATGGCAGCCCATTTTGTTGTGGGGGAAAAAGTCTCCTCATAATCGACCCCTTCCTTTTGTGCAAAACCTTTTGCCACAAGCCTGGCTTTGTGCTTGTCAAGTGAGCCATTAGCTTTATACTTTTCTTGTAGACCCACTTGTAGCTAATTGGTTTAGTTCCTAATGGAGGATCAACCAGCTTCCAAGTGCCATTCTTTATGAGGGCATCATACTCCTTTTGCATTGCTTCTTTGAAGGAAGTTGGTTCAAATTCTGTAGACAAATTCAATTCACAATCATAAGAAACATCCATATCAACAGGTGAATTAGAGTCATCTACATCACCTCCATTTTGCTAGTTTGAATTTCTAGTTCCTATCTTTCCAACCTCATTAGGATGAACACTTTCAAGTGTCTTTATCAGCCACTTTGGAGGACCTTTCTCAGATGGTCCAGGCTACTCCGCTGATTGAGTTGGGACTGACCCAAGATTGAGTCTCCCATTTCCATCAATCACATCACTTAAAGCATCATCCGTTGTTGGAGTTTCATGAGGGCGAGAGAGTTCTTTAGAATAAGATTCCACATGTTGATCTAGAATAGGAATCCCCCCTTCAAGATGTGGAATCTGATTATTGAATTCTTGAAATGATTTTGCATTTGTGAATCTATCCAAGTAATCAAGTTGTCGTTCAACAACAATGTCAGTTTTGGATGATTCAAGAAAAATTACATCTCTAGATACAACAAACTTTTTATTGACTTCATCATAGAGACGGTATGCTTTGGAGGTGTTTGAATACCCCAGGAAGATAAACATATGACTTCTTGCACCAATTTTGTTTCTATGTACCTTTGGTATCAAGGTATAAGAGGTGGAACCAAAGACCCTGAGATGCTTTACCAAAGGAATGTGCCCATACCACATTTCATGTGGAGTCATGTTTCTAATAGAATTAGATGGACATTTATTCTTTATATATGTAGCACATAGAATAGCATCAACCCAAAAAATTATTTTTACATTTTTTAAGAAGTGCATGGAGCGTACCATATTTAAGATTGTCCTATTCATTCTTTCAGCTACACCATTCTGTTGGGGATTATAAGGCACAGTTGTTTGATGTTTGATCCCATGTTGGCGAAGATAGTTTTCAAATTCATTTGATGTGTATTCTTTTCCATTATCAATGTGAATAGACCCAATATGATATTTTGCATCATTTTCAATCCATTTATGAAAGTTCTTGAATGTTTGAAAAGCATCATATTTGTTCTTCAATAAATAAACCCAACACATTCTGGTGTATTCATCAATAAATGTCATCATATATCTATTTCCATTTGCAGAAGGAATAGGCATTGGACCACATAAATCTGAATGCATGAGTTCAATTTTTCTATGTGCTCTTTAATTTGAATCACGAAAAGACTGTTTGTTATGATTTCCTAGAATGCAAGCATCACATTACTTAAATTTCCTAGGAATTGTAGGCAAACCGGCAACACCATTTTTCTTCAACAAGCAGAGGTTCTCATAGTTCAAATGTCCAAATCTATCATGCCATAATAGACTTGATGGAAGTGTACCTTCTTCATAATGAGAGTTGTATGAGAAATGTTGTGCACGAGTAGACGTACCTTACAGCTTGAGAAGCCTTTCTTCTTCTATTCCCCTCATGACAAGTGAGTGGTCAGCTGATTTTCTCACCTCAAGCTTGCCATCAAACATATGAATGGAGTGACCTTGCTGGTGGATGTGGACCAAGGACAGCAAGTTTCACTTCAACTGTGGGAGATATAGAACATGATGCAGAAGGAAGTCTGGAAGACCAGGCAATTTAAGCCTAATTGTGACAAGCCCTGATGGCTTGATTTTTGATTGGTCTGCAAAGTATAATGCTCCATCAAAATTTTCAGTAAATTCTTCAAAAAAATATTTTCTATCAGTCATGTGGCAAGTTGCTCCTGAATCAAGCAACCAATCATTTTTCCAAGAAGCAAGTGAAGCATTAAATAAATCTTCATTTACTCCAATATTACATTGTGCTACCACATAATGAGCTGATTCAGGTGCTTTACCGTTGTCTGTATCATTAGTTTTACCTTTCTGTTGGTTTCTTTGCTGCTCAATTTTGTCCCATGGTAACTTGCATGTAGAGGCATCATGTGATCCATTTTTTTTGCAGCGTATGTAGTGCAAATCTGCCTTTTCTCCTTGAGAGTGTCTATCCCCCCTGTCTCTGAAATATCTTTCTCTTCCTCTTCGACCACCTCTTCCTTTGGAAGAATCTTGAGCAAGATTCTTTTCTTTATGAGCAAGGCACATAGACTCTTCAGAAGATTCAGGGGTTATCCTCTTTCCAAAAGCTTTCTGTCTTTCAATAAATTTTTTCACAAGAGAGTCAAAGGTAATATCTTTAAGATTTCCATTTGCTTGCAATGACTCAAGATAACTAGAGTAAGTAGGACAAAGTGCCGTAAGAAAAGCGATAAGAGGAATATCTAATCCAACCTTAGTGGATTTGATATCATGCATTATAGACTTTACTTCGGATGCAAGAGCAAGAGGATCATTATTTTGCAATTCAAGAGTGAAGAGTTTAATCATGAGTTGAACAACTTCAAGTGCAAAATGTGAGTCATAGAGTTCTTTCAGCTTTTGTAAGGCTTTGAAAGTAGTTGAAAATGGCGAAATATGGCGACTCACCTCTTCACTTACAGATGTTGCGATTAATTCATAAGCTTTTTTGTTATTATTTTCCCAAATGGCAAGCTCTTTGTCTGAGGTGGGTTATTCTGGCTCTTTGTCTCTGTCTCCAATACACACTCCTTTCCACAACTCATTGAAAATGAGGATGTGTTTGATCATTCGGGACCACTCTGGATAGTTCTCCTTGCCAGTGAGAACTATTCCCACAATAGATATGATTGAATGCATACTATAAAAAACTTTTGTTGCTAAAAAAAATTATTCTGATAGAGGTATTAGAGCGGATATCAAAGTGCGTTTGAATACCCACTGTGTTTCATTATAATACTCTATTTCAATATAGTACTGTCATACCATGTCATAAAAACCATGTCAGAGAACTGGTGGTATGTGTAATATTACACCATAGTTATATTAAAAAATCATTTGTAGCATGGTAATATTCTGGACCAATCATTAAAAAAATCCAATGTATTTGAGTTTACCAAATGAATCCCTTCAAAAAATTCTGCTGCTTCACGTGAGTGCACAGAGTTCAGAGTGGCACACCATTTCAACATTGTAGGCCATATGAGTTCATCTCCACAGCTGTTATGAGACCAACAATGCTATATTATCCTCTGTCCACATCTGTTTTTAATACATTGGTGTATTTTGGGAATGATACAGGGTAGCGTAGAATAATGGAATGCACACACACACACATATATATATATATATATATATATATATATATATATATATATATATATATATATATATATATATATATATATATATATATATATATATATATATATATATATATATATATATATATATATATATATATACCAGAATAGAAAGTAGTTTTTACATATATATACGAGAACAGAAAGTAGTATTCTGATAGCGTAGTAGTATTGGAGCAGAGAATAATGGAATGCATATACTATATCAATGGAATGCGTGTATCAATGGAATGTTGGTCATCAGCATTTGCATGGAGAATGAGACAGTGAGACATCGTTGTATGGTGTATTCAATAACGTAAGAAACCTAGAACTTGGAGAACTAAGGTTTCAGTGTTTGGTAAGCTTTCACCCAAAGTGACTATTCGAGCAGACAAAGAATGGATACGGTTACCCAAGCCTAACCATCTTTTGGTGAGTGTTATGTAAAAAACAAACTCATAGGAGCATAGAATAATACCATGTCAGAGAATAATGATAAATCTTAGATGGAGCAGCCTGACAATGGAGCGTTGTTATACCAGTATGGAGAGAGCAGCAAAAGCTCAAGCATTAATGAGATTATAAAGCAAATGGAAAACCTTGATTACCAAGTAGAAGGGAGTTACAATGGTAGTTAGAGGCCAAAAATGGCATTGGCTCTAATACCATGTCAGACCAAGTAGTAACTCCTCAAAATGATTCATTGATTTCATTTAGGTTGGTGTTTATTATATACATGAGGGAGAGACTGTTCATTTCATCTCCCAGTGACTATTCATATTCTCTATTATTTATTTACATCATTTTCAGTTATTCACCCAATCCTGATGATTAGCTGTCAACACTCTTGAATTCTTGTGCATGGGAAGCCTGTATGCTAGTGATGAGTTGCGGTAGGTCCTCGTAGTTCTAGATCTGACTCTGGATATGTTCTTGCAACTCAACCACATTGGCTTTAATCATCTTGGGAAAATGAAGCGGGGCTCCCTTATACTTCATCATCCATGCTCGCAAGCTATCAATGGCAACATGTATGTTCTTCAAGATGTGAGCTCTTCTCACACATGGATACTGCCATCTGTGAAGATGAACAATTGCTTGATGCAGGGTACCGAACTTGGAGTAAAATACTAGAATAATTGTGTCCAAGGACAACACTTCCTCTATTATTTCCCTCTTCAATTCAGCTTGGGCAGACATTGCCACCAAGTTTCCTCCCTGCTTGGCCAATTGTATTTCCTTCGCCATTTGCACATTCTTAGCTATGAGGAAGAGAAGATTGGAGCTAGTGGCTTCAGCATACACTCTAGTTTCATCAACCAAAGAAGTTGGGTCCTTGTGCACATCGGTCATGATCACTTTTCCTTCAACTTGTGCAGGGGATGTTTGGTCCTCCGGAGTTGGTATTTTATCAGGGTGCACAACTCTATATTGAGATTCATCAAAGGAGTTTTTGCGCATCTTTGCTTCCGACTGACCACTAAGTATCTTAGTGCATCCTTGGTCATTCAATACTTTCTCATCATGTGGAAGCATGGAAGTGGGCAAGTCAACCTCTCCATGGTGAGGCATGAGGTTGGTATCCTGTTCCAACTCCTGTTGCTCCATGTCTGCATCCAACTATTCAAAAGCCCATTCTGTCTCATGAGCAATGTCTTGCCCCTGCGAGGGTTTACCCTATTCGCTTGATGCCTACTATACAAAATAATCAACTACTTGTATGGGCACTGCTTCGTCTGTCTGCACATGATGCACCCCCTTTTGAATCTACTACTTCTATGCTTCCTTCTCATGTTGGCGTAGCTCTTGTTCCTTCCGGAGTTCCTCCCTAAACTCATGCAACTCCTTCTTTGCTTCTTCCATTCTCTTCTAATCCCTCTACCTTCACGTGATTCCCTTGTCACGTTACTGCCTCTTCTATTGAATAACCATAGCTGCTTGTTCTACAAGTGGATTTGCTCGAAACTTGCGTGCAGGTATGCTTGGCTCTGCTACCTCTACTGTTGCTGCTACTATTGGTGTTCTCCGTGGTGTTGCTTCATGCTGCCGTGCTAACCATTCTACGGTGAAATCGACCTATTCATTAGGTATAGAATGATGGTAAAAATACCTCCATGAGTCTTCCTCAGCCCAATGAAATTCTCCATGGATCTAATTGAACCTAACTCTCATGTAGTGATCCTTGATAATGCAAAGTGGGTCATACGAGTTGAAGCTTCGGAGGTCGAACAGGTACTTCCTCATTTGTTCAACTTTGACATCCGCTTGCTTGATGTTCTTGATCTCATATAACCTAATCCGCAATGGAAGAGTGGGCCAAGGTGCCTTCTTCTTCCACTACAGCTTAGCTATTAATCTTGCTGAGATATGATATGCTACTTCCTCCATGACAAGCATGTCCAAAACAAATTTTGGTAGAACATGTGGAGGCTTCTCCACACTGAAAACTCGGATGAGCGTGTCGTCCAATGAGAAATACCAATTTGCAATTCCTAACAATGCCTTCCTCACTTCTTTTGACATGCAGGGTGGATCTTGTTTGAATATCAACCTATACATTGGGGTGACAAGATGGTCAGACAACCATTTAATCACTCCTCTGAAGCTGCACTCAGAGAATAGCTTTAAATATGTGCTCACAACAGTCTTCGCTGGTGACCATGCCCACTCTAAGCCGAGGAACTGTTGTGGCCAGCAACAACCCCCCTTCTTATTTAGTATAATTCCTAATACTAAATAAGTGGGGACCCTTAGCAAAAAATTTAAAAATCAAAGTAGTGTTTAAATTTCCTTTTTCGAATAAAATTACCATCATAAGCTTAGGAAGCCCCCTTGAAAATTCATAAAAATCTAAGTTTTATGATAAGGTAAGACGCAAATATTTCCTTAGGAATATCGCATCGCAAAAAAGAACACCTTACAAGCCGAACTCCAAAATTACGAGATTACGATACGCGATAATATTGCATCACATGCAGCAAATACAATTTACATTGAAAAAATTTAATTCGCCGATAAGCAATGACGCCGATCGCAAATCGCATTTCGCAGAAAACAAGTTAACAAAGTTTATCATATATAACGTTTTTGCGATCTGCGATGTTGCGATATTGCAATCTCGTGATACAACGACAATGTGATAATGCGATGTAACGAGCAGTCAACAATGCGATGTTACAATTTTGCGATGTTATCATTTCGCGATGTTGCAATCTACGATATTGCGAAGAAAATCGCAAAATCGCTCCATCGCAGATCTTTTGGGCACGTTATTCAAGAAAAGTATTTTCCATAAGTTGACACCTGCTTATCCGCTTTAATGCTAATAAATGAATTAGTTGCCAGTTATTAATGGAATATGGGTTCGTGCTTATCAAAAAAATCATCTCACATAAGTTGGTATACCTGATGTGTCTATGGCATTTAAAACTTTCCTATCACCCTTCCTTGTTTTTCATTTTTGCTTCACTTGTGAATTGCAGGAACGGAGAACAGAAGCCAATACAAAGCAATATGCAGGGTAAAATGGGAAAGAAAAGAAAAGCCACGAGCTCAGAAGAAAAGGAAATGGCGCCTTTGTATACAGACACGGCCTGTAACAGAGACGCAGGAATTGCTATGTGGGAAGGCATGTATAATCTTCTCGAAGAGGAGAATCCTAGAGTAATGGAAGTAGTTGTGACCGCGGGCTCAAATGGTTCTTCTGAAGCATCCCTTACAAAACTAGCTTGCTCATTCTTACACCAAATAGCAGCAAGGCCCAAAATTTTCCCATACACGGACATGGTAAAGTGGATACTGGACAACGCAGATATCAGAAACAGAAAGTTTAAGACTCAAGGTCAAGAGTTCACGGAATTATCATTTTTACAAATTTTGAACTTTATATCCACTGGAAGGAAAAAGCGCAAAAGGCGAAAAATGCATCAAGGAAATCTGGATCAAGAAACGGAGGCAGTTTCCGATGCGCAATTAGCGCCTAGCACTCATCGTGCATCGCTGAGAATTTCTTTTTGAAAAGGCAAACTGGTAATTTCCCAATCACCTGCAAGCTTCGAAAATTGCAAGAAAGCGATGAGATTGGCTAATTGGAAATAGAAAGCCCAAGAAAAGACACAAGCAATCCAAGGATTAACAAGGTTAAACTGGGATTATTACTGGGCATACTTGGTAAAGCCACACGACCAGTGGATGACTCTTAAGTGCATCATCAATTCGGCTGAAAAGATAGCGCCAGCTCTCATTGATTCTGTTTTCTCAGCTTAGCTAAAATCGGAAGTCGACCAGCCGACTTTTCTCAGACAGATGCTGCATGCATGTAATTTCAAGGACCAAATACAGAAGTAGTTTAATTTTAGATACAATTTTAGATACAATTTTAGTTTAATTTTGTTTTATTTTCCTGAAAAGAGGACGGTCATTTAAAATGCATCCTATATTTTTGTAATAATTTATTTTTAGATTTAGTTAGTAGTATTTAAACCCTTCTCATGCATTTAGAGAAGGGTCCTGAAATTTATCAAAAAATTATCCCCAGAACATGCACTTCTGTACCCTCTGTGGAGGTTTTGATGAATGAATGGAACAAGATTTATTGATGTTTGCATTTGATATCTGCTACTGATGTTGCACTTTTGTACTCTTAGTGGATATTTGATCAAGAAGAGATAAATCGTTATCACTTGAAGCTCATGAGTAGGACTAGTTATAAATGGTATTTTTATCTCTTAACTATTTCTACCTTGTGTTAGAGTGATTTTTATGTTCAGTTATTTATGTATTGATGTATGAATGCTTGAGTTATCATTTGACACTTTTGTACGGTGATAGCTATTTATTTATGCTTAGTGTATGAATAGCTTATTATGCAATATGTTTTTCACAACTATTTCGTCTAACTTCTTATACGAAGTGGTTCATCTTTATTGAATTCTTTTCTCATAGCAGCTGAACGATCTTTATTACCAGTTGTTGCTTGAAATCATTTTAGATCGCATAAAGGAAAGATTACACCCCGGGTTAGTGTAGATTTACATATTTCTGTTTATTAGAAGATAATTTCCTTATTATTAGATTAGAATTAGAATAGTAGTATTCCATTTAGAAACTGTTAGAAATAGAAATATCCATCTTTCTCACACACACAGATAAATTGGGAAATTGGTTCCATATTCCCAGTCAGACCCGCTATACTAAACAGAAAAGGAGCTACCAACCAAGGTCTAGACCGGGTGGGTATCCCCCTTCTTGTAGACCCGATTTTTGGGGCTTCAACACATTTTACGCTAGAAGGAGGGCCTGAATTGTGAATGGTAAGAAAATCCAAATCTAAATACCATTCTGAGAGTAAATCGCCCTCACCATCTCCCCCGACTTCTCCATTGCATTCAGAAACCTTAAATCCAGAGTTAGAAGTCGCTAGAGCAACAGTCGCTGCTACAAACCTTGATATTTCAGAACAATCTACTATTGAACCTCCTAAAATCGAATCTTTGATTCACAAAATTCGGCGATTTTCTATATCTCCTCAAAAATCTGATAAATCTCAAGGCAGCGTGACTTCGCAATATAACCCTTCTCATCATCTTACCAGGTTAAAGAGTGAAAAGTTTGGCATTCAGCCAACTGAATTACCTCTACCTACTAGGAAGAGGGCAAGGAAGTCTCCTAAAGGATCTGATAGAGAGACTCTTTCATCATCATCATCCATCTCAACCTCTTCACCGCGAAGTCAACCATCCACTCCTCCACTTCAAATCATTGTCCATCAGCCTATTTCAACTTCCTGAACTCCTTGTCAATCATCTGGAGTCATAATATTCATCTTCTTAACCACGAGGATCATCTTCTGCACTTTCCTCTGTTAGTAGTTCAGCAATGGCCCAATCTCCATGGAATAACCCAGGGGCAGTCTTAATGCCTGCACCCTTGAGTCAGTTACCAGCCCATCCTGAAAAATGGCTGCCTAAGTTTAACCCTGAGGCATGCATGCTAGCAGAAGAACATATAAATAACTTTATGTTATCTATAAATCTGAATGGAGTTGTTAATGAGGATTCTTTTGTTCGACTTTTTCCTTATACTTTTCAAGGGATAGTTGGATCATGGTATTTCTCGTTACCTTCTAGATCTATTACTACTTGGGACATCTTCCAAGAACAATTCCTGACCAAGTTTGGTGATGACAGGTCTACAGCGACACTGATCAATGGCTTGTCTAATCTTAGGGCCAAGTCAAGAGAACCTATCAAATATTTCAATTTACGTTTCAATAAATTTTTAAACAAAATTCCTACTGCTTCTCAACCTAGTGAAGAAGTGCGAAGTGAATGGTACATTACTACTTTACCATCAAACTTAGCAATCTTTGTTGATAGGGCTAACAAAAAAATCTTAGTTGAAAACATGAAAGAAGCAATAGCAGTAGAGAAACGTATTATGGCCCTAGAAAAGAAAAATGCGATGGAAGAACGAAAATCTAAGAAGGTCTCTTTCAAGGAAGATCCCAAGAAAAAACAACTCAAAGATCCATTTGATTTAGAAGGATTACAAAAAGTTTTGAAGACCATGTCTAAGGAAATGGTCGACATCAAGAAACAAGTGGCAGAAACTTCTTCTAAAAAGCCATACAGGCCTTTTAAAAGAAATCCTTCAACTGATTCCAAACCCCCTAACACTATATCAAATGTTGAGTCAGAAGAAGAAGAAGAGGAAAACACTACCGAAGAACATACCAATGAAGAAGAAGTTGTAGAGTTACAAGGTATGTGGGATTTCATCCTCCCAAATGAAGAGGATCAAGAGGCATTCCCATTCATTACTCACAGCAAAAAATCAACTTGATCCTCCTCAGCCTACACCTAAGCCAAAGAGCGCAAGCGCGTTGAGAAAGGATAAAGTCACAGCCAAGAAAACATCACCTAAAGCGACTCAAACTAGCCCAGTCCAAACAGACACATCTACTGCATCTAAAACGCTAATCGTTTCGAATGAAATGGAGTATAATATCATAGAAGACATGAAAAAGACTAGGGCCAATATTACTCTTTTTGAATTGAGCAAGTTAAAACACCAGCAGAAAGTACTTTTGAAAGAATTACACGTTGTGCCAGTTGCACCTTTACCAGATGCTGTAATCTCTCAAGCTTCCCATGATATGGGAAGACCTCCAACTAGTATGATGAATAAAGTTGATCCAAATGATATCACATTAATTGGAGGAAGATCGAGATCGCATACTCCCCCATTTCTCCTTACTTATGAAATTTTCAATAAAAATGTGCATAATTTCTTAGTTGATTCTGGAGCTTCATCGAATATTTTACCAAGATCAATTTGTGAAAAATTGAACGTTCAACCACAGAAATATGTTGTACGCATAGTCCAATTAGATCGATTGCAAGTCGAGGTGATTGGAAAATTAAATCAGGTTCCCAGAAGGCTGTCATCCAACCCAAAGGTATGTCAAGTTATCAACATTTTAGTTGCTGATATTCCTGACTTTTATGGCTTGATTCTTAGCAGAGATTGGTCAGAAAAACTTCATGGATACTTTGCAACTGACTGGTCACATATGTGGCTGCCTTATAATGGTAAACCAAATCAAATAAAAGTTGAACGCGAGCGACATCAGAAATACATAGTAACGGAACTTGAGGGAGAAAACGAACCAGTAGCATATAATTCTAACATCATTGGCAACTATTTAGTAGATTCTTTCTTAGGAAATTTTAATTCTCACACTTCACCTCACTTAGAACATTTTGTTTTATCTCAAGCAGAAAATTTTTCTCAAACAGTTAGTTCTAAATGCATTAATTTTATATATAGTCCTGTAAATAAATCTTTGTTTTGGAAATTATTTTTTGATGGTTCTAAGTCTAACGAAGGAGCAGGAGCAGGATGCATGTTAGTAAGCCTAGAGGGAGATAAAATCATGCTAACTTGCAGACTCGAATTTGAGTGCACCAAAAATACCACAAAATACGAAGCTCTAGTCCAAGGCTTGTACAAGGCAATCAGATTAGACGTCAAATACCTGCAAGTTTTCGGAGATTATGAAATTGTAATAAGACAGGTATGTAATACTATACACTGTTTATCAGGTCATTTAAATCATTATCAATCTTTAGTTCAAGATCTGATTGAACATTTTATAGCATTTAATATTTCCTCAATTCCCAGACTCCAGAATGCTAGCGCAGATCTCTTAGCCAACGTAGCCTCCAAGCTCATTCCTTCAGAAGATTTTAGCCCTGACCGATTTTCAATTGAGTTAATTTTTAGACCATCTATCCCTGATAACATTACCAATTGGAGGATTTTCAACGACGATCCTGATATCGTGAGTTTCCTCACATTTGAAGGATCCTACACCAATCAAATAATTGACGAAGACCAGCATGAAAAACAATTGCAACAAGATAGTACTAACAATGCTATACCTAAATTAGTAGTCAAATTAGAAGACCTTTATGATTTGAAAGATCAATTCAAAAGATCTACCAATTCAAAACTCCAAAGTTCAACTTTGAATTATGAATTAGTAAATCTAGGAACTGATGCCAAACCATAGAATATCAACCTAGGCCTTGGCTTAGCCCCTGAAGAGAAATTAGCATATATCCAACTCTTGAAACAATACAAAAGTGTCTTTGCCTGTAATTACAATCAACTCAAAACATACAACACCTATATCATCCAACATACTATCCCAATGATTGATAATGAAAAACCTGTCCAACAAAAGTTGAGAAAGATCCATCCAAATTTAGAAGATCAGATCAAAACTGAACTCAACAAGTTATTGAAAGCCAAAATAATATTTCCCGTTAGACATTCTAAATGGGTCTCCAATATGGTACCTGTTAGAAAGAAAAACAGAGATATCAGAATCTGCATTGACTTTCGAAACCTTAACAAGGCCTACCAAAAGGATAATTTTCCTTTACCTCCCATGGAACAAATACTGCAGGCAGTTGCGGGCTTAGAATTAATGTCATTCTTGGGTGGATTCTCAGGATACAACTAAGTGCTGGTACATCCCGACGATCAATTAAAAACGACATTCAAAACTAAGTGGGGCACATATGCATATCAAAAGATGCCATTTGGTTTGATAAACGTGGGTGCCACATTTCAGAGACCCATGGACATTGCATTCAAAGGGTTAGTTAATAAGTCAGTGGTAATCTATTTGGATGATATTACTATTTATTCCAAGAAACAAAACAACCATCTCAGGGATTTAAAACAAATTTTCCAACGTTGTTTAAGGTATGGAATTTCGCTTAACCCGAAAAAATCTTTTTTCGCATTAAGTAAAAGCTTCTAGGAATCATAGTGTCAAAATCTAGAATTCACATCAATCCTGATAGAATCAAGGAAATTTCTGCAGTTCCCCTACCTCATAATAAAAAAGCCATGCAATATTTCCTTGGCCAGATCAACTTTGTAAAGAGATTCATCCCAGATTTTTCAAGAATTGTATCTCCTTTACAAGCCATGATTAAAAAGTACGCAAGCTTTAAATGGGGCCAAGATGAACATGAGGCATTCAATCTAATCAAACAAGCAATTATCAATGCTCCATCTTTAGCAACTCCAAATTTTTCCAATCCTTTTATCTTGTACACATTTTCCTCGGATAAATCATATGCTGTGATACTCACACAAGAAAATCAAGAAAAGGCGGAAACCCCAATTGCTTTTTTCACTTCTAATTTACAAGGTGCTGAATTGAATTATTCAAATGTGGAGAAACAAGCTTATGCTGTTTTCAAAGAAATTAATTATTTTAGACCTTTTTTACTCAAAACACATACCAAGATCATAGTACCGTTTCCAGCGGTAAGAAATCTTCTAGTACAGAGGGATGTGGGTGAGAAAAGGGAAAATTGGGTTACTTCCTTACAAGAACACGACATAGAAATCAAACGAGCAAATATCATAAAAGGTCAGGGATTTTGCAAACTGCTGGCAGGAGCATCGCTAATGCCTGAAAATCCATCTAAAGAGGTACAAGTGTACGAGGTAAGCCTAAACGATACTGAGTCATTATATGATGATATTATTTATTATCTAAAGAATGGATACACTCCTTCAAACCTTGATCATACAAAGAAAAGAGCCCTGAGGTTAAAAGCCAAATAATATCAACTCGTAAATGATGTTATTTTTAGAATAAATTATGATTTTGTTCTTCTTAGATGTCTTGAGAAAACTGAAGCTGAAAAAGTATTACAGGAACTCCATGATGGGCCAGCAGGTGGACACTACACTGGAGACACCATTGCTCATAAGATCTTACGTGCGGGCTATTACTGGCCCACATTATTCAAAGACACACACAACTACGTAAGGAAATGCAAAATCTGTCAAACCGTTGCTGGGAGACAAAAGAAACCATCCTTGCCACTGCAACCAGTTATCATCGAAAAACCTTTCGATAAGTGGGGATTCGACATAATAGGTGAGATCGTTCCTCACTCTTCTAAATAGCATAGATACATCCTCACAGCGACATATTACTTTACTAAATGGGTAGAGGTAGTTCCACTCAAGACGTCTAATGCTGAAAATATCATTGAATTCATAAATCAATTCATAATCACCAGGTTTGGATTGCCTTCCGCTTTAATGTTTGATAATGCATCATACTTTTCTGGTAATGCAATGACTGAATTCGCACTCAAAAGGGGTTTCAAGCTTAAATACTCGGCCAATTATTATCCACAAGGGAATGGGTTAGCTGAATCTACAAATAAAAACCTAATCGGGATCATCAAGCAAACCATTGACCAAAATCATAAAAATTAGCATAAGTCTTTAATATATGCTTTATGGGCAGATCGAATAACGCAGAAAGCCTCTATCGGAACTTCTCCCTTTAGTTTAGTTTATGGGAAATAAGTGGTTCTTCCAACACATTTGGAAATTCCCTCTTTAGCCTTGGTTCAATACATTGATGAAACACCAACTTCTTCTTTACAACTTAGGTAGCTGAAATTAATTAAATTAGAAGAACAACGAGAATAGGCTAAGATAACTCACGCTCATCATCAAGCATTAGTGAAATCCTATTTTGATTCCAATATGATATCCAGAAAAGATTTTCAGATGGGAGATCTAGTCTTAAAATGGGACAGGGCTCATGAGGAAAAGGGAAAACATACAAAATTTCAAAGGATGTGGCTTGGTCCTTTCCAAATCATAGAGTTCATAGGTCCATATACCTTCATGTTACAAGATTTAGTAGGAAAAAGAGATTCTCTACCTGTTAATGGTCAGATCCTTAAGAAATATTTTCCACAGAAGAACATTCTTCTATTTTTGTAGAGTAGTTGTTTTTCTTTTCATAATAAAACCAGTTGTGAATGGTTACAATAGGAATTAATGAAAAATACACCAATCCTCTTTTAAATTTTGATCTTTCGCTTGTATAAATAGCAAATCTTTTGGAAAATTGATCTTTATTATTGAAAGATATAGTTTAAAAAAAATCTAGCCTAGATATGGTACTAGTTTCAACTTCATAAAATTTGATGAAAACAACCTTTAGTGAGAAATTGTTTTATATCAGAAAGGTATCAATAACAAAATAACGATTCTCTGTAGAACAACTATTTCCAAAAACTCTATTATTGTGGTCCACAGCTATCTTAAGGAAACAATGACTTCCTCCCTACTAAGGAAATCATAACTTTCAGAGGAACAATCCAAGGATACACTTTATCTTAAAGAGTGAGAGGTCTCATCACGAGCCGGCTTATCATGATCATAGATGTTATAACTTGCTGACTTTGCCAATACTGCATACCACAACAGGGCAATGACTCAAGATTGTTGCAATCAAAAGGCAAGGGGTCTCATCACGAGCCAGCTTGTTCAACAAAGTTATAAATCAGTGAATGACTGTGTCATGAATTGGCTACCAAACCAAGACATTGCTCTTTAATAGTTAAAAGAAAATGAAAGCAGAAAGTGTGGATGTGGATTCTTCTTTGGGAATTGTAGGTTTCTTTAAGTAGGATACAGGATCATTGCTGGGTAACAGGTAACCCTGTTGAGGCTATAAATGCCTGCTGGCAGCAGAGGCTCTACCTACGACAAATGAGCATATTTAAAACTGGTTTACATAGAAGACTTTGTTTTACCTTTATAAGCCAAGTAATGAATGATGTAAATACAAGGACTAGCTTGAGGCAGCAAATAATCAAAGTTGAAAATAGTTGAAACAAAATGTCATTGACAGGTTAAAGTATAACGTACTTTATCTTTCTATAATAAAGTTTAACTTTCTAGAAAATTTTCTATTTTGGAAGTTTTGAAAATTCAAAAAGCAGCAGAGGTAACTGGTTCTTCCAAGTGAATCACCAATTGTTGTGGCCAACAACAACCCCCCTTATTATTTAGTATAATTCCTAATACTAAATAAGTGGGGACCCTTAGCAAAAAAATTAAAAATCAAAGTAGTGTTTAAATTTCCTTTTTCGAATAAAATTACCATCATAAGCTTAGGAAGCCCCCTTGAAAATTCATAAAAATCTATGTTTTATGATAAGGTAAGACGCAAATCTTTCCTTAGGAATATCGCATCGCAAAAAAGAACACCTTACAAGCCGAACTCCAAAATTACGAGATTGCGATACATGATAATATCGCATCGCATGCAGCAAATACAATTTACATTGAAAATTTTTAATTTGCCGATATGCGATGACGCCGATCGCAAATCGCATTTCGCAGAAAACAAGTTAACAAAGTTTATCATATATAATGTTTCTGTGATCTGCGATATTGCAATATTTCGATCTTGCGATACAACGACAATGTGATAATGCGATGTAATGGGCAGTCAACAATGCGATGTTATCATTTCGTGATGTTGCGATCTACGATATTGTGAAGAAAATCGCAAAATTGCTCCATCGCATATCCTTCGGGCAGATTATTCAAGAAAAGTATTTTCCATAAACTGACACCTGGTTATGTGCTTTAATGCTAATAAATGAATTAGTTTCCAGTTATTAATGGAATATGGGTTCGTGCTTATCAAAAAAATCATCTCACGTAAGGTGGTATACCTGATGTGTCTGCGGCATTTAAAACTTTCCTATCACCCTTCCTTGTCATTCATTTTCGCTTCACTTGTGAATTGTAGGAATGGAGAACAGAAGCCAATACAAAGCAATATGCAGGGTAAAATGGGAAAGAAAAGCAAAGCCCTGAGCTCAGAAGAAAAGGAAATGGCACCTTTGTATACAGACACAGCTTGTAACAGAGACATGGGAATTGCTATGTTGGAAGGCATGTATAATCTGCTCGAAGAGGAGAATCCCAGAGTAATAGAAGTAGTTGCTACCGTGGGCTCAAATGGTTCTTCTGAAGCATCCCTTACAGAACTAGCTTGCTCATTCTTGCACCGGATAGCAGCAAGGCCTAAAATTCTCCCATACACGGACATGGTAAAGTGGATACTGGACAACCGAGATATCCGAAACAGACAGTTTAAGACTCAAGGTCAAGAGTTCACGGAATTATATTTATTTATTTTAATTAATTAATTAATTTATTTTTATTTTATTTTATTTACTAACTTTAACCTTTTCCATCTACGTTCTTTATTAAATTTATTTATTTTTATTTTTTTAACTTATTACTAATCTCTCGTTCTAATATATAGTTATTCTAACTAACTATTACCTTATATATATTAAAAGTAAGGTCTTCCATATAACTAAATCCCATTTAAATTAAAATAACTTATAATTTTTAATTATTAAATGATACCTTTTTAACTATTAATACCAATTAAAATTATTAGATATAAATATATATATATATATATATATATATATATATATATATATATATATATATATATATATATATATATAGATATATATATATATAGGTATGGTCACCGAATATAACTAAGTTCCTTAAATTATCAAAATGACTTTTTGACCCTGGTCCCTAAGTCAAAATTAGCTGTTGGAGGCTCTGCTCAGACTATATAACATGCAATTGCTGGATCTGTTTCTTCAACTTGTCCTGACGATGAACCACACTGGTTGGTTCGAAACGCGTCGACAAAGGTCTTTCTATATGTGATTTATGCCGAAGTTCTACTTATAACTATTATGGATCACTGAAGCCTCAATTCAACAATTATCATTTTTACAAATTTTGAACTTTATATCCACTAGAAGGAAAAAGTGCAAAAGGCAAAAGGAAATCTGGATCAAGAAATAGAGGCAGTTTCCGATGCGCGATTAGCGCCTAGCACTAATCACGCATCGCCGAGATTTTTTTTTCGAAAAGGAAAACTGCTAATTGCCCAGTCACCTGCAAGCTCCGAAAATTGCAAGAAAGCGATGAGACAGGCTGATTGGAAATAGAAAGCCCAAGAAAAGGCAAAAGCAATCCAAGGATTAACCAGGTTAAACTGGGATTATTACTGGGCATACTTGGTAAAGCCACACAGCCAGTGGATAACTCTTAATTGCATCATCGATTCGGCCGAAAAGATAGCGCCAGCTCTTTTTGATTCTATTTTCTCAGCTCAGCTAAAATCAGAAGTCGGTCAGCCGACTCTTCTCAGATAGATGCTGCATGCATGTGATTTCAAGGACCAAATACAGAAGTAGTTTAATTTTAGATTCAATTTTAGTTTAATTTTGTTTTATTTTCTTGAAAAGAGGACGGTCATTTAAACCGCATCCTATATTTTTGTAATAATTTATTTTTAGATTTAGTTAGTAGTATTTAAACCCTTCTCATGCATTTAGAGAAGGGTCCTGAAATTTATCAAAAAATTATCCCCAGAACATGCACTTTTGTACCCTCTGTGGAGGTTTTGATGAATGAATGGGACAAGATTTATTGATGTTTGCATTTGATATCAGCTACTGATGTTGCACTTTTGTACTCTTAGTGGATATTTGATCAAGAAGAGATAAATCATTATCACTTGAAGCTCATGAGTAGGACTAGTTATAAATGGTATTTCTATCTCTTAACTATTCCTGCCTTGTGTTAGAGTGATTTTTATGTTCATTTATTTATATATTGATGTATGAATTCCTGAGTTATCATTTGGAACTTTTGTACGGTGATAGCTATTTATTTATGCTTAGTGTATGAATAGCTTATTATGCGATATGTTTTTCACAACTGTTTCGTCTAACTTCTTATACGAAGTGGTTCATCTTTATTGAATTCTTTTCTCATAGCAGCTGAACGATCTTTATTACCAGTTGTTGTTTGAAATCATTTTAGATCGCATAAAGGAAAGATTACACCCTGGGTTAGTGTAGATTTACATATTTCTGTTTATTAGAATATAATTTCCGTGTTATTAGATTAGAATTAGAATAGTAGTATTCCATTTAGAAACTGTTAGAAACAGAAATATCAATCTTTCTCACACACACACATAAATTGGGAAACTGGTCCCATATCCCTAGTCAGACCTGCTATACCAAACAGAAAAGGAGTTTCCAACCAAGGTCCAGAACGGGTGGGTACCCCCCTTGTTGTAGACCCAATTTTCGGGGCTTCAACAGGAACTTATGTCGGGCACAGACTACATCTAGAATGTAGGCGGACATATAAATCTCTGTATGCATGCCTTCGGCTAACCATCGAGCCTCCGTGACTTGCTCCTTAAGTTGATGAGCTAGTATGCTGGACCAGTTCCATGGTCTTCCTTCTCTAACTGGTTGGTCCAATGTGGCCACCCAACTCTGAGGGAAGGTCTCAGTCCTCACTTGGCCACTCAGTCAACATGTGAATATGACCAAGTATTGGTATGCCTTCCTCAATATCTTCTTCTTATAGATCTGGTTAGGGGTAATCTGGAAATGAGCTGGCTCCTTTACCCAATCCTTCAGAATATCTCTGGAGTGGAATCTGCTATTAGGAAAGCTAAACAGAGGGTTCATGATAGTCATGGGCTCCTCCATCTAATACATCTCATTGTAATATTGTGCCCAGAAGGTTGCAATCTTTGTCCCATTGACACTGCTCAAGGTCATCGTCTCGGGGTTAGTGTGAGAGATGATCCAGTGAATCATATCTGCACATGGGAACGTGGGGTATCTGCATGCAATCCAATACAAGCCGAACTTATAAATTTTTACGTACACCTGATGATCTTCAATGTCTTCCCCAAAAGTACCTGCGAATGTTTCATTCACCTCTTGCCACTTCAGTTTGATTTCCTTGTCTAGATACAACTTCATATCTTCGTAGACCGACATGCTATAGGACATCTGTTGAACTACTATTCCAATTGCAACACCATCAGTGTCCTGGGATCCTATTTTCTTGGAAGCCATTGAGACAAATGAACACCTGAAATATTTGGAAACAAGCAGCATGCATGGCAAGAAATATGTCAGTGAAAACAAAGCAAATCCAGGGAAGGTAACAACACATACCTGGGGAATTGATGAGCAAGATTGCGCAAATTTCACTTGGAGGCTGAGTGACTGACTGCCAGAACTGTGCAAAAGGTAGTCTAGACTGACTGGGAGGCTGGAATGGCTATTGGATCTACAAAATGCATAACTCAGTTGGGAAGTTGGCTGCTACGATTGCACAATAAGTGATTCAAGCTGGGAAAGACTGTTGGCCGAGGGGCAGATTTGTGCAAAGTTTTGGGCCAAGTAGCCACTGACCTCCAGAAATGCACAATTCCATCTAGGAGGTCAGTGTTGGGCCAGAATTTTCAAATCAGGAGAGGAAGGTAGCCTTCCTTCTCCAGATTGTGCAATGCGGCCTTGCTGAAGGCAGAGACCAGGTCAAGGTTGGCCTAACTCGCTGATGGGAAACTGAAAGCAAGTAAGTCAATGAAATGCATGGTGACACTAAGTGATAGCAGAAGTGATAAGTAGTGCATGCAAAACATGAATGGAATATTGAGCAAATAGATCAACATGCATGTGGGTGAGGTCGTTCATCAATTGGGCGAACGTCCATGCAAAAAAGTTCATGCATGTGATAGTAGCCAGATAGAAAAAAAATTGAAACAAAGCTAGGACAAGCTAGAACATATGTAAATGACAATAGGCATTCAAAGAAATCAAGCAAACAACACTCACACAAGTGAATACACAAAAAGTGACAAAAATGTTGAAAAAGACAAGTTGAGGCCACTTACCCATGAATAATTGATCCGAATGTGTCAAAGAGTCCTAGATGTGTTGTGGGATGTCAGAGCTCCAAGATCGATGTGAATGAATGAGCTATGATGCATCAAATAAATAATTTTGGTCTCAAGACGTGCATGCCACAAATCTAGGAAAAAGCAACACATAGAGGGATACTTCTAAAACAACTTTGCATGTAACCCCCGACTGCTAAAAATAGCTCCCTGAATCATCGGATACCTTTTTCATGTTTCCTCTTACTATTCTGGGAAGATCAAGTCATGCATGCATGGAAGTCAAGTTTCCTCGGTCCTGGGTGGATCTAGTCAACCAGACTGTCCATGCATGCCAGTGCTCAACTGCTTGGGAAAAATGTGAATTATTGACTATAAGCTGGGCTGACTGCCCAAGGGGATTGTGCAATTTTTGGGCCCAACAACTGACTGCTACCCCGATTTTCACAAATATGGGCTGAACTGCCTATTGGTGGGAAAAATTGTGCAATTCCTGCTGGGAGGGTTAGCTGGCAGGATTGCGCAATCCACAAGACCAGGAGGCTGACAGGGAGCATTCTACAATTCTTGGAGGGAAAGGCTAGTTACCCTCCAAGAATGTGCAATTTTTAAGGGGAAGTTTCTCAAACTGCAGCTGGACCAAGTCCGGATAAGCAACCTATGAGGGGACTGGATAAACTGTGTTCAACAGGCTGCCTTTGTGCAAGGAAAGCACTGAAGCTTGAGTACTTGATGAAGCAAGACAAAGTGTTGTGTAAGGTTGGTAGGGAGGCTTTAAAACAGGGTAAGGAAAAATTTTGGAGGGTGGTTGTAGCCACTACAATAGATTCCAACACTACTTTATTATAATTTATAAACTTCTTGCTCTATGAAGGGTTCCTGCACCTTGCATCAAGTTCCTGCACTCACATTCCTACACTAGAGTCAAAGAAAGCATAGACTACTTCAATTATTCAAATTTGGAGGACATTACTTACTTGGAAGTTTGAACATCAATTTGAGGATATTTTGGGAAATTATTCTTGGTTAACATCGCACTTCATTTTCACCATCAATCGCAAACTGAGAAAAGAGGAAACATTTGCCAAAACAGACCCTCATGTACGAGATTCAGCTCCTCTATTTGAAATTTAGTTGCACCATAACTAGATCCGACTTTTATCCATGGAAAAATGTTACGATTTGTAATGTTTTCCTTATGTATTCGGTTGGCTTGTTAATTTTGAAAAGTGTAACTAGGTTTAGTCTTCATAATGACATGTAGTTTTTACTTTTGTAAATGATGTAATAAAGGAAATAAAATTATTTTTGTATGCCTTGCTTCATGGGTTTCATGATCAAGAGATTTTGTTTGTTAGTGGCTCCCACTGAGAGCTTTAGGACTTATCATTAAGTCAAAGAGTCAATGTAATGTATGAAGAGCTCTTCTTGAGTGTATGTAAAATATATATGAGTCAATCTAGCGTCTAGGAAACTCTCTAAAAAGACAAGCATAATCGTCTTGATGTTAGCCTGCAATATGAAGAAAATGAACTTATGTTAGATCACCCGAAGTGACACATTGATTCACTGATTCAAGTCGGCTTGAGTACATGGATGAAATAATATAAATAGGTGGATATGATCTTCGCATAAGGATAGTTTGGAACTCAGAAATCTATGATATTTTTGGTGAGAAATAGAGTAATCAAGTTCGGATAATTTTGGTGAAGAGTACAATATTCATGTCTCTATGTTGAGGGATATTTTTGAGTGTAATATCAAAGTGTACAGTGAGGATGAGTAAGGAAATGACATCAAGTTCTAAGTAGGATGATTACAATTAAGAGAAGCTTGGACCTCTCCCAAAAGTTGGATCACAAAACATAGGTTAAGTTAGGTATCTCTCTGATTTCAGACAGACAGTGGAATAGGTTGCAATCATAAGAAGAAGAAAGAAATTCATGTCTCTATCTAGGGCCAAACACAATTCAGATATATATAGTGACAACATCGAAAAAAATGAAGTGATAAGTTTGGTAAAGAAGTGTGATAAGGGTGTTGTATCACAGTCCAAGATTTTAGTGATGAATTCAGAAGATAAGCATTTCAGTACTACTACAATGGTCACATTTTGGGGACACTAAATTTTTATGTCTCGGTATCATCTCTAATGTATCTAAAACTCATCGAAGGCCAAAGTGGAAGAGAAGGAGTCAAGCAGAAGGCTAGCTATGAAGAGATCTGGTGTCTTGGTCTTAGGGGTATAGGTCAAGGGTCTTTGTCTTGGCATTCGTCAATTGGAATCTCTATAAGAAGAATTTGTGAGTATTTTTCTCTCAAAGAGTGAGAGGTTTTGGACCTACCTTATAGCCTACATGATGTGTCTCTTGTGTGTTAGGGTCTTATAATTTTTATAGGATTGCTTGATTATAGCTGATGATTATTATTTTTTATGTGTTGTAAATAATATTTCATCCTCCAAATTATTTCCAAGAAGGTGGTCAAATTGATAAAATGTGGTTAATTTTACATGCAATCCTAATATTTGAGTTCATTATGTCTCTATCCAAAGTTTGGAGGCATTATGTATTATAACCAAAGTTTTCCACTCATGTCATAAGGGTCAAAAATCACAAAAGGTGTTTGTGCCTGTGGTTAAGTCTCGTGCACCATCCAGCTACCTGATCATCACGCCGTCATATCAATGGTCAACAGGGGTTTTCGGCCCCCCCTTGCCATCCTACCTTTATTAGTGGGGGGGGGGGGGGGTCTGAAAAGGCCTTATTCCCCACCAGGTCCTACAACTACGTGTCTACTCATCAATATTTTTCACCCCCCAGCCTATACCACCTACTGCTCCCTACCCCCTCCGAAAACCACTTCCCCCTCATCCCTTTACTGTTGTCCCTACCCGACACCTCTGCCACTCCTATCCCGCCATGTCTCCATACCCATTTCACAATTAAATTCCTTCCTGGAAAATCAACTGCCACTTCACTACCACCATGTGCCTCCACATCATCCCTCACCTCGATGTGACCTCCCACCTCCATGTCATATGTCTATTTCATGGTCAGTTAAATTATGTTTTTTCCCTATACAACACAGTAATTTCAAACATTTTTTACAAAAAACTGAGAATGAATTTTCAAAATCAGAAAGAAATTTTTGTTGCTAACATCCTCATGCACAAAAACCTCTCTCAGTTTTGTGATAGCTATTATGGTTTAGGAGATTCAGATAAATTTGTGCAGGTATATTTTCCCGAATTTTCTTGTTTTCAGTTAGTGTTTTCAATGTAGTTTCCGATCAGGTGGAAATGAATTTTCAAAAAATGAAAGAAGTTTTCATTGCAAACATAATCATTTGCAAAACCTCTCTCATTTTTCTAATAGCTATGATGGTCTGGGATATAAAAGGGGATTAGAGGACCCTATTTTTCAGAATTTTGGGAGGAAAAAGCTCAAAGACAGTTAGTGACTTGGAGGCCACCTCATCAGATAAGAGTTGCTATCAAATTCGAATTGCTCCTTTGTCACCAAAAATGCACAAATATAGTTCCAAGTAGATTCATTAGTTTTGTATGTCCTATATTTTAGTTCTATTTGTGTAAGACAATTTGAGATATTTGTAAACAATTCTTGATATTGTTTCTAGATATTTTAGTTTAGAATTTGTATAAATAATTCATAGTTTGAAGTAATAGAGGGTTGATTGTTGAATATAATTTCCTCTGAAAAATTGTAATTTTTAAAGTTGCTGGAAGCATCAAGAATATAAGGAAATTATTCATGGGATTCATGTGGTGTACAAAATGGTAATGTTTTTCTTCAGTTTATGTTTTTGATCATTGTTCTCTTTCTCTGTTATTTCTAAAATCTTAATTACATAACAAAAATTGTGATGAATAAGATATGCTATTTAGAGAACCCTATTCTGGTTGTTAGCAATTTATATGTTTCGTTCTGAAGTCAAATTAAGGAATTCTTCATTGCTCCTTAATTTCTAATGAATCTTACATTTCTGCTATTTCACAATCCATATAATATTATGAAAGATCCAACTAGTGAAACATATCTTTCCCCGTGAAACTCATCTAAAACTTGATGCAGATCCAGTTAAATCTTAAGACTCCATATCCCAGTGGAATTATAACAATTTAATCAACCAAACAATCCAATACAAAACAATCATTACAGTAATAACTAGCCTAAAATTCACATAAAACATAGCTAAATTTTACAGAGAGATCCCTCTCTGAATTTGGCACGGTGAGATCCCAACTTCCAAATTGGTTTTGATGCTGTCCTATGTGTTTTCTCCCTCAACCTAAAAAATACAGAACAACAACATAGTGGCAACCATACTGGGGAACAAACCTTTTAGATTCCCCAGAAAAGTGTATCAAGTTCCAGATTTGACTACTGGTAGTGGATAGTGATCAGACGCAAGAAGGTTGCATCATTCACCTAGCAACTCCACGTTCAAAATATCCATAGCTTCAAATTTTTTAGTGTGACTCCACTATCAAAGAATCCAGATTTGTAGACAACTCATGGCAACTCCACTGCAAGTTCATCAGATTTCTTGCTAATCAAGATGACAGGTTACGTGGCAAATCCCCTATCTTGTGAAGTTTTAAAAGAAGTTTGGGATGAATTAGTCGATTTACAAATTGATGAATGTTTTTCAATGGTCATATTTTGTTGTTTGAAATTAAGAAAAATTTATACTAAAAGTGAAGTTTGTTTTCTTGAGTTAGTTGTTGAAAGATTCGAGAAGGATATTGGACTTTTGGATTATCAGATTCAGTCCTATAATTTCTGAGATCCTAAACAATTCTTGGAAAATATTCCTTCTCCAAAATAAGAGGAGATTGTATTTCGTTTTAATTTGTAGATTGATGAGAATTATGTTTTCAAGTACAAAACTGGAACTAAATAGTGGGAATCAGAGTTTAACCTTGAGAATACAAATGATGAAATCTTCCATGCTCAATCGGTCAATGAAGGCTTGTAAGGTAAACTAATTAATCATGCCTTTACTAATCTTATAGAAAACCACATGGAGGTTTTTTTAGCTCAAGTGTTCAATCATGGTTTCTTCACCAGATCCAACAAAAGTTGCCATTGCACTCTACAGATTTGATTTTATAGACAAAAATTAAGAATGTCCTTTTGATTGTGCTAACAAACAATTAAGTGGCCCACTTGTTTCAGCAACTACTTGATTGGATTCATTGGCATTTTTGCATTATTTGATTCACCATAATTTTCAGTAGTGTAGAGTAGGTAGCAGTGTGCAAATAAGCTCAACACTATGAGCATTTTTTTGAAGCATTATTCTCAATTTTAGTTTCAAATAACAGTACAACTTTCAGTTCAGTGTGTATTTCAGATTTTAGTGTGTAGAATGGTTTTGATTCCAGTTTGAAGATTTTCAATTACAAAGATTTTTAAGACAGAGTAGGTCGCAGATTTGGGATTGGCCCAATGGATCAGGTTCTTAACACTTCACCACGAAGTGCCATCCGTAGCTGAAGCCACTATTAGGGTCCTATACTTTTTATATGATTGCTTGATTATATCTGATGATCATTATATTTGAAATGTTGTAAATAATATTTCATCCTCCAAAGTATTTCCAAGAAGGTGGTCAAAAAGATAAAATGTGGTTAATTTTACATGCGATCCTAATATTTGAGTTCATTATGTCTCTATCCAAAGTTCGGAGGTATTATGTATTATAACCAAAGTTTTCCACTCATGTCATAAGGGTCGAAAATGACAAAAGGAGTTTTTCACTTGTGGTTAAGTCCCATGCACTGTCCAACTGCCTGATTGTCACTCCATCAGATCAATGCTCAACAGGGTTTTTTGGCCCCACCTTGCCATCCTACCTTTATTGGTTGGGGGGGCGGGTGTGTCCAAAAAGATATTATTCCCCACCAAGTCCTATGGATACATGTTTTCTCCTCAAAATTTCACACACCCCATCCTATAGCACCTACCGCTCCCTACCCCCTCTGAAAACCACTTCCCCCTCATCCCTTTACCACTGCCCCTACCCGACACCTCCGCCACTCCTATCCGCCACGTCTCCATACTCGTTGCCCAAATAAATTCCTTCATGAAAAGCAAATGCCACTTCACTACTGCCATGTGCCTCCACATCATCCCCCACCTCCATGTCACCTCCCGCCTCCATGACGTATGTCTGTTTCATGGTGAGTTAAATTATGTTTTTTTCCCTATACAACACATTAATTTCAAACATGGTTTAAAAACAACTGAGAATGAATTTTCAAAATCGGAACGAGAGTTTTGTTTCTAACATACTCACTCACAAAAAAATCTCTTAGTTTTATAACATCTATTATGGTTTGGGATATTCAGATGAATCTTTGCAAGCATATTTTCTTGGATTTTCCTGTTTTTAGCCAGTGTTTCCAAATGCAGTTTCTGAGCAGGTGGAAATGAATTTTGAAAAAATGAAAGAGGTTTTTATTTCCAACATGATCATTACAAAAAAATCTCTCAATTTTCTAACAACTATTATAGTTTTGGATATACAAATGGATTATAGGACCCTATTTTTTAGAATTTCAGGAGGAAAAAGCTCAAAGACAATTAGTCACTTGGAGGCCACCTCATCAAATAAGAGTTGCTATCAAATTCTAATTTCTCCTTTGTCACCAGCAATCTGAAAATATAGTGCCAAGTAGATTCATTATTATTGAATGTCCTATATTTTAGTTCTATTTGTGTAAGACAGTTTGAGATATTTGTAAACAATTCTTAATTTTTTTTCAAGATATTTTAGTTTAGAATTTGCATAAATACTTCATAGTTTGAAGTAATAGAGGGTTGATTGTTGAATATAATTTGCTCTACAGATTGTAATTTTTCAAAGTTGCTAGAAGCATCAATAATACAGGGACATTTTCATAGGATTCATGTGGTGTACGAAATGGTGATGTTCTTATTCATTTTATGTGTTTAATCATTGTCTCTTTTGTTTGTTATTTCTGAAAATATGAATTACATAACATAAATTGTGATGAATAGGATATGTTATACCGAACACCCTACTCTAGCTGTTAGTAATTTATATGTTTTCTACTGAAGTGAAATTAAGGAATCCTTCATTGATCCTTAGTTTCTATTGAATCTTACATTTATTTTGTTCCATAATCCATTTAAAATTTGGAAAGATCCAACTAGTGCAACCAGATTGCCCTGTGAAAGTCCTTCAAAGTTTGATACAAACCCAGCTAATCTTTAGACTCCATAGCCCAATGGAATTATAATAATTTAATCAGCTAAACAATCCAATAAAAAACAATCAGTACAGTAATAACTAGACTAAAATTTACATCAAACATAGTTAAATTTTACAGAGAGATCCCTCTCTGAAGTTGGTAGGGCTAGATCCCAGCTTCCAAAGTGGTTTTGATGTTGTCCTATGTGTATACTCCCTCAAACTCAAGAATACAGAATGACAACATTGTGTATTTATGTTCATGCATTGGTTAATGTTTGGTGAATAAGAAAACTAATAATATAATGTGAAGAAGATCCTAATCTAAAGAAGTAAAAAGTATTCACAAGAAGTCATTAATGGAAGAGAAATCCCCTAATGTTAATGCCCTAGATTTCTCAATAGTTAATTGCCCAATTTGTAATGTAAATATCTATATAAACTGAAATATGGCCTTGAGCATGGAGGGGACACATTTCCAATGTAACATTACGTGAGTATAGTCAATATGTTGATCGCTCCCTCTATTTGTTGGGGTCTGATATTTTCCTGCACCATTTAAACACTGGGCTTTCAAGATTAATTGAAGCACTTCAAACTAGGTTTTGTTTAGTTATGTTATACATTTTATGATTATAATGTTTGTGTGAACTAAATCGTTGACAGAGGGTGTGATCTAGCTAGGCTGGCTACCAGACTATCTCGACACCACTATGATATGATGATATTAGGGTATGTTATGATTTTTTGAGTGAGTATATTGAATTTTTCATTTACTGTGTGAATGGTGTGTGTACGACTAAATCAGGAGATTTTATTTCCAAAACATTTTTCTTATCAGTCTTTCTTAATCGATGTCATGCTTTCAGCATACCACTAGGAGGATTGGTTGGAATTTTGTTTTCTTAAGACTATGTTACTTGATCTTAATTTCACAACTGCATGTTATGAACCTTTTCATATATCTATTTACTAATTGCATGATGTCACACAAGGTATGTGATTTATATCTATCGAAGTTGTTCAAATTCCAAATGATTTGTTTTATGAAATTTTACCTCTACTAGTTTTGATTGTACAATACTGATTTAGATCTGATGGGAACCCGTGACCTCGTATTCCATAAATACAATAATTATTCCTATATTTCGATTTATCTTTAATTGGAATGGTTTTGATTTGAAGAAAATATGTATGGATTGAGAACCGATTCACAGATAACTTGAATTCTGAACAACTCTGAAGCTGCATACTCATTTGTACTTTAGGGACCGAGGTCTCATGTTTTTGTTATTGATCATTTATAATCATGGTCGAGAGAATTTATTGATGGATGAAAATAATATCATACCTAAGTTTGGAAAATCATCTTTCTTCTTTTATTCCCATAACCAGATATTTACTTCCCCAATATCATTTGCAAGGCATTTGTTTATTTAAACTAATGCAAAGAGAGCGAGAATGCTTTCTATTTTGACCTTGTCCACACAATATGCTTACATAGTGAATGCATTTAATAACAATTGATGATGCTTTTAGTAAATCAAATCTTAATTTCTTAAAGGAGTTTTCTACAGAGAGGTGAAGTAGACAAAATTAGTACAAATTAAAGTCATGCTTTACATAGAGAATGGTGTGAATTGATCTTGAATTTATTTCAGTATTACAGTCTTCCTTTTTAATGTTGTTCAGACATTTCTTGGTTTCCAATTCAACAATAGTCAGGATTTACCTTCTGTCTGCCAATATTTAGGATTTCCTTTTGCAATTGTTAATAGTGCATGTTTGTCTTTTGTTTTCCAAATGTTAGATTGAGGTTTGTTTCCAATTGTCAGGGTTGGTGTTTATGCTTTCTCAAGTTTCCCTTGAAGTGCGGGATTCAATTTAATTTGTTGAGATTGATGTGCAAGTTAGACTAGAATTTGATTGCAAGTTGTTGGGGGCTCTCTCTGGCATTTACATTGTTGTGCCTTGAAGCTTATGAACTCCCAAATTGACAATTAAATGTCAGGTTGTTTATTACTCCTGACAGTTCTACCTATCATGTTCCCTTGACTGATTAGGTTTCCAATATTGTATAGATTATAGGTATATTAATAAGGATTATCCAAAAGACAACTATCCTACCCCCTATATCGACCAAATCATTAACGATTGTGCCAGGAATGAAATATTTTCTTTCATTAATGAATTTTTCGGATACAACCAAATCAACATACTCCTTATTGATTAGCATAAAATCATGTTCATTTGTCCATGGGGAAATTTTCCTTATCAGAAACTCTATTTGGATTAAATCATTCTAGTGTGACCTTTCAACGAGCTGTGCCTTAAGCTTTTCACAATATCAAGCATATTATACAACCCTATTTGGATTATTTACCAACTCATTCAATGAAACAGGAAGATCATCCAATGCATTTGAGATCTATTTTTATTAGGAGTCATACACTTGAATCCTCACAAATGTGTTTTTTGTGTACAATTCGGTCTATTACTAAGATTTTTTGTATCAAAAGAAGGCAAGGAATTCATGTTGATCCACTTAAGATAGAGGCTATTCTAAATTTTCTTCCTCCTTCCAACTTGCATCAACTCCAAATTTTGCAAGGGAAAGAGAAATTTGTACGTCGATTCATCTCGAACTATGTTAAGCTAACTAAAGGTTTTACTCGACCGTTAAAAGAGGGAATCTCATTTAAATGGGATAAAGTTGCTCAAAAATATTTTGATGCACTCAAACATGTGTCAACTCATACACCGTTATTGCATCCACTCGATTGTCATCAATATTACTTTTTGTATTTAGTTGCATCTGATGTCACCATTGGAATTTTTTAGTTCAAGAAGATGAGTTGAACTATGAATGTGTGATATATTATTGGAGTAGAAATATTACAAAGTATGAGAAAAGATATGCACATATGGAAAAATTGGCCTTGGTAATCATTCAAGCTGTCCAAATATTTCACTAATACATTCCCTTACCTAAAAAAAAAAATATTTCAGACTGCAGCCCTATGGTTTACATTCTTATGAGATAATTGCTAGAGGAAAATATTCTAAATAGATAGTTATCTTGCAAGAATTCAATTTAGAATTCATAAAATCTAAGTTTAAGAAATCATTGGTGTTTGGAAAATTATTATGTGACTTTCCCTATACTGAGACGAAAATCATGGAAGAGGATTCTCTTCTAGATGAATCACTTTTTCTTATTAGTACTTTAGACCTTTGATATGGAGATATTATAATTTCTCTTCAAAATCATACTTTTCGGCCAGAATTAACTTGAATCAATCGTTGTCATATTCGGTACGAATCCCAACAATACACTATTATTGGTGATACACTTTATTTTTGTGGTGCTTATTCCATCTTTAGACGATGTTTGACTCATGAAGAAGCCAAAAAAGCATTAAATGAATATCATTCTAGAGCTTGTGGTAGTCATAAGTCAGGGTTTGCCACTAACCAAAACATTTTGTGTGCTGGGTATTTCTGGCCTTCTATGTTTAAATATTGTATAACTGCAGTCCAGAAATGCCAAAATTTCCAAATCTACCATCACAAAATGCGTGCACCTCCAACTCCTCTTCACCCAATCAATGTTGTTGATCCTTTTTCAAAATCGGGCATTGATTTCATTATATGTAACCCTCACTTGGCTGGGGGCATGGGTATATTATGCTAGTAGTGGATTATTTTACAAAATGGCCAAGGAGATTTTTATATATAAGGATGATAGGTGAAACTGCAGCTATTTTCATATTCAATCATGTGATTTCTAGGTTCAGTGTTCCATAAGCCATCGTCACGGACCATGGTAGCTATTTTCAAAAATTTATGATGACCTAACTTACTGTAAAGCTAGGCTTACATCATGGCAGTTCAACTCCATATTAGTCACAAGAAAATGGCCAAGTAGAATCCATAAACAAGGTTTTGACTACCATGATTAAATGGATTTTCAAAGTTTAAATGAAATTGGCATTTGATGCATTTTCCAGCCTTGTGGGCATATCATACCTCAACCAAAACTTTAACTGGTTTTACTCCCTTCCTATTGGTTTATGGTCTGGAAGCAGTCTTGCCTATTGAATGTGAAATCTTGTCATTAAAACTGGCATTCAAATTATTCCTAGCCACTTCTGTAAAGTAGGAACGTTTTTTATACTTTCCACAATTAGATGAGACTCACCATGACATTGCATTAGCTAGTGAGACTCATAAGAAACGAGTTAAGGCACATTTTGATAAAATTGTAAATCCTTACTCATATTTAGAAGTTGACCTCGTCTTGGTTTATTGTTGGCTTGTATGGGCCTAACCTAGGTTCAGAGGTGATTTAGCCAAGCAAATCCCAATACGACTGGTCCTTTCAGCAATAGTCCGAGGAGCACAGACTGAGGTCTCACCCGAAGTAGTAAGGGCGGGTGCTAGAACTAGGTTTCCACACCCTTGGGATGTTTGAGGGGCTTCTAGAGATCCGCGGTCTAACATGTTGCTACGTGCACTTGCGATCTCTTCGTAACCTGCGGTGTGGCTTCTGCACAACCATACTTGGGGCGCGACTTGTATAATACCCAATCTCCTTGCTAATTTACTGATTACTTTTGTTTGTAAGATTTATGGTTATTATAGCATGTTCAGCAATCATATCAGTGCGCGTAGTACATAAATGAATACAAACGTAAAGAAGATAATGCACAGCAAGTACACAGAAATAAGAACCAACTTCTCTTTTATTAATATTCAATATTGCTTACAAACTCAACACCGCCCTATGCACTTAATCGTAAGGGTCCGTGCACTCAACTACAAACTCTACTAGGCCTTTGCGCACTTAGCTGTAGAGCCTCTTCCTACTACTATGACCGAATACACTTAGAATCCTACTCTAATCTTGAACCATTCCTTCATTATTCATTCTCTCCTCTCCTATCTTTACAACTTAGAGCCTCGCCCTATTTATACAATCCCATGGTCCACGGACTATGGGTAGGCCGACATGACTTTACATTACATTACATTACTTTAGGGTAGACAGCCCTATGACTTAACCTCTACTTCGTGCTCCGCGCCCGCAATTCGCGGAGTCTTACAAAATCCTTGACCAAAACTTGGGTTTTAAACCCCAAAGCCTATTGTGGGGGGATTCCATGCCTAACATGCCCCCAACACAATCATCATGACTCATCCCAAGTCACTTTGATGGTGCGGTGATCTTGGCATGGAGCCCCTCCAACTGTTCTTGTGCTACAAGGAGGTCCGCAGTGCACTGTTCTATAGTCTGATGGATTTGCTCCACTCTTTTGGCTGAAGTCTCACTGTCAAGGGCAAATCCCTATCTTAAGGCATGCATTGCTTTCATCTGTGTGAGCTTTCCTTCGATGTCTACAGTGATGAGGAAGGCCTCATCAATCTAAGGATGGATGCATGCTTTAAGGACTGCCTCTTTCTGCCACACAGAATCCACCTGTTCCTTCAACGCCTTTGCCTGTTGTAGCTTCGCAAGCCATTGGGTCAAGACAATCGTCTACGCCATTTTGCGCACACTATCATACTACACTTGAAGCTCCCACACCTCTGTTTCCAGGTGCTGTATGTTGGGGTCCTCCTGTAATGAAGTGAGGACCGCGAAGGATTCTTCCAACATAGAGGTGCAGTTTTGTACTGCCTGTCTTATTTCCTCTAGCCCTTTTTGAATAATGCCTTTTGAATTTGAATTCAATCATTCCCCCCACTTCTGAGTCATTAATGCATTCTTGGCGAAAAATCATCCCAAATCTAGCTCTTAATTCGTGTCTTAATTTCCCGCTGCCTGGTTCCTTTTGCCTTAAATTAGACATCTCGTCATTAAAAGTGACACTAATAGTTACTTCCCAGTTTACCCACGCAGCATCACATCCCCCCATGCATGGGCATGAACCTTGTGATATGCTAATCCTGTGCACAACCCCCTTATCATGCAGCTCCCACACAAACTCTTTTATAGTCCCGCACTCTCCTTCAACTGCCTGGAGCACTGAGACTGTGCTCCCTACTGTTAGTTAGGTGGTTTCACCACCTGTGCGAGACTTCAATTCAACTTCTAGTCTAGTCTGTGGGCACTCCTCAATTACCCTTGCGTCAGTCAGCACCGCACGTTCTACCTTATGCGACGCGCTCCCCTGGTTACTACGAATGGTAAGGTGCGGTCATAGTCATGGTAGTAGAGTCATAAATTCTCGGCGATGATCTTCTAATGTAGTGGTATGGCTGTCTATATATTACCTTGTCATCCTTGGATTATCGACGAGACATGCTTGCGTGACCTCCTTTTCCAGTCTTTTGATCTCAGCGTCCATTAACATGCTTTTCTTCCTCAATCGTACCCAATGTTCTTCGAGTTTGTGAAGTCTAAGGTTCCCTCGTTGAATGGGTTCCCGAATCCTTATATGGTCATCCTTGTGTAGCTGTGTGATTCCTTTGTCTCGTTCTTCATGCGCTGTGATAACTGCAAGAGCTATTACATGTGGATTCCTTTTGGTATTCCCTTCAGAAATTTCGATTTCTACTCTGTTTTGCACCTTTGGAATCATCTCTGTGCTCAGGTTTTTGCACATAGTCCTATAGGCCCATCGAAACACTGGCATGTGTAGGTCCCAATCAGTTCATCTCTCCTGGTGAACCTTTTTCAATACTCTACGCACTCTATGGAATGCCTCATAGTGGAGAATCGGTAACGTGCATCACCCTTTCTGTTGTTGTGGTTTGTTTCGATTCTCTAGGCTGGGTTGGTGTGCACTTGTGCAGACTGTACAACATATGTTTGTACCCATCAGGAAAGGTGGGTGTGCAAGTTGTTCTGGCTTTCGTTCAAAGCTGGGGTTTTCCAAAACATAGGTGCATCATCCTTCTACATTCGTTCCAGTCTTCAAAAGTTCCTTAATGCGTACCCCACCATCGTGCGGGTGTTGCGCACAGTTCTCACTTCAGTGCATCCAACCACTGTTGCTCTGGTATTGTAATTTTGAATTTGCTCAGAAATGCATCCACCACTGACAATCCATTATATGTATGGAGCTCCCTTGCCTCTATTGTTACGCAAGGCAATGACTTGATCATCATGTTGCAGTTCAGTGTTGTTACTTCGTGCAACCGATTCTGCCATCGTTCTATCTCTTCATCTAAACCCGAAGTGCAGGAGCATTTGCGCTCCCACAAAATCCTTCCATTTGCAGTCAGATTCACCCAATCCTCTCCTTGTGTAGTTATATTGTAGATACAATCGAGATCATCATCACGATCATCGTCGCACACTGGTTTAGTGTATCGCGCTCCTTCGACTGGATCCAATGGTACTACTACACGTAATGACTTTTTCTCAAAGATCATTTTGCACTTCTTCAGATTTATGACTCTGTTCATATTGGTAGCCCAGTCTCTTCCTAGTAGTGCGAGATAGGGATTATTGTCATCGACATTCTCTATCACTTCAAAATCCACCAGTGTGCTCACGCCTTCAATATCAACTGTCACCCCTTACAATCTTCCCATGGGAAAAATCTTTTGTTGCTTCACCATTCATAACTGAATAGGGGACCATTGTAACTAGGTCTCCCCATGCATTCCCATGTTTTCTTTGGTAGTACATTCACATCCGAACCCAAATCTGGGATTACCTGATTCATTTCATACTTGCCTATTTGCGCAGTCAACCTCATCTCCCTTCCTGTGCACAATGCATGCCTTCCAAGTTTTCGAACCACGTGCAGTTCTCCTGACCCGGCGCACCTAGTGATAAGCTCCCGTAGCCCTTTGACTACCTTGTTGTCGCGCAACAATTTCATTCATGTCTCCAGAAAGGTAGTGAGCATTGAAGGATCCATCCCCGATTCTAGTTGATCCTTACTACCTAAAGTAGATGCCTCCGTGAAGCTCTTCTTAGATTCCATGAATGTATCCTTTGCGCGTTCTAAGTCAAACTCATGTTCCTTTGTAGGAGCCTTGTGAACCCATGCACTGTCTTTTGGCTGCTTTCCTTTATCATCTCCTGTGGCCATACCCCTCCTGAGCATCATGTTTACATTTGGGTCTTCTTTGCGCAGTTCAGACCTCATCATTTGTAAATTCCAGTTGGAGGGGGCTAGAGTACCCCCTTTTCACGCATCTTAACTATTATCGAAGTGCACTCTTTTGCCTCATGATCAAACTGATTATAGTACCAACATGATATCCTAGTCGGATTCATACAATCGTGGGCATAATGCCCTGGCCCTCTGCAATAGTAACAAATTATCTGTCTGAGACCCCTTCCTAGTCCCATTCCACCTCGACCTCAATCGTGCCCCTGAAACCCAGCGTGTGCCATCCCTGCATTTGGGTCAAGGGCTCACGTTTCAGTTTTAACCCTGTAAGCAGGATTCCAATCCATCATTAGTTCATAGCGTCAGCAGGTGTGGTCGTCATGGCCTACCGACCTGCGGAAATTACAAAACAATTTTTGGGACGTCCGTGTATACTTCTGCAATAGATGACAATTATCTGTGGTATGTTTTCCTCCTATCTGGCAGATTGTGCATCATAATGCAAATGCCGTGCTCGGCCTTGCCTGTGCCTCCAGTCTTAATGGTATTGGCCCTCCCCCTGCCAAGTAGTTCGTAAACACTGCATAGTGGTCCTTGTCGTGCCCTTGGCATTTGTATTTTACGCACCATACTTCCTCACGCACCTCTAGCCGAGTTGTCTTGTCCTATTTCAAACTTTGCATCTCTAGGCATAGATTCTACATTTGTGCATGGATTTGTTGGAATCCCAACCCAGGGTCTTGTATAGGGGTCTCATGCAATCTCATTGCCATCTCCAACGCTTCGGCATGGGTGGAAAGTTTTTGCTATGACAACGGCGTCCTTAAGTGAGGTGTAAGTGAGGTCACAAACCATGCGCGATGTTGTGCATATGATAACATCATATTGGCTTTGCGGATCATACTCCTCAGCCTTTGGTCTAGATCCCAGGCGGTCTCACCTAGGAGCATCGCAATCTTCTTAAACCCGATGATTGATTGTGTCTCTGACTTTGGCGTGCTAAATTCCTTGTTCAACACGGTCTAGATCTCTGTAATTCCTACGTTTAGGTGGTCATTAGCATGCTCAACATACCACGTTAATGCACGATCCTGCAGCGCGCTCACCAATGTAGCCTTTTTAATATTATCATCCACGACACCTTGCGCTTCCCATACTGCTCTTACCATGAACCAAAATTGGTCTAGATCTTCATTTCTACTCCTCTGAACACCGAAAGTTTGATCACACTTGCCATACTAAGCTATGGTGGTGGCAGAGGTGGAGTGGGTGGAGATGGAGGTGAGGAGGGTGAAACGGGTGGTGGTGTGGGTGGGGGTGGTAAACATGGAATTGTCTATCTTATCAAGCTGATCGCACTTCTCGAAGGGACTTTCACAAGCTCCTCCTCGCTTTTCCGTGAGGGTGAAATTAAGGGATTGTTTTCCAATTCCTCACTACTTCTGCTTCTGTAGATATTTCCGCTTCGCGTAGTCCCAAACATTAATTTATTCGCATAACCCTCTTTTCACACAATAACTTCTTAATCCAAGTGTTTAATGATTTAATATACTTACCTCGCGGTCTCTTGAAAAAACTTTGCTCTACCTCACTATAGCTGACAGTCGTGTCTACCACAAACTCAGTGATAAATCCTCCTATTATTCGGTCGAGCTAGTGGTCCACAGCTCATGCTACCTTCTCTTCTGAGGCTTCTAGTCTATGCACTAGTTCCAGAGTCCACACTATTGGTTTTTCGAGCCTACACCTTCCCTGGTTGTTTGTTAACTTTGCAATCCACTCATACAGCTCAGACAGAAAAGATGCAAAGAAAATTTCTTGGATTTCAGTGTGCAAGTAGTGATCCAACCACTGTTCCTTAGATACTTGTGGATTTTTGTTTTCCTGCGCCATGAACTCGTGAATCTTCTTGTCCAACCACTCTTCAATTTCTTTCTTTGTAGGATTCTGATGGCACGACATCATACATCCTTTATGCAGATCCCGGTCCCAACAATGGAACCATTTGTTGGCTTGAATGGGCTTATGAGCTAGTTGATTATGATGAAATTTCTTTAGGAAAACCTAGAAGTGGTCTTTACCTAAAGAAATATTATGCTTAATTCACTTTGTGAATAATTTTTTACATTGTTGTATCATATTTTTTATGTGTGTGTGTGCCAATTTTAGCATATTTCTATGATTTTTTGCTAGTTATTCTGCTTATCTTGTGTTACACTTTATTTGTAGATTTTGATGCTCCCTCAAAATTACATTGGCTTTGCCAATGGCACTAGTCGCAGTACTTAGAATTTTTCTTCTGCAAATTGGGCTATTTATTCACCCACTAATGAGTTAGTTAGTATTCATGGAATATTCCTTGTTCGAACAAAGAATAGATCAGAGAATATAGTGTAGTTATTTATCTATTGTCTGATGCCATTTCATTTGGTATTCGTAGATTGATCATTAGGTTAGATTCTGAACTTATAGTATTACATTTAAACGGTGTCTATTCAGTAAGAAGTTCCACAATGTTAAGAATTTTTTTATCTGTTCATCTCATGAAGAGAGAATTTGATTAGATTGAATATCAACACTTTCCAAGACATTTAAACATATTAACTAATGCATTGGCTAATTATTTGTTAAATCGACATTTGTAACATTTGTAAGAAATAAAAACAATATCCATCCACATATCATACAAGATAAATTGAGATAATAGTAGTAGTTTCCATTAATCATAATGTTTGTAAAAAGTTTGGCTTTATAAAATGTCATCCAAGATGTATAAGGCCCCATGGTTTTTATTATCCGAACATGCCAATATATATAAAAATAAAATCTATCCCTATGACTAGCAACTAAGCATGGTCATCATGGTAACATACGATGGAGCGAGCTACTCATCGTAGCAAGCAGTTGATCGGCCCAAGAACTTCGATGGTATGCTTCTCGTAATAGAGAGGCAAATCATCGATCCCAACATATGGGATATCCAAAGCCAACCTATCTAGGTTGTGCTCAAGCTCAGTTAAGTTCTATGTTGCATTAGGGTTTTGTACCACAAGAGTTGTTAGCTACTCACCACGTCTATCAAATTGAATCAATGTTGTTGGTTTTACCGGGCCCACATCTACATGATTATTTTAGATAGTTAGTTTTGGATGTCAAAAAAAAATAAATTGAAAAAACACAAAGCAACCAAAATGTGAAAATTTTACCTATGTCACCCCACTAAATTCTTGTAGGAAGAGGGATATCTAGATCACTAGTGTTATCCATACTCCCATATGGAAAGTTCTCAGTCATGATGATCTAGCATTCCAACCACCCAAAAATTTCAGGAGTGTATCTCACAATTGGCTCATCACCACCTTTGTGGCATGCCATCAATCAAACCAACTGTAGCATATGAGGATGTCTAGGTCCTACCACACCTATAGATACCTATGGGGAAATAAGATAAATCCTCTTTAGATAAAATGAGATCACGATGGCACCATATCCAAAGTTTTTTAGTTTTCTAGTATTTTTTCTATTCAGTTGCCCTTGGAGATTAGCAACAACCCCCTCGCAGCAGTTGAAAATGGTAGGTTGTGAACACAACACAGAAATATGCATTTGGATGTTAGTGAGAAAATGAAGCATTACACTTCCACATAATTGTGAAACAATGAAAGAAATGGTCATCAATGGGAGCCTATCAAAAATTTTGATGTTGATCCGTCCATATTTGAGCTGGGACCTTCCAAAAGAATGTTGTCGTTGGTAAGTTGTTGTTGTTTCTCCACCTGGTCCATGCCCATAAAATGAAATATCAATGAGATGACGTGAAAGGCCAGTCAGGAAATAGATGTCATTTGCATCTATGGTAAGTTTGTGGTCTCCAATATGGAAACACTATTCCTGTACATTCCATGTTCTTCCCATCCATGTTAGAAAATCTAGTTGAGTTTTCATACCTGGGTGTTGGGAATGGGTCCCCTGGGGTCAATTTTGGGGTTGAAATTCCATTTTTTGGAGCTAAAGGCCCAAGTTTTGTATAAAGAATGTAAATTCTCAATATTTTTTTGTCGCAGAGCACGAAGATGTAAAGATTCGTCAAGGGTTTCTGAACTTAGTTTAGGTAACTTGTGTCGGCATTATGAGATCCACCCTTGGTTCGCGGACCAGGGGAATGTATAAAAAGGGAGAGTCTTAGAGGAGTCTAAGGAAATTATTGGTAGTTTTTGGCAATTGATGAATGTAATGGGTCTATGAAAGCTAAGAGTGAGGAGTCTTAGCTTAGGAAATAGGCTCTGTAGCTAAGTACGTAGAGGCCTAGGGTAGAATTTTGGAGCTGATTGTAAGGACCCCTGTAGCTGTGTGCGCAAGGTAGTCAAAATATGTAAAGGAGATCTAAATATCAATAAAAGGAATTATTCTGGAAATACCTGTGTATGAGCTATTCTACTTCTGTTATGAATGTATGTGATTATGTTATGTTGAATACTGCATTTATGATTTAATACTGTATCGATGCACGAATCTATGTGTTTACTTTGTTATAAGAATGCAAGTAAGAATATCTTTTTCTGTGAATATAATCATAATGCATGTTGAAGTTATCCACCACATAAGCTAATATGGGTCAGTACAACAATACGAGTAGTCACAAAGGAACGCCAATTTATGAATTTCCTATTTAGGGTACGGGAAGGATGATCACAGACCTTCGCAAAGGTATCGAAGCTGAATAAGATAAGTATAACTATAAGCCCTAAAGGGCCTATCGGTTTGCACGAAGGAAGGGTTAGGATACAAAATGACATCACTACCATCTCAGGGTGCAGAAACTTGGTTCCTACATCTCCCCATACTGCTTCAAGTGAGACTTCAGTCTGAGTTCTACAGATTGATGCTTAAAGGGCTAGTAGTGTAGGGATTTGCTTGGCTAATTAATGTTGAACTAGGGTCAGGGACCATCAAGCCAACAAATGGTTTTGTTGTCGTGACCGAGATCTACATAAAGAGATGTGTGATGTTGCATCACCGGAATCCAACTAAGAAAGAGATCGAAGACTGATTGGATAGAAATATCCACAAATTCACGACACAAGAGAACATGAATCCGTGATTGATGAAAGAATAGTGGTTGGATAGATACCTGTACACAGAGATACATGAGATCTTCTTTTGTTCCTTCCCGGTCAAGTTGTAAGAGTGGATCGCAAAATTAGCAGACAACCAAGGAAGGTGGAGGCTTGATGGTCCAATAGTCTTGACCCCAGAGTTAGTGAGGAGATTAGAAGCCTCCAAAGATAAGATCACACACATTTCCAATCATTGGCTCAATCGTATCATAGGAGGGTTCGTGAAATAATTCACAGTCGATACCTCAGTTAGTTACAACAAAGTACAACATTACTTCTTCAAGGGGCCACGAGGTAAGTATTTAAACTCTTTAAATACTTGGATTAAGATTCTCTTGTGCGAAAAGCAGGTTATGCAGCTATTGTTGGGTGCTAAATGATGTCTTTTAAAACTCCTAATTACCTCACATTAATCATCAACCCAGGCAAGTCCTTTTATTCCAAGAGTGTACAGAATATGTGCAGGCTATGAATCCAGAGAGTAATGTTTCTTCAAAATGAAATATAAAACTTTGATACAACTCAAAAAATACAACTGTTAAAGGAAATATTACATCAGGACTTAATCTTCAATTGAAACCGTAATCAGATCTCAAACTGGAAATTCAAATGGAAATGATGTCAACCAAGAGTTCAGTAGTGGTACCCAAACTCTTTCAGATGATTAGATACTAACCACACCCTTATTGTAATCAATAAGGTTCACTATCTTAACTGCTAATTAACTTAATCTACAATAAGCATAAGTAGAATCAAATGACAATGTTGCAAAGCATGTAAAGAAAATGTAATAACTTTAATATAGGAAATCGGTAAATAGAAAATAAGATAAACTCACAGAAAATGGGAAAAATATCAAAGCAATCAAACTTGCGTGAATTAGAAATATATAACACAAAGGATAGCAATTTGATCCACCAAAGGTCGAGCCCTTAGCCACCAGCGAATATTGCTGAGCTACTTCAGAGAATATGAATGAATAGCAACGTAAATTGTATATTAACCATTGAACTCAATTCTCATTACAATATGGTCATGCTCCTCAAAAGCAAGAATCTTTGTTGTAAAATTACAATTTGAAATGAATAGAAAGTCAATCCCCTTTCCTCCTATAGTTTTTACTTTTATAGTCAGAAAGAGGTAAAAGATAAATGTGATCCCTCAAGATCTCATCGGGAGATCCTGAGGGATTTACAACTGAATGCTATCTTCTAACACCCTTCATATTTAGTGTTGATCCTCCTGATTCATCCTCCGACCTGACCACAACCGACACACCTCATTCTTCCTTTGTTGGTTTATGTTGTTTTGTCTGTAGGGAACAACAACTATTTGTTTCGTCGTTTCTCTACATAAAAAGGAATGAGAGTTAGTTACAGTGGCTAAATCTTAATCGAGAGTAGTTCACTCATTTCTTATCATAATCCATCAATATGTTAGGGTATCAAGATATGAAAGAGATAAGAAAAGAGGAAAAAGGTGACGGAATTAAGAGTAAATACATACCCATTGCATAACTCAACATACTCCCCTGCTTACCCTATTTCATGTCCTCATGAAAAGTAAATAGTTCTTATGTAGTGCAGTTAAAGAGTAGGCTGGAGAGAAAGCGTCAAAAATTGGTTTAAAACCGTGATGCTGAGCGAGGAGCACAAAGGTCGGCACTTCCTGTCCTTCAGGCAATTCGTAGTCAACCTGATACCCTTCAGAGGGATACCAAATAATGGGACTCCAAACCGACATCCTAACCAATAAGGTCCTTCTCTCAAAATAAGATTGTTGTAGGTGACCATAGGGGCTGCAGCAACTTTAAAATTTCTGCATTTAAATGGTTCCCTATCTTTTACATTATTAGTGGAGATCATCCATCTAAGCTTAGATGCCGTCAGAGATCTTTCTTGAATGGAGAGGAAATATGATATTCCTTTCTGCACAATCTCCTTATGTATGAGCCCTAAAGTTTTAATCAACCCTTCTCATTTCATCAAATTATTATGGTTGGAAAACATTTGTAAGGGGTGTTTAGGTTCACTTCTCACCCAAATATCCAATCCATGTTCCTGTCTTTGAAACGCATTATAAGCTTTAAACCATTTTAGTTGGTTAACTGCAAACGAAATAAAAGCTTGGAATTGGACATCTCCTACAAAATGGTTAGGGTTCTTTTCCACCTCGTTTTCTAATATGAAATTGTGCAGATACAACTCACAAAGAAGCCTTTGGACCTTTACACCATGTTGCTTGCAGCAATTTATAAAATCTTCAATTGTCCCTAATTCAATTGCTTTACCAACTCTTACGGCTTTGATTTTTAATAAAAAGTATTATTCTAAAAGAAACAAGGCATAATTGGTGGTGGGAGACCTGTATGTCAAGACATTCGAGTATAGTGAGCACATGGTGTTTGTCTAACTTATGACTCTGTATAGCTTGAACTTGATCTTCTCCAATTTTTTCTGCCTTTCTACACTTGTCAAATGTCTCGTTCTCTATTATAGTCAGTTCCCGAAGCTATTTCTATAGCTCTTGATATTTCTATCGGGAAACAGTCTCTTGTTCAAATTGTTCCAGTGCGAGCTGGGCTTGTGCCAATCCCTCCTGAAGATTTAGTAGAATGGGGTCATGGTGCATCATAATGTCATTGGCTTGTATGTCCATCTAAGTTCCTATGGTATAAGTGGGGATATCTTCTGTCTGTACTTCTTTATTGTAGGAGGTTGAAACCTCCGTCTGAGTAGCTACATATACTAAATCTGCATGCGGTCCTTCTTGAGTAATGATTGTTTGAGTAGGTATGAGCTCAGTTTGAGTTCATGTAGCCCTATCTTCACATAATTCTATTTGTACGACCACATTTACTATCTCAGGGGTATTGTCTGAAACCTTTCCCATTTTGATTTCTTTTATGTTTCTTCAGAGCCTCTTGACCATCTTACGAAGCTGCTGGTGTTCTTTTCCTAGATTTTTCAACTTCATTCTGGATCTGTGCCTTTTTTGAGGAGTAACTGGTTTGCTAATAGTCTCATTAATAGCTTTTGTCTCTAAAGAGCCTGAGTGTTCACCCTGGCTTTGTTTGAATAAGACCATGTCTCCAGATTGATTATCAGACTCCTGAATAACATCTATCTCTGCTTCCTCTTCTTGGCCTACGTTTTCTATGTCTAGACCTTCATGACTATTTTCTTGAATAGCCTTTGTATCTATTTCTACTTTGCGGTTTGTATCTTTTGAGGAAGACAGAATTCTGGTATAGCCAGAATTCCCTGGAGATTGGATTTCTCCTAAGTTAGGGTTAAGCGGTTCTTCAGGCTGCATGTAGACGTTCATGTTGGCCAAGACTTGGGCCATCCCTGCCTAGAAATTGTGCAAAAGATCATCTTGAGAACTCATATTTGGTGATGGAGGAGGCCCCACTTCATTTCTTCGTTCATCGTTAGGATGCCCTGCTCCTTCCTCAGGTTCTGGTTTAGGGTTATCTTGTCCTCCTGACTCTAGTTGCAAGTCTTGTACATTTATCAGGCTAGATAATTCTATGGGTTTACTAGCGCTTCCTTGAGGATTTTTAGATGTTCCCTAGTCTGAATTCAACCTTGTAGATCGTCTGCATTTGTGAGATCTACTTCCTGAAAGGGTAATCCTTTTTCTTTTTAGAACAGGGTTAGATGCTGACAGCTTTTCACCTCTTTCGAGGTCTGATATGAGAGCATCCCAGATTGATTGTTGTTCGACAAGGTTGTGACTAACTATTAACTTGATCAAACAATGGTGGCTAACTAATATTTCTGGATGTTGATACTGTCTCAGCCTCTTGGAAGTGTCATGCAATAATGAATTCAACAGTGCAGGAAAATTAACAGACCATTTTTGTTTTAAAACTGCTAAAGTTTGAGTTGTCACGGCCTTACCACAACTCTACTCCCATCGTAGGTAATATAGTTCTAGACAATTCGTGCCAATTCTCCCCATGGTTCTCCGAGAGAAGATGGCCGAATGCCTTTACCCTTCTTGATTAGCTCTTGTCCTTTGTCCCTAAAAATCTCCATAGCTTCATGCAGCCTTAATCGCTTGTCAGCCCATACTGGTCCTTCTGCCGGCAACCCAGACACTTCTACTATCACAACATCTGTTATGATGATTTCTCTACATCTCACCAAGGATTGTCCATTCTATAGATGCTGTAAAAATTCAATGGCTATTTCCTCATTGGGGGGTTGAAATCTTGTAAAATATGTTGTCCATCCTACGTGAGCTAGAATTTCCTTGGCTTCATTGGAGACAACCAGTGTTAAAGGTTCTCGATGCACTGTTTTTCCTCCCATGATGCTTGAGTTCTTCCCTCTTCTACAAATGATTAGTGTAGTGGAGAAAGCACAACAATGAGCAGAGCTGAGAGATGGAACAACAAATGGTTGTAATGGCTCTATCAGGTGATGTTTTATAAACATAAATATCGTTAAATCGAGGACTGTTATAATACCACATGCTCTGTGATTATGGGATGTCGTATTATTCTACAAAATCAAATGAAAAGATGACAGTGCATGCATGAGTATACTGGAGGTCCTTGCCTCCTCTTGAAATGATAGGTCACCTACGACCGAATGGATGAAAATATGACATGCTGGCGGCGAAGTACAGGGGTGATGGATTGGGTAATAAAAGTGGCAGGGTATGTATATTAATGAAAGGATCATAAAAGGATATTGGAGTAATGAAAACAAGGCATGTAACGAGAATTATTAATAAGTGATAAGATGCTGTGAGGTGATGTGATAAATAAAAAGGACAGCATACGCAGGAGATGATACCTTATCGCTGTTATTCCACTTGAAAATCTTGTGATTGATTTTAAAAGATTAACTCATGCATAAAGGTTCAAGGTAAGTTAGGGAAATAATCTCCCTGTAGAAAAAAATAGAAAAATAAGAAGAGGGCATTGTAATAATTATTGATGTAGAAAATAAAACTTCAATACCATAAGTAGAGCTTTTGTTGCCTGCAGGCATCCATAGCCTCGACAGAGTTGCTTTCTAACCCTTGGGAGCCATGGTCCTCTATGTATAATTGGGGAATTGTATCATGATGTCCATAGTATAGACCAATGAAATGGCATGGTAACCAAATGAACACATTTCCGTTCACTGAGAAGTAGCGAAAGTGGTCAGGCCGACTCTTGATGAGACCTCTTGTTCCAAGGACTTTGTTTCTTGATGCATCCATTGGATCATATCCCTGGTGTGGTGGCCATAGTGGGAACGCCACTTCGCTCCTTCCTTATAATCATGGTAGGCTGGCTCATAATGAGACCACCTTTCCTCCATCTGTATAAAAAAAATCATAAAATCATTAGTCAATATATATATATATATATATATATATATATATATATATATATATATATATAAAATATTTATTTATTTATTTTTTAACACTCTGTGTTTTATATATAGAGGGTGGCTCAGTACTCCTTAAGAGTAGGGATGGCGGAAAAAGTTTGAACATATCAATAGAAAAAAAAAATATACCCATATTCTTATTGATAATAAACAGAGAGAATTATACGAGACGGGGGAGAACCAACATGGTAAAGATAACAAATCAGTTTCATTTATAGCGGAAATGAGGACAGTGAAGTGATATAGATAATTTTGTCCTTTCTTATTCGATCATCACAAAACCATCTTGTTAAAGATGATAATATTCAAGATATTCACTTGCTTTAGTAGGCTCCATACTTGTTGTCCTTAGATATGTATTGTACTTTTATGCCATAAATAGGATCATAAAGAGTGAACTGGGATGGGCTAGGAATGATCATACAAGGGGAAGAAAGGGTGTTCTAAAAAATACTCACAAGGTGTTGTTCCCTGAAGGGAACAACAAAAGAAAACACATGCAAAAGTGTTGTTCCCTATAGGGAACAACAGTTGTTCCCTGTAGGGAACAGTAAAGAAAAATACATGCAAAAGTATTGTTCCCTATAGGGAATAGCAGTTGTTCCCCATAGGGAAGAGTAAAAGAAAATACAAGCAAAAAGTGTTGTTCCCTATAGGGAACAATAGTTGTTCCCTGTAGGGAATAGCAAAGAAAAACACATGATAGTTGTTCCCTGTAGGTAACATCAAAGGAAAATAAGAAAAAAAACCAACAAACAATCATCTCTACTGTTCCAAGAAAATACAATCAAATAGAGAAAAAAAAAAATAGAAAAACAATTGTATGTACAAGTTTCAAAAATAAATTCTTTACAGGACTGGTGCTGTCGAAGAGTTGCCTTCTGTAGCGAGAATTTGTATCATATAATCTTCGCATATCTGTTGGCAAAAGGATTCCCTTGTAAGCGGTTTGTGGTAGAGGTGTACCCGATGCCCATTTGCATTAAAAGAGTAGCTAGACCCATCAATGGTGGCTAATGTAAGGGTGCCATTATCATGCACCTCTTTTATCTCATAGGGACCTAACCATCTAGTCTGGAGTTTGCCCGGGAAATCCTGGAACCTGGAATCGTACAGAAGTGCCCAGTCACCTTCATGGAATATATTTTTCTTGATGAGGGCGTCATGCCATTTTGCTCTTTGTTGTTGAATAAGTGTAGCATGCTGAAGAACTAATAGCTGGATTTCATCCAATTCATTTATTTGTTATAATCTGTTAATCTATGCTTCATTCAAATCCAACCCTACTTCTTGGGCTATCTTCAATGTTTGAATTTCAAATTCTATGGGGAAGATAGGTTCCTTACCAAACACTATTTGATATGGGGACTATCCTGTGGTATTCCTCCAAGTTGTGCGATATGCCCACAGGGCTTCTAGCAATCAGGTAGCCCAGTCACATCTATGCGAGGTGACTGTCTTTGTTAGAATGGCCTCGATTACTTTGTTGGTACTTTCTACCTAGCCATTTGCCTATGGGTGGTATAGAGATGTGATTCTGTGAAAAATGTGATGACTTTTTAGTGTAGCAGCAATCTTATGGCCTACAAATTGTGGCCCTCCATCCGTAATTATTTCTTTGGGCAAGCCATACCACATGAAAATTTTGAAAAGAAAGTTGATTACTGTTTCCTCTGTTTCTCTCAGTAATGGTACGGCTTGCACCCATTTAGTCACGTATTCCATTGCAACCGGTATATATGACTTTTGATTAGATTGTGGATTTATTGGGCCAACGAAACCTAACGCCCAGTGTTCAAAAGGTTCGATGACTAACTGTGGATGTAGGGGCATCTTGTCAGACTGGCCAAGGTGGCCCATTCTTTGGCAGCTGTCGCATGCCTGGACAAATTTCTTGGCGTCCTTAAAAATCGTGGGCCAATAATAGCCCATCTGTAAGATTTTATGTCCAGTCCTACGGTCTGCAAAGTGTCCACCACAAGGTCCATCATGGCAGGCTTTTAGGATATCGTAGATTTCGTCTTCCCTGATACACCTGCGGATATGCATATCGGCTCCTATGTGAAAGAGGTATCCTCCGATCTAGGAGAACCAAGTGCTACGTTGCACTATTAATTTTCTTTCTCTGGGCATCAGGTGTTTGGGTAGTTTTCCCACTGCTAAGTAATTCGTGACATCTCCGTAGCACGGTGTTTTCAAGATAAAAAAAAATAGGTGCTCATTGGGGAACTAGTCTTCTACTGCCACTGCATCATCTGTTCTTGGCACACGTGAGAGGAAGTCTACCACCAGATTTTCCTTTCCTAGTCAATCCTTGATCGTTATGTCAAATTCCTGCAAAAGGATTAACCATCGTGTCACTCTTCCATTAGTAATAGGTTTATTAGGTAAATATTTGATATTAGAGTGATCAATATACAGGACCACAGGGTATCCTATTATATAGTGTCTAAATTTGTTAATAACATAGATTACAGCTAGAAACTCTTTTTTGGTCACTGTGTAGTTTAACTCGTCAGGAGATAAGTTTTTGCTGATGTAGTATATCGCATAGGGTTTCTTGTCCTCTTCTTGGTCAAGAAATGCTCCAATGGCCGTATCTAATTCATCAAATGAAATCTGGAATGGTAAATCCCAGTTTAGGCCCCGTAGTACTGGGGCTGTTGATACTAGCCATTTTAATTCTACAAAGGCAATGTCACATTTTTCAGTCCATATAAAATGGATATTTCCTATCAAAGCATATAATGGTGCAGCAATTTGGGAGAAGTTTTTTATAAATCTCCGATAATATCCCTAAAATCCAAAAAAACTACGTACCTTTGTTTGAGTGCAGGGGGTAGCTAGTAAGAGGATTACTTGAATTTTTGTTGGATCTACCTGAATTCCAGTTGCTGAGATGTAATGACCCAGGATCAGGCCTTTTGTCATCATCATGTGGCATTTCTCATGGCTTAAGCAGAGCCTAGTAGCAATGCATCTTTCCAAGACTTTCTCCAATGTCTGTAATGATTGCTCGAAGTCATCTCCATATGGTATAAAATCATCCATGTACACCTCTATTCCCTCGTTTATCAAGTCTGCAAAAATATTGAGTATGGATCTCTGAAATGTAGCAGGTGCATTGTACAGTCCGAAAGGTAATACCCTGTAAGAAAACGTCCCCTAGGGGTAGGTGAAGGTAGTCTTATCTTGGTCTTCAGGGGAAATTTGGATTTGGTTGTAGCCACTGAAGCCATCCAGGAAAGAGAAGAATTTTTTACCTGCCAATGTGTCTAGAACCTGGTCGATGAACGGAAGGGGAAAATGATCTTTTTGCATTTCTTTGTTAAGCTCTCTGTAATCGACACATATACGCCATTTCCCATTCTTTTTAGGAACCACAACTAATGGAGAAAGCCATTTACTATAAGATATAGGATAGATGAAATTTACATCTAATAGTTTCTATAGCTCATCTTTAACAAAATCCTTTAGGTTAGGGTTTAATCTTCGTTGAGTTTGTCGAATGGGTCTCACATCTTTTTCAATGTAGATGTGGTGCATACATAATTGGGGTTCAATCCCTTTCATATCTAGGTAATCCCAAGCAAAATCCCCTTTATATTTCCTAAGGATTTGAATAAGCTTCTACTCTTGGTCATCACTCAAGTTTTTGTTAATATTAAGGACTTTACCTGGCTCAATTTCAATAGGTTTGCGGTTATAGACAATTGTTGTTGGTATTGGTTGGTCATTGATATATTTTAAAGGATCTTCTTCAATTTCATTATTAAGGGCTGCTTCGATCATGTGACATTTTATATTAGATACAACAATTGGGTGGTTAATGTAAGTGTTAATAATATCATATTCTGTTTGGTTCTTAAATTCAAGAGCATCTGTTACAGTTAGTGGTGATCGAATATTTTCAGTTAAATATGTTACAAGATGCTTCCTAGTTTTTATTATGGTTAGGCTTGGCTGAGCTGGAGGGTATAAAGCTAGGTTCTTCACATCATTTTCTCTGGCTATAGTCATACTGCCTATTCGAAAGCTTATATAAGCATCTACAGTCACTAGCCAAGGTCTTCCTAATATTAGAGGATGTCCATCTAGCTGGTTTCTAGGATTAATAATCAAGAAACCTGTTGGGTACTCCCAAGAATCTACAGACACCATTACATTCTGTAAATTCCCTTCTGGTTGAATAACTGAATCGTTAGCAAGTTCCAGCAAGGTCGTAATTGGATCTAAGGCTATGATGCCAAGTCTTTGATAGGTTGTTGTTGTGAGAATATTAATGGTCACCCCTAGATTGACTAATGCATTGGGAAAGGAGCATCCATTTATTTGTACTGTGACAATAGGGTTTCATGGGTCTTCGTATTTCATCGGTATCTCTCTGCCTAATAATAAATCATACAAAGTTCCGACTACGTGGATAGTTGGTGTTACCTTTATTTTCCTTGTAATCTTTTTGGTACATAATTCCTTAATGGTTTTTGCATAGATTGGAATGTCCTGAATAGCCTGGAGGAGGGGTATTTTTACACAAAGATTTTTTAATTCTCCCAAGAGATTGAAGTCAGGATATTCGGTTGGGCGAGGTATAATCAATCTTTCTGGGAATGGCGGAGAAGAGGTAATGGTCTGTTCATGGATTTTCTGCTTGACTATATTCTCCCTTTGAGGTGTTTTTTCTACAGGTAGTGGTTCTTCCAATTTCATACTTTTATCATCCTTTGGCATGATTATTCATCCATACCTCAATTTGAGTTCATTACATTCTCTCAACTCAGTTTCTGGATCCAAATATTCAATAATTTGTATCGACTAGACTAGTCTGTTGTTAGGATTTGGGTTGGGTTGGGCTGGGAGTTGCGGTCGTAAATTGGGTTAAGGATTCTGCTGCAACATGTAAGGTGCTGGTAGCTTAGGTTGAGGCAGGGGGACTATCCCTACTGGTTGGTTCATAGATCTTTGCCAGCTTGATTGCCAGTTTTGGTTTTGTGAAGTGGAGGGGGACCATTGAGAGGGATATGGATTGTTCTGCCAGAATGATGGAAAGTAAGAGGAACTTGGACAACTATTGTTTAGATTTGACTAATTGGACCAAGGTGGCAGAGAAAATGCTTGTGGTGACCAATTAGGAAAAGGTGGCTACTTTTTCCACGTAGCTCTTGTGTATTGCTGAGAATTATATTGTGAAGGCTGAAAGAATGAAGATGGGTCGATAGGCATACCTGTTTTTCGTGCTTGCCATTGGTGATGCTAGTTTAACAGGTAGACTGGTTCTGCTTCTTCCTCTGCCTCCTTGAAGACCACATTTAATCCTGAGAGTGATGGGAAATTTTTTGTGACATGTTCTTTAGTGCATATGGCACAGGTCTATACCATATCCAGTGGGCATTCTTTATGACTATGTTTCTTCCTGCATCGAGGGCAAAAGATAACCAGGTTCTATTCTGCTTCGACCTGCTTCTATTTGGCTTGCATGATGTCTAATTGTGTTGTCAAGGTTCCAAGGATATTTGTTTTGACTTTGCTTTCCCTGGTGATCGTATCGCATTCAGCTGGTTTCAGTCTTGTACTGCCCCTCGAGCACCTAATACAAAAATCAATAATTTTAGCATAGTCTTCTTGATAGGCATGACCTTTACCCATGATATTTAGTGTCTTTATCCACTGGTCTTTCATCCCCTTAATCATCATGGTTTTTAGAACATTATCAGGTAGATTTGCATAGGGATACCTTTGGAGGTTATATTGGAAATGCTCCACATACTCTTCCAAAGTTTCACTAGCCCTTGCTACCATTTGGAATATCTCATATTTTAGTTCTCTAGATCTGCAATAATCTTGATATTTTTTAAGGAATGCAGTTTTCATTTGGTCCAATCATTGATGGTGCCTCCACCCAGTCCCATAAACCAATGCAGGGCTTCTCACTTTAAAGTAGAGGGAAACAGCTTCAGTTTCTGGGGGTCGGTGGTGTAATCATAACCCCAACATAGGATGTCGAATTCAAATAGGAACGCAGCCAGATCTTCTGAAGTGATTCCATGAAAGGTGGCAATATTTTGTAGAGGGATAGCTTTCATGGGGGCATTAACAACTGTGTCAACAATAGGATATTGTAATGTAGAGGTCTGGGGTGTTTGTGGATTATTGTCCATTGGATCAAAGATATGCCAGTATCCTTCTAGGATGTTTGGAGCTAGAGAGTTGTCCCTAGGATGTCTAGAAGAGGCGGGAATGATCCTAACAACACTCCCTTGATTTGGGATACTGGGTGTCCTTTTCTCAATTACTACCTCAAGATATCTTGGTCCTGCTAGTTTAACCTCGGATTCCCCTGTTTCTCCTTCTCCTTCACGGACGTTGCAAGAATTTCCTTGTTGTGAGGGAATTGATTGTGAATTTTCAATATCTTGAAAACTCTATTCAGTCCCTTCAGTTTTACTGTGGACCTCAGTGTAGGCTACAGATGATGAGCCTGTGGCCCGAAGGGAGATAGTAGGATGTCTAGAAGCAACGGTTCGGGGACCTACTGATGGCTGAGATTCAACTTCTCTTAAGATGTCGTCGATAAAAGTTGATCGTCGAAGGGTCACCAGTCCCTTAGATTTTTCAGGTTTGGGGTGTGGGATTGTATTTTTTTCTGGTATTTTCTTCTTAATAATTCATGCAAAAGATGCAAATGTTTATTTCTACCTTAAATTCCTATCAATTCTACTAGAAAGCGGGCGGGGAAGCACGCATTTTACTTGCTCCATATGTAGGTTCTTAACTTCCATTTTTAATACCCAGTTCTCTCTCAGCAGACAAACATCAAAAACCTACTTTACCTTTCTGTAATTGTGCCGAAAAGCAAGTGGAGGAGCAAGCACTTTACTTGCTCTTTACGTAGGTTCTTACCTTCTGTTTTCAATACCCAATTCTTTCCTAGCAGTAATTATAAGATATACATCACTCTTTGTAAAATGGTGACACTCTCCCCGGTAACGACACCAAAATGTTGGGTGCTAAAAGGTGTCTTTTAAAACTCCTAATTACCTCACATTAATCATCAACTCGAGCAAGTCCTTTTATTCCAAGAGTGTACACAATATGTGCATGCTGTGAATCCAGAGAGTAATGTTTCTTAAAAATGAAATATAAAACTTGGATACAACTCAAAAACTACAACTGTTAATGGAAATATTACATCAAGACTTAATCTTCCACTAAAACCATAATCATTTCTCAAACTGGTAATTCAAATGGAAATGATGTCAACCTAGAGTTTAGTAGCGGTAACCAAACTCTTTCAGTTGATTAGATACTAACCACACTCTTATTGTAATCAATAAGATTCATTTTCTTAACTACTAATTAACTTAATCTACAATAGGCATAAATAGAAACAAATGACAATGTTGTGAAGCATGTAAAGAAAATGTACTAACTTCAATATAGGAAATCAGTAAATAGAAAATAAGATAAACTCATAGAAAATGGGAAAAATATCAAACCAATCAAACTTGTGTGAATTAGAAATACATAACATAAAGGATAGAAGTTTGATCCACCAAATGCTGAGCCCTTAGCCACCAGCGAATACTACTGAGCTACTTCAGATAATAAGAATGAACAACAATGTAAATTATATATTAACCATTGAACTCAATTCTCATTACAATATGGTCATGCTCCTCCAAAGCAAGAGTTTGCACTGTAAAATTACAATTTTAAATGAACAGAAAGTTGATCCCCTTTGCTCCTACATTTTTTACTTTTATATTCAGAAAGAGGTAAAAGATAAATGTGACCCCTTAGGATCAGGATATCCTGACGGATTCACAACTGAATGCCATCTTCTGACACCCTTCATATTTAGCGTTGATCCTCCTGATAGGTCCTCTGACCTGATAGCAATTGACGCGCCTCATTCTTCCTTTTTTTGGTTTATGCTGTTCCATCTCTAGGGAACAAGAACTTTTCCTTTCATCGTTTCTCTGCATAAAAAGGAATAGGAGTTAGTTACAGTGGCTAAATCTTAATCGAGAGCAGTTCATTCATTTCTTATCATAATCCATCAATATGTTAGGGTATCAAGATATGAAAGAGATAAAAAAAGAGGAAAAAGGTGACAGAATTAAGAGTCAATACATACCATTGCATAACTCAACAACTACCTTGATGTTTGGGACTACGTAAAGTCGAAGGAAATTCAGGAACAGAGGGAAAACAGGCCTTGAATATAGCCGCTAATTGAACCTCCTATGAGTGATGATGAGGAAGCAGCACATGCTTCTTCGCAAAGTGCTTTTCAATTGATAAAGCAAGGGTTCCCGTGAATACCGCATCCACCCACACCACCTCCATCTTCACCTTTGCTGCATACACCTTTGCCTACACCACCGCCCCCTTCGCCACTATTCAATATGGAGAACTCAGTAAATATACATGTGTTTAAGGGCATGGGAAATGAAGACCCAAACTAGTTTTGGTTCATCTCGAAGGCTATATGGGAAGCTAAGGGTATCACGAATGATCAAATGAAGAAAGAAATGTTGGTTAGTGATTTTCAGGATCACGCGCTAATGTGGTACAAGTACTATAATGATAACCTGATCTCTGCGTTGGCAGATATCCAGATCGTGCTGAATAAGGAATTCAACAAACCTAAGTCTAAAGTGCAATCAATTGTGGGATTCAAAGAGATCATGATGAAGCCTGGTGAGACACCATGGGATATGGATCATAGATTGAAGTGTAAAATCCATGAAGCTAACATGAATTTGACAGATGGGAAGCACCGTGAATGGTTTGTGGCTTTGCTCCTGCCTCATCTAAGGGTTGCGGTGTCGCAGCAAAAAATTTGGGACCCAGGCGGAAGCCCTCGAAATTGTGATGAGAGTGCATGAGACACTAATGCAAGATGCTAATCTAGGGATTCAGTAGATTCATGCACAGTTGCAGAACCTTTTCCTAGAAATGTAGAGTCTAAAAAAAGATAAAACATCTTAGCCAGTGGTGCACGAAGAAGTTTAGTGCCTGAAGTGCAAAGGTTAGGGGCATGACAAAGATCAGTATCCAGTGTTCACAAATTACATTGCACCGGGGTGACCAATGCCTCTAACAACGGAAGCTCCAGCAGGGACAAGTAGAAGGCCCGCACTATGGTGTGTTATCTATTAGGTAGCTAGAAAACATGCGATGAATAATTTCCACTTGCTGCAGAAGTTTGTACAGACACTACAACAACTCTTCTACAACTTTTGTCAATTGGTGGGTCATGATGAGCACAATTTCCATAGCTACAAGTTAATGATGGATAGAACACTTGCCTATAGGGTGCAGGCAGAGACCTGGTCTGTGGACCAAGGTGCTGGGGAGCATGAGACAAATACTAGGGGCACAGAAGAGGCCAAGGTGGTGGAGGACGTGGTAGAGGTCAGGGGCAGGTCATTTTTTACAACTATGGAGGACCAGGACACTACACATGAGACTTCCTAAATCTGACGCGTATGTGATGCCAATATTGTACTCATTTTGACCATGCAACTGAATATTTGTCGGTATTGCTAGCTAAGATACGTGAAAAAGGGGCACAGCCTCCGTAGCTAACTCAGAACCTACAAATGATGAGGGTTGAGCCTCACGAAGAGGATCCCAAGGTAAATATTGTGCTATGGAGTAGGATGATGGATGGTGAAGATAAGGGGAAGCATCCTAAAGAAAGTGAATGGGTCCACAAAGCACTAGAAAATGAGGTCGAGTTTGATCTAAAGTGTGCACGAGAAACATTTATGGAATCAAATAAAAGCTTGACTGAGGCCTGTACCTCAAAAAGTCAGGATAAGCCGGCTGAAGAGATGGATCCTTCCATGCTTACTACTTTCTTGGAGACCTGTATGAAGTTGTTGCATGACAATAAGGCTATGAAAGGACTACAGGAACATATAAATAAGTGTGCCGAGAAAGAAAATGCTCCTAGTGGAGTGTGCGTAGTCAATAAGATTGGTAAGCATAGGGCCAAAATGGGGTGTGAGATGAGGCTCGCTGCGCAGATAGGAGAATATGAGATGGACCAAGTAATCCTTGATCTAGGATCAGATGTGAATGTTATCCCTAAACAGACATGGGAAAGGATGGGGAGACCTTCGCTACAATGGTTTACGATTCAGTTAAGGATGGAAAATCAGCAGAAAATCATCCCCATGGGAAGATTGCAGGGAGTGACAGTGGATATTATTTTGAACATCAATAAAGAGAATTATTCTAGAAATACCTGTGTATGAGCTATTTTACTTCTGTTATTAATTTATGCGATTATGTTATGTTGAATACTGCATTTATGATTTAATGTTGTATTGTTGCGCAAATCTATGTGTTTACTTTGTTATAAGAATGCAAGTAAGAATATATTTTTACGCGAAGATAATCATAATGCATGTTGAATTTATCCACCACTTAAGCTAATATAGGTAAGTACAACAATATGAGTAGTCATAGAGGCACGTCAGTGTCTGAAATTCCTATTTAGGGTATGCAAAGGACAATCGTAGACCTTCACAAAGGTCTCGAAGCCGAATAAGATAAGTATATTGAAAATCCCTAAAGGGCCTATCAGTTTGTGTGAAGGAAGGGTTAGGGTATAAAACGAGATCACTACCATCTCAGGGTGCAAAAACTTGGTTCCTACATCCACCCATACTTCTTTGGGTGAGACTTCAGTCCGCGTTCCGCGGATTGATGCTGAAAGGGCTAGTAATGTAAGGATTTGGTTGGCTATTTAACGCTGGATTAGGGCCCATCAAGCCAACAAATGTTTCTGTTGCTGGGACTGGGATCTGCATAAAGAGATGTGTGATGTCACATCACTAGAATCCAACTAGGAAAGAGATCGAAGACTCATTAGATAGAAATATCCATGAATTCACTGCACAAGAGAATAGGGATCTACGATTGATGAAAGAATAGTGGTTCGAAAGATACCCACACATAGAGATACAAGAGACATTCTTTTGTTCCTTCCTAGTTGAGTTGTAAGAGTGGATCACAAAATTAGCAAACCACGAAGGACAGTGGAGGCTTGACGGTCCAATAGTCTGGACCCTAGAGTTAGTGTGGAGATTAGAAGCCTTTGAAGATAAGATTGCATGCATTGTCGATCACTGTATCGATCGTATCATAGGAGAGTTTGTGAAATAATTCATGGTCGATACCTTAGTCATTTACAATGAAGTAGAGCGCCACTTCTTCAAGGGGCCATGAGGTAAGTATTTAAATTGTTTAAATACCTAGATTAAGATGCTCTTGTGCAAAAAGTGGGTTATGCAGCTACCCTGATGTTTGGGGTTATGTGAAGTGGAAGGAAATTTAGGAACATTAGGAAAATAGGCCCTGAATATAGCCGCTAATTGAACCTCCTCTGAGTGACGACAAGGAAGCAGCACAAGCTTCTCTACAAAGTGCTTTATTAGTTGATAAAGCAAGGGTTGCCGCGAATACCCCATCCACCCACACTGCCTCCATCTTCACCTCCGCTGCATACACCTTCACCTACACCACTGCCACCTTCGCCACCGTTCAGTATGGCGAACTCAGTAAAGATACCTATGTTCAAGGGCTTGGGAAATGAAGACTGGATTAGTTTTGGTTCATCGCGAAGGCTGTATGGGAAGCTCAGGGTATCACAGATGATCAAATGAAGAAAGAAACGTTGGTTAGTGATTTGCAGGATCGCGCGCTAATGTGGTACATTAAGTAATACATTGATAACCCGACGTCTCCATTGGTAGATATCCAAACCACGCTGAATAAGTAATTCAACAGACATAAGTCTGAAGTGAAATCAATTGTGGGATTCAAAGAGATCATGATGAAGCTTGGCGAGACACTATTGTTATAAACATTTTTGTGCCTTGCAGCTCCAAGCATGAAATGTCCATAAACCAAGGGATCCTAAGTCCCTAAAAGTGTTGTTCCAACCCCTAAAGGAACAAGGTCAACAAATTACAGCTTCTCCCAAAATTTCTCCACCGGAAACTACTCAGAATCAGTCAAATCAGGATCATTTCAGCTGCTCCACTGGCTAGCTGCGTTGCATACCACCCAAATACACTAGCTAGGTTCGCTGCAACGCACCTAAATGCACTATCAGGGTGCGTTGATCGGGAAATGACAAATGGCAGTGCCATTCCGCGAGGTGGAAAGACAATGGAAGCTTCCAGAATCTTCTCCAATGACACTTGCCTCACTGAGTTCGACCAAGGATGAGTAAGAGGCTCTCAGTCTCCAAGTGGAAGCAAGAACTGACAGAGAGAAGACACTAGTCAAATCATGAGCTGACTCATCTTCCTTGCATACATCTATATATGGATCCCTCATCCCAGAGATCCAGAGGCTGGAATTTCGTACATTGCAAAGAATTGCTGTTGGTTTTGAGATACATATCAGAGTATTGGGTGATTTATGCTTTGTTGGAGGTGAAGAGGGGCTTCTTTGCTGGGAGGTTGATGCTGGATCAGGAATCATCGGTTGTAACTCCTCCTGGATCTTCTTGTTATATCAATAAAACTATTTGAGTTTCTCCTACATGCTTGTGTATCATTGATGCTTGTTACATTTGTATGTTTTGCTTAAATCTGATCCTAAGCTTTTTATGAATATAAACCCATGTCTTTGTATAGTTTCCTTCTTCTGTGATCTTGCAGGTACTTGGTGAAGCTGGTCAAGTAAGGGAGCAGGTAGCTGGAAGCTGTCAAAGAGGAGAGAGATTGGATCAAAGGACTAGCGCAAGACACAGGTTGGTTCATCTTATTCCTCTTTGTTTATAGTTCATAAAGAAGAATACAAAAGTAGTTTTATCTATTTGTTTCTAAGGTCACTATCACACCTTAGTGGGATAGGGTCGTTCTGAATAGACACTTATCTCGGTAACAAAATGGCGACTCCGCTGGGGACGATTGTCTAATTAGTTTGTTTGTGTTTCTCTTGTTGTTTGTTTCATAAACTTAGAAGTAGCAATCGAACTGCAAATGCAAAGTAGACATCTGCTGCTTCAATCCATTCACTGGATTTGTTTATGATTTGAATAGCTTATTCACAAATGATCTGATTGCCCTTTGTGGTAGCTCTTACACCTTCCTTAGATCTACCCTTTGATTGTGCATTACTGATTTCTTTTACTCGACCAAAAACCAAAGACTAAATTGTAAACCGTGACCCAGAACCTGGATAGAATTCTCGTTTCTGCCCTAGCGCAGATACTGTGAAGAGTTCCTGCATTTCAGCGCAGTTCCCAAGAGGGCAACCTACACTGCAATCCAGTTTCTCTGTGTTACAGGTGTGCTGATCAGACTAGCCCTGTGCAGCTGAGGTTCTTGTGCTTCATTCTTTCCAGTTTTGTCTCTGATTTTTGCAGCCTGTGATCAGTGTATGTGTCTGTTTAAAAATCCCTTTTCCTTGCTATAATTCCGCCTCCTTTGCACAAAAAGACTGTAGATGTTTTTGTGTGTTTGTTACGTCGTTTACAGTTTTCCATTGCAAAAGTAGAATAGTCATACTGTCGTCCTTTGATTTAGATCTGTCGCAAGTATCGATTTTGATCATAGGAGAAAGTTTATTTGCTGTTGATAGTCGATTATGCTTTTACTTTTGCCTTTGGTTTGAATTTGTGACTTTCTAGTGTCGAAACGAGTATTTATTTCAAAATCATAAAGTGTCGTAATCATCTCTACCTTTTGATTTCGAAAAGAAGCTTGTTTGTGTTTATCACTTGAAAGCAAATTCAGATTTGTACATCAACTTTCTTTTTAGGCATCAATATTAAGAAAGTAAAAAAAAAATACATGCACATGTGCATTTGCATATTGACAGTCTGTTTGGCTTGATTTAGGAAAGTGCATTTACAGTGTGCTCTTTGCTCTTTGTGAAAAGATTGTGTCTTTCTTCTCCCCTTGTAGCCAAGATTTTCATTGCTGAAAAGAGATAAAATTTTGCTTATCATCTTTAGATTGCATTTTAGGAATTACATCTACATCTCGTGGTGAATCCAAAAGACAAACTTCATAAGAAAGATAAACTTAAAATAAATTCAATGAACTTAACAACGCTTCGGAACTTAACGCCCAACATTTAGAGGTCTAGGTTAGAGACGTATTCCGGTGTCGTAAAGCCTGGTAACTATTGTCCTCACTGATGGTTGGGTGATTCCTCCACTTTGAGACGATAAGTGCCAGTACGGACTTGTGCTCACACGTACCATCGAGTATATATTGGGAGACCCCTATAGGCTTAAATCCTTTATCCATAGGAAGCTGTGTCTGCCACCCTATCGATCGCAATGCACTGAACACAGCATTCGGGAAGATTGACTGCCGTACTGTAAAAAGTATTCTGCAGTTTTGCGATTGGTTTGGTACTCCCTCTACCTAGATCTCCAGAGCAGTCCCTTTCATTCCTTTTCAGACTCCTTAACGGAAAAGGTCCATCTGAGCACTTGTCACTTCAGGCTCATTAAAAATCGAAGGAGACTAGAGTCATCTTTTGTTTTTTCTTGACTCTTAAAAACTGAAAAAACAAGTTGTGTCAAAGCGTGTTAAAATTTATTTTAAACGAAATATTCATACCATTTTTCTACGTTGATCTTAGGTTGAGAAAATGGAGTCTACCAACCAAGGAATTCCCCTTGGTGGAAATCCTAGTCCCTTCTCCTCTTGGGGAGATGTTGGTGCACCCCATATGGCCACATTGTCGCTTCCAAGACTGACAATTGGCTTGCCAGTATGGCTCTTCTCAACCAGTGTCGTTCAAAACACCACTATTCCTGAACAATCGAATCAGCAATTAGATGAGTCCAGAGTTGCCCACCGACCTTCTACTTCCTCTAATTCTTCCTCTCCTCCTTCCTCTTCACTTGATGGGGCTGGTAAAGCCAAAAGTCAAGTTCCTAAGGAGAAGAAAGAAAAGAAGAAGAAAGAGAAGAAGAAGAAGGAGCCAAAGGCGAATGGGGGAAAACGAGTGTCGTCTAACGAAAATCCACACACTGCACCGACCAGGCCTAAATCGCCATGTGTCATTTGCAAAGGAGACCACTTTCACAGAGATTGTCCTTGCATCCCTCAGATACTAAGGGACTGGTCTCCTCGTTTGAAAAATTCGGTGTCATCAACCTCTGATGATCAGGTTGAAAGCACACCGTCAACTAGCGAAAGTGAAGCCCCAGGACAAAAAGGGAAAGCTAGATTTCCTTGTAAATTGTGTGAAGGCAATCATGCCGTCCACCATTGTCCCTTCTTAGATGAAGCTAAAAGAGTTTTGGATGATCGTCCGGTTTCACCGTTACGACTTCCTCCTAGATATAAAAAACTCCTGCCGAGTACGTTGCTAGTTGAGAATCCAACTGGCCCGCTCAAGTGGTCGGCTGAAGCGCCTATCATTGAAGATAAACCATCTGGATCCATACCAGACGAAAGTCAAAAGGTCGAGGTGGTAGTTGACCCGGTCTTGCTTTCAGAGGGTTCATCTTCAGATGATACAGTCACCGAAGAGAACAAGGATGACACCGTCCAAATTCTCTTCATAAACACAGACTCCGATGAACATGGGGGCAATTTACCCATTCCTTTATCGCAGGAAGGAAGTTCGTCAAAGCCATATCCGGCCATCTATTCGGTCCCACCTCCAAGCAACCTAGTTGTTTCCTTCGACTGGAATCAACTAGGCAGACCCCGTTTACCAGCAAGTGTACCATTCCGAATTATCGTCCAAATATATAGAATGGTCATGGCTGGTACCATCATAGATGAGGGGGCTTCTGTGAGTATCCTTTCCTCTACAGCTTGGAAAGTGCTTGGTTCGCCATCGCTTTTGCCTGAGATGAGAAATCTGACAGGCTTTGATAAAGGAACCAGTCGACCTTTAGGGATCCTTCCCGATGTGCCCATAACATTGAGAGGGAAGACAGTTCGCATGAACGTAATGGTAGTTCAAGGACCCTTGGATTATAATCTACTCCTTGGGTGAGACTATATTTATTGCATGGGAGCCATCGTTTCCTCACTCTTTAGAGTAATGTGTTTTCCGCACAAAGAAAAAGTGGTCAATCTCGTGGACCAGCTTTCATTTCCCGGATCACGCATAGCAAATAGTCATATACCATCCCTAAATGGTCTCTTCACGCAAGAAATGCCTCAATCCCCAGTCTGTCCTCCCGATAAGCGCAAGTAATTTGGAGGGATATGACTGAAACCCAGGGGGCATGCGTCCTGGTCTGCTTCAGAAGGAAAACTTCGGGTATAGAGTAGGTTTCCGCGGGAGAATATGACTATTCTGTACCCCGTCCGTGATTGGAAGAGGGGTTATTCTAGAATAAGATTCTCTTATCAAAGTTATGTGAGTTGGCAAGCGCCGCCACTCACCTTTGTTTATCTCAGTAGACATCGCCGAAGAAGTGTTTTGTTTACACCGTAAATAGAACAATCTTTGGGTAACCTGTAAGAGGTAGTACCCTTCCTGATAAAACGAATGTTTTGTCAGCTCGAATAAAGGGTGACCCTTCCTAATTAAACAAATGTTTTGTCAGCTCGAATAGAGGGAGACCTCGAAACTCTGTTTTATGCCTAGGGGCATGCAAACCTTTTGGAGTGCAAGTGAGGGGCGACTATTTATTTTTTAAATTTTTAGGACCTCTAACCCTTTAAACTCGTAGGATTAGTCGTCACCTAACTTGCATAAAGAAAGGATGTGGGGCAAAAATCTAAAAATTGCCATTTTTATATGAGACATTCTTATCATATGACTGGATTAATCGAGCAGTTTTAGCGCATAGTTCAAGCTCGTTAAAAAATAAACATAAGACATGAGCAAATGTTTCCACCCGCGTTTAAGCTCGTTAAAAAATGAACTATTCCCCGGTAAATAACCACCGTGAATGTAGTACTTCAGCCATTAAAACCTTGGTTGTGTTTGCACCATCACCTCCACTTTTCCATTGGCCGATCATTCACCTCCATTTGATTGTTTACCCATTTTGAGGAACAGATGCGAAGAGTGATTTCACTAGCCATCCTTGTAACACTGCTGTGATTGGAAAATTCCAAACCTTACCTGGAATCAGCTGCTACCCATTTTATCACGAGTTCCTCAAAAGACGAGTCTTCTTTAAGCTCTTTTCAACTGACTCGTAAAATATGAAAAGATTGCCGAGTTTTGGCCTTCCAACTCGTTAAAGCGACGGGAAGTGCTATCCCTCCTCTAGATTTTAATCTTTTTGGACCTGAGGGATTATTGCACAAAAAGATTGAGCGCTTGTTTTGTTCAGCTCGTTAAAACTATCGAAAACTCATCCCTTCTGTATTGTTTTATACTTTTTTGGACTTAAGGGATTAGATGACGAAAAAGGAATTTTGGAGTCACCTTTACGTACCTTTTTAGACTCTCTAAAAATGAAAAGGACTGAGTTATCTTTGTCATTAAACTCGTTAAAAAGATTAATAGCGACAAACTTGTCTTTAGACGAGAACGAGTTTCACTATCGCTAGGCTCGTTAAAACATAGCGATGGGTTTGCCCGAAGGGCAAATTATAGAACAAGCATATGTTATCCTCCTCAAGCTTGACAAAAATAAAGAGGTATTGGTCAGCAATGACTGGGGAAAAATTGGGAAGAAAACTCAAAGAATCTTTATTGGTAGCAAGTCGCTCTTGAACATGACACTTCCACTCCGTGTCCGAGTCGGGTTGGGTTGTTTCATTCACCGGTCACATCACCATGGTCACGCCATACCATCCACATTTGGGGTAAATGCTACCAATCCATCACATAAGTGTCGCCGACATGTTTAAGAGAAGTCATCCAGAGAAGTCACCTGTGTCCCATCCACTACCATACATTATACTTCATTCTTTCATGACCGCCATCATGAATCGTATATCATCAGATTGTTTTCACCTCCATCAAAATCATTTTCTCCATTCCGTGTCATTGATGTGGGATTCAGTAAGGCCCTCCTTTGACGGATCGCTTCTTGTCGACATCAGCTCATTATCCAAGAAGTTGAGCTAGGAACACCCCATTCAGTACTTTGAAGCTTGCATGCCTCAATGGCAAGTTTCTCACTTCCAGCGACAGGTATACATCAATGACCTTCGACGGAAAGATTTTGCGTGGTGTTCGACGCCAAATCCTTTATTCACACCACGTGAATTGTACTGCAGTACCTTGAGGGTCATTATCATTATCGGTGATTCCTCTCACGCTTGTTAACAGTTTACATCATTGACTAGTAATCAAGCGATGTCTTTCCATGTTCGACTTTAGAACATTTCTCACATGGATCGACTTGTACTTCGAGTGAAGATCAGACGAGATTGAAGACCCCGGATCTAGTTTCATCCATCCGGGCTACGATATATATTCAGGAAAATAAAGACAATGAAATGTACAGCATTGCAGCACAGATAATCATCCTACCAAAAGGATGATGGCTCTATCAGAATCATCAGTCTACACTCAGACGATTGTCTGTCCTATGTACATGAAAATGAATTTATAAAGCTGAGCATGGGAATGCCCGCCTCAGCTAGATCATGAAAACAGTATGAAGATAATGTATTGTATTGTATCTTATTACAGGTCTCCTCCCAGCATTGAAAGAACTTCGTATCCTCCTAATAAAGCATTTCACCTGATAAACGGCCTCATACTTTAGGGGGCAACTGTTATAGACATTTTTGTGCCTTGCAGCTCCAAGCATGAAATGTCCATAAACCAAGGGATCCTAAGTCCCTAAAAGTGTTGTTCCGACCCCTAAAGGAACAAGGTCAACAAATTACAGCTTCTCCCAGAAGTTCTCCACCAGAAACTGCTCAGAATCAGTCAAATCAGGATCATTTCAGCTGCTCCACTGGCTAGCTGCGTTGCATAGCACCCAAATACACTATCTAGGTGCGCTGCAATGCACCTAAATGCACTATCAGGGTGCGTTGAGCAGGAGATGACAAATGGCAGTGCCATTCCGCGAGGTGGAAAGACAATGGAAGCTTCCATAATCTTCTCCAATGACACTTGCCTCACTGAGTTCGACCAAGGATGAGTAAGAGGCTCTCAGTCTCCAAGTGGAAGCAAGAACTGACAGAGAGAAGACACTAGTGAAATCATGAGCTGACTCATCTTCTTTGCATACATCTATATATGGATCCCTCATCCCAGAGATCCAGAGGCTGGAATTTCATACATTGCAAAGAATTGTTGTTGGTTTTGAGATAGATATCAGAGTATTGGGTGATTTATGCTTTGTTGGAGGTGAAGAGGGGCTTCTTTGCTGGGAGGTTGATGCTAGATCAGGAATCATCGGTTGTAACTCATCCTGGATCTTCTTGTTATATCAATAAAACTATTTGAGTTTCTCCTACATGCTTGTGTATCATTGATGCTTGTTACATTTGTATGTTTAGCTTAAATCTGATCCTAAGCTTTTTATGAATATAAACCCATGTCTTTGTATAGTTTCCTTCTTCTGTGATCTTGCAGGTACTTGGTGAAGCTGGGCAAGTAAGGGAGCAGGTAGCTGGAAGCTGTCAAAGAGGAGAGAGATTGGATCAAAGGACTAGCGCAAGACACAGGTTGGTTCATCTTATTCCTCTTTGTTTATAGTTCATAAAGAAGAATATAAAAGTAGTTTTCTCTGTTTGTTTCTAAGGTCATTGTCACACCTTAGTGGGATAGGGTCGTTCTGAATAGACACTTTTCCCGGTAACAACTATGGGATCTAGATTAGAGATTGAAGTGTACAATCCGCGAATCTAACATGAATTTGATAGATGGGCAGCACCACAAATGGTTTGTGGCTTCGCTCCTGCCTCATTTAAGGGTTACGCTATCAAAACAAAAGATTAGGACCCAAACAGAAGCCCTCAAAATTGTGATGATATTACATGAGACGCTGATGCAAGATGCTAATTTGGGGATTCAACATATTCATGCATAGTTGCAAAACCTTTTCCTAGAAATGCAAAGTCTGAAGAAAGATAGAACAAACTCGGCCAGAGGTGCGCGAAGATGTTTGGTGCCGGAAGTGAAAAGGTCAAGGGCATGACAAAGGTCATTATCCAGTGTTTGAAAATTACATTGCAGTGGGGGGACCAATGCCTCTAAGGCCGAAAGCTCCAGCAGGGCCAAGTACAGGGTCCGCGTTATGGTGTGCTATCTGTCACGTAGCTGGAAAACATGCGACGAACAATTTCCACTTGCTGCAGAAGTTTGTACAGACACTGCAACAACTCTTCTGCATCTTCTGTCAATTGGTGGGTCATGATGAGATTAATTGTTGTAGTTATGAGTTAATGATGGATAGAACACTTGCCTATAGGGTGCAAGTAGAGACCCAGTCTCTAGACCAAGGTGTTGGGGGAGTGCGAGAAGAATACCAGAGGCGCGGATGAGGCTGAGTCAAAGGAGGACCTAGTAGAGATATGTTACACAGCATTTTGTCACTATCCATGTAGTCCCCATTCCTTGATCCTGGAGGACCTATATAGTGAACCTCGCATGCTTTTCCTTCATGGAGAAACTCCCATTATGTCCCTCTTCATGAGCAGATCATTTCCCTTTTGCACCATTTCCCCTGAAACTTTTGCTTTGCCCAATTTACAAGACCGGTGCCAATCAACTTTGTCATCCCCATGCTGATGTACATAGATTAGCACTATTACCCACACCGATCGGTGTGATTGAGATGTGTTCCAGTCACACCGGTCCTGTTATGGAATGTTTTTAAATTAGAGTTGAAGCTTCCATCTCTAGAAGCTCCGTAACGGAAGTCTAGTAAATGGTTTGGCCTAATGGGGTCGAGGATGATAGTTTGGGCTCCTTTCCCCTATAGTGACGGAACTACCTAAAGGGATAAGTCCTTCTCCCATGAGAATAGGATCCATCTCCCATCCATTTTTCTTATATAAACCTCCCTTCTTCCGAAGCACAAACTAGTGACTAGTGTGAAAATCAGAGTTAGAGTTTTGTTTAAGTGTAAATATACTAGACAAGAAAGCTATTACTAGTTGTAGGCATCTAGTTGTGTGAGGGAGAAATGTGTTTGGTTTGGAGTGAAGCCTAAAGGGAAGATTCTTTAAGCTATTGTTGTTTGATGACATCATGAACTGCTAGCAGAAGTGTGTGGGAACCTGGTCTTGTCAGAGGAAAACTGTGACGTCAAGACGAATGGTTATAATCTCTCTTTGATATTAATATATGCAACAATCGATTGATTTCCTACATGTTTTGTAATATTACATATTCGTGTCTTAATGCTTCTTGACTCATTAAATAGGTTGAATTGAAATTTGTCTATTATTATGTTTATGTGTGTTGCTGTTTACTTGTTTCAGAAGCTTGAAGAAGGAAGAGAGATATTGTTGGAGTGAGCAAGCGAGAACATCATCAAGCAAGATAAGTGACCAAGAGGTAGGGCCTCTTGATTTATTCTAATCTAAGGAAATGTTCCATAGAATGTGTTTGTTGTTGCTAGACCCACTATCGAGCTAGAGGAATTCGTTCGTGTCAACACTTATAATTTTACTTCACCACAAATTGGCAACTCAGCTGGTGAGATCCCATTCTTTTGTTTGTTTTGGATTTCATGATTTCCTGAGAACATTGCTAGTTTCGCATTTTCCCTTTTAGTATGTTGCTTTTCTCATACTTACTGGCCTCAGTCTAAAATCTAGAGTACAGATATGGTCCCTGTTTTTTTTTTTTTTTTTTTTTCTTAGTGTCCTCAGAAACGCATGTAATCGGCTAACAGTCACGCCGATCAGCGCAAATTGTAGAGGAAATGTCGCACCAACCCACCTCTAGTGCTTGTTGTCAGTTAGGCAGTTGCACTAATTCCTGTAAGTTAAGATTAGGGCTAGACCTCAATCTTGGCTAGTGTGTTCTTCTCTTATGTTTTTTACCATGTGAGCCTTTTGACTGTTTTTCTCCCTGATTAGAAATCTACTTTTTGTTTTGTTTTACTTGCTTATAGGCTTGTCATCTTGCTGCTTGATTGATCAACTCATTGAGTGGCCAGCGACACTAGGACACCTAGCTAGTCGTCCATTCAGCAGCTTGTGTACTTATCAAGTTTGGTTGTGGGTGTGTTTGCTCCTTGCCTTTTTTTTTGTCCCTCTTACAACTTTGACCTCTTTTTGCACAAGTTTGAAAAAGTTTGTTTACTAGTTTGAACGTCTTTTTCCGAAATAGATTACATTGTCAGTCTCGTGTTTGGCAAAGTCAGTGTTTCATTGATTTGAATGAACTTCTCTTTTCATGTTTTCATCTGCTTGAAGAGCTCATAGTCTCGAAATTTTTTTCATTGAAAGATTGTATGTGAAAGTTTGTTTCGTTGTTTCATGAGAAAATGTGAAATTCTAGCTTGTTTCATCATTATGATTCACATCTTTTAAAAACTAGAGTTGCATCAACATTTGGAAAGGAAAAGAAATTTTTTCATTTCGAAAGGACTAATAGATAAGTTCTTATCAGGAAATTAGGAATTGGAATGCATTTTCCATTAGTTTATTTTTCAAAAAAGTGAAGTAGTGAAAAATCATTTCGTTTTTAGTTGCTTGATTATTTTCATTTGATTGAGTAGTTTCTACCCTCTCTAGTGTAGGCGTTTCATCGAATTGAAAGGGTCTTGTCCCATTTAGTTGCATTTTAGGTTTTTTGAGTAGCATCACTAAGACCTGAAAACTGAAACTTAACTCAAGATAAACTCTAAAATGAATTCAATTTACCTAAGGAGCATTTGACATTAACGAACACATCTAGAAGGTCTAGGCTAGAGATGTGTTCCAGCGTCTGTAAACCTAGCAACTATTGTTAGCTTCAGAATTAGACAGTGCTAGCACAGATTTGTGCTCCCTGTACCATCGCATATATAAGAGGACACCCCACTAGGCTACAATCCTTTTATCCTTACAAAGCCGATTCGGTCACCTTGCGAACGTGATACACTGAACACAACATTTAGGGAGATTGCTTGCTTGTACTTCTTAGTTTGCCAAGAGGTATTTTGTAGTCCACGATTGCCTGGTATTCCTCTTTACCTAGATCATCCAGAGTAGTCATTTGATCTTTTTGACTCATTAAACTTAAAAGATCATCTGAGCACTTGTCCTTTCGAGCTCATTTCCAATTGAAAGCGATAGAGTCATCTTTGTTTCTTTCTCGACTCTTAAAAAATGAAAAAACATAAGTCTTTTATCCATCTTAAATAATTGATTTCCCGTAATCCAGAACATCTTGTTAGATTTTTGACCAAATCGTGAGTTCCCTTAGAAGGAAATTTTAAAGCCTTGAAGTTATTTGTTCTATCGGCTAAGACAAGGTCATTGTGTCTGAACCATCTGGTTCACCCATTTCCTCTTCCTCTCCTTCATCTGAAAGATTTTTCAAGGAAGCACTTCCTAAGTTATCAGAGCCATTTGAGGACCAAAATGTTGAAATCACAATTGTTTTGAGTGTTCAAAAATTATCATCTCGTCCTCCACCTACTTTCGATTCAGGGTCATCTATTGGTCTTGACTCGGAATCTCTAGATAATCTCATTCAAACTCTAGAGAACTCGTCAACCACTAATGGCTAGCTTGGAATGGTTATTTATCCTTTGAACCCTCTATTTGATGTTGTTGAGATATCACCACCTCACCCTTATAGTTCATACGATCAACCAGGTGTTCCTTTGGAACTATCCCCTAGTACACGTTCAGCTGTTCGCCATCGTTTGTTTCCAGACATGGAATCCAAAGCCGATGCTCTAGTCACTTCTTCGGATGAGTATGAAGTGTCAACTCCACACATTGTGGAGGGTGAAGAATTGCAATTGTAGTTCCCTCCTGAGGGTTTTCCTTATTTAGAAGGTATTCCACCAGCTTGCCACTCGGCTATGTGTCTTTAGGGCCTTATCACTCTACCATAACTCTATTTGGGTGTTAGGCGTCAAACCTACATCAGGTCTGTTCGTCACGAACATGACTTTACAACTAGTTGTTACTTCATTCCTGGTGCAACCCACCATCCCGAACACTCTTGTATTATCAATCCCAGTTACGCGTCAATGGAAACCGATAGTTTCAAAGATTTCCTCTACCAGTTCTTTTGTCATGTTAGTCGATGGCCAGATTGTGCCACCACCTGTGGGGGTAGAACCTGAATGTCTCTATGGTGTCGGGTGCCACCAATGTGAGCGTCTCACAAGCTCACATGCTTGGTATAAGCCAACCCTATTCTCGTATTATTTACAACCCTGCTAACCTTTCTGGATCAAGCAATGTCCAATACCAACAGGTTTAGAATCCTGGTGGTCCATCTAGATCGAACAATGTTCAGTATCAACAACCTTATGGGGCTCAGGTCCAATACCCAAATCCTTATGTTCCATACGGTTCTCAAGGATTGGTTAATCAGCCTTACACCATCCCATCTGGGCAGTACATCCAGCCTGGCTATGGCCAGATTCAGTTCGGTAATTTCCCGGGCACTATTCAAGTACCCTTGTAACAACAAGGACAACTTTTGCAACATCCAGGGTTGCCTTTGTTACTGCAAGGGAAAACTTTGTTGCAGCAAGGGCTTCCATGCAACAACAAGAGCAGATTATCTCGTAGCAATGTCACCTGTAACAAACGCAAGGTTAGCCCTTCCAATAGTTACAGCAGGTCGCGCAGCAGTATATGCAATATGCTTTGCATACCTCTCAACCCATACCTTCGTAACGCCAATCTCTGAAAGCCCAGGGACAAATTTTGCAACCACAAGGTTAGCAAAACCAACTTGGGCAGCAACAACCCTTGTATACCTATCAACAAGGGAAACCCTTGTAGGGATAGGTTCAAGGTCAAATCCTGTAGTAGTAGGTGCATAATCCTCTTGTCCAGGGCCAACATGTTCAGAATCCTACCAGTCAAGGGCACTAAGTACATAACCCCTACGTCTAAGGGCAAAAAGTGTATCAACCTCATGCCCAAGGACTACAGGTCTAGAACCCTCTTGTTCAGGGGCAACAGGCCCAAAAACCCTATGTTCCAGGACAATAGGTCCCATACCAATATGTCCAAGGTCAATAAGCTCAACAACCTTTTAACCCATACATTCCCTATCAAAAACCTATGCATGGAAAATTTCAAGGTATTCAAGGTTTGAATCCTCCCTTTGGTCAAGGTAATCCACAATGGGGATAGCCTTAGATGCCATATGGCCAAAATCCCCCACTATGGGGTCAAAATCCCTACCAGAAGGGATGGGATCCTCCTTATGGGCCCACCTATCGACCTCCCATGCCTTTTAACACTGAATTATCTTTCATGGCTACACTTGAGTTTCCGGATGTATCGCATCTTATGAATGATACGATTTTTCTTTTGTTGTACTAGCCTCCAGTGTCGTCCAAGATACCAAGTGATTGCCCAAAGTTTGATGGAAAATCTAAAGAATATCCTTAGGCCCATTTGATGACATATCACCTTTGGTGCTCATAGAACTCATACATGGATGATTATATTCATCTTCCTCTTTTCCAATGAACCATCATGGGTGCCGCAGCAAAATGGTACATCAAGCTACCTCAAAGTATTTTTCATGACTTCAATTCATTATCCATGGCATTTCTCACACATTTTCAGCTGTCCGGTCTGTTATGAAACGGGCACCTATCTCCTCACATTGCTTAAGCAAGACACTGCGATGCACATCTATGATTATATCCATGAATGGAGACATAGACGTCGATTGATCAAGTTCGAGATAGTTGATCAGTCGCTCATCGAATAGTTTACCAAATCATTCATAGCCCCAGTTTCTCATGATATAGCCATGTGTGGATGCATCACTTAAGAGAAATCCATCGCTCGTGCCCAGTATTTAGACATGGTCTACTCTCAGTATGGCACCTTATACGAATTATTACTCAATGCTCCGTGGCCATCATCCGATCCCGTGACATTGAAGTCACCTGCTATCGCTCCCATTGATGGAGTTATTGGTTCAGTATCCCAGGCCCCTGTCAAAACTTGTTCCAAATAGAAGTCAGTCTCAGATATTGCTCCCAACAGTTCATCTAAAAACCCTCTGGGCCCTGGTAAAACCTCAGAGGTCCACGCTGTCCAATCTATCACAGTGGACAAATCCTTGAAAGGAAAAAAGAAAGGCAAAGGCAAAGCTAAAGCTGAGGCCCCAAAACAGGGACCTCCCAAATTTTTTGTCAGTGAATCATTGCAATGGAAACCTAAGTATCATTGCCTCATTTGTGAGGAGGATCACTGTACTAAGGATTGTCCACGACGATCCAAAGTTAGTCGTTTTCTCAAAGGGACCCCTACTATCCTCAAAGATCCTTTTCCATCTCAGTAGACTCAGATGGTAGACCAACCCAGATCTACTTCCTCTGGATCTCAAGTTTTCATGATGAGCGCGTCCATTAATGTGGCTACCTGATCGAAGGATTATCAAACTCTAGCTCCCACAGCAGGTAAAGAAAACAAATTTCCACCTTCTTCTTCTATCCTAGTTTCTAGCCCTCTACAAATTAAGTGCCCTCACCCTAATTCCACTCCACAGCCACCCTCTCAAGGTGTGCTACGGAAATCCTCGTACAATCCTAATACCTGAGCCTCTCAACACTACAATATTGTTGAAGATTTGGCTCAGGCTCCGTCAGCCATGTTGGCTCTCGAGGTACTCCAAAGCTACCAATCACAGCAGAAATCTTTGCTATCAGCTATTGAGGACGTTGATCGCATCAATTCTAACTTGATCTATTTCGATCTAGAGAACCATGTTCCGAGGCTCCCTCATTAGATTTCCTTTCTTATTTAGGTAATAATTAATGAAAATACCATCCATCGCACTGTCATTGATGAAGGTGTTTCTACGTGCATCATGCCAACTGTGGGCTAGAATGCTATTGGTTCCCCTACACTGAACCAATCTCCGAACACATTGGAAGCTTTCGATGGGTGCGATTCACAACCCTTCGGTGTCTTACCCAACCTTGCCATCACCATGGAAGGCAAGACAGTGAAAGTCGAGGTAGAGATTATTGATGCCAATCTCAATTATAATCTTCTACTTGGCCAAAATTAGACCCATGCCATGCATGCCATGGCGTCCTCTTTATTTCGTGTGATCTGTTTCCCCATCAAGGGTGGATTGTCAACATTGATTGGCTGTCTTTATTTTCCTCTTCCTCGTCTGATGGCAACGTTCCATATGTAAAGCACTCTAGTGCTCCCTTTGAGAGTGTGGGGGTAGGTCTCTTCAAAGATTAATGGGGATTTTTCCACTCCCACCTCCTCATGTTGCCTCCGTCAACATGATCTTGGTCAAATCTGATCCCTGGGTCATACTTGCACCAGATCTGGTTGATGCTTGGAGCGACATCATGTCGCTTACTCCCACCAAAGTCAATTATGTGGAAATTTAAGTATGGGGGATTTACGCAGTGCATTATATTAGATATCATTTTTGGGATTCAACTGCGTTAAGTAAGTCATTCAAACGTATGACCATTTCCATGAGAGGTAGTCGTAACTGACTAGTTTCAATCCCACTTCTTCACCCCTGTGAGCATCACCCGATGCAATGAGTGCTAAGTGAACTATTCAAAAATCATGAGAAATTAGTCAGTTACGACTACCTCTCATGGAAATGGTCATACGTTTGAATGACTTACTTAACGCAGTTGAATCCCAAAAATGATATCTAATATGTGGAAATTGTTTCAGCTATGAACTCTGCATCCTTTGATTCTCATATCTCGAAGACCTCTCTCGATATGTATTCTCAATCCCCCTAGCTTGGCACTTTGGAATCATCTGATCCCTTAGCCGAGACCTTCCTCACCGATGAAGGTATCATGGAAATCATGTCTCTCAAGGAACCACCATGGATTGATACCCATCATCACTCCTTGTTCCTGCCTCGCCCAACGGTCATGTCTACCTCTTTCGAAGAGTCCTCTTCTCCATTTCCACCATCGACTATTACTCATGAAGTATGGTCAGAAGGAAATTTGGGTAATATTACCCAAATGATGCCGATTGACATTTCTATCAAACCCGATGTCATTGAACACGTTCATATCGGGGTATCTTGTTCTCCAGATGAGATCAAGACATATACTCGTCTTTTTCAGGAATTTCATGATGTGTTTGCATGGTCTTACGAAGAAATGCCTAGCATTGATCCCAGCATCGTGGTGCATGAAATACCAACATATCCGGATGTGAAACCCATTCGCCAATGGCTTCATCTGCTGCACCCTAGAAAGGTCGCTGCTATTGAGGGCGAAGTCGAAAACCTTCTCAAATCTGGATTCATTTATCATATTCCCCTTACAGATTGGGTGTCCAATATTGTCCCGGTGAATAAAAAACAAGGCATGATCCATGTTTCTGTGGATTATTGAGATCTTAATCATGCCTGTCCTAAAGACAACTATCCTACTCCATTCATTGATCAAATCATTGATGAATGTGTCGAGAGAGAGATCTTTTCCTTTATGGACTGCTTTTCTAGTTACAACCAGATCAAGATCGCATCGGCTAACCAAGAGAAGACAACCTTTATCTGACCATGGGGTACGTTCACATACAAGAAGCTCCCTTTCGGCCTAAAAAATGCTGGGGTCACATTTCAATGGGCAATGTCCTATGTTTTTTCTTATAAGTGACAAGATAAGACAAACCACCTTCGGTAGATTTTTCTACGCTGCAGGTACAATAACATCCAGTTAAATCCACACAAATATGTTTTCTACGTGGAATCAGGACGACTCCTCGGCTTCATCATTTCCAAGGACGGGTTTCTCTTGGATCCACTAAAGGTTGAGGCCATTGTAAATTTACCCCCTCCATCTTTACTACACCAACTCCAAAGCCTCCAAGGAAAGGCAAATTTCTTCGTCGTTTTATACCCAACTACACTGAGCTAGCCACAGGATTTACTCAGTTTCTCAAACAAAGAACACCTTTTGCATGGGATGAGATAGCCCAAAAATCTTTCGATGATCTTAAGGCTGTCCTCATAAATTCTCCTTTGTTGCATCCACCAGACCATTATCGAGATTACCTCCTTTACCTAGCTGCAACCCCTAACACCATAGCTATGGTGTTGGTTCAAGATGACGATGAAGGTGCTAAACACGTGATCTACTACCTGAGTCGGAATCTCCTTGACATTGGGATGCATTATGCACATGTCGAGAAGTTGGCTTTGGCTGTCGTCCAGGCTATTCGACATTTTCAGCATTATATTCTCTTACGAACGACTACAGTGATTTCTGAATGCAACCCTATGACCTACATCCTGACTCGTCAATTGCTAGGGGGCAAGTATTCTAAGTGCATCATTATCCTAAAAGAATTCGATTTGGTCTTCGCTACGGCCAAATCTAAGAAGTCGCTTATTTTTGTGGAATTGATTTGTTCCCTTCCCTCCAAAGCTTTCCCTACTGGTGTAGATGAACAACTCCCAGATGAGACTATTTTCTTGATTAGCACCCTTGATCCATGGTATAGTGATATCATAATGTATCTCCAAACTTCCACGTTTCAGTTTGCATTGACCAAATTTGATCGTCAAAAGATTCGACATCATTCTCAACTCTACCGCATTATTGGTGATACTTTATACCGTGTTGGTGTCAATTATGTTCTTTGCTGATGCCTCACAATTGAGGAATATGAAAGAGTTCTCAATGATTTCCACTCTGGGGCATGTGGTGGTCATATGTTTGGTTATGCTATAGCTCATAAAATCCTTTGCGCTGGTTATTTCTGGCCATCCATCTTCAAAGGTTGCATTCTTTCTATCCGTAAGTGTCACAAATGCTAAATCTACCAACGCAAGATGTGCGCCCCACCCAATCACCTACACCATGTCATTACCATTGGTCCCTTTACCAAATGGGGCATCGATTATATGACATGTAACCCTTTTTGGGTCGGGGGGCATGGCTACATTATTTTTGTTGTGGATTACTTCACAAAATGGGCCGAAGAAATGCCTAAATATTCGGCAAATGGTAAGACGGTGGCTCAATTCCTTTTTAGCCATGTTATTTCCAGGTTCGGTGTACCCCAAGCCATTATCAAATGTCATGGCTCCCATTTAAGAGATTACATGATGGAAAATCTGACATCTACATTGGGCTTGCACCACGATGGCTCGACCCCATATTACCCTCAGGCAAACGGCCAAGTTTAAGTTGTGAACAAAGTTTTGGTCACCATGCTTTAGCGTACTATTGGGATGCACAAGTCAAATTGGCATCTCATGCTATTTTCAGCTATGTGGGCCTACCCAACTTCAACCAAAGATGCCATTGGTTTCACACCATTCCAGTTGGTCTATGGTCTGGAAGCAACATTGCCAATCGAATGTGAGATTCCTTCACTTAAGTTAGTTGTTGAACTCCTCCGTGAAACATCACCTCAAGAGGAACACCTCTTATATTTAGAACGACTAGATGAGACTCACTGTCTCGCTACCTTGGTCATTGAAGCATAAAATAAATGGGTCAAATCGCATTTCGACCAGTCGGTCTCCCCTCGCACTTTCTATGAGGGTGATTTGGTCGTACTATATGACCAAGCTAATGTTAATATGGGAGCAGGCAAGTTCAAACCTATGTGGGATGGGCCCTATATTGTAAAACATGTTTTGCAGAAAGGAGCCTATGAACTTATCGATTATGAAGGAAATCCTCTCGATAAGCCCCAAAATGGGCTTTACCTCAAAAAGTACTACTCGTAGGACATCTTGCATGGTTACTTATATAGATTAATGTGTGATTCATTTATGTACAACGTGGTTTTGTGTGAAGGTTTTCAAACAACCCTCCTGTTTACTATGCTTTTCGTGATTTGTAGATGTTTGCATCTCTTCACGTCGGTTTCACCGATGGTGCTTAACAAAGTACCCAGAACCTATCATCCATGGCACGGGCTATCTACAACCCTAACAGTGATTTGGTCGACCTTCAAGGTATCTACCTAGGTCATACAACCAACAACATTGCTGAATACAGTGTGGTCATCGAACTGTTATCAGAAGCCATCGCTCTAGGCATCATAGAATTGGTTTTCAACGTGGATTCATATCTTGTCGTCCTTCAACGCAATGGGAAATATTCTGTTAGGAACCCTCAAATATTACAAATTTATCTCTATATTCGTCTGTTGGAAATAATTTTTGATTATATTACCTATCATCATATTCCTAGATGCATGAAGACATTAGTAGATGCATTATCTAATTATGTGCTGGATAGACATTTGCGAAACATGTAAAAGATAAGACAAATACTTTGTACCATAATAGAAAAGAAAATATAACATATATACATATGTGAGAATTTTTGATACATCAAAACCCTAAAAAATAATATGTATGTCCACAATAACATCGGCGGCTCGCAGGCCTTGCACATCTGTGGTACGCAGGCCTCAAAAAATATGTAAGTATTGGACCTAGGAACTACTCAGCATGGTGGTCATGATAGCATGATGCGGCTTGTACTACGTGGCTTAGCAATTGGTGGATCCGATATGAGACTCCCATTGTGTGCCTCTGGTACTGCCGAGGCATGTCTCCTATCTGAGCATACTCAGGGATACCATAAGTCAACCCCTCAAGGTTCCTTGCAATCTCCTCCTGGTTATCGCTCCCTTCCTGATAAGGGGTGACATCATTAATAGGATGGGGATAGCGCATGGCTATTAGGGACATCCTGGCTGGCTGCTCTCGTCCAACATCTGCATACACAAGAGAAATTTTATAAGCATGCATATGCTAAAAATAATTAAAAAACATCAAAATCAAAATTTGGTTTGGTTTTTACCTTCGTCATCAAAGTCCTCCCCATCTAGCAAGGGCATATTTGGGTCTCAATGGAAATTATTTCCGCTGTATGGCCGGTCCTTGACAATGATTTTCTATCATTGTAGCCACGAAATGAATGCTAGTCCGTAGGACATTTGTTGACCCACAGTGATCCTGGGCATCAAATGACTCTATCAGGCCATCCATGGATCGCGTGGCGCAGGAGGATCAACCTCAGTTAGTTGATACTAGAACAATGGCACTCGTTCTAGGAAAAAGGTTACAAGTACTGATCTAAAGCCAAATTGCTTTAGATTTCCTACCTTTGCCTTGGACAACTGGCGCTTGATATTCATCTTCATTCCCTCTACCCAGTTAAAGATCGTAGGAGTTGTTCAGTCAATAGTGTAAAGGAACTTCAGCTTATTAGTCTCATGTTCTGCCTGGGACCCCACCACTCCGTTGATGGTCAACAAAATCACCCTCAGTTTCAAACCCCACACACTGGAAATCTTGATCATCCCACTTTTGGATTTTAGGGCCTCACGACAATGCATAGCAAGTAGGGAAGATATGCTTGCCCCAACTGGATGTGACCCATACAAATTCACTGGCTCACCTCTGTGAGACAGCCTAGTGATGAAGTAGATGTCTGAAGTGGTCAACTTTAGCTACTGGTCCCCAATGAAAAAAATCTCACAATTGATGTCCCAAGGGATTATAAAATATTGAAGCAATTTGGGCTGGGACTGCATCCCTAGTGTAAGGAAAAATTTGAAGAGCCTATAAGCCCTCAAAGCCTCCAAGCAATTTGGATCATTCATTTTCTGAGTGTCCACATCTTCATTTTCTCTTTCCTTCCAATCGACCATTTTCGATGATTTCTCTCCTACAAAAGCCATTTATTTGAGTCAATCATCAATTTTGGCACATAAAAATCGAAATTTAATGGTCAGTTCTTGAGAAAACTTGTTTTTTTTTTATCCAAAACATCAGTGTGCCTGTTTTATAAATAATCACATGGTTGGCGCAGATGGCCATGCAAATAACCCTCGGCTAGTGCGATCCCATGCTCGGAAATCGCACCGAACAAGGGTGAAATTTTTTCTCAAAAACCTCACTAAAATTCCAAAAAAATGGTTAAAAGCATAAATAAATAGCATGAAAATGGAGCTTAGGGCTTCGCCTGTTACCTGGAACTGATGGCTCATCGATTGACCTCCTAGATCTCCCACAATACGCTCCAGAAAAACTAGGGCAAAAGTGGGTAAAAGTCTTCACTGCAAAGGTAAAATGGTAAATGGTAAAAATATATTTAGTTTTCCCCTTTTTATTCATTTTTTTCATGAAAATATCAGGTTTTGTAAATATTTTTGACCTATTTTTCCTCAAGCACTTGATAATACACTTTGCCTTTCTTATGCAGTGACAGGTGATGGATGTTCGACGATGGTGATGATTCATATTTCAGCTCTTTTCTTGACTCATTAAACCCATATGAAAATATCACCGAGTATTTTTCCCCTTTTGACTCATTAAAGAGAATAAAAATGGGGGTTCCTCTTTCAGCTCTTTTCCGACCCTTTAAAAATGAAAAGATGGCTAAGCCCTTTTTGTTTCGAACACATTAACAGATGCAAAATGTCTGCGCCCAGTATAAGTTTACCCCTTTTTTGGGCTAGGAGGCACTATTTACGAAGAAGGTACTCCTTCACTGAAATGGTCAAGCGGCTATCTCAAGTATTTTTTTCTACCTTTCCAGACTCGAGAGACACAAATGTACGAAAAGGGACCATGTGGAGTTTTCTTTTACGTGTCTTTTTCAAACTCTCTAAACATGAAAAAGGTACCGAGTTACACCTTTCTCGGACTCGTTAAACTATTAAATGACATCAGATTCGTCACCATGATGAACACGACCTTCTCCTTCCTAGGGCTCATTAAACTTACTAGGTTGGATTCGTCTGAAAGATGAACTTATAGTGAAACAATATGCTATCCCCTTCAAGCGTGCGATTAAAAAATATTTGGGGTACTTGCCAGAAATGTTGGGGGGGAAATTTGGAAATCTATTGAGTCGTGTGGGTAGCTCACTCTTGAACATGACACTCTTTGCTTCGTGTCAGGTTGGAACATCCTCCTTTATATTTTTGACCTTCTTGGGTTTGGGCCTTTCATTTTTTCCTTCCATCTGATCCATATGTCACCATGACCACCAATCCTATGGATCCAAAAGCTGCCAACCTTCCAGTGGTGTCACCAATATGTTTAAGAGTTGTCCTTTTGTAGTTACACTTACCTCTATTTCTCTGTATCATCCAAAATCATTTTGCATCCTCTCGTCTCGCGTCGATGATGTGGGATTCATTATGGCCCTCCTTTGACATGGTCACTTTCCATCGACATCAGCTCATTATCTGGGAAGTTGATCGAGAGACTCCCTTCCAGTAACTTAGAGCTTGCATGCCTCAATGGAAAGTTCTTCACACTCGATGACAAGTTCATGTCATTGGCTTTCGATCGAGTGATTTCACGGGTGTTCGACTTCAGTTCCTATATTCACATTCTGTGAATTGTGCTAATAGTACCTTGAGGGCCATTGTCATTATTGGTGGTTTCTCTTGCGCTTGTTAATAGTTTACATTATTGACTGGTAATCAAGCGACTTTCTACCATGTTCGACATCAACATATCTATTCGCATGTTAGAATCTGTACTTTGATTAGGTTGTGTTGGAGCACAAGACCCTAGACTCAAATTACAAAAAGTATAGGTTTCGAAGTTGTGTAACATGGTTATGATGATATGCATGTTTGAGATAGTTGGATGTGACCAGACCATGAGTTCTCATATGTGATCCTTCTTATTGTTGGATGGTTGCGACCATACCTTAGATTCATTATGATCCTCTTTGACGGATGGTTGTGCCCATGCCTAGATCCATTTACATGATCATTCTCTAGATGGTTGCGTCCATGCCACCATTCATGTATCATTTGAGAGAGATCTCAGTTTATGTATATGTATCTGTATTTTCTTACAGGTTTTCCAATGGCAGACCAGTTCCCCACACTAATTTATAAAGCATTTCATCCCTCACTCCAGTTCGGCATTCACACTTTAGGGGGCATCTTCTACACAACATTTTGTCACTGTCCCCGTACTCCTCTTTCCTTGATCCTGGAGGACCTCTACAATGAACCCTACATGCTTTTCCTTCATGGAGAAACTTCCATTATGTCCCTCTTCATGAGCAGATCATTTCCCTTTTGCACCATTTCCCCTGAAACTTCTGTTTTTTCCAATTTACAAGACCGATGCTAATGAACATTGTCCTCCCAACACTGATGTACAAAGATTATCACTATTCCCCATGCCAATCAGTGTGACTGAGCTATGTTTCAGTCGATCCGGTCTTGTTATGGAAATTTTTTAAATTAGAGCTGAAGCTTCCATCTCTAAAAGCTCCGTAACGGAAGTCTGGTAAATGGTCTAGCCAAATGGGGTCGAGGATGACAATTTAGGCCCCTTTCCCCTATAATTATGTAACTACCTCAAGACATAATTTCTTCTCCCATGAGAAGAGGATCCATCTCCCATCCATTTTTCCCATATAAAACTCCCTTCTTCCCAAGCACAAACTAATGACTAGTGTGAAAATCAAAGTTAGAGTTTTGGCTAAGTGTAAATATACTAGACAAGCAAGCTATTAAGCCATCTAGTTGTGTGATGGAGAAGTGTGTTTGGTTTGGAATGAAGCCTAAGGGGAAGAGTCTTTAAACTATTGTTGTTTGAAGCCATCATGAAGTGCTAGCAGAAGTGTGTGGGAATTTGATCTTGTCAGAAGAAGACTGTGACGTTAGGACAAATGGTTGTAATCTCTCTTTGATATTAATATATGCAACTATCGATTGATTTCCTACACGTTTTGTAATATTAAATATTCGTGTCTTAATGCTTCTTGACTGATTAAGTAGCTTGAATTGCAATTTGTCTATTATGATGTTTGTGTGTTGTTGTTGTTTACTTGTTTTAGGAGCTTGAAGAAAGAAGCGAGAGATTGATAGAATGAGCAAGAAAGGACATCATCAAGTAGGATAAGCGACCAAGAAGTAGGCCCTCTTAATTCATTCTAATCTAAGAAAATATTCCATAGAATGTATCTGTTGTGGCTAGACCCATTATCGGGCTAGAGGAAGTCATTCGTGTCTACACTTATAATTTTACTTCACCACAAGGTCAAGGTTAGGTCATTTGTTACAATTGTGGACAACCAGGACACTACGCGTGAGACTTCTCGAATCTGACGCATCTATCATGCTAATATTGTACTTATTTTGAGCATGCAACTAAAGATTTGTTGGTATGGCTTGCTAAGATACATGAGAAAGGGACACAGCCTCCGCAACTGACTCGGAACTTGCAGATGATGAGGGATGAGCCTCGCGAAGAGCATCCTATGGTAAATATTGTGCTACAGATTAGGATGAAGACTCACAAAGATAAGGGGAAGTAGCCTGAAGAAAGTGAATGGGTTCGCAAAGTGCCAAAAAAGGAGGTCGAGTTTGATCTAAAGTGTGCACGAGAAACATTTATGGAATCAAAGAAAAGCTTCGCTGAGGCCTCTACCTCAAAAGTTATTATAAGTCGGCTGAAGAGATGGATCCTTCCATGCTTACTACCTTCTTGGAGACCTGTATGAAGCTATTGCAAGACAGCAAGGCTATGAAAGGACTACAGGAAGTGATAAATAAGTGTGACGAGAAATAAGACGCTTCAGGTGGAGTGTGCGTAGTTAGGAAGATTGGTAAGCATAGGGCCAGAATAGGGTGCGATATGAGGCTCACTATGCAAATAGGAGAATATGAGATGGACCAAGTAATCCTAGATTTGGGGTCAGACACGAATGTTCTGCCTAAACAGACATGGGAAAGCACGGGGAGACCTCCACTGTAGTGGTCTACGATTTAGTTAAGGATGGAAAATTAGCAGAAAATCATCCCCATGGGAATATTGCAAGGAGTGACAGTGGATATTGAGGGTGCGAGTGCATTAGCTGATTTTGAAGTGATAGAGATTATGGATGACAACAATCGCTACCCTGTGCTCCTTGGAATTGATTGGGCCACTTACATGAATGGGGTAATCAATCTGAAGAAGAGGAAGATGATATTTGAGAAGAAATTGCTCTGCGTAGTAGTGCCTCTGGACGCTGAAGAAGGACCACACTATATTGAACCGGTCCACGATTATGAAAGTGATGATGACTTGGACCAGATTTATAAGATAACGATGCAAGATCAGGATTGGGTGAATCTGACAGTGGATGGACGTATCACATGGGACTGCGAAAGCTCCTACACTTCAGATTCAAATGACGAGTTGGAACACTAGCAAAATCGACTGCATGAAGTATCTACGTTGCGCTGTAATATGATGACCAAGTCACTGCATTGTCTATCCTCAGAGGAAAGGAATCTACCTTGTTATGATGGTTTAACTGATGTTGGATAGACATTCGTGAAACATGTAAAAGATAAGACAAATCCTTTGTACCATAATAGAAAATAAAATATAACATATATACATATGTGAGAATTTTTGATACATCAAAACCCTAAAAAATAATATGTATGTCCACAATAACATCGGCGGCTCACAGGCCTTGCACATCTGTGGCACGCAGGCCTCAAAAAATATTAAGTATTGGACCTGGGAACTACTTAGCATGGTGGTCATGATAGCATGATGCAGCTTGTACTACGCGACTTAGCAATTGGTGGATCCGATATGAGACTCGCATTGTGTGCCTCTGGTACTGCCGAGGCATGTCTCCTATCTGAGCATACTCAGGGATACCATAAGTCAACCCCTCAAGGTTCCTTGCAATCTCCTCCTGGTTATCGCTCCCTTCCTGATAAGGGGTGACATCATTAATAGGATGGGGATAGCGCATGGCTATTAGGGACATCCCGGCTGGCTGCTCTCATCCAAGATCTGCATACACAAGAGAAATTTTATAAGCATGCATATGCTAAAAACAATTAAAAAACATCAAAATCAAAATTTGGTTTGGTTTTTACCTTCATCATCAAAGTCCTCCCCATCTAGCAAGGGCATATCTGGGTCTCAATGGAAATTATTTCCATTGTATGGCCGGTCCTTGACAATGATTTTCTATCATTGTAGCCACGAAATGAATGCTAGTCGGTAGGACATTTGTTGACCCAAAGTGATCCTGGGCATCAGATGACTCTATCAGGCCATCCATTGATCGCGTGGTGCAGGAGGATCAACCTCAGTTAGTTGATACTAGAAAAATGGCACTCGTTCCAGGAAAAAGGTTACAAGTACTGATCTAAAGCCAAATTGCTTTAGATTTCCTACCTTTGCCTTGGACAACTGGCGCTTGATATTCATCTTCATTCCCTCTACCCAGTTAAAGATCGTAGGAGTTGTTCAGGCAATAGTGTAAAGGAAATTCAGCTTATTAGTCTCATGTTCCACTTGGGACCCCACCACTCTGTTGATGGTTAACAGAAGCACCCTCAGTTTCAAACCCCACACACTGGAAATCTTGATCATCCCACTTTTGGATTTTAGGGCCTCACGACAATGCATAGCAAGTAGGGAAGATATGCTTGCCCCAACTGGATGTGACCCATACAAATTCATTGGCTCACCTCTGCGAGACGGCCCAGTGATGAAGTAGATGTCTGAAGTGGTCAACTTTAGCTACTGGTCCCCAATGAAAAAAATCTCACAATTGATGTCCCAAGGGATTATAAAATATTGAAGCAATTTGAGCTGGGATTGCATCCCTAGTGTAAGGAAAAATTTGAAGAGCCTATAAGCCCTCAAAGCCTCCAAGCAATTTGGATCATTCATTTTCTGAGTGTCCACATCTTCATGTTCTCTTTCCTTCCAATCGACCATTTTCGATGATTTCTCTCCTGCAAAAGCCATTTATTTGAGTCAATCATCAATTTTGGCACATAAAAATCGAAATTTAATGGTCAGTTCTTGAGAAAACTTGTTTTTTTGTATCCACAACATCAGCGTGCCTGTTTTATAAATAATCACATGGTCGGTGTAGATGGCCATGCAAATAACCCTCGGCCAGTGCGATCCCATGCTCGGAAATCGCGCCGAACAAGGGTGAAATTTTTTCTCAAAAACCTCACTAAAATTCCAAAAAAATGGTTAAAAGCATAAATAAATAGCATGAAAATGGAGCTTAGGGCTTCGCCTGTTACCTGGAACTGATGGATCATCGATTGACCTCCTAGATCTCCCACAATCCGCTCCAGAAAAACTAGGGCAAAAGTGGGTAAAAGTCTTCACTGCAAAGGTAAAATGGTAAATGGTAAAAATATATTTAGTTTTCCCCTTTTATTCATTTTTTTCATGAAAATATCAGGTTTTGTAAATATTTTTGACCTATTTTTCCTCAAGGACTTGATAATACACTTTGCCTTTCTTGTGCAATGACAGGTGATGGATGTTCGACGATGGTGATGAGTCATATTTTAGCTCTTTTCTTGACTCATTAAACCCATATGAAAATATCACCGAGTATTTTTCCCTTTTTGACTCATGAAAGAGAATAAAAATGGGGGGTCCTCTTTCAGCTCTTTTCCGACCCTTTAAAAATGAAAAGATGGCCGAGCCCTTTTTGTTTCAAACTCATTAACAGATGCGAAATGTCTGTGCCCAGTATAAGTTTACCCCTTTTTTGGGCTAGGAGGCACTATTTACGAAGAAGGTACTCCTTGACTGAAATGGTCAAGCGACTATCTCAAGTATTTTTTTCTACCTTTTCAGACTCGAGAGACACAAATGTACGAAAAGGGACCATGTGGAGTTTTCTTTTACGTGTCTTTTTCAAACTCTCTAAACATGAAAAAGGTACCGAGTTACACCTTTCTCGGACTCGTTAAACTATTAAATGACATCAGATTCGTCACCATGATGAACACGAGCTTCTCCTTCCTAGGGCTCATTAAACTTACTAGGTTGGATTCGTCCGAAAGATGAACTTATAGTGCAACAATATGTTATCCCCTTCAAGCGTGCGATTAAAAAATATTTGTGGTACTTGCCAGAAATGTTGGGGGGGGAATTTGGAAATCTATTGAGTCGTGTCGGTAGCTCACTCTTGAACATGACACTCTTTGCTTCGTGTCAGGTTGGAACATCCTCCTTTATATTGTTGACCTTCTTGGGTTTGGGCCTTTCATTTTTTCCTTCCATCTGATCCATATGTCACCATGACCACCAATCCTATGGATACAAAAGCTGCCAACCTTCCAGTGGTGTCACCAATATGTTTAAGAGTTGTCCTTTTGTAGTTACACTTACCTCTATTTCTCTGTATCATCCAAAATCATTTTGCATCATCTCGTCTCGCGTCGATGATGTGGGATTCATTATGGCCCTCCTTTGACATGGTCACTTTCCGTCGACATCAGCTCATTATCTGGGAAGTTGATCGAGAGACTCCCTTCCAGTAACTTAGAGCTTGCATGCCTCAATGGAAAGTTCTTCACACTCGATGACAAGTTCATGTCATTAGCTTTCGATTGAGTGATTTCACGGGTGTTCAACTTCAGTTCCTATATTCACATTCTGTGAATTGTGCTGATAGTACCTTGAGGGCCATTGTCATTATTGGTGGTTTCTCTTGCACTTGTTAATAGTTTACATTATTGACTGGTAATCAAGCGACTTTCTACCATGTTCGACATCAACATATCTATTCGCATGTTAGAATCTGTACCTTGATTAGGTTGTGTTGGAGCACAAGACCCTAGACTCAAATTACAAAAAGTATAGGTTGCAAAGTTGTGTAACATGGTTATGATGATATGCATGTTTGAGATAACTGGATGTGACCAGACCATGAGTTCTCATATGTGATCCTTCTTATTGTTGGATGGTTGCGACCATACCTTACATTCATTATGATCCTCTTTGACAGATGGTTGTGCGCATGCCTAGATCCATTTACATGATCATTCTCTAGATGGTTGCGTCCATGCCACCATTCATGTATCATTTGAGAGATATCTCAGTTTATGTATATGTATCTATATTTTCTTACAGGTTTTCCAATGGTAGACCAGTTCCCCGCACTAATTTATAAAGCATTTCATCCCTCACTCCAGTTCGGCATTCACACTTTAGGGGGCATCTTCTACACAACATTTTGTCACTGTCCCTGTACTCCTCGTTCCTTGATCCTGGAGGACCTCTACAATGAACCCTACATGCTTTTCCTTCATGGAGAAACTTCCATTATGTCCCTCTTCATGAGCAGATCATTTCCCTTTTGCACCATTTCCCCTGAAACTTCTGTTTTTTCCAATTTACAAGACCGATGCTAATGAACATTTTCCTCCCAACACTGATGTACAAAGATTATCACTATTCCCCATGCCAATCAGTGCGACTGAGCTATGTTTCAGTTGATCCGGTCCTGTTATGGAAATTGTTTAAATTAGAGCTAAAGCTTCCATCTCTAAAAGCTCCGTAACAGAAGTCTGGTAAATGGTCTAGCCAAATGGGGTTGAGGATGACAATTTAGGCCCCTTTCCCCTATAATTATGTAACTACCTCAAGGGATAATTTATTCTCCCATGAGAAGAGGATCCATCTCCCATCCATTTTTCCCATATAAAACTCCCTTCTTCCCAAGCACAAACTAGTGACTAGTGTGAAAATCAAAGTTAGAGTTTTGGCTAAGTGTAAATATACTAGACAAGCAAGCTATTAAGCCATCTAGTTGTGTGATGGAGAAGTGTGTTTGGTTTGGAATGAAGCCTAAGGGGAAGAGTCTTTAAACTATTGTTGTTTGAAGCCATCATGAAGTGCTAGCAAAAGTGTGTGGGAATCTGATCTTGTCAGAGGAAGATTGTGACGTTAGGACAAATGATTGTAATCTCTTTTTGATATTAATATATGCAACTATCGATTTATTTCCTACATGTTTTGTAATATTAAATATTCGTGTCTTAATGCTTCTTGACTCATTAAGTAGCTTGAATTGCAATTTGTCTATTATGATGTTTGTGTGTTGTTGTTGTTTACTTGTTTCAGGAGCTTGAAGAAAGAAGCGAGAGATTGATAGAATGAGCAAGAAAGGACATCATCAAGCAGGATAAGCGACCAAGAAGTAGGCCCTCTTAATTCATTCTAATCTAAGAAAATCTTCCATAGAATGTATCTGTTGTGGCTAGACCCATTATCGGGCTAGAGGAATTCATTCGTGTCTACACTTATAATTTTACTTCACCACAAGGTCGAGGTTAGGTCATTTGTTACAATTGTGGACAACCAGGACACTACGCGTGAGACTTCCCGAATCTGACGCATCTATCATGCTGATATTGTACTTATTTTGAGCATGCAACTAAAGATTTGTTGGTATGGCTTGCTAAGATACATGAGAAAGGGGCACAGCCTCTGCAGCTGACTCGGAACTTGCAAATGATGAGGGATGAGCCTCGCGAAGAGAATCCTATGGTAAATATTGTGCTACAGATTAGGATGAAGACTCACAAAGATAAGGGAAGCAGCCTGAAGAAAGTGAATGGGTTCGCAAAGTGCCAAAAAAGGAGGTCGAGTTTGATCTAAAGTGTGCACGAGAAACATTTATGGAATCAAAGAAAAGCTTCGCTGAGGCCTCTACCTCAGAAAGTTATTATAAGTCGGCTGAAGAGATGGTTCCTTCCATGCTTACTACCTTCTTGGAGACCTGTATGAAGCTGTTGCAAGACAACAAGGCTATGAAAGGACTACAGGAAGTGATAAATAAGTGTGCCAAGAAATAAAACGCTTCGGGTGGAGTGTGCGTAGTTAGGAAGATTGGTAAGCATAGGGCCAGAATAGGGTGCGATATGAGGCTCACTATGCAAATAGGAGAATATGAGATGGACCAAGTAATCCTAGATTTGGGGTCAGACGCGAATGTTCTGCCTAAACAGACATGGGAAAGCACAGGGAGACCTCCACTGCAGTGGTCTACGATTCAGTTAAGGATGGAAAATTAGCAGAAAATCATCCCCATGGGAATATTGCAAGGAGTGACAGTGGATATTGAGGGTGCGAGTGCATTAGCTGATTTTGAAGTGATAGAGATTATGGATGACAACAATCCCTACCCTGTGCTCCTTGGAATTGATTGGGCCACTTACATGAATAGGGTAATCAATTTGAAGAAGAGGAAGATGATATTTGAGAAGAAATTGCTCTGCGTAGTAGTGCCTCTGGATGCTGAAGAAGGACCACACTATACTGAACCGGTCCACGATTATGAAAGTGATGATGACTTGGACCATATTTATAAGATAACGATGCGAGATCAGGATTGGGTGAATCTGATAGTGGATGGACGTATCACATGGGACTGCGAAAGCTCCTACACTTCAGATTCAAATGACGAGTTGGAACACTAGCAAAATCGACTGCATGAAGTATCTACGTTGCGCTGTAATATGATGACCAAGTCACTACATTGTCTATCCTCAGAGGTAAGGAATCTACCTTGTTATGATGGTTTAACTGATGTTGATATATTGGATACATTTGAGAGGGAAGTGCCAAAGAAGCATCACTTCTAGGCCTTAGACTAGGTGCTACATGCTACGCCTGTGAGATGGTGGGGTATGCACAAGGACAATTTTGATGATTGGTGCATGTATAGAAATATGATGAGGTTGTTGTTTGGTCACCCGCAAGTGCAGTTCATAGAGAAATATGATGGGAGAGATGATCCATGTGATCATCTGGCTAAATGGACTAAGGTCTATGGAGTGGAGCCTCAACCTTAATGGGTGCATCTATTTTGTCATACTTTGGATGTTATACCAATGAATTGGTACTTAAAGACAGAGCTCTGCCATGGCACTGAAGAATGGAATGTTTTGCGACAGGGATTCTTGATGACGTTCAACTTTGAGGATGGATTTGGAATTATTGATGAGTTATTGCAGGAATTCAAGGTTGTGATCTTCAGAATACCTCAAGATCCTGTAGATTTGATCCAACCGGATTGGACCACCTAGCTGCACAATGCACTGGAGTGCTATACTCTGACTATAGAGGAAGAGGATGAAGACTTGAGGAAGATTAATATCCCAAAGACTAAAAGTCACCATGAAGTTGAAGGACCACAAATTGAGAATAGAGATATCACTGCTCCACTGAAAACGAGACAAGTGAACATTGCGACAGAAGTGGAGCCTAAATTTTCAAAAATTTGGGACTATTGGGATGATGCAACCGTAGATAAGGTCATTGAATTGCTCTACGAATATCAGGACTTGTTCCCTACGAATTTTTCAGATTTGAAAGGGATAATAGGGGACCTAAGAGTCATGAAGATCACATTAGAACTAGAGATGAAGCTGATTAAGAAACCACCTTATCGCCTCAACCCTAAGTATAAGGAGAAGGTCCACTTAGAGTTGGATAAAATGTTGACTACAAGAATTATTGAGCCAGTCGAAGAATTTGACTAGGTGATCCCAATAGTGGTTCAGGAAAAGAAGTAAATGTAAGGATATGCATAGACCTTAGGAAGTTGAATGACACCTGCATGCATGATCCCTTTCCAACTCCATTCACTGATGAAGTGTTGGATAATGTTGGTGGCCAGGAAGCATATTCATTCACTGATGGGTTCTCAGGGTACCATTAGATCAAGATCGCGCTTGAGGATAGAAGCAAGATGACCTTCGCAACTAAATGGGTGTGCTTTCAGTATCTTGTGATGCTGTTTGGATTGAAGAACACGCTGAAAATCTTTTCACGTGTAGTCATTATGGCATTCAAGGATTTCATTCATAAGTTTCTGGAGGTATACTTTGATGATTGGACTGTGTTTGGGCTGGTAAAGCGCCATGTATCTAGCTTACGCTTGATGATGGATACATACCAGAGGTATCAGATCATGCTCAATTTGAAGAAATGCTTTTTCTGTGTCCATTTTGGGATCCTGCTGGGACATGTGGTATGCAGACAAGGCTTAATGGTAGACCCTGCTAAGATCGTGGTCATCATCAATTTGGAGGCACCAAGAAGTGTGAAATAGTTGTGCGCAATGCTAGGGCACACTGTATATTTTAGGAATTTCATCAAAATCTATGCCCAGATTACCACGCCAATGGAGGAGCTACTAAAAAAGGATGATACGTTTTGTTGGAATGAAGAACGCCATCAAATATTAGATGTTTTGAAGGAAAATATGGTAACCACGCCGATCTTAGTCTTCCTGGATTGGAAGAAGGAATTTCATGTGCATGTGGATGCGTCATGTATTGCACTCATGGCAGTACTGAAATAGGCCAGTGAGGGAGAATTGGACCATCCTATAGTGTTTGCAAGTTGGAAGTTGTCTAAGGCTGAGAAGAATTATTTAACGACAGAGTGCGAAAGGTTGGCTATGGTGTACACACTCTAGAACTTTAAGCACTATTTGTTAGGAAAACACTTTAAGATGTATATAAATCATTTTGCGTTGAAACACCTGGTCAACAAGCCTGTGTTCTGGGGGGGGGGGAATATGCATGTGGTTATTGTTGTTCCAAGAATATGATTTTGAAGTTATCTTGAAGCCAAGAAGATAGAATGCAGGTCCAAATTATCTATCCCGCATTGAAACGGGAGATGAGGCTACTAATTTGGAGGAAGGACTGCCTAATGCGTAGCTATTTGCTATGCACATTACAGACAATCACTTTGAGATATTATATACTTCCTGACGACGAGAACGGCTCTAGAGGGGTATACTAGCCAAAAAAAGAAGGAATTGGTGGTGCACACGATAAACTTTTCTATCATTATAGGGCATTTACATAAAATGGGCTCAGATGAAATTTTGCGATGTTATGTACTTGACTTTGAATGGAACGACATCCTTGCTAAAGGTTATGGAGGAGCCGCAGGAGGACATTATGCAGGAAAAGTTACAGCACAGAAGATTTTACACGCTGGGCTATGGTGGCCGATGCTTCTTAAGGATTCTAAGGCTTATTTAAGGCATGTGATTTATGTCAAAGGATGGGCAGGCCATCATGGAGGGATGATCTACCTCTGAATCTGCAGAGGTCATTACAGCCATTTGAAAAGTGGGCAATTGACTTTGTAGGACCAATTAAGCCCCAAGGAAAGAAGACAGGTGTGTGGTACATCATCACCATGACTAATTATTTGACTAGATGGGCAGAGGCGTAGCTTCTGAAGGATTGTATAGGGACAATGATAGTAAATTTCATCTTTGAGTATGTACTTACTATATTTGGTTTCCTGAAGATTTCGTTGAGCGATCATGGTATGCATTTTCTTAATGAAATGATCACGACGTTGACGGAGGAGTTCCAATTTTATCATCAGAAGAGTATGCCATATCATCTACAGGCTAATGGGATGGTGGAAGAATTTAACAAGATATTGGAGAACTTGCTGACGAATGTCTGCAATGCACAAATAAATGACTAGTATGTGGGCATACCCGCGATGATATAGGGTTACAGGACAACTCACATAAATATGACTGGACAAATGCCTTTCAGGCTGGTTTATGGCATAGAAGTTGTGATACTAATGGAGTACATTGTACCTAATCTGTGCATAGTAGCATTCACAAGAATGGCGGATTGCAGAGCCCTGGAAGAAAGGATCGCTCAACTGACAGAACTGGAAGAAGATAGGTTTTTGGCTCGATTCCATCATCATATTCAAAAGGAGAGAGAAATGGCATGGCACGATTGGCACATCAAAATACACACCTTCAAGGTAAATGATTTAGTGTTATTATATGACAGCAAGTTTGATAAATTTCTAGGAAAATTTTGGATGCATTGGCTGGGGCCCTATGTCATCAAGGAGATTACCGATGGTGGAGCACTTCAGTTGGTGAAGTTGAATGGAGATCCATTTCCACGGAAGGTAAATGGTAGTCGATTGAAGCCATACATTAGCGATCCGGCCAGATGACTATATAGCGGAAGCACAGTCTTAGCGCTCCACACAGCTAAATGGAGGCACGAGACTATCATATACACTACCTAAGGTATAGGTCTGCATGACTAGGGGACTACACTGAAGGGAGGAATGTCATAGTATCATGAGAAGCGTGAAGGGAGTTGCGCTATCAGAGGAGCAACTGCCTAGGGTCGCTAGGAAGTGACCATTATGGTCATTGTTCATGATTTCACAGTGAGAAAATGGCTAAATGGAGAGGGAGGGTGACATTTAAGTTGGAATTTAAGAGCAAGATCTTTGAAAATCTACGTTCAACCTAGCATTTATGAATAGATTTTGGGGGGAATAGTCAGATTCAAATTCGAATTTGGCTATGAATTACAGATGGCCGCCCAACGAAAAAAAACACGGCATTTTGAATATTGAGGTGTCGAGCTCTCAGGCGTGCATGAACCTTGAGAGTTTGGAGGCTTGAGTAGAGAGTTCAGTGTTTGAGAAATTGCCAAAGGAAACTTAGGAGCTCTTAACTAGCATCATGTTGTCACCTATGGAGACTGCAAGTGTTGGAGAAGCGATGGCAGTTGAGGGAGATACCTTAGAGGTAGCGAGTGTAGAAGTACCTTCATAGGTACCCAAATCACCGAGGTCACCTAGGCTGAGGCCTGTGTTGACCAGAGAGGGTCCAAAAACCAAAGAATGATAAGAAAAAAGTGGCACAGCCAGTGCAGGCGTAGCCTAGAAAACACCGGTAGAAAGAAAACCCCACTGTGCAAGAGAAGGGCAAGGTAGTAGACCTAGAACCCAACGACGACATAGAAGAAATCGATATGGGCATGGAAGATGTTGATATGGGTGCAAAAGACGTTGACGTTAAGGGGGTAGACCCTATCTCCAAGCTACCAGAATACAGTCCTTCGCGGTGAGGCAAGGTGAAGGTCCCAAAGGACCTCGATGAGAGAAAAATCTCACCTCACACACCGCTACTGCCAGACAAATCACATTTGAAGGCTCACGTCTAAAATGCATCCCCCATTTAAAACTTGAGGATTGGGACCTGGTGCATACTGAGTGGTTTCCCCACTTAGCGATTGATACTTTCATGCACCGTGTTTTCTATAAAGACTTTGGTGTGACCGTGCTGGAGACGAGACAGTGGATAAAAGGGGTGGATAAGGCAGGACTATTGAACCTGTTATGGGTGCCGCATTACAACTGTGCGCCCATAACTTTGATAGTGATCAAACAACTATTATGCTTGGTGCACGATGGGTGGCTATGGTTAGGAGAACTAATACCGATCACTGACATGCTGATCCATAGGATCGCTCTGCTTCTACATTCAGGATTGAATTTGACCATGGCATTTAGCAGAAAAATAGGTGAGCACAACCTTTCCAAATGAATGAAGGACAAGTTTAAGCTTGCCAAGAAGCCACATGGCTACTCCATTTCTATCATAACCGACCCCACGGTCAAAGTAGCCACCCAAATCCTAGTGGGGAAAATAATGAGGAAATGTTGCGTAGATGAAGTGCCGGCACTAGTTGTGTCATTAGCATCCCAGTGTGCGGAGGGCATACAATTCAAATAGGCACACTACCTCTGCAATGAGTTCCTTGCCAACTGCAGAGAAGTGCAAGACCAAAGCAAGACCTTCCATTATGTATGGTTCTTGCTGTCAATTGTACTGGTTGCATGGGAGTTACCAGAGGATAGTCAGTTTCCCCCGATTACATCACATCTGTCAAAAGTAGCGAAGTTCACTTTGCTCTGGGCCACAAAGGACCCCCAAAGGGTCAAGGATAGTAAGATATTTTAGGTCCTAATGGAATCAAGCATCTGCACTACAATCAACCGCAAGTCGGAACTCTCACCAACTATCTTTGAGCAGTTGTCCGAATATGTGGAGTTTAAGGTGAACTTCCACTACGTTTCCATCAGAGCATAGAAGGACCCCGAGAAAAAATGGTATGATCTTTCATACCTGGTGATGGATGATGCAATCACCACGATCTTAGAGAGTTGGCCAGCAGAATGGCGCACGGCCTCAGACTTATCAGCTGGGTTTAGTAAGTATGCCACGAAGTGAAAGAAGGAAGAGGTCAGATTAAAGATGGAGCAGTTGGCAAAAATAAGGAAGAAGGAGGCTGAGGACAAAGCCAAAGCAGAGTGCAATACCAAAAAGAAGGCAGAAGGAGAGCAAGAAGAGGAAGAGCACGAATCTGACAAGAGTCATAAGTCGCCTTCCCCACAGATAGAGGAGGAAGAGCAAAACTCAGAATAGGGAGGAGTAGACCTGGAGGCTAATCCATTCCAGGTTAAGAGCATAAGAGAGCAGGAGAAAGTAGGGTCGGAGATGAAGTCGAAGGCCAAAAAGTCATCACTTGACCCAATCACTTTGATCGAAGGTGATTTGCCTAATATTGGGGACACAAGTGAGGGACGTGACCACGGAACTATTGCAACAGTTTGAGTAATACCAAAAGCAAGCCTTGGTCACCATTAAGATGGGACTATGTGAGCTGCAGATCCAGGTCACTCAAGTGCAGAACAATGTGGGGCGAAGCAGCACAGTGTCAACAAGTTTGGTGCCTGGAACTTTAGAGGCAGCAAAGATGATTGGCTCAATGGATCCCCGGGCTGTCGCGCTGCTGGATGGGGCTTTGACCATAGAAATAGAAGCTAACCGGGCCACTATCACCGCTCTCAAGAAGATTGGGCTAAACTTGGCCGCGCTTCCAAGTGAAGCCCTTCACACCTTGCAAGATGGTGTGATCACAAAACCTCGGGCTTAGGAACAACACACACTAAATGTTATCAATGAGAAAAAGGTTAAGAATGCCCAAATGGTTGTATATAAGACATCAGTGATTGATCTCCTTAAGAAGATCATGGAGAAGAATGAGCGCACAATAGCTATAGTAGCTGAGACATGCAGAACTGTTCGAGAGCTGAATATCCCTGAAGATGAGCCAGTTGATTCAAGAATTCGGAAGCTCGCTGCAGGTGTGAGCAAAACACGGACAAAGTTGGCTAAGGTTCACTTTGAACTAAACCTTAAGATCACAAAGCTTGAGTTGAGGGCCTAGACTTCAAGTCCACCAGAGGTTAGAGAGCAGCATGAGGCCGCTGTCAAAGACGCCATTACAACTATCAATGCTGCAGTGCAGGAGTGTACTCCTCTCTTTGATTAGTCGCTCGAAGTAATTACTAGCCTACAGGAAGATCCCCACATACAGAGGCTAGAAATAGAGGCGCGAGAATTGCAGTAGAGATATGACAACACTAAAGCGATGGTGCGCACTGTCGCCATCACGCAAAGGTTGGAAAAGCTGCAGGAAGTAAAGGTACTCAAGCAACAGGTGGATGCAGCACAGTAATAGGAGGCAATATTGAAGGTGAGGCTAAGGCTTTGGCTAGACAAATCATATGTGCTGACGGCCACCATCAAAGGAAAAGTGGCTAGTCTGTAGGAAACATAGCAGAATATACATGCAGATAGCGCAGGACCAACAACGGAGCAGTTGGTCGAGTAGGTGAAGCAAGCAGCGACACAATTGCACCATCAAAGTTACAGTGGTATAGGTGGAGCTGGGAGGTCTTCACGACAAGATATCCATGCTCGTAGAGTGACTTGAGAGTGACTCACCAGTTTTGTGTTAGGGGCTTGTTTGGAACGGGTCCCCTAGGGTAAATTTTATGGTTAAAAGCCCAAGTTTTTGGGCTAAAGGCGCAAGTTTTGTATAAAGAATGTAAAGTCTCCATATTTTTTTATCGTGGAGCACGAAGATGTAAAGAGTCATCAAGGGTTTCCGCCCTTATTTTAGGTAACTCATGTTGGCTTTATGAGATCCACACTTGGTCCACGAACCAAGGGAATGTATAAAAAGGGAGAGTCTTAGAAGAGTCTAAGGTAGTTGTTAGTAGTTTTTAGCAATTGATGAATTTAATGGGTCTATGAAAGCTATGAGCGAAGAGTCTTAGTGTAGGAAAGAGGTTATGTAGCTGAGTGCATAGAAGCCTAGGGTAGAAGTCCATAGCTGAGTGCACGGACCCCTGCAGCTATGTGTGTAGGGTAGTCAGAGTTTGTAAAGGAGATCTGAACATCAATAAAGAGAATTATTCTAGAAATACACATGTATGAGCTATTTTATTTTTATTATGAATGTATTCAATTATGTTATGTTGAATACTAGGTTTATGATTTATTGTTGTATTGATGTGCAAATATATGTGTTTAATTTGTTATAAGAACTCAAGTAAGAATATATTTTGACGCGAAGATAATCATAATGTATGTTGAAGTTATCCACCACTTAAGCTAATCTGGGTAAGTACAACAGTAAGAGCAGTCACAGAGGTGCGTCAGTGTTTCAATTTCCTATTTAGGGTATGCAAAGGATGATCGCAGACCTGCGAAAAGGTCTCGAAGTTGAATAAGAGAGGTATATAGATAAGTCCTAACAGGCCTATCAATTTGCATGAAGGAACGGTTAGGGTATAAAATGACATCACTACCATCTCAGGGTGTAGAAACTTGGTTCCTACATCCCCCCATATTGCTTTGGGTGAGACTTCAGTCTGCATTCCACGGATTGATGCAAAAAGGGCTAGTAGTGTAGGTATTTGCTTAGCTAATTAATGTTGAACCTGGGTCAGGGCCCATCAAGCCATCAATCCAACACCGAGATCATGAAAAATTTGTATAGACCACAATCCCTCTAGGTCTGTAATTTTGTTGGGTTATTTAAAACTTCCAGATCTTGATCTTCATCTTCTCTCTCCCTCCATTCCATTTTTACAAATCAAAACCCTGAAAATAACCATGGAGGATGATTAGAAAAGAATGCGATAAATTTTGCAAGAAATTTTGGGCATTTTATTAATTTTTTCAAAACCGTTGGCGTTGAGTGTGGCTAATTTTTATAAAAAAATAAAATCTGTGTGATTTCCATTTAAAAAACCATGCAAATCATGTTTTTCAACAATACAAAAAAAGTCGATGTGCACGGACACAATGGTGAGGAACTGTGCAAACAAAGGGAAGAATTTGAGCTAAATAAAACCCCCGAGAAAAATGATAAATATATGGTGAAATGAAAAATGAAAGAAATAAAAACAATGATAATGGAAATATCTCTTACTTGGAGAAAGTGGCTCATGATTTGGTCCACCGATTTGGTCAGAATCCACCTCTGAAGTTTTTAGTAAAAATGCACTGTCAATGGCTCTCAAATAGTATGTTTTTTTATTTTTTGGAATTTTATAAGCATTTGGGTCCAATTAAAATATTATTTTTTTCCTTTAGCTTTTGAAAATTCAATTTTTTTTTCTTTTTTTACTATGTTTTTTGAGCAGTTACGAAAATGTTTTGAGTTTAAATGTGCAGAACACAGGTTTAATTACGGAAATGAATCATTTTGGCGATGAGTAAACTTTTATCACTTTTTCGGGCTCTTAAAAATGATGAAAAAGAGAAACTGTGGAGTTATGTTTAAGCTCTCTTTTGACTCTCAAAATGTGAAAATATTGCTAAGTATGCTTGTTTGTTTGGAACTTGTTAAAGAAAACGAAGAAAACTCTACTTGATATAAGTTTACCCCTTTTACGGATCATGTGGACTATTTAAAAAAAAAATATACGTTGACTAATCATGGTAAATAGAGTTCTATCTTGCATTAGTTTACCCATTTATGTGCTTAAGAGACTAAATTTATGAAAAAGGACATCTCACAGGTTACTCATGTTTTTCTCCTTACTCCCTAAGAATGAAAAACACTTAGCTTTACTTTCTCTGGGCTCATTAAAACCTTATGTTGAAAGAACTAAATGAGTTTTATTTTCGTGTTTTTTCAAACTCTTTAAATATGAAAACGAGATAGAGTTATCCCTTCACTAGACTCATAAAACATAAATAGTGCAGTACTGATCCATCATGACAAGACCGAACCACTCTTTCCTAGGGTTCATTAAAAATACTCTGAAGGACTCATCTGAAGGATGAGCTTAAATTACAAGCATATTTTATCCTCCTCAAGCTTGCATAAAAATAAAGAGGCACTTGCTAGTAATGGTGGGGGAAAATTGGGAAGAAACATTTGTTTTTTTATTACAACAGGTAGTATGTCACTCTTGAACATGACACTCCATCCCCTTTCTGTCCAGGTTTTGGAAATCCATTTGTCTCTCAATTCACCATACCTCATTAAAATTATTTAGTTGGTTTTAGGTATTATTTTTGAGTCAAATTTTTCCAATTCAAAATGTCATGTTGCCAATATGTTCAAGAGAATTTCAACCTCAGTCAAAATTACCTTGCAAATTATAACCTTCAATTATGTCAGTCATCCCCGAGTCAGTCTTGAATCGCTCTATTTTTTTCTTCAAAACTTAATACCCATTTCGTGTCCTTGATGGGGGATAAATCAAGGCCCTCCTACAACCTATCACTTCCTATCGATACCAGCTAATTATCAAGTAATTTGACTTAGAATCCCTCTTCTGGTACCTTGGAACATGCATGCCTTAATTGTAGGTTTCTCACCTTTCACGACAAGTTCTCATCATAGACCTTCAATTGAAAGATTCTATGAGTATTTGACTTCAAAAAATATTTTCACACTTCATAGATTGTACTGGAAGTACCTTGAGAACCATTTTCATTATTGGTGGTTTCCCTCACACTTGTTAACGATTCACATCATTGACTCGTAATCAAGTGGTTTCTACCATGTTTGACTATGAGACGTTCACTTGCATTGTTAGATTCATACTATGGATTGGTAGAGATGAAGACCAAGACCCCGGATCTAGTTTCATCCATCTAGTTGTGTGGAGTTTTAAATATTCATGATTTTAAAAATGCATCCATATTTGATGGTTGCGTCCATACTGTGTCTACTATTGACATGGATCTTTGTGCATTTCCCTACTAATTCATTGAGATATTTATGATCTGAGTATGGGAATGCCTACCCTAGTGATGATTATATATTATATTGTAACCCTTGATTGATTGTTTCAAATCTTGAACCATGGTCTCTAATTTGAAATTTGGCATGATAAAGCACTTCAGTCATCAAACATATTTTCTGACTTTGAACTTTAGGGGACAATCTGTTACACATTATTTTGTCACCATTAAGAAAATGACCATCAATATAGATCTTTTTCTATCCATTAAAGTGTTCCAAAGAATTCCCCTGCAAGGATAGAAACTAAACAATCCCAAAGAGAATGAGAATTTTAGATTACATGTTCCAAAAACTAATTTCTAAGTACCTATGCGGTTCCCTAGCTAGCTTATGCGCATATGCAAATTTTACCATTAAAGTCAGAGAAAATTTTCACTCTATCTTCCACTATAAACTACGCACATGACTCAATGAAAGTAAAAATAAAAGAGTAAATTCTAGAAGCTTCGTTGAGTGAATATTTCCCAGCTGAAATCTTCGATCTTATGCTTACTCAAGCCTAATCCCTTTGTTCATGGAGCTAATTCCCTCTATTTGAGTATCCCTAATCCACCCTTTTGAGGATCTCATCCCTTGAGAAGAGGATCTCAAACCTCCTCCTCTTGGCATATAAATCCAACACATACCAAAGGGTTAGGGAGGACAGCTGAAGGTAAACCTATGCTGCTGAAATGGGGCTAGCAGGCTTGTCTTCTAAGGAGAAGATTGGATACCATTGGAAGAGGTTTGTGACATCAAGGAAACTAGGTTGTAGGTTTGTTCTCCTTTTAATTCAATACAAAGCAAGTTTTCTTTCCTAATTGTGTCTATTTTAATGTTATTTTTGATATTCCTTGATTCAACTATATGATGTATATTAAGCTAGGAAATTCATTTACCTTTGATTTTATATGTGAGATGCTTTGTTCCCTTTGAATATTTGTGTCTATGCAAATCCCTTTTGGAGCATCATGGAGAAGCTGTGGAAAGCATTGGGAAAGCCTCTAAGGAATTGAGGAAAACCTGGCTGTGGAAAGAACTAAAAGGAATTCTACAAGAACATCACTAATATTTAAGTGATTTTTTGCATACTACATGTTTCAATTTTCAGTTATAGGCTAAGGAAAGATAATAATTCTTTTGATGTTTGTTAGTAGGGTTTTTTGGAAATCTAGGGAGATTATTCTTGTCCGCAAGAAGTATTAGTCTGATGTAACACCCATATCCTTCTTAAAATGTGCACTCACCTGGAATGTTACTTCTCCCTTGGATGCTACACATTTTTCTCTTTTGGTTGCCTCTCTTGCTGGGCTATATCTAGTTCCTTGACTTTCAACGTTCCTTTCAGCTCAACTGCAACTATTTGAGTCCTAATTTCTTTGGTCGGTTTTCCACAACTTCTAGTCTTTGGTGGGTCCCTTATCCTTCTTCGACTATCTCCTCCACTACTTCCCAAGGGTTACCTCTAGTAAAAATGTGGTCAATATCCAAAACGTGTTGCAATTTAGCTTCCAAAACGAAGTACTTGATAGTCAAGAAGGGGTATTGCAATGGATATGGTTTCGTCATTTACTAGAATTGGTGTTCCTCCCACAACTTTTCTATTGTGATGTATACTTAGAGTGAATTCGAGTGAAACATTTTCATCATACCCTTGTAGTATTTCAACATAGTTAATCCATCTTTCATCTTGGAAAATGGCACAAATTTTTAATTACCTTGCAACATGAGCGTAGTCGAGGGTTCTTTGTGATTCAATGAGCCACCCATGATGTTTTATTAAATTCCAACATTCTGTCAGTCACAATGCAGATGAATACTTTTTTGGGGAGAACTTCCAATTAAGGAAATGTAATTATGGATGTTATGTCATAGGTTATGGTAATGATGGAGTGTTATGGTATTCATAGTATGAAAATCATTCTATGGTAAGTGTGATCATGACAATTAAATGTTAGCCATTATGTAAGGAAATTCACATCTTTCAATGCTTACAATGAGTATGAATTTTTTTCCAAGTTGGAAGTGGAAGTGATGTCACACCTTATCCCTTTTTGTGATGTTTTTTTTGGAGTTATTAATGGTTGTAATTAATATTTGGAAAAGGTATTGCAACACGGGGTGTTTTAGCAATTAGCATGATCTAGTGCTACAACAATAACCATTGTATTGGCCCATTCGAAAGCTATCACAATACAATTGCCAAGTTAGCTTCAATCTAAAGGAGTTCCCACATTTTGTTGGTTTTTTCTATAGAATATGTTCTAACATGATGTTGCATTGTATTGGTTCTATCCGCATAAGGTGTTGCAACATTGTGTTGTAGGCACATGATGCTAGTGTTGCATTAGTGGTGCTGCAACCACACAATACTAATGTTGTAGCGACATTATACTAGTGTTACAATAATCATATTGCAACAATAAGGATGTACCCTTATATATCACCAAAAAATTATGGATATTGTTATATTAAGAACAAAAAAAATTATATTAGGAACCCACAAATAACATGGATACATGAGTTTCTTTTTTTCCTTCTGTAATTTTATTTTATTTTGATTTTTTACATATCAACTATTAGCAGAGCTATTTTCACATGACATGCACTTAGTTGTGCCCTAAGGGTTTTCATCAATGTAATTTTAATCTCTCTCTCTCTCTCTCTCTCTCTCTCTCTCTCTATATATATATTAAAATATGAATATAAGGAATGAATCATCCATTGGATATTCATACCTTATGATCAATATGCAAGTTGTTATGGATCCATCCTTCATTGATCCTTCTTAAAAGGGATTATTTTGATTGGGGCTTATGATGTAGTGAAAACCCATTCCAATTTTTCATCAGTGGAGTGCTTTCATCATTGATGGTACAAAGCCTAATATATCCATTATCATATACAATGTTGATATCATATGGCCCAAGCCACCGAGTGCACAAGTTCCCTTTGAAGTCCTTAAATTTTAAGTCGAACAAAAAGGCCCAATCTATTGGATAATTGGCATTGTATGGATGGATAGTGGCTGAGAGTGTGTTTTAATTGATGTCAAATGGGTTTTGATTAGTTGATATACTTTATATGTCAAGATCAAGAGGAGTCCTATGGTTTTTGTAGTCTCTTGTAGAGAATCATCATACTAGCAGGCTTACTAGAGAAACCATAAAAATATGACTATGGTGGTTGGGAGGCCCGAAATTTGAAGTAGTTTCTACATTAAGAGATCAACTAAAATACTATTGGAATGAGGAAAGTTGTTTAGTTCTCTGAAATATATTTCTCGTGGTATGTGGAAGTCTAGCAATGGCCTCCTAGATCAAAATTTATTGACTGCCGAAATTAGGTTCGTGAAGTCCTCAGAAGGCCAAAATATAGGGGCACATGGAAGTATATCGGGACCTCGAAAGGACAAAATATTGAAGGTCATGTTGGCATTATGATTCAAGTGTTGTCCTTGATGGCAACTCACTCAGAGGTTGGTACAGGTGCTCAGAGGTTGGTACAGGTGATGGCAACTTAATCAGAAGACAGATCTTAGTACAGCATGCCAAGGAAGTTCATATACGCAGGTTCGTTAAGCCCAAGTCGCGTGTACACGCTAGTTGGATTCAGAAAAAGCGCGTGTATGTGGAAAAGTACCTTTGGTCCATGGTGGTTAGTCCTTGGAAGTTGTGCCTATGATTTCGGACCATTGTGTCTCGACGGGCGTGTCGATCCCTAGTTTTGAAGTTGATGGTATTGTGTTACTATGGTTTTGGCTCTTGGTATTGAGCAAGGCCTAAGGCTATATAAGGAGAAGAAGATCATTAGGCAAAATCATCTTTCGACAAGGCTTGAATATCTAAGAGAGAAAGAGATCTGATATGCAGGTTCTGGGTTGCTTGATCTAAGCCAAGGAGAGATCACATCGGTTGATGGAAGACTAGATCTAAGGATAGATCGGGATCTAATGGTTTGAAATGCACTATCATGATATGGTTGATTATGCGTATTTCTAGATCTGCATATTGTCGCAATGTTATGTTCTGAGTCTAACTGATGTCTGGTACAGCTGCAAATTGAGAAAGTTTATTTTTAGATCTGTACGCAGGTTGGCTTCGGTAAAAGCGCGTGTATACGCGGGTTTTGCTCATTGAAGTAGCGTATATCTTTTGAAGCTTGATTTTGGGTTTACAGTGGGGGTCTGACTGTTATTGCAGAGTTCTGTAGTCTGCTCTGTGTTCTGGTAACTGGTGATTGACAGGGTTCAGTGGTTCAGTGATTCAAAGTTTGGTTGTTTTATGCTTCAATGATCTGTTGTGAAAATTGAATGAATTGGGGTCCACAGATTGTAATGTTGTGCTTCAGGAATATCCAGTCTGAAAATGTATGAAAGGTGGTACCTGAAGGAAAGAAGATTGTAGGTCAGCACCTACGTACTAGTATCTTGGCTAGTACAAGAGCAAAGGGGGTTGGAGCTCCCTTCCAAGGAAGTTTGGAGAACGAGAGAAGGTTGTAGCCTTCTGCAGGTTGTAGCCTGCGTACTGGTATAAGGCTGCACCAGTACAAAAGATTGTAAACTGAAGTTTCATATTAAAGAAAGATAGAGACAACTTGCAGCAGGTGGTTTTCACCCACATTGGGTTTCCACCTTACATCTTGGTGTTCATGTGTGTGGCTTTTGATCTGTTCTGTTATACTGCACCTGTTTACTATTAATGTGGTGAATAATGTCCTGATGAACTTAACTGAAGAATAAGCTAACTAAATTATGAGTTTTCTTCTTATACGCTGTTTTATTTAGTCATAGTAGCGTGTACACGCTGGTTCACCTAACTGAAGTAGCGTATATGTTTCTGAGCATTGAAAAAGTTTGATTGATCTGATAATACTGATTCACCCCCCCTCTCAGTATTATTTCCAACAATTGGTATCAGAGCAGGTCCTTCAGAGAAGCTTGATCGCTTGAAGGTAGATCATTCATCATGAGCAACTACGAGAAAGAAGCATCAATCAGGCCACCGATTTTTGATGGGACAAATTTCAATTATTGGAAGGTAAGAGTTACTGCATATCTTCAATCTCTTGGTACAGAAGTTTGGAACATTGTAGAAACAGGCTATGCTTTTCCTTCAGCTACTCCTACAGATCCAGCTGAGAAAAAGCAGTATGAAACAAATGCAAAAGCAGTCAGTACTCTATTAGGAAGTATATCCCAAACAGAATTCATGAAGGTCATGCACTTCAAATCAGCAAAAGAGATATGGGACAAAATGATCACTAGCTATGAAGGAGATGAACAGGTAAAGCAAGCTAAACTTCAAACTCTCAGGATTCAATATGAGACTCTCAAGATGTATAATGATGAAAGTGTGGCTAATTATTTTCTTCGGGTAGATGAGATTGTTAATTGCATGAAAAATTTGGGTGAAGAAATAAAAGAGACTATAGTAGTTCAAAAGATTCTAAGATCATTATCCCCCAAGTTTGAATCTAAAGTATCTGCAATAGAAGAAAAAGAAAATCTCCGTGTTCTCACTATGTCTCAGCTACATGGAATTCTAACTGCTTATGAAATGAGAAAGGGAGGTCCATCTGACAGAAGGGAAGCTGCTTTTAAGGCATCAGGAAAAGAAGATTACTATGAAGCAAGCCATGTTCCAGAAGAAGAGGAAGAAGAATCAAATTTTGTCAGAAATCTTCAAAGGGGTTCTGGAAGGTTCAGAGGTAAGCTACCTTTCAAATGCTTTGCTTGTGGAAGAGTAGGTCATTATGCTGCAAAATGTCCTTATAAGGATAAAGGAAAAGAACCTGCTAGATGGAACAAGAAACAAAGTGCAAATAAGAAAAGCTACTACACCCATGAAGATAGTGATGGCTTATCAAACAGTGATGAAGATGAACAAGGTAATAAATATAAGCTGTTAATGGCATTTGAAGATGATGATTATGAGGATGCTGTAGATGTGGATAATCTCTATAATGAAATTACTAGACTCAAGAGATGCATAGAAGAAAAGAGTGTGATCATTGATACTTTGCAATTTCAAATTGATGAAAAGGAAAAACATCTTGAAAAACTAGAAGGTGAAATTGTTGGTCTCAGAAAAGAAATTGAGAAAACAAAAGCTATTAATCTTAAGTTTGTCAAAGGATCTGAAACTTTGGATGAGATTATCAATGTGCAGCGGTCTCCTCTAAACAAGACAGGTTTGGGCTATAATGGAGAAACCTCTCAAGCATCCACCTCAAAAAGTTATCTTGATGCAGCAAGAAGAAATGAGCAGAAGAACAATGAAGATAATCAGGTAAAGCAGGGACGAATTACAAACAGAAACTATCAGGGACAATCCTTCTTAAGGGTGAACAAAAGCTACAACCAACCACAGGTAAAATCCTCTCAGTTTGGCTCAAGAATAGATGAAAATAGAAATTACAATCAGTTGGCTGGTAGATTCAATAACCGCAGAAGCTTCTTCAATGGACAATGCTTTTCTTGCCATAACTTTGGTCACAAAGCAGCTCAGTGTGTTGCATATAAAACAATCATGACTAGGGAAGCTCAAAAACAAAGAAGTATGACAGGGATTACAAAGAGGACCTATAACAACTTTTCGGTTCTTGAAAATGAAGTTGAATGTTCTATTTGCAATAATTTTGGTCATAAAGACTCTGAATGCAGGAGCAGGTTTCAGGAGAAAAAGGAACAAGCCACGAGCACCAAAAAATGGAGAATAAAGGAACCTCAGACAGAAAGATGTGGAATAGCTTTTTATGCAGAAGGACAGGAAAATCTATGGTACATTGACAGTGGATGTTCGAAACATATGACAGGTGATAAAGAAAAACTTGAATCTTATTCTACTTTAGAAAAGGGAAAGAAAGTTTCTTTTGGAAATGATACTCCTGCAACTATAAAAGGAAAAGGTATTGCTCCTTTGAAAGAAAAGGTCAAGGCTGGAAATGTTTTGTATGTTGATGGATTGAAGCATAATCTACTAAGTGTCAGCCAGATGTGTGATCAAAAAACCGAGGTTATTTTCAGATCGAATGGATGTCTTGTTCGTGATCTTGATACAGGTAAAACAGTTCTCAAAGGCAAAAGAACTCCAAATAATCTGTACATATTTGAAGAAGGACAACAACAATGCTATCTTAGCAAGGATGAAGAGCACTGGTTATGGCATCGAAGGTTGGGACATCTAAGCTTCTCACAAATAAGGAAAGCATGCAAATATCAGGCAGTTCGCGATCTTCCAGATATCAAAATTCCAGACAACACCATATGCAAATCTTGTCAGTTTGGAAAGCAAACCAGAACTAACTTTCCAGAGAAGGAAGGATCAGCTAGCTTGCCTCTTGAGCTAGTCCATACAGATGTATGTGGTCCATTTAGGAAAAGGACACCTCGAGGAGAAGAATATCTGATATTATTCATTGATGATTTCTCAAGGTTTGTTTGGTTAGGGCTTATGAAGCACAAAGATGAAGCATTCGAAAAATTCAAATCCTTCAAAGCATTGGCTGAAAATGAATCAGGACACAAAATTAAGTGCCTCAGATCTGACAGAGGTGGGGAGTTCACATCAAATGAATTTTTCGATTTCTGCGATGAACATGGGATAAGAAGAGAATTCTCTACAGCTAGAACTCCTCAGCAAAATGGGGTTGTGGAAAGAATGAACAGAACTATCCAACAAATGGCTCGTGCTATGCTCGATGAATCAGGTACTCCTGCAACCTTCTGGGGTGAAGCTGCACATGCTGCTGTTATTATTCTTAACAAAACAAATGTCCGAGTAAACAGCACTCAAACACCTCATGAGCTTTGGAGTGGTAAAACTCCTTCCGTGAAGCATTTCAAAATCTTTGGGAGCAAATGTTATATTAAGAATACTGATGAGCAACTTGGCAAACTTGAACCTAGAGCAGATGAGGGCATTCTTCTTGGTTATTCTCCACATAGCAAAGCATACAAGTGCTACAATAAAAGACTTGGCAGAATTGTTGACAGTATTGATATAGTGGTTGATGAGAAGGGATATATTCCTAGGCAAGTTCATCATGAAGACATTGAAGAAGATGAAGGTTACTCTCAAAGGCGAAATGATGAAGAAGAAGAACCTCAAGAAGAAGAAGAATCTCAAGAAGAACCAGAGGAGCAGACAAGAATAGAAGAGAAGACTCCATCCAGATATGTCCAAAAGAATCATCCAGAAACTCAGATTGTGGGGCAGAAAGAAGCAGGAGTACAAACAAGAAGGACACTTGCTGAAGCTTCAAGCTACTTGGCACTACTCTCCTCCACTGAACCACAAAATGTGAAAGAGGCATGCAAAGATGAATGTTGGGTCAAAGCAATGGATGAAGAACTTGAGCAAATCGAAAAGAACAACACTTGGGAATTAGTTCCTAGACCAAAAGATAAGAATGTAATAGGAACAAAATGGGTCTTCAAGAATAAATTAAATGAAAATGGAGAAGTAATTAGAAACAAGGCCAGACTTGTTTGTAAAGGGTATGCACAGCAAGAAGGAATAGATTTTGAAGAGACCTTTGCTCCTGTGGCAAGACTAGAGGCCATCCGAATGTTCCTTGCTCTCTCAAGCTTTCAACACTTCAAGGTATTTCAAATGGACGTGAAATCAGCCTTCCTAAATGGAGACTTAGAAGAAGAAGTATATATTGAGCAGCCAGATGGCTTCATTCTTGGGAATGATCCAAACCTTGTATGCAGATTGAAAAAGGCACTCTATGGACTCAAACAAGCTCCAAGGGCTTGGTACTATCGGTTGGACAAATATCTTCACCAACAAGGCTTTTCAAAAGGATCAGCAGATAGCAATCTCTATATAAAAGTTGAAAATAACAAATTGCTAATTCTTGTTGTTTATGTAGATGATATTATTTTTGGCAGCAATGAAGAGACTATGAGTCAAAACTTTGCCTTGGTTATGCAGAAAGAATTCGAAATGTCACTTCTTGGAGAATTGACATATTTTCTTGGATTGCAAATCCAACAAAATGAAGGAGGTATCTTCTTGTCTCAAACCAAATACCTCAAGCAGATCTTGAAGAAGTATGGCATGGAAGAGTCAAAGCCAGTTTGTACACCCATGGTTACAGGATGCAGCCTCAGTGCTAATGATGAATCAGCAGCAGTTCACCAACCCACTTATAGATCCATGATTGGGAGTTTGCTTTATTTGACAGGGACTCGACCAGATATTACACATGCAGTAGGAATGGTTGGAAGATTTCAAGCCAACCCAAAGGAAACTCATCTTCAGGCAGTCAAAAGAATCTTCAAATATCTTCAAGGGACCCAAAACTATGGCTTATGGTATCCTAGAAATACAGATCTCACTCTTCATGCTTACACAGATGCAGATTGGGCTGGAAGTGTGGATGATAGGAAAAGCACAAGTGGTGGTGCTTTCTTCATGGGTTCCAGATTAGTATCTTGGTTCAGCAAAAAACAGAGTTCGATTGCCTTATCTACAGCTGAAGCAGAATATGTGGCTGCAGCATCTTGTTGCACACAACTTCTTTGGATGATGCAGACCTTGCAGGACTTTCAAATCACTTGCACTCCACCCGTCTCTATCTTATGTGATAATACAAGTGCAATCAGCATTTCAAAGAATCCAGTCATGCACTCAAAGACCAAGCACATACCAATCAAGTACCATTTTCTTCGGGAACAAGTGCTTGAGCAGAAGGTCAAGTTGGAGTATGTTCCTTCTAAGGAACAAGTTGCTGATATTCTCACAAAACCACTGCCCAGGGAAACTTTTGAATATCTCAGACAAAAGCTGGGAGTAGTTGATGCTTCATCCTGCTGTTGAAGCTTGTCTGTTCTACAGAAAAGTTGGTATACGCAAGTTACGAAAGGTATATACGCGTATACACGCGGATTTATGCTGAGAAAGTCGCGTGTATGGTGTACGCATGTTGCAGAGATTATATCCGCGTCCATACGCCTTTTCTTGCAGGAGAAATCGCGTATATGAAGTTCTGAACAGCAAGGGAAAACTCTGGAGTTCTGAACAGCAGTGGGTATGTCAGAATTCTTCAGGCACGGTTTCAGGAGGTGCAGCAGGCACAGGTTCAGGGGGAGCAGCTTAAAAGTCTCATAAAGCATTGTTGGCATTCAGATGTTTTGGTTGTTGATTTCAAGAAAAGGAGCTCAGAAAGAAATCCTGGTTGCTGATCTAAAAAGATGTTTATAATATGCTGCTGATGATTTTCATAAGTCTTGGTCTAGATCTGTTGTCTCTATGTCATATATCTCTCTTGTGATATCTCTTTTATGGAGTCAAGGTCATGTAACGGCCTATGTTGGTTTCCCCACTATGCCTGGGATGACTGCTGTAATGTAATTGGTTGTTTCTGATATGTCCCCTCTTGGTAGGGAGTATGGATGTAAGTATTGAGTCTTTTGGTGATAGGAAAGTCCCTTATGGTGTATAAGTCTTGGTTCTTGTTGAAGAACATCTTTTGCAGATCTGGCCTACTGTCAGGGGGAGCATGAGTCAGCACAGCCAAGCAGAGGTATCAGCATGTCCTCAGGGGGAGCACAGCCCTTTGCCCTTGATGTCAAAGGGGGAGAGTGACTTGGTGTGGTGGTTGCCATCAAGTCCAAAGGGGGAGATTGTTGGCATTATGATTCAAGTGTTGTCCTTGATGGCAACTCACTCAGAGGTTGGTACAGGTGCTCAGAGGTTGGTACAGGTGATGGCAACTTAATCAGAAGACAGATCTTAGTACAGCATGCCAAGGAAGTTCATATACGCAGGTTCGTTAAGCCCAAGTCGCGTGTACACGCTAGTTGGATTCAGAAAAAGCGCGTGTATGTGGAAAAGTACCTTTGGTCCATGGTGGTTAGTCCTTGGAAGTTGTGCCTATGATTTCGGACCATTGTGTCTCGACGGGCGTGTTGATCCCTAGTTTTGAAGTTGATGGTATTGTGTTACTATGGTTTTGGCTCTTGGTATTGAGCAAGGCCTAAGGCTATATAAGGAGAAGAAGATCATTAGGCAAAATCATCTTTCGACAAGGCTTGAATATCTAAGAGAGAAAGAGATCTGATATGCAGGTTCTGGGTTGCTTGATCTAAGCCAAGGAGAGATCACATCGGTTGATGGAAGACTAGATCTAAGGATAGATCGGGATCTAATGGTTTGAAATGCACTATCATGATATGGTTGATTATGCGTATTTCTAGATCTGCATATTGTCGCAATGTTATGTTCTGAGTCTAACTGATGTCTGGTACAGCTGCAAATTGAGAAAGTTTATTTTTAGATCTGTACGCAGGTTGGCTTCGGTAAAAGCGCGTGTATACGCGGGTTTTGCTCATTGAAGTAGCGTATATCTTTTGAAGCTTGATTTTGGGTTTACAGTGGGGGTCTGACTGTTATTGCAGAGTTCTGTAGTCTGCTCTGTGTTCTGGTAACTGGTGATTGACAGGGTTCAGTGGTTCAGTGATTCAAAGTTTGGTTGTTTTATGCTTCAATGATCTGTTGTGAAAATTGAATGAATTGGGGTCCACAGATTGTAATGTTGTGCTTCAGGAATATCCAGTCTGAAAATGTATGAAAGGTGGTACCTGAAGGAAAGAAGATTGTAGGTCAGCACCTACGTACTAGTATCTTGGCTAGTACAAGAGCAAAGGGGGTTGGAGCTCCCTTCCAAGGAAGTTTGGAGAACGAGAGAAGGTTGTAGCCTTCTGCAGGTTGTAGCCTGCGTACTGGTATAAGGCTGCACCAGTACAAAAGATTGTAAACTGAAGTTTCATATTAAAGAAAGATAGAGACAACTTGCAGCAGGTGGTTTTCACCCACATTGGGTTTCCACCTTACATCTTGGTGTTCATGTGTGTGGCTTTTGATCTGTTCTGTTATACTGCACCTGTTTACTATTAATGTGGTGAATAATGTCCTGATGAACTTAACTGAAGAATAAGCTAACTAAATTATGAGTTTTCTTCTTATACGCTGTTTTATTTAGTCATAGTAGCGTGTACACACTGGTTCACCTAACTGAAGTAGCGTATATGTTTCTGAGCATTGAAAAAGTTTGATTGATCTGATAATACTGATTCACCCCCCCTCTCAGTATTATTTCCAACAGGTCAGAGTCTCAGGAGTTTTGGAATGAAGGCATATCAGAACATCAGAATCTTGGAGCATGTGGATATCAGGATATCGGAAGGTTGAGGCCATCGAAACCTCGAAATCTCTTAACATTTGAATTTTGATAAGTTACAATACATGGAATTGTCGATATTGTTAAAAGAATTGAGGGATGCTAAGAAATATTAACAAAGGTTTTCACTACAAAACCAAGGCTTGATGTGACCCTTTCTCTCTCCTCTGGTAGGACACATGGTGCCATGTGATTATCCCTGTGGAGCTACAGTGGTAGGTGACGTAATTATGACATGGTTGTAGAGAGGAAACATGGCAGCCAGATTCGGAAAAAATAGGGTGGCCAAATGGGGAAAATCCAAGTGACACATGTCACCACCATGGGGGTGCCACATTGATATGATGACAACAACATGATGTGATTCAGCAAGTCATAATTTCAGAGGTTAGAGTTATCGTAACTTCATTGTAACTAAAATTCGCAGAAGTTATGATGCCATGGGCTCTGATATTGTTTGCACTTGGTCACAAAGCCTAGAGAACCAAGGGTCTATAGTGATACCTAGAACCCAAGCGCTATGGATTATTTCAAAGGAAGAAAACATCAGAACGCCTTTATAAATGTTAAAAAAAAGGTTACGATGAGAGGATATCCAATTGTAATTGGTATCTAATCACGAAGATACTAATAGAAACAAGGGAATAGAAATACCTTAGCACCTAAAGTGATTTGAAGATGCCATGTGGGATATATTTCAAAGGTTAGAGATTTCAAAACTCCTCTGTAATTGAATTAAGAGGAAGTCACGATACATGGAGCTTTGATGTGGTGGCTCTTGGTCAAGGAGACTAAAGGAACCAAGGGCGGAGATCAATCAACAAAGGAAGATTGGCCCTCAACAAGATTTGAAGTCCTTAGAACTTGAAAGCTAAGTTTTTGGTCACAAATCCTAGTCATATGAGAATAACTAGTAGGTGTTAAGCGTGAAGGAGCTCTTAACCCCGGGATCTCACTATTTCATAATGTCACTTTCAATAAAATTTACGATATGGGATGACCTGATATTGTTATTGAGAGGAGAATGAAGCCCTGGTAACAACATGTGGTATTATGGTGTGTAAATAAAAAAGGGGCTAAGTGAAAGGGGTTGAATGCCAATCAGAACGCCATGATTTCGTAATCTATTTTCCAATAAAAGCTATGAAATTTTGAAGCCCCAAAACTATAGCACAAAGGTGTTAAAGGACTATTGACTTGGTAGGCTAGTAAATAAGCACAAAAGAGGTTGGTCGATGGAGTATATGGTGACCATTGAAGGAAGTAGACTATGACAGAGAGGACCACTATTGCACAAAGTGGAGTGTTAGGCCCTTAAGATGAGAAAGCTACCTCTAATCTACTTGTGCACGTCTCAGGATATTAAATGATGAACATACAAGCCATCCTAAGATATTTTCAAGATCAGAGAGCCATGAATAAGCATGGGAGCCCTAGTTGAAGTGTGTGTTATTGACTCAAAATTAATTATCATCATGATTAACCACACAGAGAATCAATAAAGCATGCAGGTGCCCATATTCAGAGTATAATGGGGTAGAAAAATTTTGACATCATATGCAGCAAAAACATGGAGGAGATACACAGAGGTACACTTGGGAAGCAAGGAAATAGGAAGGAAAGGAAAGATTGAGCAACATGCAGTAGATGAACAAAACCAATGATTGGCATTGAGAGAAGTGGGGAAGAGAGTATTGCTACAAGTGCTGAAGAATGAGAGTAGAGAGTGTGTGAGCTGTATAACTAGCCCAAGTGTTGGAATGGAGCTGTGCATTGTAGAGATCCAGTGAAAAGAACACAAAAGTGCAGTGAATAGGGAGATGATGCATGAGGCTGAGAGAGACTGTGAGACAGTGGAGTATTGAGAGCAAAAGTTGATTCTGCAGAAAATTAATTTGGTATTTTTCTATATCTGTATATTCCTGTGCTTTCAGTTTGAAAATTGCATGAAAGGTAGAACAATCGCAAGAGAAGGTGGTGGCCTACATTCATAAGAGGTGGGTGCATCTAAACTATTAGGTGCTCAAAAAAAAATTATGTGATTAAGTAGGCTCTTAATTTACATCATAACAACAAATAGATTGTTGGGTTTTTCCCTTTGTATTTCCATGAAAAAATATTGGTGTTAATATGTGTGTGCTACTCATGTGATGGATTGTATGTGCATATGAATGTCTCACCTTTCTTCTCATTTTCTTTATGTATGAATTCTCTCATAAATATCAAACATTAGAGGAAAGAATTAAAAACATATTCATAAAAGTTTTAAGAACCTCGCGATTACCGTTTCACCCCCCCTCTCATTGATTCCTTATTCCAACAATTGGTATAAGAACCAATTTCCTTCACGAATAGTCTAAGCATTGGAAGATAGATCTATAATGAATAATTTCTAGGGGAGAGATTCAAGACGCTTACTGAAGCAAAATACCATTGTTTGATGGGACAAACTACTCCTTTTAGAAAGTAAGGATGGAAGCATGTCTTATTTCCTTCGGAGTAGATGTTTTGACTTCTATACTAATAGATTATAATGTCCCTAATGTTCCTCCCACTGATGCATATCAGAATTGTTTTATGGAAATAATGCTAAAGCCATGAATTCCATTATCTTTGGCCTTAGTCAATCAGAACTTGTAAAAGTTATGCATTGTAAGTCTGCTAAGGAAGTGTGGGTGAAGCTTAATCAGAGTCATGAAGTAGATGACAAAGTCAATTTGGCCTACTTCAAACCTTCAGAATGAGGTTTGAAATCTTAAAAATTAGTGAAGATGAAAGAATAACATAATACTTCCTTATAGTTGATGAAGCAACCAATATGATTAGAGGACTAGGTGAAGAAGTCAAGGAAGATATGATTGTTCAAAAAGTATTAAGATCTCTTCCCATGAGATTTAATTCCAAAATATCGACTATTGAAGAGATGGATGATTTAAAGAATCTCAAGATGGATCAGTTTCTTGGTACTCACACAACTCATGAGATGAGAGTAGTGTCGAGTATTAAAAAGGGTCTTGTTCACCTCTATTTACCCTACATTAATTGTCAATCCAAGAATGATTTGTTATCTCAAAGAGTGTACTCAGTTTGAGGTGGTCATTTGTCAAAGTAATGCTAGTAGTATAGTGCTCTAAATACAAAAGTAAACGGATGCTTGGAATAAAATCTACTTACAAAAAGCAACTTAAAACTCAAATCATGCATTCAGAAAGCCACAAAAATTTATCAGTTAAGGGTACAGTAATGGTAACTCTTCCCTCTGTAAACTGATGAAATTAGAAAGAAATCAAGGAAAAGATCATCAATCTGGGAACTAGACAACATATGTCAATGTTCACTACAGTCTCAGATCATTTTGCACACCAAAGAAATGATAATTCAAATGACAGGAAATGGAACAACAACTAATCTTATTAATAGGATTGAACAACAAAACCTTAACCTACAGAAATGAATGTAGCAATAATTATATCCTATAGGAATTGAGTAACAATCTTTACTTTAGAGATAATTTGAACAGCAAACAGAAATATAACAACAAACTAACAGAAATGAAATATAGAACAACAACTTAAATCAAATGTAAATGTACAGCAAACCAGATCAAATATTACACACGACACTCTTAATATTAAAAGGAACAGTAATCTAAGCTTCGATACAATGAGTATGAATCATAGTTATAAAGAAACAACAATTGTGATCACGATGGAACAGTAATCCCAACTGAAGAACAATCACATTTAAGAGTAAACCATAGATAAATACAATAATACTGATTTATGAATATACAACACTATTACTTTGTAATCAAACAACAATGGCAATCTATAAGGAATAGCAATTTTATATCAATTGTTAAAGGAACAACGATGTGATATAAAGTTAGAATGAATAGCATAACATTGCTATTGCAGAGAATAACATTACTTAGTCAAGTATAAACGAAATATAACAGAACTGATATTTAAAGTAGTAAGGCACATCAGATCACTGAACAGAGAGAATAGAAGAGATAAAAACACACACGAATCAGAAATAATGGTAGATGAGCAAGTGATCCACCAGGGCTAGGCCCTTAGCCTCCAGGGATACACTGCTTAAGATTACTCCAGAATCAAAGATGGAACGGAAAGAATATTTATATACTAAAACATCAAAACAAAGTTATAGTGAATCGCTCTTCAAAGAGAGTTAATGATCAAAGTTTCAAGTACAAAGGAGAATTTCATAAAAATAAAAATAGTCCATCCCTGTGCTACCAATGTTGCCCCCTTATTATAGCAGCTGAGTGGAGACATCAACGATACAAAAAATCGTTAAGGTAGCGATCCCTCAGGATCAAAGGATCTTGAGGGATTCGCCAAGCTGTTATCTCTTAGTTATCCTCTTGTTCTCTTGTACTGATTTGGTATCTCCTTTTCCTTTTCCTGGCTAATACGCTCTAATTTGGATCACCTTGTTTGAATGTGGCTCCTTGTCAAAGGGATAACAGTTAACTTTGTCTTGGCTTTTCCTTTGGGATGGCAATCTTCCATTTTCTCCTTTTTTTGCATAGGAAAAGGGTAATTATTAGTTATTTCATGTTGCATACAAATCTTCTATATTTTATCATAATCTCTTGTCATATACCTAGTTCATGATGTAAAGAAGTTATGAGTTTTAAAGAAAAGATGACAAAATAAATGATAATAACATACCTTCTCTAGTGCTCAACACAACCCATGCTTATCCTTTTTCATGCCCTCATGAAAACATTGTAGTTGACATGCAAGGCAGTGAGGGAGTAGGCTGGAGACGGGATCTCATGAGGTGGTCTACAGCCATGATGCCTAGCTAGGTGCTCAAAAAGATGTCTTGTCTGACCCTCAGGCATTTCATATAAGGCTTGGTATCCTAGTGCAGGATGCCAAATGACCGAACTTCGGAACCTACAGCCTAACCAAGATGGGCCTTCTCTCAAAATAAGGTCACCATAGAGACCCAAGCGGTCAACAGCTAGCTTAAAGTTCTCATAGTTAAATGGTTCCCTATGTTGGATGTTCGGATTAGAAGTCTGATATCGGAATTTGGCAGCTACAATGGCAAGGTATTTGATGGTAAAGAAGTATTCTATCCCTTGCTGATTGTTTGTTGTATGAATAGGTCCCAATGCCTCAATCACGCTCGGAGTCCTCATTAGGTTCCTATGGTGATTCCATAACTGCAATGGGTCTCTAGGTTCAGCTCTCACCCATAAGTCTAATCCATTCTCTTGTCTTTTAAAGGCATTGTAGGCTTTAAGGCATTTTATTTGATCAACACCAAAAGAAATGAATGCCTGCAGTTGGACATCACCCATGAAAGGGCTGGGATTCTACTGTATTTCTCGATATAACACAAGGTTGTGCAAATAGAATTCACATAATAATCTTTGAACCTTCACCCCATAGTGCTTACAATAGTTTATGAAGTCATCAATAGTGTTTATTTCTATAGGGGCTCCTGCTTTGACAGCTTTAATTTTCAATTGCAAATATCTTTCCATTAAAAACAAAGCATAGTTCCTAGCAGGTGCTCTACACACTAGAACGTTAGTATACAAAGAGCATAAGGTATCCATTTGTTTGATGACTACATCTAGTCTATGAGTTACCTTTTTAACTCTTTCTTCTTCCTTTCGCCATCCTTTGAAGGCCTGACTTTCAGATAAGTTAACGTCCCTCAGCTACTGTTGTAATTTCTCATACTTTTCTCAAGAGACAGTCTATTCTGTAAGTTTCTCTACTGCCTGTTGGGCTTGCACCAAATCCTTTCACAGAGTTACTATCCTCGAGTCACTATCCCACATAGTAGTTGTAAGCGGGAGGTTTACTTGAATATTCTTATTGCATCGTCGCGTATGTATGGTTTGAATTTCCTCAGAGGACTGTGCCTCTATCTGAACTTCTTTGTCATAGGCTGATATCTTATCTATTTGTATTTCTACATGGGCAACAACCGAATGCTGTTCCTTTCGGTTTTGAATGGAAGGTTGGACGTGAGTCCTCTTAAACTTTTTCTTAAGGGGTTTCGCCAGAGTGGTTGCATGCTTTACCACCGAGGTCCTTTTTGCTTTCTTTCCCATTTTCAAAACCCTTATTTGTTGTCGAAGTCGTGCTATCACGTTAAGCAGTCTTTGCTGTTCCTTTCATAATATTTTGATTTCTTCTATTTTCCTGGAAGGAACAACCATTTGTTTACTCAGTCCTGGACTTTTGCCTTGACCAATTTCCTAATTTTCTTCTTGGGGTGCTTCCTCATTGTTCTGCTGATTGGGTTGTTGAGGGGTAGAAACCCTAGCTTGTTCTGCTATCTCCTGGGTAACTTCTTCTTGCACCCCTTCTTCTTCATGAAATTCTTTTGGTGTATTCTAATTAGGAACAGATTGTTCCCCTTCTTTATCTTCATCACTTTTCTCTCTGGATACACTTTCATCATGGGTAGAGTGATTCTCTTCTTCTTCTTCCTCGTCACACAATTCTTTAGATGCACTCTTATCATCAACAGAGTGCTCCTTTGGTCCTTCTTCGGTGTGGAGGTTTAGTGGGCTGAGAGGTTGAGCATATTCACCTATATTGGCCAAAATTTGGGCCAATTCATCTTCCTGCAGTGGATTTTGCAAGGCTTTCCTCACGTTTCTCTATTTCTTCTTCTGCCTAACCAGATTTCTCGGTCTCTCCCTCTATTTCTCCTTCATCATTTTCCTCCAATTCTTTCTCATTATCCTCTCCTTCCAATTGCGGGGGTTGCTCATCCACTGTGTTATGCTCCTATACCAATAAGTGTCATATTTCATGATTGACTGATGAAGTGCCAAATATGTTCATCCTTTCCATACTGCAAAGGTTCCATATTTTCAAAAAAAAAAACAAAAATTTGAAAAAATGAAAAGAGGGTGTGCCCTAAAAGAAAAATCAAAGGGAAAAAAGAATGAATTGGTCAAAAAGAAAGAAAATGAACCCCAAAGGAAGGACCAGGAAAGTGTGCTAGCCCAAAATGCCACTGCTATCCTATTTTTTGCAAAGAAGTTCAATATGAGCAATCAGTGACTTCTGTCACACTTGATGGATGACCAAACAACTTAATCTTGGCCAGTCAATGTGTAAATTTCTTGTCTTAGAACTAGAGAATAAGATCTATCCAAACAGTTCAAGCTTGGAAGATAAGTAGTTAGGTAGAGAAGTAGAGGTGCTCAACAGCTAAATCTGAGCCCTTGGAAGAAATAAGGGCAGACTTAGATAGGATTGCAGCTAAAAGAAAAGAAGAGAGTAAGGGTTTTCTAGTTCAAATGCACCCAATAAAAAAGGAAGAAAAAATGTTAGGTGTAATAGGCTGGGTAGGCAGTTTTGATGTCGCAGAAGCAGGTTTGGGATCAATTTTGTCCTTTAAAGATGATTCATCTCATGGATGTCATAAGTGCCATGGCAAGATGAATACAAAACAGATGGAGCATGACTAATTTCCCTTCCCATTCCTCCAAAAAACAATTACTAACCTCCCCTCAAGGACATTGAGATCTGCTCAGTGCTCCTAGTTCACTTCATTTCATGAGAAAGACAAAGTAAAACTCTGTGTTTACTTAGGATAACAAAGCCACATTTCTTGTGTAAAAATGCCTTTCTTCCATGTTGCTAAGTTTCCAAAATTCATGACTTGGATCCCTTTTATTCCCCAAGACTAATTTTTGCTTTTTTGAAACTTAGTGTCTTGATCAAACCTACCTTTCATATTAACATGCTAACTTTATTATATAGTTCCTAAATAAGTGTTTTCCCTGCCCCTATTATATAAAATACATAAAAAACCCCAAAATATTTAAATATCCCGACCCCCGGCGATAATAGCCATATATCAATGTTTTGGGAGTTAATGGCTCATCCGGGGCCATTAAATAACCCTGCGCGCACATACCACGGGATTCATTTAACATTTGGTTAAATGAATAACCAACCCGCTCGACAAACCCAAAGTTTAAATACATTGCAAAACCTTACAAAATGTTGAATTATACGGTGGGTCCCGCGCCATACCCCTCCGCCCGCTCCTTCTAGTGTCAACCATTGGATTGGGGCTTTCCCATCCAACGGCTGACATCAATATCGAAACGCCTCCGATGGCCGAAGATTAGTGCCCTGGAAAATGGTGGTTTTGCTGCCATACAAGAAACGCGTGGCACCGCCTGGTGTTATCGCGACCCCTCCACCCAAAATAGCTTTTGTCCAAAAGCGGTGCGGGATAATACCATTTATCACCCCCCGCTTCCCCCCACTGACGTCGTCACCCACATCATCACCCACGTCATCTGCCACTTCACCTCCATGTTATTTGCCACGTCATCCACCGTACCCTGCTACACGGCAAATATTACGTCATGATGACGTCACCCGACCAAAGTGCGCCAAAACCCGCCAAAATCAAATTTTTGTCAAAAAGGCATAAAATGTCGTTTTACATTCATTTCTATTTGTTTCTTCTGCGTGACCGCTGCATGCTGTTTCACGTCCAAAGAAAAAATTTTCACTACATAGTCCACCACCCAACTAAATTGAGTCCACAGCTCGGCCCCTCAGCTCGTTGCGCAACCTACAAAATCCACAGTACACTATCAAAACAAGTATTTACCCAAATTTCATTCTTAAACCCTGTGTTTTTCGGTTTTTCGGTTTTTCGGTTTTTCTCTGCAAAATTTCCTGAATAACCCAAATTTGAATTAAAAACATTGTTCTGCCTTTAAAGCTACGCACCAGAACCAATGTTTGTGCTCATTTTTACCGAGAAATCCCTCAAACTCCATCTCCCACTGCAAAATTCGCCCACTAAGCTAAATTCAAGCTTGTTTTGGCCAATAATTCCCGCAGAAAAGACCTAAAAGTGTTATTTTAACTGCTATTGCCACATAAAACCCAAATTTCAAATTGAAAAATCACAGAAAATTGAATAATGGAGGCTCCAGTGGCCCTCAATGTTTCCCCCCTCAATGCACCACACAAAGAATTGGAATGGTTGCCCCTTGCTGACAGAGATTTCCAGATTAATGACTTAATTGGTGACAAGCCTCACCTCCAAGCTTTTTGTGAAATTAGGAATAGCTATTGTAGCAATACCAATGTCTATGGAATTTGGGACTCCAACATGCCCATGTACTACCTCCCCTCAGTAAGTGTGCTCCCTGATATCATCCACTTATGCTGTGCCAATTATGACCCCACTAAAAGAGCAGTTATGGCTCCATCTGGGACTGTCTTATTTTACATTACCCCTAAATCCATAAATGAGATGCTACACGTTAAGCGAACTCAACCGCTAGCCCCTCTCTCCATGGGATTCTTGCTTGACCAAGGTGCCAAACTACCCAATCCAGAGATAACCAGAATAGCTCAATTATTCATGAAACCAAACTGCCAGCCCCAACAACCTCCTCCTTATCTGCATACTTGGTTCACTGAAGCAGGAAAATTCATTGTAGACATGATTTCCTACATCCTAGGATTTAAAACCAGTGAGTATGTTGATGAGACTACCTTAGTTATGTTGTCCATGTTTAGTCTAGGACAACCCACTGCTGTCAAATATGATTATGCCACCTTCATAGCTAATAAGATCCATGAGCAATTCATGAGCCTGGAGAGAGAAAGAGTGTTTAAATACACATCATACATATATCATCTGCTGTTGTACAATCAACCAGATAGTTTTCAAATTCCCCTTAGAAAATTGGATCTCAAAGGAGAGCGCAGGTCTGTAATCTTCTGGACCTCAGTATTCCATGAAGTCCATAACTCTCCTTATACTTATTGTGAATTCATTGACCTGTTCATACATCTAGCCTCTTCTTTATTGATGACAACTCCTCTTGCCAGACTCTCTGGTGAAATGCAAAAAGTTTTACATCTCGCAAAAGGCTACAATATAGGTGACTGGTATTTTTACCAGAATCACACTGAGGTCAGGATATATGGCTGTGAGCTATGCCCCTATAAACTACCGAAATATGTGCCTATGAGACTGTTTGCCCTGGAATACTTCAGGCAATTTATTAGCTCAAATTTGACTCATTTCTATGGTGCTAAGAAAAAGGCAGAGCTCAAAATAAGAAATCAATTGGGCCCTTTTGTCTTCAATAAAAGGGAAGCCTGGGAAGAGGCTGACAAGATTTTAGGGTAGCAACTTAAGTTGAAAAAAAGTTTTTATTGGGCACCATATGACATCGAACATTTCATAAGTTATAGAAAAGTGAAAAACAATCTAACAGCATATGTTCACCACAAGATCCCTGAAATTCAATAGTACGATAACTAACAAGAATGGGTAGAAGGCACATTAGTTGAAGAAATTACTGAGGAAGAAAAATCGGAAAAAGCCATGAAAGGGCTTGAAAAAACGCTTGACCTGGACTCTTTTGGACAGGTATCCTTCAAGCTTCCTCAGCACATAGGAGGTGATACATCTTTTGCCAGGACTTCTCAGCAGCCCACACAAAAAGCCAGTATAGGGTCAACAAAGGGCAAGGAGGTAATAGGTTCAGAGTAGGACATAATGACAGACCAACCAGCTACATCAAAAGGGCAAGGCCAAGGGTAGGTTCCTCCAGCTCAAGCAAAAGCCCCAGAAATCCCTGCATTACAAACTCCTCTAAATGAGGAAAGAGGCAAGAAAAGGGACAGACAAAAAGACACACTGATCAGCGGTTCTGCAGAGAAACCAGGGGAGAAAAGGCAGAGATTGAACCCCCTATCAGAGGAGGAGTTTATTCAGGAGACCACATACAGTCTAAGGGAAGAAAGAGTAGTCAGCCAGGATACATCCCCGGTCACAGAAACATCGGCCAGTTCACACAGGCAGGAGATCGGAAGACAACATAGTGTGGAATTCTCTTCTGCCAGGCCATAAGGCAGGCAACGCTCTGACATTAAGAAGACATTTACTAAAATAAAGGCAAAGAATGAGCCAATAAGAATTCAACTTTATAATCACTTACTGAAGATGGCCCCCAAAAATCAACAAAGGTTAATGTCGACATATGACATTCAAGAAGGAAAGATGATCCTGAGTCACTTCAAGCCCAAAATGCAGAAACCACAATCAGTTGCTAATTACATCAGGAACAATCTGGAAGTATTAGCCAATGACATCTAGCCAATGGACCAGATTGAATTGCATAAGCAAACCGGAGAAATGGTATACTCCACATTGGAAAATAAGGCATTATTGGCCCACAAATTGCAGAATTCTTTAAATAATACCTCTACCCAATTGGAGTTGGAAAAAGCTTCCTCTTTAGCCAAGGATAACAAAATTAATTCCTTGGAAGAGATTATCATAGAGCTGGGACATGATCCCAAGGATGCCAAAGGCATCAAAGAATTAATAAAAAAGAAGGAAGAAGACATTGTAGCTCTCAGGAAGCATCTCAAGCTGCCCATTACCGTGCACCCCCGAACTACAGAGATTGTTGAACAGAAATCACATGAAGATACGATGGACCTGCTAATGAAAATGAATGAGAGATTGGCAGAAACAGAGCAGGCATTGGAGAAAGCACTGCAAGGAAAGTAGGGAGAGTCGACCTCCCAGCCATCTCAAACAACTCCAATAGTTACAACTGCTCCTTCTACAGTCACAACAGCAGTCCCTCCTACTGTCCCGGCATCAACAACACCAAGTACTTCAACAACAACAACAGCAGGTAGCAACACTACCATGACTACTGAGGAGCTAATAAAGGCTATGGAGGATCTAAGACTCCAAGTATCAGAATTAAAAGATGCTAAAGAGATATTGGCCAAGTTGGAAATAAGTTATGACAAATTTAAAATGACTGTGGCAGAATAATCAAGGGAGGTAAAAGCATTAGAGAATAAAGTAAAGGCATTGGAAAAGGACCTCTCTTTAGACAAGCCTTTGGGAGAAATTAGGGGCATTTTTTGGGCTAACATTAGTGAATCAATTAGTAATGAATGGAAATCAATACAAATAATTCATGAGAAGATTGAATTGGTGACAACAGCTCAAGAATAAATTAAAAAGGCTAGGGATTCATTGGGACACATGCCCGAACAGGCCAATGGGCTAATACAGTTTTTGAACACCCACACCAAGGAAGAGTTGGTAGCACTGGATATCAAGGACAGGACCAGCACCATACTAACAATTAAAAGAGTTTTGACCATGAGGAACTTCATACAAAATCTGGAGAGGAAGTGCCAGGACATGCAAATGGAGATAAATGCTTTCACACAGAAGTTTATAGCTTTGGAGGAAAAGGGTCTGCCCAGTTTATTAACCAATGACTATAGACCGATGACACATGCAGACTATGTACACAGGTTGAATACATATGTGGATAATCAAGTCACATCATCATCAAGTTCTACAGAAGAGAAGGCACTCCCATCTGGATAGAGCCTATATGACAATTTAGAAAATCTGTTTTTTATTGAGCATGAAGTGAGACATATTTTCACGGTCCAACCTACTTTCTTCAGGTACACGGATGCTGATGAAACTCTAATAAAAATGCGTAGAAACCAATTACCAGATGACCAGTGGTGGCAAAGTATGCTGGAAATTTTGAATTGGATTTCAGAGTTTTGTTTATTTTTCCCAGAACATGACAGATATTGGAGATAAAGAGCAGATAAAAATCGCATTGGGCAATGGTCTATTAAAGCTCAATTGAAGCACCCAAGAAAGCAATGCCAGCAGCGTGGAATGTCAGTAAAGTATACATCGGCCGACTCACTGAGCAAATAATCAATGCATCTCATCAACTGAGCGGCCAACACAACATCTGTTACTTCTACATTCATTCCTCTCCGTTCCCAAGATCATTTTATTCTCCTATAGAGTAGGTGAAGGAAGTTATTGCTAGATATTATCTTATTGAGATATTTTATAAACATTTTTGTACAAATACCTCCCCAAGCTAAGTATTAGGGGTTGGTGATACCATTCTGGAACTGCGCTGTAACTTTGAGAACTCTTCTTAATAAAAGGTTGCTAGAATGCTTTATTGCTGAACTCTCTAGTTGTGGAATTAATGGCAGACGACTATGTTGTAGAATTCTCGAATTACTTCATGGATCAATAAGTCTTTTTAACTCATGTTTTACAGTTTCTGTGTTTTTATATATCATTTATGTATCATATTCTGAATAATAGGGAAATATAATAACCCAGAACTTGCTTAATTGTACTCTATGTTCAATCTCTGTTATTTTTTATGTTTTCTTCAGAATTAGCATAAGCAGGAATTCTTAACTGCTCCTGTTTCCCTGGTTCTTTCACCTTGAATATAACCAAGGAATTCTTAACTGCTCCCTGGTAATATTCATCCACTTTCCCTCTATTAGCATGATGAAGGATTCTTAGTTGCCCTTCACCTCCTGACTCCATTTCACCAAATTTCAGCTTACAGTTTGTTCCATGGTTAATTACCTTGCTCTGTAGTTCCTCCCTCTGTTAAAGAAACCATACCCAGCAGTTCACCTTCATTGACTCCATTAACCCAATGGACTGAACTTCTCATATTTTTCACCCCTGTTCTATTGAAAGTCACCATCCAAAAATCAAACAAACCTTTGTACTTCATAACTAGCCTAATATACCCCAAAACAAATCTAAATTATAAAGAGAGAACCCTCTTTGGATGCAGATTGGCTAGAATCTACATCTAAAAGATTGGTTAGTGGTTACCTCGGCCATATTCCCTTTTCTTACAAATTTTGGGGAACAACTTGAGTGATAACATCATTGGCGACTCCGCTGGGGACCTGAATGATTGTTTGTTACTGCTGTCTAGTTTCTAAAGCTACAGATGGAGCCTGAAGTTAGCCAGGCAGCCTTTGAAACTGTTTTTTGCTATGCAATTATAGGAGTAAATAAATGCTACTTCAGTCTATCTCCATTCTAGTTTTGGGCTTTAAACAGCTGTCTCAAAGACTTGATCAGTTTCCATGTTTCAACATATCTGAAGGAAAGCCAAAAGATTCCTATATTTCAAAAGTTTCCTTCAAAACATTGTCAAAACTTGTATCCTTCAAATACTTCCAGAAAATACCAAAAAATAGATGTAGAAGCTGGCTCCAAAGAAGAAAATCCTTACACTAGATCAAACCCAGATCCAAATCCTCCAGCTATCTTTGAAAATCCTAATTTGATCCCAAAGAACCTCAGAAGCCGAAATAATCAAGAAAACTCTGCTGATTTAAACCTTGACACACCTCAGCAGAACTCTATCCAAACTGAGCTTACTAGTGGAAAATCATTTTCTTCCATCGCTGCAGCTTCTCCTAGTTCACCATCATCACTTCAAAACATATTTTCCACTCCTACATCCACTACACTTATCTCAGCTGTTGTCCCTGTGCTTCCGGCTATTCCACTTATTCCTACAAATATGGAAAGCCGATATTCTCCCCTATAATTGCCTGCGAATCCAAGGGCTATGCCTCAAGGTTATCAAAGCAAAATCACCAATTTTGATGGTACTGGCACCTACACAGCACAACAACATACTAAGAAAATGATGGATTATTTTGAGAACTATGAAATTGATGATAATGATGTCAGAATGAAATTTTTTGTCCAAAGCCTAACTAGTCATGTAAGGACCTGGTTTAGGGCACTCCCTGTAAACATAATTGCTGATCCAGATGCCCTTTATCAAACTTTTTTGAATAGATGGGAAAAGAAGAAGGATCCATTACACATCCTATCAGAATATGAAAGCTTGAAAAGGGGCCACAAGAAACTGTCCAAGACTACTGTGCCAGATTCAATAATGTGTACAATGCTATTCCTCAGAACCTTAGACCTCCACCAGACTTGGCCTTGATCAAATTCCCTGATGGATTTGATTCTGACATGGCATATCAACTTAGGGAAAGAGCTCCTCCAAGCTTAGAAGACATGCAGAGCATAGCTGTCAGTGTAGAGGCCAATCTGATTTCTAAAAGAGCTCGAGCTAGAGCTGAAAGAAGGACTCCCTTCAAAGAAGAACCTTCTGCATTTGAGCAAAAACTAGATGCAATTATCAAAGGAATGGATAGATTGGGCGATAGAGTTGAAACAATTGAAAGGAAATCTTCTTGGGAGGGTCAACCAAGCAACACCGGAAGAAATCCAAACTTCAGGAAAAATCAGAATCCTAATACTGGAAAGGCTGGTCTTGACCAAAACATTAGACCTCCATTCCAGGAAAACTATGTTGAAGCTTCAACCTCTAGTGAGCCAACAGAGGATACTCAGATTAATTTGATGGGTCTAAACACTGAACAACAAATGTTTTTAACCTAGGATGACCAAGAAGCTCATACTTTCAATCAATTTCAAACCAAATCGGGAGAATCATTTGATTTTAGAGAGGGATATGATGCAGCTGTCTATGAGGTTCATAAACAATACAAATTGAGAAGCAGAACAATAGATGTTCCTAAACCCAACAAGCAAAAAGATACCAAGCAACCTAAAAAAGCAAAGGTTAATACTTCCCCTATAGAACTCCCTGCTAATAAAGACCTCAACCCAAAAGAGCCCATGGTTGAGGACATATCAGACTTACAGCCATCAAACAATCAGCCATCCACCTCCTTTCCTCCAAAAGAAAATGCAAACAAATCTCCTGAAATTGACTTTAAAACAGATTTAGTTCATAACAACATTCCTAATAGAGAAAAAACCATTGAAAACACAGCAGAAAAAGAAAATCTTGCTGCTCGAAATGCAAAAATTCAAGTGGAAAAACCTTTCAACCTAGAAACCGAAATAGGAAAGTTAAAAATAGCCATTCCATTGTCCGAATTGGCTAAACATGAGGTCTATAGAGAAAAAATCAGCAAATCACTTCAAATTTCAGAGAATAGAGATGCAGTGAATGTCCTAGATGACCAGCCAGAATTAATTTTTGGCCCTCAAGCAAATGGCAAATCAGTAGATGGAGGATTTCCTCCATTTTATGTAAGTATAAACATTCATGACAAAGTACTTCACAATGCAATGTTTGATTCGGGAGCTTCCCATAATCTAATGCCTAAGTCTATGATGGAAAAGTTGGACCTAGATATCACAAGGCCATATAAAGACTTGTTTTTGTTTGATTCTAGCCAGGTCAAGTGTCTAGGCCTAATTAAAGATTTATGTGTATCGCTAGTCCAATACCCTGCCAAGAAAATTTTAATGGATGTGGTGGTAGCTGATATCCCACCAAAATATGGAATGCTCTTGTCTAGATCTTGGGGTGTAAAACTCTAGGGATCTCTACAATTGGAAATGTCTTATGCTACCATCTCAGCCTTTGGCCAGCCAAAGAGATTGTACCAGGAAACTTTGATGAAATATGTGGTCAGCAGTCAAGAGAAACCCAAAAAATTTCCTATCTATTCCATGCATTCGGATATGGACTCTTTCATTCTATATAATGCTGAAATATGCCCTCCAATTGATGACAAGGTTCTAGCATAAGCACAATGAAGAAGCATAAATGAAGAATCCATTGCTCAAGATCTAGAAATTGTTGAAGTAATTGATGCAACAGACACAAAGGAAAACCATATGAGTTTCAAAATCCAAAACTGCCCACAAAGCATGTTTCTAAAACTCCTGATGCTACCCGTAATCAAGAAATCCTATGGTACTTAGAGTTTGATGGATCAGTCAATAAACTAGGAGCAGGGGCAGGGGTTTGGATACATAACATGCAAAATGATCATGCTGAAGGACATGCATATAGGCTGAATTTTAGATGTACAAATAACATCGCTGAATATGAAGCCCTCCTACTCAGACTCAAACTGATCAAAAGTCTAGGCGCAACTAGGATTTCAATTTTGGGAGACTCTAATTTGATTATTCAATAGATGAAAGGAAACTTTGTCACAAATGATCTCAGGTTAAGAGCTTATAGAGGGGAAACAATTGAAATACTCAATACCTTCCTAGAATCACGGCTTACCAAAATCTCAAGGAACCACAATTTGCATGCTGACAGTTTGGCAACATTTGCCAGCACTTGTAAGCTGCCATTTGAACCTAACCATCATTTTACTTCTGAAATTAAACACAGACCTATTGTTCCAGACAATGTTAAAAATTGGCAGGTGTTTGAAAATGATACTCAGATCAACAATTTCCTAACTTTGGAAGAAGAATTCTCAAGCAAAAATATAGACACAAGTACCATTTGTGAAACTGATCCAATAGACAAAATTGAAAAACACATTTTAGCCAAAACAGCAAATCAGATTTTGCACCCAACAATTTTTACAAGCAAAGAATTACAAGAGCTGAAAGAAACAAACTTTGATGAAATTGCTGAAGGAGAGTCTGAAGTGATTGAGTTAAAGGATAATTTTTTACCCACAGGCTTGACTCCTCTGGAGGATATTTTTTACTCTAATGATATTCCAAGAAAGCCAAAAATGCAGCCATTAAACGCGGAAATTGAGGACTGCAACATAGGCACTGAACAGAAGCCTAAAATGATAAAATTGTCCAAAGAATTGCTACCTAACCAAAAACTTAAATACATTGAGTTGTTTAAAGAATTTCAAGATGTTTTTGCATGGAGCTATGAAGACCTTATGTCCTATGATACTTTAGTGATCCAGCATACAATACCCTTAAAAGAAAATAAAAAACCTTTCAAACAAAAACTTATAAGGGTCAATCCTGTACTCCTTCCTCTCATTGAAAAGGAGGTTAAAAGAATGTATGAAGCTGGAATAATTGCGCCCATCAGATTTTCAAAATGGATCTCAAATCTAGTACCCACTAGGAAGAAAACGGGAGAAATAAGACTGTGTGTTGACTTAAGAAATCTGAATAAAGTCTCTTTAAAAGATCACTACCCCTTACCCAAGATGGATCACATTTTACAAAGGGTAGTAGGTGCCTCAAGAATTTCACTACTAGATGGATTCTGTAATGCCCCACTTAAATCTTATCCTACAAATTGTGTTAATATTTACATTATCTGAAAATATTGAGAAATATTGGTCTAAAATAAATTTATGATTTCCATTATTCAAATTCCCCACTTACCTTCTCAATTTGAATATTGTGTAGGATATGGTCTCCTTCCATTAATTCAAAATATATTTATTCATTCACATACCCCAATGTACCCTCACATTTACTAAGGAGAAGACATGGTCCTCTCCATGTAAGCACATTTCACATTCCCCAATGTACCCTCACATTTAATTGGGAGAAGACATAGTCCTCTCCATCTTATCATCAATATATATTTATTCATTTCACATTCCCCAATGTACCCTCACATTTACTAAGGAGAAGACATAGTCCTCTCCATCTTATCATCAATATATGTTTATTCATTTCACATTCCCCAATGTACACTCACATTTACTAAGGAGGAGACATGGTCCTCCCCATGTAATTACACTTCACATTCCCAAATGTACTTTTCAGATTTACTTGGGAGAAGACATGATCCTTTCCCATTAAATTCTCAATTTTATATTCATATCACAATTCCAAATGTACACCTAGCTTAGAAGAGAAGTCAACCAAGGATGGGTGAGAGTTAATGACATTAATGAGAGGTGGTTGAGGAAAGAGGGTATAAAAGGGAAGGGGGAAGGAAGAAAAGGGGAGTTGGAGTTTTGCTTAGGATTGTGGGGGTTGGTTGCGATTGTTTGGCCTTGTTATGATTTTTGGGAGACCTTGGAAACCTGTGGAGGTTTCTTGGGTTTGAGAGGAGGAAAGTATCATTATCTAGTTTTGCACATTCTTCTTGAGGACACACTATATCTGGTTGGACTTGGGCACAGATGGCTAGGGAACCTGTGGAGGTTTCCTGGGCTAGGAATTTATTTCCTAGTTGGCTGGGAGGTAAATCCGGTTGGGTCGGCTAGAAGGAGCGTTCAGCTGGAGCTATCAGACAAAGGTATCGTCATCAACCGCTGGAACAGGTATTTTTCCATGGACTACTCTCGTTAAGTTGATATCAATGGAATGCTCACCTTAATTTATGTTGCTTATGATAAAATGATTAGATGTTAAATGTTTAAAGCTATGTGAAAAGGTTAGCAAGCTCCTTTTATTATTTAAAAATTAACAGGAAAATAGATATGTTAGTGTATAACGAAATAAAGGCTCTAATAATAGGATTCAGGGCCTTACACATGGTATCAGAGCTTTGGTTCAAAACTTGGACCCAAAGCCCACTAAACCCTAAAGACCGCTAGAAGGAGGGCTTGAAGGGGGAGTTACAAGATTAGAAGCTTGACAACTCTTTAGAGTTGAGATTATTGTTGCATTAGTGCATGAGACAGCTTACTGTTCCGGAACAGTCTATCTATCTGTTTTTTTTTGGGAGCTAGGACACATAATACATAGCGAATTAAGGCAAATCGGAAGGTTAAGTCAGTCCGATATAGTGGAGGAATGGGGCGAGAGAGTGAATTCGGGCCAATGGGTGCAATTGTAGGAGGAAGAGCTGAATACATTCCGTCGCAGAAGATCGAGGAAAACCGAAAATGCCGCCATTTGATTTTTCTCCTGTTTTTCATTGCATTTTGGGTTGGAATGATCGTTAATTCTAGCCTTGGATTCAATAGAGGAGATCCCCGCAGGTTATATTTCCCATGCTCACTCACTTGCATTGTTACTTCAGATAATGATCACATCGTCCCATGGTTATTTTTAATTAAAGATTCAGGTTTTGTTCAAATTCGCTGATAACTTGAACCGAGTCGAATGTGCATTTTCCAAACTCAAATCTATCTGACAAGGCAACCAACTGTACACTTTAAACACACACTCAAAAGGAGAGGGGACTATTAATGTGGGACGAATTCCAAACACAGGGATATGTCCCTGTAGTATCATAGCTTGCCACGACGAACTGCAAGCCGAAGACGGCCTGTAGAACATAGCACTGAACATGACACATCATCATAGGGACTTGCATCCCGAAGCCAGCGTCTGGATTGAGAAACCTTTTGGCGTGGGTAATGCCTTTTAAACCATATATGACTGAGAAAGCAGGAAGATTGAATTTTACCTCAATTGGGTCTGCGACTCTGCATCCCATGCCAATTCTCCCAGCGAGTCACAATCAAATTAACTTCTGAAAATTAAACAACTGTCTCTTCCACATATTTTTTTTAAATGGCAGTAACTGTAGAATTTCAGAAATCAAGAAGTTTTCAAGTCTAAATAATAGATACTGGGTATCCCGCTGCAAAACATTTTGAAAGCAATCTTGGCATACGTTGATGAAGGAAAGTGGATAGTCCTTCCTACTGACCCTTTCTTCTCTTAGTCTCTGATTTTCATTGACACCCACACTTCCCCATCCCAACATATATATGCGCCCAGGGATAGCTATCTATTTTATGAAAATAACCTTGCCTTGTCCATGCTCCTGCCCTCTTCATCTTCTAGTCATGTATGGATAATGGAACTATCTTGAATAGGTTGGGTGGGATCACGCAGAACCTGCAGGCCTTATTAGACTAACTCGGTTGCTTAATTCTGTGTTTCTTCTTAGAAGCAACGTTTTTGCTACTTGTCTTTCACTTGAACTGAAAGCACTATGTTTGGTTGTCCTTCAACTCTCTTTTTTTTCATCTGCCTATTCTTATATCTCGCTATTCTATTCCATTTGCTTTTTAGATTGGGCGTGTTTGAAATTCTTGCTTGGCCTTTCTTTTTGTAATTATTTTACTCAAATTCTTCATCATTTCAGATTTTTCATTTTTCCTTTCCTGGTTGTTCACTTGAATTTCGTTGGAGTTGCTTGTACTGATCCCCTCGTGTTTTCACCCACTACTTTTAATTTCTTTCTTGTCTAGCCGGTGAAATGTCTACAGCCAGGATTTCTTCGGTTGACATAACTAGTGAACTTGTCCAAATATTTCTTTAACACTCTCTGATTTCACCGACCCAGCATGTAGATGTAGCAATTTTCATAGTCCAGAATCTGCTTCCAACATTCCGCATGTATATTCTGTTTCTCTTTTAAGCTCCTTCACCTGTCGGTCATGTCTTTTGGCTCCTTGATTTGGTTTTCTGGTTCTGTGATTTTCCAGTTATGTTTATTTACTAAGGAATTTCTATATTTGAGGTTATTTTTGCACGTTTGTGAAATTTGTATTTATTCTCAACTTTGTGTTTGGGCGATATTGAAGCTCTGTAGTCTGGTTGCAAAGAACTGAATGACCGGTGGATCCTTATGAATGTAGTCGGAAGGAAAGATTCAGAAATTATCTAGGTTTTGTGGATCTGGAGAAATCGGAAGACCCAATGCAATGCTTTGTCACTAGGTTATCCCAAAACTCCCACCCTCAAGAACTGAAATTAGACTGAAACATGTGTTTTGCACTCAAAAAAAAAAAACAAAAAAATGAAAGGGTATTTTAAAAGGCTTTACAAGATGGTCAGAGGATGGATAAATTGAAAGCTGCAGCCATTTCTTTTGCACGGAGGAAACGTGAATTAAAAACATATAGATAGGACATTGCAGGCAACTATTTTGGAATTCATTGTATGATAATACTATTTCCACCTGGATAACATTCCTCTATATTCAACCTAGCATACGAGACAACTGTATAATATTACACTGTGGATTGTTGGTTTTCAGAGCACACAAGAACGAAACTAGGCATACGAGACTTTTTGGGTTGACTTCCATTTAACATATTTGGGACTTGCCGTTAGCCGTATTAAACCGTTTTGATATCTCTTGTGCATCTTTAGCATCGGTCATGAAAATACTATTATCCTTCTGTCATATATCCTCTCGTAACATGTTAGAGGTATTAGCAGCTGAGCTTTGATATTTATCTAGTGAATAGTTGTATAAATTAAGCTTCAGTGGCTGACACCCATTTAATTGTATTCTTCTTAATCACATGCATGTATTTTTCAAAGTGGATTCCCTTTTTGTTAATCACTTTTGTTGTCCTGTTCATTCCTACCACGCAATCATACTATTGTAAATCTGCAATGGAAGGAATGCTGAGTAAAAGAGTAGTCATATAATTTGTGAAGTTATATGCAGCTTTATCGTCATTCTATATGTGAATCACTGTTTAAATATATCCCTTTGGTATTATGAAGCTGTTTTGTAGTGTACCCAGGTCTCACACCAAGCACCATGGTGTTTGACATACTGATCAGCATTTCCTTACACTTTTTAATCAAGGAATTATCCTTACCTTGGCAATCTCTAGGTGACACACTTGGAAATAAATTAGCAAACAAGTGAGGGGAAAAGGGGGCCAAAAAAAAAAAAAAAAAAATTGTTTTACCTGGCAAAACCTTATTCCATCTACTATCTTATTCATTTTTTCAAAATACCCGTCATGGCTTACAATCGATAAAGTCTCAGCGATGCCCTCCACGTTGTCAAGGGCTATCTGAAAAGTCTCAAATGACGGGAGCCAACGCCACCAATTTCTTTTACATCTGTATTCTTAATTGGTTTATAAAACTACACTAGTAAGTGTTTTTCCTCTTTTTAAACAGCCATGTAATCTATCTGGATCTGCATCTTGAGATCTGTATTCTTAATTGGTTTATAAAACTACACTAGTAAGTGTTTTTCCTCTTTTTAAACAGCCATGTAATCTCGAGCAATGTAATGCAAAAGATACACAAAACTTGTTGTGGTTCTTTCGGGAGTTGGCATAAAAACATAAAACTTCCCTTTATGTCTATCACGTAGGCATTTGGCTACCTAACTTTGATAAATGCCACCACACCCCACCTCTCGTTTCTACACCGAAAGTGCTGGAACACATTTCAAAACATCTTGAAACATTTCAAGGGAATTTCATGATTTGAAAATGCAGGCCCATGTTTCTTACACATTTCAACTTAGCAGTGTTTGTTTCACGCCAATAAAAACACTTAAAAAGTGTGGGAGCCACAACAAGCACACAAATGCCCACTCATAGTAAAATAAAAACAAAATAATTCTAAAATCATTTCTAAAGTACACTAAAAAAATTCCTTGCCAACTCTAACCGATGTGGTAGCTTCCTATATCTGTCTCATGGATTGCAGGGCAAGTTTACGCATTTGCTTGAGATCAAAACAATAAATTGCCAAGTACTTGGTTGGGGTAGAAGCAATGTAAAATTATTCTCCTTCGTCATAACCAATTGAATAATATACAGAAGACCTATTCATATCCATGGCGTTCGATTCTCCCGGGCTCTTCACCGAATTTCATATATACAACACTACTTTTTGCCAACGAATTTGTACCCCTATTTCCAATACAATTTCATGTTGCTTTCACTTCTGCCCGTACAAACCCTTAAAAACGATGTGATTAGAAAATTATTGCGTCAAGGTCTTTTCTTGCTCGTTCAATGTGATAGAAATATTTTCATGTTATGTAATGTTAATATTTAATTTGTTCAAAGGTATATAATACAATATCTCAAACTCTATAAGATATGAGGCTTCCTATAAGCCAAATTAGATATTTATAAAACTATAGGGTAGAATTATTAAATATGCAGTAAAGAAAGGAAATTTAAAGTTAATTATTAGTTAGATGTAATACTATACAGTTAAAGGATATTATGAATATTAGGGAAGAAATATATTTTATTTAGTTATCTCAAACAATTTAGTATCATTATATGTTCACATTTAAATGGAAAATATTAATGATATTTGATATTATTATTTTATATATATATAAAAGGGGGGGAGTGTATGCTCAAAGAGCCAAAGAACTAAAATCAAAAGATTGTCCAATTAAAATCTCAACAACTATTGGAGTTGGTTTCCCTACTCAGCTTCAAAGGTGAATATTATGTTCATTGTGCCTCGAATGGTTTTGATACATCTATGTCTAAGAAAGAAATATTGTTGAGAGTTTTTGCTTATATGTAAATAGGATTAATGGTTTATTGGTGAGTACACAAGAATGGTTCAAAATTTCATTTTATATGAGTATTTTTGAAAGCCAGTATGTGAGTCATCTAAGAGAGACAAGTCCTAGGATGGATTAATAAGTCTTAGATATTGAACAGATTTTGAACAAATCAAAATGGTGAGGACGCAAAGGAACCAAGGGCCTGGGGAGTCTTCACAAGGACCTCCTTCAAATAACCCATTACCTTCACCAGAATTGACTCTCATCCTGCGTTCCTTGGAAGCAATTAATGAAACCTTAAGAGGACGCCAAACAAATGAAATGGAAGGGGAACACCCTTCATCAGGGTTAGGGAACCCCGAAGGATCTAGAGACTATGATAGAAGACCTCGAGTTGAGGACATTACTAGAGAGCTCCAAAAGATTAAACTCCCAGAATTTGCAGGAGGTCGTGCCAGTGAGCGTGCAGAAGCCTGGTTAGAGGGGATGGGAAGGTGTTTCGCACTAAGGGATTACAATTCCAATTCCAAAGCCAAAATAGCAATATTCCAACTCAGAGATAGTGCTCTGAATTGGTGGGGTAACTTGGAGCGTCAACTGCACCTCACTCCAGACACAGTTACTTGGGAATTGTTTGAGGAGAGGTTTAGGAAGAAGTACCTACCAGCATATTATGAAGAACAACAGGTAGGAGCCTTCCATGCCCTGATACAAGGAGGTCGTACTATAGAAGAATATGAAATTCGATTTATGGAATTAGTCAAGTACGTTTCCTACATGGATACTGATCAGCGCCAAGCAGATCATTTTATGTATGGATTGAGACCTAAGATTAGGGCAATGGTACGGATGTGGAAACCATCCTCAGTTGCAGAAGCTGTAGAACAGGCTCGTTATGTCGAAGAACACCTAGATTTAAAGCGTGAAGGAAGAGCTATCTTTCCACGTCAAACAGGGTTTATGGGTAAGGCCCCTCGTACCTTCCCAAGGGGGGGGAGTCGGAGGCCACCACCATATGGAAATAGGGTTATACCTAGAACACCAACAGTAGGAATTTCCATGGTTTCTAGTGCAGCTTCACCCACAGTTTCAAGGGCGCGTACAAATCAAAGTCATAGGCGAGGAACAACAAGTAGGGGTAGGGGTTCCAGGGGAAGAAACTCTTTCCAAAGAACTCCACATCATTCGGTTCAAGGTCCACCACGCATCACTTGTTGGGGATGCGGAGGACCTCATTACCAGCGGGACTGCCCAGAGTTTTGAACCAGTAACAGCAGAAGAGAGGGAAAAGAACCAATAGGGGGAGCAGGTAGCCACCACTGAATCTATGCCGCAGTTGACAATCAGCAAGTTGAACACCAGTCTGCCGTGGTAGAAACCTCAGGTATGATAAACAAAGTAAAAGTTAAAATTTTGTTTGACTCTGGTGCTACAGATAGCTTCATTTCACCAGTTGCATTAGAAAAATGTGGGCTGGCAACCTATGAGCACGATGACTTTAAACAAGTTGAGATGGCTTCTGGAATAAAACAAGCAGTAGGGCCTAGTGTTGACCAGTGTCAGGTAAACCTCGGGGTGTGTATGACTAAGTTGAAGGCATACGTCACAGAATTGGGAACGTATGATGTAATTGTTGGAATGGACTGGCTTGAAGCTCATCGAGCTTTGGTAGACTGTTTCAAGAAGAAGGTGATCTGTTTAGATGATGAAGGTAGGCCAATTGAGATTTGTGGAATCAAGAGGGGAGTGTCCCTATGATTCATATCTATGATGAAGGTAAAACGTTGTCTCAGACAAGGTTGCAAACTGTATTTGGTCAAGACTGTAAGTGACCAGAAAGGACCTTCCCTGGATCAACATCCAGTTTTGGCTGAATTCAAGGATGTTTTTCCAGGGGAATTACCTGGATTACCTCCTGTAAGAGAGATTTATTTCACCATTGATCTGAAACCAGGTGCAGAACCAATATCTAAGACACCCTATAGGATGACAACTCCAGAGCTTTGTGAGTTGCAGATGCAGTTAAAGGAGCTCTTAGACTTGGGATTGATCAGGCCTAGTATTTCCCCTTGGGGTGCACCAGTAATTTTTGTCAAGAAGAAGGATGGTTCCCTGCGCCTATGCATAGATTATAGAGACTTAAACGGAGCCACGATAAAGAATCGGTACCCAATACCTCGAATAGATGACTTATTTGATCAAATGAAGGGGGCTGCGGTCTTCTCAAAAATCGATCTACGATCTGGGTACCACCAATTGAGGATAAAGGAGGAAGACATCTCAAAAACTGCATTTCGAAGTCGATTTGGACACTATAAGTTCGTAGTTGTTCCATTCGGTTTAACTAATGCACCAGCAGTATTCATGAGCCTCATGAATGGTGTGTTCAGGAAGTATTTGGACCAATTCGTGCAAGTCTTCCTTGATGACATTCTTATATATTCCAAGAATGAAAAAGAGCATGAACAGCACCTAAGGGTAGTATTGATTTGTTTAAGGGAAAATCAATTGTATGGGAAATTGTCAAAGTGTTCCTTCTTTCAGAAGAAAGTCCATTACCTTAGGCACATCATTTCGGGAGAAGGGATTTCTGTTGACCCGGAAAAGGTGAAAGCCATAATGGATTGGCCAGTACCAAAAAATGCCCGTGAGGTACGTAGCTTTATGGGGCTAGCTGGGTATTATCGCAGGTTTGTGGAAGGGTTTTCAAGGATTGCAAAACCCATCACCACATTACAGCGAAAGGGGGTTAGGTATGAATGGACAAATGAATGTGGCACTGCATTCACAGAGCTGAAGAGGTTACTAACTAGTGCACCGATCCTTCAAGTACCAGACATGACAAAAGACTTCACTGTCTGCACCGATGCTTCGACGCAGGGATTGGGTGCAGTATTGATGCAAGAAGGCAGAGTAATAGCTTACGCTTCTAGGAAATTGAAGAAGCATGAAGAGTTATATGCTACCCACGACTTAGAATTGGCAGTAGTGATGTTAGCCTTGAAGCTATGGAGACACTACCTCATTGGGAGAAGATTTGAGTTAAGAACAGATCATCAAAGCCTAAAGCATCTCTTCACTCAAAGGGATTTGAATGCCAGACAAAGGTGATGGAGCGAATTCATGAGTGAGTATGATTTTGAAATCTCATACATCAAGGGAAAGGAGAATGTAGTGGCGGATGCACTAAGCAGGAGGCCACGAACTTTCTCCCTAGTAGCCTTAAAGGTAAATTTAAGGGAGCGGATATTGGAGAAACTCTTTGAAGATAGTTGGTATTTAAAAGTCATCTCAGCTATCCAAAATGGGAAACAGATAGAACCAAAGTTTGAAGGATATGTCCTTGAATCAGATGGGCTATTGAGATTCCAAGGGAGAATGTACGTACCTAAGGAAGGGGGTATAAGAGAAACCATCCTCGGAGAGTCTCACAGAGCACTCTATTGTGCACATCCTGGGGTAAAGAAGATGTACGCAGACGCAAGGAAACTCTTCTTTTGGGCAGGCATGAAGCATGACATAGTCCAGTTTGTCGTCAAATGTCTTGAATGTCAACGAGTGAAGGCTGATCATCGCCATCCAGCAGGACTCCTACAACCTCATGACATCCCTACATCTAAATGGGAAGTAATTTCCATGGATTTTGTGGTGGGTTTGCCACTCACTTCCCAGAGGCACAATGCTATATTGGTTATAGTTAATAAATTGACCAAAAGTGCCCATTTCATCCCAGTAAGGGACACTTACGATGTTACGGATGTGGCGCCGAGTGTTTGTCAATGAAGTTATTCGACTACATGGATTGCCCACAAAGATCATTTCTGATAGAGACTCCCGATTTACATCTAGTTTTTGGGCAAGTTTGCAGACAGCACTGGGAACTCAGTTAAACCTAAGCACTGCATATCATCCAGAAACAGATGGGCAGACCGAAAGAGTAAATCAGGTTCTGGAGGACATGCTTAGGATGTACGTCATGGATAATCAGACTCAGTGGGAAAGGTACTTACCATTGGTAGAGTTTGCCTACAATAACAGTTATCATAGTTCAATCGGGATGCCTCCTTATCAATCTCTATATGGAAGACCTTGCAGGACGCCATTGAGTTGGGAAAAGTTGGAGGACCGAGTGATAGTTGGCCCAGAATTAGTCCAAGAAATGGAGGAACATGTAAAGCAGGTTCGACAAAGGTTAAAGGAAGCACAGGATAGACAGAAGAGTTATGCTGATTCACATAGGATTGATCGCAGTTATGAGGTAGGGGACCAAGTTTTTATTCGTATCCGGCCCAACAAAAGCACCATCCGGTTTGGGAAGGGGACGAAATTGTCACCTCGGTTCGTAGGACCTTTTAGGATCAAGGAGAAGATTGGACCAGTTGCCTATCGTCTTGTACTACCGCCCCATTTGCATAAAACTCATGATGTTTTTCATGTATCTATTTTGCGACATTATGTTTCTGATGAATCTCACAAACTGGATTGGCAGGACTTGCAGGTCTCGGACATGGGAACCGTAATGGTAGAACCATTACGCATATTGGACCGTAGGGTTCGACAGCTCAGACGTCGCACGGTGGACCAAGTTAAGGTCCAGTGGGACAAGTATAGCCCAGGATCTGCTACCTGGGAGGATGCAGAGACTATGCATCGTGACTACCCCTCACTTTTTGAGCATCTGTGATGCCTATTTTGACTTAGATAGCTACCTATGTTAAGATCCTATTTCCATGTTATTTATTTATGAACATTATGTAATATTGATGAATTTGGTTGACACATAAAACTACTTATATGAATCAGTTGATAGATTTGATATTTATGATAGAAATGGTTGATGTATGGACTACATGTATGACTCACTTAGTGATGGACTATCTAGTGGGTAACTTATCAGAATTACTTTGGTTCATATATAGCTCAAGTGGATATGATTTATTTAAATGAATGACTTAGCGGGAATTCTTAGATTGACCCATGGATACTAGACTTAGTAATGTGATGATTATATGTCTTGTTGTATATAAATGCACGAATGAGAGGCTAAACCGTAGGGGAAGAGAACTATGTGATAGCCAAGAGGGAAGGATGAGACATCTCATGAGGAAGGTATAATGTACATTATTTTACTTCATTGGTATCTACTTGATATGCACTCTTATGACACAAAAAAAAAATGCAAATGACAGGTGGCAAGACGACCTGACTGGATTATTCGATGACCAGTCCAACCAGCTCTGTAGTGTGGTCCGTGCTCTAAAGGAGGGGTGGAGGTGTTTCCCACCATGTATCCTCCGAAACCTGGAATCGTGGGGAGGACAGCTGAACGCTCCCCCTAGACGTGTGATGACGATTGCCAGATTCCTGCTGGGGAAAGTTTGGTCGAGGCATTCGACGCTCCCACCATGTCGGTTTTATCAGTGGTCAGTATGGCCTTTGCCACTGATAAGGCAGCAGAGGACGGATAGGGTGGGAACGGAAGTAGGCCAGGGTGGATAGGAAGCTATAGATCAGTTGGAGACTCTTGATGGGAAGTAATGCCATTTTCTAACTCATCGAATTTTAATGCTATAACTCTTTCTGGTTTGCTATGCTTTCAAACTCCTTGTATCTTTTCATTCTAACTTCGGGACGAAGTTTTATGAAGGAGGGGTGTATGTAATGCCCCACTTAAATCTTATCCTACAAATTGTGTTAATATTTACATTATCTGAAAATATTGAGAAATATTGGTCTAAAATAAATTTATGATTTCCATTATTCAAATTCCCCACTTACCTTCTCAATTTGAATATTGTGTAGGATATGGTCTCCTTCCATTAATTCAAAATATATTTATTCATTCACATACCCCAATGTACCCTCACATTTACTAAGGAGAAGACATGGTCCTCTCCATGTAAGCACATTTCACATTCCCCAATGTACCCTCACATTTAATTGGGAGAAGACATAGTCCTCTCCATCTTATAATCAATATATATTTATTCATTTCACATTCCCCAATGTACCCTCACATTTACTAAGGATAAGACATAGTCCTCTCCATCTTATCATCAATATATGTTTATTCATTTCACATTCCCCAATGTACCCTCACATTTACTAAGGAGGAGACATGGTCCTCCCCATGTAATTACACTTCACATTCCCAAATGTACTTTTCAGATTTACTTGGGAGAAGACATGATCCTTTCCCATTAAATTCTCAATTTTATATTCATATCACAATTCCAAATGTACACCTAGCTTAGAAGAGAAGTCAACCAAGGATGGGTGAGAGTTAATGACATTAATGAGAGGTGGTTGAGGAAAGAGGGTATAAAATGGAAGGGGGAAGGAAGAAAAGGGGAGTTGGAGTTTTGCTTAGGATTGTGGGGGTTGGTTGCGATTGTTTGGCCTTGTTATGATTTTTGGGAGACCTTGGAAACCTATGGAGGTTTCTTGGGTTTGAGAGGAGGAAAGTATCATTATCTAGTTTTGCACATTCTTCTTGAGGACACACTATATTTGGTTGGACTTGGGCACGGAGGGCTAGGGAACCTGTGGAGGTTTCCTAGGCTAGGAATTTATTTCCTAGTTGGCTGGGAGGTAAATCCGATTGGGTCGGCTAGAAGGAGCGTTCAGCTGGAGCTATCAGACAAAGGTATCGTCATCAACCGCTGGAACAGGTATTTTTCCATGGACTACTCTCGTTAAGTTGATATCAATGGAATGCTCACCTTAATTTATGTTGCTTATGATAAAATGATTAGATGTTAAATGTTTAAAGCTATGTGAAAAGGTCAGCAAGCTCCTTTTATTATTTAAAAATTAACAGGAAAATAGATATGTTAGTGTATAACGAAATAAAGGCTCTAATAATAGGATTCAGGGCCTTACAGATTCTCAGGCTTTAATCAGATCCTAATTCACCCTGATGATCAAGATAAAATTTCTTTTACAACACCTTGGCGAACTTTCAAGTATGTAAAAATTCCTTTTGGACTAAAAAATGCAGGGGCAACATTTCAACGAGCCATGGACATAGCCTTTGCAAAAGAGATTCATGATTTTCTAGTCATATACCTTGATGATCTCACTGCTTTTTCCAAGTCAGATCAGGAACACCTAGATCATCTTAGACAAGTGTTTATAATCTGCGGAAAATATGGCATATCACTCAATCCTAAGAAATCATTATTTGGCCTAGAAGAGGGAAAACTGTTAGGTCACATAATTTCAAAATATGGCATTAGAATTGACCCAAATACAATACAAGCCATTTTACAAGTTCTTCACCCTAGGAATATCAAAGAGCTGCAAGCTTTTCTAGGAAAAATCAAATTTCTAAGAAGATTCATACCCAACTTGGTTGAACTGATAAGATTGCTGAACAACATGCTGAAAAAGGATTCCAAAGTCAAGTGGACAATAGAAGCTAAGCAAGCCTTTGAAGAAATCAAAAGAGGTTTAACTAAAACATCAGTCCTCACAAGCCATAAATTTGATAGAGACTTTATAATTTTCTCCTTCGCATCAGAACATACTATTGCTGCTGTCCTATTACAGAAAGATGATTAAGGATGTGAGAATCCCATTGCCTTTTTCAGCAAAGCGCTTAGAGATGCACCTTTAAAATATCAAATCATGGAAAAATAAGCTTATGCGCTTGTAAAAGCTATCAAGGATTTCAGAGTTTACATTTTATACTCTCATGTAATAGCTTATGTACCAAATACCGTGGTCAAGGATATCCTAACTCAAGAAGGAATTGAAGGCAAAAGAGGCAAATGGATAGATAACATTTTGGAATATGACATTGAAATTAAACCAACAAAGCTGATAAAAGGACAAGGATTATCTAAACTGATGACTGAAACCAACTTTCAAGCCCTTGACATCAATGAACTGGATAACGAACAGGAGACGACGACTCCACAGATCAATGAAGCCTTTTTGCAATCACCTTGGTATGCTGATATAGTCTATGTCTTGTTAAACCTGCAGGTTCCTCCAGGGTTATCCAGAACTAAAAAGAGATTCCTGAAAATGAAAGCTTCAAAATTTTGTATTATAGATAATGTATTGTTTTGTAAAAATCATGAAGGCATTTTGCTGAATTGCTTAACAAAGGATGAAACTGACAAAGTGCTGAATGAATTTCATGCAGGGGACTGTGGTGGACATTTGTACTGGAAGTCAACTGCTGATGAGATCCTAAGGACTGGTTTTTATTGGCCCTCCATGTTTGCTAATGTAAAGAAATTTGTAGTTTCTTACCATAAATGTCAAATATTTGAAGGCAAGAGAAAGTTGCTACCTCTACCCCTAAAACCCATTTCCACTGAAAGACCATTTCAAAAATTGGGTTTAGATTTCATTGGGGAAATTCACCTTCCCTCTTCTGGCCAGTATAAGTAGATTTTGACTACCACAAACTACTTCACCAAGTGGATAGAATCCATCCCTTGTAGACAAGCCAATGATTCAGTAATCATGCAATTCCTAGAAACCAATATCCTATCTAGTTTTGGCTATCCGAAGAAGATTATAACTGATAATGCTGTTGCCTTTAAATCCAAAAGAATGATCAATTTTTGTCACAAATACCATATTACCTTTGGCCATTCCATAGCCTATTACCCTCAAGGTAATGGTCTAGCTGAATCGTCCAATAAAAGCCTCATCAATATCATTAAGAAAGTATTGGAGGAAAATAAGAAAAATTGGCATAAGAAGCTTATCAATGCACTTTGGGCAGATAGATTGACTATAAAGAGATCCATTGGAACAAGCCCCTATGAGTTGGTTTATGGCATGGAGAATGTATTCCCTTCTTCTTTGGGAATCCCTGTGATAAAATTGCTGCAAGAAATACAAGCAGAACACAATGACATTCATAGAAGAATTAATCAAACAATTCATTTACAGCAGACTAGAGAAGAAGTGTATCAAATATCTCAGATTCTACAAGAAAAACTTAAGAAGATATTTGACAAGAGGTCAAAGGCAGAGGATTTTTCCATAGGGGACAAAGTACTCAAATGGGATTCCAGAAGGGAAGATAAAGGAAAACATGGGAATCTTGACTTCCTGTGGAAGGGACCTTTTGCTATTCAGGCTGTACAAGGAAACAACACCTACTTTTTGAAAAAATTGGATGGTACAAAAGCAGAAGATGGGCTAGTCAATGGTCGGATGCTCAAGCATTATTTTGATCCACTTTGTTGAGATGAAAAGATTCTAATTTGTACATAATAGTGTCTATTTTCTGCAGTTTATTACAGCAATAAGATAGGGAATAATATGCAGCAAATTTTGAGAAAAAGTCAAGGAACCGTGCTGCCTTTTATAGTACCTTCTCAGTTTATCAGAGGAAATGAAGAAGAAGACTTGGGAGATGAAAACACGATGGAAAACACTCAGACAAACTGTTAAAGCAGGGCTGCAATTGTTTGAGTGAATTTATGAAAAATGTATATATGTTGCAGAAATATAGTTTAGTTATTTACAGCTAAAAAAAAATTTCAGATTGCAGCAAGAGTTGAATATAAGGCTATCTGACCTGCTTTTCTTAGCTTTTCACCAGGAAAATCCATCCCCAAGTGGAGCCAGTGTTATGCTCCTATACCAATAGGTGTCATATTTCATGATTGATTGATGAAGTTCCAAATATGTTCATCCTTTCCATACTGCAAAGGTTCCATATTTAAAAAAAAAAAAAAAAAAAAAAAAAACAAAAAATTGAAAAAATGAAAAGAGGGTGTGCCCTAAAAGAAAAATCAAAGGGCAAAAAGAAAGAAAATGAACCCCAAAGGAAAGACCAGGAAAGTGTGCTAGCCCAAAATGCCACTGCTATCCTATTTTTTTGCAAAGAAGTTCAATATGTACAATCAGTGACTTCTGTCACACTTGATGGATGACCAAACAGCTTAATCTTGGCCAGTCGATGTGTAAATTTCTTGTCTTAGAACTAGAGAATAAGATCTGTCCAAACAGTTCAAGCTTGGCAGATAAGTAGTTAGGAAGAGAAGTAGAGGTGCTCAACAGCTAAATCTGAGCCCCTGGAAGAAATAAGGGCAGACTTAGATAGGATTGCAGCTAAAATAAAAGAAGAGAGTAAGGGTTTGCTAGTTCAAATGCACCCAATCAAAAAGGAAGAAAAAATGTTAGGTGTAATAGGATGGGTAGGCAGTTTTGATGTTGCAAAAGCAGGTTTGGGATCAATTTTGTCCTTTAAAGATGATTCATCTCATGGATGTCATAAGTGCCATGGCAAGATGACTACAAAACAAATGGAGCATGACTAATTTCCCTTCCCATTCCTACAAAAAACAATTACTAACCTCCCCTCAAGGACATTGAGATCTACTCAGTGCTCCTAGTACACATCATTTCATGAGAAAGACAAAGTAAAACTCTGTGTTTACTTAGGATAACAAAGCCACATTTCTTACTTAAAAATGCCTTTCTTCCATGTTGCTAAGTTTCCAAAATTCATGACTTGGATCCCTTTTATTCCCCAAGCCTAAGTTTTGCTTTTTTAAAACTTAGTGTCTTGATCAAACCTATCTTTGATATTAACATGCTAAATTTATTATATAGTTCCTATATAAATGATCTCCCTGCCCATATTATATAAAATATATAAAAAAACCCCAAAAGATTTAAATATCCTGAGCCCCGGTGATAATAGCCATATATCAAAGTTTTGGGAGTTAATGGCTCATCCGGGGCCGTTAAATAACCCTGCGCGCACATACCATGGGATTCATTTAACATTTGGTTAAATGAATAACCAACCCGCCCGACAAACCCAAAGTTTAAATACACTGCAAAACCTTACAAAACGTTGAATTATACGGTGGGTCCCGTGCCATATCCCTCCGCCTGCTCCTTCCAGTGTCAACCATTGGATTTGGGCTTTCCCATCCAACGGCCCACAACAATATCGGAACCCCTCCGATGGCCAAAGATTAGCGCCCGGGAAAATGGCATTTTTGCTGCCATACAAGAAACACGTGGCGCCGCCTGGTGTTATCACGACCCCTCCGCCCAAAATAGCTTTTGTCCAAAAGCGGTGTGGGATAATACCATTTACCGCCCCTCGCTTCCCCCTACTGACATCGTCACCCATGTCATCACCCACGTCATCTGCCACTTCACCTCCATGTCATTTGCCACGTCATCTACCGTACCCCGCTGAACGACAAATATTACATCATGTTGACATCACCCAACCAAAGCGCGCCAAAACCCGCCAAAATCAAATTTTTGTCAAAAAGGCGTAAAATGTCATTTTATGTTCATTTCTATTTGTTTCTTCTGCGTGACCGCTACATGCTGTTTCACATCCAAAGCAGCATTTTTCACTACACAATCTGCCACCCAGCTAAATTGAGTCCATAGCTCGGCCCCTCAGCTCATTGCGCAACCTGCAAAACACACAGTACACTGTCAAAACAGGTATTTACCCGAATTTCATTCTTAAACCCTGTGTTTTTCGGTTTTTCTCTGCAAAATTGCCCGAATAACCCAAATTTGAATTAAAAACACCATGCTGCCTTTAAAACTGTGCACCAGAACCACTGTTTGTGCTCATTTTTACCGAGAAATCCCTCAAACTCCGTCTCCCACTGCAAAATTCACCCACTAAGCTAAATTCAAGCTCGTTTCGGCCTACAATTCCCGCAGAAAGGACCCAAAAGTGTTATTTTACCTATTTTTGCTGCATAAAACCCAAATTTCAAATTGAAAAATCATAGAAAATTGAATAATGGAGGCTCCAGTGGCCCTCAATGTTTCCGCCCTCAATGCACCACACAAAGAATTGAAATGGTTGCCCCTTGCTGACAGATATTTCTAGATTAATGACTTAATTGGTGAAAAGCCTCACCTCCAAGCTTTTTGTGAAATTAGGAATAGCTACCGTAGCAATACTAATGTCTATGGAATTTGGGACTCCAACATGCCCATGTACTACCTCCCCTCAGTAAGTGTGCTCCCTGATATCATCCACTTATGTTGTGCCAATTATGACCCCACTAAAAGAGCAGTTATGGCTCCATATGGGACTGTCTTATTTTACATTACCCCTGAATCCATAAATGAGATGCTACACTTTAAGCCAACTCAGCCTTTGGCCCCTCTCTCCATGGGATTCTTGCTTGACCAAGGTGCCAAACTGCCCAATCCAGAGATAACCAGAATAGCTCAATTATTCATGAAACCAAATTGCCAGCCCCAACAACCTCTTCCTTATCTGCATACTTGGTTCACTGAAGTAGGAAAATTCATTGTAGACATGATTTCCTACATCCTGGGATTTAAAACCAGTGAGTATGTTGATGAGACTACCTTAGTTCTGTTTTCTATGTTTACTCTAGAATAGCCCCCTACTGTCAAATATGATTATGCCTCCTTCATAGCTGATAAGATCCATGAGCAATTCATGAGCCTGGACAGAGAAAGAGTGTTTAAGTACATCATACATATATCATCTGCTGCTGTACAATCAACCAGATAGTTTTCAAATTCCCCTTAGAAAATTGGATCTCAAAGAAGAGCGCAGGTCTGTAATATTCTAGACCTCAGTATTCCATGATGTCCATAACTCTCCTTATACTTATTGTGAATTCATTGACCTGTTCATACATCCAGCCTCTTCTTTATTGATGAAAACTCCTCCTGCCAGACTCTCTGGTGAAATGCAGAAAATTTTACATCTCTCAAAAGGCTATAGTATAGGTGACTGGTATTTTTACCAGAATCACAATGAGATCAGGATATATGGCTGTGAGCTATGCCCCTATAAACTACGAAATATGTGCCTATGAGACTGTTTGCCCTGGAATACTTTGGGCAATTTATTAGCTCATATTTGACTCATTTCTATGGTGCTAAGAGAAAGGCATAACTCAAAATAAGAAATCAATTGGGCCCTTTTGTCTTCAATAAAAGGGAAGCCTGGGAAGAGGCTGACAAGATTTTAGGGGAGCAACTTAAGTTGAAACAAAGTTTTTATTGGGCACCATATGACCCCGAACATTTCATAAGCTATAGAAAAGTGAAAAACAAGCTAACAACATATGTTCACCACAAGATTCTAAAATTCAACAGTATGCTAACCAACAAGAATGGGTAGAAGGCACATTAGTTGAAGAGATTACTAAGGAAGAAAAATTGGAAAAAGCCATGAAAGGGCTTGAAAAAACGCTTGACCTGGACTCTTTTGGACAGGTATCCTTCAAGCTGCCTCAGCACACAGGAGGTGAAACATCTTTTACCGAGACTTCTCAGCAGCCCACACAAAAAGCCAATACAGGGTCAGCAAAGGGCAAGGAGGTAATAGGTTCAGAGCAGGACATAATGAAAGACCAACCAGCTACATCAAAAGGGCAAGGCCAAGGACAGGTTCCTCCAGCTCAAAAAAAGGCCCCAGAAATCCCTGCACTACAAACTCCTCTAAATGAGGAAAGAGGAAAGAAAAGGGACAGACAAGAAGACACACCGATCGACGGTTCTGCAGAGCAACCAGGGGAGAAAAGGCAGAGATTGAACCCCCTATAAGAGGAGGAGTTTATTCAGGAGACCATAGATAGTCTAAAGGAAGAAAGAGTAGTCAACCAGGATACATCCCTGGTCACAGAAACATCGGCCAGTTCACACAGGCAGGAGATCGGAAGACAACATAGTGTGGAATTCTCTTCTACCAGGCCACAAGGCAGGCAAGGCTCTGACATTAAGAAGACATTTACTGAAATAAAGGCAAAGAATGAGCCAATAAGAATTCAACTTTATAATCACATGCTGAAGATGGCCCCCACAAATCAAAAAAGGTTAATGTTGGCATATGACATTCAAGAAGGAAAGATGATCTTGAGTCACTTCAAGCCCAAAATGCAGAAACCATAGTCAGCTGTTGATTACATCAGGAACAATCTGGAAGTATTAGCCAAAGACATCCAGCCAATGGACCAGATTGAATTGCATAAGCAAACCGGAGAAATGGTATACTCCACATTGGCAAATAAGGCATTATTGGCCCACAAATTGCAGAATTCTTTAAATAATACCTCTGCCCAATTGGAGTTGGAAAGAGCTTCCTCTTTAGCCAAGGATAACAGAATTAAGTCCTTGGAAGAGATTATCATAGAGCTGGGACATGATCCCAAGAATGCCAAAGGCATCAAAGAATTAATAAAAAAGAAGGAAGAAGACATTGCAGCTCTTAGGAAGTAGCTCAAGCTGCCCATTACCATGCACCCCCAAACTACAGAGATTGTTGAACAAAAATCATAGGAATATACGATGGACCTGCTAATGAAAATGAATGAGAGATTGGCAGAAATGGAGCAGGCATTGGAGAAAGCACTGCAAGGAAAGAAGGGAGAGTCGGCCTCCCAGCCATCTCAAATAGCTCCAATATTTACAACTGCTCCTTCTACAGTCACAACAACAGTCCCTCCTACTGTCTCGGCATCAACAACAACAACAGCAGGCAACAACACTACCATGACTACTGAGGAACTGATAAAGGCTATGGAGGATCCAAGACTCCAAGTATCAGAATTAAAAGATGCTAAAGAGAAATTGGCCAAGTTCGAAATAAGTTATGACAAATCTAAAATGATTGTGGCAGAAAAAACAAGGGAGGTAAAAGCATTAGAGAATAAAGTAAAGGCATTGGAAAAGGATCTCTCTTTAGACAAGCCTCTGGGAGAAATTAGGGGCATTTTGTGGGCTAACATCAGTGAATCAATTACTAATGAATGGAAATCAATACGGATAATTCATGAGTAGATTGATTTGGTGACAATAGCGCAAGAAGAAATTAAAAAGGCCAGGGATTCATTAGGACACATGCCCGAACAGGCCAATAGGCTAATACAGTTTTTGAACACCCACACCAAGGAAGAGCTGGAAGCACTGGATATCAGGGACAGGACCAGCACCATCCTAACAATTAAAAGAGTTCTGACCATGAGGAACTTCATACAAAATCTGGAGAGGAAGTTCTAGGACATGCAAATGGAGATAAATGCTTTCACACAGAAGTTTACAACTTTGGAGGAAAAGGGTCTGCCCAGTTTATTAACTAATGACTATAGACTGATGAAACATGTAGACTATGTACACAGGTTGAATACATATGTGGATAATCAAGTCATGACATCATCAAGTTCTACAAAAGAGAAGCCACTCCCATCTGGACAGAGCTTGTATGACAATTTAGAAAATCTGTTTTTTATTGAGCATGAAGTGAGACATATTTTCACGATCCAGCCTACTTTCTTCAGGTACAAGGATGCTGATGAAACTGTAATAAAAATGCGTAGACACCAATTACCATATGACTAGTGGTGGCAGAGTATGCTGGAAATTTTGTAGGCAGATTTCAAAGCTTTGTTTATTTTTCCCAGAACACGACAGATATTGGAGATAAAGAGCAGATAAAAATCACGCTGGGCAATGGTCTATTAAAGCGCAATTAAAGCACCCATGAAAGCAATGCCAGTAGCGCAGAATTTCAGTAAAGTATCCATTGGCTAACTTGTTGAGCAAATAATCAATGCATCTCACCAATTGAGTGGCCAGCACATCGTCTGTTACTTCTGCATTCATTCCTCTCCGTTCCCAAGATCGTTTTCTTCTCCTGTAGAGTAGGTGAAAGAAGTTATTGCTAGATATTATCTCATTGAGATATTTTATAAACATTTTTGTACAAATACCTCCCGAAGCTAAGTATTAGGGGTTGGTGATACCATTCTGGAACTGCGTTGTAACTTTGAGAACTCTTCTGAATAAAAGGTTGTTGGAATGCTTTATTGCTGAACTCTCTGGTTGTGGAATTAATGGCAGACGACTATGTTGTAGAATTCTCGAATTACTTCATGGATCAATAAGTCTTTTTAACTCATGTTTTATAGTTTCTGTGCTTTTATATATCATTTATGTATCATATTCTAAATAACAGGGAAAACGAATAACCCATAACTTGCTTAATTGTACTCTATGTTCAATCTCTGTTATTTTTTATGTTTTCTTCAGAATTAGCATAAGAAGGAATTCTTAACTGATCATGCTTCCCTGGTTCTTGCACCTTGAATATAACCAAGGAATTCTTAACTACTCCTTGGTAATATTCATCCACTTTCCCTCTGTTAGCATGATGAAGGATTCTTAGTTGCCCTTCACCCCCTGACTCCATTTCACCGAATTTCAGCTTACAGTTTGTTCCATGGTTAATTACCTTGCTCTTTAGTTCCTCCCTTTGTTAAAGAAACCATACCCAGCAGTTCACCTTCATTGACTCCATTAACCCAATGGACTGAACTTCTCATATTTTGCACCCTTGTTCTATTGAAAGTAACCATCCAAAAATCAAACAAACCTTCGTACTTCATAACTAGCCTAATATACCTGAAAACAAAGCTAAATTGTAAAGAGAGAGCCCTCTCTGGCTGCAGATTGGCTAGAATCTACATCTAAAAGATTGGTTAGTGGTTACCTCGGCCGTATTCCCTTTCTTACAACTTTTTGGGAACAACCTGAGTGAGAACACCCTGAATCATCTATTTCCACTAGTTGACTAGTGTTCCCTTTGGAATTTTCCAGCCTCCCTCTGATCCATGCTAATCTAATATATTTCCTTCGTTTTAGCGGTTTGTTTGATGTACTGGCAGCATGTTTTCGTTTTGGGGCTGGCAAAGCCAGTACCCTGTTCATTGTGAAAATCAATTCTTCCCAACTGTTTTGTTGCTAAGCAAGACTATAGCTAACTATCAGTCGTATCAACCCATGGTGACTTACTACCGATTCTACATGGTGATATTTCTTCATGCTTCGGGCAACATCGTGTAATAAAGAATTTAAAAACGCGGGCAAATTCACAATGCATTTTTGTTTTAACACGACTAAAAGTTTAAGGTGGCGTGGTCTTACCACATCTTTCTTGCCTTCACAGGTGATGTAACTCTGGATGATTCTCACCAACTCTACCCACAGTTCTCTCAAGGCTACTGGTAGAACTCCATTTCCTCTTACAGTCAGGTTCTACCCTTCATCTTGGAAGATTTTTATGGCATCTCGCAATCTCACCTTTTTTCAGAGTCCACATAGGTCCAGTGGCTGGCAGTCCCGAAACCTTTGCAATTATGTCATCAATGACTGCTATCCGTCTGCCTCTTACCGTGGAGTGATGTTATTGCAAGTTCTGCAAAAATTCAATTTCCATGGTCTCGTTGAATTGTTGTAGATGATTGAGATAAACTATCCATCCTGCCCTTGTTAGGATTTCTCGTGTAGCATAAGAGACTATCAACACCTGTGGTTCTCTACGAATTGATCTTCCTCCCATGCTTAGCACACTGTAAAAAAATTCAGAGACAAAAATGGAACAACATGTTGTTCAAGATGTTAGCAAACATAGAGAAAATGACGAAACAACAAGCTTGTTCAAATTTTAGATTACTGCTAATTGTTGCAAAGCATAACACGGAAATAGCTTTGGAACAACAAGCCATGCAAATTGGAAAACAATATACTGTCAAGCCTTGCTATTCCTGAGTGAGAATTCTCTGAATGATAGGCTGACACGTATGCCAGCAAATTATGAGGTCACCTGCTACCTGCCTGCAATGTGATAGGCCATCCTCGGCCGTCAAATGAATAAGCAGCATACTGAACTGCCATGGTACAGAGTCATAAAGGAACAGTGTATATCGAGATGCCATGTTTACAGGAACGAGTAGATTGCGGAAATGAAGGTGTATAATAGAATTGCTTAATAAATAAGAGAATGTTGTGATATGATGCGAGATTTGGAGGATATGACAACTGACATGCACAAAAGGTCCGATGCGGTCATTATCATCTTTTGCCGTCATTATTGATTGTAATAGATTTTCATGTATTAAAGGTTCAGAGGGGTTATGTACATAATCTCATTTGACCCATTACAAAGATATAAGAAGAAGAAGGGTTTCATAATTGTTATTGGTGTATAAGGAATGTGACTTCAATACCATCATCAGAGCTCTGTTGCCCACAGGTATCCATAACCTTGACAGAGTTGTTTATTTCACCCATGGAACCATGATCCTTTGTGTATGCTTATGAAAGTGTTGTGCAATGTTATAATGGAGGCCAGTATGCTGTCTTGGTAATCAGAGAAATCATAATGCCATTCACCAGGAAGGAGTGAAAGGTGGGCAGGCTAGCTCGTGATGAGACCTTTTGTTCCAAGGACTCTTTATTTTTTTCTGATGTGCCTCTTGGATCATATCCCTAGTGTGGTGGCCATAGTGGGAATGCCACTTCACTTTCTTCCTTATGATCATGGTAGGCTGGCTCTTGATGAGACCCCCTATCCTTCATTTGACAAACCATGTTAGCAAATCATATAAACATTTTTCTCTATTTATTTTCTTTTATAAAGCATTTTTCCTATTTATACAAAAAGGGTGGTTCATCACTCCTTAAGAGTAGGAATGGTGGAAGAAGTCTTAACATCTCAATAAAAAAATATACCCTTTGTTCTTATTCCTTAATAATGATCAAAGAGGATTATGGGAAGTTAGAAAGAACCATCATGATAAAGATAATAAATCATATCGGTATTAGTAGAATAATGATAGTGAGGTGCTCAATAGTTGTGTCCTTTCCTATTTTCTCTTATCAATTCAAAGCAATTTCTTGTAAAGATAACGATTTTTATGTAATTTGTTGATTTCAGTATCCTCTAGTTTTTGTATTCATTGCATAGATGTATAGTTGTGCTTCAAAAATGATCTAAATGGTAAAACACACAAAGAAGAAAATGTACTCTAAAAAGATAAAACAGGTACTGTGCACAAAATCGCAAGCAAAAGGAAAAAAATATACTTGAAACTGTCGTGCATTGAGAGGAACAATAATTGTCCCTTAATTGGAACAACAAAGAAAACAAGTGCAAGCAAAAAAAAATGCAAAAATGTTATCCTTTCGAAAAAGAACAGTAGAAAAATGTAAGTGTTGTTGCTTCAAAAAGGAACAGCAGAAAACGAAGGTGTTGTTCCTTCGGAAAGGAACAACAGAAAATGCAAGCATTGTTCCTTCGGAAAGGAACAACAGATAAATGCAAGTGTTGTTCCTTCGGAAAAGGAATAGCAAAAAATGCAAGTGTCGTTCCTTTGGAAAAGGAACAACAGAAAATGCAAGTGTTGTTTCTTCGGAAAAGGAACAACAGAAAATGCAAGTGTTGTTCCTTCGGAAAAGGAACAGAAGAAAACACAAGTGTTGTTCCTTTGGAAAAGGAACAGCAGAAAACAAAAGTGTTGTTCCTTAAAAAAAGGAACAGTAGAAAACGCGAGTGTTGTTCCTTCGGAAAAGGAAGAACAGAAAATGCAAGTGTTTTTCCTTCGGAAAGGAACAACAAAACAGCAGAAATTTTGTTCCTTCGAAAAGGAACAACAGAATGAAAAAGTATTGTTCCTTCAAAAGGAACAGCAAAATGGTGGAACTGCTCTTCCTTTGGAAAGGAACAGCAAAATGCAAATGTTACAGAAATGCAAAAATATGTACAGAAAGTAATTTATAATAACAAAAAAAAAGGATTATGTATAGAATGTAAGAGCAATCATATCACTTAATGAACCAAAGGTGAGGAAGATTTCTCTTCCTCAACTAGAATCCGCATGTCAGAGTCTTCACGGAGTTGCTAGTAGAAGTATTCTTGAGTAAGCGGTTTACGGTATAATCAAACTCGGTGGTTGTTTGCCTTAAAGGTATGTCTGGATCCATCAATGGTGGTTAGAGTAATGGTGCCATTATCATGTACCTTATAGATTTCGCATGGTCCCAACCAGCGAGTCTGAAGTTTCCCCGGAAAATCCTGAAACCTGGAATCATATAGGAGTGCCCAATATCCTTCATGAAAGACTTTCTTTTTAATGAGGGCATCATACAATTTGGCTCACTGTTGTTGAATTAACGTGATATGTTGAAGGGCAGAGAGCCTGATTTCATCTGGCTCATTGATCTATAGTAATCTATTAATATGGCCCTCGTTTAAATCTAGACCAACTTCTTGTGTTGTTCGCAGTGTCTGTATTTCGAATTCTATTGGAAAGATGGGTTCCTTTCCAAATACTAGTTGATATGGTGAATAACCAGTAGTACTTCTCCATGTTGTTCTGTATGCCCAAAAAGCTTCTGGCAATCTTATAGCCCAATCGCATTTGTGTGATGCAATGGTTTTTGCCAGTATTGCCTCTATTATTTTATTCATGTTTTCTACTTGACCATTCGCCTGTGGGTGGTATGGAGTAGTAATTTTATGCTAAATATGATAATTTTTTAGTGTTGCAGTAATTTTATTACCAGCAAAATATGGTCCTCAATCCATAATTATATCTCTTGGGAGACCATATCGTACAAATATGTGGAATAGGAAATGTATAACAGAATCCTTTGTAGCTCTCGGCAATGCCTCTGCTTCAACCCATTTGGTGACATACTCTGTTGCTACCAAAATATATGTTTTCTGGTTCAATGATGGGTTGATTGGACCAACAAAATCGAGTCCCCATCATTCGAATGGTTCAATAACTAGCTGTGGGTTCAGGGGCATTTTGTCAGACTATCTAGGGCGTCCTGCTCTTTAGTAGCTGTCACAAGCTTGAACGAACTTCTTTGCATCTTTGAAGATTGTTGGCCAATAATACCCTGTTTGTAGCATGTTACACAGTAATTTGTCACTGCCTTCATCCCAATATTTCTACTGTGTCATGTGTCCCAATGAAACATGCTCATACTAAACAAATGCTCTCTAATGTTGCCCATGACCCACTTTTCCTAGGGTTTTCTACCTCATCAAGACTCTGGGCTTAATATACGCGATGAACAGTGCTTGTAAATAGTTCGTCCATGCTTCCAACACAGAAGTACATCTGATTCCCGCGACTGACTGATTTCATGCTCCAGCGCGAGGAGACATTTTATATTTAGCGATGATCTGACTAGCTACATTGCTCACTAGTGATGTCATCACTAAGGATCTGTTATACACTCATGATGATCCAGATTGGGTGAATTCGTTCCAATAGTCAGCCTTTTGGATGTCTCCAGACCTAGTTGTTGGCATAGTTTGTGTCGCCGTTCCTCCTCTGGTATGGCAGTTCCATAATTTGTGCTACCTTTCTTAGGGATAAGCTCTCTCTTACACCTTTCATGGAGACTCCTTCTCCTATTTAAACTCTCACCATTGCTATGCCCTGCTAGTTGGCTACTTGGTAAATTCATGGATTGAGCTGTGTTGTTAGTGTTTGTGAGCTTGCTAGATAGCTGGTGTGAGTGTGACAAGTGTGGGATTGTTGATAGCTTGTGGGAGGTTGTGAAGTGCCCTTAACTTTGTGTAAAGCTTATGAGTGAGAGAGAATTTTGTATGTTGGGAGATCCATCTTCAAAGAGTGAATGCTTGAGAACATGCCGGCTGGATTCCTCTAAGAATGTTTGCGACATCAAGACTTTGGTTGTAAGCTTGATCTCATTTGATTATTAATACAATCAATGATGTTTTCCTATGTCTTGTATGTAATTTACTTGATAGCTCATGACTTCTTGACTTTGTTAGTAAATAGATCATTGTTGTTTTCCGGTTACGTGCTTTGTTGTATTTCCTTTTCATTGTTTCAAGTTGATCACTCATTAAGGAGAAGGAAGCAGAAGCTGGAGCAGTGCAACGGAATTCCATCGACCACCCGTTGAGGTAGGCCTCCAACTATGACTGTTTAAGGAAATCTGTTGTTGATCTGTCCTTGCTGTGACTAGATCCACTCTAGGGCTAGAGGGGTTGCCTCTATCCGCAGAGGGAACACTTTCCTGCATCACAAGTTGGTGACTTCACTAGGGAGTTTGTCCTATGTTCTTATCCTATTTGCTCTTGTTTTGATTTTGATTTGGACTCTCTTGAATTTTGTGGATTAATTACCAGTCTTTTGGGTCACCTAGATCGACCTGGGAAACCCCTCTATTGTCTGTTGGATTGACTGGTTCTTGTTTGGGAGTTTTTGGCTCGTTTGTCATTGTTTTTTAACATCATCACAGAAGATAGCCTAATAGTTGTGATGTCATCGCCATTTTCTAGCTTTGTACCCACGACGATCTCGGGTTGCTAGTTTAATTCCCGTGACGACTCTTGAAATCAGAACGTCACCGAAAATAGGTGTACTTTCGCAACCATCTCTAATTGTCAGTGTAACAATTGCGACGTCAGCTCTAGTTGTCTATGCATCACTAGCGATGGTTAGCAATGACAGTTGTAGTTATTAGTGTAACACTTGCGATGACTCCTGTAAATTTGTTTTTACAACTTTACCTCCTAAATTCATCAATCTTGTTTATTCCCTATTGTTTCTTGTCTCTCATTAGCTTGTTTTAATTCCTTTTGGTTAGGGTACTGTCTCTTCGATTTCATTGAGTGAGTTTTGTGTTTTTTCACCATGTGACCTAGCCCTTTAGAAGTTTTGTTGAGAAACTATTTGCTTGGGTTACTTGTCTGTTCAAGGTTCATCCACAACCGTCCTGTGATTTTCTTGAGGCTCTTTCACTGCTTGTTTTCTTGCTAGTTGATTTTTAGTGTCAATTATTGAACCAATTTTTTATGTTGATTCGATTTCTTCACTACCAAGCATAGATCACAATTGTTTCGATCGATCAGTTCACACTTTCTTGTTTTTCTCTTTAAATTCAAAAAACAATCAAAAGTTTACACTCATTTAGCATACGAAAGTGAAAGTACATTTGCATTACGAATTTTCATGTTTGAGAAATTGGAAAGCGAACTTTAAATCTTTCATTAGTAGTATTGATGCATCGTGAGATTAGTGTATTGATGCATTTTGTTTCTTAGTGTTTGCATTCACTTGTCTTGGTTTGGGAATGAACTCTCTACCTTTCTATAAGTAGGTGTTCATCGAAATGAAAGAAGCTTTACTCATTCTAGCTGCATCCTAGGATTTGTTGTATACATACGGTAAGGCTTGAAAACTGAAACATAATTCAAGATCAACTCTAAAATGAACTGAATAAACCTAATAATGCATTGGAACATAATGCATACTATTTAGAGGTTTAGGCTACAGACGTGCTCTGGCATCATTAAACGTAGTCACTATTGTTTGCACTCAAGGTTGGGTGATTCCTCCTTTTGTGACTCAATAGCGGTCTAGTATGGAATCATGCTCCCATGTACCGTCGAGTATATGTTGGGAGACCCCACTAGGTTATCATCCTCTATCCCTAGGAAGTTGTGTCTACTACCTTGCAAACCGTAATGCACTGAACACATCATTCGGGAAGATTGACTGCCATATGGAAAGTCCTTGGTTTTCATATGACTGTCAAGGTGTATATGCAGTGTTACGGGTTGTTTGGTAAACCTTTTGCCTAGTTCTCCAGCGTAGTCACTTTCGTTCCTTTTTGGACTCCTTAAAAGAAAAGGTCCATCTAATCACTTGTCCTTTTAGGCCCATTAAACCTCGAAAGAGATAGAGTCACCTTTTTGTCCTTTTCTCGACTCTTGAAACATGAAAAGGTCCAGTTTTGTTCCTGTGTCATAAAATTTACTGCCCACGAAAGATTCCTGGTAACAGTTCAAGTTCTTGGTTGTGATAAGAGTGTTTTTCAGGCTTGTTCTCGATGGCCACATTCCCTGAGTCTACCGGCCAAGGTCTTCCCCCAGATGGAAATCCTGGTCCATTTCCGCCTTTTGGAAATGTCGGTGCTCCGTATATGGCAACGTTGTCTTTTCCTGGGTTAACCATCGGTTTGCCCATATGGTTATTTTCAACCTCTGTGGTCCCGAGTGTCATGACTCCTATTCCACCATCTCCTTCATCCGAACCATGACATGTTGATTCCAAGGTTGAGCCTATGCCCCTGTTTCTTCCTCGTCCTCTCCTCCTTCACCTAGTGAAAGTTTCACATCTAGTAACCAAGAGACTACGAAGGAGAAGAAGATGATGAAGAAGAAGAAGAAGCAGTCTTATAAATGCGAGGCCACTTGTGTAGCTATTACTCTGAGTACATCTCAGATCGGACCACCTTCTCCTCCTCCACGGAAGGTTAAGTTTCCTTGTAAATTGTGCAAGGGTGACCATCTTCTTCGTGATTGTCATGGTATTCCTAGGATCTTAGACGTATGGTCTCGTGATCTGGCTCATCCCTCATCATCCTCTGAAGCTCATGACGATGCTACCCTATCAACTGGCAGTGGTAAGAAGAAAAGGAATATTCGATTCCCCTATAGACTATGTGAAGGCCACCATCCTCTTCACCTTTGTCCGCTCATGGATAAAGCTTCCGCCATTTTGGAAAGTCTTACAGTTTCTTCCCCCCAAATTCTCGTTGGTTATCAGAGGTTCTATTCAGACCCTCTCCTCATTGGCAAAGAGATTGAATTAGATTCTTCTCTTGTCCATCCTCCTCTTTCCAAGCCTGGCTATGCTAAGCCTGTTCTAGACCAACCATTGGTCGGAGAGAGTGTCGACTTGGGTTCACCACCTGTTGATCACTCTGTTTTGGAAGAGCATCATGCTCATGTTCTCCTCGTCTCATCAGATTCTCCAGAGTCCAAAAACGACCCTCCTATCCCCACTGATCACGAGATTCCTCCTTCAGTTCCTATAGAGCAGGGGGGCAATCATACCATTCCCCCACCAAGTAGTTCAATCGTTTCCTTCGACTGGAGTCATTTGACTGCATTCCGCCTTCCAGCCTATGTGCCTTTCCAGATTACAGTGCATGCCTATGATAAGGCAGTACTTGGCACTATCTTGGATGAGGGTGTGTCTGTCAGTCTTATGCCTTCCACTACTTGGCAAGCTTTGGGCTCCCCACAGCTTGTGCCAGTCACACAGAATCTATTGGCGTTTGACGAAGGAACCAATCAACCTTTAGGGATCCTCCCGAAGTTTCCTGTTACTTTGGGGGGCAAAACCGTCTATATAGACATCATGGTTGTCCAAGGTACTTTATATTTCATTCTTCTCCTTGGTCGTCACTATGTTTATGCCATGGGGGCCCTCGTCTCTTCACTTTTTTGTGTGATTTGTTTTCCACAGACAGAAGAATGGTGACCATAGATCAACTGTCGTTCTTTAGTCCCCCGATGCCTCCTATGCAGCCATCATCCCCTATCGGTTCTTGCTCGCAAGCAGTGCCTTCCTTGCCACAGGTTAATTATGTGGCTACCTGTTCTGTCTCCGCCTCTACTGATGATCATGCAGATGGTGTCGTACATCATGTACTGGGGGCTTTGGAACCTGATTTGTCATTAGTCCCTCATGACATGTATTCCTACCAGAGTGCATTTCTTCCATCTTGTGACGACCTCTTGGGAGCCATGTTCTTGTATGGCCCATGAGCAAGTGTCATGAGGATAGTTTGTTCTTGTGTCAACCTCGTTAAAAAATGAAACAAGGGTCCTAGAGCATGGTTCGTTGTCTTGTGTCAACCTTGTTAAAAGATGAAACAAGGGTTATGAGGATAGTTCTTTTTCACTGTGTCAACCTCATTAAAAAATGAAACAACTCCCCTTTCCAAATCGAGTCTTTGATTACAATCTCGTAAAATCCCAGTCGAGTCTTTCCAAGATCTCAAATGTGAACCTTCATTCCATCCACCTCGTTCAATGCAATGAATCTTGGGGGGCATGTACCTCGATTTGCATCATTATGTTGGGGGCATGCGAACTTATAACAAGCATAGTTTTTCGTTTCAACCTTGTGTAAACATGAAACCGAATCCAAGCAGAGTTATCCATGGTTAAATCTTGTGTAAAAATGAACCCATACCTGATTTACACTTCATGATTGTTGTTTTTATCCACTAAATTTTGCTAGATGAGCCTTGGTTGTTTCATTCCATCACCACCATCTCTTTGGCTGATCATATGCTTTCACTTGATTATTTATCCTTTCCTGAGGAACCGTAGTGATGAGTGGTTTTATTAGCCAGCCTCTTGACCATTACATGTTTTGAGCAGTTCCACCATTGCCAGAACTAGTTGCTACCCTTTATACCACTCGTTCCTCTAGGACGAGTCTTCTTTAACGCTCTTTTCTGACTTAAAAGACGAAAAGATAGCCGAGTTACCCCTTTTGACTCATTAAACGAAATAAGAGGCAGTCTAATTTAATCTCTTTTTTGACCATGTAAACACGAAAAAAATTGCCGAGCTTTTATCATTTTAAGCTCATTATTGGTTACGAAACGACGTGGTTTTGATCGCTTTTCTACTCTTTCGGGTCGAGATCACTAATCATAATGGTAAAGTGGTTCTTTCAAGTATCGTTTTATACTTTTTTGGGCTCGAGAGACACAAATCTATGAAAAAGGACCCCCTTGGAGTTTTCTTTTCCGTGTCTTTTTCAAACTCTCTAAACATGAAAAAGACTCCGAGTTTTACCTATGTCAGACTCGTTAAACCTTGACGACATCGGACTCGTCACCATGATGAGACTCGATCTTCTCCTCACTAGGGCTCATTAAACTATTACTAAGTTGGATTCGACCAAAGGTCAAGCTTATATTACAAGCATATGCTATCCCCTTCAAACTTGTTTTCAAAAATAATTGGGGTACTCGCCAGCAATGGTGGGGGAAAATTTGGAAATCATCATGGTAGCTAGTCACTCTTGAACATCGACACTTTTGCTTCTTGTTGGGTTGGGACATTCATACATCGTCATTTGGCCTTCCGCGGGTTTGGGTTTCCGTTTAGCCTCATTCCATCCGATTCATGCCACTTCTGTCAAAGCCTCTGATCCCTTGGTACCTGAATGCTGCCACCCTCTGAAGTTGTGTCACCGATATGTTCAAGAGTATAATCCTCCTGTAGTTTACATCCTTGCCTCCTCCTCTAATACTCTGTTTCACCATCTACCACTTGTTCCTTATCTCGTGTCATTGATGGGGCAAACATTATGGCCCTCCTGCGACAGATCGTCTCTTGTCAACATCAGCTCATTATCCAGGAGATTGATCTAGAGATCCCCTTTGGTACCTTAGAGCTTGCATGCCTCAATGGCAAGTTCTTCGTGCTTGATGGTCGACTTTCATCATTGGTCGTCGATTAGGTGATTCCATGAGTGTTCAACTCTAGCTCCTTCTTCACACTCTGTGGTTGTACTAGACAGTACCTTGAGAACCATTGGCATTATTGGTGGTTTCTCTTGCGCTTGTTAACGGTTTCCATCATTGACCGATAATCAAGTGACTTTCTATCATGCTCGACCTCAACACATCTATTCGCATGCTAGAATTTGTACTATGATCAGTTGGTTTCAACACCCTGAGCTCAGATTACACATGTTCGCGCTGCGTGGATTGGTTCATGATTACATGACTCATTGATGTATAGCTTCGACCATACCTTTATCACTGTCATGGTCTTATTAGCTGGATGGCTGCGTCCATACCACAGACCTAGTTCGTATGTCTTTTGGATGGCTGCGCCCATGCCTAGACTACATGTATTTCATTGTCAGAGATATCAGTTGTACTTGCATGCAGGTTCTTCCAGATGGTGTTCCAGCTCAGTCAGTTTCGTAAAGCATTTCACCCCTCCCATTCTCTTGGGCTTCATACTTTAGGGGGCATCTATTACACAGTAATTTGTCACTACCTTCATCCCAGTCTTTCTACTGTGTCATGTGTCCCAATGAAACATGCTCATACTGAACAAATTCTCTCTGATGTTTCCAATGACCCACTTTTCCTAAGGTTTCCTGCCTCATCGCGACTCTGGGCTTAATATATGCGATGAACAGCACTTGTAAATAGTCTGGCCGCGCTTCCAATGTGGAAGTACATCTGATTCCCGTGACAGACTGATTTCATGCTCCAGCGCAAGGAGATTTTTTATCTTTAGCGATGATCTGACTAGCTACATTGCTCACTAGCGATGTCAGTGCTAAGGATCTGTTATACACTCGCGATGATCCAGATTGGGCAAATTCATTCCAACAGTCAGCCTTCTGGATGTCTCCAAACCTGGTAGCTGGCATAGTTTGTGTCGCCTTTCCTCCTTTGGTATGGCAGTTCCATCATTTGTGCTACATTTCTTGGGGATAAGCTCTCTCTTCCACCTTCCACGGAGACTCCTTATCCTATTTAAACTCTCACCATTGCTATGCTCTGCTAGTTGGCTACTTGGTAAATTCTTGGATTGAGCTGTGCTATAAGTGTTTGTGAGCTTTCTAGATAGCTGGTGTGGGTGTGACAAGTGTGGGATTGTTGATAGCTTGTGGGAGGTTGTGAAGTCCCTTAAATTTGTGTAAAGCATATGAGTGAGAGAGAATTTTGTATGTTGGGAGATCCATCTTCAAAGAGTGAATGCTTGAGAACATGCTAGCTGGATTCCTCTGAGAAGTCTTGTGACATCAAGACTTTGGTTGTAAGCTTGCTCTCATTTCATTATTAATACAATCAATGATGTTTTCCTATGTCTTGTATGTAATTTACTTGATAGCTCATGACTTCTTGACTTTGTGAGTAAATATATCATTATTGTTTTCTGGTTACGTGCTTTGGTGTATTTCCTTTGCATTATTTTAGGTTGATCACTCATTAAGGAGAAGGAAGTGGAAGCTGGAGCAGTGCGACAGAACTCCATCGACCACTGGTTGAGGTAGGCCTCCAACTATGACTGTTTAAGGAAATTTATTGTTGATCTGTCCTAGCTGTGACTAGACCCACTCTAGGGCTAGAGGGGTTGCCTCTATCTGCAGAGGGAACACTTTCCTACATGAAACAACATCTTGTGACCAGTTCTCCAATCTGTGAAATGTCCACCACATGGTCCATCGTGACAAGCTTTCAAGATGTCAAAAATTTCATCTTCACAAACGCATCTCCTAATGTGCATATCTGCCCCTGTATGAAACAGGTAGCCCCCAATCCAAGAAAATCGAGTACTACGTTTGACAATCTGCTTTCGTTCATTGGGAGTCGGATGTTTTGGTAACTTTCCTACTACTAAATAATTTCCAACATCAGCATACCAGGGTGTTTTGATAGCAACTGCAAACAAATGTTCGTCTGGAAATTGATCTTCGACCGCTATTACGTTCACTGGTTTTGGCATTCATGAAAGAAATTCAGCTACAGGAATTTTTTTTTCCAGGTCGGTCCTTTATTGTGATATCGAAGTCCTGCAATAAAATCAACCATCTGGTTACTCTACCATTTGTGATTGGTTTATTTGCTAGATATTTTATGGCAGAGTGATCTGTATATAAGACAACATGATATCCAGTGATATAATGCCTAAATTTATTGACAGCATGTATTAAAGCTAAAAATTCCTTTTCAGTAATAGTATAGTTCAATTTAGTAGGAGATAAATTATTGCTAATATAATAAATTTCATATGGTTTTTTATCTTCTTCCTGCCCAAGGACTGCTCTAATAGCTGTGTCTGAAGCATCTGATGAAATTTGAAATGGCAGGTCCCAATTTGGACCTCTGAGTACTGGGGTTGTTGACACAAGCTTTTTTAGATCCTCAAAAGCACGATCACATTTAACTATCCAAACAAAGTCAACATTTCCTGTTAGTGCATATAAAGGTGCAGCAATATGAGAAATATGTTCTATAAATTTCCTATAATAACTAGAAAATCCAAGAAAACTGCATACCTCTGTCTGAGTGGTAGGAGTAGGTATTAAAAAAATTATCTGAATTTTGGCTGGATCTACCTATATTCCAGCTGCTGAGATATAATGGCCTAGAATAAGTCCTTCAGTCATCATCATATAACATTTTTCATGGCTCAAACAGAGCCTGGTGGCAATGCATCGTTGTAGCACTTTTCCTAGCGTGTCCAGTGCTAGGTCGAAATCATCTCCGTATGGTGTAAAATCATCCATGTATACTTCAAGCCATTCATTTATTAAATATGAAAGGATGCTGAGGATAGCCCTTTGAAATGAGACAGGGGCATTGCATAGGCCAAAGGGTAAAACTCTATAGGAAAATGTTCCCCAAGGATAGGTAAAAGTAGTTTTGTCTTGGTCTTCAAGGGCAATCTAAATCTGATTGTATCCATTGAAGCCATCCAATAAAGGAAAGAATTTCTTTCCTACTAAAGTATCTAATACCTGGTCAATGAATGGAAGGGGAAAGTGGTCTTTTTGTGTTGCTTTATTTAGTTCTCTGTAATCTACACAAATCCTCCATTTTCCATTCTTCTTTGGCACCACTACAAGCAGAGAGACCCATTTGCTATCGGAGATAGGGTAAATGAAGTTCACATCTAAAAGTTTTTGAAGTTCAGCTTTTACAATGTCTTTTAGATGAGGGTTAAGTCTCCTTTGTTGTTGGTTAACAGGTCTTGCATCCTTTTCTATGTAAATGTGGTGTGTACATAACTGGGGATTGATTCCTTTCATGTCAGGATAATCCCATGCAAATGCTTCTTTGTATTTTCTCAGTAGGATTAGCTTCTCTTCTTGTTCGGGAGTCAGGTTGCCATTAATGTTTAAAGTTTTTCCTGGCTCAATTTCTACAGTTTTGCTATTTGACACAGAGGTAGTAGGTATTGTTTGATCATGAGTGTCTTTGAGAGGATATTCTTCTAATTCATTAACAAATGCTGCTTCTATCATTTGACATTGTATGTGGGATCTAGATTTATTCTAGCTAATAAAGTTGTTAATGACATCCTCTATTTGATCTTTGAAATCGAGGGCATCTTCTATGGTTAATGGGGATTTAATATTTTTGGTGAGGTATGATACATGATTTTTTTTATTTCTTATTATTGTGACACTTGGCTGAGCTGGAGGATATAAGGCTAGATTCTTGATATTAGCCCCTCTAGTTATGGTCATACTGTCTTGTCGGCGGCCAATATAAGCGTCAGCGGTTGCAAGCCAAGGTCTGCCTAAAATCAATGGATGTCCATCAAGTCAGTTTTTGGGGTTTATTATCAGAAAGTCGGCAAGATACTCCCAGGAATCAATGGATACCATAACATCATGTAGTGTCCTTTCTGGCCTAACCACGGATCAGTCAACCAGTTCTAATAAAGTGGAAGTTGGTTCTACTGATGTAATGCCCATTTTTTGACAAGTGGTGGTTGTTAGGATATTAATTGCAACCCCTAAATCAACTAAGGCATTTGAAAAGGTTTGTCCACTGATTTGTACTATTACTATTGGATTTCCTAGGTCTTCATATTTTACGAGTGTTTCTTTTCCTGATAATAGGTCGGATAAGGTGCCAACTACTTGGACTGTTGGGTTATTTGTGATTCTCCTCCTTGGTTTTTTTATACATAGATCTATGATAGTCTTTGCATATATTGGGATGTCTTGGATGGCTTGGAGGAGTGGGATTTTTATGTATAGATTTTTAAGTTCTCCCAGAATGTCAAAATGAGGATTTTGTATAGGTCGAGGTATAATTAATCGTTCTGGGAATGGGGGAGAAGATGTGGTTGCTTGATCATGAGTTTGTTGTCTTATCACATCCTCTTCTTATGGTGGTTGTTCTATAGGTAACTGCTTTTTAACTTAAGCGGTTTTATCTCCCTCTATTTATATAATGTGCCCAGATCTTAATTGAAGGTCATTGCACTCCTTTAGATCGATTTCTAGTTCTGGTGTTTCAATTATTTGAACAGATTGGACTGGTCTATTATTTGTATTAGGGTTGGGTTGCGCTGGGAGTTGCAGTCTTAAGTTAGGCTAGGGGTTTTGTTGCAATTATGACAGTGTAGGTTGAGGAGTGGAATGGTTCCTACTAGCTGATTCATCAGTCTTTGCCAGTTTTTCTGCCAGGCTTGAATTTGTGATGTAGGAGGGGACCATTGTGCTCGATATACATTTTTTTGCCAATATGGTGGGGCATAGGGAAAATTTGGTCAATTAGGTTGACTTGCTTGATTTGGCCATGGTGATGATGAAGGAAATGGTTGTTGTGACCAATTTGAGAAGGGAGGTTGATTTTGCCACATTGTATTATATTACTGAGCATGATATTGTGGAGGCTAAAAAGAAGAAGCTGGATCGGGGCATACCTGATTGTCGCGACTGCCATTGACAGCATTGATTAAGTAGGTACACCAGTTCTGACTCTTCTTCTGCTTTCTTGTATACTACTTTCAAACCAGGAAGTGAGGGATAACTCTTTGTAGAATGGTCTTTTGTACAAATGGCGAAAACTTGAACTGCATCTAATGGACACTCTTTGTGGCTATGTTTCTTTCTACGTCTAGGACAGAAGATTGCTAGATTTTGTTCTACCTCTGCTTGTTTCTGCTTGGCTTTCATAATATCAAGTTGCGTTGTCAGAGTCCCCAATATATCAGTTTTGAAATTTTCTAATAAATTTCCAATTTCTGTGCGAGTTACTCCTACAGAGATCTTGTTGTCTCTTGTAAACCTGTCATGTTCTGCTGGTTTTAGTCTTGTGCTGCCTCTTGAATTCCTGATACATAAATCAATGATGTCAACAAAATTTTCCTGATAAATGTCTCCTTTTCGCATAATATTTTTCAATCCATTGTTCCTTCATTCCTTTAATTAATGTTGTTTTTAATACATTATCAGGTAAGGGTAATGATGCATAAGGAGATATTTGAAGATTATATTGAAAACGTTCAACATACTCTTCTAATGTTTCATTAGGTCTAGCTACCATCTGAAATATTTCATCTTTTAACTCTCTAGACTTGCAATAATCCTGATATTTTTTTAGAAAAGCATCTTTCATTTGATCCCAATTATTTATAACACCACCACCCAACCCCATAAACCATCTTAAAGCAACCATTTTTAATGTAGAGGGAAATAATTTCAGTTTTTGGGGATCGGTGGTATAGTCATATCCTCTACACAACACATCAAATTAAAACAAGAATGCATCTGGATCTTCCAATGTCAGGCCATGAACTGTAAGGATGTGCTGGAGTGGAATGGATTTCATGGGTGCATTGGTTGCAATATCTACAATGGGATATTGTAGTGTAGAGGTTTGGGTGTTTGGCTGGTTCTGGTCCATTTGGTCAAATATGTGCCAATAATCTTTTGGGATGTCTAGGAGGGTATTCCTAAGCTGACGAGAAGGAGCAAGAGTGGCCTTAACAACACTTCCTTAATTTTGGATAATGAGAGTTCCTTTCTGATTTAATGTTTGGGAGGATTCTCTGTTTTGGATGATCTTTACAACAATTTCCTTATCTGGGCTGCTTAATGGCTGAATTATCCCAAGAGGAGATCTTGGTTCTTTAGTTTCCCTTGTTTCTCCTCTCTCTTCACAGAGTTTGCTAAGGTTCCCGTCTTGTAATGATTTTGGGCTAGAATTCTCAATTTCTTGAAAATCTTGCTCTTTGGTTTGACTATGCACCGCAGCAATGGCTACAGATGGTGATCTTGTGGCCTGAAGGGAACTAGTAGGTTGTCTAGAAGTAACTTTTCTAGGTCCTACTAAAGGCTGAGATTCTGCTTTCTTAAGGATTTCATTTATAAAGGTCGATCGGCTAAGGGTCACCGGCCCTTTAGCTTTATCAGACTTGGGTAGTGGTTTAGGATTCTTTTCAAGATTTTTCTGCTTAGTCATGCACACAAATCAAATTCTAATTTATACCCAAAAAAAGCAACAAATCTGCAGGAAAGCAGGCAGGGGAGCAGGGCTATTACATGCTCCGTACACAGGTTCTTACCTTTCGTTTTTAAAACCCAATTCTCTCCTAGCAGGTTCTTACACTACTATGGAAAAGAAACAAATGGCTAAACTCTTCTCTGGCAATGGCGCCAAAATGTCGAGCAGTAAAAAGGGTCTTTTTCACCTCTATTTACCTTACATTAATTGTCAATCCAGGAACGATTTGTTATCTCAAAGAGTGTACTCAGTTTGAGGCGGTCATTTTTTAGAGTAATGCTAGTAGTATAGTGCTCTAAATACAAAAGTAAACGGATGCTTGGAATAAAATATACTTATAGAAAGCAACTTAAAACTCAAATCATGCATTCAGAAAGCTACAACAATTTATTAGTCAAGGGTACAGTAATGGTAACTCTTCCCTCTGTAAACTGATGCAATTAGAAAGCAATCAAGGAAAGGATCATCAATCTGGGAACTAGACAACATATGTCAATGTTCAGTATAGTCTTAGATCATTCTACAAACCAAATCAATGATAATTCAAATGACAGGAAATGCAACAACAACTAATATTATTAACAGTATTGAACAACAAAACCTTAACCTACAGAAATGAATGTAGCAATAATTATATCCTATAGGAATTGAGTAACAATCTTTACTTTAGAGATAATTTGAACAGCAAACGGAAATAGAACAACAAACTAACAGAAATGAAATATAGAACATCAACTTAAATCAAATGTAAATGTATAGCAAACCAGATCAAATATTACACACGACACTCTTAATATTGAAAGGAACAGTTATCTGAGCTTAGATACAATGAGTATGAATCATAGTTATAAAGAAACAACAATTGTGATCACAATGGAACAACAATCCCAACTAAACAACAATCACGTTTAAGAGTAAACCATAGATAAATACAGTAATACCAATTTATGAATAGACAACACTGTTACTCTTTAATCGAACAACAATGGCAATCTGTAAGGAACAGTAATGTTATATCAATTGTTAAAGGAACAACGATGCGACATAAAGTTAGAATGAATAGCATATCATTCATGTTGCATAGAATAATATTAATTAGTCAAGTATAAACGAAATATAATAGAACCGATATGTAAAGTAGTAAGGCACATCAGATCACTGAACAGAGTGAATAGAAGAGATCAAACCACACACAAATCAGAAATAATGGTACAAGAGCAAGTGATCCACCAGGGCCGGGCCCTTAGCCTCGAGGGACACACTGCTTAAGATTACTCTAGAATCAAATATGGAACGACAACAAGATTTATATATTAAAACATTAAAACAGAGTTACAGTGAAACACTCTTCAAAGAGAGTCGATGACCAAAGTTTCAAGTAAAAAGGAGAATTTCATAAAAACAACAACAGTCCCTCCCCGTGCTAGCAATGTTGCCCCCTTCTTATAGCAGCTGAGCGGAGATATCAACGATACAGAAAATCGTTAAGGTAGTGATCCCTCGGGATCAAAGGATCCTGAGGGATTCGCCAAGCTGTTAGCTCTCAGTTATCCTTTTGTTCTCTTGCGCCGATTTGGTATCTCCTTTTCCTTTTCCTGGCTGATACACTCCAATTTGGATCACCTCGTTTGAATGCGGCTCCCTGTTAAAGGGACAACAGTTAACATTGTCTTGGCTTTTCCTTTGGGATGGAAATCTTCCGTTTTCTCATTTTTCTATATAGGAAAAGGGTAACTATTAGTTATTTCATGTTGCATACGAATATTCTAGATTTTATCATAATCTCTAGTCATATGCCTAGTTCATGATGTAAAGAAGTTATGAGTTTTAAAGAAAAGATGACAAAATAAATGATAATAACACACCTTCTCTAGTGCTCAACAAGTAGGAAGAGAAAACTATGAACCTAAGGAAGCAACATTCAAAGTGTCCAAGAAGGCCAAGGAGCATAAAGATCATTAATATTTCTCAAGTTGTGAATTTAATCAAGAGCTAGCTCAATTAGCTAGGAAACTGAAGTGTGGCTCAAGAAAATATAAAGGGAAGTTTCCCTTTAAATGTTTTTATTGTGGAAGAGTTGGAAATTTTTTGTCCAAATGCCCTGACAAAGAAAAGGCCTAAAAGGAAGACGATAAAAAAATTGGAAACAAGTTTCAAAAACACCAAAATAAGAAGTTCTATATGAAAAAATGGCTCTACTCCAAAGAGGATAGCTTAGCACCAGAGTCAAATAGCGAAAACTCTTTGAAGGATGATTCAGATAAGTATTTACTAATGGAATTTGGAACAAACTCCAAGAACCAAAATATTATTGAGTCTAAAGAGGAAGAAGAAGAAAAAGGAGTGGTGGACCTTGAAGGGGAAATCATCAGTTCTCTTGATGGGTTAAATAAAGCTAGGAAAAAGAATAAGCAATTGAGAGAACAACTACAACGTGCTGAAGAAGGTATGTACAACTTTGACAATGAGAAGTTTGTTTATCAAAAATAAAAACTTGAAGAAGCCATTGAAATCAAAGATATTTTAGCTCTTATACTAGAAGAAAAACAAAGAACATGTGAGAAACTAGAAGAAGAGAACAAGAAATTAAAAAAGGATTTGTTCAAGGTAAAGAAGGAAACAATCTCAAAAACATGCAAAGACGAAATTATGTCCTTGAAAGTTGGGCTAGAAGAAGCTAAACTAAAGGAATGGGTTCTTCAAGACTTGTCCATGAATGGGAAGAGAATTACTAGAGTCTCGAGACAGAGGTTGTCTCTCTAAGAATGGATCTTGAGAAAATAAATATTGATAAAGGAATAAATGAGAAATTTGTATAAGGAACAAGAAAGAGAGATTAGATTCTAAGAAGTCATAGATCTTCAACAAACAAAACAAGCATGGGTTCTAGACCATAGGAATATTCTATGGGAAAGATCAACTTCATGTATGCAATATTTGAGGAATCTCATAGCAATTCAAAGCTACATCAAGAAAGAATTAATAGAGACAGAAAGGGAGAAAACCAAAGAGGAGCCCTCCACTAGAGTAATAACTTCATATACCCCAGCGAACCACACCAGCATAGGATGAATCGATCAACCAAACAATAGAGGTACCTTCATTCACAAACTCATGGAACTTCGACCTTTTGGTACTCTCATTTATTCTATGCTCATTGTTATAAATGTCATGTATTTGGGCATAAAGTTGTTGAATGTAAAAGGATCAAAGTTGAAAGAGATTAAAATTTTAGATGCAATATGTATCAAGATTTTAGATCTCAATACTCTACACTCAAAAATTGAAATCCTTTCTCTCCCATATTGAGTGACGTTGAATGTTTTAAATGTAATAATTTTGGTCACAAGGAAAGTCGGTGTAGAATCAAGGTAGAGTATCCATCTAGGTCTCAGAACAATTGGTGGTCAATTGTTTGAAATGATAAGAAGAATTGAAAATGAAAATATGGAAAGAACATGGAATGTGGACTCAATCTATCAACACAAAATCAAGAAAATAGATGGTATGTTGATAGTGGATGCTACAAGCATATGAAAAGGGATGAGAGTAAGTTTATGTCAATAAAAGAAAATCACAAAGGGAAAAATTTCTTATTCGGTAACAATGCTCCAGCAAGAATTAAAGGTAAAGTGATAGTCAATATTAATCAAAAGACAAAAGCAAAAAATGTGTTGTATGTGGAAGATCTCAAATGAAAATTTCTTAGTGTTAGAAATATATTTGATAATGGTTATGATGTTACTATTCGATCCAAGGACTGTGATATCCGCAATGTGAAGAACGGAAAGCTAGTGGAAAAATCAATTTGAACTCACAATAATCTATATGTGTTTGATGACTCGAGATTAAAATGTTATGTAAGCAAGATGAATGAAACATAGTTGTGGAACAGAAGGCTTGACCGTATGAATTTTGAAAATTTAATAAAAGTCAACAAACTGGGAGTTGTGAGAGGATTACCAGGAATGTCAAGGCCTAATAACTCAATCTGCAAGTCATGTCAATTTGGAAAGCGGACTAGGACTCATTTCAAGTCAGAAGAGTTCTCCTCATATAGACCACTCGAGTTAATCCACACAGATATTTGTGTCCCAACAAGAGAAAAAACCCAGAGGAGAAAGGTATTTCATGTTGCTCATTGATGATTTTACTAGGGCCACTTGGATGGTGCTCTTAAAAGAAAAATTGGAAGCATTTAATCATTTTAAAAATTTTAAAGCTCAAGTAGAAAATGGGAAAGACTTAAAGATAAAATTCTTAATATTAGACAAAGGAGGAGAATACAATTCAAGAGAGTTTGAAGAATTTTGTGAAGAGCATGGCATTAGGAGCTAGTATTCAGTGGCTAGAAATCCACAACAATATGGAGTACTGGAGAGAAATAACAAAACAATTCAGGAAATTCTAGAGCTATGTTGGATGAAGCAGAGTATCCCACATATTCTGGGGAGAAGTAGCTCAAGAAGTAGTGTACGTATCAAACATAACTCAACTTAGGGCTAAGAGTGATAAAACCCCTTATGAGTTGTGGAAGGGAAGACATGCATCAATGAAACACTTTAGGGTGTTTGGGAGAAAATTCTTTATCAAAAGGAATTATAAAAATCCCATAAAATATGATTCACATGATGATGAGGGAATATTACTTGGCTACTCTATTCAACCCAAAGGATACAAGTGTTAAAACAAACAAACAATGAGGGTTGAATATTACATTGATTTATTAATAGATGAAATTGCTTCAAAAACTAGCTCCTCTGGTGGAGAAGAAAATTAAGATATTGAACCCTCACATAAAGAAGAAATAGACTCAGATAATGAAGACAGGGAAATGAGAAAAACTCCTAGGCCAAAAACACCTTCCATGTATGTATAGAAGGAACACCCCAAGGGTCAGATTCTTGGAGATAAAAGACATGGTGTTCAGACCAGGAGGAAACGTGTTAGCAGTTCAAGTTATGAAAAACTTGCTCCATTGTCTCAGATTGAGCCTAAAAGTATAAGTCAGGAAAGTGAGGACAAGTTCTCAGTAAAGACTATGAATGAGGAACTTGACTAATGTGAAAAGAATAATACTTGGGAGCTTGTCCCAAGACCTACAGAGAAAAAATTCATTGGAACCATATGGGTTTTCAGAAACAAGCTAAATGAGTAAGGTCAAGTAATCAGAAACAAGGCTCGATTGGTCTGCAAAGGGTATGCCCAGATAGAAGGAGTAGACCTCAAGGAAACCTTTGCATGAACAGCGAGACTGGAAGCTATGAGGATGTTTCTTTCCTATGCTAGTCACAAAAATATCAAGGTATATTAGATGGATGCAAAGTATGCATTTTTCAGTGGAGATCTGGAAGAAGAGGTTTATATTGGAAGCTAGAAGGATTCACGCTCATAGAATATAAGGAGTCCATGTGCAAACTAAAAAATGCCCTGTATGGACTCAAACAGGCTCTGAGAGCTTGGTACGCAAGACTGCATTGATACATTCTGTAATAGGGACTTAAGAAATGTATTGTAGACAATGATTTATACATCAAGTCTAAAGGTGATAATTTACTAATTTTAGTAGTATACATGGATGACATAATCTTTGACTATGATATGGAATAATTAGGATATCAGTTCGCAAACAGTATAAAGGTAGAGTTTAAAATGTCCATGATTTGAGAGTTGTATTTCTTCTTAGGATTGAAAATTTCTCAATCTTAGAATGGAGTGTTTATCTCCCAATCTAAGTACCTATGAGAAACTCTAAAAAAGTTTGGGTTTGAAGACTGAAATTTGGTTAGCACACCTATGGTTACAAGCTGCAAATTATGAAAAGAAGATGAAACACTGCTAGTAAATCATACTAAATACAAATCCATGATAGGAAGCTTGTTGTATCTCATATCTTCACTACTATACATCATGCAAGTGGCAGGCCTTGTGGCCATATTTCAATCTTTCCCTCGCAGAAGTCATGTTATCGTAGTCAAAAGGATCTTTAAGTATCCTCAAGGAACATAAGGTTATGGACTGTGGCAGGGAAAATTTTAAGAACCACCCTAAATTTATATGTATAATAAATGGGATAATCCCCATGATACATAGGAAAAATGGGAGGTGATTTTATCAATAATATAATATGTATATATAATTTTTTGGGGGAATCTCTTACTAGATTATATTATCTTGTATAGTGATGGAGAATCTTTCACTAAATTATAAAATATTGTAAGATCTTGGAAAATATTTTACTGAATAATAAAACATTGTGAAGTCTTGGTGAATGTTTTTTTAAAGTATGAAACCACATATGATAATAAGAAAACATATTCATTAAACTATAATATACTAACATACATGTTTGGAAAAAAGAAACATAATTTTCTATTCCTACAAACAATGTTCCAAGTTTCAGTGGCCGTGTTTGTAGGTTCTTACAATACACTCTTTCATATCCTTCAATTAGTTTTGATAATATTCCCCAACAATGTTCTTGTAGGTGATGATATTGACCATGAGTTCTTTCAATGTAGGAGAGATTAATCTTTTCTCTACAACTTTTGTCAAGCTACCACTTTTTTCAACTTATCAAATTTCTTTCTTATTCCATAGACTTTAACTGCGAGATAAAAAAACACATCAAGTTTTTTTACCCCAACATGCCAACAAGTAGCAAGCCCCAAATATATTATATAAGAAAGTATTAGGTATCCCAAAGGCTTGAAGGGGATCTAATTGAAAGAAGTGACCATTGTGAGAATCCTTTCAATCAATATATGAATATATAAATGTAGATTTATTATTATTTTAATTGGAAATCTTCAGTTAAATAATAAAATTTAATTACGTCTCTCCCAATCTAAATTTCTTATTATCATAATTCACTACCCTCATATGTCTCACATTTTTTAATAGCATTGTAACATGTAGATTAATTTCCTTTTTGGTGAACAATCTCCACCTTTTAGGGAAATATGGTGTAGTGGCTCCAACCCCTACAGATCATTAGGACAAACTAAGAATAGCACAAAAGATGAATGTTTGAAAAATGGTGGGAAATCTTCTACGACGGTGATGCGGAAAGCGTGATAATGTTTCACTGTTTTGAATTTTTTTTGTTAAATCAAAAGAACCAATATTAATGGAGATATTGGTATTTTTTACTAAATTTTGTGAAGTGACTAAATGTAGCTTTAACCATTCACCTTAAGACGTTTTTACAATATAATTTCCTAAGTCTATTTAATATCTTCATTATCATAAAAACCAACCTATATCCACCTTAACTCCACATCTACCACTCTTAGAGGGATGAAATCTATTTATCCCTCTGAGCACTTGGTAGACCCAGAATTAAGATGGATCTAAGATGACATAATTTCCCTTCTAAATAATCTATGCTCACATGAGTACCATGGTATTACCATGGGTTATAATAAACCTAGAGCTTAAAAATTACTATCAGTAATTTATAAAAATTAATAAAATTAATAATTGATTTTTATTTTATTTTTTATTTTAACCAAGTTAAAATGTTTAACATACATTAAATTACAACATCCATTTTTACTCTTGATCCACAAAGCCCTGAGAGGGATCAAATATTTTTTCACTCTATGCTAGTTTGCATAAAAATTAATAATTGATTTTTATTTTATTTTTTATTTTAACCAAGTTAAAATGTTTAACATACATTAAATTACAACATCCATTTTTACTCTTGATCCACCAAGCCCTGAGAGGGATCAAATATTTTTTCACTCTATGCTAGTTTGCATATCACGATATTTGATCCCTCTCAGGGCTTAGTAGATCCAGAGTAAAGATGCATCTATGCTGGTTTAATTCCTCCTTTAAATAGGCTACACTCCACGTGAATACCATGGGCCAATACCATGTGCCATTTTTATTTTTATTAATACTAATATTAGGGTTAATAATGTTTTTTGCATGGTATTAATAATAATCTAGCCCATGGTATTTTGCCAATAGGTTTCACCTAAATATAACGCATTTTTTGAGTGTCCTTAAATATAAGGTGACTTATGGACTAAATATAAAAAAATGTTTTATTTATTTACCATACCTCTCATTTATTTATATTTTTATTAATTTACCATACCTCTTTTACAAATATGGTATTTGGCCCATAGGGTTCACTTAAATAAAACCTTTGTTTTGAGCCTTCATAAATAGAAAGAGGGTTACACTAAATATAAAAGGAGGTTTTATTTATTTACCATACCTCCACTTTATTTATATTTTTATTTGTTTACACCCTTGCATGTATATAAGGTGACTTATGGAGTAAATATAAAAAATGTTTTATTTATTTACCATACCTCTCATTTATATATATTTTTTATTAATTTACCATACCTCTTCTATAAATATTGTATTTGGTCCACAGGATTCACTTAAATAAAACCTATTCTTGAAAATTAGGGCGAATGGAAGGTTTTAACTCCTAATTTCAAGGGCTAAATCTACCTTTTTTACCCTCTCCCTTAAAATAAGGTGGGCTAACCTCCATACCTAATTTTTTTATAAAATAAATTTGAGGTGATTTGTAAAAATGTACTATGATACGAAATATTCACCCACTAAAAATTTAAAACCCTTTAATTTCGCCTAAGGGCAAAAATTCGCCCCTAAAATTTTCCATGGACTGTGGTATACTAAGAGAAGATAATTTAAGTTGAAGGCCTATACTAATGTTGATTGGGCAAGAATGATAGGAAAAGCACCTTAGGCGCACCATTCTTCTTATGAAAATGCTTAGTGTCATGGGCAATTAAGAAACAAGATTCCATCTCCTTATCAAGAGTTGAAGCAGAGTATATTACAGTTGCCACCTATTGCTCGCAAATCCTATGGATGAAGAAGACCTTGAAGGACATTAAGGTATATTTGAGTGATCTTATTCCAATCATGTTTGATAATACTAGTGCCATAAACATCTCTAAGAATCCAGTCATGCATTCAAAGACCACGTATATCCCTATCTGTTGGCCGGATAAATCGATCTCGTGGACAAGACCGATCTCCCTAGTATCAGAAGATAGTCTAGCAACAAACAGACAAACAAACCTATCTTTCTCTAGACATATGTGATTTATAAGTAAATACTACAAAGGTGTTAAGATCCTACCTTAGATCCAGTGCTTGTTCATAGTAGTCATCCTCCAATCGTTCGAAAAAGTTACCTTTGAAGACCTGCAATCACAAACAAGCAAACATTAAATAGCACCTGCATAGCAAATATTATAAATCATGTCTATTATGGTGATCAAGGAATCCATAAAACAAACCATGAATTAATAGCTTATTGAGAAAAAAAAAATTATTTGTATTAACTTTGAATAGTAGAAGAACTTTACAACCTTTTCACCCTTGATGTTGAACAAGTTCTTCCTGGGGTCTGAAACAGGAATTTCCTTTACTTTGACAAGTATTGCACTCTTCCAAATGAGATCTTAGAGGTATGTAATCTCTCCTCATAAAAACTCAACTAAAGAAGACTAAGTTCCAGCAGCATTTCACCTCAAAAAATATTAAGCTTCTAACCGCACAAGTAACCAGCGCAATGCTTCTTTTTATAGTGCAGAGGAGGAGGTTACTGGTCCACCTATGAAGGGGTAGAATCCTCCTTCAAAGGGATAAGCTCCTCACATAAAGGGATTGGCTCTTTAAGGTATGGGTTACATGAACCTTAAAAGAACGAACTTGTCACCTCAAAGATTCCTTCCAGAAGCTTCTAGAAATGATTGAAAGTGAGTTTTTCAGAGTATACTTGTGCCTTTTTAACTTTTACAGGGGTCCGCACCTTTAACATAGTGACAGTGCAGTCAAGTGCGTAGGAGACATGACCATTAGGTGCGGGACCACAGGTAAGACAATGAGAAAGTGCGGAACCGGAGTTTTATAGACTTTTGAACTAGAGTTTTAAAGACTTTTGAGAGCTTTTCTCTTATTTTCCAGACTTGATATGAGGAACTGATATTTTAGACTTACAGAGTAGGAAAGTATAAGTGGTAATGAACTCACACAGATAGCAGAATGTCAAGGTGACAATTTTTAGTGCAACACTGTCAAGTTCCATTTCTTAAGGGAAAATGTTACATCCAATGTTGTTAGACTTGAATATGTGGCCACTAAAGACCAACTTGCAAATATCTTTACTGAGCCAATCACAAGAGAACCCTTTGAATATCTGAGGCAGTAGATAGGAGTCATGATTCATCATCCCAAGACTCAATTTTGGTGTGTGTTGGCAACTACTTAAAATGACGGGTCAATTTAAGAGTAGAATGAAATGGTTTAGGGGAAATTCTTGAAAGAATACTTTTCCATTGATGCCAAAGGGGAACAATATTACTCCTGCATTGGATAATCCATCACGAAAACCATGCCTGGTTTCAGGGGGAGCTTATGTTGTTGCCATTCATGCCAAAGGGGGTGATTGTTGGATAGTTTTCATTGTATGGATAACTAGTGGTTGCAAGTTTGTTGTCATTGATGTCAACTAAGTTAGAATTGGTTGATATACTTGATATGTCAAGCTCAGGAGGAGTCCTATGGTTGGTGCAGTCTGTTGTAGAGAATCATCATAGTAGCAGGCTTACTGGAGAATCCATAAAAATATGACTATGGAAGTTGGGAGGCATATAATTTGGAGGATTTTCTGCCTTCATTAATTAGCTCAAATACTCTTGGGATAACTAAAGTTGGTTATTTCTTTGAAATATCTTTCCAAAAGTGTGTGGAAGTCTAGAAATGACCTCCTCGATAAAAAGTTATTAACTATCGAAGTTAGGGTCTTGAAGTCCTGATAAGGCCGAAATATTGGGGCACATGGAAGTATATCGAGACCTTAGGAGGAAAAAATATTGCGGGCTAAAGTATCAGTAGTTTTGGAATGAAGGCATATCGAAACATCAAAGGATGGAGCAGATGACACATTGGAACCTTGGAGCAGGCAAATATCGGGATATCAGAAGGTTGAGGCCATTTGTTGAATTGAGACTTCTGTGATCCATAATAGTTATAAGAAGAGCTTCGGCGTAAATCACATATAGAAAGACCTTTGTCGACACGTTTCGAACCAACAAGTGTGGTTCATCGTCAGGACAAGTTGAAGAAACAGATCCAACTTAGCATGTTAAATAATCTGAGCAGAGACTCCAACGGCTAAATCGAACAACGACTCCTGTGTATTTTGTGTCGCTCCGTTTTCCCTTATTGATATCGGTATTTATTATCATAAATAATATTTTTTTACTTATTATTATTATTATTATTATTATTATTCCTATTAACGAAGATATATTATTATTATTTATTTATTTGCTGATTTTTAGTATTATTGTTTATTTGATTTAACTAACCTCTTTCATTTACCTTGTTTGTAAAAAAGTTAGGTCCTCAATTTAACTAATTCCCACCTAACTTTTATATTAATAACCTAATATTATATCTTTTATATATATATATATATATATATATATATATATATATATATATATATATATATATATATATTATTAATTATTAATAAATAATTTAAATAAATAAACTAAATTAAAGTTTTTAAAACTAACCATTAAAATTATTTTATTTACCTATATATTTCTACCTAATTTAACTTATTTCCATAAATAAGAATAATAATAATAATATTAAACTAATAAATAATAATTTGACTATTAATATTATTAATATATTAATATCAAGACTATATTACCAATATAATATTAATTATATTTAATAAATAATTTAATTAAAATTTTTTACCTATATTAAGACTATATTATTAATATATAATAATAAATAATTTAATTAAATTAAATAAATTACCTTTTCTAACTAACCATTTAAATTATTTATTTATATTTTTTAACCCTAACTTTATATATATATATATATAGATATATATATATATATAGATATAGATATATATATATATGATTATTAATAAATAAATTAATAAATTACTTGAAATTATTCTGGTCCTTAACAACATATTATTATATATGTATTATATTATTAAATAATTTAAATAAATAAGTAAATTATCTTCTTAAACTAACCTCTAAAAGTATTTTATTTACTTATTTATTTTTATTATTTTTATTTTTATTTTTTTATTTTATTTTTTTATTTATTTATTTATTTATTATTATTATTATTTTAACCTAATTTTATAACTTTTATATATATATATATATATATATATATATATATATATATATAATTTTATATATACTAAATATATAAAATATTTAATTAATATTAAAAATATTAATATTAATTTGTATTAATATTAAAAATAATAATAATATTAAATTAATGAATAATAATTTGACCTGGGTCCTAAGGTCAAAAGTAGCCGTTGTTCGATTTAGCTGTTGGAGTCTCTGCTCAGACTATTTAACATGCTAAGCTGGATCTGTTTCTTCAACTTGTCCTGAGGTTGAGGCCATCAGAACCTCAAAACTTCTTAACATTTGAATTTTGAGAAGTTACAGTACATGGAGTTGCTGATATTTTTAAAAGTGTTGAGGGATGTAGAGTAGTATTAACAAAGGTTTTTGTTGCAAAACCAAGGCTTGATGGGACCCTTTCTCTCTCCTCTAGCAGGACACATGGAAGATTATGTCATTATGATGTGGCTATATGGAGGACACATGATAGCCAAATTAAAAAAAAAAAATAGGTGGCCTAATGGGGCAAATCCAAGTGACACATGTCACCACTACGGAGGTGCCACACAAAGATGATGAAGAGAGCATGTGGTTATCTGACAGGTCAAAATTTTGGACATCGAAGTTATCATAACTCTATTGTAATTAAAATTTGAAGAATTTTTGATGCCAGGGGATCCGATATTGTTTTCACTTGGTCATGAAGCCTAGAGAACCAAGGGCATAAATAGAGACCTAGAAACCAAGTGCTATGGAGTATTTTGGAGGAAGGAAACATCAAAACGTCTTTATAAATGTTTAAAAGAAAGGCTATGATGAGAGGAGCTCCGATGGTAATTAGCATCTAGTCACGAAGAGACTGATAGAACCAAGGGCACAAGGAATACCTTAACACCTAAAATGTTGTGAAGATGCCACATGGGATATATTTCGGAGGTTGGAGATTTTAGAACTCCTTTGTAATTGAATTATGAGGAAATCCTGATATGGGGAGCTTCGATGTGGCTATGCTTGGTTGAGGAGACTAAACGAACCAAGGGAGGAGAGAAGTCAACAAAGGAAGATTGGCCCCTAACACAATCTGAAGGAGCTCCCAATCATATGAAATAAATAGTAGGGGCTAAGCATGAAGGAGCTCGGAACCTCGAGACCTCGCTATTTCGTAACATCACTTTTAATAAAAGCTATGATATGGGATGCCCCTATATTGCTGTTCAAAGGAGAATGAAGCCACAGTCATAGTGTGTGGTCCTATGGTATGGAAAGAAAAGGGGGGCTAATCAGAAGGTGTTGAAGGCCAATTAGAACCTCATGATTTCATAATGTTTTTTCTAATAAAAGTAAGAAAATGTTGAAGCCCCAAAATTGCAGCACAGAGGTGTTGAAGGACGATTGAGTTGGCAGTTGAGTAAATGAGCACATAAGGGGTTGGTCGATGGAGTCTATGGTGACTATTGAAGGAAATATAATATGACAAAGAGGACCATGGTTGCACACAATGGAGTGTTGGGCATGCCTTAAGCTGAGAAAGCTTCCTTTGATCTACTTGTGCACATCTCAGGATATTAAATGAAGAAAAAAGAATCCATCCTGAGGCACTGTCAAGATCAAGGAGCCATAAATAAGCATGGGATCCCTGGTTGAAGTGTGTAGTGTTGAATGAGGATTAATTCTAAGCATGATGAACCACACAAAGAATCGGTAAAGTGTAGGTGCCCATACTCATAGTTTAATGAGGTAACAAAATTGTAAGATTAGACACAAAAACAACATGGAGGAGCTACGCAGAGGTACCCTTGAGAAGCGAGGAAACATGTAGGAAAGGCAACATTAAGCAGTGTGCAATAAGTGAAAAAAGCTAGTGATTCCCATTAAGAGAAGTGGGCAAGAGAGTATTGCTGCAAGAGCTGAAGAATGAGAGTAGAGAGTGTGTGAGATGTGGAACTAGCCCAAGTGTTGAACTAGACAAATGTGTTATAAAGATCCAGTGAAAATAATGTAGAAGTGCATTGAATAGGGAGATGGTGTGTGCGGTCAACAGAGGTTGAGAACAATGGAGGATTGAGAGCAGAAGTTGATTATGCATAAGACTAGTTTGGTATTTTTCTATATTTCTATGTGCCTCTATTGTTAATTTGAAAATTGCACGGAAAGTAGAACAATGGCAAGAGCAAGTGGTGGTCTACATTCATAAGAGGTGGGTGCCTCTCAGAAAGTAGTTTATTGCTATCCTAAGGGTGTCAATGCCTCCAATGAGTGGGCACTCACAAACAAACTAATGTAATTAAGTAGGTGCTTAATTTACATCATAACAACAAATAGATTGGTGGTTTTTTACATTTGGGTTTCCACGTGAAAATAACTACCTATGCTATGACCCAAAACTTAGACTTACACTTCAGAGCTATCTCTCATACATCATCATTCTTAATCCATTGATTATTCTTCTAACTACTTAGAGCTTAGCTCTACTTATACAATTCCATGGTCCCCGGACCATGGGCAGATCTTCTACATCCGACATTACATTATCAAAATAAGGGCGGAAAACCCTATGACTCTTTAACATCTACACACTCCACACCCACAAAATGCGAATTATTTACATTTGTATTACAAAATTGGACCAAAATATGGGCTTTAAGCCCCAAAAATGCCCTTCGGGGATCCCATGCCCAACAAACCCCCAACACAAACATCGTGACTTGCCCTCGAGTCACTTTGCGAGTGCAAAGATCTTAGTGCGAAGACCTCTCAACTCTGTTTGGATCCATGCAAGTTCAACAACACATTAAGTGGCTGCCTGCTAGACTTCTTCCACACACTGTTTGGTGACTGTTGTTGCTGAACTACTGCCTTGAATCCTCTGCTGAGTTGCTTGCAGTTCCATGAGGTTTTTTTCAATAGAGGCTATAATTGTATAAGCCTCGTCGATCCATGGTTGTATGCTCACTTTTAAGACTACTTCTTTGTGCTGAGTGGCATCCACCTGTTCCTTGAGGGCCTTTGCCAGCTGCATCCGTGCAAGCCTTTGTGTAAGGTAAACCGTCTACACAGTCCATTTTACCTTGTCCATTTTACTTTTTTTGTAGCTCGCACGCCTCTATTTGTAGGCGCTCTACATTCAGGTCCTCCTGTAGGGTGGTTAGGACCTCGAATGACTGTTCGAAGAGCTACATGCAGTTTGTCACTACCCCATCAATCATCATGATCGTTGTCATAACTATAGTGGTACGCTGTTCTCTGACCTCTGGCGGAGTTGAATGTTGAGCCTTCAACTGCAATTCTATGATTTGAAGGTTCATCTCCAGCTGAAACTTAGCCATCTCTGCTCTTGTATTGCGCACCCCTATGGCTAATCTACAAACGCACACCTCCACCCGTTCTTCTACTTGAATGGCCAACTCCGAGACCATTTGGTAGGCTTCATCTACAAATTACATTATCTGTTTTTTCTACTCCACTGCTTCGTTACTCTACAGGCCCAACTACTCAATGTTGATGTGTTGCTTGCTCATTACCTGTAGAGCGCGACTATCCCTGGCTCGAAGTTCTGCGGTGACTCCATCCTATAAGAGGTAGAGTGTCTCCCAAGGGAGCATAGCCATGTTCAACCCTACCCCTTTCAAACTGCTCACCATGGGTTTGTTGGCCTCCTAATCCGTAGTAACTACCCCATCTAGTAGCACTATCATGTTGGTCACCCTTATGCACAACATCTCTTTGGTAGCCAAAGTGCCGATTGCAAGGCTGGTGGAAACTGTGCCAGCTTGTGGAGTGTGAACCTGCAACTCCTACAAATTTGTTTGAAGAGCCCCCAATACCAGGTTCTAGTATTCTTCAAATTGTTGGAGGGCCTCTGTGGTGACATCCCTAACCGTTTCACCGAAATCATGCAAATCCCCCTCAGTGAGGGTGATTGGGTCGAAATATGTCTTCGATGCCTTTATTTTCTTTTGCGACATCGTCTGCTCTTGTGGCCACGGATGCTTGATCTGGGTGGACGTCATCTGTTGTTCCATGGCAACTTGTTCTATGTTTGTGTCTGGTTTAGGTGAGGGTGACTTCTGTCCCTCATGCTCTTCTCCTATTTTTTGTTGTTCTGCCAACTTCGCAGTGTCGCGGGTTGCCTAGGCCTTAGTCACTGCTTCCTCTTTTTTGCGCTTTTCTGTCAGCTATTCCATTCGAAGCTTTGTTTCTTCCTTCTTGCGTTGCATGGTGGACTTGTCTATTTCTATCACAAAGCCAGCTGGAGTGTGCCACTCCGACGTCCAAGACTCAAGGACTGCGAAAATTACATTGTCAGTCACCAGGTATGGTAAATCATGCCATGTCTTCATAGGGTCCTCCCATGCCTTGATGAAGATAAGGTGGAAATATGCTTTGAACTCTGCAAAGCTCTACAAACTATTCTAGATTATGGGCAATAACCACGGCTTGCGATTGATCCCCATCCAGATATTCATCTCCATTAGCACACAGAAGATCTTGCTTTCACTGATATGTTGCGCGTCCTTGGTCGCCCACAATGAAGCGTCATTACCTCTGGAAGGTCTGATATGACCGAAGGGAATTGACTATGTTCAAGCATCTCCCATGCCACTAGTACTATTGACAATAGGAGCCATGCATAGTGAAACAATTTTCCCTACTCGTGTGCCTTACAACAGTTCTCAAGGAACTCACCGCATAGATAGTTAACCTAGTTGAGCTAGACTCCTTGTGCACATTGGGCCGCTAGTGCGACCATGGGCATGGGCACCTCATCCACAGGGCACTTCCGCATCACCTTCCCTACCAATATTTGTGTCACAACCTTGACTATAGGGTTGTTAATGCGGGAGATGGCATACCCTCGCTTCTTCTTCTCCAACTTAAACCTTTTCTTCATTGCTTCTGCGAGGGCCAACTCACCACCTTTTCCCTCTGAAATGTTTGTTGGATCCTTTCTTGAGTAAGATAGTTGTGTAATCCAGTGAATTAGATGGTTTGTGATGGGGATGGGGTCCTCCAGCCACAAGCACCAGTCATGCACCAAGCAAAGTAGCTGCCTGATGATGAAGACGCTCATTAGGGCATGGTGGTAATGCGACACCTAGAGCAGGTTTAGAAACCCATATTTCTCCACACTCCTGAGCCATTTGCATAGCTCCAATTCAATCATTCCATCCATCGCGTCCATCTTCTGGTGCATTAGCTTCTCAGTTGCTAAATACGGCAACTTCTCGTGTTCTGCGAGGTCCCAATCTTCAAATTTCAACACAGGGACCCGTCCCAATTGCGGTCCCTCAAACACAATATTGTCTGGGAGCAGTGGAGTTTGCAAATAGCTCTTTCTCTCATCTATGTCCTTTGGCACTTTAGCTTTTCCCTTTCATGGAGAAACATATTCAGGTAACTCGGTAATAGGGTCTGCACCCTAGGTTTCAACTTCCATCTCTACATCCTCCTCTTCTACTAGGATTTCTTTAAATTCCTCCTCGTCAGCATCCAAATTAATGGCCTTTCCCTTTTCCTGCAAGGTGAGCTTAGTCCTTTGTGGATTTCTGGGTGAAATGCACACTGGGATCATAGCCTACTTATCCTTCTTAGGTCTCGATGTTCAGGGTGATTTAGGGACCTCAACTATCGCTCCAGCGCTCTCTGGAGCTTCTACTTCCACAATTTCTTCTGTAGCTTCCATGGGTGTCGACATCAGTTTTGTTAGAAGGTCCTACATCTCCTTTGTAAATGTTTCAAACACCGAACTCTCTCTCAAAGCTTCAAAGATCGACAGGTCCATATACACTTGATAACGCAACAACTAAGTTATCAAAATGCCAAGTGTTTTTCGTTGGACAACCACTTGTAATTTATAGGGCCTTTTGACTTAGAATTTGACCATTCCCCCCACATTTAGCCCATTAATGCTAGATTGGTAGCAAATTTCTAAGAATCTAACCCGTAAATTTTGCCTTAAATGCTTGCTGCCCACTCCATTTGGCTTGAAACCAACCATCAAATCGTGAATAGTGACTTTAACGGTCACTTTCCAGCAGAACTGGACACCAGTGCATCTATCCTCGTGTTGTCGTGGACCTTGTGACACCACTAGTTCGCGTGGTCTTGACATTGCGCAGCTCCCAGGAAGTGCAATTTATAGTCCTGTGCCTCCTTTCAGCTTCCTAGGGTGCTACGACTATCCCACTTTCATATAGTCACATCGCTGGATCACCGGTGTATGGCTTCAAGCAACTGCCATTCACCTTTCCTGGGAAGGGTTCTCCATTTAACTTGACCTACTGTATTTTTCCTCTGTCAGTAATCTCCTTAACAATATATGACCCTAACCAGTGCATCCTGAACTTTTTGGGGAATTAATAAAATTTACTATCATACAACAGAACTAGATCGTTTACCTTCAATGTGCATAGCTTGGTGTGTAGGTTGTGCCATGCCTTTTCACACTACTTTTGGACTTGTTGGTGAAATCCAACCAAACATCGTTCTTCTTTGATCTCATCCAGTTGCGCGAGCCTCTCCTCCAGGGCTCTTCAATCCATCATAATTGTGAGTGCTGCTATGCGCAAACAAGGCACGATGTATTCCATAGGCATTACGGCTTCCACTCTGTAGACAAGCCTAAAAGGTGTCTATCCTGTTAGCTTCTTGCATGTCATCCGATAAGCCCATAACACTGCAGGTATGCATAGGTCCCAATCACTTCGCTGAGCATTGCATACCTTGGTCAACACATTTTCAAGCACTTTGTTAAACGTCTCCATTGTTTCGTTAGCTTGTGGGTGATAAGGTGTGCTCTTCTGGTGATACACCTAAAATTCCTCTGTTAGTGAGTTGATCGTCTCATTCAAGAAGTGCATACCATGATTGCTCATCAGGATCTTTGGACAACCAATTTGCATCAGTACATGTTCAAATAGAAACTTTGCAGTAGTCACGCCGATGCAATCCTTCACCAGCTACGCTTCTTCCCAATGATTCAAGTACTCTATCGCAGTGATAATGTACCTCGCGCCTATATTTCCTTAAGGTTTAATGGGTCCTACAAAATATATTGCCCACTTTTCGAAAGGTTGCAACGTTACTTGTGGATTCAAAGGCATTTCATCCCTCTGCAATGGCCTGCCTCTTCTTTAACATACATCACATGCCTTGCAATATGCTTTTGAATCTTGATGAAGGGTTGACCACCACAACCTTGCGCATAGAATCCTGTGTGCGGTTTCTCTCCCTGCATAATGTCCTCTCGCATTGCCCCCATGAGAATTTGCGAGGATGATGCTTCGCTCAAACTTAGGTACATACCTTATGAGTATTTCATCATTCCCCATCTTGTATAGATGCCCAACAATGATAGAGAAATCCGTCGCACACACCATTAATTCATTCTTTTGTTAGACATAGTATCCTTCCGACGTAGTTCCAGTTTTTAGGAAGTCTATTATATCCTCAAAATGTTCATCCAAGACGCGCATAGCAAAGATTTGCGCGTCAGGTAATCCTTCCTCGACACTAGTAGGTTCCTCCCCTGTCTTGATGCATGACAGGTGATCTGGTCCTGCATTTAATTGTCTAGGATTTACAACAACTTCAAAATCGTATTCTTGGAACAATAAGAGACATCTGCAAATTCACCCCCGCAACACAGGCTTATTGACCAAGTACTTTAGCATAGAGTACATGTGCATCTGCTTAGGTAGGGGCTTTTCTCCATAGGCCTACATCCACTTGGCCAGATGCATGCGCGGATCATCCTGCCCATCATGCTTACCTGTCAATTGCATCTTAGGCTTCCCAATTCATGCGCGCATCATTCTCCTACATTCACACAAATCATCAAAGCTTCCTTTGTGCGTACCCCACCACCTTGCGGGCGTAGCGCGTAGTACCGAATCCAAGGCTTGGAAGCATTTCCTTTTTGGTATCTCCCTTTCAAATGCATCCAAGAAGGTATCTACCTCATTTAGACCATCATAATTAGGCAGATTTATTACTTTTATTGACACACAATGAAGCAACTAGGTCATCATGTTGCAACTCAACGTAGTTACTTCGTGTAACCAATTCTGCCATCGTTCTACTTCTTCATCAGAATCCAAAGTGCAGGAACTCTTGCATTCCCATGTAATCCACCTATCCATGGTGGGATTCACCCAATCTTGGTCTCATGCTTTCATCTTGTAGATGTAGTCCAGATCATCATAACTCTCATAGTCACAGACTGGTTTTGTATAGCGCGATCCTTCAGTAGGATCCAGGGGTATTATTACACGCAGTGATTTATTCTCAAAGATCATCTTTCACTTCTTCAAATTGATTACCCCGTTCATATCAGTAGCCCAGTAAATTCCCAAGAGCGCACGGTAGGGATTTTTGTCATCAACAATCTCTATTATTTCAAAATCTGCCAGCATGCTCGCTCCCTCAATATCCATGGTCACTCCCTACAGTCACCCCATGGAAATGATTTTCTGCTGATTTGTCATCCTCAACTGAATCCGAGACCATTGCAGTGTAGGTCTCCCCATTCACTCCCATGTTTGTTTCAGTAAAACATTCGCATTTGATCCCAAATCCAGAATGAATTGATCCATCTCGTATTCTCTGATCTACACATTGTCTCATTTCACACCCCATACTTGTCTTATGCTTTCTGATCTTGTTGATTACACACGGCTCTCTTGGTGTGATCCCAGCACATCTATTGATGATTTCCTGTAACCGTTTCATAGCCTTACTATCGCATAGTAACTTTATACAGGTTTCCAGGAAAGTTGTGAGCATGGAGGGTGTGGTGAAGTAAAATTATAAGTGCGAACTCGAACGAATTCGTCTAGCCTGATAATGGGTCTAGCCACAACAAATACATTCTATGGAAGATTTTCTTAGGTTAGAACCAATCAAGAGGGCCTACCTCTTGGTCACTTATCCTGCTTGATGATGTCCTCACTTGATCGCTCCGGAAATCTTTCGCTTCCTTCTTCAAGCTCTTGAAACAAGTAAACAATAACAACACCCAAACATAATAATAGAAAAATTGCAATTCAACCTACTTAATAAGTCAAGAAGCAATAAGACACGAATATGTAATATTAAAAAACATCTAGGAAATCAATTGATAGTTTCATATTGTAATATTCAAAGAGAGATTACAACCATTTGTCCTGACGTCGCAGTCTTTCTCTGACAAGACCAGGTTCCCACACACTTCTGCTAGCACTCCATCATGGCTTCAAACAACAATAGTTTAAATATTCTTACCTTTAGGCTTCACTCCAAACCAAACACACTTCTCCCTCACACAACTAGATGGCTACAACTAGTAATAGCTTGCTTGTCTAAAATAGTATATTCATACTCAGCCAAAACTCTAACTCTAATTTTCACACTCTAGTCTATTATTGGGAAGAAGGGAGGTTTATATAGGAAAGATGGGTGGGAGATGGATCCTCTTCTCATGGGAGAAGGACTTATCCCTTGAGGTAGTTCCATCACTATAGGGGAAAGGAGCCCAAACTATCATCCTCGACCCCATCCAAGATCCTCCAGGATCAAGGAACGGGGAGTACAGGGATAGTGACAAAACAATTTGTAACAGATGCCCCCTAAAGCATGAAGGCTGAGCTGGAGTGAGGGATGAAATGCTCTATAAATCAGTGTGGGGAACCGGTCTATTGAAAAGTGTGCAACAAGAAATGCTAAATTTGGTTGCTAAAAATAGAATTGCTAAAAATAGCACTTCTAAAAATAGCAGTTTGGCCAATGAACATTTTGGCCACCTTGGGTGAGAGGTGAAACTGCTAAAAATAACATCTTCTAAAAATAGCATTTCTAGGTCCCTTCCTATTTATAGCAGTCCCTGGTCTATCTATAGGAAGTAAATTTGAATTTGGTCTTACTAGCAGTTTGGAATATTAATTAATTAATTCAGTTTGAGTTAATTAGTTAAGGAAAAGAAAACTTGAAGTCTTTGTGAGAACATGCAATTATTTCTCCACTAATTGGGGAATGTGTCCTTGATTTACTTCGTTGATTGAGGAATTAATGATGAGTTCTATATTGAGAGGATCAATTGACTTAGTTTAGCTTAGTCAAATTCAGTTAGATTAATTTAACAAGTTGTTAAATTAATGAGATATGGTTTGTTGATTCTTGCATGCATGTGACAACTATTATTTTCAGATAACTATGTATTCACTCATGGATAACTGATGCATGTCAGTTCTGTCAGAGACCTAGTTGAGACCAGATGTGGGACAATGTACTATCAATTGGATGGATTTTTTTCCTATAAAGGAAAATCATCCAAACAGAAGGATCAAGGTTCCTTGAGGATTGTGCAATTTTATAGGGTGTGAGATCAGTGTGAGAGATCAATGTTACACTTGGTAACAGGAGGATCACCAAGGAGAAACTGTGTAAGGAAATAGGAGGCTTGGAGTGTAGAGGAGAAGACTTAGCAGAAGTCATTACCTGTGAGCATCCAGGAGGATTGCACTGAGAGCTGGCTAGCTATGAGAGCTAAGGCTTTGTCTAATTCTGATGTAATTCCACCTTCATCTGTGAGGATTGTACCAAGAGCTAGCTAGCTATGTGAGAGCTAAGACTTTGTATAAATCCTATGTATGATAATACAGAGTTGGGGTTTTAGGCTGAGGCTTTCCCCGGGTTATATCTTCTATGTTATGTGTGATTGATTCGTTCTTATCAGTTATATGTGTTCATGCTTGATGTTTCTCATGTTCAATTAAGCTTCCGCTAAGTTTATGGTAGATGTAGATCTAGTATTATGCTTTAGTACATTGCATATATCAGTTGGATCTACAGGTGAAATTTCTACATGATATCAGCGAGCTAGCTGATTTGTAGAGAAAATTCTACACAGTCCGTCATCAAAAAACCTGCAAGCAAGTACAAATACATATACGTAAATTGAGATCTCAGTAAAATGATACATGAATCATGGCGTGGATGCAACCATCCAAAGAATGATCATGTAAATTGATCTAGGCATGCGTGCAGCCATCCATCAAAGAGGATCATAATAAAACCAACGTATGGTTGCAGCCATCCAATAATGAGAGGGATCACACATGATCACTCATGGTTTGGTCGCAGCCATCCATCTAAAAGAGACATGCATATCATCATAACCATGTCACACCACTTCGCAACCTAGAATTTTTGTAATCTGAGTCTAGGGTCTTGTGCTCCAATACAACCTTATCAAAGTATAGATTCTAACATGTGAATAGATGTGTTGACGTTGAGAATGCTAGAAAGTCACTTGATTACCAGTCAATGATGTAAATTACTACCAAGCATGAGAGAAACCACCAATAATGACAATGGCCCTCAAGGTATCATCAGCATAATTCACAGAATGTGAATATAGGAACTGAAGTTGAACACCCATGAAATCACTCGATTGAAAACCAATGATGTGAATTTGTCATCAAGTGTGAAAAACTTGCCATTATGGCATCCAAGCTCTAAGGTATTGGAAGGGAGTCTCTCGGTCAACTTCCTGGATAATGAGTTGAAGTCGACGGAAAGAAACCATGTCGAAGGAGGGCCATAAAGAATCCCACATCATCAACGTGAGACGAGAGGATGCAAAATGATTTTTGATGATACATAGAAATAGAGGTAAGTGTAACTGCAGAAGGACAACTCTTGAACATATCAGAAACACAACTAGAAGTTTGGCAGATTTTGGATCCATAGGATCAGTGGTCATGATGACTTGACATAGATCAAATGGAAGGAAAAAATGAACAAGCCAAACCTAGGAAGGTCAATAATACAAAGGAGGATATCCTAACCCAACACGAAGCAAAAAGTGTCATGTTAAAGAGTGAGTTTCCGAGACGATTCAATAGATTTCCAAATTTCCCCCACAATTTTTGGCAAATACCCCAATTATTTTTTAATCACAAGCTTGAATGGGATAGCATATGCTTGCACTGTAAGTTCATCCTTCAGATGAATCCAACCTAGTAAGTTTAACGAGCCCTAGTAAGGAGAAGCTCGTGTTCGTCATGATGATGAATCTAATGTCGTTTAATAGTTTAATGAGTCTAACAAAGGTGTAACTCGGTATATTTTTCATGTTTAGAGAGTTTGAAAAGGAAACATAAAAGAAAACTCCATATAGACCCTGTGAGGTAGGAAATTGTTCCCTCTGTGGACAGAGGCAACCCCTCTAGACCTAGAGTGAGTCTAGTCACAGCGAGGACAAAACAACAATTGATTCCCTTAAATAGTCATCATTGGAGGTCTACCTCAAACTAGTATTTGATGAAGTTTTGTTGCGTTGTTCCAGCTTCTGTTTCCTTCTCCTTAATGAGCAATCAACTTGGAACAGCTCAAAAAAACAACAGAGCATGTAACCGAGAACAAAAAATGATCTATTTACTCATAAAGTCAAGAAATCATGAGCTATCAAGTAAATTACATACAAGACATAGGGAAACATCATTGATTGTATTAATAATAAATCAAGAGAAAAGCTTACAACCAAGTCTTGATGTCGCAAGCCTTCTCGGAGGGTCCAACTAGTATGTTTTTTCAAGCATTCACTCTGAAAGATGGGTCTCGCAAACAACAATATATCTCTCTCTCATTCACAAGCTTTAACACAATGTTAAGGGCACTCCACACCTTCTTGAAAATTATGTAGCAATCCCACACTTGTCACACTCACACCAAAACTATCTACCACACTCAAAAGCAGTAGCAGCACTATACAACCAAAAGAACTAGTAACTAAGGAACTCGCAGATCATAGTAATGGTGAGTGATTTTATAGGAGGAGGAGCCTCCATGAAATGAGGGAGAGGTAGCTTATCCTCAAGGGAGGTTTCACAAGAGGTGGAAAGGCGACCCAAATTGTCCCAACAACCAGCTCTAGAAACATCCAGAAGGCCGACTGTTTGAACTAATTCGCCAACAAGGAAAATTTGAAGAAACCCCCCCTAAATTTACATGTATAATAAATGGGCGAATCCCCATGGTATATAGGAAAAATGGAAGGCGATTTTTATCAATAATATGATATGTATATATAATTTTTTGACGAATCTCTCACCAGGCATGGAAAATATTTTACTCAATTATAAAATCTTGTGTTTATTGAATACACAAATGAATGCATTTCTTTAAAATATATTTTGAAATCAAAATTATTGAAATTACATATCGATAACCTAGTGGGTTTAGGATAAAATTCACCCGTGCCATTCACAGAAAGCATGAGAAAAAACCTAATACTATATATAAAACTAAGAAAAATTCAAATTCATCACTTCTAGGGACCACGTAACCACCCTGCCAATACATATGTTGGAAAGTTATAGAAGGATGACTAGTGCAATCAATTCATTCCTTTTACCCCTGGATTTGTTTCAGTTAAAACATAAGTATACAAATATACTTGTCCAATGTCTATGCTTTAACCATTCAACTTAATATGTTTTTACAATATAATTTCCTAAGTCTAATTAATATCTTCATTATCATAAAAACCAACATATATCCATCTTAACTCCACATCTACCACTCTTAGGGGGATGAAATCTATTTATCCCTCTGAGCACTTGGTAGACCTAGAATTAAGATGGATCTAAGATGATAGAATTTCCCCTTTAAATAGTCTATGCTCACATGAATACCATGGGTTATCATAAACCTGGAGCTTAAAAATTACTATTAGTAATTTATAAAAATTAATAAAATTAATAGTTATTTTATTTTTTATTTTAACCAAGCTAAAATGTTTAACATACATTAAATTACAACATCCATTTTTACTCTTGATCGGATCAAATATTTTTCACTCTATGCTAGTTTTCATATCACGATATTTGATACCTCTCGGGGGTTAGTAGATCCAGAGTAAAGATGGATCTATGCTGGTTTAATTCCCCCATTTGAATAGGCTACATTCCAGGTGAATACCATGGGTCAATACCATGTGTCATTTTGGTGAATACCATGGGTCAATACCATGTGCCATTTTTATTTTTATTAATACTAATATTAGGTTAATAATGTTTTTTTGCATGGTATTAATAACAATCTAGTCCATGGTATTTGTCCCATAGTATTTTTCCCATAGGTTTCACCTAAATCTAAAGCATTTTTTGAGTGTTCGTAAATATAAGGTGAATTATGGAGTAAATATAAAAAAACATTTTATTTGTTTACCATACCTCTTTTACAAATATGGTATTTGGCCCATAGGATTCACTTAAATAAAACCTCTTTCTTGAGCCTTCCTAAATAGAACGAGGGTTATGGACTAAATATAAAAAGAGGTTTTATTTATTTACCATGTGTCTAGTTTATTTATATTTTTATTTATTTACGATACCTTTCGAGTAAGTATAAAAAGACGTTTTATTTATTTACAATACCTCCACTTTACTTATATTTTTATTTGTTTACACCCTTGCATGTATATAAGGTGACTTATGGAGTAAATATAAAAAATGTTTTATTTATTTACCATACCTCTCATTTATTTATATTTTTATTAATTTACCATACCTCTTTTATAAATATGGTACTTGGGCCTTTGGCCCATAGGATTCACTTAAATAAAACCTAGTCTTGAAAATGGGCGAATGGATTCACTTAAATAAAACCTATTTTTGAAAATGGGCGAATGGAAGGTTGTAACTCCTAATTTCAAGGGCTAAATTTACCCTTTTTATCCTCTCCCTTAAAATAAGGTGGGCTATTTGAGGTGATTTGTAAAAATGTACTATCATACAAAATATTCGCCCACTAAAAATTTAAAACCCCTTAATTTCACCAAAGGGCGAACATTCACCCCTAAAATTTTTTATGTTCGCCAAACCTGGATCGTCGCAGGTCATGAACTGGGGACTAGCGACGACATCACAACAATATAGTGCATGACAGAGAACAGTTGCAGATTTTAAGGGTTTACTAGCGATGATGTAGGAACTTAGTAAAAAAGGATCAATCTTTAGCATCAGAGAGCATTTGCTTAATATTCTTACATGAGTGGGAAGATATGAACATGTTTATTTGACACATGACACAACAGAGGGACTGAGATGAGGATAGTGACAAATTATTGCGTAACAGATGCCCCCTAAAGCATGAAGCCTGAGAGAGTGGGAGGGGTGAAATGCTTTACGAAGCTGTCTGAACTGGAATACCACTTGGAAGAACCTGCAGGCACAAGTACAACTGATATCTCTGATAGTGAAATACATGTAGTCTAGGCATGGGTGCAAACCATCCAAAAGACATATAAAACTTGGTCTGTGGTATGGACGCAACCACCCAGTTGATAAGACCATATATAATGACAAAAGTATGGTCGCAGCCATCCATGAAGACTCAAGTATAGTCATAGCCATCCATCAAAGAGTCATATATGTAATCATGAACCAATCCACGCAGCCCAAACATATGTAATCTTAGTCCGGGGTCTTGAAACCCAACCGATCATAGTACAAATTCTAGCATGTGAACAAATGTGCTGAAGTCAAGTATGATAGAAAGTCGCTTGATTATTGGTTAATGATGAAAACTGTTAACAAGCGTGAGAGAAAGCACCAATAATGCCAATGGCTCTCAAGGTACTGTCCAATACAATCCACTAAGTGCGAAAAATGAGCTGAAGTCGAACACTCGTGGAATCACCGAATCGAAGACCAATGATGAGAGTCTATCATCAGGCGCAAAGAACTTTCAATTGAGGCATGCAAGCTCCAAGGTATTGAAAGGGAATCTCTAGATCAATCTCCTAGATAATGAGCTAGTGTCAACAGGAGATGATCCATCGTAGGAGGGCCATAATGTTTTCCCCATCAACAACACGAGATAAGGAACAAGTGGTATATGGTGAAACAAAGTATCAGAGGAGGAGGTAAGGGTGTGAACTACAGAAGGATTATACTCTTGAACATAACGGTGACATGACTCCAGAAGGTGGCAGCATTCAAGTACCAAGGGATCAGAGGTTCGACGGAGACAACATGGATCAGATGGAATGAGGTGAAATGGAAACCCAAAACCTCAGAAGGCCAAATGACGATGTATGGATATCCCAACCTGACAAGAAGCAAAAGTGTCGATGTTCAAGAGTGACTAGCTGCCGCAAGTAACTAATGATGATTCCCAAATTTCCCCCCACCATTGTTGGCGAGTACCCCAATTATTTTTGGAAACAATCTTGAAGGGGATAGCATATTCTTGTGATATAAGTTCGTCCTTCGAATGAATCCAACCTAGTGATAATTTCACGAGCCCTAGGGAGGAGAAGCTCGAGTCTCGTCATGGCGATGAGTCCAATGTCATCAGGGTTTAACAAGTTTGACATAGGGAAAACTCAGAGTCTTTTTCAAGTTTAGAGAGTTTGAAAAAGACACAGAAAAGAAAATTCCAAGGGGGTCCTTTTTGTACATTTGTGTCCCTCAAACCCGAAAAAGTGTAAAATAGTACTCGAGAGAACCGCTTGACCATTATGATTAAGGAGTAAGGTTCGTAATTAGTGTCCCTGACCCAAAAATGTAAAAAATTGACCAGAGGCACAACATTTCATAACCAAAATCAAACTTAAAATGACAAAATCCCGACCATATTTTCGCATTTATATGGTGAGAAAAGAGCTAAAAGTGGACTGCCGTTTTATTCCATTTAATGAGTCAAAAAGGAAAAACTCGGCAATATTTTCATATTTTACGAGTCCGAAAAGAGCTTAAAGGAGACTCATCCTAGAGGAACGAGTGGTATAAAGGTTACCAACTGGTTACGGCAATGGTGGAAATACTCAAAACAAGTAATGGTCAAGAGGTTGGCTAATAAAACCACTCATCACTGTGGTTCCTCAGGAAAGGAAAAACAACCAAGTGAAAGCATATGATCGGCCGAAGAGATGGCGGTGATGGAATGAAACAACCAAGGCTCATCTAGCAGAATTCAGTAGATAAAAACGACAATCACGAGATGTAAATCGGGTATGGGTTCATTTTTACACAAGCTTGAACCATGGAGAAATCTGCTTGGATTCGGTTTCATGTTTACACAAGCTTGAAATGAAAAACTATGCTTGTTATAAGTTCACATGCCCCCAGCATAATGACAAAAATTGAGGTACATGCCCCCCAAGCTTCATTGCATTCAACGAGGTGGATGGAATGACGGTTCACTTTCGAGATCTTGGAAAGACTCGACTTGGATTTTACAAGATCTTAATCAAATACTTGATTTGGAAAGGGAATTGTTTCATTTTTTAATGAGGTTGACACAGTAAAAGAACTATCCTCATAACCCTTGTTTCATTTTTTAACGAGATTGACACAAGACAAGGAACTATGCTCGATGATCCTTGTTTCATTTTTTAACAAGGTTGACACAAGATCAAACTATCCTCGGACACCTTGTTTCATTTTTTAACGAGGTTCACACAAGATCAAAACTATCCTCAGGACTCCTTGTTTCATTTCTTAACGAGGTTGACACAAGAATAAGAACCCTCCTCGGGACTCCTGTTCATGGGCCATATGAGAACATGGCTCCCAAGAGGTCCTCGCAGGATGGAAGAAACATACTTCGGGAGAAACACATGTCATTAGACCTCAATGATAGATTGGGTTCCAATGCCCCCAGTACATGGTGTACGAGACCATCTGCATGATCATCAGCAGAGGCGGAGATGGAATGGGTAGCCACATAATTGACCTATGGCAAGGAAGGCACTGCTTGTGAGTAAGAACCAAGAGGGGATGACAGCTGTGCAGGAGGCACTGGGGGACTAAAGAATGATAATTGATCTATGGTCACCATTCTTCCGTCGTGTGGAAAACAAGCCACACGGAAAAGTGAAGAGACGAGGGCCCCCATGGCATAAATATAATCACAGCCAAGGAGAAGATTGAAATATAAAGCACCTTGGACAACCATCATGTCGATATAGACAGTTTTTCCTCCCAAAGTAATAGGGAACTTCAGAATGATCCTTAAAGGTTGACTGGTTCCTCCGTCAAATGCCAACATATTTTGCATGACTGGCACAAGCTATGGGGAGCCCAAAGCTTGCCAAGTAGTGAAAGGCATGAGACTAACCGACGCACCCTCATCCAAGACAGTGCCAGGTACTACCTTATCATAGGCATGTACTGTAATCTAGAAAGGCACATAGGATGGAAGGTAGAAAGTAGTCAAGTGACTCCAGTCGAAGGAAACAATGGAACTACTTGGTGGGGGTATCATATGATTGTCTCGATGCTCTATAGGAACTGAAGAAGGACTCTTTTTATTAGCGTGGATAGGAGGGTCGTTCTCGGACTCAGGAGAATCGGATGAGACGAGAGAACATGAGTAGTGTGATCATGACGCTCTTCCGGAATAGAGTGATCAACGGGTGGTGAACCCAAGTCAAAACTCTCTCTGAACAATGTTTGGTAGGGAACAAGCTTAGCACAACCAGGTTCAGGAAGAGGAGGATAGAAAAGAGAAGAATCCATATCAATCTCTTTGTCAATGGGGAGAGGGTCTGAAGAGAACTCTGATAACCAATGGGAAGTTGAGGTAAAGAAGCTATAAAACTTTCCAAAATGGTGGAAGCTTTATCCATGAACGAACAAAGGTGAAGGGGATGGTTGCCTTCACACAGTCTACAGGGGAATCGAATCTTCCGTTTCTTCTTACCGCTACCAATTGAGAGGGTAGCATCATCATGAGCTTCAGAGGGCATCGAGGGACGAGCTAGATCATGAGACCATACTTCTAAAATATTGGGAATACCGGGACAATCACGAAGAAGATGGTCACCCTTGCACAATTTACAAGGAAACTTAACCTTCCATGGAGGAGCAGAAGGTGGTCAGACTTGAGATGTACTCAGAGCAATAGCTGCACAGGTGGCCTCACGTTTATCAGACTTATTCTTCTTCTTCTTCTTAGTCTCCTGGTTACTAGATGTGAAACTTTCACCAGGAAAAGGAGGAGATGAAGATGAAAAGACGGGGGAAGAAGGTGCAGGCTCGACCTTGGAATCATCATGTCGGGGTTTAGATGAAGGAGATGGTCGAACAAGAGGCATGACACTCAGGACCACCGAGGTTGAAAACAACCAAACGGGCAAACTGATGGTTAACCTAGGCAAAGACAATGTTGCCATACATGGAGCACAGGCATTTCCAAATGGAGGAAATGGACCAGGAGTTCCATCTGGTGGAAGACCTTGGCCGATAGACTCTGGGAATGTTTCCATTGGGAACGAGCCTAAAAAACACTCATACTATAACCAAGAACTCGAACTGTTACCAGGAATATTCCATGGGCAATAAATTTTATGACACGGGAACAAAACTGGACCTTTTGATGTTTCAAGAGTCGAGAAAAGGACGAAAAGGTGACTCTATCTCTTTCAAGGTTTAATGAGCCTGAAAGGACAAGTGCTCAGATGAACCTTTTCTTTTAAGGAGTCTAAAAAGGAATGAAAGTGACTACCGTAGAGAAACAACACAAGAAAACAACAGAGCACGTAACAAAGAACAACAAATGATCTATTTACTCATAAAGTCAAGAAATCATGAGCTATCAAGTAAATTACATACAAGACATAGGAAAACATCATTGATTGTATTAATAATAAATGAAGAGAAAATCTTAAAACCAAGTCTTGATGTCGCAAGCCTTCTCGGAGGGTCCAACCAGTATGTTTCTTCAAGCATTCACTCTCAAGGATGGGTCTCCCAAACAACAATATATCTCTCTCTCATTCACAAGCTTTAACACAAGGTTAAGGGCACTCCACACCTTCTTGCAAACTATGTAGCAATCCCACACTTGTCACACTCATAACAAAACTATCTACCACACTCAAAAGCAGCAGGAGCACTGTACAACCAAAAGAACTAGTAACTAAGGAACTAGCATATCATAACAATGGTGAGTTATTTTATAGGAGGAGGGGCCTCCATGAAATGAGGGAGGGGAGCTTATCCTCAAGGGAGGTTGCACAAGAGATGGAACCACCATCCTAGAGGTGGAAAGGCGACCCAAACTGACCAAAAAACTAGCTCTAGAAACATCTTGAAGGCTGACTATTTTGAACTAATTCACCAAATCTGGATCATCATGGGTCATGAACTAGGGACTAGCCATGATGTCACAATGATACAATGCATGACAGAGAACTATTGCTGATTTTAAGGGTTTACTAGTGAAGATGCAAGAACTTAGTCAAAAAGGTTCAATCTTCAGAGAGCATTTGCTTAATATTCTTACATGAGTGGGAAGATATGAACATGTTTATTTGACACATGACATAGCAGAGGGACTGATATGAGGACAGTGACAAATTACTGTGTAACAGACCCTTTTCGTACATTTGTGTCTCTCGAGCCTGAAAAGGTATAAAACAGTACTTGAGAGAAACAGTTGACCATTTCAGTCAAGGAGTACCTTTTTCATAATAGTGCCTCCCAGCTTGAAAAAAGGGGTAAACTTATCCTGGGCACACGACGTTTCACATCCATTAACGAGTTTGAAATGACAAGGGATTGACCATATTTTCGTTTTTAAAGGGTCGGATAAGAGTTGAAAGCGGACCCCCCATTTTTATTCTCTTTAATGAGTCAAAAAGGGAAAAAATACTAGGCAATCTTTTCATATGAGTTTAACAGGTCAAGAAAAGAGCTGAAATATGACACATTGCCATCATCGAACATCCATCACCTATCACTGCACAAGTAAGGCAAAGTGTTTTATCGAGTCCTTGATGCAAAATAGGTCAAAAATATTTACAAAACTTGATATTTTCATGAAAAATGAATAAAAAGGGAAAAAGTAAATATATTTTTACCATTTACCATTTTACCTCTGTAGTGAAGGATTTTTACCCAGTTTTGCCCTAGCTTTTTCGGAGTATATTGCGGGAATGCGGGAGGTCGATCAACAAGATGTTAGTTCCAGGTAATAGTCAAAGCCCTGAGATCCATTTTCATGCCATTTATTTATGTTTTTAGTCATTTTTTTAGGATTTTTAGGGAGGTTTTTGAAAAAAAATTCGCCCTCGGTCAATCTGATTTCCAGGCATAGGATCGCGTCGGCCGAGGGTTATTTGCACAACCATCCATGTCGACTAGTGTACTTGTTTCTAAAACAGGTGCGCCAATGGCATGAAAGGGGAAAAATAAATTTTCCTCAAGAACTAGTCGTTAAAACTTGAATTTTATGTGTCAAAATTGATGATTGACTCAAATAAATGGCTTTTGCAGGAGAGAAATTGCTGAAAATGGTGGATTGGAAGGAAAGAGAACATGAAGATGTGGACACCTAGGTAATGAGTGATCCAAATTTCCTATAGGCTTTGAGGGCTTGCAAGCTCCTCAAAGTTTTCCTTACACTAGGGATGCGGGCGTGACCTGAATTGCTTCGGTACTTGATAAGCCTTTGGGACAACAATCGTGAGATTTTTGTCATTGGGGACCAGGAACTAGAGTTTACAACTTCAGATATCTACTCCATCATAGGAATATCTCATAGAGGTGATCCAGTGAACTTGTATGGGTCATGTCCGATTGGGGCAAGCATATCTTCCCTGCTTGTCGAGAATTGTCTTGAGGCCCTAAAATCAAAAAGTGGAAAGATCGAGATTTCTAGTGTATGAGATTTGACACTGAGGGTGCTTCTATTGACCATCAACAGTGTGGTGGGGTCCTAGATGGAAAATGAGACTAACAAGTCAAATTTCCTTTACGCTATTGACTACACAACTCCTATGATCTTCAACTAGGCAGAGGCCATGAAGATGAACATCAAGTGCTAGTTTTCTAAGGCCAAGGTAGGAAATCTGAAGCAATTTGGCTTCGGATCAGTACATGTAACCTTTTTCTTGGAATGAGTGCCATTGTTCTAGTATAAGTTGACTGAGGTTGATCCTCCTGTGCCACGCGATCCAGGGATGGCCCGCTATAGTCGTTTGATGCCGAGGATAACTGGTGGCCAGAAGATGTCCTACCAACTAGCATTATTTTCATGGCTACGATGACAAAAAATCATCATGGAGGACTGGCCATACAATGGCACTGATTTCCCTGCAGACCTGGATATGCCCTTGCCAAATGGGGAGGACTTTGATGACGAAGTTAAAAACCAAATCAAATTGTTGATTTTGATGTTTTTTAAATTATTTTTAGTACATGCATGCTTATAACATTTCACATGTTGGACCAGAGCGGCTAGCCGAGATGTCCTTGCTATCCAGGTGCTACTCCCATCCTATTGATGTTGTCACCCCTTATCAGGAAGGGAGCGATAATGAGGAGGAGATTGTGAAGAACCTCGAGGGGTTGACTCATGGTATCCCTGAGTATTCTTGGATAGGAGACATGCCTCGGAAGTACCAGAGGCACACTGTGGGAGTCTTAGATCGGATCCACATATTGTTGAGTCATGTCATACTAGTTGTCTCATGCTATCATGACCACCATGCTAAGTAGTTCCTAGGTCAAGCACTTACATATTTTTTAAGGCCTGCGTGCCACGAATGTACGAGGCCTGCGAGCCGCCAATGTTATTATGGACATACATATTATTTTTTGGGGTTTTGATGTATCAAAATTCTCATATATATATATATATATATAGATTGTATTTTCTTGTTTATTATGGTACAAATGGTTTGTCTTATCTTTTACATGTTTCGCAAATGTCTATCCAACACGTAATTAGGTAGTGCATCTGTAAATGTATTCATGCGTCTAGGAATATGATGATATGTAATATAATCAAAATGTCTTTACAACAGGCGGATACGAAGATACATTCGTAATATTTGAGGGTTCCTGATGGAATATTGCCCGTTGAGTTGAAGGATGACAAGCTGTGAATCCAGGTTGATAACCAATTCTCTTATGCCCAGAACAATGGCTTCTGATAACAATTCGATGACTGCACTGTACTCAGCAATGTTGTTGGTTGTATGACCTAGGCAGATACCTTGAAGGTCAATCAACTCACCATTAGGGTTATAGATAGCCCATGCCACAGATGATAGGTTCTGGGTACTTCAGAAAGCAGCATTAGTGAAACCAATGTGAGGAGTTGTAGACATCTGCAAAGCAAGGAAAGCATAGTAAATAGGAAGGTTGTTTGAAAAATTTCACACAAAACCACGCTGTATAGAAATGAATCACACTCAAATGTACATAAGTAACCATGCAAGATGACCTAAGCATAGTACTTTTTGAGGTAAATCCCATTGCCGGGCTTATCGAAAGGATTTCCTTCATAATCAATAAGTTCATAGGCTCCTTTCTACAAAATGTATTTTACAATATAGGGCACGTGCTACATAGGTTCGAACTTTCCTACCCCTAGCTTATCGTTAGCTTGGCCGTATATCAGGACCAAATAACCCTCAGTGAAAGCGCGAGGGGAGACTGACTGGTCGAAATGGGTTTTGACCCGTTTCTTTTGTGCTTCGATGACCATGGCAGTGAGACGATGAGTCTCGTCTACTCGTTCTAAATATAAGAGGCGTTCCTCTTGAGGTGATATTTCAGGGAGGAGTTCAACATCTAACCTAAGTGAAGGAATCTCACATTTGATTGGCAATGTTGCTTCCAGACTATAGACCAGCTGGAATGGTGTGAAGCCAGTGGCATCTTTGGTTGAAGTTTGGTAGGCCCACATAGCTAAAAAAAGCATGAGATGCCAATTTGACTTGTGCATCCAAATAGTACGTTGCAGCATGGTGACCAAAACTTTGTTCACGGCTTCAAATTGGCCTTTAGATTGAGGGTAATATGGGGTCGAGGCATTGTGGCACAAGCCTAATGCAGACGTCAGTTCTGCCATCATGTAATCTCTGAAATGGGAGCCATGATCTGTGACAATGGCTTGGGGTACGCTGAACTTGGAAATAACATGGTTAAAAAGGAATTGAGCTGTAATCTTACCATCTGTAGAATATGTAGGAATCGCTTCAGCCCATTTGGTGAAGTAATCCACACAAATGATAATGTAGCCATGCCCCTCGGTCAAAAAAGGGTTACATGTCATAAAATCGATGCCCCATTTGGCAAATGGATGAACAGTAACGACGGGGTGTAGGTGAGTAGGTGGGGCGCGCATCTTGCGTTGGTAGATTTGGCATTTGTGACACTTATAGACAACAAGAATGTAGTCTTTGAATATGGATGGCCAGAAATAACCAGCGTGAAGGATTTTTTGAGCTGTAGCATAACCAGACATATGACCACTACATGCCCCGGAGTGGCAATCATTGAGAGCTCTTTCAGCTTCCTCAATCATGAGGCATCGATCAAGAACAAAATTGACACCAACATGGTATAAAGTATCACCAATAATGCGGTAGGGTTGAGAAGGATGTCAAATTCTTCGATGATCATCTTTGGTCAACGGGACTGAAACGTGGAGGTTTGGAGATAGATGATGATATCAATGTACCATGGATTAAGGGTGCTAATCAGGAAAAGGGTCTCATATCGGAGTTATTCATCTGCACTAGCAGGGAGAGCTTTGGAGGGAAGGGAAAAAATCAATTCAGTGAAAACAAGTGACTTCTTATATTTGGCCGTAGTGACCAAATCGAATTCTTGCAGGATAACTATCCACTTAGAATACTTTCCCCCCAACAACTGATGAGTTAGGATGTAGGTCATACGGTTACATTCAGAAATCACTGTAGTCATTCATAAAATAATATAATGCAAAAAATGTTGAGCAAACTGGATGGTGGCCAAAGCCAACTTCTTGACATGTGCATAACTCGTTTCGGTGTCGAGGAGATTCTGACTCATGTTGTAGATCATGTGTTCATTGCCTTTGTCATCATCTTGAACCAACACCATAGCTATGGTGCTAGGGGTTTCGGGTAGGTAAAGGAAGTAATCTCGATAATAGTCCGGTGGATGAAATAGAGGAGAATTTATGAGGACAACCTTAAGATCATAAAAATATTTTTGGGCTCTCTCATCCCATGTAAAGGGTGTTCCTTGTTTGAGCAACTGGGTAAATCCTGTAGCTAGCTCGACATAGTTGGGTATAAAATGACGAAGAAAATTGGCCTTTCCTGGAGGCTCTGGAGTTGGTGTAGTGAAGATGGAGGGGGTAATTTTACAATGGCCTCAACTTTTAGCAGATCTAGGTGATTTTGTCCTTGGAAACGATGAAGCCGAGGAGTCATCCTTATTCCACATAGAAAACACATTTGTGTGGATTTAACCCAATGTTACAGTGTCTACAACATAGAAAAATATGCCGAAGGTGGTTTGGGTGATCTCGTCGCTTACGAGAATGGGCAGGAAGGTCATCCAAATAAGGTTGGACAATGTTGCGAATATCATGAAACGCATAGGACATTTCCCATTGAAATGTGGCCACAACATTTTTGAGGCCAAAATGGAGCTTCTTGTACGTGAACATACCCCTGGGAAGATAAAGGTTGTCTTCTCTTGGTTGGCCGATGTGATATTGATCTGGTTATAACCAGAAAAACTGTCCATAAAGGAAAATATCTTGCTCCTAGCATATTCATCAATGAAGGGAGTAGGATAGTTGTCTTTAGGGTGGGCGCGATTAAGATCTCAATAATCCACACAAACACAGGTCATGCCTTGTATTTCAGTCACTGGGATAGTATTGGACACCTAGTCTCTAAGGGGAATGGGATAAATGAACCCAGCTTTGAGAAGCTTTTCGACTTCGCCCTTAATAGCAGCGGCCTTCCTAGGGTTTACCAGACGAAGTTGTTGGCGAACGGGCTTCACGTTTAGATACGTAGGTATTTCATGCACCACAATGCTAGGAAAAATGCTAAGCATTTCTTCATAAGACCATGCAAACATGTCATGGAATATATGAAAAAGACGAGTATATGTCTTGATGTCATATGGACAACAGGATACCCCGATATAGATGTGTTCAAAGACACCGGGTTTGATAGAAATGTCAATCTACATCATTTGGGTAATATTACCCAAATTTCCTTCTGACCATACTTCATGAGTAACAGTCGGTGGTGGAAATGGAGAAGAGGACTCTTCGAAAGAGGTATACATGACTGTTGGGTGAGGCAGGGATGAGTAGCGATGATGGGTATCGATCCATGGCAGTTCCTCGAGAGACATGATTTCCATAATACCTTCATCGGTGAGGAAGGTCTCAGCTAAGGGATCAGATGATTCCAAATTTCCAAGCCAGGGGGATTGAGAATATATATCAAGAGAGGTCTTCGAGATATGACAATCAAAGGATTTAAAGTTCACAGTTGAAACAATTTCCACATAATTGACTTTGGTGGGACTAAGCGGCATGACACTACCCCAAGCATCAACCACATCTGGCACAAGTATGACCTAGGGATCAGATTTGACCGAGACAATGTTAATGGAGGCAACACGTGGAGGTGGGAGTAGAAAAGTTTCCATTAAGGTAGAACCTTTGGAGAGACTTGCCCCCACACTCTCAAAGGGAGCACCAGAGTGCTTGACATATGGAACGTTGCCATCAGACGAGGAAGAGGCAAATAAAGATAGTTGATTAATGGTGACAATCCTCCCTTGATGGGGAAAATGGATCACATGAAACAAAGAGGAGGCCACAACATGCATGGCATGAGTCCAACTTCGGGCGAGTAGAATATTATAATTGAGATTGGCGTCAATAATCTCTACTTCGACTTGCATTGTCTTGCCTTCCAAAGTGATGGCAAGGTTGGGTGAGACACCGAAGGGTCTCGAATCATGCCCATCGAAAGCTTCCGATGTGTTCGGAGACTAGTTCAGTGCAGGGGAGCCAATGGCCTTCCAGCATGCAGTTGAGATGATGCAGGCACAGGCACCTTCATCGATGATATTGTGGTGGATGGTCTTTTCATTAATGATTACTTGAATAAGAAAGGAAATCTGATGAGGGAGTCTTGGAACAAAGTTCTCTAGATCGAAGCAGATCAAATTAGAATTGGTGGGATCAATGCCCCCGATAGCTGACAACAAAGATTTCTGCTGCAATGGGCAGCTTTGGAGTACCTTGAGAGCTGACATAGCTTACAGTGCCTAAGCCAAATCTTCAACAATATTGTAATGTCGAGTGGCTCGAGTGTTGGGATTATATGAGGATTTCGGTAGCACACCTCGAGAGGGTGGCAGTGTATCAGAATCAAGGCTAGGGCACTCGATTCAAAGAGGGCCAAACCTCGGGGTAGAAGAAGAAGGTGGAGCTTATTTTTCTTTCCCTACTATGGGAGCTAGAGTTTGATAATCTTTCAATCGGGTAGGCACATTAATGGGCATGCTCATCATGAACACTTGAGATCCAAAGGAAGCAGATCGAGGTTGGTCTACCATCTCAGTCTGCTAAGATGGAAAAGGCTCTTTGAGGACAGCAGGGGGCCCTTTGAGCAAATGACTAACTTCGGATCATCGTGGACAATCCTTAGTATAATGATCCTCCTCACAGATGAGACAAGGATACTTGGGTTTCCGTTGCGAGGATTTACTAGCAGATGATTTGGGAGGACTCCGTTTTGGGGCATCACTTTAGCTTTGCCTTTGCCTTTCTTTTTTCCTTTTGAGGATTTATTTGTTGTGGTAGACTGGATAGCGTAGACCTTTGAGGTTTTACTAGGGCCTGGAGGGTTTTGACATGAACTGTTGGTAGCAGTATTTGAGACCGACTTTTGTTTGGAAGAAGTTTCGATAGGGGCCTGGGATACTGAACTAATAACTTCATAAATGGGAGGAACAGTGGGTGACTTCGATGATGTGGGATCGGATGATGGTTGCAGAGCATTGGGTAATAACATATAAGGTGCCAGACTGAGAGTAGACCGGGTCCAATTACTGGAAATGAGTGATGGCTTACTCTTCAGTGAGACATCCACCCATGGCTATATCGCAAGCAATTGGGGCTATGAATGATTTGGTAAACCATTCAGTGAGCAACTGATTAGATATCTCGAAATTGATTAGTCGACGTCTACATCTCCATTCATGGATATGATCAGAAATGTGTGTCGCAGTGTCTTGCTTAAGTGATGTGAGTAGATAGGTGCCCGTTTCATAATGAACCGACAGCTAAAAATGTGTGAGAAAGTCCGTGGCTAGCGAATTGAATTCATGAAAAGTACTTTGAGCTAGCTCGATGTACCATTTTGCTGTAGCACCTATGAGGGTTCGTTGGAAAAGATGAATATGAATGGAATCATCCACATATGTGTTCTATAAGCACTGGAGGTGATATGTCATCACATGGGCCCGAAGATCTTCTTTAGATTTTCCATCGAACTTTGGGCAATCACTTGGTATCTTGGACGGCACTAGAGGCCAGTACGGTGAACAAAGAATCGAATCATTCGTGAGACACGATAAATCTGGTAACTCAAGTGTAGCCAAGAAAGGTATGAGTGTTGAAAGGCATGGGAGGTTGATATGCGAGCCCATAAGGAGGAGCCCATCCGTGCTGGTAAGGATTTTTACCCCACAGTTGGGGATTTTGGCCACATGGTGTTGGAAATAATACTTAGGGGGGGTGAATCAGTATTATCAGATCAACAATTTAATTTTCGAAACAGATTTTTATAGGCTACTTCAGCTAAGTGAACTAGCATGTATACACGACTGTACTTAAAGAAACTAGTGTATATGCAGAGAACTTTGATTTACCCAATTTATCATGCATTGAACTTTAACCAGTATATCAAAGATTTATTAGACAATATAGTAAAAGAAGAATAAAGAATCACACATAAGCAACACACATGAACACCAAGATATAAGATGGAAACCCAATCTGGGTGAAAACCACCTGCTGCTGTCGTCTTTGTCTTCTTTTAATAATAAGAAAATATGTTTACAATTTTGTACTGGCTCAGACTTATACTAGTATGCAGGCTTCTACCTGTAGAAGGTTATAACCTTCTCTCATTCTCCAAATTCTACTGGAAGGGAGCTACAACCCCCTAACTCTTGTACGAGTTGATATGTTTACTAGTACGTAGGCTGCGACCTACAGAAGGCTACAACCTTCTTTATTCCTCCAAGGAACACGTTTCGTAAATTTTTACACTGGGTCCATCAAAAAAATCATAACTGTAATTCAATCTTCAATGACATCTGCATCAACCAATCACTTTCTTAACCAACCACAACCAAATGAATCAATCACTTTGACAACCCATCAATCTGATTATTCAAAAACTGTCACTAGAATACAGTAACTAGAACCTGAACCAAAACCCAAAACTCTGCAACAGAAAACAGAAACAACTAAAACATACTTTATAAGGTATACACTACTTCCATGTGCCAAACATATGTGTATACGCGCTTTTCTCAAAGCCAACCAACATATACATCTGAAAATATTAATTCAGAATTCTGCAGCTATTCCAAACTTCAGTTATACCCAGATCATAATATTTATAGAACAACACATGCGTCAGTATTTAGATCTAGAATAAACATGATCAAACCATATAAAGATAATTCATTTCAAGCCTTAAGATCCTGATCCATCATTAGATCTTATCCTCCATCAACCACTAAGGTCATCCCTAGTTCAGATCAAGCACAACACCATAAGTCAATAACTTGCATACTAGATCTCACACTTCATTAGATATTTGATACTTGCACACCTGGCCTAATGATCTTCTCCTCTTTTTATAGTTTTAGACCTTTCTCAATACCATGGACCAAAACCACTTAGTACCAATACCTTGGACCAAATACCTAGGGTCAATACCTCGGACCAGCTACCTTGGACCAATACTATGGATCAAAATACCATGGACCAAATACATTGGACCAGAAACTTAGTTTTCCAAGATATACATGCTTTTCCTTCTGTGAAAGTGCATGTGTATGTATACGCTACTTGTCAATGAACCTGCGTGTATACACACCTTAGTCAAGGTGAACCTACGTATACCTCTCTTTCTTCATTCTTTATAGTCTTATCTATAATTCTTTGTTGTTAACTTGCTGTACTATGATCTTTCATTTGAGTGAGTTTCCATCAAGGACAACACCTGTGTCATAATGCCAACAATCTCCCCCTTTGGACTTGATGGAAACAACAACACCGAGTCACTCTCCCCCTTTGACATCAAGGGCAAAGGGTCATGCTCCCCCTGAGTACATGATAAATTCTCTGATATGATGAAATGTATTGATTGAGCTCCCATGATTGAGTCCATGCTCCCCCTGAGCACTAACAAAATCTGCAAGAATATTTTCTAAAAGAATAACATGACCCTATAAATCAACTATGTGACGATAACCTTCCTATCACCAATGACTTATACATCCATCTCCTAACCAAATGGGGATATACCAATTGTTTATACATGACAAAAACAAGAAATATTACATCATCCATCCCATGCATAGGTGAGTTACAAAATGGGTCTTTTCATCACCTTCACATTAAATGATATTCAAGACATTTATAATAAGGACAACCAATCTAAACAAGACCATGATAGTCATCAACAACTATCATACACCATATATGATCTGCACCATCAGCAATATCAGGATCAATAGCATGTATATTTCCATCATCAAAAGAGTCACCTGAATCAAAACAATTATGTGGCTCTGTACCAAGATCTTCTAAGATAATGCGAACAATGCATTATTAGAAGCCTATGCTCCCCCTGAACCTGTTCCAGATGTTCACTGTCAGATCTGATTATTGCATATATTAGTACGAAATATCAAGGCATCATCATCAATTAGATATACATCAAGTTATCAATAACTTATGAGGACCAACATATTTCCACATGTTATCAGCAGATTGTAACCATCATTGAACAAAGCAGATAATTGATAGAACCATATTAGACCCCTTTTTCCTGAGTCTGCCCCACTTATTTTCTTCAAACCAACATATATGTGACTGTGCCCACAAAAAATCATGTATGTACACAACTATGCTTCATGAAACTCACATATAACAACCTTTCTCTGAAAAATAGGATTTAACAGTAGGATGATGTAGCAACTACTCCCATCTTTTGTTTGAGATATTCAAATGTCTCTCTGGATAGTGGTTTAGTGAATATATCAGCAACCTATTCTTTGGAGTGAACATACTCCAATTTGACCTTTTTTTCAAACACTTGTTCACGTAGAAAATGATATTTGATGGGTATGTGCTTGATCTTGGAGTGCATGACTGGATTCTTTGAAATACTGATGGCACTTGTATTATCACATAGAATGGAGATGGGTGGAGTACATGTGATCTGAATGTCTTGCAAGGTTTGCATCATCCAAAGTAGTTGTGTGCAACAAGATGCAGCAGCCACATATTTTGCTTCAGCTATAGATAATGCAGTTGAACTTTGTTTCTTGCTGAACCAAGACACTAACCTAGAACCCATATAAAATGCACCACCACTAGTGCTTTTTATGTCATCAACACTTCCTGCCCAATCTACATCTGTATATGCATGAAGAGTAAGATTTGTATCTCTAGGATACCATAAACCAAAGTTCTGTGTTCCTTGAATATATTTGAAAATCCTTTTGACTGCCTGAAGGTGTGATTCCTTTGGATTTTCTTGGAATCTTCCAACTATTCCTACTGCATGCATGATGTCAGGTCAGGTACCTATTATATAAAGCAGAGTGCCAATCATGGATCTGTAAGTTGGTTGATGTACTACTACTAATTCATAATTTGAGCTGAGACTACATCCTATTACCACTGGGGTACATACTGGTTCAGAATCTTCCATGCCTTACTTTTTCAAGATCTATTTGAGATATTTGGTTTGTGAAAGAAAAATACCATCTTTATTTTGTTGAATTTGTAGACCAAGAAAATAGTAAGCTCACCAAGGAAGGACATTTCAAATTCTTGTTGCTTTGCTGAAGAAAAATTCTAACTCATGGATTCTTCATTGCTACCAAAAATGATATTATCAACATAAACAACAATTATTAGCAATTTATCAGTGTCAATATTTGTATATAGATTTCTATCTGCTGATCCCTTCGAAAAACCCTATTGGTGGAGATATTTGTCAAGACGGTAATACCAAGCCCTTGGAGCCTATTTTAGACCATAGAGAGACTTTCTGAGTCTTCATACAAGTTTTGCATCATTTCCAAGAATTAATCTTTCTGGTTGTTCAATATAGACTTCTTCTTCTAAGTCTCCATTAAGGAAGGCAGATTTTACATCCATTTGGTATACTTTGAATTTTTGAAAGCTAGAAAGAGCAAGAAACAACCTTATTGCTTCAAGTCTAGAAACATGTGCAAAAGTTTCTTCAAAATATATGCCTTCTTGTTGAGCATATCCTTTACAAACAAGTTTGGCCTTGTTTGTAATAACTTCTCCATTTTCATTTAGCTTGTTTTTGAATATCCATTTAGTTCCTATGATATTCTTATCATGAGGTCTAGGAACTAATTCCCAAGTATTATTCTTTTCAATTTTCTCAAGTTCTTCATTCATGGCCTTGACCTAACATTCATCTTTGCATGCTTCATTTACATTTTGAGGTTCAGTGGAGGATAGTAATGCTAGATAACTTGAGGTTTCTGTAATAGTTCTTCTTGTCTATACACCTGCCTCTTTTTCCCCTAAAATTTGAGTTTCTGGATGATTTTTCTGAGCATACCTGGATGGAGTATTTTCTTCTACCATTATCTCTTCTTCTGGTGCTTCATTAGGTTCTTCTTTAGAATCATTATGATTTGATGTGGGAAAATAATCCCCATCTTCTTCATTTTCATAATATTCGGTTTTTATCTGTTTTGGATTTTTGCATGCTTCATCAACTACAACATCAATACTTTCAACAATTTTCCCAAGTCTTTTATTATAACATTTATATCCTTTAATTCGGGAAGAGTAACCAAGAAGAATACCTTCATCTGCTCTGGGCTCAAACTTACCAAGTTTTTCATCAATCCTTTTGATATAGCATTTGCTTCCAAAAACTTTAAAGTACTTTACCGTAGGAGCCTTACCATACCAAAGTTCATGTGGAGTTTGAGTGCTATTTACCTTAACATTTTCTTTGTTGAGAATAGTTACGGTGGCGAATGCAGCTTCACCCCAAAAGGTTGCAGGAATTCTAGATTCATCTAGCATAGCTCGAGCCATTTGTTGAACAGTTTTGTTCATTCTTTCTACCACTCCATTTTTTTGAGGAGTCCTTGCGGTGGAGAACTACCTTTTTATTCCATGTTATTCACAAAAGTCAAAGAATTCATTTGATGTAAATTCCCCTCCTCGATCAGATTTGAGGCATTTGATTTTGCAATCTGATTCATTTTCAACCAAAGCTTTGAAGGCTTTGAACTTTTCAAATGCTTCATCTTTATGCTTTAGAAGACGTATCCAACACATTCTGGAAAAATCATCAATGAACAATATAAAGTATTCTTCTCCACGAGGTGACTTTTTCCTTGATGGTCCACATAAATCAGTATGAACAAGTTCAAGAGGCTAACTAGCTGACCCTTCTTTTTCAATGAAGTGAGATCTTGTTTGCTTACCGAATTGACATGGTTTGGATATTGTATTTTCAGGAATGCTGATATCTGGAAGATCACGAATAGCCTAGAATTTTCATGCTTTTCTTATTTGAGAAAATATTATATGTCCCAATATTCTATGCCATAGCTAGTTTTCATCATCTTTGCTTAGATAGCACTGTTGTTGTCCTCCCTTGAGTATGTATAAGTTGTTTGGAGTTCTTGTACCTTTGCTCACGGTTTCTCCTATATCAAGCTCAAGAACAACACATTCGTTTGATCAAAACACCACTAAATGACACTCAACAGGTTATGCTTTAGACCATCTACATACATAACATTCCTAACTTTATCCTTTTCTTCCAAGAAAATAGAGCCTTTACCTTTTATGATAGCAGGAGTGTCGTTTTCAAATGAGACATTTTTTTCTTTTTCTAAGGCATTATATGAGTGAAGTTTTTCTTTGTCACCTGTCATGTCTTTTGAGCATCCACTGTTGATGTACCACTGATTTTCTTATCCTTCTGCATACAAGGCTATACCACATCTTTCTGTTTGAGGTTCTTTCCTTCTCCATATTTTGGGATTTAATGGAGTTTTCTCCTTTTGAGATATTTGCCGAAATTTACTCATGCATTCAGATTCTTCATGGCCAAAGTTGTTACAGATTGAGCATTCTATTTCATTTTCAAGAAGAGAAAAGTTATTATAGGAACTTTTCTTGATCCCTGTCACATTCCTTTTATTTTGTGCTTCTCTAGTCATGATGGTTTTGTAAGCAACACATTGAGCAGCTTTGTGTCCAAAATTATGACATGAGAAACATTGACCATTAAAGAAGTTCCTGCGATTATCGAATCTATTAACATGGTTATTCATCTTTGAAGCAAATTGAGTATGATTTACTTGAGGTTGGTTATGGCTTTTGTTCATCCTTAAAGCAAATTGAGCCTGATTTACCTGGTTATCTGCTTTATGCCTTTGCTGACGATTGTCATACTGTTCAATGTTCCTTGCTGCATCAAGATAGCTTTTAGTGGAGGTTGACGAATTTTGTGATTGAGATACTTCTTCAGTATATCCAAGACCTATATTTATTAGAGGAGAACACTGCACTTTGAAAACTTCATTTAAGGTTTTTGATCCTTTAGCAAATCTAAGATTGAGGGACTTTGTTTTCTCAAGATCCTTTCTTAGACCCACAATTTCACATTCTAGTTTTTCATTGTGTTTTTCTCTTTCAACAAGTTGGTATGTCAAGGTATCTATAATCATATTGTTTTCTTCTAAACAGATTTTGAGTTTAGATATTTCTTCATGAAGTTCATCTTCTTCTAAAGCATCCCAAAAATTATCATCTTCATAAGCCATTAGAAATCTATAGTCATTACTATTTTCATCTTCATCACTATTTGATAAACCATCGCTATCTTCATGAGTATAGTAACTCTTTTTACTTACACTTTGTTTTCTATTCCATTTTGCAGATTCCTTCCCTTTATCATAATTATCTTTATGAGGACATTTGGCAGTATAATGACCAACTCTACCACAGGCAAAACATTCAAAAGGTAGTTTACCTCTAAATATTTCGAAACCCCGTTGAAGCTTCTTGACAAAGTTTACTTCATCTTCTTCTTCTGAAATATGTCTTGATCTATTGAGTTCTTCCTTTACTTTTGCTGAAGCTTTGAATGCGGCTTCTCTCATATCTGATGGGCCTCCTTTTCTCATCTCAAAGGTAGTTAAGATTCTGTGAAGCTGTGTCATGGTGATAGTCTATCAAAGATTGGCAGTCTGATGGATCCCACACTTTCTTGATTACTCATGATGATGGATCTCCCTTCAAGCGATCAAGCTTCTTCTGAAGGACTTGCTTTGATACCAATTGTTGGAAATAATAATAAGAGGGGGGGTGAATCAGTATTATTAGATCAATGATTTAATTTTCCAAACATATTTGTATACACTACTTTAGCTAAGTGAACTAGCGTGTATACGTGACTGTACTTAAAGCAACCAGTGTATATGCAGAGAACTTTGATTTACCCAATTTATCATGCATTGAACTTTAACTAGTATATCAGAGATTTATTAGACAATGTAGTAAAAGCAGAATAAAGCATCACACATAATCAACACACATGAACACCAAGATAGAAGGTGGAAACCCAATGTGGGTGAAAACCACCTGCTTCTGTCATCTCTGTCTTCTTTCAATAATAAGAAAACCTATTTACAATTCTGTACTAGCGCAGACTTATACTAGTACGTAGGCTTCTACACGCAGAAGGTTACAACCTTCTCTCATTCTCCAGCTTCTACTGGAAGGGAGCTACAACCCCCTAACTCTTGTACTAGCCGATATGTTTACTAGTACGTAGGCCGTGACCTACAGAAGGCTACGACCTTCTTTCTTCCTCCAAGGACCATGTTTCAAAAATTTTCAGACTGGGTCCATCAAAAACATCATAACTGTAATTCAATCATGAAATACATCTGCATCAACCAATCACTTTCTGAACCAACCACAACCGAATAAATCAATCACTTTGACAACCCGTCAATCTGATCATTCAAAATACTATCACTAGAATACAGTAATCAGAACCCAAACCATAACCCATAACTCTACAAAAGCAAACAGAAACAACTGAAACATACTTTATAAGGTATATGCTACTTCCATGTGTCGAATGTGTGTGTATACATGCTTTTTTCAAAGCCAACTGGTGTATACATCTGCAAATATTAATTCATAATTCTGCAGCTATTCTAGGCTTCAGTTATACCCAGATCAGAATATTTACAGACAAAGACATGCGTCAGTAGTCAGATCTAGAATAAACATGATCAAACTATATAAAGATAATTCATTTCAAGCCTTAAGATCCTGATCCATCATTAGATCTTATCCTCCATCAATCGCTAAGGTTCATCCCTGGTTCAGATCAAGCACAACACCATAAGTCAATAACCTACATACTAGATCTCACACTTCATTAGATATTTGATACTTGCACACCTGGCCTAATGATCTTCTCCTACTTTTATAGTTTTAGGCCTTTCCTAATACCATGGACTGAAACCAATTAGGACCAATACCTTGGACCAAATACCTAGGGTCAATACCTCAGACTAGATACCTTGTACCAATACCATGGATCAAAATGCCATGGACCAGAAACTTAGTTTTCCAAGATATACACGCTTTTCCTTCTATGAAAGTGCATGTGTACATATACGCTACTTGTGTTCAGTGAACCTGCATGTATATGCACCTTGGTCAAGGTGAACCTGCGTATACCTCTCTTTCTTCATTCTTTGTAGTCTAACCTGTAATTCTTTGTTGTTAACCTGCTATACTGTGATCTTTCATCTGAGTGAGTTGCCATCAAGGACAACACCTGTATCATAATGCCAACATATGGCATCTGAGGCTACCTCCATTGCAAATTATCTTTACCAAAGGGAGGATATAGACCTTGAATACCTTGAAATTTTCCATGCACAGGTTGCTGATAGGCAACGTATGGGTGAAAAGGCTACTAAGCCTATTGACCTTGGACATATGGGTATCGGACATGTTTTACTCGAAAATAGGGTTGTTGGGCATGTTGTCCCTGAACAAGAGGGTTATGGACCTATAGTCCTTGGTCATAAGGTTGATACGCTTGTTTCCCTTAGATGTAGGGATTTTGTACCTGGTGCCCTTGGCCGGAAGGATTCTGAACCTGTTCGCACTAGACAAGAGGATTCTACACTTACTGCTGTAGGACTTGACCTTGAACCTGTCCCTGCAAGGGTTGCCCTAGTTGATAGGTATATAAGGGTTGCTGCTACACAATTTGGTTTTGTTGACCTTGTGGTTGCAAAATTTGTCCCTAGCCCTGCGAGGGTATGGGTTGAGAGGCATGTAGAGCATATTGCATCTGCTGCTGTTCAACTTGTTGCAACTGTTGAAAGGACTGACCTTGCTGCAATATAATATGCCCTTGCTATTGCGCGGAAAGCCCTTGCTGCAAAAAAGTTTGCCCTTGCAGTAATAAAGGCTACCTTGGTTGTTGCAAAAGCTATCCTTGTTGTTTCAAGGGTACTTGAATAGTGCCCAGGAAATTACCGAAATGAATCTCGTCGTAGCTAGGCTCGATGTACTGCCCATATGGGATGGTGTAGGGTTGATTAACCAATCCTTGAGAACCATATGGAACATAAGGATTTTGGCATTGGACCTGAGCCCCATAGGGCTGCTGATATTGAACATTGCCCGATCTAGACGGACCACCATGATTTTGAACCTATTGGTACTGGACATTGCTTAATCCAGTAGGATTAGTAGGGTTATAAATAATACCAGAAGAGGGATAGTTTATACCAATCATGTGAGCTTGTGAGCCGCTCACATTAGTGGCACTTGACACCATAGAGACACTCAGGTTTTGTACCCCAGGCAGTGGCAGAATCTAGCCACTAACTAACGGGACAGAAGAACTAGCAGAGACAATCTTTGAAATTGCCAGTTGAGACTGACGCGTAACTAGGATTGATGATACAAGAGTGTTCGGGATGGTGGACTACACCGGGACTGAAGTAACAATTGGTTGGGAAGTCGTGTTTGTGACGAACAGACCTGATGTAGGGCTGACGCTCGATGCCCAAACAAAATTATGGTAGAGTGATGAGGCACTAGATGTGCCTAAAACTGAGTGTCCCAAAGACACATAGCTGAGTGGAAAGCTGGCGGGAATACCTTTTGAATAAGGGAAAAATTCGGAAGGGAAATGCAACTGCAATTCTTCCCCCTCACTAGTGTGTGGGGTTGAGACTTCAGACTCATTGGGAGAGGTGACTGGAGCATCGCCTTCGGGTTACATTTCTGAAAACAAACGATGACGAACAATCGAACATGCACTGGGGGATAGTTCCAAAGGAACACCTGACTGATCATATGGGCTGTAAGGGCGTTGTGGTGATATCTCAGTAGCATCAAATAGAGGGCTTGGAAGATAGATAACCAGTCCAAGCTAACCATCAGTGGTCGCCAAGTTCTCTGGAGTTCGAACAGGATTATTAGAAGATTCTAGGTCAAGACCAACAGATGACCCTGAATTGAAAGTAGGTGGACGATGAGATGATAATGGTTGAACACTCAAAAACAATTGTGAGTTCAAAATTTTTGTCCTAAAATGGCTCTGATAACTTAGGAAGTGACTCCTTGGAAAATATTTCAAGTGGAGGAGTGGAAGAGGAAATGGGTGAACCATATGGTTCAGCCATGATGACCTTGTCTTAGTCAACAGAAAAAATAACTTCAAGGCTTTAAAATGTCCTTTTAAGGGAAATCACAATTTGGTCAAAAATATAATAGGATGTTTTGGATCATGGGCAATCAATTATTTAAGACACATAAATGATTGATGTTCTTTCATTTTTTAAGAGTCGAGAAAGAAACAAAGATGACTCTATCTCTTTCGATTGGAAACGAGCTCGAAAGGACAAGCGCTCAGATGATCTTTTAATTTTAATGAGTCAAAAAGATCAAATGACTACTCTGGATGATCTAGGTAAACAGGATTACCACACAACTGTGAATTGTAGAATACCTCCTGGCAAACCAAGAAGTACGAGCAGGAAATCTCCTTGAATGTTGTGTACTATGTATCACGTTCACAAGGCGGCCGACTCGGCTTCCTAAGGATAAAAGAATTGCAGCCTAGTGGGGTCTCCCGTTATATACGTGATGGTATGGGGAGCACAAATCCATGCTAGCGCTATCGAATGCTGAAGCTAACGACAGCTGCTAGGTTTACAGATGCTGGAACATGTCTCTAGCCTAGACCTTCTAGATGTGATCATTAATTTCAAATGTGCCTTAGGTTAATTCAATTCATTTTAGAGTTGATCTTGAGTTAATTTTGAGTTTTTAGGACTTAGCGATGGTACTCGAAAAACCTAAAATGCAACTAATGGGACAAGACCCTTTCAATTGGATGAAATTCCTACACTAGAGAGGGTAGAAACTACTCAATCAAATGCAAACAATCAAGCAACTAAAAACGAAATGATCTTTCACTACTTCACTTTTCAAAAAATAAACTAATGAAAAATGCATTCCAATTCCTAGTTTCCTGACAAACACTTATCTATCAGTCCTTTCGAAAATAAAAATAAAAAAATTATCTTCCTTTTCAAATGCTGATGCAATTTGAGTTTTTAAAAGATGCGAATCATGATGATGCAACAAGCTAGAATTTCATATTTTCTCATGAAACAACGAAACAAGCTTTTCACATACAATATTTCAATGAAAAAAAATCAAGACTATGAGCTCTTCAAGTAGATGAAAACAAGACAAGAGAAGTTCATTTAGATCAATGAAACACCAACTTTACCAAGCACAAGACTGACAGTGTAATCTATGCCAGAAAAAGACGTTCAAACTAGTAAACAAATCTTTTTCAAACTTGTACAAAAAGAGGTGAAAGTCATAAGAGCGACCAAAAACAAATGCAAGGAGCAAACACACCTAGAACCACACTTGATGAGTCTACAAGATGCTAAATGAATGACTAACTAGATGCCCTAGTGTCGCTAGCCACTTTAATGACTTGATCAATCAAACAACAAGATGACAAGCCTACAAGCAAGGAAAAACCAAACAAAAAGTAGCTTTCTAATCAGGGAGAAAATAGTCAAAAGGCTCACAGGGTCAAAAACACAAGAGAAGAACACACTGGCCAAAATTGGGGTCTAGCCCTAATCTTCACTTACAGGGATTGACGCGACTGCCTAACTGACAACAAGTGCCAGAGGCGGGTCAGTGCGACTGTTCCTCTGCAATTCACGCTAATTGGTGTGACTGTTAGCCAATTAAACACGCTATTCGAGGGAACTAAGGAAAAATAAAAAAAATTCAAAACAGGGACCAAATCAGCTACTATGGATTTAGACTTAGGCTAGTGAGCAAGAGAAAAGCAACATAACAAAAGGGAAAACAAAAAACTAACAAAGTTCTCAGGAAATCATGAAAATGAAAAAAAAAACAAAAGGATGGGATCTCCCCAGTGGAGTCGCCAATTTGTGGTGAAGTAAAATTATAAGTGTGGACATGAACGAAGTCCTCTAGCTTGATAATGGGTCTAGCCACAATAGATACATTCTATGGAATATTTCCTTAGGTTAGAACCAATCAATAGGGCCTACCTCTTGGTTGCTTATCCTACATGATGATGTCCTCCCTTACTCGCTTCCTTCTTCAAGCTCCTAAAACAAGTAAACAAAAACAACATACAAACATAATAATAGACAAATTGCAATTCAACCTACTTAATAAGTCAAGAAGAATTAAGACACGAATATGTAATATTACAAAACATGTAAGAAATCCATCGATAGTTGCATATATTCATATTCAAAGAGAGATTACAACCATTCGTCTTGACATCGCAGTCTTCCTCTGACAAGACCAGGTTCCCACACACTTCTGGTAGCACTCCATGATGGCTTCAAACAAAAATAGTTTAAAGACTATTCCCTTTAGGCTTCACTCCAAACCAAACACACTTCTCCCTCACAGAACTAGATGGCTACAACTAGTAATAGCTTGCTTGTCTAAAATAGTATATTCACACTTGGCCAAAACTCTCTCTGATTTTCACACTCTAGTATGCGCTTGGGAAGAAGGGAGGTTGATATAGGAAAGATGGATGGGAGATGGATCCTCTTCACATGGGAGAGGGACTTATCTGTTGAGGTAGTTCCATCATTATAGGGGAAAGGAGCCCAAACTATCATCCTCGACCCCATCTGGTCAAACCATCTACCAGACTTCCGCTATGGAGCTTCTAGAGATGGAAGCTTCAACTGTAATTTAAAAAACTTTCCGTAACAGGACTGGCATTATTGGAACATAGCTTAGTCACACCGATCAGTGTGGGGGAGACAAAGGTCATGAGAGATGGTCTTGTAAATTGGGAAAAACAAAAGTTTCAGGGGAAATGGTGCAAAAGGGAAATGATTTGCTCATGAAGAGGGACATAATGGGAGTTTATCCATGAAGGCAAAGCATGCGCAGTTCACGGTACAGGCCCTCCAGGATCAAGGAATGGGGAGTACAGGGACAATGACAAAATGTTGTGTAACATAGGGGTCCATCTTCGGCTCTGATTTATCCTTGCTTACTGATGTGGAGACCTCAACAAAGCTCTTCTTAGCTTCCATGAAGGTTTCCCAAGCACGCTCCAAATAAAACTCAGCCTCTTTTGCCGAGGCTTTGCGAACCTAGGCAATGTCTTCTGGTTGTTTCCCCTTGTCATCTCCCATCATGATTCCACTTCTGAGAACTATATTTATGTTCAGATCTTCCTCGCACGGCTCAGACCTCATCATCTGCAGGTTCTCATGATCAAACAACATGCAATACTTGCATGATGGATGCGTTGGATTAGTGCAATCACAGACATAGTGTCCTGGCCCTACGCAATTGTAGTAAATAAATTGTCTGCGACCTCTACTAGATCCTCCTTTGCCTCAGCCTTGTCTGTGCTATCCCGACATTCTGGTCAAGGGGCTGCATTTCAGCCTGAACCCTGTGGGTGGGCATTCTATCCATCATCAATTCATAGCTCCTGTAGGTATGCTCATCATGTCCCACCGATCTACAAAAGTTCCAGAACAACTGTTTCGAAGTTTGCATATACTTCTGTAACAAGTGGCAGTTATCAGTGGCATGTTTTTTGGCTATTGACAGATAGTGCACCACAAATCAGGTGCCATGCTAGGTCCTACCTAAGCTTTTAGCCTTAAAGGCATCAGTCCTCCTCCTACAAGGTAATTTGTAAAGATCGGGCAATGGTCTTTGTCATGACCCTGACTCTTGCATTTCAAGCACCATACTTTCTCGTGCACTTCTGGTCAAACCATCCTATCCTGTTTCAGACTCTGCATCTCAAGGCACAGATTCTTCAGCTATGCATGGATCTACTCAACTCCTAGATTAGGATCTTGCATCGAGGTCTCACCTAGTCTCATGGAAATCTCCAAAACCTCTACCTAAGTTTTTATCTTTTGTTGTGATAACACACTCCTTAAATGTGGTAGTAGCAAAGCTACAAATGACTTGTGATGTTGTCTATTTGTCAATTTCATGTTGGCTTCACGGATCGTACATTTCAGTCTCTGATCTAGTGTGGTGAAGAAAAATTATAAGTTTGGATACGAACAAATTCCTCTAGCCCAATAATGGGTCTAGCCACAATAGATACATTCTATGGAAGATTTCCTTAGGTTAGAATCAATCAAAAAGGCCTACCTCTTGGTTGCTTATCCTTCTTGATGATGTCCTCACTTGCTCGCTCCAACAATCTCTCGCTTCCTTTTTCAAGTTCCTGAAACAAGTAAACAAAAACAACACACAAACATAATAATAGACAAATTGAAATTCAACCTACTTAACAAGTCAAGAAGCATCAAGACACAAATATGTAATATTACAAAACATGTAGGAAATTAATTGATAGTTGCATATATTAATATCAAAGAGACATTACAACCATTCATCTTGACATTGCAGTCTTCTTCTGTCAAGACTAGGTTCCCACACACTTCTGCTAACAATCCATGATGGCTTCAAACAACAATAGTTTAAAGGCTCTTCCCTTTAGGCTTCGCTCCAAACCAAACATACTTCTCCCTCACACAACTAGATGGATATGACTAGTAATAGCTTGCTTGTCTAATCAAAATAGTATACTCACACTAAGCTAACACTCTAACTATGACTATGATTGCCACCAGCTTGTGCTCAGGAAGAAGGGAGGTTTATATAGGAAATATGGTTTGGGAGATGGATCTTCTTCTCATGGGAGAAGGAATTATCCCTTGAGGTAGTTCCATCATTATAGGGGAAAGGAGCCCAAACTGTCATCCTCGACCCCATCCGGCCAAACCATTTACTAGACTTCCTTTATGAAGCTTCTAGAGCTGGAAGCTTCAGATCTAATTTTAAAAAATTCCCATAAGAGGACCGGTGCGACTGGAACACAGCTCAGTCACACCAATCGGTATGGGTAATAGTGCTAATCTCTACACATTGGCATGGAGGAGATAAAGGTCATTAGCACCGACCTTGTAAACTGTGCAAAACAGAAGTTTTAGGGGAAATGGTGAAAAAGGGAAATAATTTGCTCATGGAGAGGGGCATAATGGGAGTCTTTCCATGAAGGCAAAGCATGTGGGGTTCACTGTAGAGGTCCTCTAGGATAAAGGAATGGGGAGTATAGGGACAATGACAAAATGTTGTGTAACAGATGCCCCCTAAGACATGAAGGCCAAGCAGGAGTGAGGGATGAAATTCTTTATAAATCAGTGCAGGGAAACGATTTACCATCAGAAAACCTGCAAGCAAGTACAGATACATATACATAAACTAAGATCTTTTTCAAATGATACATGAATTGTGGCATGGAAACAACCATACAAAGAATGATCATGTAAATGGATCCAAGTATGGGCACAACCATCCGTCAAAGAGGATCATATATGATAACTCATTGTCTGGTTACAGCCAACCATCTGAAAGAGACATGCATATCATCATAAACCATGTCACACCACTGCACAACTTGGACTTGTGTGATTCGAGTCTAGGGTCTTGTGCTTCAACATGACTGATCAAAGTACAGATCCTAGCATGTGAATAGATGATTAACATCAAACATGCTAGAAAGTCACTTGATTACCAGTCAATGATGTAAACTATTAACAAGTACCAGAAAAACCACCAATAATGACAATGGCCCTTAAGGTACTATCAGCACAATTCACAGAATGTGAATAAAGGAACGGAATTCGAACACCCATGAAACCAATTGATCGAAATCCAATGATGTGAACTTGGCATCGAGTGCGAAGAACTTTCCATTAGGGCATGTAATCTCTAAGGTACTAGAAGAGAGTCTCTCCGCCAACTTCTCGGATAATGAGTCAAAGTCGACAGAAAGTGACCATGTCGAAGGAGGGCCATAAAAAATCCCTCTTCATTGACGCGAGACGAGAGGATGTAAAATGATTTGGAATGTTACAAAGAATCAGGGGTAAGTGTAATTGCAGAAGGACAACTTGTGAACATATCGACAACACAACTAGAAGTTTGGCAGCTTTTGGATCCATGGGATCGTTGGTCATAATGACATGCCAGAGATCAAATGGAAGGAAAAAATTAACGGCCCAAACCCAGGAAGGTCAACGATGCAAAGGAGGGTGTCCCAACCTGACACAAAGAAAAGAGTGTCATATTCAAGAGTAAGCTGCCAACACGAATCGATAGATTTCCAAATTTCCCCCCAACATTTCTGGCAAGTATCCGAGTTGTTTTTTAATTGCAAGCTTGAAGGGGATAGCATATCCTTGCACTGTAAGTTCATTATTCAGACATATTCAACCTGGTAAGCTTAACGAGCCCTAGGAAGGAGAAGCTCGTGTTCATCATGGTGATGAATCCGATGTCGTTTAATAGTTTAACAAGTCTAATAAAGGTGTAACTCGGTATCTTTTTCATGTTTAGAGTGTTTAGAAAAGACACGTAAAAGAAAACTCCACATGGTCTCTTTTCATGTGTTTGTGTCTCTTAAGCCCGAAAAAGTAGAAAACAGTACTTGAGAGAACTGCTTGACCATTTCAGTCAAGGAGTACCATTTTCGTAAATAGTGCCTCCCAGCCCGAAAAAGTGGTAAACTTATATTGGTTCACAACATTTCACATCCATTAATGACTTTGAAACAACAAGGGCTCGATCATCTTTTTGCTTTTAAAGGGTTAGAAAAGAGCTGAAAGTGGACCCCCCCATTTTTATTCTCTTTAATGAGTCGAAAAGGGAAAAAATACCTGGCAATATTTTCATATGAGTTTAATGAGTCAAGAAAATAGCTAAAACGTGAATTGTCATAGAGGAACAAGTGGTATAAAGGGTAGAAACTAGTTCTGGTAATGGTGGAACTGCTCAAAACATGTAATGGTAAAGAGGCTAGCTAACAAAGCCACTCATCGCTGAAGTCCCTTAGGAAAGGAAAAACAACCAAGTGAAAACATATGATCGGCCAAAGAGATGGTGGCGATGGAATGAAACAACCAAGGCTCATCTAGCAGAAAGTAGATGATAAAAAAATGGCATTCATGAGATGTAAATCAAGCATGGGTTCATTTTTACACAAACTTGAACCATGGAGAACTCCTCTTGGATTCGGTTTCATGTTTACATAAGCTTGAAATGAAAATTTATGCTTGCTATAAGTTTGCATGCCCCTGGCATAATGACGCAATCAAGGCACATGCCCCCCAAGCTTCATTTCAGTCAACTAGGTGGATGGAATGAAGGTTCACTTTCGAGATCTTGGAAAGACTTGACTGGGATTTTACTAGACCTTAATCAAAGACTTAATTTGGAAAAGGGATTTGTTTAATTTTTTAATGAGGTAGACACAGTAAAAGAACTATCCTCAGATTCTTGTTTCATTTTTTAACGAGTTTGACACAAGACAAGGAACTATGCTCAGACATCTTGATTCATTTTTTAACGAGGTTGACGCAAGACCAGGAACTAGCCTCACATTCCTGGTTTCATTTTTTAACGAGGTTGTCACAAGACCAGGAACTATCCTCATACACTGTTTCATTTTTTAACAAGGTTGACACAGAAAAAGAACTATCCTCGTGACTCCTTGTTTCATTTTTTAACGAGGCTGACAAAATCCCAAGAACTATCCTCACACGACTATTCATGGACCATATGAGAACATGGCTCCCAGGAGGTCTTCATTAGATGGAAGGACCATGCTTCAGGAGGAATACATGTCATTTGGTACCAAAAACAGATTGGGTTCCAATTCTCCCAGTACATAATGTACTATACCATCTGTGGGATCATCAACAGACGTGGAGACGGAATGGGTATCCACATAATTGACTTGTGGTGAGGAAGGTACTACTTTCAAACAAGAGATGATAGGGGATGATGGTTGCAAAGGAGGCTAGAGTAAATATACATTAGTTTATGCTAGGATATTGGGTTAGGCAGTGTGAGTAAACTGCCCAAGACCATACACCAAAAATAGTGTGATTAAAAAGTGAAATCCTTCTACACTCATACTACCGGGACCACTCTAGTAAAATTGGAGCTAAATATGAGACAACATCAAACTGTAAGTGAAGGTAGTAAACCTTTTCTTACATATCCTTTGGGTATTCTATGTATCGGGGATCCCTTCGGGGATATCAGAGCTGAGTTGAGGACTCAGGTATCCTGCCCACACAGCATAATGTCTGCGACTATGTCCCCCTAGTAGTGTCTATGATCTGAGGTATCCTTAATGGCCATACTTTTAGGGACTAACTCAAGGTGACTAGGGCAAGCTTCCTTGGTACCTGACATAGACGAACCTACTCTATCTTCAATTTTTCGTAGGGTGCTCATCTTCACAAGAGTACTTGGCCCCTCAATCTGAGGTTTAGGCGAAGCTCTAGAGTAACCATAATTGTACATTTGGCCAAATCTCTTTGTTATTCATTGTGATACTGGGTTTCATCTCTAGTGATCGATGCTTATCAGACAGGGTCATTTCCCTATGTTTGTTGATTGATTTACTTAGTGTATTTTTGTTTTTTAGGTGCCAGAGTGTTATCATTGAGACTTTAATAAACAACACTGTAAAATTTACTGATAAAAATTATCAACCACCGTGGCTACATCTAACCCTTGCCGTCAATCTGGACGATTGTTATGACTTCCCCCACTCACTGTGGAGGATCCCCTGAGTTCTAATGAATTGGATTCCCTGTCTTCAGGAAATCAGTCTCTGAGATCTCACACCGAATCAGTTTAGACATCCAACGATTCAATATTACGAGAGGATTTCTTTACTAAAGGATTTATTCCTCCATACAACCCTCCAATCACGAATCCGTTGTGCCCACTCTTGGTTCCCGTTGCATCTATACCTCCTTTGTCTTCAGTTGGAACACTTCTACCCATCCCGTCAACAACTAACGGGTCGTGGGACTTTTTGGACACTTTTTGTCCCCCACCACTTCCCTAGTCGACAATCAATACCACACCTTTGATGGCGAACCCTGCTATCCCATTTGTCCCAGGTTCAACCCCTATCATGACACCCTCCATGAGTGGAACCCAATCAATTATGAGTTTCACCCCTTTAGTGTCAAACCATGTACCTTCGACAAGTGCTACATATAGCACTCCTTATAACGCTCAATATAGCACAGTTGGCATAGGTCCCTTCAACCAACAATATGGTTGGCATCCGTTGTATAGTTCTAACCCCCAGATTCAAGTATCTAGGGGCACTCCCAATATGCATATACTGACCGGGAACATAAAAGTGCCCCCTCCATTTTCAGGCATACATGGTCAGTCACTGATTGACATGAACACTCCTTATTCTAGTCAACGACTTATGGTTAGTTTTGTGGTGAGAGGGAGTCCTCAAGGAGGTCCCAATCAATCCATGGGGGCACCCTACTCACAACCTCAAATGAGTCAAGGGAGCACTCCTTATCCTGGGGGCAGTTCTATCGCCCAACCTAATAATCCCTATGGAAATCCACATTACAATACCATACCCCAAGGCACCTACTATACCATGCAACCCTTGTATAATATTGGGAACAACATGATGGGAGGACCGCAAGGATCCTCAAGTCATATGTGATTGCCTTGGTCTGATTCGGGGGCATCACACACTTTGCCTTTCTTGGCAACGCTTGATATCCCCGACTTGTACAAACTTAGAAATAACCCCATCTATCATAACTTTCTCTGGCTGCCAATCCTGCATAAAATACCTACAAGAATCCCTATGTTCAAAGGGAAACAAGGGGAGGATCCAGGTACACACATCACCACCTATCATCTATGGAGTGTTTCTAACTCCATGGTGGATGATAGTATCTGGTTACGTCTTTTTCCCCACACCCTTACTGGAAACGTAGCAAAGTGGTACATTGAGTTACCATGTGCATTAGTCAATACCTTTGACGTGCTAGCAATGGAATTCTTAAAGAACTTCTAGCTACCCATATGCTATGAAATTGGGGCGAAACGCCTCACTTCATTATGACAGGATACCGCCACCCACATCTTTGATCATATACATGAATGGAGACATAGGTAGAGGTTGGTTAGAGCTCCCATCCCAAACTATCTCTTAGCGGATTAGTTCTACAAGTCTCTACTCCCCAAAATTGCTAAGGATGTCACCTTATGTGGTGCAATCACAGAATACCATTCCATACATTGTGCCCTACACTTAGATCTGATATGTTGATAATCTGGCACTCTATACGACGTAATTCCCAATGTCCCTCGCAACTCCAATGCTCCCTTTACTTAGCAACCTGGAATGAACGTCGATGGGATTATCGGTGCAACCTCTGGGGCTACTGTAAAACAACTCAGCGGTCGCATTTCCCAGATGTCAGTGGACTTCTCTACCAAATCGATTGCTCTTCTTACCACTGCGATCAACTCTGTGCAGTCTACACAAAAACCAGGTGGTAAGAACATGAAGAATAGGAGAAAGACCGCTTGTTATAGACATATTTGGGCACTTTAACCCCAAACTTATATGTCATTAAAATAAGGCTCATCAACCCATAAAAGAGTTGTTTCATACCCTAAAAGAACATGGTCATCTGATTACATCATTCTCCAAAAGTTCCACCTAAAAAACCATCCAAAAATGGCCTAAACTGAACCATACTAACTGCTACACTAGCCAGGTGCGATGCATACTAAGTGATACACTACTCAGGTGTGATGCATACTAATTAGGCCTTCTAAAGGGTGCAACAAGCGAGGATGGAAAAATGTCCAGGATAGTTTTCTAAGTGGATGTTCATAGAATCTTCCAGAAACTTCCCCTTTACCACTTGCCTCTCTGAATTCGCCCAAGGATGAGTAAGAGATATAAACTTCAGTTATCTCTTCTCTTGTGGAACAAAATGTAACAATTGGAATGACATTAATCAAACCCCAAAGATTACTCACACCCTTGCACACATCTATAAATGGATCCCTCATCTAAGAGATCTAGAGGTTGGAATGTTGTGAATTGCAAGGAAGTGCTGATAGTTTGTAATTGCGGAAAGAGAATTGTATTGTTGATGTGATCTTGCTATTTCATGAGGTGAAGAGGGCTTGATGCTGGGAGGATGATGCTGGATCAGACAACTGGGTTGTAATTCTCCCTTCTATTTAATAAAGTTCTTCAAGTTTTCTTCCATATGATTGTGCAATTGTGAATGTTATCATTTGTGAATGCTATTATATGTTCATTATATATCTGATTCTGTAATGTGTATGTTGTAATAGATCAAGATGTTTTGATGGTTCTTTGTTACTATGTTTAGGTACTCTCCAAGCGGGATAAGTACGGAGAGGAGTTGCAAGCTCTGTCAAAGGGGAGAGAGATCAAGAAAAGGATTAAGAGAAAGTTCCAGGTTGGTCCCATTATCTTTCTCTTATCCATTACACATAGAAGAAATCGTTGAATTGCTTTAAACTGTTGTTTCTAGGGTAGCTGCCAACCTAGAGGGCTAGTCACTCAAAAAGACACTAGTTTCCCCAGAAACACCACTCCTTCTGAAGAGCAGTAAAAAAAGTAGTCTAACTCTAGGAAGAAGGTAGTTGTGCCCTCTAACGATGGAAAGAATAAACCCACCAGATTCCCTTGAAAAATCTGTGTTGAAGACCACATGACCTATTGCTTCCCGTGTCTTCAGGAGTGCACATATTTCATTGCTAAAAAGGACACTGGTAGGACCCCCACTATCCTCAATAATCCTTTCCCCGCTCAGCAGCAACAACACCTTATTGCAAACCAACCCCAACCCCTGTAAGGGGGCAATGGAAGTTCACAACATCCTTTAGCTGGTGAAGGACCTTCTACTGTTTACACCTTTGAAATAGTAGACCTACAAACCAGAGCCAAATCTTATGGATCTCTTGTCGCTCATGTAGAGGAACCCTCCTCAAGTCAAAACCCATTGCCGCCTAATGATCTTCATATTGAAAGGCTGGTTTTTGACCTTGTGATTCACCCCCATAAAGGGGTACTTCGATGCACTTCACACAATACATTTGCACGTGCCACCCACAACTACAACATTGTAGAAAACTTGGCACAAGAATTGTTGGCTATGTCGGCACTTGAAGTATTAAAAACATGTCCAGTACAAAGGAAATCTCTGCTTTTGGCCATTGGTGGTATCTAACCACAGGATTCCATGCTTGCAATTTTCGACATGGAAAAGTGTAAACCTCCCCTTTCTCACTAGCTTGCATTTTAGGTGCAAATATTTTTGAACGGTAAAGGTATGCATAGAAATGTCATTAAAAAAGGTGCTTCTACATCTGGCTTCATGTTGGCTCGCTTTGGGTTCTCCTACCCTATCCCCACCATTGAATTCCCTTAAAGCTTTCGATGACCACACTTTCACCCCAAAAGGTTACCTTGTTGACGACCCCATCACTCTGAGTGGGAAAATAGTAACGGTAAATATCGAAGTCATGGATCATAAAATTGACTATAATCTGATTTTGGGCCGCAGTTAGACTTATGCCACAAATTCCATTGTGTCTTCGGTTTTCCACATCATCTTATTTCCCTTGGATGGAAAGATAGTCATAGTGGACCAACTATCCTTTTGCACCCCATATGACTCATCGTTACCTAACAGCTCTGTACCATAAGTGGGTGGTGTACTTGACTCTTACATCAGTATCAATATCGGTCTACTGAAGGGATCTTCCCTGATGGGTTGTTTCCCTCTTCTCTTGCCAGCGGTTCCACAGACAGTCAATATGGTTTCATCCATTCCTCACAAACCGACTGATCCTTGGATCCTACTAGCCCCATCAGAAATTGACACTTAAGAAGAAAAAATGTTGCTATCACCAGCTGAATTGGCCTACCAGGCCATTCAATCTCCATCCAAGTCTCAGGTCACTTTGGTCACGGCCAACGGTACCACTGCCCTCCCATAACATCTCCTTCTTTCAATCCCCTTAATCAAGTCCTACCTACGGATGAAGATACTAAAGTGATCATGAGTTTAGAAGAGTGACCTTGGGAGGACTCGCACCATCGTGTTTTGATATCTAATTCGGACATGATGCCTCTTCAAATCCTATCATCTGAAGCACCTGAAATTGTTTCCTCACCATATACGACTATCCACACTTTGGACTCAGAGGGAAACATGGGAAATCTTTCAAAGACATTGCTCATCGATATTTCAGTCAAGAGAGGCATTGTGGGAAACATACAGATTGGAGCCAATTGCAATCCTAAGGAAATTGTGAGCTTCACCTACCCTTTTAAGGACTTTCATGATGTTTTCCCTTGGTCTTATGAGGAAATGCATGGCATAGACCCTTCTATTGTCAAGCATGAGATTAAGAAAGGTCAAGAATTATTTTTATGGTATTTTCTTGCTCGTTAATTTGAAAAAGCTCGAGTTTCCTTCTTTGGTCTCGTTAAACTACTACAAAGAAGATATGAGCATGTTCCTTTTTGGGACTTTTTCTTGCTCTTGAATTGAAAAATCCCCAAGTTTTTCATCATTGGGCTTGTTAAACACATACGACAATGGTCCGAGAAACCCTTTTTCCCTCTTTTTCTAGCTCATTAAACTGAAAAAGATCATTTGAGAATTCTTTTTAGGCGCTTTTTTCTTGCTCATAAAAATGAAAAAATACCTAGTTTTTTCTTCAAGCTCGTTAAAAACTTATGAAGATGATCCGAGCATTCTTTTAGGCACTTTTCTCACTCGTTAAACTGAAAAATCCTGATTTTTTGTCACCGAGCTCATTAAAAATCTACGGCAACAACAAGAGCACTTGCTTTTTTGGGACCATTTCTCGCTCTTCAATCGAAAAATCCCTGAGTTTTTCCCTTCTTCAAGCTTCTTAAATCTATGAAGAAGGAATGAGCAGTTATTTTACCTCTTTTTCCTTATTCACTAAGCTGAAAATGATACTTTGAGTTTTCTTCATTTGAATTGTTAAAATTCGATGAAGGTATTGATTTTTTCGTCACGTGACTCATTAAAAATTCACAACGAATCTCCAGTTTAGTCTGTCTTCTCATACTCATAAAAAAATGAGGTCAACATCTATTGAGGATAGGTTTCTCTTTATTCGGACTCAGTAGATTAACTCATAGAAAAGTAACCAATTTGGGTATACTATTAAACCTTTGTTGCACCTGGTTAACAACTATGACAAAGGGACCACCCCAGAGTCGTTCTTTATGATCTTTTCAGACTCTCTAAATATGAAAAAACCATCGAATTGTATCATCTGAACTCATTAAATTACATAGATGATGTGTAGAGTCACTCTTTTTATGATCCTTTTCAGACTCTTAAAACATGAAAATATCAACGATTTTTCCTGTTTGGACTCATTAAACTAATTAGATAGGGCATAGAGTCACTCTTTTTGTGGTCCTTTTCAGACTCTTAAAATATGAAAGGATCAATGAGCTTACCCTTCTGGACTCACTAAATCAACTAGATGGGGAAAGTGGACAATACAACTGTGTTCAATATTTGAAAGCATGGTTTGACAACAGTTGTTCCCTTGAACATGGCACTCCCTTAGATAAACCTTCCTTGTGATGACCTCTCAATATGAATCTTACCATCCTATGAGTTTAGCCTATATACCCCGATGTTCTTACATCTCTGTATCCTAACACTCTTTGGTGTTCATGAGTCTAGTGTTGCATGGTTAAAACCATTGTCGTGCCTTCTATTGTTCAAGGGAAAAACATTTTTCTTCTATTTCCTCCATCAACCCATCAAGCATATCCTTTCATCATGCCCTCTGTCATTTTAACCCAATGCTCAAACATTCCTCAAAAAACAAATTATTCTTGTCCCATTTCATGATGATTGATGTAGGACACATTATTGCCTACCTTTGGACAGGTCTCTTCCTATCGACTTCAACACTCTATCTAGGAAAAAGACCCAGAAACACTTCAGTGCCTTGGTACTTGCAGACATCAGTGGCAGGTCACCTTGTGTTTGATCAGGGGTTCTCATTATTGGCTCCTAGTTAAATGATTTTATGGGTGTTCGACAACAAAAACATTTTTCACACTCGCTAGATTGTACTATGCATCTTGGAGACCATCACCATTATTGGTGGCCTTCCTCACGTCTGTTAACAGTCTCCACTATTGAATGGTAATTAGAAGATTTCATGCATTTTCGACATCAACGCATATATTCACATGTATTGATCTATGTTTATTGGTGAAGCGGAAATCAAGACCTTGGGTAGAGGCTTGCATCACTTAGCCTAGTTTCCTCTCCCAAGTTGCGTATATTGTTTTTTGGAGATAGCTCATCAGAATTATCCTATTATGACACTAGTTCTGCATTGGGCTTATCGGTGACTAGCATCGTCATATCTCTTTTCCGAGAAAGTCACTCTGACATAGCTACTGAGTGTGGGAATGCCCAAATGAGCACATGATTTTAATTGTTTTATATATATGTGCTGTATCAAGTTTCCCATACCACCCAAAGCTATGATCCTCTCTCTCTTTTTGTCAAGAAGGAAAAGAAGAGTTAAGTATAAAGTGCTTCGGCCATCATCACAGCCTTTGATCTCACACTTTAGGGGGCATCTATTATACAGGAAAATCACCTCCTCATTAGTTCAGAGGGAAAAGAGATGATGATTGAAGCAATGATGAAGTTCACAAGCCTTGTTTCCAAGCTAACATTGTCTATACAATAGCAACATGCTTTATAAAGCTTCTTAGCAAGCCTAAGGGAGAGTTAGTGACCCAGGTAACTCTACTTGTTACCTCAGGAGCAGCGTTAGTGAACCCTAATGAGGATATAAGGGTCAAAGGAGCGGATTGACTAAGAAATATCCCTATATTCTCTCCTAAATCAACTCAGAAAGCAAGGAAACATCCAAGTTCAACCTATTTGGGGGATTACTAATCCTAATGGTGTATGAAAATGGGAAGGAGCTCAAAAGGATGGCAACATCATTTCTTTTACCTAAAGAAGCTCATGGAGAAACTTGGCAACCCTAACCTCACATGCTACGTAAGTAGAGCTAGGGATATTGTGAAAGGGGTTAGATCATTTGAAAGGATAGATTACTTGATTGTAGAGCAAAGTCTCAGACTTAAGCATAAGAATTTGGTAAGAAGGGAGAGAGAGAGAGAGGAGCTGGAGGAGTAAGGGAAGGCTAATGCAACTGATGGTTGTAATCACTCTTTCAACATTAATATAGAACTACAATTGTATTTTCTACTCCATGGTGTTGGTACTATAATTCATTTATATGTTTATTCAATGTCTTTTAGCATGAGTAGCTAAGTTATGTGAAACTAGATGTCTTTTGTATATTCATGCATTTATTATCAAGGTTTTATGCTATGATTATGCTTGTATTTTCTATGTGCAGGACTTGATCTGGAGCTGGCTTAGGGACTTTTGCCTAGCTGCATTACACTCTCCAGTAACTCTACATGGAGACTCAAAGTAATGAATCTGTCTTGCTTTGATAGTTAGTTATTGAATATGGAAATGCATGTATCTTTGTGACAATTGTAGATAATCTTACAGTCTGCCAAGGGTCCCGGGAAGACCCTTAAGGGTTCCTTCATTCTCCATACACCATGAATTAATCCCTATAGCACCTAGAGAACACATCAGTGAACGAATATGCTTCTTGGCCACCAACATTATCTAGGACCTCATCAGTGAATGGAGTTTGGAACGGATCATGCACGTAGGCATCATCCAATTTCCTGAGATCTACGCATATCCTTATTTCTTCCTTCTACTTCTTTTCCTGAACTACTATTGGGCTCACCCAATAAGATTATTTGACCGGTTCAATAATACCTACCGCGAGCATCTTATCTAACTCTAAGTGGACCCTTTCTTTATACTTCGGGTTGAGGCTATAAGGTTTTTGCTTCATAGGTTTTGCGTCAGGTTTTAGGGTGATCTTCATGACACCCAAATCATGTATTATCCCTTTTAGATATGAAAAATTTGTGGGAAACTGATCTTGATATTCACGGAGTCTTTGCTGACCTTATCTACTGTCGCATCATCCCAGTAATCACCAATCTTTGCAAACTTCAGCTCTGCCTCTGCACCAATATTCACTTGCCTAGTTTTGAGTGGCTCAGTGATGTCTAGGTTCTCTAGCTATGATCCTTCAACTTCGCAGCCTCCTTCTGTCTCTCGAATATCAATCTTCCTCGGGTCTTCATATTCTTCTTTCATTTTAACATTTTATCACTCTAGCGCATGGCTAAGCTAGGTGGTCCAATCATGTTGAATCAAATCTAGAGGATCCTGCAAGTATCCTGAAAATTGCCATGTTAACCTCTTGCAATGCTTCGTCGATAGATTCAAATCCATCCTCAAAACTAAACGTCATCAAAAATCCCTGGCGCAAAATATCCCATTCTTTGGTGCTATGGTGGAGTTTCATCTCCAAGTACCAATTCATTGGTATAACATCCAAGGTATGAAAAAATAGATGGACCCATTCTGGTTGAGGCTTCGCTTTGTACACTTCAATCCATTTGGCCAAACTGTCACGTGGATCATTTATCCCATCATATTTTTCTATTAATTGCACCTTTGGATGACCAAAGAATACCCTCATCATCCTCCTATATTCGCGCCAATCATCAAAACTATATTTGTGCACACCCCACCATTTTGTGGGCATAGCACGCAGCGCCCAATCCAAGGCCTCAAAGCAGTGCTTCTTTGGAACTTCCCTTTCAAATGCATCCAAAAACTGATCAACATTAGTTAACCTATCATAGTGAGGAAGATTTCTTACCTTTGAGGATACACATGGCAATGACTTGGTCATCATATTACAGCACAACATAGATACTTCATGCAATCGAGTCGGCCAGTGCTCCAGTTCTATGTCTGAATCTGATGTGTAGGAGCTCTTGCGGTCCCATGCAATACGTTCGTCTACTAGCAGATTCACCCAATCCTGATCTCGCGCTGTTATCATGTAAAGTTGGTCCAAATTGTCATCTCTTCCATAATCATGGATCGGTTAATTATAGCATGGCCCTTCGGCAGAGTCTAGTGGCACCACTACGTGGAGTGATTTCTTCTCAAATATCACCTTTCGCTTCTTTAGGTTGATTACCCCATTCATGTCATTGGATTAATCTATCCCAAGGAGCATGAAGTAGGGATTGATATCATCCACAATCTCTATCACTTCAAAATCCGCTAGTGTGCTCGCACCTTTGATATCAACTGTTACCCCCTACAACCTCCCCATTGGGATGATTTTCTGCTGAATCGCCATCCTTAACTGAATGGGAGACCACTGTAGTGTAGGTCTTCCCATTCTTGCCCATGTCTGTTTCGGCAAAACATTAGCGTCGGACCCTAGGTCCAAGATAACTTGGTCCATTTCGTATTCTCCTATCTACGAGATGAGTCTCATCTCACGTCCAGTTCATGCCTTGTGCTTACTAAGCTTCCTAACTTCGCACGGTCCATAAGTAGTAGTTTCCTTGCTAGCAAACCTATTGATCAGCTCCTACAGTTCCTTCACAGCCTTACTATCATGGAGCATTTCATGCAGGTCTCCAAGAACATGGTAGTCATGGATGGGTCCACCTCTTCAACCTGTTTCCACTGACTCCCTGAGGTAGAGGCCTCGGTGAAACTTTTCTTTGCTTCCATAAATGTTTCTTTTGCACATTCTAGATCAAACCTGGTCTCCTTTTCTAGTGCTTTGCGGACCCACTCGCATTCTTTGGGCTACTCCCCCTTATCCTCACCAGTCGTCACTCCACTCTATAGCACAATATTTACCTTGGGGTATTCCTCACGAGGCTGAGCCCTCATCATCTGTAGGTTTTCAGTCAGTTGTTGAGGCTGCACCCCCTTCTCATGTATCTTGGATAACAATATAGGGAAATCCTCCATTGCATGGTCAAACTGAGTATAATAGCATAATGACAGCCATGTCAGATTCGAGCAGCCTCCCATGTAGTGTTGTGGTCCTCCACAATTGTAACAAATAATCTTCCCTCGGCCTCTACCAGGTCCTCCTCCACCTCAGCCTCAGTTGCGCCCCTGATACTCACCTTGCACTCCTCCAGCACCTTCGTCTGGGGGTCACATTTCTACTTGCACCATGTATGCAGGTGTCCTATCCATCATTAATTCATAACTTTGGAAATTTCGCTCATCATGTGCTACATAGTAATTTGTCACTGGACCCATATACCCTGATCTCGGATAAAGTCAGTGCCTAAGCAACATCTTCTCTATGTCATACCTCAAACAAATGTGTCCACATCTTTCCAATCATTGAAGAAGATTAACAAATGCACTTTAATCTTTAATATTGACCCTTTTTACCCATGTTTCAAGGTCGTCACAAGTAACCCTCATTCTACCTGCGATGGTTTCCTGTAATGAACTAGAATGTCGCGACACTGTCGCAGGGGTACATCTGCGATGATCAGATTTTAGGGCTCGTCGTAAGTCCTCAATATCATTCTTGTGACGATAGATCTAAATAAACTATTGCCCCATGATGTTGTCTCTGAGTCCTAGTGTTTGACTCATGATGACCCAGATATGGCAAATTCATTCAAACATAATGCTTTTGGGTGGTTCTGGAACTTGTTGTTGGGTCAAGGAATATCGCCTTTCCTCCTCTTGGATGGTGGTTTCGCCTTTTGAGAAACCTCCCTTTGGGATAAGCTCCCTCTCCCTCATTTATGGAGGCTCCTCCATTGCTATGATAAAAGCATTCTCCATTGCTATGGTCAGTTTAGTTTTTAGTATGGAGCAAATTAGCTAGTTTTGGTGTGAGATTGATAGTTTGCAGTGTGAATTATTGATAGTCTAGCAATTGGTTGTGAATTGCCTTAGCCTTGTACTAGTGCTTTTGAGTGAGAGAGAGAGTTATCAACATTTTGGGAGACCCTATTGAGAGTAAATGCTTGAAGATACATACTAACTAGACCCTTCGAGGAAGCTTGCGACGTCAAGGCTTGGTTGTAAGCTTTGCTTTTGCTCATATTAATACAATCAATGGTGATTTCCTATGTCATGTGTAAAATATATATGATAGCTTATGGTTCCTTGACTCTGTAAGTGAATAGTTCATTTTGTGCTCTATTATGTGTTTTGTTGTTCTCTTGTGTTGTTTTAGGTGAATCACTCATCGAGGAAAATGAAACAATAGCTGAAGTAGTGCAACGAAAGCTCCATCGAACATCGATTTGAGGTATGCTCTTTCAACAATGACTGTTTAAGGAAATTATCTATTGTTTTGTCTTGCTGTGACTAGACCCACTCTAGGGCTAGAGGGGTTGCCTCTGTCCACAGAGGGAACATTACTGACATCACAAGTTGGCGACTCAACTGGGGAGTCCTTTCTGTGTTGTCTCTTGTTTTGCTCTTGATTTGTTTTTTATTGAATTACATAGTGTCTCTTGGTTTTGGGGCTGAGCCATCAGTGTTCATGATTACTTGAGTCAATCTGGTAGTCCCTCTCACTGTCTGAGAGATAATTATGTGTCCTTCAGGTGTTTTTTCTTTGTTTTTTCTCTTAATTGAGATCGTCGTTGTTTATCTCTTAACAGCTGTGACGAGTCGCGACTGACCTGTTTGGTCAATGTTACACAAAATATTGTCACCATGAGTTTCTGTAGTCAGTGTGAGTCTATCACCACTCATACTATCCTCCTTTGCAAGTCTCAAACATCAGCGCTTCATGTCAAGCCTTAAAAATGAGAGAAAGTCTTTGAAAAATCTATAAACCTCTGGTTCCGCATTTCTATTACCATTACCTGCGGTCCCGCACCCCTTGGTCATGTTACCTGTGGACCTGCCTGCTCTTTCTCTAAAGGAGTGGGTGCGGACCCCTGTGAAACTAAAAAAGGTGCAAATTTATTCTTAAAAACTCACTTTGGGTTAATTCTGGACGCTTCTAGAAGGAATCTTAACGTGGTTAGTTCGCTCCTAGGTGGTTCATGCATCCCATAACTAAAGGAGCTAACCCCTTGATGAGAGGAGGTTATCCCTTTGAAGGAGGGCTCTATCCCTTTGAAGGTGGACCTAGTAACCTCCCTCCTCTGCACAATAAATTAAGGCATTGGGCTGGTTGCTAGGGAGATTGAAAGCTGAACATTTTTTAGGGTAAATGTTGTTGGAATTGAGACTTCCTAGTTAAGCTTGAGAGGAGAGATTACATACCTTTTGGCTTCATTTGGAAGAGAGTGAAACTTGTCAAAGTAGAGGAGATTCTTGCTGGACCCTAGGAGGAGCTTGTACAACATCAAGGCACCAAGGTTGTAAAGTTCTTCTTTGTTTAAAGTTAATACAATCAAATTCATTTTTCTCAATAAAATTTCTTCTATGGTTTATTTCATGAACTCCTTGATCATCATGATAAGTATGGTTTATTATATTGGCTATGCAGGTGCTATTTAATATGTATGCTTGTTTGTGTTTGCAGATTCTTTAAAAGGGAGCTCATTTGGATCAACGGAGCGTGGCTTCCACAAACTAGCACTGGACCTGAGGTAGGCCTAAAACATCTGTTGGCCTTTATTTATAAATTGCATATTTAGAGAAAGATAGAATTTGTTTAGTTTTCTTGTCGCTAGATATCATTAGATACTAGGGAGATCGGTATTGTCCGCAAGAATGATTCATCCGCCCGACAAAACATATTGATACTGGGGTTGACCCTGAGGAATGTACTGTCCCATAGGTATGTATTGTCCTTGAGGTTACCCCCCAGGTAGTAATTGGGTACCTTGAGATTGCCCCCCAGGCGATAATTGAGGACCTTGAGGCTGCCCCCCAAGCGATAACTAGCCACCTTGAGGTTGTGGATTTAGAATGGTACTTGACATCATAAAATATCTTCTACACTCAACGGCTTAGTTCCGTTATTACCAGTTAATAACCCTTGTTCAACAAGTTGAGGAGATGCTCCCAAAAAAGTACCAGTAAGTGACTGATACCCAGAGGGAACAAAAGGACCACCATATAAAAATGTTTCTAGAGTTTGAGAAAACATGGATGACTATCTCGACATATTCAAATGAGGATAATAACCACTAGGTGTTGGATGAAAAGGAATGCGAGGTGGTGAAAAACTTAGTCCCGGGTTTTCCAAAAAATTGGTCAATGAAAGATACCAAGCGTCCCTCCTAGGTGGACTATAAAAGATCGATTCACGCTCCCTAAGTTCTATAGCCGGTTAATTTTCAAGGATAGGTATACCTTCTTCTGGAGTAACAAGTTCTTCAATAGCAATAAGTCCAGAAGAAAGATTTTGGGTAATGACTCTTTCTACCCTAGGTGAACCCGGACCACTGGAAGTTGGAGAGGCAAAGCCTGATGATGGAGTAGCAGCAGGTTCAATTTTAGGTTCAGATATTTCAGGTCCTCGGCTAATTCACTAGTAGAAGAAAAACTACCAGTAACTTCGGAAAATGAAATAGGTTCAATAATATACTCTGGTGCTTGAACTTGATAATCAGGATGTACCACTAAAGAAGACTCTCCTTCTTCAGGTGACCCAGCCTCTTTTGAAAGTATTCAGCATGTCAGCAAAGCAACTATCCCTTATAAGGATGTTGGAGTAGGACTAGTTAAAGATTCTGGTTTACTAGTAACTTTTTCCTTTCCTCCTCCTAATGTATTGCCTTCTACTACAACCATTCATATGATTTCATTAGACACTATTGTTTATGATGATCCTTGGATTGTACCTTCCGAATCTGAGATAGATTCATTTGGTGATGCTATGCCTTTGAGTCCATATGAAATTGCGTATCAGGTCGTACAGTCATTTTCCAACCCTTCTTCGACCAAAATTGACTTAATGAATGTGGTCCATGAAGAAGCACTTTCAACATTAAACTCAGATTCAATAGATTCTTCTGAACTTGTTCACACTGATGAGCAAATTTGTGAAATATTGTCTGTTGATGATTTACCATGGGAAGATCTTCATCACAGATCTTCATTTTTACCTGAGATTGATCGCTTTGAAAATGATTTTTCATCTATTTTTACAACTGATTATGTCAAGGAACCTCAGAATCCATTGAAAAATCCTGATTCTGAGTTAAATTTGGGAAATATTTCTCAAACTATTCCTATTGACATTTCGGTTAAGCCTGGAATTGTTGAAAACATTCATATAGGTGCCTCTTGTACGGAAGATGAAATTCAAACATATGAGGCCCTATTTCAAGAATTCCACAATGTGTTTGCCTGGTCATATGAGGAAATGTCAGGAATTGACCCAACAATTGTTGTTCATGAAATCAAAACTTACCCGGATGCTAAACCCGTCCGGCAACGTTTGCGTCAGATCCACCTGCAAAAAGCTGCTGCTATTAAAGCAAAAGTTGAAAAATTACTTAAAGCAGGTTTCATTTATCTAATTCCCTTAACAGATTGGGTATCGAATATTGTTCCTATTAACAAAAAGCAAAGAACGATAAGAATATGTATCGATTATAGGGATATTAATCGAGCCTGTCCAAAAGACAATTACCCAACTCCCTATATCGATCAAATCATTGATGATTGTGCCGGTAGTGAAATATTCTCCTTCATGGATGGTTTTTCTGGTTATAATCAAATCAACATTCTACCTGCTGATCAACTAAAAACGGCTTTCATTTGTCCATGGGGAACATTTGCTTATTGTAAATTACTGTTTGGGCTTAAGAATGCTGGTGCAACTTTTCGAAGAGCCATGTCTTACGCGTTTCATGACATCAAGCACATTGTTCAACCCTATCTCGATGATTTACCTGCTCATTCATTACATCGAGCCGACCATCTCATCCATTTACGAGCAATCTTTATGAGGTGTAGGCATTATCAAATTATGTTGAATCCACAAAAGTGTGTTTTCTGTATAGAAACGGGTCGGTTACTGGGATTTTTTGTTTCGAAAGCCGGCATTCATGTCAATCCCTCGAAGGTTGAAGCTATTGTCAAATTTCCTCCTCCTTCGACTCTTCGCCAACTCCAAAGTTTGCAAGGGAAAGAAAACTTTTTACGCCGATTCATTCCTAACTACGCCGAGATAACAAAGGGTTTTACCTGGTTGTTGAAATAGAATACTGCATTCTTTTGGGATGAGATAGCCGATAAATCTTTTGATGCACTAAAACACGTGTTGACCCATGCACCATTATTGCATCCTCCCAACTACAACCAGGACTACTTCTTATATCTCGCCGCCTCGCATTCCACCATCAGAATGGTGTTAGTTCAGGAAGATGAATTTGGTAGTGAACATGTGATTTATTATCTTAGTCACACTTTAAATCCAACTAAGTTAAAATATTCACATGTGGAGAAATTGGCCTTGGCAGCTGTTCAAGTTGTCCAACGATTTCGTCATTACATTTTACTACGCAAAACTACTGTAATTTCCGATTGCAACCCTATGATCTATATTTTGACCAAAAAATTGCTAGGGGGCAAGTATTCCAAATGGATTGTTATCCTGCAGGAATTTGACTTAGAGTTTTTAAAATCTAAGTCAAAGAAATATTTAGTTTTTGCGAAGTTGATGTGTGACTTCCTGTGTGCTGATACTGAAACTGTGGCAGAAGAGCCCATTGTGGACGAATCCTTGTTTCTAATTAGAACTCCTGATCCATGGTATGGAGATATCATAGTTTATCTCCAAACCCAATCCTTTTGGCCTGAAAATTCAAGATCTCAGCGTCGAAAAATATGATTCCAATCCCAACAATGCAAAATTATTGGAGATACACTTTATCATTGTGGGGCGGACTCTGTTTTCCGACATTGTTTAACTCATGAGGAAGCTAAAAGGGTTCTAAATGACTGTCACTCTGGATCGTGTGGCGGTCATATGTCTGGGTTTGCCACAGCTGAAAAGATATTGTGCGATGGCTATTTCTGGCCGTCTTTGTTTAAAGACTGTATTAACGCGGTCCGAAAATGCCACAATTGCCAAAATTTTTATCGAAAGATGCGCGCTCCACCTGCTCCTCTCCACCCTATAATTGCCATCGGTCCTTTTGCAAAATGGGGTATCGATTTTATTACATGTAACCCTCACTCAGCCAGGGGGCATGCGTATATTATCCTTGCGGTAGATTATTCTACCAAGTGGGCTGAGGCGATGCCTACATTTTTGGTAGACGGTAAAATTGCTGTGATTTTCGTTTTCAATCATATAATTGCTAGGTTCGGTGTTCCACAAGTAATTATCACTGATCATGGGTGTCATTTTCGAAATATTATGATGACTGAACTAATAAACCAACTTGGCCTGCGTCACAATAGTTCAACTCCATATTATCCACAGGCTAATGGTCTGGTTGAAGCCATCAACAAAGCTCTAGTCATTATGATCCGACGAATCATTGGGATTCATAGGTCGAATTGGCATAACATGTTATTTTCAGCGCTTTGGGCATATCGAACCTCAGTAAAAACATCAACCGGTTTCACTCCTTTCCAACTAGTTTACGGTTTGGAAGCTGTGTTACCCATTGAATGCGAAATACCATCATTGAAATTGGCCATAGAATTACTTCCAGCCACTTCCAAAGAGGAGAAACGTTTGTTGTACTTGGCTCAGCTAGATGAGAATCGACGTGATGCTGCATTAGCAATCGAAACTCATGCCAAACATATTAAATCTCAGTATGATCGAAATGTTACGCCTCGTAATTTTTCGGAAGGAAACATAGTCTTACTGTATGATCAAGCAAATGATAAGTTGGGCTGGAAAATTTGCACCCATGTCGCATGGTCCTTATGTTGTTAAGCGAAAGCTGGAAAAAGGGGCCTATGAATTGGTAGACTTTGACGGAGTATCTTTAGGTAAACCCAGAAATGGTCTTTACCTGAAGAGATATTATGCTTAAATCTGGGTGTGGAGATTTTTAATTAGGTTAGTCTTCTTTCTAGCTGGTGTGTTTTAGATCAAAAAAGTGTGCTTAGTTTAGAGAGTGTTTTTGTCATTATTCCTGCTTATCTTGATTTTACTATGGGTATTGCAGATGTCGACGTCTCTTACATTGGTTTTGCTGATGATGCTTGTCGTAATACACAGAACATTTCTTCCGTAGCTTGGGTTATCTATTCACCCTCTAATGAGTTGGTATCTATGCATGGGGTAAGCCTCGGTCAAACAACGAACAACATTGCAGAGTATAGTGCAGTGATTGAGTTATTATCTAAATCCATCTCATTTGGGATTCAGAGTTTGATTTTGAGGTTAGATTCTGAACTCGTTGTGTTACACCTTAATAGAGTGTATGCCATTAGAAATCTAGTGTTATTAAGATTATTTTTGAGAGTTTGTCTCTTGGAACGTGAATTTGACTATATTGAATATCAGCATATTCCAAGATATTTAAATACATTAGTAGATGCAATTGCTTCTCGAATGTTAAGTAGACATTTGCAATAATCAAACAAGTAAATTTAAAAACAGTCCATAACATGTTTTACAAGATAGCCAGTAGTAGTGATATAGCATAACATAGAAGTGTGTTAAATATACATCGTCTTTGATCATAGGTTGAAAAGCACCTTATGATTGGCAAAAATGGTAGTACAAAAAGTAAAAATGTCATATGAGTCTACAATAGGTGATCATCATATCACTGGTGATGATCATGATAAGAAACCACTGTATGGGCCACCCTACAAAGGAACCTCTTGAAAGGTCCTGGAACCCCAATCACATAGCGTTGTAGCCTAAGAGGAATTTCATCTATGCTAGTCTTTGGAATATCTATTGTCAAATGCTCTAGATGGTTTTCCAATTCGGCCAGGGTCTCTGTAGATTCGTCCCGTGGGGCTAGTGCTCCTACAGCTGGCTGTTTCCTCTCATAGGGCCGGAGAGCGGCTAGTCGCCATGGACCGACATCTGCATTTGAAACTTTTTACTATCAGTTTTGGGACGATTTAAAAAATAAATAAATAAATAAATTAATTAATTAATTAAATTAGAAAACGTTGAAAATGACTTTACCTGAGTCATCCCATTGCTCTCCTGGTGGGAGAGCCATGTCTGGGTCACCAAGATAATCCATCCCAGCATAAGAAAAATCCTGAATAGCAAAAACTTTGTTCTCCAACCAATGAAAATACTCAGGAGGAAATCAAACAACCTCTGTTCCCTCCTTAGGATGACAGGCCATAACTGCAACCCAACACATCAGTTTGGGCTCTCCGAGAAGTCATGCTTCAACGGAAAGATGTTGTGGGACCAACATTGGGACCCTCTCTAGACCAAAGCTCACAACTAAGAAACCATATAAAAAGTTTTTCAGTTTTTCGTTCTTTGCTCTAGTCAGTTGGCCTTTTACATTAACCAACACAACTTCGTACTAGTTGAAGACGGTGCCTCGAAAGCAGTCTACTGCCATCTGCATTTGGGATCCAGTGGCCATATGTAGTGCTGCACTTCCGCAAATCCTGGTGACAGTAAATGCAATCACTTTGAGTTCAGGACGGGAAATGGTTTTGATATCAATCCCTTTGTGCTTGGTTTGGTCGTTACAAAACTCTAGCCGGAGGCTATCGACAGACTGGCCACCTGGCTTAGTCCCGAATAGAGTCAATTGTTCACCTCTCTTAGGCAAACAAGTCAAAAATTAAATGTCTTCTGGCCATTTCGAGCTGGTGGCCACCAATAATGAAACACTGGTCCTGCACATTCCACCTGTCTACCAGCCACTGCAAAATGTCTACTGGGCCCTCATTCCAAGTATGGCCCAGAATTTATATAGCCCGCATGCCCTCAATGTATCTATTGAGGGTTGATGGTTTAGTGTGGCAACATCCACATCCTCGTGCTCTCGTTCCCGCCATCTAAGCATAATGTATACCCTACATTCAAAGAAAAAGCGGATTAGAACATCTTAAATCAAAGTTTTTGGGCAAATATTTGAAAATTTGGAATGTTAGAACATATGCCGCAGGGACCGCACCCTCTATGCTAGAGACAGTGCGTAGGTCCACACTCTGGCTATACAACAAGTGCGGGCCCCTGAATTTTTTCTGCATGCGAAAAATTTGGGGTCCGCAGGTTTCGCATGCTGTGCTTGTGGACCCGCGCGCGTGGACCTTTAAACAAATTTTTTTCCAAAAAATCAAAATATAAACCTAAAAACAAAATTTCAAATGGTTAAAATGCAAGAGTAAGGTGATGTGGATTACCTAGAGGTGACGGTGTTTGATTCCAATGAACAGATTTTCCGCAATCTTCACGGGAAGTTTCTTACCCAAAAGCTCTCTTTCTCACTCTGAAGTCAAACGGTAAAAATGAATTTACAAAAGCCCTTTTTATAAACTTTTTTGAATAAATGAATTTTTAATTAGTTTATTTTTCAGTTTAAAGAGGTAACTTTTGAATCATTTTTATTTATTTTAAACAGGTATGAGTAATGTTTGAGTTTTTGTGCAGGATAATGGATTTTTAGGCAAAATTGATCATTTTCGACAAAAAAACATTAGAGTCACCTTTAAGCTCTTTTCTGACTCCTAAAATATGAAAAGATTGCCAAGTTTTTCTTTTTAAACTCATTAAAACGGAATTAAAAGGATGGTCCACTTACATCTCTTTTCTGATCGTAAAAACATGAAAAGATTTGCTGGATTTTTGTCCTTTCAAATTTGATATTGGTTATAAAACGATGTGGCATTGATTACTTTTTTACTTTTTCGGATCAGAGACACTAATTATGAAAAGTACACCTCGATCATAATGGTCAAGCGGTTCTCTCAAGTATTATTTTATACTTTTTCGGGCTTGGGAGACACAAATTTACGAAAAAGGACAACCATGGAGTTTTCTTAAGTTTTTTCAGACTCCCTAAAATTGAAAAATGTCGAGTTTCTCCTATACTGGACTTGTTAAAATTTCACAGTAAAGGACCTGTTCAATTACAAACAAGAGTGGACCACTCCTTCTTAGGGTTCAAATTTAAACTAAGTTGGACTCATCTGAAGGATGAGCTTATAATCAAGCAAATGTTATCCTCCTCAAGCTTGTCAAAAATAAAGAGGTACTTGCCAGAAATGGTGGGGGAAAAGAGAGAAAAATGAACCTGTTTGTCATACTTTGTGTCTCAGAAAAACATTTAACCACTCTTGAACATGACACATTTTGTTCACTTGGGTTGGGAAATCCTTTTCCTAATAATTAATCAAACCATATTGAAAGTGTTCAGCCGGTTTTTGGGTATTAGCTTTGGTTCAATTGTCACCAAACCATCTGCAGTGTCGTTATGTGTTCAAGAGGTCAGTGCAAATAAACCATTCATCTGCAAAATATATGTCATCCATCTTGACCATCCCTGAGTCAGTCCTTGCAACTATATTTCTTCAAACTTGATCTATGATTTCATGTTGTGGGCTTGCCTACAACGGATCGCTTTCTATCGACTTCACCTCATTATCTAGAAAGATGATATAGAAATCATCAGTACCTTGGAATATGCATGCCTCAATGGCAGGTTTCTCGCCTTCGACGATATGTTGCATCATTAAACTTCGATCAAAGGATTTCGTGACATGTTCGACATCAACACATCTATTCATGTTTCATGGATTGCACTGAGTACTTTGAGAGCCATTGACATTAATGGTGGTTTCTCTCACACTTGTTAACAGTTTACATCATTGACTGGTAATCAAGTGGTTTCTACCTTGTTCGACTTCGACACATTCATTCACATGGATAGAATCGTACTATTTCGGGAAGTAGAAATCAAGACCCCAGATCTAGTTTCCAACATCCAGGCTGCGAGGAATTTGTATTCATTATATAGTGGACTATTCATAAACAGATGGCTGCACCCATACTTTGTCTACATGAGTCTATACTTGTGATGTATTGCAATATCATTCCTATATCAGAGCAGTTTAGTTAGTTTTCTAGTCAGTTTTGATCTGAGCATGGGAATGCCTACCTCAGCGATGATATGATCTCATATATATATTTTGTATTAAATGTTTTTACAGGTTCCAACCAGGCTCTCCACAAGATGATCCTCGAAATGATAAAGTACTTCACTCTTCTTAGATGAGAAATGAAATCCTCATCTACTACAAACTTCACACTTTAGGGGGCAATCTGTTACACAAAATATTGTCACCATGACTTTCGGCAGTTAGTGTGAGTCTATCACCACTCATACTGTCCTCCTTTGCAAGTCTCAAACCTCAGCTCTTCATGTCAAGCTTTAAAAATGAGAGAAAGTCTTTAAAAAATCTATAAACTAGGGAAAATTTTAAGAACCCCCCCTAAATTTATAAATATAATAAATGGGCGAATCTCCATGGTATATAGGAAAAATGGAAGGCGATTTTATCAATAATATAATATGTATATATAATTTTTTGGCGAATCTCTCACCAGGCATGGCGAATATTTTACTCAATTATAAAATGTTGTAAGATCTTAGCGAGTCTTTCACTAAATAATAAAACTTTATAAAGTCCTAGTGAATCTTAGCATAGGCTACATGCTAGTTTAATTCCCCCATTTAAATAGGCTACATTCCAGGTGAATACCATGGGTCAATACCATGTGCCATTTTGGTGAATACCATGGGTCAATACCATGTGCCATTTTTATTTTTATTAATTCTAATATTAGGGTTAATAATGGTTTTTTGCATGGTATTTTAACAATCTAGTCCATGGTATTTGTCTCATAGTATTTCGGCCATAGGTTTCACCTAAATAGAACCCATTTTTTGAGTGTTCGTAAATATAAGGTAACTTTATGGAGTAAATATAAAAAAATGTTTTATTTGTTTACCATACCTCTCGTTTATTTATATTTTTATTAATTTACCATACCTCTTTTACAAATATGGTATTTGGCCCATAGGATTCACTTAAATAAAACCTCTTTCTTGAGCCTTCATAAATAGAACGAGGGTTATGGACTAAATATAAAAAGAGGTTTTATTTATTTACGATACGTCTAGTTTATTTATATTTTTATTTATTTACCATATCTTTTGAGTAAGTATAAAAAGACGTTTTATTTATTTACCATACCTCCACTTTACTTATATTTTTATTTGTTTACACCCTTACATGTATATAAGGTGACTTATGGAGTAAATATAAAAAATGTTTTATTTATTTACCATACCTCTCATTTATTTATATTTTTATTAATTTACCATACCTCTTTTATAAATATGGTATTTGGCCCATAAGATTCACTTAAATAAAACCTATTCTTGAAAATGGGCGAATGGATTCACTTAAATAAAACCTATTCTTGAAAATGGGCGAATGGAAGGTTGTAAGTCCTAATTTCAAGGGCTAAATTTACCTTTTTTACCCTCTCCCTTAAAATAAGGTGGGTTATTTGAGGTGATTTGTAAAAATGTACTATGATACAAAATATTCGCCCACTAAAAATTTAAAACCCCTTAATTTCACCAAAGGGCGAACATTCGCCCCTAAAATTATCCTTGCTATAAACCTCTGGTTCCGCACTTTCTCTTACCATTACCTGCGATCCCGCACCCCTTGGTCATGTTACCTGTGGACCTGCCCACTCTGTCTCTAAAGGAGTGGGTGCGGACCCCTGTGAAAGTCAAAAAGGCGCAAGTTTATTCTTAAAAACTCACTTTGGGTTAATTCTAGATGCTTCTAGAAGGAATCTCGACGTGGTTGGTTCGCTCCTAGGTGGTTCATGCATCCCATAACTAAAGGAGCTAACCCCTTGATGAGAGTAGCTTATCCCTTTGAAGGAGGGCTCTATCCCTTTGAAGGTGGACCTAGTAACTTCCCTCCTCTACACTATAAATTAAGGCATTGGGCTGGTTGCTAGGGAAGTTGAAAACTGAACATTTTTTAGGGTAAATGCTGTTGGAATTGAGATTTCCTAGTTAAGATTGAGAGGAGAGATTACATACCTTTTGGCTTCATTGGGAAGAGAGTGAAACTTGTCAAAGTAGAGGAGATTCTTGCTGGACCCTGGGAGGATCTTGTACAGCATCAAGGCAACAAGGTTGTAAAGTTCTTCTTTGTTTAAAGTTAATACAATAAGATTCATTTTTCTCAATAAATTGTATTCTATGGTTTATTTCATGAACTCCTTGATCATCATGATAAGTATGGTTTATTATATTGGCTATGCAGGTGCTATTTAATATGTGTGCTTGTTTGTGTTTGCAGATTCTTTAAAAGGGAGCTCATTTGGATCAACGGAGCGTGGCTTCCACAAACTAGCACTGGACCTGAGGTAGGACTAAAACATCTGTTGGCCTTTATTTATAAATTGCATATTTAGAGAAAGATCAAATTTGTTTAGGTTGCTCGTCGCTAGATATCATTAGATACTAGGGAGATCGGTCTTGTCTGCAAGAACGATTCATCTGCCTGATAGTCAAGATGTACATCATGGATGTCCTATCATACAGCTACGACAATTCTTGAAATCAGACCGTCGCCAAAGATAGGTGTACACTTGCGACGATGTCGCTTAGTTGCTAGCTTTGTGCTTGCGATGATTTGGTTCTCATCTCAGGTTGCTAGTTCAACCCCTGCGACGATTCTTGTAAGGTTGTTTTTCACAGCCTTACCTCCTAGATTAGCCAACACTACTTTTCCTCTACTGTCTCTTATCCCTTATCACACTTATGTTGACTATATTGGTTAAGGCACTTTCTCTTTGGTTTCATTTATTTGAGTCTTGTGTTTTCAGGCTGTGTGACCTAGCTCTTTTCAAGGTTTCGTCAAGAAGTCATTTGTTTGGGTTACTCATCCATCCAAGATTCATCCACAACCATCTGATTGATTTGTTTGAGGTTGTTCTACTGCTTGTCTTCTTTCTGATTGGTCTGTAGTGTTTGGTTATTGAACTAGTTTCTCATATTGATTTGATTTCCACACTATCAAACATAGATTACATTTGTTTGGATTACTCAGGCTTACATTTGCTTGTTTTTCATTAAATTCCAAAAATAAAAAATATTGCATTCATACAGCATATGAAAGTGAAAGTGCATTTGCATTACTAAAATTTTCATGATTGAGAAATTAGAAGCAAATTTCAAATCTTTCATTAGTAGTTACGGGATAAGTGCATTGATGCATTGTGTTTCCTAGTGATTGGATTGCTTGCATGCACTGTTGTTCTTGCATTTGCTTGTCTTGGTTTTTGTTCGCTTGGAAATGAACTCCTTACCCTCATTTAGGTAGTTGTTCATTGAAAGGAATGGTGTTTTACTCATTATAGTTGCATCCTTGAAATTGTTGAAATACATTCAGTAGGGCCTAAAAACCGAAACTTAATCCGAGATTAACTCTTAAAATCTATTGCATGAACCTAAAATGCATTGGAACCTAACACACACTTATCTAGAGGTCTAGGCTAGGGACATGCTCTGGCGTCGTTAAACCTAGTCACTATTGTTTTCGCTAAGGTTGGGTGATTCCTCATTCTGTGATTCAATAGCCACTAGTACGAATTTTTTCTCCCCATACCATCAAGTATATATTGGGAGACCCCACTAGGTTATCATCCTATTATCCATAGGAAGCTGAGTCTGCTGCCTTATGAATTGTAATGCACCGAACACATAACTTGGGAAGATTTACTGCCGTACAGAAAGTCCTTGGTCATTTCTCTTTCATTTGATCACCAAGGTGTCTATGTAGTTTTTTGATTTTTCTGGTAAACCTCTTGTCTAGTAGTCCAGATCAATCACTTTCATTCCTTTTCGACTCCTTAAAAGTAAAAGGATCATCTGAGCACTTGTCCTATTAGGCTCACTAAACATTCGAAGGCGACTAGAGTCATCTTTTGTCCTTTTTCTCAACTCTTTAAACATGAAAAGGTCATGTTTCATTCCTATGTCGTAAAATTTATTGCCCACGAAATATTCCTGGTTACAGTTAGAGTTCGCTTCAAGGTTGATCCTGATGGCAACCTTTCCCAATTCTACCAATCAAGGTCTCCCCCCAGATGGGACTCCTGGCCCCTTTCCTTCTTTTGGAAATGTTGGTGCTCCGTATATGGCAATGTTGTCCTTGCCTGGATTAACCATCTGTTTTCCTGTTTGGTTGTTTTCAACCTCGATGGTCCCGAGCATCATGCCTCCTGTTCCAGTGTCTCCTTCATTTGAATCACGACACGATGATTCTAGGGTTGATCCTTCACCTTCTTCCCCTGTTCCTCCACCCTCCTCTCCTACATCGCCTGGTGAAAGTTCCCAATCTAGCAACTAGGAGGCTAAGAAGAAAAAGATGAAGATGAAGAAGAAGAATTTAGATAAGTGAGAGGTCACCCATGCAAATATTTCTCTAAGTGTGCCTTTGGTCGGAAAACGTTCTGATCCTCTGTGGAAGGTTAAATTTCCTTTTAAGTTGTGCAAGGGTGACCATTTTCTTCATGATTGTCCTGGTATTCCTAGGATCTTAGAATTATGGTCCCATGATCTGGCTCATCCCTCATTACCCTTTAACACTCATGTCAGGGTTACACCCTCACCTGGTAGTGATAAGAAGAAAGGGAAGATTAGATTCCCCTGTAGGCTGTGTGAAGGTGACCATCTCCTTCACCTTTGTCTGCTCATGGATAAAGCTTCTGCCATTTTGGAAAGTCTTACAGCTCCTTCACCCCAACTTCCAGTTGGTTATTAGAGGCTCTCTTCAGACCCTCTCTTGGTTGACAAAGAGATTGACTTGGATCCATCTCTTGTCCATCCTACTCTTCCCGAGCCTAGTTATGCTGTGTCTGTTTCTGACCAACCATTGGTCGAAAAGAGTGTCGACTCAGTTTCACCACCAGTTTTTCACTTTGTTCCAGAAGAGCATCATGACCATACTGCTCATGTTATTCTCGTCTCGTCAAATTCTCCTGAGTCCAAGAATGACCCTCCTATCCCGACTGATCAACAAAGTCCTTTCTCGATCCCTCCAGAGCATGGGGGCAATCATACGATACCCCCACCAAGTAGTTCAGTCATTTCTTTCGACTAGAGTCACTTGACTGCATTCTACATTCCATCTTATGTGCCTTTCTAGATTACAGTACTCACCTATAATAAGGCAGTGCCTAGCACTCTCTTGGATGAAGGTGCCTCTGTTAACCTCATACCTTCCACTACTTGGCAAGCTTTGGGCACCCGTAGCTTGTGCCGGACACCCAGAATCTATTGGCTTTCGACGGAGGGACTAGTCAACCTTTGGGGATCCTTCCAAAGTTCCCAGTTACTTTGGGAGGAAAAACTGTCTGTATCGACGTGATGGTCATCCAAGGTGCCTTGGATTTCAGTCTTCTCCTTGGCTGTGACTATATTTATTTCATGGGGCTCTCGTTTCTTCACTTTTCTGTGTCGTTTGCTTTCTTCATGATGGAAGAATTGAGACTATATATCAGTTTTCATTCTTTGGTCACCGGATACCTCCTGTACAACCATCATCCCCTCTCGGTTCTTGTTCACAAGCAGTACCTTCCCTACCACAGGTCAATTATGTGGCTACCCATTCTATCTTCGCCTTTGTTGATGATCATGCAGATGGTTTCGTACATCATGTACTAGGGGAATTGGAACCCGATATGTCGTTGGTGCCTAAAGATATGTGTTCCTATCAAAGCATGGTTCTTCCTTCCAGTGAACACCTCTTGGGAGTCATGTTCTCATATGGCCCATGAACAAGAGTCAAAGGATGGTTCTACTCTTGTGTCGACCTTGTTTAAAAAATGAAACAAGGGGTGATGAGAATAGTTTTTGTCTTGTGACAAGATCTTTAAAAAATGAAACAAGGGTCTGAGAATGGTTCATGATTTTGTGTCAACCTTGTTTCAAAAATTAAACAACTCCCTTTTTTCAATTGAGTCTTTGGTTGTGATCTCGTCAAATCCAAGCCGAGTCTTTCCCAGATCTCTAATTTGAACCTTCATTGCATCCACCTTGTTGAATGCAATGAAGCTTGGGGGGCATGTACCTCGATTGGCTTATCATGTTGGGGGCATGCGAACCTTATTCAAGAAACGTTTTTGGTTTCAAGCTTGTGTAAACAATTAAACCGAATCCAAGCATAGTTCTCCATGGTTCGATCTTGTTTAAAAAATTAACTCGTGCACTGATGTACCCTTGCTGGTTTGGTGTGTCAAGTGATTTCTTGCTTATTGTGTCTTTTGTTTTTTATTCACATGTTATGAATATTAGTTGATGCATTAGTAAATTATGTATTAAGTGGACATTTTCACAAATTATAAATCATAGACAAACATTTAGACATAACAAGCAGAGACCATAAAACATAGATAGTTGTATATCGTGTGTTTCACACCATGGCACTCAAAAAATAATGTATATTTTCAAGTTACAATACGGGACACATGTCTCTAAAAACACCAGAAACAAAAGCCTAGGAGTCTACTGTGGATTCTGCTCTCTATAGTAGACCACTTCCCCAACTACTCGTCTCAGCAGTCTATGAATCATGTTTGACACACTCACGGTGTGTCATTAGTACTGTCTCAGGATCTCCTCGAACCCTTTGTAGTCAGGGATCCCCTCGGTCAAGCCCTCCAAGTTTCGGGCTATCTCCTCCTCCACATCTCCACCTAGAGGTGGTAAGGCAAGCTCTCTATTCTCCCTTCGAGACATAGGAGTGAGACCCACTGGTCTCTCAAGCACGATATTTGCAAAAGTTGAGGATAATTATTAGGTCATATACGTTTAAAATCAAAAAACAATAAAAAACTAAAATATAAAAGTTTGGTGGTCAACCCAAGTATGTTACCTCTCTCATCCCACTACTCTCTAGGAGGAAGCAGCATGTTCGGGTCTCCCCCAAAATCCGTCCCTTCGTAAGGCCAATCCTCATCCACCACCTGCTGATGATGTAGCCATTCCATAAAGTCGGGACCCCACGACACCGGCTGGCCGATGCCTCCTCGTGGCATCACATGGGCTCACCGAGTGATTCAGGTCTCTCGTGGTCCAAGCCACCCTACTTGCATGTCCTATAACTGAAGCATGGGTACCTGCTCTAGCATGAGAGGTATCAGAATCAAACCATACCCAAACTGCTTCATCTCACCTCACTGGCATTTGGTCAACTACCTCTTCATGTTCAGAGACATGGCATCTGCCTAGTCAAACATAGTAGGATTGAGGAAATCTAAAGCCAACCGTAATTGTCTTTTAGTTGCCTAATGTTGAGCGTGAGAACCAGCTGCCCTCGTGATCATGAACAACAATACACATAGTGACAGATCATTCACTGTTGGAATTTGTAACTTACCGCTAGTGGATGATTTTTGTACCCCTGGGCACGCTCGTGCAATCAGCATGTCTAAGGACACTCTGGTGATTCGCACACCACCCATGCGGGGTCTCTCCCCTCGTTGTGATAAACCGGTAAGAAAATATATATCTGTGGCATCAAACTGAACCGCCTACCCTGGGATGATGAATTTATCCTTTGTTGGGTTCCATGATCGAATTAAGAATTCTAGGAGGTCTAATTGCGCTCTCAACAGCGGCATTATGAATAATTTTAGCAGCACGCAGTTCCAGAGGAATGCAAGCATTGAGGATCAGCTGCCCTTCTCTCATCATCTTCATCATGTGTGCATTCTTGCCACGAGAATGCCATTTTTCACCCTGCACACACAAACATTCTCTTATTAGAAGTCGTTTGATCCATTTTCATATGCCACAATGGTGTAAAAATAATTTTTTTGTGTTTTCTGCAATCGTCGCAGCTGTTTCTAAAACAGTTGTGACGGTATGATTATAACAGTTCACAATTTCTTGGATTGCCGTAGGGTTACATCACTTTCTTGCGACGATCTCGATTTTGGCCTGTTTGGAATTCGCAATCGTCACGACCCCAAGGGGAAAACCTGCGACGATCGAGGCAAATTTTTGAAACAAAAAATTCTTCCCAAACTCAACCAAAACATTGAAATTACGGTTAAAATGAACTGAAAACACAAAGGAACAAGCAGAATACTTACTTGGAGAAGGTTTGGAATGCAATGAACCACCACAGCCCTAGAAATCAACAACTCAATTTCACAAGGTACGTGTTGTTTAGGGTTTTACCACCGTTGAAAATAAAACAAAGTGAATTATGTTTTTACCATATGCCTTCTTATAACCCTTTTTTTGAAATTTAGGGATTTGACTATAGTTTTTGGGTTTTTACTATAGTTTTTAGGGTTTTGGCTATGGTTTTTAGGGTTTTTGACTTAGGTTTTCGAACATTAATCGTGTATCCTTGTAGAATGGGTCTTATGCTTGGGTTTCTCTGTGTAGGAACAGGTGTGTCAGATGTGGGCATTGATCGATACATGCTTGGTAAATACTATGAAAATTTCTCACGAGTCCAATTTAAGCTCTTTTTTGACTCATAAAAGATGAAAAGATTGCCGAGTATTTTTCCCTTTTTGACTCGTTAAAGAGAATAAAAATGGGGTTCTGCTTTTACCTATTTTCTAACCATTTAAAAACAAAAAGATGGCCAAGCCCTTGTCATTTCGATCTCGTTCAAGGTTGCGAAACGTCGTGTATCCGGTAAGTTTTCTACTTTTCAGACTGGAAACACTATTTACGAAAAGTACTCCTTGACCGAAATGGTCAAGTAGTTCTCTCGAGTATCGTTTTCTACCTTTCTGGGCTTAAGAAACACAAACTTACAAATAGAGCCCACCTAGAGCTTTATTTTCCGTGTCTTTTTCAAACTCTCTAAACATGAAAAAGACTCTGAGTTTTACCTATGTCAGACTCGTTAAACCCCGATGACATTAGACTCATCACCATGATGAGACCCGAGCTTCTCCCCCCTAGGGCTCGTTAAAATTTCACTAGGTTGGATTTGTCTGAAGGACGAACTTATATTGCAAGCATATGTTATCCCCTTCAAGATTTTTTTTCAAAAATAATTGGGGTACTCACCAGCAATTGTGGGGGGAAATTTTGGAAATATTCCATTGGTTACCTATAGCAGCTAGTCGCTCTTGAACATCGACACTTTTGCTTCTCTCCGAGTTTGGGATATCCTCACATCATCATTGGCCTTCCAGGGTTTGGGTTTGTCATTTTGCCTCATTCCATTTGATACTTGTCTCCACCAGACCTTCGATCCCTTGGTACCAAAATGTTGCCACATTCTGGAGTCATGTTGCCGATATGTTCAAGAGTTTAATCCTTCTGCAGTTTGTGCCCTTACATCCTCCACTGATTCTCTGTCTCATCCATATTCATCTTGTTCCTTGTCTCGTGTCGTTAATGTGGGAAAACATTATGGCCCTCCTGCGACGGGTCGCTTCCTTTCAACATCAACTCATTATGTAGGAAGTTGATCTAGGGATTCCTTTTGGGTACCTTGGAGCTTGCATGCCTCAATGGAAAGTTCTTCGCACTCGATGACAGGCTTGCATTATTGGTCTTCAATTGGGTGATTCCACAAGTGTTCAACTCTAGATCATTCTTCACACTTTGTGGATTGTACTGACAGTATCTTGAGAACCATTGATATTACTGGTGGTCTCTCTCATGCTAGTTAATGGTTTACATCATTGGCTGATAATCAAGCGATTTTCTAGTATGCTCGACTTCAGCACATCTATTCGCATATTAGACATTGTACTATGATTGGTTGGGATTCAAGACACCAGACTAAGATTACATAAGTTTGGGTTGCGTGGATTGCTTCGTGATTGCATACATGACTCTTTGATTGGATGGCTGTGACCATACCTGAGTCTTTCTGGATGGCTGCGACCATACCTCTATTTTTTTTATGGTCTTATTGACTAGATGGCTGCGTCGATACTACATACCAATTCTATCTGTCTTTTAGATGGCTGCACCCATGCCTAGACTGCATGTATTTCTTTCACTGTCAGAGATATCAGTTGGACTTGCGCCTGTAGGTTCTCAGTGATGGTGTTCCGGTTCGGTTATAGTTTCATAAAGCATTTGACCCCTCCCACTCTCTCAGCCTTCATGCTTTAGTGGGTATCTATTACACAGTAATTTGTCACTGGCCCCGTATCCCCTAATCTCGGATAAAGTCAGTCCCTGAGCGACATCTTCTCTGTGTCATACCTCAAACAAATGTGTCCACATCTTCTCAATCATTCAAGAAGATTAAAAAATGGTCTTTAATCCTAAAGATTGACCCTTTTTACCCATGTTTCGAGATCATCACAAGTAACCCTCGTTCTGCCTACAACAGTTTCCTGTAATTAACTAGAACGTCATGACACAGCTGCAGGGGTACATCTGTTCTCTGTGACGATTGGATTTTAGGGCTCATCGCAAATCCTCAATATCCTTCTTGTGACGATAGCTCTGAATACACTATTGTCCCATGACGTCATCTCTGAGTCCTAGTGTTTGACTCGCAATGACCAAGATATGGCGAATTAGTTCAAAAAAATGCTTCTGGGTGGTTTTGGAACTGGTTGTTGGGTCAAGGAAGTTTGCCTTTCCTCCTCTGGGATGGTGGTTCCGCCTTTTGAGAAACCTCCCTTGGGGAATAAGTTCCCCCTCCCTCATTTATGGAGGCTCCTCCTCTTATAAAATTATTCCCCATTGCTATGAATAGTTTAGTTTTTGGTATGGAGCAAATTAGCTAGTTTTGGTGTGAGATTGATAGTTTGCAGTGTGAATTGTTGATAGTCTAGCAATTGGTTGTGGATTTCCTTAGTCTTGTACTAGTGATTTTCAGTGAGAGAGAGAGAGTTATCAGCCTTTCGGGAGACCCTTTTGAGAGTGAATTCTTGAAGAGACAAACTGACTAGACTCTTCGAGGAAGTTTGCGACGTCAAGGCTTGGTAATAAGCTTTTCTTTTTCTCATATTAATACAATCAATGGTGATTTCCTATGTCATGTGTAAAATTTATATGATAGCTTACGGTTCCTTGACTCTGTAAGTGAAAAGTTATTTTTTGTTCTCTATTATGTGTTCTATTGCTCTCTTCTGTTGTTTCAGGTGAATCGCTCATCGAGGAAAAGGAAACTATAGTTGAAGTAGTGCAACGAAATCTCCATCGAACAACGGTTTGAGGTAGTCTCTTTCAATAATGACTATTTAAGGAAATTAGTTGTTGTTTTGTCTTGATGTGACTAGATCCATTCTAGGGCTAGAGTGGTTGCCTCTGTCCGCAGAGGGAACATTACCTACATCACATCATGACCCACAAACTGACAAAAGTTGCAGAAGAGATGTTGTGATGTCTGTACAAATTTCTCTAGCAAATGGAAATTGTCTGTCGCATGTTTCCCAGCTATCTAATAGATAGTACACCATAGCACGTGCCCTGTACTTGGTCCTACTGCAACTTCCAGCCTTAGAGGTGTTATCACCTAGATTGACCTCAGGCTAAAGGGAGGCAATTCCAGGGTAACCACAAACTAAACTTAGCCTAGTAGCTAGCCCTACCAGACCAGGAGAGGGCTCTATCCATAAGGATCTCAGTTAAGATGACTAGATCAGGTAAAGGATTTTAGGCTAGGTATAGTAGCTTGAAAGGTTTTGATTGAATTTGTTGGTGTTTTGCTGGATCAGATGGAGCTAGGCAATTTAGGTTTGGTAAATTAGGTCAGAAATGCAGGGTGTTCTATGGGGCAACGTAGGCATAGGCTTTAGCACTTTAGGCTTATTGGTGTGAGGTGTTTAAAACTGATGAGGAGCTGAGGAGGGCATGTGACAATCATGGATCTTTCTCAAATAGTAGAAAACATGAACCAAGGATCCCGCCACATTGATATTACAGATGGAGCAATTCTTCGATCTCAATAATGTGCAAAACGCACAAAAGGTACGTATGGCAACTGTATATTTGGAACCAAATCAATTTGTATGGTATCAATGGCTTTGCTCTCGTAAACAATTTATCACTTGGGCAATTTTTACGGAAGAATTGATAGCACATTATGAAGATACAAAAAGCAACACTTTTTTTAGCCAATTGATAAGTCTCAAACAAAAGGGTTCAGTAATGGAGTACATTGAGGAGTTCCAAAAATTGAACATAAGGGTAAAAGATATTCCAGAGGAGCATAGGATTGATGTGTTCATAGGGTCTTTAAAGGATAATATCCAACATGATGTTCGCCTTTGGGAACCTGATTCATTAGAGAAGGCATTCAGGTTAGCAAGAAAAATGGAAAGAAAAATTATGGCAACCAGGAAGCATACCACTCACAACTATAAAGACGGAAGTGTTGTTGCCCCTAGTCTTCCACAACCTATAAGGTTGACACCACAACAATTGGAAGAAAAGAGAGAAAAAGGGCTTTGTTACAGTTGTGATAGCAAATACACAAAAGTTCATAAGTGTGCTGAGAAGAAATTATTCTACATAGATTGTGAAGAGGAAGAAGAAAAGGAGCAAGAAAGGTCAAAAGAAGAAGATATACTTCAGGAACAAAGCCTAGATGAAGAATAAATAAATCCGACCATATCTTGTAATGCATTGGCGGGAATTACCACTCCTCAAACCATCAAGATAGAAGGACAAATCAAGAAGAAAAAGGTAAGAGTGTTGATTGATTCAGGAAGCACCCACAATTTTATTCATTGTAGGGTAGCAAAAGAATTGAATTGCTTCCTATATCCAGCACCAGAGTGTCAAGTGATGATTGCAAATGGAGGAACAATAAATTGCTCTGGAAAGTGCCATAATATCAAGCTATCCGTGGGAGAATATGTATTGACTAGCCCAATGCTTTCCATTCCAATGGGAGGTGCGGATGTTGTACGAGGAGTCCAATGGCTACAATCCTTGGGTACAATAGCTTTTAATTTTCAAGAACTTTTCATCAAATTTTCTACGGAAGGAAAGGAAGTTGAATTAAGGGGTATTTCAGGGAAACTAGGAAAGATAATCAGCTCTCATGGTATGACAAAGCTTCTAAAAAAGGAGCAAAGAGGTGTAATTGCACAATTATACTCGCTAGATGTTTCCACATTGGAATCATTTATTTCTCCAGATCTCCAAAAAGTCCTGGACAATCATTCCAAGGTATTTGAGACTCCCAAGGGTCTCCCACCTATGTGTGATCATGATCATGCTATTCATCTGATTCCAGGAAGTGTTCCTCCAAACATCAGGCCGTACAGATATCCCTATGTCCAAAAAAGTGAAATTGAACGTATGGTTGCAGAAATGCTAGAGGTTGGTATAATTCAACCGAGTCAAAGTTCTTTCTCATCTCCAGTAGTATTGGTGCACAAGAAGGATGGATCATGGCGCATGTGTCCGGATTATAGGGAGCTCAACAAGCTCACTATTAAAGATAAGTTCCCCATTCCTGTTATTGATGAATTACTGGATGAATTGCATGGATCAATTTACTTCACCAAGTTGGATCTTCGTTCGGGATATCATCAAATCAGAATGAAGGTTGAAGACATTCTGAAAACGGCATTTAGAACTCATGAGGGTCATTATGAATTTTTGGTCATGCCTTTTGGCCTTACCAATGCACCTTCAACATTTCAAGGTTTGATGAATTCAATTTTCAAACCATTTCTTAGAAAATTTGTGTTAGTATTTTTTGATGATATACTAATCTACATCAAGTCTTGGAAGGATCATGTTGAACATGTTGACAGGGTGCTACAACTATTGGAGGAGAAACAATTATATGCAAAAAGATCCAAATGTTCCTTTGGAGTCTAGGAGGTGGAATATTTGGGTCATATTGTATCTCATGAAGGAGTTAAGGTAGACCCTAGCAAAATTAAAGCCATTAAGGAATGGAAAATCCCCACATCCATAAAGTATCTGCGAGGATTTCTTGGGTTGACAGGGTATTATCGCAAGATTGTTAAGAATTATGGGAGAATAGCAGCACCTCTAACAACATTATTGAAGAAAGATTCATTTTCATGGACTCTGGAAGCAACAAAGGCCTTTGAACATCTTAAAGAGGCAATGTGCCAAGCACCGGTCTTAGCTACACCGGACTTCACAAAAACCTTTATTGTGGAATGTGATGCTTCAGGAAATGGAATTGGTGCTGTTCTAATGCAAGATGAAAGACCCATTGCTTTTGAAAGTCGTCCAATCAAGGGAAAGTTTTTAAGCAAAGCTATTTATGAGAAGGAAATGTTGGCAATACTCCATGCACTTAAGAAATGGTGACCCTACCTAATGGGAAGACACTTCAAGGTAAAAATGGATCATGATAGCCTTAAATACTTTTTAGAACAAAGATTATCCTCTGAAGAACAACAAAAGTGGGTCACAAAGATGTTGGGTTATGACTTTGAAATCATCTACAAAAAAGGGAAGCAAAATTTGGTGGCAGATGCACTCTCAAGAAAGGATGAGGATGTGGAAGCATTGTTGTGTGCCATTTCTATTATCCAACCAGATTGGATAAACGAAGCAAGGGAGGAATGGAAGAATGACGAAGAAGTGTGGGCACTTATTCGAAAGCTACAACAAGATTCCAGTGCTTCTGATACATTTAGCTGGAAAAATGATTCGTTATGGTACAAAGATCACTTATACCTCTGTAAGAATTCCCAGCTAAAACAAAAGATTCTTATGGAATTGCACACTTCTCCCTTAGGAGGGCACTCAGGATTTTTAAAAACTTACCACAGGGTTAAGAAGGAATTTTTTTGGGATGGCCTTAAATCAGATATTCAAAAGTTTGTGGCGGAATGTTTGGTTTGACAGCAAAATAAAGTTGAAATAATTAAGACACTGGGTCTATTACAACCTTTATCCATTCCAAGCCAATGTTGGGAGGAGGTTTCAACGGATTTTATCATAGGTTTACCCAAGTCTGAGGGAAAGAGTGTCATCATGGTGGTAATTGACAAACTTACCAAGTATGCACACTTTTGTGCATTATCACATCCATTTAAAGCCAATACAGTTTCTACTGCATTTATGGAAACAGTTCAAAAGCTACATGGAAACCTAAAGATTATTGTAAGTGACAGAGATCCCATTTTCACTGGAAATTTTTGGACAGAATTATTTTCTTGTCTTGGTACTCAGTTAGCTCATAGCTCATCCTATCATCCTCAATCTGATGGGAAAACTGAGATAGTAAACAAATGTTTGGAAGGAGATCTTCGTTGCTTTGTATCTGATAAGCAGACACAATGGGTCAAATGGTTGCCTCTGGCTAAATGGTGGTATAACACTTCCTTCCATACAGCAACAAAAATGACCCCATTTATGGCACTTTATGGGTATCAACCACCATCCATCACATCATATTTAAGAGAAAATTCTAAGGTTCAGGCAGTGGAACATCACATCGAACATCAACAACAAGTCCTCCAACTCTTAAAGGATAACCTCGTATTGGCACAAAATAGAATGAAACAACAGGCAGATCAACATCACAGTGAAAGAAGTTTTGATGTAGGTGATTGGGTATTCCTACGGCTACAACCATATAAGCAAATGTCCCTAAAGCAAGCTAAGAAGGATAATAAATTATCACCAAAGTATTATGGTCCGTACAAGGTGTTGCAAAAGATTGGTACTATGGCATACAAATTGGAGCTTCCTGCAGCTTCTCGATTGCACCCAGTTTTCCATGTTTCATGTTTAAAGAGGGTTATAGGTGACAAGCTCCCAATTCAAACAATATTGCCAGAACTTGACGAGGAAGAAAAAATTATATTGGAACCGGAAGCAGTCACAGAAACAAGAACTCGATAACTACGAAATCGATCAATTTCAGAGTATCTTATCAAGTGGAAGAACTTATCCGCTGAAGATTCCACATGGGAGGATGAGAATTTTATGCAAAAGTATCCAGAACTACTCAAGTGTTGAGGACAACACTTTTTTGAAGGAGAGGGGCATGTTGGGTCCCTATAATACTAGTGATTACCCCATTACTATTGTAGTTATACCCCTTATTTATATTGTTGTGCCCCTATTACCTCCATATTGTTATTTCTGTGCCCCATAGAATCCCTCTATTGTTATTTTTGTGGCTTTATATTATTATTGTTAGGTCGGCTAGATTATATTATGATTCCCTAGACTCCTATATATAGAAAGGAGGTTTTGTCATTTGTATCATCCAAGAATTGTTCATTTATGTAATGTAAAGGAGGTTGCCCCCTCGAAGAGGCTGAATTCTAAGGCGTTGATCTATCTTTTCTATCTTTTCTTGAGCTGGTTTCATAACAGCACTACATTTCACTAGCACAAACACAAAGGTTGGAATCCTAAACTTGCAAATTTCTCCAGAGATCATACCTTTGGTCATAGAGATTCCTTGGTGTTACACAACAATTTTTCACCGTTTGTCACCGTCCCCGTTACCCCTCTCCCGCACACTGGAGGACTCATTCCGGGACATGTGAGAAGTGACATGACCTGAAACCACTTGCATCATATTCCTCTAAGTATGAGCTTCATATGCCCTGAAGACATCTCCTGCAGAATACCCATGAAAACAGCTGTTTTTGCATTAGCGCGGGTCCACAGTTTACTGCCCGTGCCAATGAGGGAAATCCTCTAAATAGGGCGCGCTATTGGTGCTCTGTCTCAGAGTCGCACTCGCGCCAACCGAATTGAGTAAAGTTTTCAACGAACAAGCTTCCGAAGGTTCTCCTTAAACCATTCACCAACTGAACCTATGATGAGCTAGGATGGTTTGGCTTCGAATCTCCATAGAAGGGAAGTGGTTTGCCACCTTTCATGGAAGTTTCTAAGTGATAAAGCCAATCCCATGAATAATGTGGTTGATCCTATCTCTTTCCTCTCTATCTATAAAAGCTTGTCTCCATGCCTTGAGCAAGCTAGTTCCAGCATAGTGCTAGTGATAGTGAGAATTCCAGGAGCTCAAAAGATTGAAGTTGCAAGAGCCTTCTTTGCATCCATAAGGCCAAATCTAAGTGAGGAGATTCTTGTCACCAAGGAGAGAGAGGCTTGTTTCCCATCCCAACAAGCTTTGCAAGACTTGTGTAGCTGACTACCCAACCAAAGGAGGATTTGACGTCAGAACAATGGTTGTATTCTTCTTTGTTATTTATCAATAATAGATGACTATCATTATGGTTCCACTCTCATTGTCCTTTGTAATGATTGATGTTGAGTTATATCTTTTCTTACTGATATATAATTGCATCTATTGGATTTTATGCTTGTATTTGTGTTGTTCTTTGCATGTGCAGGTGTCCAATCACGGAGATCGTGGGGATCATGAACGACCGAAGCAAAGGAACGAGAGCGACATCTCTTCTACGAATATTAGCATTGGAATCCACGTAGGTTCTCATCATCCACTTTTAATTTGCAATTAGGAACTTGCGTGACAGCATTGTTTGATTGTTGCTAGACCCGGTCTGGGCTAGTAGGGATCACCTCTGTCCACAGAGGGGATTTACCTCCACAACAATTTGATGACTCCGCTGGGGACTTAGCTTGTTGTTTGATTTGCAAACTTTAGATGGAGCCTGAAGTATGGCCAGATAGCCTTCGAAACACTATTGCTTTGCATAAGCGAAGTAGATCAATGCCAATTCAATCAATCTCCGGTTTGATTTACGAACTAAACAACTTGGAGTTTGTCTTGTCTCTTTGGTTTCTCTTGTTTTGATTGCTTAGATAGATTTCTGGGTTGGATGCTCTGTTGTCTCTTGCTTCCTGGTATGTCTGGATACTGTCGACCAAGCCTTGGACTGCTTGTTTTTATTTTTAAGCTAGCAAACTTGATTGGCGCTCTTTTTTGCATGACAGTCGCGCCAATTTGCGCCACTTGCTAGTGTACAGCCCGCGTACATCCTTAATTGGCACCACTTGCCAGTGTATAACCCACGCCAATCCTCAATTGGCACTAGTTTTCCACCTGACAGTCGCGCCAGGCCTGTGAACTTTTCCAGTTTGCTTGTTTGCAGCCTTCCAAGCTTGGGTTTTATGCCTAGCTACACCTTTTTCAATCACTTGAGTGTGTCAGACTCTTGTTTGACTGGTTTTGAGTTTTTTTTGGCAAATTATTAATTTGATTTCCTTTGATCATTACTTGGAGGTTTGTCTCAGTCTTTTCACAATTTTGCATCTTTTTGCTTTTGTTTTTGCAAAAAAAATTCCCCGTCATTCGCCGGGGGGGGGCTAAATTGTGTATGAGTGTTAATCCTCTTTGAGTGTTTTTAGTTTATGATCTTTGGAACTCACACCCATTTTTCTTGATTTGCACTTGATTGGTTCTCAGATTACATTAGAATCATTGTGTGTTTGAGAATTCTCTTGCATAGATCACACTTGCATAATTAGAATTCTCATTTTCAGGATATGAATGAAAAGTGTGCGTAGATTACATTTGCATACTTTGGGTGTTTTCCATTTTCCACTGATTTCACATTTTAGCCCTAGGGCATCTAGTGGCTTTGTGCATCGAGCCTTCCTTAGGAGTTTTGGTCTTCTGTTGGTCCAGTCAACTTTTTGGTTACTCTCTTGCACTTGTTCAGTGATTGTTAAACTTTTTATTGCGTTATTCGAGTGATTCTCTTCTTTTCGCTTAGATTTCGCTTGGCTTCGTTTTGGGCTTAGATTACATGGCCCATTGAGGTCTTTGAGATCTTCTCTTGGTTCTGAAGGACTCCCTTGGTATTTACGGATTTGATTGTATTTTCATTGAGCGAAATTTGTCTCTTTTACTCGGTGTTATTATCTCTAAAAATTTGTTTAGAGCACTTTGCCATTGAAAAGAAAACGAACACTCCCTTTTGCGTTGAATTAGTTAATGGAAATTAGAACTTTTCATTGATTAGTGACTTTAAAGAAAAGTTTTGTTTATTGCCATTAGCTGCATTAGAGTGGTTCTTGATTCTTTATCGTCATTTTGTTTGATTGAAAGTTCTCAACTCTCTCGTAGTTAGTGTTCATCGAACGAAATGATACTTTTTGGCATATAGCTTGCATTTAGGGAATTGTGAGAGATTACATACGGTAGGACCTGGAAATCGAAACCTAATCAAAGATCAACCGTAAAATGAACTGAATGAACTTAAAAACGCATTGGAACATAACGCTCATTGTTTATAGGTCTAGGCTAGAGACGTGCTCCGGCGTCGTTAAACCTAGTCACTTTTGTTTCACTTAAGGTTGGGTGATTCCTCCTTCCGTGATGCAACAAGTGGTCTAGCATGGATTTGAGCTCCCATGTACCATCAAGTATATGGGGAGACCCCATTAGGTTATCATCCTTTATCCACAGGAAGCCGTGTCTGCCACCTTACAAGCCGTAACGCACCAAACACAGCATTCGGGAAGATTGACTGTCGTACGGGAAGTCCTTGGTTTTCATATGATTGCCAAGGTGTATATGTAGTTTTACGGATTTGTTTGGTAAACCTTTTTGCCTAGTTCTCCAGAGTAGTCACTTTTGATCCTTTTCAAACTCCTTAAACGAAAAGGCTCATCTGAGCATTTGTCACTTCGGGCTCACTAAACATTCGAAGGAGACTAGAGTCATCTTTTTGTCCTTTTCTCGACTCTTAAAACATGAAAAGGTCAAGTTGTGTCCTTGCGTCTTAAAATTTATTTGGCCGCGATTAACATTACCTGGTTAGATCTTGTTTGCGTTAGCTTGAGTAGGCTTCTTTTCATTCTCGATGGCAACTTTTCTGGGGTTCACCAACCCAGGGATCCCCTCTGACGGGAACCCTGGTCATTTCGCTCCTTTTGGAAATGTTGGTGCTCCTTATATGGCGACGTTGTCCCTCCCAGGGTTAACTGTTGGGTTGCCAGTTTGGTTGTTCTCAACCTCTTTGGTCCCTGCCGTCTCACCGTCTAGTCAATCCGTCCCTCCACCTGAACAACATCATGTTGATTCTAAGGTGGATCTCTCCCCTTCTACGCCCACTTCTACGTCCTCATCTTCTACTTCACCTGGTGAAAGTCTAGATTCGAGTAACCAAGTGGCTAAGAAGAAGAAGAAGAAGAAGGCTCCTAAGGGAGAGGTTACAAGTACAACTACCCCCTCGAGTACACCTGAAGTCAGGCCCCCTTCCGCTCCTCCGCGGAAGGTCAAGTTTCCTTGTCGATTATGCAAGGAGGACCATCTTATTCGGGATTGTCCTGGCATTCCCAGTGTACTAGAAGTATGGTCTCACGATCCGGCCCGCCCCTCATCATCCTCTGAAGCTCATGACGATGCTACCTTATCAGTTAGGAATGGTAAGGGGAAAGGGAAGATTCGAATCCCCTGTAGACTTTGTGAAGGCAATCATCCCCTTCACCTTTGTCCACTCATGGATAAAGCCTCCGTTGTCTTGGAAAGTCTTACAACTCCTTCACCCCAACTACCCGTTGGATATCGACGTCTCTCTGCAGCTACAGATCGTCCCCCTGCTGACAAAGAGATTGCTTCAAATTCTTCTCTTGTCCAGGCCCCTCTTCCCGAACCCGGCTGTCCCCAGCCTGTTCCAGACCAACCATTTGTCGGAAAGAGTGTCGACTCGAGTCCGCTGCTCGCTCACTTTGTTTCGGAAGAGAATCACGCCCATGTTCTTCTCATCTCTTTAGATTCTCCTGAGTCCCGAAATGACTCTCCTAACCCAGCTGCTCTCGAAGGTTCTCCTTTGGTTCCTTTAGCACATGGGGGCAATCATACGATTCCCCCACCAAGTAGTCTGGTCGCTTCCTTTGATTGGAATCGCCTGATCGCCGGTCACCTTCCATCCCATATGCCTTTCCATATCACAGTACATGCCTGTGCTAAGGCAGTACCTGGCACTATTTTAGATGAAGGGGCGTCTTTCAGTCTTATGTCGTACACTACTTGGCAAGCTTTAGGTTCCCCGTAGCTTGGGCCAGTCACTCAGAATTTGTTGGCCTTCGACGGAGGAGCCTGTCCATCTCTAGGAGTTCTCCCAAAGTTCCCTATTACTTTTGGAGGCAAAACCGTCTATATAGACGTTTTGGTTACCCAAGGTGTTTTAGACTTTAGTCTTATCCTTGGTCGCGACTATGTTTACGGCATGAGGGCCCTCATTTCTTCGCTTTTCCGTGTGGTTTGCTTTCTGCACGATGGAAGAATTGTGACTATCGATCAAGTGTCATTCGTTAGTCCCCCAATGCCTCCTGTGCCGTTGTCGTCTCCTCCTAGTTTTCATCCACCAGTTGCATCTCCCCCACCACAGATCAACTACGTGGCCACCTATCCCATGCCTGGAACCAGTGATGCTACCGTCGTGCATAGTGTCCTGGGGGCATTGGGTCTTGACTTCGGAGATGTTGTCATTCCACCGGGAGCGGCACTCTTGGAAGCCCCGACTTCCTATTCATTATGATGAAGTTCAGGTGGAGCATAGTTCATTTTCCTGTGTCAAGCTCCTTAAAAAATGAAATTAGGTGTCTGAGGATAGTTTTGATCTTGTGGCGACCTCGTTAAAAAATGAAATAAGGGTTATGCAGATAGTTCTTTTACTGCGTCAACCTCATTAAAAAATGAAACAAGTCCCTTTCCAAATCGAGTCTTTTGATTAAGATCTCGTAAAATACAAGTCGAGTCTTTCCTAGATCTCGAGAGTGAACCTTCATTCCATCCACTTTGTTGAATGCAATGAAGCTTGGGGGGCATGTACCTCGATTTGCGTCATTATGCTGGGGGCATGCGAACTTATAACAAGCATAGTTTTTCATTTCAAGCTTGTGTAAACATGAAACTGAATCCAAGCAGAGTTCTCCATGGTTCAAGCTTGTGTAAAAATGAACCCATACCTGATTTACACCTCGTGATTGTCGTTGTTATCCGCTAAATTCTGCTAGATGAGCCTTGGTTGTTTCATTCCATCGCCACCATCTCTTTGGCTGATCATATGCTTTCACTTGGTTGTTTTTCCTTTCCTGAGGAACCGCAGCGATGAGTTGTTTTATTAGCCAGCCTCTTGACCATTACATGTTTTGAGCAGTTCCACCATTGTCGGAACCAGTTGCTACCCTTTATACCACTCGTTCCTCTAGGACGAGTCTCCTTTAAGCTCTTTTCTGACTCGTAAAAGATGAAAAGATTTCCGAGTATTTTTCCCTTTTTGACTCTTTAAAGAGAATAAAAATGGAGGTCTACTTTCAGCTCTTTTCTAATCGTCTAAATATGAAAAGATTCCCGAGTTATTCCTCGACTCATTAAACGTAAATAAGAGGCGGTCATCTTTAAACTCTTTTCCGACCGTGTAAGACGAAAAGATTGTCGGGCCCTTGTCGTTTTAGGCTCGTTAACTGTTACGAAACGACGTGATTTCGGTCGCTTTTTTACTTTTTCAGGTCGATGTCACTACATATGAAAAGTACTCCTCGATCGTAATGATCGGGCGGTTCTTTTGAGCATTGTTTTATACTTTTTCGGGCTCACGAGACAAAACTTTACGAAAAAGGACCCCCCTGGAGTTTTCTTTTCTGCTGTCTTTTCAAACTCTCTAAACATGAAAATACATCGAGTTCTTCCTCTGTTAGAATCGTTAAAACTTGATGACATTGGAGTCCGTCGATATGATGCTTTACAAGCATATGCTATCCCCGTCAAGCTTGTTAATAAAAATAACTGGGGTACTCACCAGAAATGGTGGGGGAAAATGGAACCATAATTATTATCGTGATGGCAGTATGTCACTCTTGAACATGGCAATTGTCTGCTTTCGTGTCTAGGTGGGGACATCTCATCTCGCTTTTCACTTGCCTCCGTGGGTTTTGGGTGATCCTGTTTGACCTCTCATCTACTCATTACCTTGTCACCATGACCTTTGATCCGTTGATGTCAAATACTGCCAAGTCCACTGTCGTGCCGCCGATATGTTCAAGAGAAGTTGACCTCTGCAGAATTACAACCTCCCTCTGATACCTCACATAATCTTGATTCACCACAACATTCTTCCTCTGTCTCATGTTAATGATGTGGGAAACACTATGGCCCACCTTTGATCAAGGTCACTTCCTGTCGACTTCAGCTCATTATCCAGGAATTTGATCTAGAGACTCCCTTCTGGTGCCTTGGATCCTGCATGCCTCAAGGGCAGGTTCTTCGTGTTCGATGAGAGGTTTTCATCATTGGCCTCTGATCGAATGATTCTACGGGTGTTCGACGCCAGCTCACTCATTCGCACACCGTAGATTGTACCTATAGTACCTTGAGGGCCATTGTCATTATTGGTGGTACCTCTCGCATCTGTTAACAGTTTTCACTATTGGCTGGTAATCAGACGATGTTCATGCATGTTCGACTCCAACTCATGTATTCACATGCTTGAACTTGTACTCTGTTCGGGTCGAGATGGAGCGCAAGACCCTGGATTTTGTTTGTTGGAATCCAGGCTGTGATTTGTGGCTTATTATGATCATTACATGACTCACTCACTGGATGGTTGTGACCATGCCTGAGTCTATTTATCGATCCTCACTGGATGGCTGCACCCATACCCTGGATCTAGATTATTGTGTACTCTGTTATGGATGGTTGCGCCCATACCACATATATCATGTACTTGAGATATCAGTTGTACTTCTTTATGCAGGTTCTCCGGCGGCAGTGTTTTCAGTTACGCATGTTCTTGTAAAGCATTTCACCCCTCTCTCTCACTCGGGCCTCATGCTTTCGGGGGCATCTGTTGCACAGCAGTTTGTCACCGTTTGTCACCATCCCCATTACCCCTCTCCCACACACTGGAGGACTCATTCCGGGACCTATGAGAAGTGACATGACCTGAAACCACTTGCATCATATTCCTCTAAGTATGAGCTTCATATGCCCTGAAGACATCTCCTGCAGAATACCCATGAAAACAACTTTTTTTGCATTAGCACGGGTCCACAGTTTACTGCTCGCGCCAATGAGGGAAATCCTCTAAATAGGGCACACTATTGGCGCTCTGTCTCAGAGTCGCACTCGCACCAACTGAATTGAGTAAAGTTTTCAACGAACAAGCTTCCGAAGGTTCTCCTTAAACCATTCACCAACTAAACCTATGATGAGCTAGGATGGTTTGGCTTCGAATCTCCATAGAAGGGAAGTGGTTTGCCACCTTTCATGGAAGTTTATAAGTGATAAAGCCAATCCCATGAATAATGTGGTTGATCCTATCTCTTTCCTCTCTCTATAAAAGCTTGTCTCCATGCCTTGAGCAAGCTAGTTCCAGCATAGTGCTAGTGATAGTGAGAATTCCAGGAGCTCAAAAGATTGAAGTTGCAAGAGCCTTCTTTGCATCCATAAGGCCAAATCTAAGTGAGGAGATTCTTGTCACCAAGGAGAGAGAGTTTTGTTTCCCATCCCAACAAGCTTTGCAAGACTTGTGTAGCTGACTACCCAGCCAAAGGAGGATTTGACGTCAGAACAATGGTTGTATTCTTCTTTGTTATTTATCAATAATAGATGACTATCATTATGGTTCCACTCTCATTGTCCTTTGTAATGATTTATGTTGAGTTATATCTTTTCTGACTGATATATAATTGCATCTATTGGATTTTATGCTTGTATTTGTGTTGTTCTTTGCATGTGCAGGTGTCCAATCATGGAGATCGTGGGGATCGTGACCGGCCGAAGCAAAGGAACGAGAGCGACGTCTCTTCTACGAATATTAGCGTTGGAATCCAAGTAGGTTCTCATCATCCACTTTTAATTTGCAATTAGGAACTTGCGTGATAGAATTGTTTGATTGTTGCTAGACCCGGTCTGGGCTAGTAGGGATCGCCTCTGTCCGCAGAGGGGATTTACCTCCACAACACTAGGGGGCAAGATGTATGGTTCAAAAACTTCAGATTTGACATGGAACCATGTAAAGTGTTCCTAAAGCCAGAGTTTGCAGAAACAGACATAACCAAGGCAATTCCAAGTAACTACGTCAAAGAAGTTATGTCAACTTACTCTTCAACATTCAACATTATTTTACCTGTGAGGGCAGATATCATAAGGTTTATTCATATCATTTTAAACTCCTGTTGGATTTTACTTGTATGATTTCTTTAGATTTGCCTTACTTCATGTATTGAAGTATAGCTAAGATGGCAGATAAAGTGCAAATGAAATCTTAAGGATATGAGACTTCCCTTTTTCATCATGGTCGAATCAAACTAATGGTTTAACATGAACTTAAAAGGATCAACAGAGAATGGTCTTCATTTGTTTTTTTATGTGATTTTGGAGTGGAAAATCAAGATACAAGAATTAGCCCCAAGGTTAAAGAAATTACATCAGTAGAAACCAGCAAGTCTGTAATGTCTAGGTTAAAGAGATTTGTTAAGCTGAAACTTAGAAAGCAGGTGAAAGAGAAAGTGAGCAAAACATCAGTGGTTATTCTTGAGACTCCTAAATCCACAAAGGAAAAGATAGCTGAAGTTAAAGAAATGGCACAAGAATAGTCAGATGACAAACCAGTTCAAAGGAGATTGACTAGAATTGAAAAGGAGAAGGGTAAAACAATGATCTCGAGAGAATGTCCAAGCCTGAAGGGTAATTTAAATGATATTTTAAAAGCCATTGATATTGCAGAATCCCCTTTGGTACAGGCAGATGTCATAGAATTTGATAAAGGAAAGTAGAACAAGATGAAATCCTCTAAGAAACTAGAATTTGAGGATGATGTTACAACATTTGTGTTCAAGCCGAGAGAGCCCTTAGCCAGACAATCTAAAAAGTCCAATGTTGAGTTAGGAAAAATAGAAAAAGCTTCCGCTATTCAGGAAGAGTTGCTAGACCTTTCATCGCCAATACCTGAAGGTGACAAAAATAGAGTTTTTTACAAACAAAAAAAATCAGTTATGAAGAAATGGAAGAAAGGTTAAGAGCAGTTAATAATGAAATTGCTAGACTAAGGATGAGAGCAAGAGGGAACGCTACTAAGAAGACAAATTTCAAAAGGATAAAGGCCGTCTAGGAAGTTGAAAAGGTTTCCAAACCAGAAATAGTCAGCAGTGAAGCTCAATACTTCATTTGGATTGTTCCTGCAATCAAAGAAGCTAGATTTGTAAGGAGGATGAATGCTCAGTTGAGAGCTACTAATAGGAGATTGAAGAGACAGATTGAAGACCTAGAAATACAGTTAACAAAATCTGAAGAAAAGGCTACAACAATAATGAAACAGGGTGATGAAAAAGGGCAGTAAAGGATATATCTCAAAACAGTTTTGGTATTAAAAAGAAGGTCATCTGTGAACAAGAACATCGTATAAGGTTAAGTTGTTTTGATTTTTGGTGATCATATCAGTCTTTATGAAATTTTGGAAATTCCCAAACTACAGATTTTAGAAAACTGTGTTGAAAAAAGATCATACACAGTAGTTTCGTAGCGCGCTACGAAACTACTGAAGGTGACCTTTAGCACTTTATAGATGTATTTCTAAGGTAAGGTTTGTTAGTGTCGGTATCTTCATCCCTCCATCATTGATCAAATTCTTTTTTTGCATTACATGTTAGATGTCTCACCCGATCAGCTGCATTCCATTAGGGTCACGGATCATCTGATGGTAGTGGCATATTACACATTTTCCCTTATGTCCTTTACCTACCAGCCCATTTTCATACATCTAGATCATCTGCAGTCATTTTTTGTCTTTAAATCTGCAAAAGTCATTTTTAGGGTTTTAGGTCTCATTAGGTCTAGGGTTTCATCAATAAGGTCTTCAAAATGCTCAATAATGGTCAGCAGGTGCATGAGGAGGTAAAATAAAGTTTCAGCAACAATAATTTCCATAATCGCATGCTCAGTGATTGATTTTTCCTCAAAACCATGTTTTGAGGAAAAACAAAGTTTTTATGTTTTCATGTACAAATTTGATGTAATTTCATTTTTTCCATATGTAATAACTTCAGAGGCAGCCCTGGTCACCTTGCCAAGCCTCTGCAACTTCACCACCTACAAAAGAAACAAAAATTCAAAGCATTCAGTCCATCAAAGGCAAAAATAAAGCAAACTACCCAAAAACAGAGTATTAAAACCAAGTCAAAATAAAAAATTAGAAGAGTGGGTTTTTGTAAGTGAAAAATCAAAACCATATGTATATAAAGTGTATTCATATCAATAAGGTTCATTTGTGTCTTCAAGAGAAAGAGAGCAACTGTATTGGTATTCTAAGAGCCAAGAGAGTGTTTTTTGTGCCAAAACAAGGGAAAACCCAGGCGCGGCACACTGGGGCGTGGGTGTTGTTATCAAAAAATCAGACCTCTGATAGGTTGCTGATCAGGAAGACTTTGAGTAACTATTTCAAACCAACTTTTGGCTGAGGCTTAGCCTCCTCAACCTGAGAGGGCTCTCTCATTAGGTTAAAGATTTTGATAAAGATTAGATGGCTAACTCTATGAAACAAGAGAAAAATATGAATGGTTGAACATGATCAGTAAACATCCATTGGGCTTAAGGAGTCAAGAAATTCTTTAGTATGACAATAATATTAACTTTACATGGAAGTCAGGGCATCTGGAGTTCAACATATTAGTAACACATCAGAAATATGTAGGAAGACACAGTCTACAAATACATGAAGTTATGGCATGGCCAATGAGTTCTAAGTAATCATGCATTCATACTACTGCAAGCAATGAAATGAAGGCAACCATATGGACAATTTAAACATTGAACTCTTTCTGAATCCCGAGGAGCAAAGCCAAATCATTGTATTACATTAAAACACAGTCTTACACAAAAGCACAGTATGAGTGTTCTTTGAAAAATTTCCAACCCTTTGTACATTAGACTTTTTCCTATATAAAGAGCTCCTTACACAACTGAGATTCCTCCTCCAGCATGAGGGGAACTCGAATTCTTCCTACTATGACACCTATTGACATTTAAAACTAACTATTCAATGTAACTGACTGCTAACTAGCAGTTCTAGAGACCTAAAACAATTAGGAGTATAACTCCTCATCATGTTGGTAGTAGCATTTATTACAATCCAAACTCATTCTTTGACAAATGGCCTTCTTTAGTTTAGCTTTGGTGGAGGTCTGAAACTCCTTGCTAGCCCTTGATGCCTCATCCCTTTATTGCTCCTGGAAATTAGGAAGCTGCTCCTGTTTTTCTACATTCGGTCTCCACAAGGATCTTCGAAATCACTTATCCCTGTTTTTCTTCTTAATTACACAAAAATGTATTAGACTATCTTGTTTTCCATGCACTATAAACCTTGCCCATATACACGTGTGAAGACAAAACCTCTTTAATGTTGCTTGAAGCATCATGGACAATACTAGCTATGAAATAATGATAACTTTTATAACATATAGCTTAGAGTTCATATATGTCTTTCCTCTGCTTGTTTTGCCCTTGTTGGATGCTTACACTTTGTAAATGATCCTTTTCAAAAACTCCTTTCAAAAAGATTTCCCCTTTGTTTCTCAAAATTGGTCAACAAAATCATAATATGCAGCTACAGCAGTTTCGTAGCGCGCTACAAAACCATTGTGCATTAGGCATCATCTACAGCAGTTTCGTAGCACGCTACGAAACTGCTGTGTAATTTCAAAAACACAGTTTAAGGCCAAAATTTGACTTTCTTGAGCTTTCTTTTTCTTGAAATGGCTTCTCCATCTATCATGAATTTGTTCAAAACTGAATAGACAGGCACCATTCTTCAAGGTAAACTTCAAAAGGTAATCTATCAAAATTTAGGACTTAGCCTTACTTGCTATGGGATTTCCTCTAGCTAAGGATGTCCTTCACTCTGGCTTAGTTGTATCTTCAGATCTTCAATTTGCCTCTTCATAATTCTGATCCTAGCTCTCAGTTTTGTATTGACTTTCTTGATGTATCTTGCTTCCTCTACTACAGGGACTGACCAGGTGTAGTATTGAGCATGACAGTTGACCACTTCGAGTATTGAAATCGTTTTGTCTTCCCACAGAGCCTCCATTTTATTAAAATAAGCTTCCTTTATTGCATGTTTCCTTGAGGTTTTTCTTAGTTTGGCAATTTCAATATTTGCTAATTTCAATTTCTTTTTCAACTCTTTAAAACTATATTCCTCTTAGAGATAACTGCCTTACCTATATCGTTTTTATGCAGCTGTGATGATGTTTCTGATGAAGTCATAGGTCCTTCATGAGATTTTTCTACCTCCTCTATTTCGCTTGCTTCTGGCAGCACCTCTTTTACCTCTTTTGAACGCCTTTTCACTGGTCTTCTCGGCTTACAAACAAATTTAGAAACCTGATCATCAAATTTGAGCTTTTTAGAGGCTTTGGCCTTTTTGGTTTTGTCTTTACCTGTTTCTATCAAGTCTTCTCGAACCAGAGGAGACTATTCAATATCAATAGCTTGAAGCAAATCATTCAAACTTCCTTTTGAAACCAGGCTTCCCTCAGTAACCACTGTCTTGCTTTTTTCTTTAGCTAACTGGCTCCTGGTTACTCTTCTCTAGACTGTTTCACCTGTAGATTGCTCTTGTACACCCTCTTTGATCTGAGCTTTCTCTTTCTATGACTGTTGGGGCATGTCCTGGATTACTAGTGGTCTTGTGGGCTCCTTTACCTATTTCCTAGCGTTCAATTTCATGAATCTCCTTGATCTTGTTTCTGTGCAATGACTAACTGCTGGTGGAGAACTCTTCGTAGCTTGAGGACTGAGACCAATTTCATTCTTGAAGCCAAACATACACACGAAAAAGAACAATTCCCTATCTATATTCTGGAGCTCATGCAAAACGATCAGTTTAACTAAGCCATGATTAAACAACGAGGTCTCACAGGCTTCCTTCTTCAACTGAACCTTGTCACACATTTTTCCTACGCTACGAAACAAATAGAAAGGAAAATCAAGAGATATCTTTCCAGTGAAATGAAGCGGAAGCTTGAAGTGATAAGAATACACCTTATGATACCTCCCCTCATAGGTGAAGTATCTCTGTATGCAGGAAAGTAAGTTTGCATATGAATCTTTGACAAAACTCCTGGGCACTAACTTGTTTAAGTCTGAATCAATGAACTCTGGCTTCAAAAATTCCTTCTAGGGAATCATATCAAAGTTGAAATTTTTAAACCATCTCTCTTGTCCCCTTGGAATTTTAGTGACTACAAATATAATCTCTGGAGAGATTGGTAATTCAAGCACCCAAACTTTTGAATTCAATCCTGTGAAATTTAAAGCAAATTCTCTGGTGACTTACATATGGCCTCCTTGAAGTTTTCTACAAAACCTCCAATAGCCAACCTTTTCGAAGGCTCGTTCAACTTCATTGTTCTTTAGGATAATATCTAAACCTTCAGGTTCATTTCTCAGACACCTGCCTGACCTATGATCTCTCCTTTCTATAAACTCCTCCATGGAATTCTTGCAAAGTGAAGATTGAAGAAGCTTGCACCATCTTAATCTCGATCACTGCCTGGCTTGAAATGGATAGGAAAGCTGCCTCGCTTGATCTTCAAAGAATTCTATTTGAATGTCTTCCAATTTTCTCCTCATGCATGAACCCAAACATAATCATGATTGTGAATACTTCGCTTCTTTTTTAAACTTGCAACATGAGCGTACCAAGACACCTAATGACCCTAATGATGATAATAAGAGGTTGAATGTGATAGGAAACGTGTATGGGCTGACAACTGATGATGTAAAAATAACAGATTTTGATAGATTTCACAACTAGATGAGATTTGCTATGGATCTGCATGAATCCCCAATTTCGTAGCACAGCCAGTTCAAATTCTAGGTTTTGTGCTACAAAAACACCTAGACTGGGTTTTGCGCTACGAAATCTCCTAGACAGTGTCATAGTGCATACGAACCTTGAAACAAGTTTGACATATGTGTTACAGGGAAAAGTGTCTATTTAGAACTGCTCTATCCCACTAAGGTGTGACAGTTGCCTTAGAAACAAACAGAGAAAAACTACTTTTGTATTTCCTTTATGAACTATAGATAGAGAGGAATAGAAAGAACCAACCTGTGTCTTGCGCTAATCCTTTGATCCAATCCCTCTCTTCTTTAATGGTCTCCAACTACCTGCTCCCTTACTTGCCAGGCTTCACAAAGTACTTGTAAGATCACAGAAGAAGAACACTATACAAAGACATGGATCTATATTCATAAACAACTTAGGATTAGATTTAAGTTAACCATACAAATGTAACAAGCATCAATGATAGAAAAGCATGGAGGAAAAACTCAAATAGTTTTTATTGATAAACAAGAAAAGATCCAGGAAGAGTTACAACCGGTGGTTCCTGACCCAGCATCAACCTCCCAGCAAAGAAGCCCCTCTTCACCTCAAACAAAGCATAGATCACCCAATACTCTGATGCTTGTCTCAAAAAACCAACAGCAATTCCTTACAATATGAAAAATTCCAGCCTCTGGATCTCTGAGATGAGGGATCCATATATAGATATGTGTAAGGAGGATGTGTCAACTTGTGATTTGATTAGTGTCTTCTCTCTGTCAGTTCTTGCTTCCACTTGGAGACTGAAGGCCTCTTACTCATCCTTGGTCGAATTCAGTGAGGCAAGTGTCACAGGAGAAGATTCTGGAAGCTTCCATTGTCTCTCCACCTCGCGGAATGACACTGCCATTTGTCATTTTTTTCCCATCACACCCCACAGACGGGACTTTTGAAATGCAACGCACCCTCACAGTGTATTTAGGTGCAATGCAACGCGCCTAGCCAGTGGAGCAGCTGAAATGATCATGTTTTGACTTATTCTGAGCAGTTTCTGGTGGAGAACTTCTGGGAGAAGCTGTAATCTGTTGACCTTGTTCCTTTAGGGGTTAGAACAACACTTTTAGGGACTTAGGAGCCCTTGGTTTATGGACATTTCATGCTTGGAGTTTGTAAGGCACAAAAATGTCTATAACAGTTGCCCCCTAAAGTATGAGGCCGTTAACCTTTTGGTGTCGGGTGAAATGCTTTATTATGAGGATCCGAAGTTCTTTCAATGCTGGGAGGAGACCTGTAATAAGATACAATACAATACATTATCTTCATACTGTTTTCATGATCTAGCTGAGGCGGGCATTCCCATGCTCAGCTTTATAAATTCATTTTTATGTATATAGGACAGACAATGTCTGAGTGTAGACTGATGATTCTGATAGAGCCATCATCCTTTTGGTAGGATGATTATCTGTGCTGCAATGTTGTACATTTGATGTCTTTATTTCCCTGAATATATATCACAGCCCGGATGGATGAAACTAGATCCGGGGTCTTCAATCTCGTCCGATCTTTACTTGAAGTACAAGTTGATCCATGTGAGAAATGTTTTGAAGTCGAACATGGAAAGACATCGCTTGATTACTAGTCAATGATGTAAACTGTTAACAAGTGCGAGAGGAATCACCGATAATGATAATGATCCTCAAGGTACTGCAGTACAATCCACGTGGTGTGAATAAAGGACTTGGCGTCGAACACCATGCAAATTCTTTCGGTCGAAGGCCATTGATGTAAACCTGTCGCCGGAAGTGAGAAACTTGCCATTAAGGCATGCAAGCTTCAAAGTACTAAATGGGGTGTTCCTAGATCAACTTCTCGGATAATGAGCTGATGTTGACAAGAAGTGATCCGTCATAGGAGGGCCTTAATGAATCCCACATCAATGACACGGAACGGAGCAAATGATTTTGATGGAGGTGAAAACAATCTGATGATATACGGTTCAGGGTGGCGGTCATGAAAGAATGGAGTATAATGTATGGTAGTGGGTGAGACACAGGTGGCTTCTCTGGATGACTTCTCTTGAACATGTTGGTGACACTGATGTGATGGATTGGTAGCATTAACCCCAAATGTGGATGGTATGGCGTGACCATGGCGATGTGACCGGTGCATGAAACAACCCAACCCGACTCGGACATGGAGTGGAAGTGTCATGTTCAAGAGTGACTTGCTACCAATAAAGATTCTTTGAGTTTTCTTCCCAATTTTTCCCCAGTCATTGTTGACCAGTACCTCTTTATTTTTTTCAAGCTTGAGGAGGATAACATATGCTTGTTCTATAATTTTCCCTTCAGGCAAACCCATCGCTATGTTTTAACGAGCCTAGCGATAGTGAAACTCGTTCTCGTATAAAGACAAGTTTGTCGCTATTAATCTTTTTAATGAGTTTAACGACAAAGATAACTCGGTCCTTTTCAATTTTAGAGAGTCTGAAAAGGTACGTAAAGGTAACTCCAAAATTCCTTTTTCGTCATCTAATCCCTTGAGTCCGAAAAAGTATAAAACAATACAGAAGGGATGAATTTTCGATAGTTTTAACGAGCCGAACAAAACAAGCGCTCGATCTTTTTGTGTAATAATCCCTCAGGTCCAAAAAGATTAAAATCTAGAGGAGGGATAGCACTTCTAGTCCCTTTAACGAGCTGGAAGGCCAAGGACTCGACAATCTTTTCATATTTTACGAGTCAGTTGAAAAGAGCTTAAAGAAGACTCGTCTTTTGAGGAACGAGTGATAAAACGGGTAGCAGCTGATTCCAGGTAAGGTTTGGAATTTTCCAATCACGGCAGTGTCACAAGGATGGCTAGTGAAATCACTCTTTGCAGCTGTTCCTCAAAATGGGTAAACAATCAAATGGAGGTGAATGATCGGCCAATGAAAAAGTGGAGGTGATGGTGCAAACACGACCAAGGATTTAATGGCTGAAGTACTACATTTACGATGGTTATTTACTGGGGAATAGTTCATTTTTTAACGAGCTTAAACGCGGGTGGAAACATTTGCTCATGTCTTATGTTTATTTTTTAACGAGATTGAACTATGTGCTAAAACTGCTCGATGCGGATTTATTTTTTAATGAGCTTGAACCCTATAGTAACACTGCTCATGGCGGGTTTATTTTTTAACGAGCTCGAACCCTGCAGTAACACTACTCGTGGTGAGTTTGCATGCCCCCAGCATAATAATGCAAATCGAGGTGCATGCCCCCCAAGCTTCATTGCATTCAACTCGGTGGTTGGAATGAAGGTTTACCTTTGAGATTTGGAAAGGGGATTTGTTTCATTTTTTAATGAGGTTAACACAGTAAAAGAATTATCCTCATGACTCCTTGTTTCATTTTTTAACGAGGTCAACACGAGATAAGAACCGTCCTCGGAATCCAAATCCATTAGATATAGAAGATTTCATATTCCACTGTGGCCACTTCCGCCAGATTACTCGGAGGCGGTAGGGCAAAAGTACCCATTAAGGCAGGGTATTTTAGGAGACCTACTCCGATATTTTGGAGCGAATGATTGCTTCCATGGATCATTGGAATGCTTCGCGTAACTTGTGAACTGTTGGGGAGAAATGTTTGTTGGTCGACGATTGTAATTCCTCCTTGGAAGGGAAATGCAATCTTCCTGAAGTAGGTCGACACAACTGCGGCCATGGCATATATCCAGGGCCTTCCCAATAGGATGTTGTAATCGAGGTTTCCATCGATTACTTCAACATCAATTTCTACTGTTTTACCCCCCAGTTCAATTTGCAAGTTACTTAAATTCCCGTATGGAGTGTATGATCGTCCATCAAATGCTTTTAACATTGTTGACGATCGCGACAAGGGTGGTGAGCCTAAATTTTTCCAGCAACTCATCGACATAATACATGTGGATGCCCCCTCATCAATAATTGTTCGATGAACAGTTTTGTTGAGGGCTTTCACTTGAATAAGGAAAGCTTGTTGAGCTGGTAACTGAGGGTCATATCCTTTATGATCAAAGGCTAGAAGATTGGAATCCATTGGGTCAATCTCACCTATTGCTGATAATAAAGCTTGCCCTTCGGAGAGGCAATTTTGTGGTACCTCAAGTGTCGACATAGCGGATGACGATTGGGCCAGGTCCTCTATTATATTATAATTCTGTGCTATTTTTGCATGAGGATTAAATGTCGATTTGTGTACTACTCCCTTTGGCGACTTTATCATTTGTTCACGAATGATGGGTGGCACAACTTCGGTCAAAGTTGTTGTCGAACTACTAGGTTGTTCATTAGCCTTGCTATTCGACAGCTATGGATTCCCGTAATCTTTATTCCTTGTCAAAGCATCATTTTCCTGCTTTGATATAGACAACATAAGCACTTGGGATCGGGAAGCATTTTGATTAGCAACCAGTTTGGTTCCCGAGTTTGGAAACGGATCAGTCAATACTGCTGAGGTTTTTGAACTCTTAAATAGTTTCTTAACTTCAGCTATATGTGTACAATCTCTCGTCCAATGATCCTCATCGCATATATGACACCCCACAGGGGGTTTCCTTTGCCCAGAAGGGTTTGCAGAAGGTTTTTCAGGAGATGACTCATCCTGCTTCTTTTTTCTCCCTTTCTTTTTCTTCTTGCCCCCTAGTTGCTTCAGTTGTTTGCCCTTGTCGATCGACACGACATTTACTTCCGAGGCAAGAAGTTCTTCTTTTGCATTTTGACTGGAAATCTTACAGGCCTTTTTAGATGTAGCCTTTGTCGATTTCATGTCTGTTTCACCAATCACACCATCGCCAACATGAGAGTCATTGTTTGGTTTAGGAGGAGGAGGAACTGAGAATTCCGGTCTAGGGGCGTCAGGTATTTTATCGTAGAGCATGTCGGACTGAGTGTAAATCAAGTCCAAATATTGCACACGAGCGATAACTTGCTCTTCTGTGATGACTCCCCCTTTTTCCACATCTTCCGTGATGGAAGGTAGTAATGACTTAATAAACCATTCAGCTAATAGCTGACCGGGAACATACGTTTTCACCATTCTACGACGAAGTCGCCATTCATGTATATGATCAGATATGTGAGTGGCCGTCTTTTGTTTGAAGTTGGTAAGAAGTTCGGTTCCCGTTTCGTACCTTATTGGTAACTGAAAATGGGTTAAAAAGGTTGTGGCTAGGGTACTGAAGTTGTCGAATGAAGCTCTAGGCAATTCGATATACCATTTTGTTGCCGGACCAGTTAACGTCCTCTAAAAAAGGTGAAGCCTAATCGAATCATCGTTTAGGGTGTTTGATGAACACCATAGATGAAATGTCATCACATGATTCGACGGGTCTTCACCTGGATTTCCATTAAATTTAGGAATATCTGACGGAAGTTTATGCAGAATCACTGGCCACCAAGGGGCATAAGCAATTGCATCATTCGTCAGCCGGTTTAGATCTGGTAATTCTAGAGTTGCTACAAAGGGCAACTGTTGATTCAGGTCAAGCAAAGCATACTCAGGATAAGATGGAATCGCCTGAGCAGTGGGTCTTTGCCTACCAACATAATGTATTTGATGTTGGCAACTTTGACAAGGTTGATTGGCATAACCATTATAGTATGGTTTTTGATAACCGCTTTGGAAATTCAGTTGCCCATTACTTACAAAGACTTGTTGCTCAGGTCCTTGATATGATTGTTGGAATTACGGTTGTTGGGATTGAACCAGCCCTGGTTGTTGGACCATTTGTTGTTGTCCAATACTGGATGATTGACCAAGATGAGGAGTCATAGTACTTGTTTGAGCCTGAGTCGCTCTAGATAAGGAGGCACTAACTTGAGGTTGTGATTGAGTCGTTGAGACAAGGGGCTGTTGTATTGCAACCTGAGAAACTTGGGGTTGACATACAACAGGTAGCGCTTGTACTTGCGATGTAGTCACGATAGCAGGTATAGTGGGAATATTCGACACAGGGTGGACTGGTTGCATTGAATATACAACCCTTGGTTGCTGAGGCAGTATTGGTACCCAACCGCTGGATGTAATTCCAGTTTGACCTGAACTTTGTTATAAACTCCCATATGGTTGTTCTCTGGGGGGGAACAATGAAAAGGAATAATGTCCTCCATATGGTGGCAATCCAGTACTTAAAGGGTAGATTGGCCTTTGAAGACACATTGGATCAACTTGTTGAGTGTCAACATAAGAAATACTAGATGATAATTCGGATGACGAAATAGGAACAGACCACGTCATCGAAACAATCCCTGATTGGACTCCGGTTTGTTGTTGATAACTTGTCGGGACAGATGGTCTACCGGCGAACATTTTTGGAGTAGCAGCAGGAGGTTCTGCTGCTGCTATGTCGGATGACACAGTCCTAGATGTCGACGATTGTTCAGACATATCTAGTCTATCCAAAAGATTTCCTAGCGATTCTACAAGAACTTGCGATGAAGTGAGACTAACTTCGAAGATCAACGAGGGAAAGGTGATGATTATTCCGTTTAAAATAAATTTTAGACGCTTTGACACAACTTGTTTTTTCAGTTTTTAAGAGTCGAGAAAAAACAAAAGATGACTTTAGTCTCCTTCGATTTTTAATGAGCCTGAAGTGACAAGTGCTCAGATGGACCTTTTCCATTAAGGAGTCTGAAAAGGAACGAAAGGGACTACTCTGGAGATCTAGGTAGAGGGAGTACCAAACCAATCGCAAAACTGCAGAATACTTTTTACGGTACGACAGTCAATCTTCCCGAATGCTGTGTTCAGTGCATTGCGATCGATAGGGCAGCAGACACGGCTTCCTAAGAATAAAGGATTTAAGCCTATAGGGGTCTCCCAAAATATACTCGACGGCACGTGGGAGCACAGGTCCGTACTGGCACTTGTCGTCTCAAAGTGGAGGAATCACACAACCATCAGTGAGGACAATAGTTACCAGGCTTTACGACGCCGGAATACGTCTCTAGCCTAGACCTCTAAGTGTTGTGTGTTAAGTTCCAAAGCGTTATTAGATTCATTGAATTTATTTTAAGTTGATCTTGCTTATGAAGTTTGTCTTTTGGGTTCACCACAAGATGTAGATGTAATTCCTAAAATGCAATCTAAAGATGATAAACAAACTTTTATCTCTTTTGTGCAATGAAAATCCTAGCTACTAAAGGAAAAGAAAGACACAATCTTTTCACAAAGAGCAAAGAGCACACTGTAAATGCACTTTCCTAAATCAAGCTAAACAGACTGTCTATATGCAAATGCACATGCATGTATTTGTTTTCGACTTTCTTAGTATTGATGCTAAAAAGAAAGTTGATGTACAAATCTGAATTTCTTTTCAAGCGACAAATATAAACAAGCTCTTTTTCGAAATAAAAAACAGAGATGATTACGACACCTTGCGATTTTGAAATGAACACTTGTTCTTGACAGTAGAAAATCACAAATTCAGACCAAAGGCAATAGTAACAGTATAATCGACCATCAACAGCAATCAAACTTTCTCCTATGATCGAAATCGACACTTGCGACAGATCCAAATCAAAGGACGACAGTACGACTATTCTACTTTTGCAATGGAAAACTGTAAACGACTCAACAAACACAAAAAAACATCTACAGTTCTTTTGTACAAAGGAGGCGGAATAACAACAAAGAAAAGAGGTTTCAGACAGACATATACTGATCATGGGCAGCAAAATTCAGAGATAGAACTGGAAAGAATGAAGCACAAGAACCACAGCTGCACAGGGCTAGTCTGATCAGCGCACCTGTAACACAGAGAATCTGAAATGCAGCGTAGGTTGCCCTTTTGGGAAGTGCGCTGAAATTCAGGATCTCTTAACAGTATCTGCGCTGGGCCAAAAACGAGAATCTGTCCCGGTTCCGGGTCACAGTTTGCAGTTCAGTCTTTGGTTTTCGACCGAGTAAAAGCAATCAGTAATGCAACAATCAGGGGTAGATCTAAGGAGGATCTCAGAGCTATCACAAGGGCAATCAGATAGTTTGTGAATCAGTTGTTCAAATCATAAACAGATCCAGTGAATGGATTGAAGTAGCAGATGTCTACTTTGCATTTGTTATGGCAAATGCAGTTCGAATGCCACTTATAAGTTTATGAAACAAACAAACAAAGAATGATAAACAAACAAACTAATTAGCTCCCCAGCGTCGCCATTTTGTTACAGGGAAAAGTGTCTATTTAGAACTGCTCTATCCCACTAAGGTGTGACAGTTGCCTTAGAAACAAATAGAGAAAAACTACTTTTGTATTTCCTTTATGAACTATAGATAGAGAGGAATAGAAAGAACCAACCTGTGTCTTGCGCTAATCCTTTGATCCAATCCCTCTCTTCTTTAATGGTCTCCAGCTACCTGCTCCCTTACTTTCCCGGCTTCACAAAGTACCTGTAAGATCACAGAAGAAGAACACTATACAAAGACATGGATCTATATTCATAAACAACTTAGGATCAGATTTAAGTTAACCATACAAATGTAACAAGCATCAATGATACAAAAGCATGGAGGAAAAACTCAAATAGTTTTTATTGATAAACAAGAAAAGATCCAGGAAGAGTTACAACCGGTGGTTCCTGACCCAGCATCAACCTCCCAGCAAAGAAGCCCCTCTTCACCTCAAACAAAGCATAGATCACCCAATACTCTGATGTTTGTCTCAAAAAACCAACAGCAATTCCTTACAATATGCAAAATTCCAACCTCCGGATCTCTGAGATGAGGGATCCATATATAGATATGTGTAAGGAGGATGAGTCAGCTTGTGATTTGATTAGTGTCTTCTCTCTGTCAGTTCTTGCTTCCACTTGGAGACTGAAGGCCTCTTACTCATCCTTGGTCGAATTCAGTGAGGCAAGTGTCACAGGAGAAGATTCTGGAAGCTTCCATTGTCTCTCCACCTTGCGGAATGACACTACCATTTGTCATTTCTCGCCCATCGCACCCCACAAATGGGACTTTTGAAATGAAATGCACCCTCACAGTGTATTTAGGTGCAATGCAACGCAACTAGCCAGTGGAGCAGCTGAAATGATCCTGTTTTGACTTATTTCGAGCAGTTTCTGGTGGAGAACTTCTGGGAGAAGCTGTAATCTATTGACCTTGTTCCTTTAGGGGTTAGAACAACACTTTTAGGGACTTAGGAGCCCTTGGTTTATGGACATTTCATGCTTGGAGTTTGTAAGGCACAAAAATGTCTATAACAACATGGAATTTATGTGCGATATGGGACCAGTGATAGGCAAGAAAAAAGTATTGACCCTATTTGACCATACCAACAAGACTCTATTCAAAATCTTAGACTCTAAAACAACCATCGAAAGACTAGACCAAGACTAACAACAAACTTTTGAAATCAAACTGATGCTCAAAATTTTGAAATTTTTAAGTGATAACAGTGGCTCCACTTGGGATAATGTTCCCTTGTGGTACACTAAGAACTTGCAGGTCCAGTGCTTTATCCTCTTATGGTAGACAAAAATTTATTTGACAAACATCCCCTTTAGGCTTCTTGGGCCTTCACCTCGGACTTAGGCCTGATGATCATTGTAGGAGAAAGAAATCTATATCTACTAAAAAATGCTCAGTCAACCTTGAGCTTATTTGCATTCTCCTACCTACCTACCCTATCAATTGCAAACTTCTTTGAGCTCAATCAATGTGAAATTTCCAACGTAGCCAATCATTTATCTTATCTGATATTTGAGTTTTTTGACTGCATCAAAGTTTAGAGTAACTATGATATTGTGATGACCACTGCCACTGGAAATGCCTCTGATCTTCATAGAAAAACTGAAACACTGGAGAGTAAAACTCTTCCATGTATCTAGCTATAGGATCCCAGAATACATGATCAGATTGATGATCCTCATAACATCCTGTTACTTCTAACAACTGATCTTTAGTCACACAAAATTTATTTGATAAGTTATCCAACTGCTTTTCTGAATGATTCCCACAAACAATGTAATTTTCTTCATTATTGAGATCATTCTTTGATGTAAGCTGCTGCAAGGAATTACAAAAATGAACAACCTTTTCCTCTGCCTAAGGATTATAAAAAAATTCTTCTAGTATTTCTTCTTGGTGTTTGTAATCATTTTCATACTCTTTATGATCAAAATACTGGCAAGTTTGCTGCATCTTCACATTAATATCAGAGGATGTAACATGGTTTTCATAAGTAAACCCCTGCTGATTTTCATGCTGCATTTCATGGAATGTTATCCTTTCTTCTAGTTGTTGAAATGTATTGTTATGAAGAGCCTCTAAAATTTCTTCATCCATAAATTCATCATCATCATAACAATCCTCCAAATACTTTATAAGACTCAAAGAATGTTTACAGCAATCTTTGACCAGCAATAAGGAAGGATGACATTCTTTATACATCTTATAGAATTCATCATGGAAATTAGCAAGAGAATATAATGAACCATTTTACAAGCTTTTATACCAAGACCATGCTTTTCCTTCTAAAGTGGTCATAAACATCTTCATGAGACAATCTTCAGGGAAATGAAACTTAAGACTGCGCACATGCATATGGAACCTAACCAAATGAAGAGCAGCATTGTCTTTCTTTTTGTCTTTGAATATTGGAATATCCTCTAACCAATCAACCTTTGGCATAGGATTTGGAAAACCAGAGATGTGAGACCGATTCATAGGGACATACCTGGCATTCCTTCTTGCAATAGAACTCATCTTAAAACTTCATCAAGCTACTGACCTTCTAGCAGTGGAGTCACCTTCCAATTTGTTATTTGAAGTGTGGAGTCGCCTAGGTAGTTTTCCAGCCTCGAAAAGATGTTTGAGCTCCCGCTACCTTCAAAAGTTCAGCTTCTTTATTTCAGGAATGAATAGACTTCAGGCTCCCGGCAGACGCACCAAAATGTTATCACGAAAGCAGACCCTTGATAGGCTGTCGATCAGACTATCTCATTGTAACTATTTCAAACCAATCTTTTGGATGAGGCTTAGCCTCCTCAACCTGAGAGGGCTCTCTCACTAGGTTAAAGATTTTGATAAAGATTAGATGGTTAACTCTATGAAACAGGAGAAAAATATGAATGGTTGAACATGATTAGTAAACATCCATTAGGCTTATGGAGTCAAGAAATGCTTCAGTATGACAATAATATTAACTTTACATGGAAGTCAGGGAATCTGGAGTTCAACATATCAATAACACATAAGAAATATGTAGGAATACATAGTCTACAAATACATGAAGGAAGTTAGAGCATAGCCAATGAGTTCTAAGTAATCATGCATTCATACTACTGCAAGCAATGAAATGAAGGCAACCACATGGAAAATTTAAACATTGAACTCTTTCTGAATCTTGAGGAGCAAAGCCAAATCACTGTATTACATTAAAACACAGTCTTACACAAAGGCACAGTTTGAGTGTTCTTTGAAAAATTTCCAACCCTTTGTACATTAGACTTTTTCCTGTGTATAGAGCTCCTTACATAATTGAGATTCCTTCTCCAGCATGAGGGGAACTCGAATTCTTCCTACTATGACACCTATTTACATTTAAAACTAACTATTACATGTAACTGACTGCTAACTGGCAGTTTTAGAGATGTAAAACAATTAGGAGTATAACTCCTCATCATGTTGGTAGTAGCATTTATTACAATCCAAACTCATTCTCCGAAAAATGGCCTTCTTCATTTTAGCTTTGGTGGAGGTTTGAAACTCCTTGCTAGCCCTTGATGCCTCATCCCTTTACTGCTCCTGGAAATTAGGAAGCTGCTCCTGTTTTTCTGCTTTCAGTCTCCACAAGGATCTTCGAAATCACTTATCCCTATTGTTCTTCTTAATTACACAAAAATGTATTAGACTATCTTGTTTTCCATGCACTATAGACCTTGCCCATATACACGTGCGAAGACAAAACATCTTTAATGCTGCCTGAAGCATCATGAACAATACTAGCTATGAAATAATGATCACTTTTATAACATATATCTTAGAGTTCATAGATGTCTTTCCTCTACTTGTTTTGACCTTGTTGGATGCTTACACTTTGTAAATAATCCTTTTCAGAAACTCCTTTCAAAAATATTTCCCCTTTGTTTCTCAAAATTGGTCAACCAAATCATAATATGCAGCTACAGCAGTTTCGTAGCGCACTATGAAACTGCTATGTAATTTGAAAAATACAGTTTAAGGCCAAAATTTGACTTTGTTGAGCTTTCTTTTTCTTGAAATGTCTTTTCCATCTGTCATGAAGCTGTTCAAAACTGAATAGATAGGCACCATTCTTCAAGGTAAACTTCACAACGTAATCTATCAAAATTTAGGACTTAGCCTTACTTGCTATGGGATTTCCTTTAACTAAGGATGTCCTTCACGCTGGGTTAGTTGTATCTTCAGATCTTCAATTTTCCTCTTCATAATTCTGATCCCATCTCTCAGTTTTGTATTGACTTTCCTGATGTATCTTGCTTCCTTTATTGCAGGGACTGACCAGGTGTAGTATTGAGCATGAAAGTTGACCACTTCGGGTATTGAAATCGTTTTGTCTTCCCACAGAGCCTCCATTTTATTAAAATAAGCTTCCTTGATTGCATGTTTCCTTGAGGTTTTTCTTAGTTTGGCAATTTCAAGATTTGTTAATTTCAATTTCTTTTTCAACTCTTCAAAACTATATTCCTCTTGAGAGATAACTGCCTTACCTCTATCATTTTTATGCAGCTATGATGATGTTTCTGATGAAGTCACAGGTCCTTCATGAGATTTTTCTACCTCCTCTGTTTCACTTGCTTCTGGCAGCGCCTCCTGTACCTCTTTTGAATGCCTTGTCACTGGTCTTCTTCGCTTAAAAACAAATTTAGAAACCTAATCATCAAATTTGAGCTTTTTAGAGGCTTTGGCCTTTTTGGTTTTGTCTTTACCTATTTCTATCAAGTCTGCTTGAAAAAGAGGAGATTCTTCAATATAAATAGCTTGAAGCAAATCATTTAGACTTCCTTCTGAAGCTGGGCTTCCCACAGTAACCACTGTCTTGCTTTTTTCTTTAGCTAACTGGCTCCTGATTACTCTTCTCTAGATTGCTCTTGTACACCCTCTTTGATCTGATCTTTCTCTTTCTGTGATTTTTGGGGTGTGTCTTGGATTACTAGTGGTCTTGTGGGCTCCTTTACCTATTTCCTAGCCTTCAATTTCACGAATCTCCTTGATCTTGTTTCTACACGATGACTAACTGCTGATGGAGAACTCTTCGTAGCCTAAGGACTAAGACCAGTTTCATTCTTGAAGCCAGACATAAAAACAAATAAGTACCATTCCCTATCTATTTTCTGGAGCTCATGCAAAACAATTTGTTTGACTAAGCCATGATGAAACAACGAGGTCTCACAGGCTTTCTTCTTCAACTGAACCTTGTCACACATTTTGCCTAGGCTACAAAACAAATAGAAAGGCAAATCAAGAGATATCTTTCCAGTGAAATGAAGCAGAAGCTTGAAGTGATAAGAATACACCTTATGATACCTCCCCTCATAGGTGAAGTATCTCTGTATGTAGGAAATTAAGTTGGCATATGAGTCTTTGACAAAACTCCTAGGCACTAACTTGTTTAAGACTGAATTAATGAACTCTGGCTTCAAAAATTCCTTACAGGGAGTCATATCAAACTTGAAATTTTTAAACCATCTCTCCTGTCCCCTTGGAATTTCAGTGACTACAGATATAATCTCTGGAGAGACTGGTAATTCAAGCACCCCAACTTTTGAATTCAATCCTGTGAAATTTAAAGCAAATTCTCTGGTGACTTGCATATGGCCTCTTTGAAGTTTTTCACAAAACCTCCAACAGCCAACCTGTTTGAAGGCTTGTTCAACTTCATTGTTCTTTAGGATAATATCTAAACCTTCAGGTTCATTTCTCAAACACCTGCCTGACCTATGATCTCTCCTTTCTGTAAAATCCTCCATGGAATTCCTGCAAAGTGAATATTGAAGAAGCTTGCACCGTCTTAATCTTGATCACTTCCTCGCTTGATCTTCAAAGAATTCTATTTGAACACCTGCCAATTTGCTCCTCATGTATGAACCCAAACATAATCATGACTGTGAATACTTGGCTTCTTTTTGAAACTTGCAGCCTGAGCGTACCAAGACACCTAACGACCCTAATGATGAGAATAAGCGGTTGAATGTGATAGGCAAAGTGTATGGGTTGACAACTGATGATGTAAAAATAACGGATTTTGATAGATTTGATAGCTGGATGAGATTTTCTACAGATCTGCACAAATCCCTGATTTTGTATCACAGCCAGTGCAAATTCTGGGTTTTGCACTATAAAAACACCTAGACTAAGTTTTGTGCTACGAAAACTCCTAAATAGTTTCGTAGTGCATAAGAACCCTGAAACAAGTTTGACATATGGAATTTATGTGTGATATGGGACCATTGATAGGCAAGAATAGAGTATTGACCCTATTTTCCCATACCAACAAGACTCTATTCAAATCTTAGACTCTAAAACAACCACAGAAAGACCAGACCAAGGCTAACTCCAAACTTTTGAAATCAAACTGATGCTCAAAATTTTGAAATTTTTCTTAAGTGATAGCAAGTGTGGTGCACTCATTCGGTGTGGTGCATTGGGCAGCATTCAGTAGTGTAATTTTATAACTAGCACGATGCATTGAGAGAGCGCGGTGCACTTGTGAGGTGGCACGATGCACAAGACTGTAAGGCTGATTTCACTGACAACCTCTTGTAAACTTACAAAATTGCTAAATCTTCAATTGTCCAAGTAAGTTAATGCACCCTCATTGCCAATAGATGAATTTATCTTGGTGCTTATAGTGATTTAATGGGAAAAAATTGAAACCCTACCTCCTTGTATTGTTTGTTGCAAAAACAATTGCATAGGGTTTACACTTTGCATATTTTGTTGCTAAATTCCACTCCCAAGCATTTTCATTCCCTCATTCCCTCACTCCCTCACTTCATTTTCTCCCTCCCTTTTCATTCTTATCTACCCATTCCATATTTCTCATATCCCTACACAACTAATCCTAAATCCCTAGTCCCACTATCCCAAACCCTAGTCAAATATCCCCAAACCCTAATTGTTGTCCCAAATCCTAAATACTATTCCCTAAACCCTTCTATTCCCCAAAAACCTATCAGCAACATTCCTAAATACCTCATACACACTCCCTCCATAGTCCCTCATACATTCATATCTTTGGCAGAAAAAACTAAAGACACCATAAAATCTCTTCATACTCATCTAAGAAAACTCAAACGTTGGCAAACATGGAGTCAGATTCTTCCTATGACAGAGATGAGGAGACAGCTAGTGATTCTTCTAGAGAAATGCATGCACCAAGGAGGCCTCACAAGGGTGGAAAACATAACTGGGAGGAGCCTACTTCACTTGCCGAGCTGTTGGCCTGTCCTCTTGCTATCACATGCTTTCAACACCAATCTTGTTATCAGTTCTGTGAGATGGTGGAGAGAGTCAAGTACCACCATAAGCTAGCAGATTGTTTTTGCTCCATCTTCATAATGGCCAAGTCACTTTGGCAGGTGTGACATTCACCGTGACACCTGAGACTATTGCTCAAGCAACCAGCATTCCAAATGTAGGTGAGTAGTGGAATAAAAGGCAGCTGATAGACAGAGAGCATTATGAACCTTACATCAAGGCTGGTTTTCAGAGACATATCAGTAGGTTTTTCCTTTCAAGTATCTACAGGACACATATGCTCCCTTGATGAAACTCATAATTAGATATTTCAGTTGTGAGGGAAGACTTTCTCGTCTGTACACCTATCATATTAGATTTTTGATGCACTTTACTAGGGTGAGGATGATGAACCTCCCTTATTTCATTTATCGGAACATTGAGAAGATGACCACCTTAGTGTAAAGGGAGCCTCCTTAGCAGTAGTATAACAACATATATCATTTTTCACTAATCAAAATTGTGGTCTTGCATCAGCTTGGTTTACTAAACATCTCATGGGAGAATTTCATTGCACATGAGGTCTTTACAGGTCCTCAAGTACCCCCAACAATTTTTCATGAGGTAGGAGATCCTTCACATCAGCAGGAGATTCATGAGACACAAATCACTAGTGTGCCAGTGTTTTTCACATACCAAAAGGGCACTAGAAGGTTGCTTGCAGCAACAAAACGAGTATTATCTCCACCTGGGGTGGAAGGGGTCTTGTTGCCTCCATCAGAAAAGTAGGTAAAGGAAAAGGGTAAGTATCCCTTGCATGATGAGGGACCTTCAGAAGGTCAAGAGGTAGATTTCATCCTCATTCAGGATGAGGACACTGATTTGGGCTCACAAAGCTCAAAGCTTAAAGAGATCATTCAGGAGCAACAAGATGAAATTCAACATTTGTCTCTCAACCTGGAAAGAGCCAAGTGGATCATTAATTATTTGGAGTAGAGGAACAAACAGCTAGAAGGTCATCAAACCATCATGGAGCTCCAAAACATAAGGGCAAACCGACAAGCTGCCAAGAGGAGGAAAATCAAATTGACCACACTTGAGCAAGAAATTCAAGCTGATCATGAATCTTGGCTTGAGAGGACAAACATGCACCTAGAAAGGATGCTAGAGAAGGCCAACAATGAGAAAAACATGTTGAGGAACATGGCATATCACTACTTGTCCAGAAATATGGTGTGCAAAGTAAGACTCGGGAATTTGAAGGCCAAGTTGAAGAAAGCCATGAGGAAGCAAAAAGAGCAAGATAGACTCCAGATCTTAGCTGAGGCTTCCTTAGCCCAACACAACGCCTAATGAGGAACACTCAGTCCAAATTTCAAGAAATTTGGGTAACTTTTTGCAATTTTGAAATTTTTGGCCTAAAAAACAGGTTTTTCTACCTGATGCGCCGCGCCACTTGGCACACACTTTTGCTAGAGACCTCCTTTTGAGGAAAACTCAACATTTTTGAATTTTTCATGGAAAAATATGAATTCCCTCACATGGCCAAGAAATATTGACAAGTTTTGAGCTTCCAAAAAGGTCAAAAACACCTCAAAAATGACCTTTCCACCCCTTTTTGGACACACAGGAAGCAGTGTTGGGAGAACTCAGTTTTGGAGAGGCAAATGGAGGCCAAATTCAGAAATTCTACTTGTTCAAGAAAGTAGATAGGTAGAAATTTCCAACAAGCCCACTTGGAGAAAATTTGGTGCATGGGAAGGCCTCTAAAATCAGCTGCAAAAAGGGGCTACGCATAGGGAAATTAGCACGGCGCATAGGATGAAATTTGCTCATTTTGTCCAAAAAACTTTGCTTTTCACCTAGTTTCTTCACATTTTTACTTTTCCCTTTCTAATAGTCAAACTCATGATGTAATTTAATGTGACTTGATGGATTTTGATGTAATTATGCTAAATTTTCACTCATAGAGGTAGATTCATCATGAAAAAGTAGTTTGCAACTGAATGAATAAGTTTCCTAGGTTTTAGAGGCATGTTGTTCCACTACCTACTTTTTAGTTCTTAGTTTAGATCTTGTTCAAATAGCTCCTAAACTCATGAACTCGACCCCTAAAGCCTAGCATGAGTTGTTTGAAGCCTATATCTACTAGTTTTTTAGTCATTGAGAAAGGTTGGACTCTTGTGAATGCTTTGAGCATTATTGTACATTCATATTCAACAGGTTGGTAAAGGAATTGACCAGGGTTTGCAACACTTTATGGGATTCTTGTGGCATCTTGATTTTGTATTGTGTTTTCTTTTGTAATTTTAAGTTTTACATGTGATTTATGTATGCCATCATCTCTCTTGGCTTCATCTTAACTAAATCAAACAAGGATAAAGGTATAATTCATTGAAAATGCAGTGCTCTACCTAGGGTTTGTTTAGTTATTTATGTTTTTAGCTGTTTGAAGAGGATCCATGAGACTTTCATGCCCACTCTAAACTCCTCACCAATCTATTAGCTCTCCATCTCATTAAATTTTAAGTACTAAACCCAAACCTACTTTTCACAACTGAGACAACAAACCCATCTTAAATTCAATCAAACACCTCTGTACACATACCTAGACTAAAATTAGTCATTACATCAGTCATCTCAACCTTTTTTGAACACCTTTTCTGAGATTGACAAGGAGAGAGCCCTCTCCCGACCTGGTAGGGCTAGCTACCAGGTTAAGCATGGTTTGATGTTACCCTAGATCCTACCTTTCTCAGCCTGAGGTAGATTTAGGCCATAACAAGGTCTGATAATTTCCATGTTTTGATGTTGCTGGTAGACATATGAGGATCGTAGATGAAGTTTCAGATGGCAGTGATGCAGACGTAATGGTTCAAAGAAGTATTCCATAGGTGGTATAAAAGTTGTGCTATGAAAACAGACTATTTTCGTAGCACAGTCATGTTTCATCCTCTTTTTCATATGTTTGAAGTTCTCTTTTTGCACAGGTGGAAGAATGAAGTTTAAGTGGATTACTAACACATGCCACATATAAAATTGCTCGAAGATAAGCATAAAGTATTAAGGGCTTAAAAGGAGGAACTTTGTCTCCTTGTTTTCAGGATAGTTAGGTCATGACTCAGCAGGGTTTGCAACAATACTGGAGACATCATAAACCTCAAAGACATGGATTAGCAGTTGATTAAAGAATGTATTTAAGTCATAGAAAATGTTTTTGAAAGCATGTTTTAGGAGTTTCACTCCTATTTGTATTAGGACTCTTAAAGACAGTTAGTTGTCAAGTTGTAATTAAGTAGTTTGTTTTATGAATAGATAGGTGTCAATGCTAGGAATTCGAATTCTCCTTAAGATGGATCATAGAATCCAAGGTTGTAAAAATTATATATAAAGCATGAGAATCAAATTCCTCAGGGTTGGTAATTTCATTAGCAAAAGAAAGTTGTGTTACTGTAAGAAACTGTGGTTTTTCAAACTTAATACAGAGATCAGTTTGACTACTCAAGATTCACAAGGGGTTTATGTATTTGATGTTCTTATGACCTTTTTCAATTACTTATTTGCAGTGGTATGAGCTTGTGATACTTAGAATTCATTGGAAAATGCCCTAAATTCCTTCACATGCTTGTAAATAGTGTTGATTCACTGTGTTACTGTTTTACTTATAAACCTAAACTCCAAGTGCCTTGACTTCCATGTTTTGCTGATCATGTTGTTTTGTTGAATAATATCTTGAATCCATAGCCCAATAGATGTTTGCTAATCTTTGATTCAACTAGTTAAATATTTGTCCATTTTTGTTCCTAGATTTATCCATATAATCATTAATAAAAAATCCTAAACCTATTGAGAGATCCATCTCAGGTTGAGGAGGCTAAGCCTCAACCGAAAGATTGGTTTGAAAGAGTTACTCAAAGTCTACCTAATCAATAGCCTATAAGGTTCTGATTTTGTGATAACATTTTGGTGCATCTGCCAGGAGCTTGAAGATTACTCATTCCTGAAATCAAGAAGCTGAACTTCTGAAGGTAGCAAGAGCTCAAAAAGTTTTTTGAGGCTGCAATCTACCTTGGTGACTCCATATATTTTCAAATATTTAAAGGTGGCTTCGAGAAGGAGATACACATGGAGCAATCCCAATCCTAATCCACCTACCATTGGGGACAATCCAAACATCATTTCGAGAGTTAGTCAAAGATTTTCAGAAATATCAGGTACTCTATCTCATTCGAAATATTTGCTCTGTGAATCCTCAAGAAGTCGTGAAGACAAAAAAGTTGATGATAAAATTCATGAAGTGTTGTTTATATCAGAAAATGAAAAGGAACTTGTTGATATTATCTTAGACCTGCAAAAGAGAGGAATTGACGCTTCAGCCCTAGTAACCCAAGAAGGAAAAGAGGAGTTTTGGGAAGTTGTTACCTCTAAGCTATTGTTATAAAAAGAGTTTCTAGATAAATTGAAATAACTTGACCCTTTCGAAGTCTTGTTGAAATCTAAAGCTGGTTTAACCCTTCCAAATTGAAGTTCATTTGTTAGTGGCTTACAGAAGCCAAGTAGTCCTCCTCATATCAGTTCTTCATATTCTATTTCTTCCATTCCTAGTGGTTTACAGAAGCCAAGTAGTCCTCCTCATATCAGTTCTTCATCTTATGTTCCTGTTATTCCTAAAACTATTGTTCCTCCTTTAATCATGGCTGCACCTACTAGGTATGCTCCACTTGTGCTCCCTGCTGTTTTGCATGACCTTCCTAGTAAATATGCTGCTAGGATCCCTACCTAGGGTAGTGATGAAGAAATTATAGCAGAAGAACATGTAGATAGATTTAATGATTTTGTTGATAGAGAAGAAGTCGATGATGAGGATGTGAAGTTAAGACTTTTTGCACAGAGATTTATTGGTGAAGTTAGAAAATGGTTTAAAGCTCTTACACCGGGAAGCATTCGAAATTGGGTTGAGTTTGAAGATAATTTTTTAAGGAAATGGGGAAACAGAACTAATCTAGTTCAAGCACTTACTAAATATAACAGCCTTAGAAGGGCATCTGATGAAACTGTTCAAAAAATTTCAAAAACATTAAATAAAGTGTTTAACTCAATTCCTGCTCATTTGAAACCTCCAAAAGCCCTAGCACAAATGAGATACGCTGAGGCATTTGATTATGACTTTTCTCTCTTGTTGAGAGAAAGAGAATCACCTAAACTTGTTAAAATGCAGAGTGATGTAGTAAAGGTCGAGGTAAACATGATAGCTGCTAAAAAGTTAGAATAGGGAAAAACTAAATTGAAAGAAGAAGAAAAAGCTTCCTCTTCAACTTCTAAAGATAAATTGGACTCAATGATGAAAACCATGGAGAAGTTGATGGATAGGTTAGCTCTTGGAAACAATTACGCTCCTCCTGTGCAACATGAACCTCAATTTAGAAATCCTCAATTCACGAGACCTCAAAACCAACAAAGACCAAGAGAAAATAGAAGCTATCAACTTGATTCTTTAGTGAGACCGCCTTTTCAGTAGAATTTGGTTGATGAAGAAGATGACCCTGAAATTCTTGAAGAATCTATTCATTGTCTTGACGAAGAGATGTCAGGAATTTTCTCAACTAAAGAGGAGCATGACGAGTCATATTTGGCCAATCAAGGGGAAGAACCTTCAAATTATTTTAAAGGGTATCAACGTGCCATCTTTGAAATGCAAAAACAATAGAATCTTAGAAATAGAAATGTGTCGATTATTGCAAACAAAGCACATCCTAAGAAAGATGCTCCAAAGGTTGTTGAAGCCAAAAATGATACCCCAAAGATTGTTGAAGGTAAGAAAGACACTCCGCTTGGTAAAAAAGACACTCAACTTCCTCCTCCTATCAAAGAAGCTGAAAAATTTGTTTCTATTTTCAACCTTGAGAATGAAATTTCAAAGATTAAAATATCAATCCCTTTTAGTGAGATTCTCAAGGTAAATCAATATAGAAGCAAGATTGTTGAGATGTTGAATTCACAACTAGGAGCTACTGATATTTTAAATGTCTAAGAAGATAATCCTACTATATATTTGGGTCCAAGGTTAGAATATGATCAAAATGAGTTTCCTCCTTTCTATGTAAGCATTATTATTCATGATATGACTTTACATAATTCTATGTTGGATTCAGGGGATTCTCATAATCTCATGCCCGAAGTAATTATGGAAAGGTTAGGGTTACAGGTAACAAGACCATATAAGGATTTATTTTCTTTTGGCTCAAAAAGAGTTCAATGTATTGGTATAATCAAAGATGTTTTTGTTGGTCTAACATAAATCCTAGCAAAGACGATCGTTATGGACATTGTTGTGGCTGATATTCCGCGAAAGTTTGGGATGTTATTATCAAGATCATTGGCAACAAAAATTAAAGGCACAATGCATATGGACCTTACTTATGCCACAATTCCTATTTTTGGTGAACAAAGGAGATTATATCGGGAGACTAGAATGGCTTATATGGTAAGAAACAAAGATAAACCTTAGAATTTTCCTATTTATTCATTTGATACTGAACTTGGATCTGCCATTATTTTCAAAGAGTCAATTGATAGTGGTATGGAAGAAATGAAAGCAGAAAATTAGCACTCAGAAAATCAACAAGTAAATAACAAAGAGATGGAGGGATGGCGGTGATTGTATTTCGATGGATCAGCAGGACAAGAAAGGGCAAAAGCAGGAATTTGGATTACAAGTCCAAGTGATGAGAGTAAGTTTTACTCTTAAAAACTGAATTTTGATTGCACAAAAAACATGGCTCACTATGAATCTTTGATTTTGGGACTAGATGTTTTGATAAGAATGAAGGCTCAGAATATTTCTATTTTTGGATATTTTGAATTGGTTATTTGACAAGTTGAAGGTGTTTATCAAACAAACGATGTAAGAATAAGAGCATACAAAAATCTAGTTTTAGACATGTTGGAGAATTTTCAAGCCTATTCTTTCATTATCAAAAGTAGAGACCAAAATTCTATTGTTGATTCCCTTGTTGTTTCGACGAGTCATTTTATCATTCCTATTCATTATTCTAAGAAATATGAGATTGAAGTTCGTCATAGACTAGCTATACCAGACAATATCACCAATTGGCAAGTTTTTGAAGATGATCAATAGGTAAAGAATTTTATTGAGCCGAAAGAATAATTTGAAAGTACTCAAGTAGATCAACAAAACTTACTTGTTGAGTCTAAAGAAAATTCTGAATTCTTGCAATTAAAGAATAATTCAATACCAAAGGGTCGTATTCCTCTTGAGAAGCTTTTTGATCAGAATGATGTTTTCAAATCACCAAAGATAAAAGCTGATGAAGAGGATGTATAAAGTTGTAATCTGGGTACATCATCTTTGCCTAAAATGATCAAAATTTCAAAGCTTCTTTCAGTTGATATGAAATTCAAATATATTGAAATGATGAAGAGGTTTGTTGATGTTTTTGCTTGGAGTTATGATGATTTAAAATAGTATGATCCTTCCATTATTCAGCATACTATTCCTATTAAAGAAAATGAGAAACCTTTCAAACAGAAGTTGAGGAGAATTAATCCCCTTCTCATGCCATTGATTGAAAAGGAGATTAAGAAGCTTTTTGATGCTAAAATCATTGTCCCAATCCAATTCTCAAATTGGCTTGCAAATTTGGTACCAGTTAGAAAGAAGAGTGGAGAAATAAGAATTTGTATTGATTTCAGGAATTTGAATAAGGCTTCACTAAAGGAAAACTATCTTTTTCCCAAGATGGATTCAATTCTGCAAAATATTATTGGTTCACAAAGAATGTCTATGCTTGATGGCTTCTCAGGTTACAATTAGATTCTTGTGCATTCGGATGATCAGGAGAAAATGATCTGATATTCACCTTATGAGTGCCATAAGTTAAAGATTTATTAAACTAAGGTATTACTGACTCAAGTGCTGGTGTGTGTTCTGTGTTATTGAAACAACAGATTCATCAGATTGCTAATACATAGAGAATAAAATGGAGATATAGCAAAGAATTACAGTAAGCAACACAAAGACACAAGAAGTTTTAATAAGGAGTTCACCCTATTCTCCAGGGCTACGTCTCCAGTCTAGCTTTAGTGGTGGCCTTGTTTTATTATGTCTTTCAACAGAGAAATTATAATACAGGGACTCAATATGAATTCTCTTGAAGTAGATTTTGCTTGGCAGGGTGGTTCTTGGATTCCCCAAGCCACTTGGAGTACATAGACTCTTCTTCTTCCTACCAGCTCTATGACTCTTGGTCTAAAGTGGAAAGAGCCAAATGTGATGCTCAGTCCGGATAGATTCCTCTTTGGGAAGGCTTGAATCTTCAAGCTCTCTAGTACTCGATGTGGCTTGTGGTCAGCTCAGCCCTCTGTCTCTTCTGCTTGGCTTTATTGTTCTCTGTGTTCAGTCCTCCACGTAAAGTTCACTATTCACTGTCTCTCTTGTTCGCTTAGACTCCTCTCAATTCTGACTCCAAATCAACTTTGACTGATTCGACTATCTCTATTCATGGCTTTAGCCATTCGATCCCTATGCCTGTTCGATTCCTCTTCCACTTGTGTCGATTTTCTTTCTGTAGCTATGCCTGGAGTTCCCTGCATTCTGCATCATCATGAATGCTCAAGGAGTGGCCACTTTTCCTCCTCTAAATGGCGCTATCATGCTTCGTCGGTTCATTCCTTCAGTTACGCTGTGGATGAATCTTTCCTCCACCGTGGCAGTCAAACAAATTCTAAATCCCTTCTAGAACATAGCTTAATTCCATGTCGATTCCGCTTCCTCCATTGGGTGCGATCTCAGCCATCCGATCTGATCCCTCCAGATCCGACGTCATACGCACTTTTCGTGCAATTGACTTTCTCAACTGATAGCACACGATCAACAGTGGTTTTCTCTCACCTCTACTTGCCACGCGTCAATCGATGTATGGAATCGCTCCGCTCTCGTCCAAAACCTCTTACCATTCAAGGGTGCCCCCGCATAATACCGCTGGTTTCCAAAGCGTGGGTCCCACCTTTTTACTTTAGCTCTTTCACCTTTTCCACCTGCAGTCCTCTGGTTCCCAACACGACCTAGTGCTCAGGATTCCTCCATTCTGGCCCTGTTTGCCTAGCGATGCGGGATTAGCACCTCAAAATCCACCTTCATTTCCTGATCCAGGGATCCCAGGGGCTACTTTTGCCTCCTGCATGGTCTCCATGGGCCTCGATCAGTGCACTTTGACTGAGGTCCTCGTCATTCCACATCAGCTGCCATGGCCATTGGTTCAGGGTGTTTTTGATACTGTTTTGGATTTCTGTAGAGATTTGATTGACTTGATTCAGTCATGGTTCTTGACAGTCTTTCTATAGATCCAATTCAGATCACGGCCTCCCTACTAAAAAAGCTTTTGGACCATTAAAAATTGGTTTTCAAGCATTGACTAAGTGAGGATACTGTTTCTTCACTTGTCCAATCTCAATCCACTTTGCGCTACTTGGCTTTGAACCTTTGAGCCCAATCCTGAGGTACTCATCTTCTCCCATGTGTGTTGTCCTCACGTTCCTGTCCAACACGATGTCTTCCTACAACTCATTGAGGTATTCAGGTAGTAGGTCATCAATAGAAGGAAATTGACTTTACTCTCCAGGGTCCTCAATAATTGAAGGTTCAAACAATCTCAAACAATATGCATTTACGACTGAGTAGATGTGCATGTAAGCTGGTATATTAAGTCGAAAAGCATTTTCACCAATTTTCTCAGGTATCCTAAAAGGCCCATACCTAATAGGTTTTAGCTTTTTACCTTCACCTTTGCATCTTGTCCTTGTTGATATATAGCTAGACTTGGTCTCCAACTTGAAACCTATGCTCCATCCGATGCTTATCATGCCTAGCCTTATACTTGGCCTGGCTCTTTTCCAGCTATTCCTGTACTACCTAATGGATCTCCTGGATCTATTCAATGAACCTAGTTTCCTTGTCCACATCACTTTGTCTATCAACCATGGTATCTTTACCAAAGACAAAATCTAGAGAAGACCTTGGTGTGAAACCAAAGCAGGTCTCAAAAGGAGATCTTTGTATAGAAGAGTGTTTGGCTCTATTGTAAGCATGTTGCACATAACACAAGTGTTCATCCCAAATCTTAGGATGTTTGCTGCAATAACCTCTCAGTAACTGGATCACAGTCCTATTTACTACTTCTGTCTGGGCATTTGTTTGTGGATGAAAAGTTGTGCTTTTCTTTAACTTGGTGTCCATCAGTTCCCACAAACTAGACCAAAACTTCCCCACAAATCAGGTGTCTTGATCAGATACAATGGAAGTGGGTAATCCAAAATGAACCCATACATGTTAAAAGAACAATTTTGCAGTCTGTTCAATTGTGATCTGTTTACTACAAGGTATCAAAATACACATTTTTCTGAACCTATCCACAAAAACATATAGATAATCATGACCTTTCCTAGATTTAGGTAGTCCTCCAACAAAATCCATGGAAACACTTTCCCAAGGGTGAGAAGGAACTGGAAATGGAGTGTACAAGCCTAGTTTTCTATTGCTGGGTTTACTTTTAGCACACATGGCACACCCTCTTACATATCTAGAAACTGTCTCATTCATTTTCAGCCAATAGCAGAATCTTTGCAGCTGTGCAACTGTTTTTCTTACCCCAAAGTGACCAGATATTAGAGAAGTGTGTGCTTCCCTAATTATCTTTATCCTCTCGGTTTATGGAATGCAGAGTTTCCCATAATGGTATAAGATTCGGTCCCTTATATGATAGTCCAATTCTTCTACTCTTTTGCCTTGACTCAAAGTTGCATATACATCTTTAAAATCCATATCCTAAGCATATTGTTCTATGTAGCTTTCATGTGGCACAGAATTATGCTTAAGTATGGTAGATGCATTTATAATGGGTCTAGATAACATGTTTGCAACCTTGTTATGTATGCCCTTTTTACATCTGATGACTAAGTGAAACTGTTGTAGAAAACCCATCCATTTGTAGTGTCTTGATTGTTGCAACTTAGTTTGGGAGTGTAGATATTGAAGTGGATGATGATCAGTATGTATTACTATCTCTTTGCCCATTAAATAATGTTTCCAATTTTTCACACTTTGAACTAATGCATACAATTCTTTATCATATGTAGGATAGTTAACTACTGCAGGATTAAAAGTCTCAGAATGATAACATATGGGTTTGCCATGTTGTGTCAACACTGCTCCCATGGCATAGTCATTGGCATCAGTTTGGATCTCAAATGGTCTTTGCAAATCTAGCAGTGCTAGTATAGGTGTTGTACTTATTTTCTCTTTCAAGGTGTCGAAGGCTTTCTGATGTTTTCCTCCCCACTGAAACACCTTATTCAATCCTGTTAAAGCATGTAAGGGAGCTGCAATCAAGGAGAAGATAGAGATGAACTTCCTCCAATATTGTGCTACTCCTAGGAAGCTTCTCACTTCTATAGCAGACCTGGGTTTAGGCCAGTTCACAATCACTACCACTTTAGGGGGATCTATTTTCAATTCACCTCCCCCTACTATATGACCCAAGTAGTTTACATATTTTTTGCCAAATTCACATTTTGAGAGTTTAACATAAAGTTTTTCTCTTTTCAAAACATCTAATGTCTGCTTAACATGCTTTAAATGTTCTTCCCACATTTTACTAAAAACCAGAATTTCATTCAAATACATAATAACAAAATCATCAAGAAAAGGTCTGAGCACATCATTCATTAATCTCATGAAAGTAGCAGGAGCATTAGTTAAGCAAAAAGGCATAACCAGCCATTCATACAATCCCTGCTTTATTTTGAAAGCAGTGTTCCATGCATCTTGCTCTGCAACTCTGACCTGATGGTATCCACTGTGCAAATCCAGCGTGGTGAAATAAACAACTTCTTTTAATTGATCTAAAAGGTCGTCTATGTGAGGAAGGGGATAACGATTTTTTATTGTTATCTTATTTAGTGCTCAGAAATCAATGCACATTCTCCATGAGCCATCTTTCTTTCTCACCAAAATGATTGGTAACCCACATGGTGATGTGCTAGGCCTGATGAAGCCCTTCTCAAACAACTCCTGCACCTGCCTCTTGATTTCAGCATTCTCTAAAGCAGACAACCTGTACATCCCATTGTTAGGCAATGGAACATCTTACTGCAAAATAATATCATGTACTATTCCCTTATTGGGTGGCAGACCTTTAGGTTCTTGAAACATGACATCATACTCTGAAACAACCTTTTCTATATCAGCTTGTTGTTCAGCATTACAGCCCTCAAATACATTAGTTTTATCAGGTTTCTTTTCCTTTACAACCATCAGTAAGAATTGTTTGCATGAATTAATCATTCTTTTCATCTGTCCTAAGTTTATGAGAGTATAATTATTCTTGAGCTTATGAGCTCTTACAAAGTATTCGATTTCATCTTTAACCAATAGATGCTTGTTCTCAGCTCTATAGAAAATAGCCTTTCTATCATACAAGTAAGGAATTCCTAAAACAATTCCACATGTATCCAAAGGAATTATGTCTAACTCAACCTCATCTACAAATGCTGACCCAAAAGAAAACTTGAGTTTGCACTGTCTAGTCACTTGTAGTTGTGCTTTATCATTCAACCATCCTAATGGGTATGGTTTCTTGTGAGGTGTAGTTGCTAATCCCAATTTCTTTACAATTGCTTCAGAAATCAAATTTACTTGATAGCCACTATCAAACAAAGTATCAATCTTTTGATTTTTGGAAATAACTCGAATATGGAAAAGCTCATGTATTTTTCTCTCATTTTCTTCATCAATAACAGGTTAAGTATAATTACTAGTAGATGCTTCAGAATTCTTACCTCTTATACCTGTGGCTGCTATAGTTGTTTTGTCTCCTGAGTCTAACCCCAAATCTCTCTGAATAGCTGCAGTTGTCTTCTTCTTCTTGCCCTCGGAGTTCTTAGGTCTCAGATCTGGATGCAAAATCCAACAATGCTCATCATCATGCCCCTCCTTTTTATAGTGAGTGCATGAAGCTTTGGATTTCTGTGCAGTGTTAGCCTTCCTTGCCTTCCATTTCTATTTTCTTTTCTCTTTGCTCTTGCTTACAGTGGGTTGGGATGGTCCCCCAACTTTTGGATTTCCATTCTTTCCTCTAGCCTCTAGATGAGTAGCTTGTATATATACCTCATCTATACTAGTGGGATTAAACATGAGGATGGTATGCCTCATGTAGCTGTGTAGACCACCAATGTACTTCAAAAGAGTCTCTGGTGAGTGTAGTGAAATACCCAACGTCAATGCTCTCTTTCTGAACTCTTGAGTATACCCTTGTACACTTTACCCCTTCAACTGCTGAAGAGTTTGCCAACTCATCATGGCCTGCTGCATGTAGGCCAATGGATAGAATTGTTTTTTGATTGCAGAAAAAAAGTTCGCTCCAGACAGAGATGGTATTACCATGGATTTTCATTAGCTTGGGTTCTACCTTCCCACCAAACCAAGGAAATGCCTCCTAGGTGTAGGCTTGCCAGCTAAATCTTACTCTTGTCTGAGGTTATGTTATGAACCCTGCAATACACATCAATTTGTCTAATCCAATTGTCCGATTTCTCAGCATTTAGCTCTCCATCATATATAGGTGTTACACTAAAATTTGTCACCATGACTATTTGCAGTTAGTATGGCTCCATCAACTGTCATACTATCCTCCTTGGCAAGCCTCATACCTCTACTCTCCATGTCAAACTTCAAGAAAAAGAGAAAATCATTAAAAATCTATATATCTCTGGGTACGCAGTTTCTATTAGCCTTACCTGCGTGTACGCACCCCAAGTTCACAATACCTGCGTACTTGTACGCTCTGTCTATAAAGAAATGGGTGCGTACTCCTGTAAAGGTCAAAAGGCGCAAGTTTCACTCCAAAAAAGTTACTTGTGGTCATTTCTAGAGCATTCTAGAAGCTTGTTTATGTGTATGAAGCGCCTCCAGATGGTTCATGTATCCCTACCAAAGAGGAACTTATTCCATCAAGAGGGGAGCTATCCCATCCAAAGAGGGGCTTATCCCATTGATGGTGGACCTGAATAACTTCCTCTAGAGCACTATAAATACAGGCATTGGGCCAGAGGGAGGAGAGGTTGAAAGCTGAACATTCCTAAGGGTAGATGCTGCTGGAATTAGGAATCCCTTGTAAAGCTTGAGAGGAGAGATTCCCATCCTTTCCTAGCCTTATTTAAGAGTGGGTGAGCTGATCAAAGTAAAGGAAAACTCTTACTGGACCCTAGGAGGGACTTGCACAACACCAAGGCTCAGGTTGTAATGGTTCCTTTTGTTACCTTTTAATGCAAATGAACTTATTTTTCTCAACAGATTATTATTCATGGTTTGTTTCATATACTCCTTGGTCTATATGATAGATATGTATTATTTTATGAGTTTATCAGGTGCTATTTAATCTTTTGGCTTGTTAGTGAATGTAGGTTTCGAAGAGAAGGAGGAGCTCATCCGGATCGACGAGGCTGGACTACTACAAAGTGTTGGACTAAAGGTATGTTAAAGATCCCCTGATTACTTGTATTTGCAATGCATGTTTAGAGAAAGGTAGTTTTATTTGTCTTGTTTGTCACTAGAAAGCTTTTGCTTCTAGGGAGGTCGGTTGTGTCCGCACTAACAACTCTTTCCGCATGACAAAATGGCGACTCCGCTGGGGAATCCATTGATGTGAATGTTTTTTCCTTTGTATGAACTTTTGATCTGAGAAAAGTTATTTGTTTTCTGGTTTTTAGCTGTCTGACTGTGTATTTGGGTAGGCTAGCTTAGGGTTAAATTAGATTTTAGTTTTTCTTTGTTTTTCTAGAAGTACGCAGCCTCTGAGTTGAGCACAGTGCGTACCTGTACGCACTGTCGCTTTGTCCACAGAGCGTACCCGCACCTGTGCAAACAGGTCGCCTGCGTACCCCTGTCAAAATTAAGAAAAGTTCAATTTTCTTCTTTTTTCCTTTTAGATTTTAGTTTTAATTTGTTTTTCTGCCCAGATCCACTGGTTTTCTGCCATAAATCTTCACCTAAGCTTGTTTCATTAGCATTCCTACTCTAAGCTTTCATCAATTGGGTGTTTTGAGTCTCTTTCTTGAGAAATTCTTAATTTGATTTCCTTTGGTCATTACTTGGAGGTTTTTCTCAGTCTTTTCACAATTTTGCATCTTTTTGCTTTTGTTTTTGCAAAAAAATTTCCCCCTCATTTGCCGGGGGGGGGGGGCTAAATTGTGTATGAGTGTTAATCGCCTTTGAGTGTTTTTATTTTTTGATCTTTGAAACTCTCACCCAATTTTCTCGACTTGCACTTGATTGGTTCTTAGATCACATTAGAATCATCTTGTGTTTGAGAATTCTCTTGCATAGATCACATTTGCATAATTAGAATTCTCATTTTCAGAATATGAATGAAAAATGTGCATAGATTACATTTGCATACTTTTCAAGTGAATTGTGCATAGATTACAATTGCATAGTTTACATTCTGAAAAATCAATCGTAGATTTAGATCAGTTTTCTTTGATTTGAATTTACACAAAATAAAAATAAAAAAAAACTATTTTGGAATTGATTTGCATTAGTTTTTCTTGATGAAATTAGTGCATTAGAGAATTTGTTATATTTTCTCTTAGTGATCAATTTTTTGCATTGTTGGAAGTGAATGGAAACTCTCTCCTTACTTTAGTTAGGATTCATCGAATTGAAAGGATTACATTATCATATTCGATTGCATTCAGTTGAGTCGGGTCATAACACCATTGGTTTCATATTCATTTACCCCTTTGAGTAATAACAGCCTTAATAACACAACGCTTAATTAAAATTCATCTAGTAATTTTTACATTTCTAGGGCTCTGATACACCAACATAGCTTAGGCTAGTGTCTTGGAGTAGGAGAGTAATTAACTCTCCAAGACAGTAAAACCAAACAAGTAGCTTATCTTGCGGTAGGATAAATCCAACTGTTACATTTATACTCTGGGAAAGCTCCTCTTAAAGGAGAAGCAAGAGACCGTGTCCGAACCGGTAAGGGGATCAATCCTCCTTCATTGGGAAAGACGCCAGATACGCACGTACTACAAACAGTAAACCTCGGATTATTGTCGAGGAGCCTGGGGTCACTTGTCGGTAAACCTTGGATTATTGTCAAGGAGCCGGCAAGGGGATTGAGCTTGTTACTCTGCCCTTGCGTGCTATCGGGTCGTAGACTGTTCCCCCAGGTGTATTTGTTGCTGTTGGTGACCTTAGTGACCATTATCTTTAGGATTCTACCCGAGGTGACGGTGGATGGAAGATCCCGCTGTACCTGGAGCAGACATCGGCTAGACTCACTTGGATTTTCTGGGGGGTTCACTTCACTCGAGACGGTTAAAGTGGAGGAACTTGGTCCAGTCTATTCATTAAGCAGGTTGTCGAGGTAACTGTTCCACCCGCCACTTCTGTACTGAATTCTGCGATGTTGGATTTCATCACCAACTAGTGTTTTCGGTCTGGAAGGCTACTGTTTGTGTGTGGTTTGATTCCTAGATTTGATAGCGCGTGTTAATTTGTTTGTTTTTACTTTTAGAGACCATAGGTGTGAATCGTGAATTTTAATTGTTAGGTGTGAATTGTGAATTGTTAATTTTAGTTATAAATTGTTAATAAAATTCACTGAAGTTGAATATAATGGCAAATGTTCCGGAATTTACCAACCTAGGAACCCCTCCTAACGAGAATCCTAGTACTTTTCCTTACTTTGGAAATGTTGGTCCTCCCTATATGGCTACTTTGTCATTACCTGGATTTACAATAGGTTTACCGATATGGTTATTTTCAACTTCGTTGGCCCAGAATACTCCAATTGTTCCACCTCAACCGGATGCTTCACCTCAACAGAGTTCACCATCTCAACATCACCAACCTTCTATTGACCCTTTACCTTCTTCGCCTAATTTTTCTTCCTCCATTTCTTCCTCTTCGCCTGGTAAAAGCCTTGATGCTAGTAACCAGGAGGCTAAGAAGAAGAAGAAAGGGAAGAAGAAGAAGAAGAAGAAGAAGCAAGATAAGAAAGAAGTCAACCAACCAACCATGGCTATAAGTGTTAGTGGTGTTGAGGAAAATTCCAACATGCATCGTAAACCCAAATACCCTTGCAAGCTTTGTAAGGGTGACCACTTCCTTGTCAATTGTCCTGGTATTCCAAAGGTCTTGGAAGTATGGTCACAAAAATCTCATCAACTTTCCATTGATCCATCAACCAGTGATAGTCAGGTTCCTGGGAAAAAGGGTAAAGTTAGGTTTCCTTGTAAGTTATGCAAAGGGAGTCATCAAACTCACATTTGCCCTCACATGGATGAAGCCTCAACATTGTTGGAAAACCTTACTGTTCCACAACAAGAATTTCCAAATGGTTATCTTAAACCTTCTCCCAACCTACCGTCAACTGACGGAGTGATTGATCTAAATTCAAGTACAGTCGATCACACTCTCCCCTCAGAGAGTGAAACTCATGTCACTCAGGTTGATGATCCATTAGTTGATCAAGTGGTCGATTCAATTTCACATTCGGTCGATCCCACTTTCCATTTAGAGAGTGAACTTCATACCGCTCAGGTTCTTCTTGTTACGTCAGATTCTTCTATGCTAGGGGGCATTTCACCTGTTTCTACAGAACCTCCTCCAAGCATTGAGGTCTTTTCCTTTGATTGGAATAGACTGACAGAACCTCGTCTTCCTTCCTCCATCCCTTTCCAAATCATTGTCAAGGCTGGTAGTAGGGACATACATCGTACTCAGGTAGATGAAGGTGCTTCTGTTAGTATTTTATCCTCAACTGTTTGGAAAGCTTTGGGTTCCCCTCAGCTTGCGCCTATTACGCAGAATCTGAAAGCTTTTAACAGAACCATTAGTGAACCTTTAGGGATCCTTCCTAAGTTTTCTATTACCTTGGAAGGTAAAACTGTCTGTATTGATCTTATGGTAGTTCGAGGTCCCTTGGATTTCAATTTACTCCTTGGGCGAGACTATGTTTATGCAATGAAAGCTATCGTATCGACACTCTTTCGTGTGATGTCTTTCCCTCACAATGGCAGTATTGTGACTGTAGACCAGCTTTCGTTCCCTAGTCTTGTTTCAACTACTAATAATATGACACCCCTAAATGTTCTTGATTCTAAATTGGTATCTACCCTGCCACGGGTTAATTATGTGGCAACTGGTCCCATGTTTTCAGTTACCGATGTAAGTGAGCCTCTCACTGTTTGCTCATCTTCCTTTGATTTAGATCCGGTAATTGACATGGCAAACTCTATGGGATTACTTGAACACGATGTTCTTATCCCTTTTGAGTCCCTTGACATGTGTTCCTTCCAAAGAAGTATTCTTCCTTCTGATGAAGACCTCTTGGAAGCCATGATCAAGGTGTGTCCATTGACATGTCTTTCTTCCAGTTGGAAGCCATGATCAGTGAGTGCAAGGATAGTTCCTTTTACTGTGTCAACCTCGTTAAAAAATGAATCAGTGAGTGCGAGGATAGTTCCTTTTACTGTGTCAACCTCGTTAAAAAATGAATCAGTGAGTGTGAGGATAGTTCCTTTTACTGTGTCAACCTCGTTAAAAAATGAATCAGTGAGTACGAGGAAAGTTCCTGTTACTGAGTCAACCTCGTTAAAAAATGAATCAGGTATGAGGATAGTTCTTTTCTTGTGTCAACCTCCTTAAAAATGAAACAACTCCCTTTTCACGTTAAATATTGAAAGTAAACTTTCATTCCATCCATCTGGTTGAATGCAATGAAGCCTGGGGGGCATGTACCTCGTTTTGCATCATTATACTGGGGGCATGCGAACTTTTTGAGCATAGTTCCTTGTCTTGTGTCAAGCTCGTTAAAAAATGAAACAAGGGTAGGTTAAGTAGGTAGATTGTAGAGAGTAGTCATGAGCATAGTTCCTTGTCTTGTGTCAAGCTCATTAAAAAATGAATCAAGGATTTTAGAGCATAGTTCCTTGTCTTGTGTCAAGCTCGTTAAAAAATGAAACAAGGATTTTTAGAGTAAATTTTTTGTTAGGTAGATTGTAGAGAGTAGTTATGAGGATAGTTCTTTTCTTGTGTCAACCTCACTAAAAAATGAAACAACTCCCACAAGTCTTTCCAAGATCTTGAAAGTAAAGCTTCATTCCATCCACCTCATTGAATGCAATGAAGCTTGGGGGGCATGTACCTCGTTTTGCATTATTATGCTGGGGACATGTGAACTTATAACAAGCATAGTTTTTCATTTCAATCTTGCATAAACATGAAACTGAATCCGAGCATAGTTCTTTTCCTGTGTCAAGCTCGTTAAAAAATGAAACAAATCCTCCTCAACTTGAGTCGAGAGTTTGACTAGATCTCATAAATGTTAAGTTGTATATTTAGGTTAGTGTTTTGCATAATTTTCTTATAGTTTTAGGTCGAGTCTTTCAAACGGTCTCGTTCATGAACCTTCATTCCATCCAGCTTGTACTTAGTTGAATGAAATGAAGCTGGGGGGCATGCGCTCTAGCAATCATGCTTAGGGGGCATCAAGCACAGTTTTATCTCTGTTTCAAGCTTGTGAAAAAATGAAACTACTTTGAAGCATAGTTTTTCTCTGTTTCAAGCTTTTGTAAAAATGAAACCTATCTCGAGTCAATTTTGGTTATTTTCAAGACTCGTTAAACTCATGAAAATCCCGAGATTATTTTGCTATCTTTCATTCTCGTAAAACAAATGAAAATGCCGAGTTCTTTCCGTCTTTTCCTGCTCGTAAATTAAATTGAAAGTCGGCCATATGAGTACATTTTTATCATTTTTTCAAACTCATTAAAACTTATGAAAAAGTGAAAACCATGAGTACATTTTTATCATTTTTTCGAACTCGTTAAAACTTACGAAAAAGTGAAACCTTGGAGTTCTCTTTTAAGCCCTTTTCAGACTCCTAAAATATGAAAAGATTGCCGAGCGTTTCTTTTACACTCGTTAAAATGGAATTAAAAGACGGTCCCCTTATAGCTCTTTTCTGACCGTAAAAACAGGAAAATATTGCCAGGTTTTTGTCGTTTCAAACTCGATATGGAAATAAAATGACGTGTCCTTGATCGCTTTTTACTTTTCAGGTCAGAGGCACTAATCATGAAAGTACTCCTTGGTCGCAAGACTAAGCGGTTCTCTCAGGTATTATTTTATACTTTTTCGGGCTTGGGAGACACAACTTTACGAAAAAATTCAACCTGGAGTCTTCTTTAGTTTTTTTAGACTCTCTAAAAATGAAAAACGCCGAGTTTCTCCTATACTGGACTCGTTAAAATTTCACAGTAAAGGACCTGTTCGATTACAAATAGGAACGGACCACTCCTTCTTAGGGTTCGAATCAAAACTAAGTTGGACTCATCCGAAGGATGAGCTTATAATCAAGCATATGTTATCCTCCTCAAGCTTGTAAAAAATAAAGAGGTACTTGCCAGAAATGGTGGGGGAAAAGAGAGAAAAATGAGCCCATTTGTTATCCTTTGTCTCAGAAGAAGCCTTATTACCACTCTTGAACACGACACTTTTCATTCACCTGGGTTGGGAAATCCTTTGCCTCACAGTTGATCAAACCACATTGAAAGTCTTTAGTCGGGTATTAACTTTGGGTCAAATGTCACCAAGCCATCTGTCGTGTCGTTATGTGTTCAAGAGGTCTCTGCAATAAACATTCATCTGCAAAATACTCGTCATCCATTTTGACCATCCCTGAGTCAGTCCTTACAGCTACATTTCTTCAACTTGATCTATGATTTCGTGTTGTGGGCTTGCCTGCAACGGGTCGCTTTCTATCGACATCAGCACATTATCTAGAAAGATGACCTAGGAATCGTCAGTACCTTGGAATCTGCATGCATCAATGCCAGGTTTCTCGCCTTCGACGACAGTTTACATCATTGACTTTCGATCGAAGGATTCCGTGAAATGTTCGACATCAATTCATTCATTCACATCTCATGGATTGTACTGGGTACTTTGAGAACCATTGACATCACTGGTGGTCTCTCTCACGCTTGTTAACAGTTTACATCATTGACTGGTAATCAAGTTGTTTCTACCATGTTCGACATCAACTCATTTATTCTCATGGTTAGAATCGTACCTGTTCGGGAAGTAGAAATGAAGACCCTGGATCTAGTTTCCACCATCCAGGCTGCGAGGAGTTTTGTATTCATTATACAGTAGACTAATCACAAACATATGGTTGCATCCATACTGTGTCTACAAAAGTCTATGATTATGATGTACTGCAGAATCATTCCTGTATCAGAGCAGTAGATAGTTTGTTAGTTAAAGTTTTCAATCTGAGTATGGGAATGCCTACCTCAGCGATGATATGATCTTATATATGTATTTTGTGTTGAATACTTGCAGGTTCCAATTGGGCTCTCCACAAGATAATCCTTGAAATGATAAAGTACTTCACCCTTCCTAGATGATATGAAACCCTTATCGACTACAGGCTTCACACTTTAGGGGGCAATCTGTTACACTAAAATTTGTCACCATGACTATTTGCAGTTAGTATGGCTCCATCAACTGTCATACTATCCTCCTTGGCAAGCCTCATACCTCTGCTATCCATGTCAAACTTCAAGAAAAAGAGAAAGTCATTAAAAATCTATATATCTCTGGGTATGCAATTTCTCTTAGCCTTACCTGCGTGTACGCACCCCAAGTTCACAATACCTGCGTACTTGTAAGCTCTGTCTATAAAGCAATGGGTGCGTACTCCTGTAAAGGTCAAAAGGTGCAAGTTTCACTCCAAAAAAGTTACTTGTGGTCATTTCTAGAGCATTCTAGAAGCTTGTTTGACGTGTATGAAGCACCTCCAGATGGTTCATGTATCCCTACCAAAGAGGAACTTATCCCATCAAGAGGGGAGCTATCCCATCCAAAGAGGGGCTTATCCCATTGATGGTGGACCTGAATAACTTCCTCTAGAGCACTATAAATACAGGCACTGGGCCAGAGGGAGGAGAGGTTGAAAGCTGAACATTCCTAAGGGTAGATGCTGCTGGAATTAGGACTCCCTTGTAAAGCTTGAGAGGAGAGATTCCCATCCTTTCCTAGCCTTATTTGAGAGTGGGTGAGCTGATCAAAGTAAAGGAAAACTCTTACTGGACCCTAGGAGGGACTTGCACAACACCAAGGCTCGGGTTGTAATGGTTCCTTTTGTTACCTTTTAATGCAAATGAACTTATTTTTCTCAACAGATTATTATTCATGGTTTGTTTCATATACTCCTTGGTCTATATGATAGATATGTATTGTTTTATGAGTTTATCAGGTGCTATTTAATATTTTGGCTTGTTAGTGAATGCAGGTTTCGAAGAGAAGGAGGAGCTCATCCGGATCGACGAGGCTGGACTACTACAAAGCGTTGGACTAAAGGTATGTTAAAGATCCCCTGATTACTTGTATTTGCAATGCATGTTTAGAGAAAGGTAGTTTTATTTGTCTTGTTTATCACTAGAAAGCTTTTGCTTCTAGGGAGGTCGGTTGTGTCCGCACTAACGACTCTTTCCGCATGACAATAGGCAAATCAAATTTAACATCGAACTTAATCAAAGATGCTTTCTTATTATGTACAGGGCTATTAGGAGGTGTGAGAAAGTTTTCCTCTTTCCCCTTTCCTTTGGAGTTGTCATGGAAGTGAGACTCATCTTCTTTTTTCTCTTGCTTAGAGCCTGATGCATCTTCCACCTTTTGCTTTCTAAAGTCTCTATACATTTCTTCAACCATAGAGTTTATAGCTAGGAAAATCTCTATGAATTGAGGGTCTAGCCCCGTAGAACCTTCTTCTAACATGGTCTTTCAAGGATAGACTCTTCCAATTTAAGGATTAGTTTCCACCAACTCTCCTTCTCCTAATTTGAGCTTTGATCTTGTGAGAATTCACAGCTATACCAACACAAGCTTGTCTAACCTTGCAACCTTATGCTATGATACCACTTGATCCGATATTCACCCTATGAGTGCCATCAGTTAAAGATTTATAAAACTAAGGTATTACAGACTCATGTGCTAGTGTGTGTTCTGTGTTATTGAAACAACAGATCGATCAAATTTCCAATACACAGACAATAAAATGGAGAGAAAGTAGAGAAATATAGTAAGCAACACAAAGACACAAGAAGTTTTAATAAGGAGTTCACCCTATTCTCCGGGGCTACATCTCTGGTCCAGCTTCAGTGGTGGCCTTTTTTAATTGTGTCTTTTAGCAGAGAAATTACAATACAGGAACTCAATATGAGTTCTCCTGAAACAGATTTTTCTTGGCAGGGTGGTTCTTGGATTCTCCAAGCCACTTGGAGTACACAGACTCTTCTTCTTCCTACCAGCTCCGTGACCCTTGGTCTATAGTGGAAAGAGCCAAATGTGATGCTCAGTCTGGATAGATTCCTCTATGGGAAGGCTTGAATCTTCAAGCTCTCTGCTTCTCGATGCTGCCTGTGGTCAGCTCAACCCTCTGTCTCTTCTGCTTGGCTTTACTATTCTTTGTGTTCATTCCTCCTCGCAAGGTTCACTGTTCACTGTCTCTCTTGGTCGCTTGGACTCCTCTCAATTCTGACTCCAAATCAACTCTGATTGATTCGACTGTCTCTGTTCATGGCTTTAGCCATTCGATCCCTATGCATGTTTCGTTCCTCTTCCACCTATGTCGATTCATCTTCTGTAGCTGTGCTTGGAGTTCCTTGCATTCGGCATCATCATGAATGCTTAGGGAGTGGCCACTTGTCCTCCTCTAAATGGCACCAGCATGCTTCGTCGATTCGTTCCTTCAGTTACGCCGTGGATGAATCTTTCCTCCACCATGGCGGTCAAATGGATTCCAAATCCCTTCTAGAATGCGTCTTAATTCCCTGTCGATTCCACTTCCTCCATCGGACATGCTCTCAGTCGTCCAATCTGAGCCCTTCAGATCCGATGTCATATGCACATTTCACACGGTTGACTTGCTCGACTAATAGCGCGTGATCAACAGTGGTTTTCTCTCACCTTCGCTTGCCACATGTCGATCGATGTATGGAATCCCTCTGCTCTCATCCAAAACCTCTTACCCTTCAAGGGTGCCCCAATCAATACCGCCAGTTTCCAAAGCGCGGGTCCTGCCTTTTTACTTTAGTGCTTTTACCTTTTTTGCCCGTGGTCCTCCAGTTCCCAACGCGACCGAGAGCTTACGCTTCCTCCATTTTGGCCCTGTTAGCCTAGCGATGTGCGATTAGCACCTCAAAATCCACCTCTATTTCCCGATTCGGGCTCCTAGGGGCTACTTTGGCCCCTAGCCTCGGTCAATGCACTTTGACTGAGGTCCTTGTCGTTCCACATTAGCTGCCATGGCCATTGGTTCAGGGTGTTTTTGATACTGTTTTGGATTTCTTTAGAGATTTGTTCAACCTGATTCAGTCATGGTTCTCAACAGTCTTTCTATGGATCCAATTCGAATCAGAAAAAAACCTTCACAACACCATGGGGCACATTCATGTACGCCAAGATGCCTTTTGGTCTCATGAATGCGGGAGCCACTTTTCAAACAGCAATGGACATTGCTTTTTTTGAAGAAAAGGACAAGATGGTGGTTGTTTATATTGATGATATAACAATCTTTTCAAAGAAAAAGGAAGATCATCTGAAACACTTAGAAAAAAATCTGCTGAAATGTAGAAGGTTTGGTATCTCTCTTAATCCTAATAAAAGCATCTTTGCTTTAACTACAGGCAAATTACTTGGTCATATTATTTCTGAAGATGGAATTAGGATTGATCCAAATAGAGTTAATGCAATTCAAAAAGTAGATTTGCCAAGAAGTAGGAAAGAGATTCAATAATTTCTTGGGAAAGTGAATTTTGTTAGGCGCTTCATTCCTAACTTTGCTAAGATTGTTAAAGATATAACAAGGATGTTAAAGAAAGGATTTGATATTAAATGGACAACTGAAGCAAAGAACTCTTTTGAGAAAATTAAGAAGGCACTGACATAAGAACCAATATTCATTAGTCTAGATTTCTCCAAAGAATTTATGGGTTTTACATTTGCTTCCAAAAATACAATTGTTGGAGTTTTGCTTCAAAAAGGAAAGCAAGGTACTAAATAGCCTATCTATCTCTTTAGCAAAACATTAGCTAATGCTGAGTTGAATTATAATATTCTTGAAAAACAGGCCTATGCTTTGATGAAAGCTATTAAAGATTTCAGAATTTACATTCTTCATTCTCACATTGTGGCATATGTTCCAAGTACTGTGGTGAAAGGCATTCTAACTCAGGCAGACCTTGATGGTAAGAGGGGAAAATGGATCACAAAATTGCTGAAATATGATATATACATCAAACCAACCAAACTAGTGAAAGGACAAGGGTTGGCAAAGGTAATGACTCGGTCAAACTTGGATTGTCTTGGCATAAATCTGAATGCAGAAATACCAAATCTTTCTGACGATGAGGAAGAATTTGTTCCAATTCATGAGAAATATCTTGTTTCAGATTGGTATAAAGATGTGATATTTGTTTTACAACATCACAAAGCTCCCGCTGATCTAACAAAATCCAAAGCAAGGTTTGTGAAGTTGAAATATTTGAGATATTTTATATTTGACAGAAATCTGTTTTGGAAAGATACAGGAGGAATTTTGCTGAATTGTTTACTTGAAGAGGAGGTTGAAAAAGTCATTAAATAATTCCATAAAGGTGATTGTAGAGGATACCATTATTGGAAGGCTACAGCAAATAAGATTCTAAAAGCAAGATATTTTTGGCCAACAATGTTTGAAAACACTTACAAAAGAATTGTTGCATGTCATGAATGCCAAATTTTTGAAGGAAGAAGAAAACTTGTACCTCTACCTTTGGTTCCTATCTATGTGGAAGCACCTTTCCAGCAGTGGGGGTTAGACTTTATTGGAGAAATACATCCATCATCATCAGTACAACATCACTGGATTCTCACAGTAATGGACTACTTCACCAAATGGATAGAAGTGATCCCAACAAGGCAAGCTAATGATTCTGTAATTATTTCCTTTCTAGAGAATAATATATTGTCTCAATTTGGTTGCCCCATGAAGATTATAATAGATAATTCTCAAGCCTTCAAGTCTAAGAAAATGATCAATTTCTGTCATCAATACCACATCACTCTTAGACACTCTACAACTTATTATCCGCAAGGAAATGGTTTTGCTGAATCATCAAATAAAAGTATTGTAAGAATCATCAAAAATGTATTGCAGGAGAACACGAAATATTGGCACTTAAAGTTGAAGTACGCCTTATGGGCTGATAGGATATGTACAAAGAGATCAATTGGGACTTCACCGTATGAATTAGTTTATGGTGCTGAAGCTATTTTTTTGGCATCACTTGGGGTACCGGTCATGAAATTAATTAAAGGACTTGAAGAAGAACCAAATGCCACTCAGAGGGGGATAAATCAGCTGATAGATTTGCAGGAAAAGAGAAATGAAGTCTATGACAACCATCAACATGCTCAAAAAAGAATAAAAAGTACATTTGACAAGAAGATTAAAGAAGTCAGTTTCCAAATACAAGACAAAGTGCTGAAATGGGAGGACATAATTGAGGAAAAGGGCAAGCATGGTAAGTTTGAGAATTTAAGGAAGGGTCCTTTTAAGATTGCTAGTTTACATGGGAACAACACTTATATATTACAGGAAATCGATGGAGGATCATATGCTGGAGGTCCTATCAATGGCGGGTTCCTAAAGCATTATACTTGCTAAAGTTTTATCAATCACTCATGACATTGTATATATTCCATATTTGTCAATTTTTATTGCAAATAATGATAAGCTGAAACAGAGAGCTTAAGCCCGAGTTGAAGGCCCAACAGTTTGAAGAAGATGCTTGTCAAATCAAATAAAAGTATTTCTGTTCGACCAAAAAATGGATAACACTGGAGCTGCCAATTTTTAGTGTGCCACAAGGGTACACTATCCCAAGTGGAGCCACTGTTATCACCAAAATAAGAGTTTACATTGTTCCTAATAATGGTCTTAGATAAGTGTCAAGTCATCATATGTTTTAATGGGTAGGTGATAGGTTAAGAGTCTTAAAGGTATCATTTTCCTATCCAAATAAAGCTTAACAACCTTATTCCTTGTCTCAGAAGTCTCACATTTTGTTTAGAAACTCATATCTTAAACCATTTTGAATTTTTTTGGAATTGGCCCTGAAACCACGTTTTCGTAGCATAGACAGTGTAAAATGTCTATTTTGCACTACGAAAACACTACTCTTTTCGTAGAATTTTTCTCTGCGCGCTATGAAAGCGCATATTTGTAGACAGTCTTGTCAAAACGTCAATCCGTTAAGATTCTGTTAAATTTTCATTATTATGTGTCAGCTAGGAGTCAGTTTTTAAGCATGCCGCCATCCAAAACTCATCATTTCGAATTTAGGGGTCATCATGATGGGTAATTTCAAATTCAGAAGGACTGACTAGTTTCTTACCACAGTTTGCATGCAAACCCTCAAACAAATTGTTTTTCGAATGGTAAGCTTATGGTAATTTATTACCAAGGTTATCTCATCCATAAATCAAGGGAGGCTGACCACTATAAGCAAGCGAGGTTGATAGACAGAATTTCAAGCGAGGTTGTTTTGTTACAGGAATTCAGAAGCAAAGATGATAGAAGAGAAGAAAAGTCATAGGTCTAGTCATTGTTTAAGAACAGAGCCTGAAAGCACCAAGGTCTTAGTAAGATATAAATCAGTTGTAGAAGCCTTCAAGAAAGCAGGATGTTGGAAGTTTTGTAAAAAATTGGAGGGAGGAAATACTCAAGTGACAAAGGAATTTGCACTACAATTCACTGGCACAAACACAAAGGTTGGAATCCTAAACTTGCAAACTTGAAAATTTCTCCAGAGATCATAGCTTTGGTGACAAAGATTCATAGGCGGCAAGATGTATGGTTCAAAAACTTCAGATTTGACATGGAACCATGTAAAGTGTTCCTAAAGCCAGAGTTTGCAGAAACAGACTTAACCACGACAATTCCAAGAAACTACGTCAAAGACAGCTATGCCAACTTGCTCTTCAACCTTCAATGTTAGTTTACCTATGAGGGTAGATATCATAAGGTTTATTCATATCATTTTAAACTCCTGTTGCATTTTACTGGTATGATTTCTTTAGATTTTACTTACTTCCTGTATCAAAGTATAGCTAAGATGGCAGATAAAGTGCAAATGAAATCTCAAGGATATGAAACTTCCCTTTTTCATCATGGTCTAATCAAACTGATAGTTTTACATGAAATTAAAAGGATCAAAAGAGAATGGTCTTCATTTGTTTTTTAATGTGATTTTGGAGTGGAAAATCAAGAAACAAGTGATAGCCCTAAGGTTAAAGAAATTCCATCAGCAAAAACCAGCAAGTCTGTAATGTCTAGGTCAAAGAGATTTGTTAATCTGAAACCTAGAAAGCAGGTGAAAGAGCAAGTGAGCAAAACATTAGTGGTTATTCTTGAGACTCCTAAATCCACAAAGGAAAAGATAGCTGAAGTTAAAGAAATGACACAAGAATAGTCAGTTAACACACCAGTTCAAAGGAGATTGACTAGAAGTCAAATTGCAAAGGAGAAGGGTAAATCAGTGATCTCGGGAGAAATTCCAAGCCTAAAGGGTAATTTAAATGATATTTTAAAAGCCATTGATATTGCAGAATCCCATTTGGTACAAGCAAATGTCATAGAATTTGATAAAGGAAAGTCGAAGAAGATGAAATCCTTTAAGAAAATGGAATTTGAGGATGATGTTATAGCATTTGTGTTGAAGCCCAGAAAGCCCTTAACCAAACAATATAAAAAGATACAAGATTCCAATGTTGAGTTAGGAAAAACAGAAGAAGCTTTCGCTGTTCAAGAAGAGTTAATAGACCTTTCATCACCAATACCTGAAGGTGACAAAAATAGAGTTTTTTCCACTCAAATAGAAAAAATCAGTTATGAAGAAATGGAAGAAAGGTTAAGAGCAACCAATAATGAAATTTCTAGACTAAGGATGAGAGCAAGAAGGCATGCTACTGCGAAGATGGATTTCAAAAGGATAAAGGCCCTTTGTGAAGTTGAAAAGGTTTCCAAACCAGAAATAGTCAGCAGTGAAGCTCAATACTTCATTTCAACTGTTCCTGCAATCAAAGAAGCTAGATTTGTAAGGAGGATGAATGCTCAGTTGAGAGCTACTAATAGGAGATTGAAGAGACAGATTGAAGACCTAGAAATATAGTTAACAAAATCTGAAGAAAAGCCTACAACAATAATGAAACAAGGTGATGAAAAAGGGCAGTAAAGGATATATCTCAAAACAATTTTGGTATTAAAGAGAAGGTCATCTGTGAACAAGAACATCTTATAAGGTTAAGTTGTTTTGATTTTTGGTGATCATATATGTCTTTATGAAATTTTGGAAATTCCCAAACTGTAGATTTTTGAAAACCGTGTTGAAAAAAGAGCATAAACAACAGTTTCGTAGCGCGCTACGAAACTACTGAAGGTGACCTTTAGCACTTTATAGATGTATTTCGAAGGTAAGGTTTGATAATTTCCAAGTTTTGATGTTGTTGGTAGACACATGAGGATCATAGATGAAGTTTCAGATGGTAGTGATGCAGACAGAATGGTTCAAAGAAGTATTCCATAAGTGGTATAAAAGTTGTGCTACGAAAATAGACTATTTTCGTAGCACATCCTATTTTCCATCTGTTCGAGGTTCTCTTTTTGCACAGGTGGAATAATGAAGTTTAAATGGATTACTAACACATGCCACAGATAAAACTTCTTGAAGATAAGCATAAAGGATTAAGGGCTTAAAAGGAGGAACTCTGTCTCCTTGTTTTCAGGACAGTTAGGTCATGACTTAGCAGGGTTTGCAACAATACTAGATACATCATAAAGCTCAAATACATGGATTAGCAGCTGATTAAAGAATGTATTTAAGTCATAGATAAGGTTTTTGAAAGCATGTTTTAGGAGTTTCACTCATATTTGTATTAGGATTCTTAAAGACAGTTAGCTATCAAGTTGTAATAAAGTAGTTTGTTTTATGAATAGATAGGTGTCAATGCTAGGAATTCAAATTCTCCTAAAGATGGATCATAGAATCCAAGGTTGTAAAAATTCTATATAAAGCATGAGAATCAAATTCCTCGGGGTTGGTAATTTCATTAGCAAAAGAAAGTTGTCTTATTGTAGAAACTATGGTTTTTCAAACTTAATACAGAGATTAGTTTGACTACTCAAGATTCACAAGGGATTTATGTGTTTGATGTTCTTATGACCTTTTTCAATTACTTATTTGCAGTGGTACGAGCTTGTGATACTTAGAATTCATTGGAAAATGCTCTAACTTCCTTCACATGCTTGTACGCTGTGTTGATTCACTGTGTCACTGTTTTACTTATAAACCTAAACTCCAAGTGCCTTGACTTCCATGTTTTGATGATCATGTTGTTTTGTTGAAGACTATCTTGACTCCATATCTCAATAGATGTTTGCTAATCTTTGATTCAACTAGTTATACATTTGTCCATTTTTGTTCCTAGAGTTAGCCATCTAATCATTAATCAAAAATCCTAAACCTATTAAGAGAGCCCTCTCAGGTTGAGGAGGCTAAGCCTCAACCAAATGATTGGTTTGAAAGAGTTACTCAAAGTCTACATGATCAACAGCCTATCAGGGTTAGATTTTGTGATAACAGGTGCCATCGCCAAAAGTATAGCTATTATGGTGACATTCAAGGTCTGTCATCAATATTAATTATAATGATGGATAGTGACCGTCACCATTTCATATGAACAATAACGATTTATTGTGATGGACCTTTCAAAGTCATCACTATTGGTGCATATATGGTGACGTTCGTTGACCGTCATCAAAAGCCGCATTGCCAGAAGTATAGGTGTTGTGGTGACATTCATGGTTTGTCATGAATAATGACTATAATGACAGACAACGATCATCACACCATTTCATATTAACAACAATCATTTATGGTTACGAACCTTTGAGGGTTGTCACTAATGATTCGTATATATGGTGGCGTTCGTTGACTGTCACCATTTCATATTTTGGTGAGGGTCGAATAATGTCACCAAAACTCATTGGTGATGGTCACAAGAGCCCCTGTCACCAAAAATTGATCATTCCCATTCCATATGCATATCAGGGCATGATGGAATCGAACCACCAACCTCCTTCTCCTAAAGAAATGCTCTTCCATTGAGCTAGCACCCTTTAAAGAATTAGACTTTTAAAAATTAGACCTTGAAACTTCATAAACTATAGATTCTACAACTTTCAATAAATTAAATTCTCGGCACTATTTTACTAAACAAGCAAAGAAAAATCAAAGTTCCAAGTCCCTACCTAATGGTTATGGAAGTTATGAAAAGTGGGTGGAGGCAAAAATAATTATGTATAAGAGAATCAATATGTTTAGTTGAATAATCAATTAGAAGTGAAACTCTGAAGACATCTATAATCTATAAATGACCTATAACTAGTAAATGCACAAAATATTGCAAAGGAAATGTCATAAGTGGATAGCATATGGAAGAAGAACATTGATGAAGACAGATGCAATATGTTACAGGTTGAGTGAAAGAAAAATCTCAATGTTGTTATTGTTTGGTGTTTAGATATCTGAATGATATCTAAACTTCTGTGCAAATGTAACACGGTCTCCGGAAACCATGAACAACATATGATATATATATATATATATATATATATATATATATATATATATATATGTGTGTGTATGCCCTTTACATAAACGAACATGCAATTTGGAATTTCACAAGTCCACACTCAAAATATGACAGCAACCAACAAATAAAAGAAATTGACTTGGATGGAAAACAATAGCTTTACCTTCATTATTGAGTTGCTTCTGTTTATTTGAATTTTACTAGTGACATTCTTTATCTGACAAGGAATCAAAATCATCACTAGTATTAAATTCATCCGACACGGACTTTGGAGATCCCACTGAAATCTGCGTTTTTGTTGGCATGCCTAAAAGCCATGGAGATCCATGTCTATAGTAGAATAAGACGTGTGTTTGCAACTCAAGAACACATTCCTTATTAACCATTGTTATCCAACAGAAACCAAAGAGATAGCACAATATCAACATACACAAAATCCCCTACCGAGATATAATCATAACTTAGCTAAGAATTCTAAAAGATGTTATTAATTTATAATCTTTGTATTCGGAAATTTTGTTTCTTTAGATTTAAAAAAGACAATGTTGTATGACACTTTTGTCTATTTATCCAGGCAATTATATCATAGCATATGTCACACAGTAGCAATCTACAGTACCTAAAGTAAAAAAGACAAATTTGCTCAAGAAAATAGATTTAGAAAAGAGCTTTGAAAACTATATGTTTGTCATCAAAGCTTTAATTAGTTTAGCAATAAACTAGTTGGAGTTTGAAAATCAAAATCACTTAGGAAATGAACAGGACAATGGCCAAAATCACTTTCATACAAATAAAACTAGAGTCACTATTGTCATTGCAGATAACTGAAATTTGGGTAGCGGTCTAATAGTTAGAGATTATTTGCAGGGAAGACTCGTCAATACCATCAAAAAAAAAAATCCACGGTTTGTTGTGTCTCTAGATCTAGATCAAATAGATTGTTATTATCAAGTTCTACCTTTCAAGTGTTGATTTCTAGCTCACCCTTTAAAACACAATTCTACCACTCCATTTGATTTTGTTTTGTCAAGAGAATTGGTAGGACCTTCCCATCCTCTGTTTTACATCAATAAATAACCATCCATCAATGATATAAAGAATAACAGATACACAACAAAGGCCAAATATGCACTTGTTGTATGCCTATGTTCTTGGAATCATCTGACCTTAGTAGTGCAAAGAACTCACCCTGAAAAAATAACATCCACGTGGAATTTAAAAAACTTTTTTTAATCAAGCTCCAAGTAAACCAATCAAAATATGAACATCCTTTTAATCAATAAAATCTTTGACTTAAAATAAAAGTGGCCTAGAATTGAATGTTATATCAACCATGTCAAGTAACTAACATCGGGTGAGAAATACAGGCCATGCATATTGGATTAGCGAAATAATTGATGTGATAAAGCTCAAAATCAAACAGATGACTTACAGTTAAGAAACACAGATAAATGACTTACAACTAAGACATGAGGTTGCCCATTCAACCCTTCCATTAAATAACTCTTCTTTATGTCACATACCATTAAACTTTTTCTGATACTAGGTGGAAGTGGTATTGTAACATTAACCTCTGATAGAGTCTATTTCCATGACTACTTCTTAAGATCGCTCCATTACCAACATTTGGGGCTAAATAAGATACATGAAAAAACCATCAACATGAAAATGAAATCTACATCCTTGTTAAAAAATGGGAGGAAAAAAAAAATACACAAATTAAAATAGACTGTCACTACAAGAAAAAGGGTCAATGGTGAGGGTCATGCCTATGACAGACCTTTAAGGTCTGTCACCAATGTCACATATGGTGATGGTCTTTAAAAAATAATTTTTGTAAGTGTGTATAATGATGGTCCTTTAAGGTTTGTCACCAAATCCATTTTTTATGACACTTTTGGTAAGGGTCGTTAAAGACCCGTCACTAATTCTCTCTTTGGTGACACTTTTGGTGAGTGTCTTTAAAGGCCCATCACTAATTCTCTCTTTGGTCACACTTATAGTGACAATATTTTATTGACCATCACCAATGATCTTTTTGGTTACTTTTGGTGACGGTTAATAAATTTTTGTCATCGTTGATCATTCTAATAAAACTTTGATGATGCTTCATTCCTGTGATAGACCTTTAAGGTTTGTCACCAATGTTGGATATGATGACGGTCTTTAAAAAAAGTTGTTGTAAGTGTATATAGTGATGGCCCTTTAAGTTTTGTCAACAAAGTAATTTTCAATGACACTTTTGGTGAGAGTCGTTAAAGGTCTGTCACTAATTCTCTCTTTGGTGACACCTTTGGTGAGGGTCTTTAAAGGCCCATCACTAATTCTCTCTTTGGTGACACTTCTAGTGATGATCTTTTATTGACCATCAGCAATGCTCTTTTTGGTTACTTTTGGCGATGGTCAAAAAATTTTCGTCATCATTGATGATTCCAATGAGTTTTTGATGACGCTATGTACTTGTTACTATATTTTTTGTCAAAAGATAACGATTTAAGAACGTTGTTGTGGAGTGTTTTTCGTTATGTGTCCAAGGTCATAGTTGTTATAATAGTCAGTCAATTTGTTAAGAAGTAATTAGTGTGTATCATGTCCCTCAAGTCATAAGAATATATTTTTCCTACGATTCAACACATGATTCATCTCTATTAGGTTTATTATCTAGGAAATTTCCTTTAAATAAAGTTCCACTAGTGTGTGTAGGAACTATATTATTTAATACATAATCAAGGTCTGTCAATTCTATTAACGAGATAGACCTAGTCCTGCTCAACACTCACGACACACCTTAACATGCTTTGGAAAAATACACTAACATTCATTGGCACCTCGCATGTCTTGGAACATCTTTGTACATAGAACATCCTGCCATGAGTAGGACATGCAAGCACATGTTGGCATGCCCTAGCATAGCATAGAACTCCCCTATCATGTGTTAGCATGCCCTATAGTCCCTAGCATGCCCTGGAACACCTTCGAATAATATTTCATTAACAAACATTATCACTTGGCACACATTGGAACTTGGAATGTATTGGAACATATTATTAGTGTTCCTAGCATGCCCCTTTTGAAAAAGATAAATTCCTGACTTATTAACTCTCTTATGTGTTTGTTTCCTTGCATTTTAGCTTGGTTATTCGTTTTGTTGCCTTGAAGCTCCTTGATGCATATTGGCATACTCTGGCACCTTGCACACCCTAGCATGTCTTAGCACCTGTCATGCCTTGGCACTATTTGGCACATGTTAGCACACCCTGGAACTACCTAGCACACTCTAGCACTTCTTGACATTCCCTAATATTCCCTGGCATGCCTTACTCATGCTTAGCATACCTTGTCACTCCCTCCTTGGCATGCCAGCTAGCACTCATTGACACTCCCCGACACACCCTCATATTCATTCACTTCCATGGATTTTGACCTAGTGCTCCCTTGTGTTGTCCTAGTACTCCCTAACACTCCTCAGTATGCATTGGCACTCTCTAGCACACCTTAGCACTCTTCGATATGCTCTACCACTTCATAGCATGCACCACACTTCCTGAGGCACATTGACACTTGGCACGTGTTGGCATTTAGCAAGTCTTAGCATGTTTGGCTTGCGTTGAGATGATTTGGTATGCCTTGGCATGGTTTAATATTAAAGTTATTTGAGATCACTTATTGGAAACTAGATTAGAAGAAATGAAGGAATATTTGGCACTTAGAATACATTGACACTTGACACTTGGCACCTATTGGCATCTAGTGTTGATGTGCCTAGCATGTCCCTCATGGAAAAGGTAAATTTCTGACTTATTAACCCTATTATGTGCTCATTTCCTTGAATTTTATCTTGGTTATTCCTTTTTTTCCTTGAAACTCCTTGACGCATATTGGCATACTTTGGCACCCTGCATATCCTAGCATGTCTTAGCACCTGTCACGCCTTGGCACTATTTGGCACATGTTAGCACACCCCATAACTACTTAGCACACTCTAGCACTTACTGACATTCCCTAATATTCCTTGACATGCCTTACCCATGCTTAGCATACATTGTCACTCCCTCCTTGGCACGAAAACTATCACTCATTGACGCTCCCCAACACACCTTCATATTCATTCACTTCCATGCATTTTGACATAGTGCTCCCTTGTGTTGTCCTAGTACTCCCTAACACTCCTCAGCATGCATTGGCACTCTCTAACACACCTTACCACTCTTCGATATTCTTTGCCACTTCATAGGATGCATCACACTCCTTGATGCACATTGGAACCTGGCACGTTTTGGCACTTAGCAAGTCTTAGCATGTTTGGCATGTGTTGAGATGACTTGGTGTGCTTTGGCTTGGTTTAATATTAAAGTTATTTGAGATCAATTATTGGAAACTAGATGAGAAGAAATGGAGGAAGATTTGGCACTTAGAATGCATTAACACTTGGCACTTGCCACCTAGTGCTGGTGTGCCTAGCATGCCCCTCATGGAAAAGGTAAATTGATGACTTATTAACCCTATTATGTGCTCATTTCCTTGTAGTTTAACTTTTTCCTCCCTTTTGTTTCCTTGAAAGTCCCTGGCATGCATTGTCACACCCTTGTACATCTTGGCATGCCTTAGCACTTGTCACATATTAGCTTGTTTGACATGTCTTCATACTATCTGGCACATGTTAGCATGGCCTAGCATTGCCTAACACACCTTGGAAGTCATGACCTCACAACTAACATTAAATTTTTCCATGGCTTGGGAACCTTACATTCACTAGAACACCTTGGCACTCCCTAGTTGTTATGCCCTCTATTATCTTCCATAATGTCCCAGGATGATGAGGAGATAGACATAGGTAACCATAGACCAAGCTTTTAGTTTGGTAGCTAGCCCTACCAAATCAGAGAGGGATATCTCTATCAGATAACAACTAAGAGATGATTGGAATGTAAAGGATTTTAGGCTAGATAGTTGGGCTCAGTTGGGTTATGGAAAATTTAGGCTCATCATGTTTGCTTGATGACCCCACCTCCATGGATTGTACTGACATGGTTTGGTGAAGTGGCTATATGTGTTTTCAAGGCTACCTCAATGAAGGTGTCCCATGTCATGTTCTTCTCTTTCAACTGATGGAGTACTATAAGGCTATGGTGAAAGAGGCTGGGATAATGCACTTTGCCTTTCAATTGCACCCTTTCAGACATTTTGGTTAGGCTCCTATACAAGCATCTGGACAAATTTAGAGACTTGGCAGCTATCAAGTTGATCAGATATTGATCCAGGACCTTAATGATAGCTCAAATTTCACAGTGTTCAAAAGAGTGTCGAACCTAAATGAACGAATAGATCTCGTCTCCCTAATTCCAACACCATGAACGGTTCGAAACACTGACACTGTATGAAGGAGTTATCACAATTTGAAAAGTCCAGTAAACTGTAATTTATGGACATTTGACCAAGAATAATTTGATTTTTGGAAATATTAAAAAAAGTATATTCGTTGGAATATTCCTTGGAATATTCCCTTTTTTCAAGCGCTTCAATCCGTGCCATTGATCTCACTTCTCCAGATCCAACAAATATTGCGTCATCCGCTCACCAACTAACCCCGACGATCTTCACCGTCGATGTGACCCGTCCAATCAAACGAATGTCGTGCAATATCACTTGAAATATTGCATGACAGATATCAGGTCGAGGGTGCACGAAAAAATTGTTTTTCCCGTGCTACGTGTCGCCCACTAAGGTTAATCGCGTGAATTTTAGGAATACCGTTTACAGCATTTAGGGCGCGCGAGATACCGCTTATCATCTTTTCAAGACCGCTCCATCATCCTGTTAACACGTGGTTTTGACCTGTACCATTCCTCTTCTGCCGATCTTATCCATCGGTCTATTCTCAAATCCAATGGATCTCTCATTCGCTTGAAACACAGTCACATGTGGTTGCATGATACCCGACCACCAAATATATGCGGGATTCTCCCTAAATGTCGGGGTTTATACCACCACATATGCATGCCCAATAGTTATAGTAACAGTTACCTCCAATGGTTAGCTTGGCGAAGCAGCTAAACTTAGGGGCTATGCCAAGTTTAACTAGAGTTAAGTGTAGTTGACCAAATTTGGTGGAGTATCCCTAGGGGATATTGCATAAATGCACTCGAGGAGCAGTTTTTGACAATAAAGAGAGAGTGAAACAAGATGCTAGCTAGGCTAATTGGAGCCTTCTGAAGCCAATGGGATAGTCCATAGAAGCTAAGGAAGTCATCTTCATAGAGATTTTCATCCAGGGAGATTTTGGAGCTCAGGGCCACCAGGGGTTGGAGGCAGCTGTAGGAGCTACCAGTACTCGTTCTCAGCAAACCAATAGTCATTCCTGACTGTAATGAGCCTTCTAAATCCATTGCAGGATTTGTAGAAGCATTTGGAGACTTCTAAAGGCTGAGATACGACAGGGAAGTTTAAGGTAGCCCAATTCCAATCGTGGAGGAAGGCCTACTTTGGGGATGCAGTGCTCATTTTGAGAAAATGATCAGTCTATTGTTGGTGTCTTGTATGTGCTAGAGATAGTATAAGAGGTTTCAATGATAGTTGAATAATTCTGAAGGATTTAGTGCCATCAAGAAGCTCAGGGTAGCTCAGAGCACTGATTGAAGGAATCAAGTCTACGGGAGCTTAGATCTGTTTATAGAGTGAAGACAGCCATGACAGGGGTATAGATGGTATTCTAAGCCCCTTGGTTCAATTCAGTAACCTCTGGAGTTAAGAGTGGAACTTTTAAAAGAAATTTTTCTATAATCCCAAAGAGCCAAGTCAAGATGACAAAAGCTCAAGGAGACATAGCCCAGATACTTGGGTGAACTCCTAGATTAAATTTGTTGTTATGTGTTGATGTTATTTACTGCATTATATGGCTATTATATGTGTTTAATATCAGCAGAAACAAATGGAATTAAAGCACTTAAACAATTAAGAAAAAATGACATACACATGTCTCAAGTATTTAATTATGAAAATGTCATACATAAGCTAGATCATTTATTTGTTAAGCTTTGAGTGGGAGGTTCTTGTAAGCATAACAAGTTATCAAAGCCCCATTTCAGATCAAAAGTGCATGAGCAGTCTTAGGTGGTTTTGATATAGCCTAGAAAATCTGCCCTCGCATGTGAAGAAATTCATGACAACCTTCATCAATGGTGCATATCTCTCCAACAAGTATCTGAATGGGAAAACATATGAGTGAGATCCTTTGTATTATGATTTCAAGTAGGGTTTGTACTCTTCTAGGTCTAGGTTCATTCCTTTGAACCAATTTTCACCCCGGTTTGGTATGCCTGTAGCTTGAGAGATGGCATCAAGTGAAAAAATGAAATCAATCCCTGCAATGGTGATAATGTCTTCCTTCAAGCTGAGGGAAAATATACCTATGAGATGGTCATGGTAACCTAATTCCTGCACTATTGGACAAAACCCTAAACAATTGACATCTTCAAAGCATTTCATGACAAATGGGGAGGAGGTGATTTCATTGCAATTAGAGGGCTCAAACCTTGGTATCTTTACCCCGTCAGTATCTTTAGACCAAAAGAATTGATGTTATTATAGCTAGGTTCCTTTGGGCTAGGAATAAATCCACAAATAAGATACTTTTGGTCTATTTAGAGGTGCTTGTGAGACATGAGAAGGATTGAGGGTGGTGTATAAAGTACATGTAATGTTTTAGTAAGGTTTTAATTGTCAAGAAATTATGGAAAAGTTTCTAGGGCAAAGGTATTTGGTAATAGGTTATTAAAGAGAAATATCTAAGTAATAGACAACTTAAGGAATGGATTAAAGAGGTGGCTCCAAAGAAGAAGGTGACATCTTATATATGGAGAAGCATGATGAGAAAAAAATATTAGCTACTACAATATTTGAGATGGGAGGTTGTGTTACACAGCAATTTGTCACCGTTTGTCACCGTCCCTGTTACCCCTCTCCCACACACTGGAGGACTCATTTCGGGACCTGTGAGAAGTGACATGACTTGAAACCACTTGCATCATATTCCTCTAAGTATGAGCTTCATATGCCCTGAAGACATCTCCTGCAAAATACCCATGAAAACAGCTCTTTTTGCATTAGTGCGGGTCCACAGTTCACTGCCCGTGCCAATGAGGGAAATCCTCTAAAAAGGGCACGCCATTGGCACTCTGTCTCAGAGTTGCACTCGTGCCAACCGAATTGAGTAAAGTTTTTAACCAAAAAGCTTCTGAAGGTTCTCCTTAACCCGTTCACCAACTGAATCTTTGTTGAGCTAGGATGGTTTGGCTTCGAATCTCTATAGAAGGGAAAGTGGTTTGCCACCTTTCATGGAAGTTTCCAAGTGATAAAGCCAATCCCATGAATAATGTGGTTGATCCTATCTCTTTCTTCTCTATCTATAAAAGCTTGCCTCTATGCCTTGAGCAAGCTAGTCACAATAGTCATAGTTACAATAGTTCTAGTCCCAGCATAGTGATAGAGAGTTTGAAGCTGCAAGAGCCTTCTTTGCACCCATAAGGCCAAATCTAAGTAAGGAGATTCTTGTCACCCAAAGAGAGAGAGGCTTGTTCTCCATCCCAACAAGCTTTGCAAGACTTGTGTAGCTGACTACCCAGCCAAAGGAGGATTTGACGTCAGAACAATGGTTGTATTCTTCTTTGTTATTTATTAATAATAGATGACTATCATTATGGTTCCACTCTCATTGTCTTATGTTTGATGTTGAGTTATATCTTTTATGACTGATATATAATTGCATCTACTAGATTTTATGCTTGTTTTCGTGTTGTTCTTTGCATGTGCGGGTGTCCAATCATGGAAATCGTGGGGATCATGACTGGCCAAGGCAAAGGAACGAGGGTGATATCTCTTCTACGAACACTAGCGTTGGAATCCAAGTAGGTTCTCACCATCCACTTTTTATTTGCAATTAGGAACTTGTGTGATAGCATTGTGTGATTGTTGCTAGACCTGGTCTGGGCTAGTAGGGATCGTCTCTATCTGCAGAGAGGATTTACCTCCACAACAATTTGGCGACTCCGCTGGGGAGTTAGCTTGTTGTTTGATTTGTAAACAACTTGGAGTTTGTCTTGTCTCTTTGGTTTCTCTTGTTTTGATTGCTTAGATAGCATTCTAGGTTGGATGCTCTATTGTCTCTTGTTGCCTAGTCTGTCTGGATACTGTCGACCAAGCCTTGGACTGCTTGTTTTTATTTTTAAGCTAGCAAACTTGATTGGCGCTCTTTTTTGCATGACAGTCGCGCCACTTGCAAGTGTACAACCCGCGTCAATCCTCAATTGGCACTAGTTTTCCGCCTAACAATTGCACCAGGCCTGTGAACTTTTCTAGTTTGCTTGTTTGCAGCCTTCCAAGCTTGGGTTTTGTGTCTAGCTACACCTTTTTCAATCACTTGAGTGTGTTAGAGTCTTGTTTGACTGGTTTTGAGTTTTTTTTTTTTGGCAAATTCTTAATTTGATTTCCTTTGATCATTACTTGGAGGTTTGTCTCAGTCTTTTCACAATTTTGCATCTTTTTAGTTTATGATCTCTGGAACTCACACCCGTTTTTCTTGATTTGCACTTGATCGGTTCTTAGATTACATTAGAATCATCGTGTGTTTGAGAATTCTCTTGCATAGATCACACTTGCATAATTAGAATTCTCATTTTCAGGATATGAATGAAAAGTGTGCATAGATTACATTTGCATACTTTGGGTGTTTGCCATTTTCCACCAATTTCACATTTTAGCCCTAGGGCATCTAGTGGCTTTGTGCATCGAGCCTTCCTTAAGAGTTTTGGTCTTCTGTTGGTCCAGTCAACCTTTTGGTTACTCTCTTGCACTTGTTCAGTGATTTTTAAACTTTTTATTGCATTATTCGAGTGATTCTCTTATTTTCGCTTGGATTTCACTTGGCTTCATTTTGGGCTTAGATTACATGGCCCATTGAGGTCTTTGAGATCTTCTCTTGGTTCTGAAGGACTGCCTTGGTCATTTTTTTTTATTGAAAAGTTCTCAACTCTCTCGTAGTTAGTGTTCATCGAACGAAATGATACTTTTTGGCATATAGCTTGCATTTAGGGAATTGTGAGAGATTACATACGGTAGGACCTGGAAATCGAAACCTAGTCAAAGATCAACCGTAAAATGAACTGAATGAACTTAAAAATGCATTGGAACATAACACTCATTGTTTAGAGGTCTAGGCTAGAGACGTGCTCCTGCGTCGTTAAACCTAGTCACTGTTGTTTCACATTACGGTTGGGTGATTCCTCCTTTTGTGACTCGATAGTGGTCTAGCACGGACTTGAGCTCCCACGTACCATCGTGTATATAGGGGAGACCCCACTAGGTTATCATCCTTTATCCACAGGAAGCCATGTCTGCCGCTTTACAAGCCGTAATGCACCGAACACAGCATTCAGGAAGATTGACTGCCGTACGGGAAGTCCTTGGTTTTCATATGACTGCCAAGGTGTATATGTAGTTTTACGGATTTGTTTGGTAAACCCTTTGCCTAGTCTCTCCAGAGTAGTCACTTTTGATCCTTTTCAGACTCCTTAAAAGAAAAGGCTCACTTGAGCAGTTTGTCACTTCGGGCTCACAAAACATTCGAAGGCGACTAGAGTCATCTTTTTGTCCTTTTCTCGACTCTTAAAACATGAAAAGGTCAAGTTGTGTCCTTGCGTCTTAAAATTTATTTGGCCGCGATTAAAATTACCTGGTTAGATCTTGTGTGCGTTAGCTTGAGTAGGCTTCTTTTTGTTCTCGATGGCAACTTTTCCAGGGTTCACAAACCCAGGGATCCCCTCTGACGGGAACCCTGGTCATTTCGCTCCTTTTGGAAATGTTGGTGCTCCTTATATGGCAACATTGACCCTCCCAGGGTTAACTGTTGGGTTGTCGGTTTGGTTGTTCTCAACCTCTTTGGTCCCTGCCATCTCACCGTCTAATCAATCAGTCCCTCCACCTGAACCACATCATGTTGATTCTAAGGTGGATCTCTCCCCTTCTACGCCTACTTCTACGTCCTCATCTTCTACTTCGCCTGGTGAAAGTCTCGATTCGAGTAACCCGGTGGCTAAGAAGAAGAAGAAGAAGACGAAGAAGAAGAATGCTCCCAAGGGAGAGGCTAGAAGTACAGCTCTTACTCTGAGTACACCTAAAGTTGGGCCCCCTTCCGCTCCTCTGCGGAAGGTCAAGTTTCCTTGTCGATTATGGAAGGAGGACCATCTTCTTCGCGATTGTCCTGGCATCCCCAGGGTCTTAGAAGTATGGTCTCATGATCTGGCCCACCCCTCATCGTCCACTGAGGCTCACGGCGATGTTCCCCTATCGACTCACAAAGGTAAGGAGAAAGGGAAGATTCGAGTCCCCTGTAGACTTTGTGAAGGCAATCATCCCCTTCACCTTTGTCCACGCATGGATAAAACCTCCGTTGTCTTGGAAAGTCTTACAGCTCCTTCGCCCCAACTTCCCATTGGTTATCAACGTCTCTTTGCAGCTGCAGATCGTCCCCCTGCTGACAAAGAGATTGCTTCAAATTCTTCTCTTGTCGAGGCCCCTCTTCCCGAACCTGGCTGTCCCCAGCCTGTTCCAGACTAACCATTGCTCGGAAAGAGTCTCGACTCGAGTCCGCCGCTCGCTCACTCTATTTCGGAAGAGAATCACGCCCATGTTCTTCTCGTCTCTTCAGATTCTCCTGAGTCCCGAAATGACTCTCCTAACCCAGCTGCTCCCGAAGGTTCTCCTTTGATTCCTTTAGCACATGGGGGAAATCATACGATTCCCCCTGTTTCACGGAAAGTGTTGATCTTGCGGACAAGATAGACCTTCCTAGAATCTAAAGAAGACCTAATGACAAGCAAACCAACCAGACACTATCTTTCTCTAAATATGCTAAACAATAGCAAACAAGTGTTTTTAGGGCCTACCTTTGGTCCAACGCAAGCTTGTGGATGCCCTCACTCCTTTGATCCAAATGAGCTCCTCTTCGCGAATCTACAAACACAAACAAGGCAAACAAATTAAATAGCACCTGAAAAGCCAATTGCATAAAACATATTTAACATGAAAGTCACGGAGTTCATGAAACAAATAACATAAGATACTTGTTGAGAAAAATGAGTTTGATTGTATTAATTCAAAAGAAGAAGAATCGTACAACCTTTGCCTTGACGTTGTACAAGCTCCTCCCAGGGTCCAACAAGATGTCTCCTCTACATTGACAAGTTTCACTCACTCTCTAATGGAACCAAGAGGTATGTGATCTCTCCTCGCAAGCTCAACCAAAGAGTCCCAATTTCACCAGCATTTACCCTCAAAATGTTCAGCTTCTAACCTCTCTAGTCCTCACCCCAATGCCTATATTTATAGTGCAATGGAGGGAAGTTACTAGGTCCTCCTTCAAAGGGATAGCTCCTTTAGTCAAGGGATTAGCTCCTTCTCTTTTGGGATGCATGAACCACCTCAAAGCGAACAATCCACGTCAAAATTCCTTCTACAAAACTCTAGAATTAACCCAAAGTGAGTTTTTTAAGATAAAACTTGCGCCTTTTGACTTTCACAGGGGTCTGCACCTACACCGTTAGGAACAGAGCGGGTAGGTACGTAGCTTTTGTACACAGAAGGTGCGGGACCGCAGGTGACCATGAGAGAAAGTGCGGAACCAGAGTTACATTGATATTTAATGTCTTTCTCCCACTTATAAAGCTTGATTTGAAGATCTGAGGTCTTAGACTTGCTTAGGAGGACAGTACAAGTGATGATAGACCCATACTGACTGCAAATAATCATGGTGACGATATTTTAGTGTAACAGATTTCCCCCTAAAGTGCGAAGTCTGTAGTAGATGAGGATTTCATTTATCATATAGGAAGAGTGAATTACTTTATCATTTCGAGGATCATCTTGTGGAGAGCCCGGTCAGAACCTGTAAAAACATTCAATGCAAGATATATATATATGAGATCATATCATCGCTGAGGTAGGTATTCCCATACTCAGATCAAAACTAACTAGAAAACTATCTACTGCTCTGATATAGGAATGATCTTGTAAAACATCATAAGTATAGACTCGTGTGAACACAGTATGGACGCAACCATCTGTTTATGAATAGTCCACAACATAATGAATACAAAATTCTTCGCAGCCTGGATGGTGGAAACTAGATCCAGGGTCTTCATTTCTACTTCCCGAAATAGTACGATTCTATCCATGCGAATAAATGTGTTGATGTCAAACATGGTAGAAACCACTTGATTACCATTCAATGAAGTAAATTGTTAACAAGTGTGAGAGAAACCACCAGTGATGTCAATGGCTCTCAAAGTACCCAGTACAATCCATGAGATGTGAATAAATGTGTCGATGTCGAACATATCACGGAATCCTTCAATCGAAAGTCAATGATGTAAACTGTCATCAAAGGCGAGAAACCTGCCATTGAGGCATGCAGATCTCAAGGTACTGACGATTTCTAAATCATCTTTCTAGATAATGAGCTGATGTCGATAGAAAGCGATATGTCGTAGGCAAGCCCACAACACAAAATCATAGATCAAGTTGAAGAAATTTAATTGCAAGGACTGACTCAGGGATGGTCAAGATGGACGACAGATATTTTGCAGATGAATGGCTTATTGGCAGTGACCTCTTGAACACATAACGACACGACAGAAGGCTTGGGTACAATTGACCCAAAGTTAATACCCAGAAACTGGCTGAAGACTTTCAATGTGGTTTGATCAACTGTTAGGCAAAGGATTTCCCAACCTAGGTGTATAAAAGTGTCGTGTTCAAGAGTGGTTACAAGGTATGACAAACATACTTATTTTTCTCTCTTTTCCCCCACCATTTCTGGCAAGTACCTCTTTATTTTTGACAATCTTGAGGAGGATAACATTTGCTTGATTATAAGCTCATCCTTCGGATGAGTCCAACTTAGTTTAGATTCGAACCCTAAGAAGGAGTGGTTCGTTCCTGTTTGTAATTGAACAGGTCCTTTACTGTGAAATTTTAACGAGTCCAGTATAGGAGAAACTCGGCGTTTTTCAATTTTAGAGAGTCTGAAAAAAATTAAGAAGACTCCAGGGTTGAGCTTTTTCGTAAATTTGTGTCTCCCAAGCCCGAAAAAGTATAAAATAATACTTGAGAGAACCGCTTGATATTTTACGACCAATGAGTACTTTTCGTTATTAGTGTCACTGATCCGAAAAATTAAAAAAGCGATCAACGACACGTCATTTTATAACCAATATCGAATTCGAAATGACAAAAATCTGGCAATCTTTTCATGTTTTTACGGTCGGAAAAGAGCTGTAAGTGGACTGTCTTTTAATTCCGTTTTAACGAGTGTAAAAGAAACGCTTGGAAATCTTTTCATATTTTAGGAGTTAGAAAAGGGCTTAAAGATGACTCTACTTGTTTTTTTGTTGAAAATGATAGATTTCGCCTGAATAATCCTTTATTCTGCACAGAAACACAAACATTACTCATACCTGTTTGAAATGGATAAAAGCATTGCAAAATACCTTTTCAAAGTGAAACATAAACAAATTTGTGATTTATTTACTCAAAAAACTTATAAAAAGGGCCTTTGTCAAGTCATTTTTACCGTTCGAGTTTGGGTGAGAAAATAGTGCTTTTGCTTAGAAAATTTCCCGTGAAGATTGTGGAAAATCCAACCATCGGAATCGAGCGCCGTCTTCTCCAGGTAATCCACATCATCCTACTCTTCATTTTCAACCGTTTAGTTTTTTGATTTAGTCCCTTATTTCATTTTTTGGGAGGATTTTTAGGCGCAAAACCCGCGCGCGGGGGTCCGTAGGTTTACCATTGCGGACCCACGGACCCCGACTTTTTCTCCATCGGGAAAAAGTTCGGGGTCCGCACCATCCGTGTACAAAAAGTGCGGACCCACGCACTGTGTCTAACATGGAGGGTGCGTACCCCGCAACAAGGGTTTTGAACCCAAAATTTCTCAAAAATGGACCAATCAAAATGTTTTCTAGCAATCTAATTAATATTTATACTTGATGCAGAGAGTACATCATGCTAGATTGGCGTGAACGAGAGCATGAGGACGTGGATACTATCGCATGGAATCATCAGCCTTCACTTGATGCTTTGAGGGCGTGTAGACTGTACAAATTCTAGACCATTCCTGACATGAGGGCTCAGGTGGATTTCTTACAGTGGCTGGTTGACAGATGGAGCATACAGGACCAATGTCTGGTTTGCCTAAGAGAGGCGAAGACTTGACTCTATTCGGGACTAGGCCAGGTGGCGAGTCTGTCGATAGCCTTCGGTTAGAGTACTGCAACAGCCAGGCTAAAGACAAAGGGACAGACATAAAGACCATATCCCGTCCTGAGCTCATGGTGATTGCGTTTACCGTCACCAGACTTTGCGAGGCTGCCGCATTACATGTTGCCACCGAATCCTAGGTGCGTATGGCAGTTGATTGCTTTCGAGGCACCATCTTCAACTGGTGCAATGCTGTGCTGGCCAATGTGAAAGGCCAACTGACCAGGGCCAAGAGCAGACGAATAAAGACCTTTGGTTATGGGGCTTTGGTCATGAGCTTTGGCCTGGAGAGGGTTCCTATGCTGATCCCACAGCATCTTACTGTTGGAGTTGGGCTTCCTCGAGAGCCCAAACTGATGCGATGGGTTGCAGTCATGACCCGTCACCCGGACGAGAGGACAGAAGTTGCTCGGTTCAAACCTGAGTATTTCCAATGGTTGGAAAACCAGGTCTTTTCCATTCAAGATTTCCCTTACGTTGGGATAGATTTCCGTGGTGACCCAGACATGGCTCTTCCACCAAGAGAGCAGTGGGATGAGTCAGGTAAAATCCTTTTCAACCTTTCTTATTTTAATTTTTTTTTTTTTTTTTCATCATCTCAAAACTGATAGTAAAAATTTCAAATGCAGATGTGGGTCCACAGTGACCAGCCGCTCTCCGGCCTTTCGAGAGGAGGCAACCAGTTGCACCCACGCCAGCCCCACAGGACGAATCAGCAGAGGTTTTGGCCGAGTTGGAGGGTCATCTTGAGCGCTTGACAAGGGATATTCCTGAGACCACTATAGACGACATTCCTCATCGACTTCAGCGCTATGTGATTGGAGTCCCGGGACCTTTTAGGAGGTTCCTTTGCAAGGTGGCCCGGGCAGTGGTTTCTTATAGAGATCATCACCAGTGATAGGATGATCGCCTTTTGTGGGCACATGTGACATTTTTGTTTTTTGTACTTATCATTTTTGCTAATCATAAGGTGTTTTTCACCCTATGATTGAAGACGGTGTATTTTTTGACACACTCCTATATATATATATCACTATTACCGACTTATCTTGTAAATCATGTTATGGAATGGTTTTAAATTTACATGTATGATTATTGCAAATGTCTATTTAACATTCGAGAAGCAATTGCATCTGCTAATGTATTTAAAGACCTTGGAATATGCTGATATTCAATGTAATCAAACTCACGTTCCAAGAGACGCACTCTCAAAAATAATCTTAATAACACTGGATTTCTAATGGCATACACTCTATTAAGCTGTAATACAATGAGTTCAGAATCCAACCTCACTATCAAAATCCGAATCCCAAATGAAATAGATTCAGATAATAACTCAATCACTGCACTATACTCTGCAATGTTGTTTGTTGTTTGACCGAGGCTTACCCCCTGCATAGAAACTAACTTGTCAGAGGGCGAATAGATAACCCAAGCTGCGGAAGAGATGTTCTGTGTATTACGACAAGCATCATCAGCAAATCCAATGTATGTTTGGAGAGGCATCGACATCTGCAATATCAAGAGTAAAACGAAGATAAGCAGGAATAATGACGGAAAAACACTCTCTAAACTAAGCACACTTTGTAAACTAAAACACACCAGCTAGAAAGAAAAACTATCCTAACTAAAAATCTCCATACCCCATTCTTTTAAGCATAGTACCTCTTCAAGTAAAGGCCATTTCTGGGTTTACCCAAAGAGTCCCCATCAAAGTCTACCAATTCATAGGACCCTTTTGCTAGCTTTCGCTTAACAATATAGGGACCATGCCACATAGGAACGAATTTCCCAGCACCTAATTTATCATTAGCTTGATCATACAATAACACTAGGTCTCCTTCCGAAAAATTTCGAGGGGTCACATTTCGATCATACTGAGCTTTCATACGTTTTGCGTGAGTTTCGATCGCCAATGTAGCATCATGTCGATTCTCATCTAATTGAGCTAAGTATAACATACGCTTTTCCTCTTCGGAAGTAGTTGGAAGTAACTCGATGGCCATTTGCAGTGACGGGATTTTGCACTCAATGGGTAACACAGCTTCCAAACCATAGACTAGTTGGAAAGGAGTGAACCCTGTTGATGTTTTTACTGAAGTTTGGTACGCCCAAAGCGCTGAAAATAGCATGTTGTGCCAATTCGACCGATGAATCCCAATGATTCGTCGGATCATGATAACTAAAACTTTGTTGATGGATTCAACCAGACCATTCGCTTGTGGATAATAAGGAGTTGAACTATCGTGACATAAACCAAGCTGGCCTGTAAGTTCGGTCATCATAACGTTTCGAAAATGATGCCCATGATCAGTGATTATTGCTTGTGGGACACCAAACCTAGCAATTATATGATTGAATACGAAAATTGCAGCTGTCTTGCCGTCTTCCTCGAATGTAGGCATCGCCTCGGCCCACTTAGTAAAATAATCTACCGCAAGGATGATATACGCATGCCCCCCGGCCGAGTGAGGGTTACATGTAATAAAATCGATACCCCATTTCGCAAAAGGACCGACGGCAATTATAGGGTGGAGAGGAGCAGGTGGAGTGTGCATCTTACGATAAAAAATCTGGCAGTTGTGGCATTTTCGGACCGCTGTAATACAATCTTTAAATAAGGACGGCCAGAAATAGCCAGCGCGCAATATCTTTTGGGCTGTGGCATACCCAGACATATGACTGCCACATGCCCCAGAGTGACAGTCATTTATAACCCTTTCAGCTTCCTCGTGAGTTAAGCAACGTCGAAAAATAGAGTCCGCCCCACGGCGATAAAGAGTATCTCCAATAATTTTGAATTGTTGGGACTGGAAGCGAATTTTCCGACGTTCCGACCTTGAAATTTCTAGCCGAAAGGATTGGGTTTGGAGATAGACGATGATATCCCCATACCACGGATCTAAAGTGCTGATTAGAAACAAAGATTAGTCCGCAATGGGCTCCTCTGCCACAGTTTCTGTGTCAGCACGCGGGAAGTCACACATTAACTCTGCAAAAACTAAAGATTTCTTAGACTTAGATTTCTCAAACTCCAAGTCGAACTCCTGCAGGATAATGATCCATTTAGAGTACTTGCCCACTAGCAATTGTTTGGTCAAAATGTAGATCATAGGGTTGCAATCCGAAATTACCGTAGTTTTACGTAGTAAAATGTAGTGACGAAAACGTTGGACAGCTTGAACGGCTGCCAATGCCAATTTCTCCACATGTGAGTATTTTAGCTCAGTTGGATTTAACGTGCGACTAAGGTAATATATCACATGTTCCATTTCGAATTCATCTTCCTGAACTAAGACCATTCCAATAGTGGAATGGGAGGCGACGAGATACAAGAAGTAATCCTGGTTGTAGTTGGGAGGATGCAACAACGGTGCATGGGTCAACGCATGTTTGAGTGCATCAAAAGATTTCTGAGCTATCTCATCCCAAGAGAATTGAGTGTTCTGTTTCAACAACCGTGTAAAACCCTTTGTAACCTCGGTGTAGTTAGGAACGAATCGTCGTAAAAAGTTTGCTTTCCCCTGCAAACTTTGGAGTTGGCGAAGACTCGAAGGAGGAGGCAAATTGATGATAGCTTCGACCTTCGAGGGATCAACGCGAATGCCAGCTTTCAAAACTACAAATCCCAGCAATCGACCCGTTTCTATACAGAAGACACATTTGTGTGGGTTCAACTGAATACGATAATGCCTACACCTCATAAAGATTGCTCGTAAATGGATGAGGTGATCAGCTCAATGTAATGAATGGGCAGGCAAGTCATCAAGATAGGGTTACACAATGTGCTTGATGTCATGAAACGCATAATACATCGCCCTCTGAAAAGTTGCTTCGGCATTCTGAAGCCCAAAAGGTAATTCGCAATAAGCAAACGTCCCCCATGGACAAATGAAAGCCGTTTTTGGTTGATCGGCAGGTAGAATGTTGATTTGATTGTATCCGGAAAAACCATCCATAAAGGAAAATATTTCGCTACCGGCACAATCATCAATGATTTGATCAATATAGGGAGTTGGGTAATTGTCCTTTGGACAGGCTCGATTAATGTCCCTATAATCGATGCATATTCTTATTGTCCCCTGTTTTTTGTTAACCGGAACAATATTCGATACCCAATCCGTTAACGGGATCGGATAAATGAAACCTACTTTCAATAGTTTTTCAACTTCTGCTTTAATTGTAGTAGCTTTTCGTGGGTGAATTTGACGCAAACGTTGCCGGACGGGTTTAGCGTCTGGGTAAGTCTTGATCTCATGAACAACAATTGCGGGATCAATTCTTGGCATTTCCTCATAGGACCAGGCAAACACGTCGCGGAATTCTTGAAATAAGGCCTTATATAATTGAATTTCGTCATCTGTACACGAGGCACCTATATGAATGTTCTCAACAATCTCGGGCTTAACCGAAATGTTAATGGGAATAGTTCGAGAGATGTTTCCCAAGTTTAACTCTGAATCGAGATGTTTCATTGGATTCTGAGGTTCCTTGACATATTCAGTTGTAAAGATTGATGAGAAATCATTTTCAAAACGATCATCCTCAAGTAGAAACGAAGATCTGTGATGGAGATCTTCCCATGGTAAATCATCTACACATAGGATTTCACGAATTTTCTCATCAGAGTGAACAAATTCAGAAAACGTAGTTAAATCCGAGGTTGATGTGAAAAGTGATTCCTCGCGGACCACATTCATTAAGTCATTTTCGGTTGAACACAGGTCGGCAAAAGACTGCACGGCTTCATAGGCAATTTCATATGGACTCAAAGGCATGGAATTACCAAATGAGTCTATTTCAGATTCAGAAGGAACGATCCAAGGATCGTCATAAAAAATATTGTCTAATGTAATCATATGAATAGTTGCAAATGAAGATGATGCGTTGATTGAAAGAAAAGGAAAAGTTCCCAGTAAACCGGCATCTTTAACTAATCCTACTCCAACATCCTTATATGGGATAGTCGTTTTACCGACATGCTGAATACTCTCCGAAGAGGCTGGGTCGGATGAAAAGCAAGCCAGCTGGTCTATTGTTACGATCTTTCCATTATGTGGAAACTTTATGACTCTAAAGACCGATGAAATGACTGCTGTCATAGTGTAAGACCAACTTTGACCCAAGAGAAGGTTGTAGTCTAGAGGGGCATCAACCACCTCCACATCTAGACTAACGATTTTTCCTTCAACCCCTATAGGCAAATCCTGTAGAATGCAAAAAGGATGAAACCCACGGCCATCAAAGACCTTAAGAATTGTCGGGGATTGATTTAGTGAAGGAGAACCAAGCGATCTCCAACACTGTATCGACATAATACACGTTGAGGCTCCCTCATCAATTATAGTCCGATGAATAGGCCTGTTTTTTACTATCACTGGGATCTGGAAAGCCATTTGATGAGGCAAACGCGGTGTACTATTTTCTAGATCAAAGATTATTAGGTTCGGGTCCTGAACATCAACAACTCCTATAGCCGACAAAAGTAATTTACGCTGTGCTGGGCATTATTGCAGCACTTCCAAAGCTGACATTGTTGAGGGTGAAACAGCTAAATCCTCAACAATGTTATGATTCTGAGCCGCTCTCGCATGTGGATTGAAAGCTGACTTTTGAAGTATACCCCTGCCGGGCGGTTTGATTACTAAGTCTGGATTAGGCTTCTCGATCTGTAGTGGATCGGGACTGGGAGCTGAGGTTGATGGATTAGAATGAGAAGATTCTGCTTCTTTGCCATCAACAGGACTTTTACTACCATAATCTTGCGATCGAGTCGTAATCCTTACATGGGACATCATCAATATGGGTTCTTCATTGGCACTCGAGGAAGAACCTATCATCTTACTGTCTTGACTTGGAAATGGATCCTTCAAGACAGCAGGAGTTTGGGAACCTTTGACGATCTTCGCAACCTCTGCTCGATGAGGGCAGTCTCTTGTAAAATGTTCTTTGTCACAAATGAGACATAGATAACGAGGTTTGCGCTTTTCATCATTGGATTCCGCCTTTTTAGGTTTCTCCTTTGAACTTTTGTCCATTTTATTCTTCTTCTTTCCTTTCTTCTTCCCACCGGATTTTGATTTAGCCGTAGATGACTCTACAACATGAATATCGGCGGAAACCTCTGCAGAAGAATCTCCTGTCGGGGAATCAGGCAAGGTTATGATAGGAGAAGAATTCTTGGAATACTTCTTCTTACTTTTAGTGCTAACTGTACTAATCATACCGTCAGCGGCATGAGATCCCGAAGGAGCTGCAGTGATTTGATTTGACTTGGGAAGATCGGGGATCTTTTCGTGTAACGTACCTGACTGAGTATAAACCAAGTCAAGGTACTGTGATTGAGCAATCACTTGCTCCTCAGTAACAACTCCGACTTTAGCAACATCTTCAGTGATCCTTGGTAACAAAGATTTTACAAACCACTCAGCCAAGATTTGATCCGGAATAAATACCTTCACTAAACGTCGTCGACGTCTCCACTCCACTAGCGAAGTTAACAATTCCGTGCCATTGTCATATCGGACTGGCAACTGGAAATGAGTTAAAAACGAGGTAGCTAACTGACTAAAATTATAAAAAGTGCCTCGCGGTAACTCAATGTACCACTTGGTCGCGAGACCAATTAGAGTGCGCTGGAAAAGTCTAAGACGGATCGAATCATCTGTGATGGAGTTAGACACACACCAGAGGTGGTAAGTCATCACATGGTTCGACGGGTCCTCTCCAGATTTACCTTAGAACTTGGGAATGTCACTGGGCAACTTATTCGGCATTGGCGGCCAAAACGGAAGATAATTAATCGGATCGTTCGTTAGGCACGACAAGTCTGGTAATTCCAAAGTTGCGATAAATGGTAACTGCCGATTAGGATCTCTAAAACTCTGGGTCATGAGACCAGCCCCAGGAGGAGGATATCTAGGATAACTAGGAATAGGAATCGCGTTCGGGATATTATATCCTCCCGGAAAACCAGGATTAACCAGACCGTACTGGGGTTGTTGAGGTTGTTGATAAGTGTACCCAGGATACGGTTGATACTGATAAACTGGCTGCTGGACAGCAGAACCAAATTGGTATTGTCCCTGGTACGGTTGATAGGTGAATTGTGGTTGACTTGTGACAACCATACTTAAACCAGGTTGTCCTACAGGCATCTGAACCGTAGTTTGAATCGTGGATCCAGATGGTGGTAAAGATGTCTGAGGAGTAGATACAGGAACAGTAGAAACCAGAGCTATCGATACTCCAGAAGTAGGTGGGGTATATTGAACAGACGTTGCGGCAGTTGCAGCAGTCATTTGAGATGGAGTACGAGGCGCAGTAGGCCCAGACTGAGAAACTACCGAAGGTACAGAAGTTTGAATATTAGACTGGACTGGTTGCTGGGGTGAACCAGAAACCAAGGGTTGTCTAGTTTGAGATGACAACTGTACATTTGGCTGCAACACCTGTTGAGTTTGCGATGGATCCCATACTATGTTCATTCTGGGGTACTGACCCATAATAGGCTGAGAATATTGAGGACCATAACCAGGTTGAGGGTAGGATTGATAATTGAAAGGTACATTTCCCGTTCCTTGAACATAAGATTGACCTTGGGGTGGTTGGAAACCTTGGTTCAAGTACTGACCTTGGGGTAGATACCCCTGAGGCACGTATTGATACTGGGGTTGACATTGAGGTATAAATTGATACTGGGGTTGACCTTGGCGTACATATTGAGTCTGGGGTTGACCTTGAGGAACGTATTGTACCGTAGGTACGTACTATCCTTGAGGTTGCCCCCCAGATGCAAATTGTGTACCTTGAGGTTTCCCCCCAGGCGTTAATTGAGGCTGCCCCCCAGGCGGTAACTGGCCACCTTGAGGTTGAGAATTGGGAATAGAACCTGACATCATAAGAATGTCTTCTACGCTCAATGGCTTTGCACCATTGTTTCCAGTGAATAACCCTTGTTCAATGGATTGAGGAGATGCTCCCGAAAAAGTACCAGAAAGTGACTGATACCCAGAGGGAACAGAAGGACCGCCGTACAAAAAAGATTCAGGCGATTGAGTAAACATGGACGACTGACCTGACATATTTACGGGAGTATAAAAACCTCTAGGGTGATAAGGAGCACGAGGTGGTGAAAAACTTAACACTGGGTTTTCCAAATAATTAGTCAAAGAAAGATACCAAGTAGTACTTCTAGGTGGACTGTAAAAAGTTGATTCACGCTCCCTTAGATCAATAACAGGTTGATTTTCAGGGATAGGGATGCCTACTTCTTCTTCTGGAGCAAGTTCCTCAATAGCTATCAAACCAAAGGAAGATTTTCGGTGATTACTCTTTCTACCCTAGGTGAATTAAGACCACTAGAAGCTGGAGAGACAAACCCCGATGTTGGAGTAACAGGTTCAGATATCTCAGGTTCTTCACCTATATCACTAGTAGATGAAAAGCTACCAGCAAGTTCGGAAACCGAAATAGATTAAGGATTATAACCTGTTTCTAGAGTTTGGTAATCAGGATGTACAACCAACGAAGACTCTCCTTCTTCGGGTGACCCAACTTTACTGCCACTAGGAGTTACGAGGACTTTCAAGCCTTCAAGATGGCTCGGGACTTCTTCAGGAGGTTGGCCCCAAAGTCTACGGGACTTCCTCAATAAATCAGCCACGGTTACAAACTCACGAGACTGGCCCCGAAGTCTACGGGACTGTCTTCGTAATTCAGCCACAGTTAAAAACTTTTAACTACTTCACACGCAAACAAAGTAAAATCTCAATGAAAAACACCTAAAGCCTCTAAAGAACCAAAAAAAATTGAATCACACGCCTAAAGAATCTAGAGATCAAACACACACAAATAGTAACTTTCCGGACCGAAAACACTAGTTGGTGATGAAATCCAACGTCGCAGAATTCAGTACAAAAATGGCAGTTGGAAAAGTTACCCCGGCAACCTGCTTAATAAATAGACTGGACCAAGTTCCTCCACTTAACCGTCTCGAGTGAAGTGAACCCCCCAGAAAATCCAAGTGAGTCTAGCTGACGTCTGCTCCAGGTACAGTGGGATCTTCCCACCACTGTCACCTTTGGAAGAATCCTAAAGAATATGGCCACTAAGGTTACCAACTGAGACAAATACACCTGGGGGAACAGTCTACGATCCGATATGCACGCAAGGGCAGAGTAGCAAGCTCAATCCCCTTGAAGGCTCCTTGACATAATCCAAGGTTTACCAACAAGTGACCCCAGGCTCCTCGACAATGGTTAATTCGAGGTTTACCGTTTTTAATACGTGAATATCTAGCGTCGTTCCCAATGAGGAAGGATTGATTCCCACACTGGTTCAGACACGATCTCATGCTTCTCCTTTAAGAGGAGCTTTCCCAGAGCATAAATGCAACAATTGGATTTCTTCCTACCACAAGATACAGCTACTTGTTTGTTTTTACTCTCTTGGAGAGTTAATTACTCTCCTACTCCAAGACACTAGCCTAAGCTAAGTTGGTGTATCAAAGCCCTAGAAATAAAATGTTACTAGGTGAATTTTACTTTAAGTGTTAATTTTAGTGGTTGTTGTTTAAGTCAAGAGGTGGCGGAGATGAAACTCGTGGTGTAAAGACTTGACTCGAAATCACTAAAAAGATGCACCTAAGATGATTTAAACAATTTTTTCTCTTTGATGAACTTCTAAACTAAGAAAGAGTTTGAGAATGCAAATACTTTGTAAACACAAATCTTTCTCAATTAAACAAATTAAAAGAAGAGCTTTTCCTTTCCAAAGCACTCAAAACGAGACAACTAGCTATTTCACACAATTTCCCTTTTCTTTTCAACGCACTCAATCACTACAAAAAACAAACTTTTCAAAGGAGATTTCTTTTTATATTTTGTAAATAAAACACTCAAAACTAATGAAAACGACTAATTTTGAGAGCTACAAACTATATAAAAAGCTACTTGAAGTCAAAGCTTACTAAGAGTCTTTTTGAGGATGTTTTACTTAGCTAAATGTGAGCTAAGGACTAATATATGCATAATCACAATTAGTCAAAAAACAACCAATCTTTCGTTTTTTTTTTTTTTTTAAATGAAAATTCCAAACTTTCAACTACAAGCTTTTCGAAATTTTGAAAGGAGAAAACTCAAAGTGGATTCCTCAACAACGGGAGATTTCATCAATTGTCAGACTCATAAGAAGACTGGTAGACACCAAGGTAATCTGAGGTCCCTACAGCTTCTAAGCTCAGAGCCACTACACAACCAAAAACGAAAAACAAACCCAACAAGAAAAATTCCTAGGAATTCCACCTAAAACCCTAATGCTAATGAAATTAAACCAAGGAAAGTTTTTGACAGGGAACAAGCAGGTCTGCGCAATGGCTAAAACCTATAAACAAATTCTAAACTGATAAAAAAGAGAAAAATTTAAAATTTTTCAAATTTTTGACAGGGTACGCAGGCAACCTGTTTACACAGGTGCGTCTACGCTCTGTGCACAAAGAAAAAGTGCGTACAAGTATGCACTGTGCTTAACTCAGTGCATACCTCTCCCAAAACTATGAAAAATGAAAACTAACTCAAAATTAACTAAATTCACCCAATCCCAAAATCATCAAGTCAAAAACAGAAACAGAAAATACAGTTTCTCAGGTCAAAGTATAGACAAAGAAAACAATCAAGTCCCCAATGGAGTCGCCATTTTGTCGCACGGAAAGTGTCGATCTTGCGGACAATATAGACCTTCCTAGAATCTAAAGAAGACCTAACGACAAGCAAACCAACCAGACACTATCTTTCTCTAAATATGCTTTAATAAACAATAGCAAACAAGTGTTTTTAGGGCCTACCTTTGGTCCAACGCAAGCTTGTGGATGCCCTCACTCCTTTGATCCAAATGAGCTCCTCTTCGCGAATATGCAAACACAAACAAGGCAAACAAATTAAATAGCACCTGAAAAGCCAATTGCATAAAACATATTTAACATGAAAGTCAAGGAGTCCATGAAACAAATAACATAAGATACTTGTTGAGAAAAATGAGTTTGATTGTATTAATTCAAAAGAAGAAGAACCTTACAACCTTTGCCTTGACGCTATACAAGCTCGTCCCAGGGTCCAACAAGATGTCTCCTCTACTTTGACAAGTTTCACTCACTCTCTAATGGAACCAAGAGGTATGTGATCTCTCCTCTCAAGCTCAACCAAAGAGTCTCAATTTCACCAGCATTTACCCTCAAAATGTTTAGCTTCTAACCTCTCTAGTCCTCACCCCAATGCCTGTATTTATAGTGCAATGGAGGGAAGTTACTAGGTCCTCCTTCAAAGGGATAAAGCCCTCCTTCAAAGGGATAGCTCCTTTAGTCAAGGGATTAGCTCCTTCTCTTTTGGGATGCATGAACCACCTCAGAGCGAACAATCCACGTCAAAATTCCTTCTAGAAAACTCTAGAATTAACCCAAAGTGAGTTTTTTAAGATAAAACTTGCGCCTTTTGACTATCACAGGGGTCCGCACCTACACCGTTAGGAACAGAGCGGGTAGGTACATAGATTTTGTACACAGAAGGTGCGGGACCGTAGGTGACCATGAGAGAAAGTGCGGAACTAGAGTTACATTGATATTTAATGTCTTTCTCCCACTTCTAAAGCTTGATTTGAAGAGCTAAGGTCTTAGACTTGCTTAGGAGGACAGTACAAGTGATGATAGACCCATACTGACTGCAAATAATCATGGTGACGATATTTTAGTGTAACACCCCCACCAAGTAGTCTGGTCGCTTCCTTTGATTGGAATCGCCTGATCACTGGTCGCCTTCCATCCCATATGCCTTTCCAGATCACAGTACATGCCTGTGCTAAGGCAGTACCTAGCACTGCTTTGGATGAAGGGGCGTCTGTTAGTCTTATGCCGTACACTACTTTGCAAGCTTTAGGTTCCCCGCAGCTCGGGCCAGTCACTCAGAATCTGTTGGCCTTCGACGGAGGAGCCTGTCCATCTCTAGGAGTTCTCCCGAAGTTCCCTATTACTTTGGGAGGCAAAACCGTCTATATAGACGTCTTGGTTAACCAAGGTGTTTTAGACTTTAATCTTCTCCTTGGTCGCGACTATGTTTACGCCATGGGGGCCCTCGTTTCTTCGTTTTTCCATGTGGTTTGCTTTCCGCACGATGGAAGAATTGTGACTATCGATCAAGTGTCATTCGTTAGTCCGCCGATGCCTCCTGCGCCGTTGTTGTCCCCTCCTAGTTTTCATCCACCAGTTGCATCTACCCCACCACAGATCAACTACGTGGCCACCTATCCCATGCCTGGATCCAGTGATGCCGCCATCGTGCATAGTGTCCTGGGGGCATTGGGCCCTGACTTCCAAGATGTTTCCCTTCCACCGGGAGTGGCAATCTTGGAAGCCCCGACTTTCTATTCATTATGATGAAGTTCGGGTGGAGCATAGTTCCTTTCCGGTGTCAAGCTCCTTAAAAAATGAAACTAGGTTTGGCGGAGCATAGTTCCTTTCCTATGTCAAGCTCCTTAAAAAATGAAACTAGGCTTGGTCGGAGCATAGTTCGCTTTCCTATGTCAAGCTCCTTAAAAAATGAAATTGGGTCTGGTCGGAGCATAGTTCGCTTTCCTATGTCAAGCTCCTTAAAAAATGAAATTGGGTCTGGTCGGAGCATAGTTCCTTTCTTGTGTCAAGCTCCTTAAAAAATGAAACTGGATCTGGCCGAGGATAGTTTTGATCTTGTGATGACCTCGTTAAAAAACGAAACAGAGTGTTCGAGCATAGTTCCTAATCTTGTGTCAAGCTCGTTAAAAAATGAAACAAGGGTTATGAGGATAGTTCTTTTACTGTGTCAACCTCATTAAAAAATGAAACAACTCCTCCTTTTCCAAATCGAGTCTTTGATTAAGATCTCGTAAAATATAATTCGAGTCTTTCATAGATCTCGAGAGTGAACCTTCATTCCATCCACTTTGTTGAATGCAATGAAGCTTGGGGGGCATGTACCTCGATTTGCGTCATTATGTTGGGGGCATGCGAACTTATAACAAGCATAGTTTTTTGTTTCAAGCTTGTGTAAACATGAAACCGAATCCAAGTAGAGTTCTCCATGGTTCAAGCTTGTGTAAAAATGAACCCATACCTGATTTACATCTCGTGATTGCCATTTTTATCCGCTGAATTATACTAGATGAGCCTTGGTTGTTTCATTCCATTGCCACCATCTCTTTGGCTGATCATATGCTTTCACTTGGTTGTTTTTCCTTTCCTGAGGAACCGCAGCGATGAGTGGTTTTCTTAGCCAGCCTCTTAACCATTACATGTTTTGAGTAGTTCCACCATTGCCGGAACCAGTTGCTACCCTTTTTACCACTCGTTCCTCTAGGATGAGTCTCCTTTAAGCTCTTTTCTGACTCGTAAAAGATGAAAAGATTGTTGAGTTCCCTCTTGACTCGTTAAACGTAAATAAGAGGCAGTCGTATTTAAACTCTTTTCCGACCGTGTAAAAACGAAAAGATCGTCGGACCCTTGTCGTTTCAGGTTCGTTAATGGTTACGAAACGACGTGATGTTGATCGCTCTTTTACTTTTTCAGATCGATATCACTACTCATGAAAAGTACTCCTCGATCGTAATGGTCGGGCGGTTCTTTCGAGCATTGTTTTATACTTTTTCGGGCTCGGGAGACACAACTTTACGAAAAAGGACCCCCCTGGAGTTTTCTTTTTTGCTGTCTTTTTAGACTCTCTAAATAGGAAAAGACGCTGAGTTCTTCCTTTGTCAGACTCATTAAAACTTAATGACATCGGATTCTGTCATAACGACGCCCACAAGCATATGCTATCCCCGTCAAGCTTGCTAAAAATAACTAGGGTACTTGCCAGAAATGGTGGGGAAAATGGACCCATAATTATTGTCGTGTCGGCAATATGTCGCTCTTAAACATGGCACTAGTCTGCATTCGTGTCTGGGTGGGGACCTCTCATCTTGTTTCACATTAGCCTCCATGGGTTTGGGTTATCCTGTTTGACCTCTCATCTGCTCATTGCCTTGTCACCATGACCTCTGCTCATTTGATGTCAAATACTGCCAAGTCCACTATCGTGCCACCGATATGTTCAAGAGAAGTTGACCTCTGCAGAATTACAACCTCCCTCTGATACCTCACATAATTCTGAATCACCACAACATCTTTCCTCTGTCTCGTGTCAATGATGTGGGAAACACTATGGCCCACCTTTGATCAAGGTCACTTCCTGTCGACTTCAGCTCATTATCCAAGAAGCTGATCTAGAGACTCCCTTCGGTGCCTTGGAGCCTGCATGCCTCAATGGCAGGTTCTTCGTGTTCGACGAGAGGTTTTCATCATTGGCCTCTGATCGAATGATTCTACGGGTGTTCGATGCCAGCTCATTGATTCACACGCCGTAGATTGTACCTATAGTACCTTGAGGACCATTGTCATTATTGGTGGTACCTCTCGCGTCTGTTAACAATTTTCATCATTGACTGGTAATCAGACGAGGTTCATGCATGTTTGACTTCAACTCATGTACTCGCATGCTTGAACTTGTACTCTGTTCAGGTCGAGATGGAGCGCAAGACCCTGGATTTTGTCTATTGGAATCCAGGCTGCGATTTTTGGCTTGTTATGATCATTACATGACTCATTCACTGGATGGCTGCGACCATGCCTGAGTCTACTTTTCGATCCTCTTTGGATGGCTACGTCCATGCCTTGGATCTAGATTATTATATACTCCATTATGGATGGCTGCGCCCATACCACATACATCATGTACTTGAGATATCAGTTGTACTTCTTTACGCAGGTTCTCCGACGGCCGTGTTTTCAGTCACGCATGTTCTTGTAAATCATTTCACCCCTCTCTCTCTCGGGCCTCATGCTTTAGGGGGCATCTGTTACATAGCAATTTGTCACCGTTTGTCACCATCCCTGTTACCCCTCTCCCACACACTGGAGGACTCATTCCGGGACCTGTGAGAAGTGACATGACCTGAAACCACTTGCATCATATTCCTCTAAGTATGAGCTTCATATGCCCTGAAGACATCTCCTGCAAAATACCCATGAAAACATCTCTTTTTGCATTAGCGCGGGTCCACAGTTCACTGCCCACGCCAATGAGGGAAATCCTCTAAAAAGGGCGCGCCATTGGCGCTCCGTCTCAGAGTCACACTCGCACCAACTGAATTGAGTAAAGTTTTTAACCAACAAGCTTTCGAAGGTTCTCCTCAACCCGTTCACCAACTGAATCTATGTTGAGCTAGGATGGTTTGGCTTCGAATCTCCATAGAAGGGAAAGTGGTTTGCCACCTTTCATGGAAGTTTCCAAGTGATAAAGCCAATCCCATGAATAATGTGGTTGATCCTATCTCTTTCTTCTCTATCTATAAAATCTTGCCTCTATGCCTTGAGCAAGCTAGTCACAATAGTCATAGTTACAATAGTTCTAGTCCCAGCATAGTGATAGAGAGTTTGAAGCTGCAAGAGCCTTCTTTGCACCCATAAGGCCAAATCTAAGTAAGGAGATTCTTGTCACCCAAAGAGAGAGAGGCTTGTTCCTCATCCCAACAAGCTTTGTAAGACTTTTGTAGCTGACTACCCAGCCAAAGGAGGATTTGACGTCAGAACAATGGTTGTATTCTTCTTTGTTATTTATTAATAATAGATGACTATCATTATGGTTCCACTCTCATTGTCTTATGTTTGATGTTGAGTTATATCTTTTTGACTGATATATAATTGCATCTACTAGATTTTATGCTTGTTTTCGTGTTGTTCTTTGCATGTGCAGGTGTCCAATCACGGAAATCATGGTGATCGTGACTGGCCAAGGAAAAGGAACGAGGGCGATATCTCTTCTACGAACACTAGCGTTGGAATCCAAGTAGGTTCTCACCATCCACTTTTTATTTGCAATTAGGAACTTGCGTGATAGCATTGTGTGATTGTTGCTAGACCCGGTCTGGGCTAGTAGGGATCGTCTCTGTCCGCAGAGAGGATTTACCTCCACAACAGGTCGGAAGGGGGAATATGATATAAATAACACTAGATGATATCAAAGGAGTGGAGGGAATACATACTCTTTCTATTCGCATCCTTGAGCATTTACATAAGAAAATTCTTTAATTTATGAACTAAATCTCTTGTGATTGAGGATCTTCTTTTGTTACAAGTTATTGGCCTAACACATTTGAACTTGGATTTCTAGAGGATCTATTTGTGGAATGGACACGTTTCACAACACAATTAAGTCTAACAGTTTTAAACTCACTGAGAATAAAGAAAATCTAAAATGGGAAGGTGTTATGTATAATGCACAGATCTCGGTTAAAGAGATTTATAAACATATTTCTCATGGATGTGGCTTCAATGATAATTCTTTTTAGTTTCATAACACATGGAGATGGGATATACCTCTCATATTAAAATGTTTTATGTGGCTGGTGGTCCACAATAATATTTTAACTTGGGATAATATCCATAAAAGGGGCTTTCAGGATCTTGGAAGATGCTCTTTATGCAAAGAATATTTAGAAGACATGGAACGTCTATTTCTAACATGTCCTTTTGTGATCTCAGTATGGAGTAGGGTTCTTCAAACACTTAAAATACATGTAATCTAGAACATGGTTTCCATATAGAGATCTCTCACTCAATGGTTTGAAGGTTTCAAGACATATCACTCCTTGCCTTTCTATATTTTGTGATGCATATGGAGAAGCAGGAATGAGAAGAGTTTTGAAAAAACATAACCAGACACTAGAGACGCCTATTTAAATATATTTTCATATTTTATGGAGATGTGGCTAATGAAGGAGGAACAACCTAGAAGACATTTTCAACTCATGGAGCTATGGCCATACTTTATTTTTATTTTATGTTTTATTTTTTATTTTATTTTTTATGGAGCATCCACCAAAAAGGTTTGTGGAAGTGGGACACATTTGGTTTTGAAGCCAAACAACACCTTCCATTTCATTTGGTATAGTGGCACAGGGTCAAATAATAGAGTTGAGCTAATCATACTCTTGGGGGCTCTTCTATGTGCTAACTAGATTGCAATTGAAGATTTTCCTGTGTTTGGAGATTCCAAGATGATCTTAGAATGGCTACAATTGAGAACAAAATTTGGACCACCTTCCCTTACTTTTTGGATGCAATGCATAAGATATTTGATGAATACCTTCCAAATACTGACCTATAATAATGTCTATAGAGAGTAGAATCAAGTGGCAGATCTCCTATCAAGGAAGGGATGCAACTGTGTGCCAAGGAGGATGACAAAGGAATCCTTTTGCAACTTAGGGTGTTTTAACTTATAAGGGGCCGCCCTTGAAATTTTTTCCTCCGTCTCTTTTATTTGTCATATATCCATGAAAATTTTCATAGATCATGATATGTTTTTGTCATGTTTGAATCATATATGTTATATTTGTCATCATAAAAAACTTTAAGCTTTTTTTGTGAAAATTGATATAGTAGACAATTTTCAAAAATAAAAGAACTATAATTTAGAGTAATAAGATAATTAGAAATTTAACCATTTTATTTTAAAATATAATATATAGCATTCAAAAACATTAACAATGAAATACCAAAGTATATATCTAATTTTTATTAATGAAAATCAATATTTTTTCCTTATTAAAAAAAAAAGAATTAACCTATCTAAATTCTTGAATACTTGATTAATCCAAATCTAAAATAAATCTAATAACAATGTTGAATTCCAATTCCAGGTCCACTCGACTAGTGCGTTGTGAACCATTACATGAAGTTACACAAAACAATCCCACCCAATTTTAAAATTAGCTTCATAAAAAAACACTAACTTCAATCCAGACCAGAATAGGGATCCAATCGAACTTTTCGGAGCTTTGTTAATTGAGACACCAAACATCCAATGCTACCATGTACCACACCATCCAAATAATCAACAACGACTACAATCTAAACTTCGATGTAACTGATAGCCGAGTAAGTCAAGAACTATCATCATCACTGGCATCAAACTCCCATATATTGGATTAGTTAAACACACTGATTTTTCTCCATTCTAATCCCTCAAGGATATTTTTTGTGTTGATTTGGAATCTTAGTCGCGAGCAACCCAACTTCTTATTATTGGACTTCCAACATCAATCATCAATTTTTTGTATTCACACATTGGGTTCTGAATACCTAATATTGTACGCCCACAATAGACATATATCTATAGCAGATTAGAGATCTTATTCAGTGGAATTTATATGCAATGGGGGTTGATTTTCAATCTTTGATAAACACAACTTCATGATCCATAGCAGGGCTCATCAACACTACCATACTGTATCCCTTAGATACATGTAAGACCAAGTACTAGGAGAAGGTTTATGTTGGGGATGAATAGAAATACAGGTCTATAGCTCTAGCGCATATTTTCCTTAGAACTAAATTGGGTTGTTTCTTTTTTTTGGAATGGGTTTTGTTGAATTCACTATCTGACACATGTATTTCCTTAGAAATCATCTAGGTCGAGTATTTTGAAATGGGTTTTGTATCTGGCTACAATTTGGGTCACTAGATCCTTGGGCTATCCTTGGGTTAGTGTTCTTAAATTTGGTGGGGTTGATCCTCCTTAGCACACTTGGAACTCGCTAACACTCCCTATCACACACTCTTATTCATTCATTTCCAAGCGATTGAAACTATTTCTCCCTTGTGTTTCCCTAGCACTCCCTAACATGTGTTGGTGCCACAACATAGAACCTGGAACATCTTGGCATGCTTTGGCATGCCTAACATGTCTTGAACTGTCTCACATGTGTTAGCACACCTTGGCACTCCCTAGTTATCATGCCCTTATAGATAGCCTTACTTTTGTTGTGATTTGGGAACCCAACCACGTCATTGAAAAAATAGTGTTGTCCATAGCACAAAGTCTCCCTTTATCTGAAACTACTTTTTCCCAACAGCTTATTGCAATTGTAGGCCCCCCTCCAGCAAGTCCTGTTTTTTCCCAACCTCTTTGAAAGGTCTTTCATTTTCCTTTCCCTTTTCGCCTTTTAATATTTTGTTGTGATTTTTGTTGTGCATTAAGAAGGTGAGATTTTCAACCTACTCCATTTGATATTTGTGGTTCTGAAGCTAATCCTCATTTCGATAAAAATCCTTCCATTAGTCTAACCTTAGGCTTGAGAGTGCTGGGGAAATTTGAATGTTTAGGCTTATTCACTACAATTTGAACCACTTTAGGGAGGATTGACAATTCGGTCTCCTTCATCTTATTATAGTGCACCCTTAGCCAAAATTGAAAGCTTATCAAACCACAACCAAATCCATGGAAAACTGACATATAACCCAGGGCTGACATCCAATTGTCTAAAACCCATGCCATGAGGGATGCCTTTTGCACTGTCTTACCATAAAATATTCCTACCAAAGTAGTTTCTAACAAGTTTGGGATATCCTCGAACCTAATATCCTTACCAATGACCATTGAAAACTTATCTTGTTTCACTCTAACATAGAGATTTGGCTTAGACAAAGCTCTAGAACCATGGCGGACCAAAAGAGGCTTAAAAATCTTAAGAGAAAGGGAGTTTGGATGAGATTTAGGGATACTTACTACCTCAAAGCTAGAATGAGAGCTTATCTCTTTTCCACTGCTATTTTTGCTGAAAATGAAAACAACCTTCGACAAATCATGCTCAAATTAAATATCTACCTTGGAACACCATCCATCTTGGAAACATCTTATGATTTGGTTGGAGATGATTTGTTAAGGCAATGAAGTGTCACCTGTAAATTCACACTAGGATTTGAATGCCTTCGATGGACATGATTGGGCTCATAATTAACAATATCAAATTCCATTTGAAACTGTGGTGGGACGTAATTAATTGTTGATAGGACCCACTGTCTGACAACTAAGACAGTGAAAATCCTTGTGAAAATGAAAGAGAGTACATGAAAAGCTCTACTTGTTGTCGGAGGAAAGCGCCTTCAAGTCTAACCACTAGGTATGAACATGTCTAACTTTGTAACAATTGAAATAATGAAATGAGATTTTCCAATAATCAATGTTATGGGTCTAGAATTTTTCCTCGTAAACCAATTCAATGGCCTTGAATAAAATATCTTTGATATCTACTTTGACTATAATCCAGGCCCAATGCCTATTAATTGAAACATACCAATTAGGGTCCAGAGAAATAAATCTACCAAACTTCTTGCCAATAATGTGAAGGGCCTCCTCTGCCTAGAATATAAAGGGAGGGTTCGACAATATAGCCCAAAGTTGTTGCACCGAGAGATGTTTACGAGAGAGATCACAATCCACTAGCCATGTTTCCTGGACTAGGCCCGATGGCCCCCAATCCCATTCTGCCTCCTTGATCTTATTATAGTCCCCCCTCAACCAAAATTGAAAGAATATCCAACTGTGCGCAAATCCATGGAAAGCCGACATATAACCCATGGCTGACATCCAATTGTCCAAAACCCATGCCATGAGAGATTCCTTTTGCATTGTCTTACCATAAAATCTTCCTACCAAAGTAGTTTCTAACAAGTTTGGGATGTCCTTGAACTTGACATCCTTACCAATGACCATTGAAAACTTATCTTGTTTCACTCTAACATAGAACTTTGCCTTAGGAAAAGCTCTTGAACCATGTGGGACCAAAAGAGGCTTAAATGAAAGGGATTTTGGTTGAGACTTAGGGATAACTACTACCTCAAAGCTAGAATGAGAGATTAGCTCTTTTGCAATACTATGTTTTCTTGAAACGAAAGAAACCTTGGACAACTCATGCTTAGATTAAATATCTACCTTGGAACACCATCCATTTTGGAAACACATCGTGATTTGGTTGGAGATGATGTGTTAAGACAATGAAGTGTAACATGTAAATTCATCCTGGGATTTAATGCATCCTATGGACATGATTGAACTCATAATCAACAATATCAACTTCCATTCAAAACTGTGGTAGGATAGAACTAATTCAAATTCCATTCGAAATTGTGGCAGGATTGAATTAATTCAAATTCCATTCGAAACTATGGCAGGATAGAAATAATTGTTGACAGGGTCCACTATCTGACAGCCAGGACAATGAAAATCCTTGGGAAAAAGAAAGAGAGTACACAAACTTTACTTGCTGTCGGGGAAAAGTGCGAAAGCAACAAAGCTATATCTTTTCTCAAAAAACATTGGAACCATTATTTTATAATATCCTTTAAGAGTATAACAAAAAAAATATAAATTTCATATCAATAGAGTGTTCTCTTTATAATAATATCTTTTTTTCTATATAAATGTATACAAAATTCACGAGATAATTTTCCTCATTCCTAAAATAATATATAAAGTATGAGGATGATATCCAAGGGACTTAATACCACAACTTCCTACTTATAATCTACAACACTTGACCACTCAAATTAACTTATTACATGTCTTTGATATATAAAGAAAATAAAACCCACATATCAATAAAAGTTCAAAATAAGTTTGTTATTTTACTTGGGTTTCTATATGTTTGGATGCAGGATGGGATGGGGGAGTTTGTGAAAAAATAAGTGTAATAAAAAACTAAAAGAAGAGTTTAAGATTACAATTATTAATCTATTTTCCCACCATTTTTTTAATTTGTTTTCCCAACAGTTTTTCTAAGAAGGCCAACAAAGCAGAGCAAGTGGGATAGTTTGAGAAGAAATAAGTGTAAAAAAAGTAAAAGGCCATGTTCTTGTTCAAGGTAGAAGTTCATCCGCAGTCTCCAGCTATATGCGCAGAAAAAGGTTCGTGTTCCTCCCCTCCATGAAATTGTTTCTTCCATCCAATTACACTAAACAAAATCAGGGTGTAGGATTTTAGGGCATTGGTAGTTTAAATTTGTTTGTGGGGAAATTTACAATAGGGTTTCCAGGGTTTTTGCAATTGATGCTCACAAGATGAATTCATTCTCATATTCCTGTTATTTTAACATCTAAATCACATTGTGGTAGTGGTCGTGGGTATGTTGAACTGTGTTATTCTTTAATTTTTTTTCCCATGGTTTTGATCGGCACGGCCTCCACTTGAGCTTAACCAAAGCTTTGTGGATTATTGAAGTTTATGAGTTTTTCCAGCTGAGTCGATTGTGAAATGGACAGTAGCATTCTTTTATGCGAGGTCTAGGACATTGTGGGAAATGACAAACTTCAACATTTTCTGAAGTATAATGTTTGGTATGTGAAGTATACACACATGATGGCTGAGTTCAGTCTGAGCCATGGATTTCAAACTTTCAAAGAGGGAGAGGATTGAAATCAACAAATCAGTATAGACTGCATGGAAATTTGACAATGTTTGTGTATATGCTTTATAACTTAATGAATGTGGATGGATTCTGTTGTTTTGAAAACTAAATAGTTGAATCAGAAGTCGGAATTTAAGCATGTCCTTCCAAGCAAGTTACTCGCAATCAAATGACTAATTGTATCTATTTATTATTTTAAAGTCTAAAGGCCCTAATACCCAGCCTAAAGTAGGCTCCTCTCCCTCTCCATAACTAAAGGGTCTTTCTGAAATAGTCTTAAATATAAAACTTAATAATCTCAATACTACAAAACCATGGGGCCACTAACGGCAATAAAAGTAGACAGCCCATTGAGGATGCTCTAGTCCCATAAAGATCCTATTACAAATCTATACTCCTGGGGATTGTGCTCTCTACTGTCTCCTTGCATTTCTTGCCAACTGTAAGAAAAGGAGACAACCCATCAAGGATGTCATAGTCCCATAAATATCCTATTACATATCTATATTCCTGGGTTAGTGTGCTCTCTACCATCTCCTTGCTTTTGAAAATTACTAAAGAGCTACTAGATCTATTAATTGATCATCTACTTTCCCACCATTTTTCACAAAATATGGCCAACAGAGCAGAACACGTCACGATATTACTTTCCAAGGATATTTCTTAGATACACCTGGAGATATCGACGGATTTGTTTGATTGATATTCCCGATTGATCCATAATGTGTTTTGGATTCACTTTTTGAATAGGTTGGGGAATAAGTGAAGTATTTGAGGGATATGAGGGAAATATTGCAAGTTCTCTACAAATATTTCACGGAAATGCACCTCAGCATTTCTTCTCAATGGAGGTAAGAGGATTGATCATATGGTCCTTGCACACTTTTACAGAAATTATTAAATTTTTCTTTTAGTTGATACAAAAACCAAATGTAATAAATATTGAACCTTTCAACTCTCTCGATCATTTGATGTCTTCATCAATGCACCATAGGAGTATTTCCATATTTCCCTTGCCCTTGTATCTTCAACCTCTTTTCTTTGTTTTTTGGCTAGTTGGAAAAAAAATTCAAAACCAATACTTGCTAGACAACAAACCATTCATTTAAGACAATGATAATATCATGCTAGCTAATGTTGTGGTGAAAGATCTTTTGAGGTTCCTCATCGCACGTATATATTGAATAGGTTCATAGGAGGATTTATCATTAGGAATTTTGCACAAGATGTATAGTGGCAGATCTGACCAATTATTGAGGGGTAATAGTGATGAAACCCTAAAGCTTGTTGTTGTATGAAAATAAAGCAATTGTATAGAGAGACTGATTGACAACATAGCTACTATGAAAACAATAAGATCTAATTCTGATTCCTTTTCACTTCTTCAACTTAAATAGGTCAGGTGAAAGCAACACATGACTATAGACATAACCAATCATTCAAGGCATAATATCAAAGCACTAAACATATGCCACTGTAGGCAGATCAAACTATAGGTTAGAATGAAGATATTTAATGAAGTTCACAAATTTCATTCCGTTAATCCAAATGACTAAAGGACTCAGAGGAATGCTTGACATTGACATGATTTAAAATATTCTTTAGAAGAAGGGACTAGGGCACATCTATATCATGCTTCTATTTCAAATTACTGGATCCTATCTAGGCAGAGGTATCTTGGATTACTAATGACATATATGTGTTTGATATACACATGAATAGTGCAGCCGAATTAATGTTTGTCATGATCAGTCATGCTTAAGCATGATCTAAATATCCAAGTGCCCAATTGTCATTGAATTTTTGGATGCATCTTTGCTTTCAGAATGAATCCTCCACATGCAGCTCCAGGACTTGATTCCTTGGGAAACTAACTCATCCTGTTTGGGCTATTGAATCAGCCCCTCGGTAGATCAACAGAGAGATACAAATGGCACCATACTAGCCATATTTATTTTGAAACTAGTACTCAATTAGTACCTTTTGTAATATTTATTTTGAAACTAGTACTCAATTAGTATCTCTGGCAAGCATCTCTTTGTACTGAGTGAGAGAAGACTATCTTTCCAATTTGATTTCATTGTATAACTTAGAAATGAACTCCTATGCTAATTTGTCCACTTCCACTTGCTCATGAATCTCAGCATCTTCATCACCAAAAAACCACCTTGATGAATGATCAGGTACTAATTCTTCCATCCACTCATCAATACTCAAGCATGAAGTCTCTTCATTTTGAGAAAGGTCAGAAACTTCTATGTTTTCTTTAGTTGTGTACTCATTGATATTGTAATCCAACTGCAAAATTGCAGAATGTCTTTTACTCCAATCGCCCTTTTCTCCCATCTTCTCCTCGACATGAGTCCATGTGGATGCATGGAAGAGAAATGTAAGCGGAATAGTGATGCAACTTCCTTTTCTTTGTGAAATAAATAGCTGATCTTGCAGGGCTACTAGTGCACAAGAATTCATAGTCTCTGCTACCAAATGAAATGGAAGATTTGGAATTGTGATGAAACATTGATCTTCTAGCCAATTTCTTCCCCAACATCTTTCCTTTCTTTATCATCACTAGGAAATATTGTAACATTTTTTGCTGCTTTAAAACACCCTTTTTTATCATAAAAAGGGTGATCCTCAACTATTTCCTCATTCCAGGTTTATGACCTGCACTTTGAAACTGGACTATGGCCATTATGCTTATACCTCTGGCTTGTTAGGTTTATTGATATAGCAAGATATACCAGACTAGTGATTGGGCATGTTTGAACTGAAGAGGAAAATGCTCAAATAACGACTTATATAATAATATATCAGTGAGCGATAAGGATGGTTTATATAGATCTTGCAAGAGCTACGACAGGCATTAAAATCAAAGTATTTATTGGTCCATGTGTGTGACATGTGATGAAAGATGGTGGATGGTGAAAGGATAGGATCCACTTATTTGGATGGTGGCATGTGAACGACTGAGTTACCCATTAAAAAGCAGTGATGTAAAGCCCGTGGGCCTATCAATGAAAACAAAAATCCTTTTTAAATTGCTTGATGAAAACGTAGCTTTCAACTGAACAGAAAATGCATTAATGTAGATTGGCCTATCCTAAGTGATGACAAAGGCATGAACGTTCTCTTTGACAATCGGGACCTATATTGTTCATTAACGCAGGAAACCACAATCTTGATCCTAAATATAGTTTAACAGACATTTTCAAATTTACTTCTAACAATTAAATTTTATACAGTGTTTCCTATTATGAAGTGCTAATTTACAATATCATGGATTTGACGGTTATGTAGTTCTCAAAAATGAATTGAGAATTCACTACAGTTTGAACCCCTTTAGGGAGGCTTGAAAATTCAAGGTCAAAGGGGGATAATATTAGGAATAGAAGGGGCAAGGACAAGAGAGGGAAAATGGAGAGGAGAATGCAAAATAATAGGGAAGTCCATGAAAGTAAAAGAATTTATATGAAGAGATAAAACTAAAGAAGAATATGAAGGGGAATTAATCTTAGCAGAAGGAGGCATAATGTTTACTTGAACTTCTTGCTAAACCTTAAGGATATGTTCCAACCTGACATGAACCTTTTGATTATTTGAAAATGTAGGCTTTGGTTCAAACATGCTTCTAACTTGCTTCCAAATTCTCTTTTTCCTCAAAATGGGAGCCTTCAACTCTAACCATTGGGTCTGAACATGTCCAAATTTTTAATGATTGAAACAATGAAGTGAGATTTTCTAGTAATCAATCTTATGGGTCTAGACCTTTTCCCTGTATATCTCGTAATGACTCAAGGAAGAGGCAAGACCACAAGGATATCAAATTTGAAGGATTTAAAAATGTATCACTTTGTAATTTGTACAGGATCTATCACAAGCTCTCCTCTTACTATAAAATGAAATTTTCTCTTCATGCCTATGTACTTGGCATATTTATCATTCATTGGAGCTTCATTGACTCTAATAAATACATCATGGTCATATATTTCTCAACCAAACTCATTTTTCAATGTCTCCTGAGTTTCATGTGATTGCACATTTCTCAAATTGACGTGGATGAAATGGTTGCTTATATGGTAAAATCATTCTTATGTTCTCTTCACAAAGATTTTGATTGTATAATTTCTCTTTGCCCAAATGTGCAATTCACATTGTTTCATAATTCATCCAATGTTCAAGCCAACTTTTAACATTTTTCATCATTAAACAATGGTGATGTATAGACAGCTCGACACTAGATGTGATAGGTAACAATTGGATGTGAAATTTGAGCAAATTGTGTATTCCCACTACTGACATTTGTCTTGGCATTCCCCAACTAACAAACAAAACACCCTCACTTTCTAGCTAGAGAGCAGTGAGCAAAGGCATTGTACTCATAAATGCATTGAATATAGAAGCAAAGGAGAAATCAGCTAAGAGTTTTCATATGAATTCGGGGAACTTTGATGCATGTGAGAGCATTTCTACCCTCTACTAAGGCTTACTACTAGAGGTCTTAAGGCAGCATCTAAGGTCACTTGATGATGGAAATAATAAAAAAAGGTACAAGGAGGTATAATAACATTATGATATTTATGAAGTAAGGATAATAAGATTGTGGTGCTTTCATTCTACTATGGAATTATGTGATTTTCCTTAACATATTAGAGATGAATTACAAGTGTAACCTATCATCTAAGAAATCATATTGGTGGGGAAACTAGCTCTGGATTAGTACACTCCCAAATAGATAGCACTTGGAGCATCAAGGGGACTTTTATTATTTATATGTGCATGATCAATGTAACCCCAAGATAATTCATTGTGATGTAAAAGTAATAAACATTTTACTGCATGAAGATTTTGAAGCCATTGTGGGAGACTTTGGATTGGAAAAGATTTTAGACTAAATGGATTCACATGTCACTACTGTTGTTTTTGGTATTGTGGAGCAGATAGCCCCAGAATACCTTTCAATAGGAAAGTCATTAGGGAAAACTAGTGTATTTGGTACAAAGGATATATTACTATTGTTAGACAAAATTATTCAATTATTCAAAAAAATTGTTCTGTGCAGAGAGAACTTAGAGATTAACCTTGGCCACAATTGTTGCCAATTACTTTAGGGATTCTTTTTACCATGTCACATGTGGTTTTAGGGTTTCATTGCAACCATAGGGATAATCATGAATCAAATTTATTGTTTTAGGGAAATTTTGAAATAGATATCCCTTTCCCAACTGATTGAAGCATAATATAACTAGTCTAGGCACATTTTCCAGTGGTATTTTCAACTACAACATTATAGGCCTATTTCTTCCAGCATATAGACACTTGTAGCAACAAATACTTGTACCAAAGCATATTATGTTATATCATCTCATCACTATTAAACAAGTATGTCTTCACTATGTATATGGTTGAAGATATATTTGTTGGCCTTGATGACTCCTAGTAATATTGATTTTGTATTGGAGTTTCTAAAATACATAAAAATTATATATGGTGTATTGGAATTTGAAAAATACATAGGATGTCACAAGTAATCCTAATAATCAACTTCCCTAATGACTAGGAGGCCTTAAAACTCCACTAGTGGTTTTTGCACTAAATGTGGGTATCATTTATTGATAAAAGTGGGATCTCAAGGAGACTTGTGTGGAAGTTGTCTGTAAAGAGAAACGAAATTTAAAATTAAAACTTTGGCACAAGTGCACTCTAACAAAACTAAAAAAGTTTCTCTTTATGCTTTCAGTGTAGCCCATGACACCCCTACAGATTGGTAATTACTGATTGTACATTCTAGTCTCATTGGCATATTTTTTTGTCATTTGTTGGACATAAATAAAATTACCTTTCTTTGCTTACTGCAAATTAAAAATGTTAAACAACTGTAGTTTTATATTAATGCTCTGAAGGAAGGTCTCCATGTTGTGGAACCTATTGTTCTTTTATCTTAAATAAGATAAATGACCACCAATGAATTCCTTCTCCAAAACTTAGTTCTCCTACAACTGCAGTCCTTCTTTTGAGAGAGTATATGTTGTCCTATTAAGTTCTTTGAACACATGAGAGTTTCTAATCCTTTGGAACTACCTAGACAACTCTTTCATCTGAGTAGCTAAGGGAGGTAAGGAAGTATCCTGAATCTAACCTTGTCTATTCATCCAATTAACATCCAATGTTGAGTGCCCAAAGACATATAGATGACCAATATCCTTGTCAAAGGAAGATGTTAATAAGGAAAATAGAGTCTTCAGCTTCGCCAAGTTATTTTTATCTTTGTCCATGTTTTCCTTAGTTTGGACATAGTGAGTGTCACAACAATAAAGGACAAATGCATGACTACAAATCTGATGAGAGCCTTGGCAAGCAATTTACATTTAATAAAAATTTTGTTTGTGTTTCAACTGTATTTTTATTAAGTTATCAAACTGTAGTGTTATCAAAGGGCAATAGATACATGTGTTGATGATAATTATCACAATTGCAAGATATTCAACAATAAAATTTTAAAACCATTTTTATGTGGACTGTGTTCATTTAGTCTCATTTGTGTTATTATTTTCCATCAAATAGAGTCATCGTGGTCTTGTTGCTACAGTTTACCTCTGTCAGAATCTTGACAAAGATGACTTACTTAAACTTTCATGCTCACATATATCTAAAGTTAATAGCCACTCAACTTGCGAGTTGTAGGATGGTATAATGAATTAGTTCTCTCTAAAGGAGGCCACAAATTTATGTTAATGACAAGGTTATCATGCTTTAGTCAATGAGAAAGTTCAATATGCCACAGGGTTCAGATATGAACCTTCCAAATAATAATAACCAAGTCTACATAGTTACTGCAGCTTTCACCAATAGAATATACTATAATTTCACTGCAAAAATGACCTTCAAAGAGGCTGAGAGCTTGTGTAAAATGACCATCAAGTGCCTAGTGTTGACTAATCAAACCTTCCTGTGCTCATATTACCGATAACCTTGTTTTAGGGATACCTCCAACATAACCATAATATGTCTCTTGAGATCAATATGATCATTCTTTAACTTTTCCCTTACGTAATCCCTTGGCCTTATTCCTACAAAAAGTTTGATAATTTGATCCTTCAAGAAAGGAATCATAGTGACTTGACCCCATCGCAGAAAATTTCTATCTTCAAAGAGAAATATCCTTCCTAAAATAGAGGCACTGATAGAGAGAATAGGTGTTGAACGATTGATACTAATAAATGATCATGGTGATCATGCTCAGAATTTGATGGAGCAATTTTATATTCTGGGACCCTTCTAAAATATGTTTTGGTCTAGTATTTGGTACTCTTGATCGATGTCTAGGATAGTAACTTCTTAGGAAATAATCTCAGCTTCAAAATTGATGATAGAATGAATGAAAGCCTATACCTATTATCTAAAGTATTCGATATATATTAGGTAGATATCTCCTATAGTTGATTAGTCCACTAAATATGAGAATAATATTTCAAAAAAAGATCTATAGAGGATTGACCTTACCTCGAGGGATCATAGAAAATATATTTCCATAAGCTTATGATGATGATACAGTATTAAGATTGATGAGTAGGATTGTTATAAAGTACAAGAACATACCTTGTTGTCTTCCAACTTTTTCCCGTGATGGTTGAATATATTTAGGATTGGTGCCCATGTTTATTGATTAGGGCTTGAAGAAGGCCTTGGGAAATAACCCATATTTAAAATCTGACTTTATTTACCACAGACAACTCAAGGTATCAATAAAATTATTTAGTGATTGCAATCTCTATAAGCTTGGGCTTTTCCTCACCTGAGCTTCAATACCATGTTAATTTTCAGTTAACATGTTCTTTGCTTAGGTTAGATACTTCATTCAACTATATTCCCATTAATCCATTTACCAATCACATTAGACATTATATAACAACAACTGACTAAATAACATAAATGATAGATGCAGAAGACAAGCCTAGATAGAAAGACACAAGAATATGGCTTAAGCTAGGGAAAAACCCCAAGATGGGGAAAACACTTGATCAAATCTTCTTATTATTATCATCAAATGTTCAGTAGAGAAAGAGAGAGAGTAAAATGATATAAAATAACTTGCCAATATGAGATCAGGCATCACTTCTCTTAGATCCATTCAATCCTATAATATAGGCCATTTGTTCATAGAGGACAAGCCATATTGTTGTACAAGATCGGTCTGGTTAGGGCAACAACAATCCACCGCTTTCTAAGTTGACTGATCTAAAAATCCTCATTTCTACTGCGACCTTCCTTATTTCACATGATTCTCCCTTCCACTGGCTTAAGGAGCTGGTTTATGACCACATTAAGGTCATCGTTGATCTTATATTTGTGGTTCTGGATTAGGGCTTCTGAAGCATGTTGCTCTAGCCCTTGAATTCTGTAAACAATGCGACCTTTTTTTTCTTACAAGGGCTCTATTATTTTTAGTAGTCCTAGCCTATTTTTAAGTTTCCATGTCATCCTCAACAAGCACCTGAATACTGTCATATAAGGTCAATGACTTTCTGTTGTATTTCAGCTTCTTGGGTAAGTGATTCAAAGCCTGCAGTCAAGCTGTGAGAATACCTTCTAGATGTGGCCAAACTACAAGAAGAATTCCCATACGAAACAAGTCACAACACATATATAAGATTGTCCTTAACCATAGCGAAGCACTACTTCCAAACTCGGACCTATTATGACAAACCCCTAACCAAAACAGACCCAACAATAACCATAATTTATCCTCCTTAATCTTCACTACCACAAAGATATCTTTTTCTTTTGATTGACGTGTCCCAAATGAGAGAGAATATTCTCACATCTTGACCGCGGGCCTTGAATCACTTACCCAGGAAGCTGAAATATGACAGAAAGTCGTTGACCTTATATGATAGTATTCAGGTGCTTGTTGAGGATGACATGGAAAATTAAAAATAGGCTAGGAATACTAAAAATAACATAGCCCTTGTAAGAAGAAAAAGGTCTCATTGTTTACAGAATTTAAGGGTTGGAGCAACATGCTTCAGAAGCCCTAATCCAAAACCAGCAAGATAATATCAATGGTGACCTTAATGTGGTCATAAACCAGCTCCTTAAGCCAGTGGAAGGGATAATCATGTGAAATAAGGAAGGTCACAATAGAAATGAGGATTTTTGGATCAATCAACTTAGAAAGTAGTGGACTGTTGTTTCCCTAACCAAATCGATCTTGTACAACACTATGGTTTGTCCTCTATGAAAAAATGGCCTAGATTACAGGATTGAATGGATCTAAGAGAAGTGATGCCTTATCTTCAGATTGGAAAGTTATTTTATATCATTTTACTCTCTCTCTTTCTCTACTGAACATTCGATGATAATAATAAGAAGATTTGATCAAGTGTTTTCCTCGCCTTGGGGTCTTTCCCTGGCTTGAGCCATATTCTCGTGTCTTTCTATCTTGTCTTTTCTTCAGCATCTATCATTTATGTTATTTCGTTAGTTATTGTTATATAATGTCTAATGTTATTGGTAAATGGATTAATGGGAATATGGTTGAATGAAGTATCTAACCTAAGCAAAGAACATGTTAACTAAAAATTAACATGGTATTGAAGCTCGGGTGAGGACAAGCCCAAGCCCATAAAGATTACAATCACTAAATAATTTAATTTATACCTTGAGTTGTTTGTGGTAAATCAAGTCAAAGTTCAAATATGGGTAATTTCTCAAGGCCTTCTTCAAGCCTAATCAGTAAACATGGGCACCAATCCTAAATATATTCAACTATCATAGGAAAAAGTTGGAAGACAACAAGGTATGTTCTTGTACTTTATAACAGTCCTACTCATCAATATTAAGACTGTATCATCATCGTAAGCTTATGGAAAGATATTTTCTATGATCCCTGAAGGTAAGGTCAATCCTCTACAGATATTTGTTTGAAATATTATTCTCATATTTAGTGGACTAATCGAGTGCAGGAAAGATCTACCTAAGATATATCGAATACTTCAGATAACAGGTAAGGATTGCATTCATTCTATCATTAATTTTGAAGCTGATATTCTTTCCTAAGAAGTTACAGTCCTGGAAATCGATCAAGAGTACCAAATCCTAGACCAAAACATATTTCAGAAGGGTCCCAGAATCTAAAATTTCTCCATCAAATTCTGAGCATGATCACCATGATCATTTATTAGTATCAACTATTCAACACCTATTCTCTCTATTAGTGCCTCTGGTTTAGGAAGGATATTTCTCTTTGAAGATAGAATTTTTCTGCGATAGGGTCAAGTCACTATGATTCCTTTCTTGAAGGATTAAATCATCTAACTTGTTGCAGGAATAAGGCCAAGGGATTATGTAAGAGAAAAGTTAAAGAATGATCATATTGATCTCAAGAGACATATTATGGTTATGTTGGAGGTATCCCTAAAACAAGGTTATCGATAATCTGAGCACAGGAAGGTTTGATTAGTCAACACTGGGCACTCGATGGTCATTTTACACAATCTCTCGGCCTCCTTGAAGGTCATTGTTGTAGTGAAATTATAGTATATTCCTTTGGTGAAAGCTACAGTAACTATGCAGACTTGGTTATTATTATTTGGAAGGCTCAAATCTGAACCCTGTGGCATATTGAACTTGCTCGTTGACTGAAGCATGATAACCTTGTCATTAACATAATCATGTGGCCTCCTTGAGAGAGAACTAATTCATTATACCATCCTACAACTCACAAGTTGATTGGCTATTAACTTTAGATATATGTGAGAATGAAAGTTTAAATAAGTCGTAAAATGTAGCAACAAGACCACAATGACTCTATTTGATGGAAAACAATATCACAAATGAGACTAAATGAACACAATCCACATAAAAATGGTTTTAAAATTTTATTGTTGAATATCTTATAATTGTGATAATTATTATCAACAGATGTATCTATTGTCCTTTGATAACACTACAGTTTGATAACTTAAAAGCAATACAGTTGAAACACAAACAAAAAGTTTACTACATGTAGAATTGCTTGTCAAGGCTCTCATCAGATTTGTAGTCATGTGTTTGTGCTTTATTGTTGTGATACTCACTATGTCCAAACTAAGGAAAACATGGACAAAGATAAAAATAACTTGGTGAAGTTGAAGGCTCTATTTTCCTTATTAACATCTTCCTTTGATAAGGATATTGGTCATCTATATGTCTTTGGGCACTCAGCGCTAGATGTTAATTGGATGAATGCACAAGGTCGGATTCAGGATACTTCCTTGCCTCCCTTAGCTACTCAAATGAATGAGTTGTCTAGGCGGTTCCAGATGATCAGAATCTCTCATGTGTTCAAAGAACTTAATAGGACAATATATACTCTCTCAAAAGAAGGACTGCAGTTGTAGGAGAACTAAGTTTTGGAGAAGGAATTCATTGGTGGTCATTTATCTTATTTAAGATAAAAGAATAATAGGTTCCACAACATGGAGACCTTCCTTCAGAGAATTCATATCAAACTACAGTTGTTTAACATTTTTAATTTTCAGTAAGCAAAGAAAGGTAATTTTATTGATGTCCAACAAATGACAAAAAAATATGCCAATGAGACTAGAATGTACAATCAGTAATTACCAATCTGTAGGGGTGTCATGGGCTACCCTGAAAGCATAAAGAGAAACTTGTTTATTTTTGTTAGAGTGCACTTGTGCCAAAGTTTTAATTCTAAATTTGGTTTCTCTTTACATAAAACTTCCACACAAGGCTCCCTGAGATCCCACTTTTATCAATAAATGATACCCACATTTAGTACAAAAACCACTAGTGGAGTTTTAAGGCCTCCTAGTCATTAGGGAAGTTGATTAAAAGGATTACTTGTGACATCCTATGTATTTTTCAAATTCCAATACACCATATATAGTTTTTATGTATTTTAGAAACTCCAATACAAAATCAATATTACTAGGAGTCATCAAGGCCAACAAAATATCTTCAACCATATACATAGTAAAGACATACTTGTTTAATAGTGATGAGAAGATATAACATAATATGCTTTGGTACAATTATTTGTTGCTACAATTTTCTATATGTTGGAAGAAATAGGACTATAATGTTGTAGTTTAAAATACCACTGGAAAATGTGCCTAGACTAGTTATACTATGCTTCAATCAGTTGGGAAGGGGAGATCTATTTCAAAATTTCCCTAAAACAATAAAGTTGATTCATGATTATCCCTAATGTTGCAATGAAACCCTGAAACCACATGTGACATGGTAAAAAAAATCCCTAAAGTAATTGGCAACAATTGTGGCCAAGGTCAATCTCTAAGTTCTCTCTGCACAGAACAGTTTTTTTGAATAATTGAATAATTTTGTCTAACAATAGTAATATATCCTTTGTACCAAATACACTAGTTTTACCTAATGACTTTCCTATTGAAAGGTATTCTGGGGATATCTGCTCCACAATACGAAAACAACAATAGTGGCATGTGAATCCCTTTGGTCTAAAATCTTTTCCAATCCAAAGTCTCCCACAATGGCTTCAAAATCTTCATGCAGTAAAATGTTTATTTCTTTGACATCATAATGAATTATCTTGGGGTCACATTGATCATGCACATATAAATAATAAAAGTCCCCTTGATGCTCCAAGTGCTATCTATTTGGGAGTATACTAATCCAGAGCTAGTTTCCCCACCAATATGATTTCTTAGATGATAGGTCGCACTTGTAATTCATCTCTACTATGTTAAGGAAAATCACATAATTCCAAAATAGAATGAAAGCACCAAAATCTTATTATCCTTACTTCATAAATATCAGAATGTTATTATACATCCTTATACCTTTGTTTATTATGTCCATCTTCAAGTAAACTTAGATGTTTCCTTACGACCTCTAGTAGTAAGCCTTAGTAGAGGGTAGCAATGCTCTCGCATGCATCAAAGTTCCCCGAATTCATATGAAAAATCCTAGATGATTTCTCCTTTGATTCTATATTCAATGCATTTATGAGTGCAATGCCTTTGACACTACTCTCTATCTAGAAAGTGAGGGTGTTTTGTTTGTTAGCTAAGAATGCCAAGACAAATTTCAATAGTGGGATACACAATTTGCTCAAATTTCACATCTAATTGTTACCTATCACATCTAGTGCCAAGATGTCTATACATGACCATTGTTTAATGATGAAAAATGTTAAAATTTGGCTTGAACATTGGATGAATTATGCAACAATGTGAATTGTACATTTGGGCAAAGAGAAATTCTATAATCAAACTCTTTGCGAAGAGAAACTAAGCATGATTTTACCATATAAGCAACCATTTCATCCATGTCAATTTGAGACATGTGCAATCACATGAAACTCAGTAGACATGGAAAAATGAGTTTGGTTGAGAAATATATGACCATGATGTATTTATTAGAGACAATGAAGCTCCAATGAATGATAAATATTCCAAGTAAATAGGCATGAAGAGAAAATTTCATTTTATAGTAAGAGGAGAGCTTGTGATAGATCCTGTACAAATTACAAAGTGATACATTTTTACATCCTTAAAAATTGATATCCTTGTGGTCTTGCCTCTTCCTTTAGTCATTACCTAGATATACAAGGAAAAATTCTAGACCCATAAGATTGATTATTGGAAAATATCATTTCATTGTTTCAATCATTACAAAGTTGGACATGTTCAAACCTAATGGTTAGAGTTGAAGGCTCCCATTTTGAGGAAAAATAGAATTTGGAAGCAAGTTAGAAGCATGTTTGAACCAAAACCTACATTTTAAAATAATAAAAAAGTTCATGTCCGTTTGGAACCTATCCTTAAGGTTTAGCGAGAAGTTCAAGTAAGCATTACACCTCCTTCTACTAAGATTAATTCCCCTTCATATTCTTCTTTGGTTTTATCTCTTCATATAAATTCTTTTACTTTCATGGATTTCCCTATTATTTTGCATTCTCCTCTCCATTTTCCCTCTCTTGTCCTTGTCCCTTCTATTCCTAATCTTATCCCCTTTTGACCTTGAATTTTCAAGCCTCCCAAAAGGGGTTCAAATTGTAGTGAATTCTCAATTCATTTTTGAAAACTACATAACCATAAATCAACACTTCATAATAGGAAACATTGTATAAAATTTAATTGTTAGAAGTAAATTTGAAAATGTCTATTAAACACTATTTAGGATCAAGATTGTGGTTTCCTAGGTTAATGAACAATATAGGACCCGATTGTCAAAGTGAACGTTCATACCTTTGTCATCACTTAGGACAACCCAATCTACATTACTTCATTTTTTGTTAAGTTGAAAGCTACGTTTGCATCAAGCAATTTAAAAAGGATTTTTGTTTTCATTGATAGGCCCACGAGCTTTACATCGCTGCTTTTTAATGGGTAACTCAATCATTCACATGCCATCGTCCAAATAAGTGGGTCCTATCCTTTCACCATCCACCAGCTTTCATCACATGTCACACACATGGACGAGTAAATACTTTGATTTTAATGCCTGTCGTAGCTCTTGCAAGATCTATATAAACCCTCCTTATCACTCACTGATATATTGTTATTTAAGTCATTATTTGAACATCTTCCTCTTCAGTTCAAACATGCCCAATCACTAGTCTGGTATATCTTGCTATATCAATAAACCTAGCAAGCCAGAGGTATAAGCAGAATGGCCATAGTCCAATTTCAAAGCGCAGGTCATAAACCTAGAATGAGGAAATGATTGAGGATTGCCCTTTTTATGATAAAAAAATGTGTTGTAAAGAAACACAAAACGTTACAATATTTCCTAGGGATGATAAAGAAAGGAAAGATGTTGGGGAATAACTTAGCTGGAAGTTCAAGGTTTCATCACAATTCCAAATCTTCCAATTCATTTTCTAACAGAGACTACGAATTCTCGTGCACCAGTAACCCTGCAAGACCAGTTGTTTATTTCACAAAGAAAAGGAAGTTGCATCACTATTCCGCTAACATTGCTCTTCCATGCATCCACCTACACTCATGTCGAGGAGAAGACGGGAGAAAAGGGCGATTGGAGTAAAAGACATTCTGCAATTTTGTAGTTGGATTAAAATATCAATGAGTACACAACTCAAGGAAACATAGAAGCTTCTGACTTTTCTCAAAATGAAGATACTTCATGCTTGAGTATAGATGAGTGGATGGAGGGTTGTGAAGATCAAGAATGGATGGAAGCATTAGTACCTGATCATTCATCAAGGTGATTTTCTAGTGATGAAGAAGCTGAGATTCATGAGCAAGTGGAAGTGGACAAATTAGCATAGGATTTCATTTCTAGGTTCTACAATGAAATCAAATTGGAAAGATAGTCTTCTCTCACTCGGTACCAAGAGATGCTTGCCAGAGATACTAATTGAGTACTAGTTTCAAAATAAATATTGCAAAAGGTACTAATTAAGTACTAGTTTCAAAATAAATATGGCTAGTATGGTGCCATTTGTATCTCTCTATTGTTCTATCAAGGGGCTGATTCAATAGCCCAAACAGGTTGAGTTAGTTTCCCAAAAAATCAATTCCTAGAGCTGCATGTGGAGGATTCATTCTGAAAACGAAGATGCAGTCGAAAATTCAATGACAATTGGGCACTTGGACATTTAGATCATGCTTAAGCATGACTGATCATGACAAACATTAATTTGGTAGCACTATTCATGCATATATCAAACACATATATGTCATCAGTAATCCAAGATACCTCTGCCTAGATATGATCCAGTAATTTGAAATAAAAGCATGAAAAAGATGTGCCATGGTCCCTTCTTCTAAATAATATTTTAAATCATATCAATGTCAAGCATTCCTTTGAGTCCTTTAATCATTTGCAATAAAGGAATGAAATTTGCAAACTTCATTAAATCTCTTCATTCTAACCTATAGTTTGATCTGCCTACAATGGCATATGTTTAGTGTTTTGATATTATGCCTTGAATGATTGGTTATATCTACAGTCATGTGTTTCTTTCACCTGACCTATTTAAGTTGAAGAAGTGAAAAGGAATCAGAATTAAGATCTTATCATTTTCACAGTAGTCATGTTGTCAATCAGTCTCTCTATACAATAGCTTTATTGTCATACAACAACAAGCTTCAGGGTTTCATCACTATTACCCCTCAGCAGTTGCTCAGATATGCCACTATACATCTTGTGAAAAAATCCTAATGATAAATCCTCCTGTGAACCTATTCAATATATACGTGCAGTGAGGAACCTCAAAAGATCATTCACCACAGCATTAGCTAGCATGATATTATCATTGTCTTAAATGAATGGTTTGTTGTCTAGAAAGTATCAGTTTTGAATTTTTTTTCCAACTAGCCAAAAAACAAAGAAAAGAGGTCGAAGATACAAGGGCAAGGGGAATATGGAAATCTTCCTATGGTGCATTGATGAAGACATCAAATGACCGGGAGAGTTGAAAGATTCAATACTTATTACATTTGGTTTCTGTATCAACTAAAAGAAAAATATAATAATTTCTATAACAATGTGCAAGGACCATATGATCGATCCTCTTACCTCCATTGAGAAGAACTATTGAGATGAATTTCCGCGAAAGATTTGCAAAGAGCTTGCAATATTGCCCTCGTATCCTTCAAATACTTCACTTATTCCCCATCTTATTCAAAAAGCAAATCCAAAAAAAAATATGGATCAATCGGGAAGATTAGTCAAACAAATTTGCCGATATCACCGGGCATACTTGAGAAATATCCTTGGAAAGTAATATCATGACGTGCTCTGCTCTATTGGCCTTCTTTTGTGAAAAATTGTTGGAAAGCAGATGATCAATTAATAGATCTAGTAGCTCTTTAGTAATTTTCAAATGCAAGGAGATGGTAGAGAGCACACTAACCCAAGAATATAGATATGTAATAGGATATTTATGGGACTATGACATCCTTGATGGGTTGTCTCCTTTTCTTGCCGTTGGCAAGAAATGCAAGGAGACAATAGAGAGCACAATCCCCAAGAGTATAGATCTGTAATAGGATCTTTATGGGACTAGAGCATCCTTAACGGGCTGTCTACTTTTATTTTTGTTGGTGACCCCATGGTTTTTTAGTATTGCGCTTATTAAGTTTTATATTTAAGACTATTTCAGAAAGACCCTTTAGTTATGGAGAGGGAGAGGAGCCTACTTTAGGCTGGGCATTAGGGCCTTTATACTTTAAAATATTAAATAGCTACGATCATTCATTTGATTGCGAGTTACTTGCTTGGCAAGACATGCTTAAATTCCAACTTTCAATTCAACTGTTCAGCTTTCAGAACAACAGAATCCATCTGCATTCATTAAGTTATAAAGCATATACACAACCATTGTCAAATTTCCATGCAGTCTATACTGATTTGCCGATTTCAATCCTTTCCCTCTTTGAAAGTGTGAAATCCATGGCTCAGCCTAAACTCAACCATCATGTGTGTATACTTCACATACCAAACATTACACTTCAGAAAATGTTGAAGATTGTCATTTCCCACAATGTCCTAGGCCTCGCATAAAAGAATGCTACTAACCATTTCACAATCGACTCAGCTGGAAAAAATTATAAACTTCAATAATCCACAAAGTTTTGATTAAGCTCAAGTGGAGGCCATGCTGATCAAAACCATGGGAAAAAAATTAAAGCATAACACAATTCAACATACCTGTGACCACTACCGCAATGTGATTTAGATGTTAAAATAACAGAAATATGAGAATGAATTCAGCTTGTGAGCATCAATTGCAAAAATCCTTGAAACCCCATTGTCAATTTCCCTGCAAGCAAGTTTAAATTGCTAATGCCCTAAGATCCTACATCTTGAATTTGTTTAGTGTAATCAGATGAAAGAAACAATTTCATGGAGAGGAGGAACAAAAACCTTTTTCTGCACGTATAGCTGGAGACTGCGGATGAACTTCTACCTCGAATGAGAACATGGCCTTTTACTTTTTCTTACACTTATTTGTTCTCAAACTATCCCACTTGCTTTGCTTTGTTGGCCTTAGCAAAAAATGGTGGGAAAATAGATTAAAAAAATGGTGGGAAAATAGATTAATAATTGTAATATTAAACTCTTCTTTTACTTTTTTTTTACACTTATTTTTTCTCGAACTCCCCCATCCCATCCTGCGTCCAAACATATAGAAACCCAAGTAAAATAACAATCTTATTTTGAACTTTTATTTATATGTGGGTGTTATTTTCTTTAATATCCAATAGAATTATTAATTTATATTATTAATTATAAATTTTATTTAAAATTATTAATTATTAGTTTTATTTAAAGTGGATATATTTATCATATTATTTAAACAATAATATTTTGTGATTTATGGTGTTCTTTTTAATCATTTTTTAAGAAGTTTTTCTAGTTCAAAGACATGTAATAAGTTAATTTGAGTGGTCGAGTGTTGTAGATTATAAGTAGGAAGTTGTGGTATTAAGTCACTTGGATATCATCCTCATACTTTATATATTATTTTAGGAATGAGGAAAATTATCTGGTGAATTTTCTATACATTTATATAGAGAAAAAGATATTATTATAAAGAGAACACTCTATTGATATGCAATTTATATTTTCTTTATTATACTCTTAAAGGATATTATAAAATAATGGTTCCAATGTTTTTTTAGAAAAAGATATAGCTTTGTTGCTTTCGCACTTTTCCCCGACAACAAGTAATGTTTGTGTAATCTCTTTCTTTTTCCCAAGGATTTTCATTGTCTCGGCTGTCACACAGTGGGTCTTGTCAACAATTAATTCTATCCTGCCACAGTTTTGAATGGAATTTGAATTAATTCTTTCTCGCCATAGTTTCAAATGGAATTTGACATTCTTGATTATGAGCTCAATCATATCCATAGGATGCATTAAATCCCAGGATGAATTTACATGTTACACTTCATTTTCTTAACACATCATCTCCAACCAAATGACGATGTGTTTCCAAAATGGATGGTGTTCCAAGGTAGATATTTAATCTGAGCATGAGTTTTCCAAGGTTGTTTTCGTTTCAAGAAAACATATTAGTGAAAAAGAGCTAATCTCTCATTCTAGCTTTGAGGTAGTAGTTATCCCTAAGTCTCAACCAAACTCCCTTTCATTAAAGCCTATTTTGGTCCCCCATGGTTTGAGAGCTTTGCCTAAGCCAAAGTTCAATGTTAGAGTGAAACAAGATAAGTTTTCAATGGTCATTGGTAAGGATATCAAGTTCAAGGACATCCCAAACTTGTTAGAAACTACTTTGGTAGGAAGATTTTATGGTAAGACAATGCAAAAGGAATCTCTCATGGCATGGGTTTTGGACAATTGGATGTCAGCCATGGGTTATATGTCGGTTTTCCATGGATTTGTTCACAGTTGGATATTCTTTCAATTTTCGTTGGGGGGGACTATAATAAGATCAAGGAGGCAGAATGGGATTGGGGGCCATCGGGCCTAGTCCTGGAAACATGGCTGGTGGATTGTGATCTCTGTCGCAAACATCTCTTGGTGCAACAACTTTGGGCTATATTGTCAAACCCTCCCCTTATCTTCTAGGCAGAGGAGGCCCTTCACATTATTGGCAAGAAGTTTGGTATATTTATTTCTCTGGACCCTAATTGGTATGTTTCAATTAATAGGCATTGGGCTTGGATTCTAGTCAAAGTAGATATCAAAGATATTTTATTCAAGGCCATTGAATTAGTTTACGAAGAAAAAGTCTAGACCCATAACATTGATTATTGGAAAATCTCATTTCATTATTTCAATTGTTACAAAGTTGGACATGTTCATACCTAGTGGTTAGAGTTGAAGGCACTTTTCTCCGACAACAAGTAAAGTTTTTCATGTACTCTCTTTCCTTTTCCCAAGGGTTTTCACTGTCTTGGTTGTCAGACAGTGGGTCCTGTCAACAATTAATTACATCCTACCACATTTTCGAATGCAAGTTGATATTGTTAATTATGAGCCCAATCATGTTCACCGAAGGCATTCAAATCCTAGTATGAATTTACAGGTGACACTTCATTGTCTTAACAAATCATCTCCAACCAAATCATGAGATGTTTCCAAGATGGATGGTGTTCCAAGGTAGATATTTAATTTGAGCATGAGTTGCCCAAGGTTGTTTTCGTTTTGAACAAAAATAGTAGTGCAAAAGAGCTAAGCTCTCATTCTAGCTTTGAGGTAGTAGGTATCCCTAAGTCTCAGCCAAACTCCATTACTTTTAAGATTTTTAAGCCTCTTTTGGTCCCCCATGGTTCCAAAGCTTTGTCTAATCCAAAGCTCTATGTTAGAGTGAAACAAGATAAGTTTTCAATGGTCATTGGTAAGGATATCAGGTTCGAGGATATCACAAACTTGTTAGAAACTACTTTGGTAGGAATATTTTATGGTAAGACAATGCAAAAGGCATCTCTCGTGGCATGGGTTTTGGAAAATTGGATGTCAGCCCTGGGTTATATGTTAGTTTTCCATGGATTTGTTTGTGGTTGGATAAGCTTTCAATTTTGGCTAACGGTGGACTATAATAAGATGAAGGAGACTAAATTGTCAATCCTCACTAAATGGGTTCAAATTGTAGTGAATAAGCCTAAACATTCAACTTTCCCCAGAACTGTCAAGCCTAAGGTTAGACTAATGGAAGCATTTTTATCTAAAGGAGGATTAGCTTCAGAACCACAAATCTCAAATGGAGCAGGTTGAAAATATCACCTTCTTAATGCACAAAAAAAATCACAACAAAATATTAAAAGGGGAAAGGAAACGGAAAATGAAAGACATTTCAAAGAGGTTGGGAAAAAATAGGACTTGCTAGAGGAAAGCCTACGATTGCAATAAGGGGTTGGGAAAAAGTAGTTTAAGAGAAATGGAGACTTTGGGCTATGCACAACACTATTTTTTCAATGACTTGGTTGGGTTCCCAAATCACAACAAAAGTAAGGCTATATATAAGGGCATGATAACTAGGGAGTGCCAAGGTGTGCTAACACATGTGAGATAGTTCCAAGACATGTTAGGCATGCCAAGACATGCCAAGATGTTCCAGGTTCTAGGGTGTGGCACCAACACATGTTAGGGAGTGCTAGGGAAACACAAGGGAGAACTAGTTTCAATTGCATGGAAATGAACGAATAAGAGTGTGTGATAGGGAGTGTTAGTGAGTTCCAAGTGTGCTAAGGAGGATCAACCCCACCAAATATAATCACACTAACCCAAGGATAACCCAAGGATCTAGTGACCCAAATTGCAACCAGATACAAAACCCATTTCAAAATAATCAACCCCCATTGCATATAAATTCTACCGAATAAGATCTCTTATCTACTATATATATGTCTATTGTGGGGGTACAAAATCAAGTATTCAGAACCCAAAGTGGGAATAAGAAAAATTGATGATTGATGTTCGAAGTCAAATAATAAGAAGTTGGGTTGCTCGCAACTTAGATTCCAAATCAAAACAAAAAATCTCGTTAAGGGATTAGAACGGAGAAAAATCAACGTGTTTAACTAATCCAATATATGGGAGTTTGATGCAAGTGATGATGATGGCTCTTGACTTACCCGGCTATCAGTTACGTCGAAGTTTAGATTGCAGTTGTTGTTGATGATTTGGATGGTGTGGTACACAGTAGCATTGGATGTTTGGTGTCTCAATTAACCAAGCTCCGAAAATTTCAATTGGATCCCTGTTATGGTCTGGATTGAACTCAGAGTTTTTTTATGAAGCTAATTTTAAAATTGGGCAGGACTGTTTTGTGTATCTTCATGTAATGGTTCACAATGCACTAATCGAGTGGACTTGGAATTGGAACTCAACATTGTTATTAGATTTATTTTAGATTTGTATGAATAAAGTATTCAAGAATTTAGATAGGTTAAATTTATTTTTGTTTTTAATAAGGAAAAAATTATTGATTTTCAATAATAAAAAGTAGATATATACTTTGGTATTTCATTGTTAATGTTTTTGAATGCCATATATTATATTTTAAAATAAAATGGTTAAATTTCTAATTATCTTATTACTCTAAATTATAGTTCCTTTATTTCTAAAAATTGTCTACTATATCAATTTTCACAAAAAAAGCTTAAAGTTTTTTATGATGACAAATATAAAATATATGATTCAAACATGATAAAAAAATATCATGATCTACAAAAATTTTCATGGACAAATAACAAATAAACGAGATGGAGGAAAAAATTTCAAGGGCGTCCCTTTATAAGTTTAAACACCTTGAGTTGCAAAAGGATTCCTTTGTCATCCTCCTTGATACACATTTGCATCCCTTATTTGATAGGAGATTTTCCACTCGATTCTACTCTCTATAGACATTATTAGAGGTCAGTCTTTGAAAGGTATTCATCAAATATCTTATGCATTGCATACAAAAAGTAAGGGAAGGTGGTCCAAATTTTGTTCTCAATTGTACCCAATCTAAGATCATCTTGGAATATCCAAACACAGGAAAGTCTTCAATTGCAAGCCAGTTAGCACATAGAAGAGCCCCCAAGAATATGATTAGCTATCCTCTGCTATTTGACCCTGTGCCACTATACCAAATAAATGGAAGGTGTTGTTTGGCTTCAAAACCAAATGTGTCCACTTCCACAAACCATGTTGGTGGATGCTCCATAAAAAATAAAAATAAAAATAAATAAAATATAAATAAAATAAAGTATGGCCATAGCTCCATGAGTCGAAAATGTCTTCTAGGTTGTTCTTCCTTCATTAGCCATATCTCCATAAAATATGCAAATATATTTAAATAGGCATCTCTAGTATCTGGTTATGTTTGTTCAAAATTCTTCTCATTCCTGCTTCTCCATATGCCCCACAAAATATAGAAAGGAAAGGAGCGATATGTCTTGAAACCTTCAAACCATTGAGTGAGACATCTCTAAATGGAAACCATGTTCCAAATTACATGTATTTTAAGTGTCTGAAGAACCCTACTCCATACTAAGATCACAAAAGGACATGTTAGAAATATATGTTCCACGTCTTCTAAATATTCTTTGCATAAAGAGCATCTTCCAAGATCCTGAAAGCCCCTTAATGGATATTATCCCAAGTTAAAATATTATTGTGGACCACCAACCACATAAAAGATTTTAATTTTAGAGGTATATCCCATCTCCATGTGTTAGGAAACCAAAAAGCATTATCATTCAATCCATGTCCATGAGAAATATGTTTATAAATCTCTTTAACTGAGATCTTTGAATTATACATAACACCTTCCCATTTTAGATTTTCTTTATTCTTAGTGAGTTTAAAACTGTTAGACTTAATTGTGTTGTGAAACGTGCCCATTCCACAAATAGATCCTCTAGAAATCCAAGTTCAGATGCATTAAGCCAATAACTTGTAACAGAAGAAGATCCTCACTCACAAGAGATTTAGTTCATAAATTAAAGCCTTTTCTTATGTAAATGCTCAAGGATGTGAATAGAAAGAGTATGTATTCCCTCCACTCCTTTGATATTATCTATTCTTGTTTCTATCATATTCCCCCTTCCAACCTCCCATGTCAAATTTCGTAGTAGCCAATATTTGTTTCTCATCATGCTTCTCCATATATAAGATGCCAACTTCTTCTTTGGAGCCACCTCTTTAATCCATTCCTTAAGCTATCTATTTTTTAGATATTTCTCTTTAATAACCTATTACCAAAAACCTTTGCCTTGGAAAGTTTTCCATAATTTCTTCACAATTAAAGCCTTACTAAAACATTATGTGTCCTTTATAGCCCACCATCAATCCTTCTCATGTCTCACAAGCACCTCTAAATAGACCAAAAGTATCTTATTTGTGGATTTATTCCTAGCCCAAAGGCACCTAGCTATAATAACATCAATTCTTTTGGTCTAAAGATACTGAGGGGGTAAAGATAGTGAGGTTTGAGCCCTCTAATTGCAATGAAATCACCTCCTCCCCATTTGTCATGAAATGCTTTGAAGATGTCAATTGTTTAGGGTTTTTTCAAAGAGTGCAGGAATTAGGTTACCATGACCATCTCATAGGTATTTTTCCCTCACCTTGAAGGAAGACAAGATCACCATTCCAGGGACTGATTTCATGTTTTCACTGGATGCCATCTCTCAAGCTACAGGCATACCAAACTAGGGTGAGAATTGGTTCAAATGAATGAACCTAGACCTAGAAGAGTACAAACCCTACATGAAATCACAATATAAAGGAGGTCACTCACATGTTTTCCCATTTAGATACTTGTTGGAGAGATATGCATCATTGATGAAGGCTTCCATGAATTTCTTCACGTGAGGGTAGATTCTCTAGGCTATATCAATACCACATAAGATTGCTCATGCACTTTTGATTTGAAATGGGGGTTTGATAGCTTGTTATGCTTACAAGAACCTCCCACTCAAAGCTTAAGAAATAAATGATCTAGCTTATGTATGACATTTTCGGAATTAAATACTTGAGACATGTGTATGTCATTTGTTTTTAACTTTTTAAGTGCTTTAAGTCCATTTGTTTCTACTGATATTAAACACATATAACAGCCATGTAATGTAGCAAATAACATCAACACATAACAACACATTTAATCTAGGAGTTCACCCGAGTATTGTGGTCTGCGTCTCCTTGAGCTTTTGTCATCTTGACTTGGCTCTTTGGGATTATGGCAAAGTTTCTTTTACAAGTTCCACACTTAACTCCAAAGGTTACTAAACTGAACCAAGGGGCCTAGAATACCATCTATACCCCTGTCATGGCTATCTTCACTCTGCAAACAGATCTAAGCTCCCTTAGACTTGATTCCTTCAATTAGTGCTCTAAGCTACCCTGAGCTTCTTGATGGCACTAACTCCTTCATAATTATTCAACTGCCATTGAAACCTCTTCTACTGTCTCTAGCACATATCAAACACCAACAATAGACTAATCATTTTCTTAAAATGAGTAAGGCATCCCCAAACTAGGCCTTCCTCCATGGTTGGCATTGGGTGTCCTTAAACTTCCCTATCACATCTCAGCCTTTAGAAGTATCCAAATGCTTCTATAAATCCTTGCAATGGATTTAGAAGGCTCATTACAATCAGGAATGACTATTGGTTTGCTGAGAATGAGTACTGGTAGCTCCTACAACTGCCTCCAACCCCTGGTGGCCCTGAGCTCCAAAATCTCCCTGGATGAAAATCTCTATGGAGATGACTTCCATAGCTTCTTTGGACTATCCATTTGGCTTCAGAAGGCTCCAATTATCCTAGCTAGCCTCTTGCTTCACTCTCTCTTTGTCGTGGCGGAAAAAGTCGTTTGTGCGGACACAACTGACCTCCCTAGGAGTCTAAACTCTCTAGCGACAAACAAGACAAAATGGAGTGATCTTTCTCTAAATATACCTTTTAAAACATGAAAACTACAAGTGTTTAGGCTTACCTTATTCCAAAACGCGGTTGTTGTAGTCCGTCCTTGCCGATCCGGATGAGCTCCTCCTTCAAGTCAATTCCTGCAACCACAAACAATCAAACAATTACCAAGCACTTGCATTTCATATAATAAAACATATATTCAACATGCAGACCAAGGAACACATGAAATAACTCATTAACACAAGCTATTGAGAAAAATAAACCAGTTTGTATTAATAACGAAACAAAGAAACTCTTACAACCTGGCCTTGGTGTTGTGCAAGTTCCTCCCAGGGTCCATCAAGGGTTTTCCTCTACTTTGACAAAGCTCACCCACTTCCAAGTAGAATCAAGCAAAGACAATCTCTCCTCACAAGGTTCTAAATGGGAGTCCTAATTCCTGCAGCATTTACCCAAAGAAAATGTATAGCTCTAACCTCTCCTCCCTCTGGCTCAATGTCTTTATTTATAGTGCTGTAAAGAGGTTATTCAGGTCCACCATCAATGGGATAATCCCCCTCTTTGGGTGGGATAGCTCCCTTATTGATGGGATAAGTTCCTCCTTAATAGAGATACATGAACCAACTGGAGGCGCATCCAATTCATCAAACCGACCTCTAGAAAGTTCTAGAAGTAACCACAAGTAACTTTTTTAAGATGAAACTCGCGCATTTTGCCTTTTACAGAAGGACGCACCTGTCCCTTAACATACAGAGCGTCCAAGGACGCACATTTTGTGAACATTGTGAGCGTCCCCGCAGGTAAGGCTAGAGAGAACCTGCGACCCCAGAGATAAACATATTTTTGACAAGACTTTCTCTCTTCTTTGAGTTTGAGATGGATAGCAGAGGCATAAGACTTGCCTAAGAGGGTAGCATGACTGTTGATTTGAGCCATACTAACTGTAAGTGGTCATGGTGACATTTTTTAGTGTAACAGATTGCCCCCTAAAGTGCGAAGCCTGGAATAGATTTAGGGTTTTGTAATTCTAGGAAGGGTGAAGCGCTTTATCATTTCAAGGATTGTCTTGTGGATGACCTGGTTGGAACCTGCAATTTTCAACACAAAATACATGTATAAGATTATATCATCACTGAGGTAGGCATTCCCATACTCAGATTCAAAACTTTAACTAATGGACTAACTATTCTGATACAGGAATGATCTTGCAGTACATCATTTTTATAGACTTTTGTAGACACAGTATGGACGCAGCCATCTGTTTATGATTAGTCTACATAGATAATGAATACAAAACTCCTTGCAGCCTGGATGGTAGAAACTAGATCCAGGGTCTTCACTTCTACTTCCCGAATTGGTACGATTCTAGCCATGTGATTAAATGATTCGATGTCGAACATGTTAGAAACCACTTGATTACCAGTCGATGATGCAAACTGTTAACAAGCGTGAGAGAAACCACCAGTAATGTCAATGGTTCTCAAAGTACCAAGCACAACCCGTGAAATGTGAATAGATGTTTTGATGTCGAACACTTCACGGAATCCTTTGATCGAAAGTCAATGATGTAAACTGACGTCAAAGGCGAGAAACCTGCCATTGATGCATGCAGACTTCAAGGTGCTGTCGATTCCTAAGTCATCTTTCTAGATAATGTGTCGATGTCGATAGAAAGCGACCCGTTGCAGGCAAGCCCGCAACACGAAATCATTGTTCAAGTTGAAGAAATGTTGCTGTAAGGACTGACTCAGGGATGGTCAAATGGATGACAAGTATTTTGCAGATGAAAGTTTTTGCTTGCAGACCTCTTGAACACATAACGACACGACAGATGGCTTGGTGACGAATAACTCAAAGTTAATCCCCGGAACCCGGTTAAAGACTTTCAAAGTGGCTTGGTCAACTGTGAGGTAAAAGATTTCCCAACCCAGGTGAATGAAAAGTGTCGTGTTCAAGAGTGGTAATAAAGTTTCTTTTGAGACAAAAGGTAACAAACAGGTTCATTCTTCTCTCTTTTCCCCCACCATTTCTGGCAAGTACCTCTTTATTTTTAACAAGCTTGAGGAGGATAACATATGCTTGATTATAAGCTCATCCTTCGGACAAGTCCAACCTAGTTTAAATTCGAACCCTAGGAAGGAGTGGTTCGTTCCTGTTTGTAATTGAACAGGTCCTTTACTGTAAAAGTTTAACGAGTCCAGTATAGGAGAAACTCGGCGTTTTTCATTTTTAGAGAGTCTGAAAAAACAAAAGGAGACTCCACGTTGAACTTTTTCGTATATTTGTGTCCCTCAAGCCCGAAAAAGTATAAAATAATACCTGGGGGAACCGCTTGATCTTGCGACCAAGGAGTACTTTCATAATAGTGTCGTTGACCTGAAAAGTAAAAAGCGATCAAGGACACGTCGTTTTATTTCCTTATCGAGTTCGAAACGACAAAAACCCGGCAATCTTTTCCTGATTTTGCGGTCAGAAAAGAGCTAAAAGGGGACCGTCTTTTAATTCCGTTTTAACGAGTGTAAAAGAAACGCTCGGCGATCTTTTCATGTTTTAGGAGTCAGAAAAGGGCTTAAAAGATGACTCTGATATTTCTGTTTGCGAAAAATTACAATTTCCCTCGAAACCCCTTTGTCCTACACAAAAGCAACACATTACTCATACCTGTTTAAAATAGGCAAAAATACATCGAAAAACATCTTTTCATGGTAAAAAATGAACTAATTCATCCAAAAAACCTATAAAAAGACCTTTTACCATGTCATTTTTACCGTTTCACTGTTGAGGTTGAAAAAGGAGCTTTTGACAAGAAACTTCCCGTGGTCGCTGCGGAAAATCCGACCGTCGGAATCGAACGCCGTCTTATCCAGGTATTTTACACATCCTACTCTGCATTTCTATCCGTTTAGAATCAATTTTTAGGTCTTAGTTTCATTTTTTGGGGGGGTTTTGGTTTTGGAATGCGCCTCTCGGCGGACGCGGGTGCCCTTCGGGTGACCCGCGTCCCCCGACTTTTTCTCATACGGGAAAAAGGTCGGAAGACGCGGCCCGCCTTTAGGCCAGCCGCGTCCGGGCGCCCTGTGCTACAAAGCCGGGGTGCGTCTTCCGAGAAGTGCGCATTTCAAAACCCCAACTCCCTCAAAAAACCACCAAAAATTCCCAAATCAATTTCTAATTGCTATTTTTGATGTGCAGGGTATTAACCATGTTAGATTGGAGAGAAAGAGAGCATGTAGAGGATGATGAAGTTGCAATAAATCATCAACCTTCCCTGGATGCCCTAAGAGCATGCGGATTATACAAATATTGGACCATACCGGGCATGAGGGGCCAGGTAAGATTCTTGGAATGGCTGGTTGAGCGATGGAACGTTCAAGAACAATGCTTTTACATAGGAGGGCACCAGCTCGAGATAGAGCCCTCGGATGTATACTTTCTCACTGGCTTGCCGAACAGAGGTGAGCAACTCAGTCTTGCGGGGACTAGGCCGGGTGGCCAATCCCTTGATAGTCTCCGCGACGAGTGGTGCACACCTGGGGCTCACCATTCAAAAGGCATAGAGATAAAACACATCACTTTGCCGGAACTCAAAGTCATAGCGTTCACGGTTACCAGAATTTGCGGCGCGGCCGCTTTACACATTGCTTCCGGATCCCAAATGCGGATGGCAATTGACTGTTACCAAGGCACCATTTTCAACTGGTGTGAAGCTGTGTCGGCTCATATGAAGAGCCAACTGACCAAGGCAAAGAACGGACGACTAAAGACTTTTGGATATGGGCCTCTAGTCGTGAGCTTTGCCTTGGAGAGAGTTCCAATGCTGATCCCCCAGCAACTCACTGTTGATATCTTGGGTCCTCGGGAGCCAAAGCTGATACGATGGGTTGCGGTGATGGCCCGGCATCCTGACGAGGGTGCGACAGTGGTTCGATTCTCAGATAGTTATTTTCACTGGTTAGAGGACCAGGTTTTTTCGATACAGGACTTTCCGTATGCCGGAGTGGATTTTAGAGGTGATCCGGACATGGTTCTTCCACCGGGAGAACAATGGGATGACAGAGGTACTTTTATTTTCACAAGTTCTCTAATTATGTATTTTTTATTTTTCATATATATCGTCTCAAAACTAACAGTAAAATTTTCAAAATGCAGATGTTGGTCCACAGCGTCCAGCCAACCTCCGGCCTTTTGATAGACTACATCCAGCTGCACCGGTACCGGCCCCACAGGACGCGGCTGCGGAAGTACTAGCTGAGTTGGAGCATGATCTAGAGCGTCTCACGGCAGATATACCTGAGACTACTATGGATGACATTCCTACCCGGCTTCAGCGCTTCGTAGTCGCGGTCCCTGGACCGTTTAGGAGATTTTTGCGTAAGGTAGCCCGCGCAGTGGTGTCATACAGAGAGCACCACCAGTGATTGACTAGTCACTTTTGTAGTCACATGTGACATTTTGACTTTTTGTACTATCATTTTGCCGATCATAAGGTGTTTTCAACCTATGATCGAAGACGATGTATATATTTTTTGACACACTTCTATCTATATATATATCACTATTACCGGCTTATCTTGTTTAACATATGTGATGAAATGTTTTTAAATTTACTTGCATGATTATCGTAAATGTCTGTCCAACATTCGAGAAGCAATTGCATCTGCTAATGTATTCAAAGACCTTGGAATATGTTGATATTCAATGTAATCAAATTCACGTTCCAAGAGACGCACTCTCAAAAACAACCTTAATAACACAGGATTCCTAATGGCATAAACTCTATTAAGCTGTAATACAACAAGTTCAGAATCTAACCTCACTGTCAAACGTCGAATTCCAAATGAAATAGATTCGGATAATAATTCAATCACTGCACTGTATTCTGCAATGTTGTTCGTTGTTTGACCGAGGCTTACCCCATGCATAGAAACTAACTCGTCAGAGGGCGAATAGATAACCCAAGCTGCGGAAGAGATGTTCCGTGTACTACGACAAGCACCATCAGCAAATCCAATATATGTTTGGAGAGGCGTCGACATCTGCAATATCAAGAGTAAAACCAAGATAAGCCAGAATAACGACGAAAAACCACACTCTCTAAGCTAAGCACACTGACTAAACTAACACACTTGCTAGCTAGAAAGAAAATCTAACCTATCTAAAAATTTCTCCATTCCCATCATTTAAGCATAATACCTCTTTAGGTAAAGTCCATTTCTGGGTTTACCCAAAGAGTCCCCATCAAAGTCAACTAGCTCATAAGCCCCTTTTGCTAGCTTTCGCTTTACAATGTAGGGCCCATGCCACATGGGAACGAATTTTCCGGCACCTAGCTTATCGTTAGCTTGATCATATAATAGTACTAGGTCTCCTTCCGAAAAACTTCGAGGGGTTACATTTCTATCATACTGAGCTTTCATTCGTTTCGCGTGAGTCTCGATTGCCAATGTAGCGTCACGTCGAGTCTCATCTAATTTAGCCAAGTACAATAAACGTGTCTCCTCTTCGGAAGTAGCTGGAAGTAATTCGACAGCCATTTGAAGTGATGGGATTTCGCATTCAATGGGTAACACAGCTTCTAAGCCATAAACTAGCTGGAAAGGAGTGAACCCTGTTGAATTTTTCACTGAGGTTCGGTATGCCCATAGCGCTGAAAATAACATGTTGTGCCAATTCGACCGGTGAACACCAATGGTTCGTCGGATCATGGTAACTAGAACTTTGTTGATAGACTCAACCAAACCGTTGGCTTGCGGATAATAAGGAGTAGAGCTATCGTGGCGCAAACCAAGCTGGCTTGTAAGCTCAGTCATCATGACATTTCGAAAATGGCTCCCATGGTCAGTAATGATTGCTTGTGGGACACCAAACCTAGTTATGATATGATTGAATATGAAAACTGCAGCTGTTTTGCCGCTTGCGTCGAATGTAGGCATCGCCTCGGCCCACTTAGTAAAATAATCAACCGCAAGGATGATATACGCATGCCCCCCGGCCGAGTGAGGGTTACAAGTAATAAAGTCGATACCCCATTTGGCGAATGGACCAACGGCAATTATAGGGTGGAGAGGAGCAGGTGGAGCGCGCATCTTGCGATCAAACACTTGACAGTTGTGGCACTTCCTGACTGCAATGATACAATCTTTAAACATAGACGGCCAGAAATAACCAGCGCGCAACACCTTCTGAGCTGTGGCATACCCAGACATATGACCGCCACATGCTCCAAAGTGACAATCATTCAAAACCCTCTCAGCCTCTTCGTGAGTTAAACAACGTCGAAAAACTAAGTCTGCCCCCCGGCGATAAAGTGTATCTCCAATAATTTTGTATGGCTGGGATTGAAACCGAATTTTTCGACGTTCTGCTTTGGAAGCTTCAGGCCGAAAGGTTTGGGTTTGGAGATAAATGATTATATCCCCGTACCACGGATCTACAGTACTGATAAGAAACAAAGATTCGTCCGCAATGGACTCCTCTGCCACAGTCTCTGTGTCAGCACTCGGGAAATCACACATCAATTCCGCAAAAACTAAGGATTTCTTAGACTTGGACTTCTCGAACTCCAAGTCGAACTCTTGCAGGATAACAATCCATTTAGAGTACTTGCCCCCTAGCAGTTGTTTTGTCAAAATATAAATCATAGGGTTGCAATCCGAAATAACTGTAGTTTTGCGGAGAAGAATGTAGTGACGGAAACGCTGGACAGCTTGAACGGCTGCCAGGGCCAATTTCTCCACATGCGAATATTTTAGCTCAGTTGGATTCAAGGTCCTACTAAGATAATATATCACATGCTCCGCTCCGAATTCATCTTCTTGAACTAACACCATTCCAATGGTGGAATGCGAAGCCGCGAGGTATAAGAAGTAGTCTTGGTTGTAGTTGGGAGGATGCAATAACGGTGCATGGGTCAACGCGTGTTTAAGTGCATCAAAAGATTGTTGGGCAATCTCGTCCCAAAAGAATTGTGCATTCTGTTTCAACAACCGTGTAAAACCTTTAGTGACCTCGGCGTAGTTTGGGATGAATCGGCGTAAAAAGTTCGCTTTCCCTTGCAAACTTTGGAGTTGGCGCAAACTCGAAGGAGGAGGCAATTTGATGATAGCCTCGACTTTCGAGGGATCGACGCGAATGCCGGCTTTTGAAACAACAAATCCCAGCAATCGACCTGTTTCTATACAGAAAACACACTTGTGGGGATTCAACCGAATTCGATAATGCCTACACCTCATAAAGATTGCTCGTAGGTGGACAAGGTGATCAGCTCGATGTAAAGAATGAGCAGGCAAATCATCGAGATAGGGTTGCACAATGTGCTTGATATCATGAAATGCATAAGACATCGCCCGTTGAAAAGTGGCCCCGGCATTCTTAAGCCCAAAAGGTAACTTGCAATAAGCAAATGTCCCCCATGGACAAATGAATGCCGTTTTTGGTTGGTCGGCAGGTAGAATATTGATTTGATTATAGCCCGAAAAACCATCCATGAAGGAAAACATTTCACTTCCGGCACAATCATCAATAATTTGATCGATATAAGGCGTAGGATAGTTGTCTTTTGGACAAGCTCGATTTATATCCCTATAGTCGATACAGATTCTTATTGTTCCTTGTTTCTTGTTGACCGGAACAATATTCGATACCCAATCCGTTAACGGGATCGGATAAATGAAACCTGCTTTCAACAGCTTTTCGACTTCTGCTTTAATCGCAGCCGCTTTTCGAGGGTGAATTTGACGCAACCGTTGCCGGACGGGTTTAGCATCCGGGTAGGTCTTTATTTCATGAATAACAATGGCAGGATCAATTCCCGGCATTTCCTCGTAAGACCAGGCAAACACGTCGCGGAATTCTTCGAATAGGGCCTTGTAAGTTTGGATTTCTTCTTCAGTACATGCGGCACCTATATGAATGTTTTCCTCGATTCCGGGCTTTACTGAAATATCAATGGGAATAGTACGAGAAATATTCCCTAAATTCAACTCTGAATCAGAATGTTTCGTTGGATCCTGAGCGTCTTTGACATATTCAGCGGTATAGATAGATGAAAAATCATTTTCAAATGCATCATCCTTAGGTAAAAACGAAGATCTGTGATGGAGATCTTCCCATGGTAGATCGTCTACACTTAGGATTTCGCGAAGTTGTTCGTCAGATGACACGACTTCGGGAAACGTTATCCGTTCTAAGGGTGAGGTAAAAAATGACTCTTCACTGACCACATTCATTTGGTCGACTTCGGTTGAATGAAAGTCAGTAAAAGACATGAGAGCTTCATAAGCAATTTCATATGGACTCAAAGGCATAACATCACCGAGTGAGTCTATCTCAGAGTCAGATGGGACGAACCAAGGATCATCATAAATAATGTTTTCTGATGTAATCATATGAATGGTTGCAAATGAAGGATCTGCGCTGAGTGGAGGGAGAGGAAAAGTTCCCAGTAAACCGAAATCCTTAACTAAACCTACACCAACATCCCTATAAGGGATTGTCGTTTTACCAACATGCTGGATACTCTCTGAAGAGGCTGGGTCGGATGAAAAGTATGTCAGCTGATCAATAGTCACGATCTTACCGTTATGTGGAAACTTAATTACTCTGAAGACCGATGAAATGACCGCTGTCATAGCATATGACCAACTTCGACCCAAAAGAAGGTTGTAGTCTAGAGGGGCATCAACCACTTCCACATCCAGACTAACGGTTTTACCTTCAACCCCTATAGGCAATTCTTGTAGAATACCAAACGGACGGAACCCACGGCCATCAAAGGCCTTAAGGATGGTGGGGGATTGGTTCAACGAAGGAGAACCAAGCGATCTCCAACATTGAATCGACATAATACACGTAGAAGCTCCCTCATCAATCACAGTCCGATGAATAGGCCTGTTTTTGACTATCACTGGAATTTGGAAAGCCATTTGATGGGGGAGACGTGGTGTACTATTTTCTAGATCAAAGATCATTAGGTTCGGGTCCTGAACATCGACAGCTCCGATAGCCGACAAAAGCAATTTCCGTTGTGCTGGGCATGATTGCAGCACTTCGAGTGCCGACATTGCTGAAGGTGAAACAACTAAGTCCTCAACAATGTTGTAATTCTGGGCTGCTCTCGCATGTGGATTGAAAGCAGACCTTCGAAGTACACCCTTGGCGGGCGGCTTAATCACTAAGTCTGGGTTAGGTTTTTCGATTTGTAGTGGATCGGAACCAGGAGCTGAGGTTGATGGGTTAGAGTGAGAAGATTCTGCTTCCTTGCCATCAACAGGAGCCTTACTACCATAATCTTGCGATCGAGTCGCAATCCTCACATGAGACATCATCAAAATGGGTTCTTCACTGGCATTCGAAGAAGAACCTATCATCTTATTCTCCTGCTCTGGAAATGGATTCTTTAACATAGCAGGAGTGGGAGAACCTTTGACTATTTTTACAACCTCGGCCCGATGAGGGCAATCTCTCGTAAAATGATCCTCTTCACAAATAAGACAAGGATATCGAGGTTTGCGTTTGTCGTCATTGGTTTCCGACTTTTCAGTTTTCTCCTTTGGAGCCTTGTCTGCTTTAGCCTTCTTCTTTCCTTTCTTCTTTCCACCGTTTTTTGGTTTGGCCGTAGATGACTCTACAGCGTGAATGTCGGCGGTGAGTTCAGGAGAAGACTCTCCTGTCGGAGAATCAGGCAAAGTGATAATTGGAGTAGTTGAAGCCTTGGAAGGCTTCTTCTTGCTCTTCGTAGTCACGATACCAATCATACCATCAGCGGCATGAGATCCCGAAGGAGCAGCAGCGATTTGATTCGACTTTGGAAGATCCGGAATTTTCTCGTGTAACGTACCCGACTGAGTGTAAACTAAGTCAAGGTATTGTGCCTGAGCAATGACTTGCTCCTCAGTAACTACTCCGGCCTTAGCGACATCTTCAGTAATCTTCGGTAATAATGATTTGACAAACCATTCAGCTAAGATTTGGTCCGGGATAAAAACTTTCACTAATCGCCTTCGACGTCTCCACTCATGAATGTGATCAGAAATATACGTGGACGTCGATTGTTTTAGTGAAGTTAATAACTCCGTGCCATTATCGTATCTGACCGGCAACTGAAAGTGAGTTAAGAACGAGGTAGCTAACTGGCTAAAGTTGTAAAAAGAGGCCCGTGGTAACTCAATGTACCACTTGGCCGCGAGACCAATGAGTGTACGCTGGAAAAGACGTAAGCGGATGGAATCATCTGAGATAGAATTCGAAGCACACCAGAGGTGGTAAGTCATCACATGATTGGACGGATCCTCTCCAGACTTACCTTCGAACTTGGGTATATCACTGGGCAACTTATTTGGCATTGGCGGCCAGAACTGAAGATATTGAATTGGATCGTTCGTTAGGCGCGTCAAGTCGGGTAAATCCAAAGTTGCAATAAACGGTAACTGCCGGTTAGGATCTCTAAAACTCTGGGTCACAATACCAGCCCCAGGAGGAGGATATCCAGGATAACTAGGAACAGGAGTCGCATTTGGGATATTATATCCTCCTGGAAAACCAGGATTAACCGGACCGTACTGGGGTTGTTGAGGTTGTTGATAAGTGTACCCAGGATACGGTTGATACTGGTAAACCGGTTGTTGGACAGCTTGCCCAGGTTGGTACTGTCCCTGGTACGGAGGTTGAACAAATTGAGGTTGAGTAGTCACAACCGTACTTATACCAGGCTGACCTACAGGCATCTGGACCGTGGTTTGAATCGTAGATCCAGCCAACGGTAAAGATATCTGAGGTGTGGTAACAGGGATAGTAGAAACTGGAGCCGTCGATACTCCAGAAGTAAGTATGGTAGATGTAGCGATAGTTGCAGCAGCCGTTTGAGATGGAGTACTAGGTGCAATTGACGGCTGAGTAACTACCGAAGCTACAGAAGTTTGAACATTTGGCTGGACAGGTTGCGGTTGCTGGGTTGGACCAGAAACTACGGGTTGTCCAGCTTGAGGAAGCATCTGTACACTTGGCTGCAACACCTGTTGACCCTGTGAGGGATCCCACACTAACATTCCAGGGTACTGACCCGTAACAGGTTGAGGGTACTGAGATCCATAACCAGATTGAGGGTAGGATTGATAATTGTAAGGTGCAGTTCCCATACTTGGAACATATGACTGACCTTGAGGCGGTTGATAACCTTGACTTGAGTATTGACCTTGAGGTTGATAACCTTGAGGTAAATACTGATACTGGGGTTGACCTTGACCTTGAGGTTGGTACCCTTGAGGTTGATAACTTTGGGGTTGATACCCTTGAGGTTGCCATCCTTGAGGTTGCCATCCTTGAGGTTGATATTGATACTGAGGTTGACCTTGGGGTACATATTGAGGCTGAGGTTGACCTTGAGGCAAGTATTGCACCATAGGTACATACTGACTTTGAGGTTGCCCCCCAGACACAATTTGTGTACCTTGAGGTTGCCCCCCAGGCGGTAATTGGCCACCTTGAGGTTGGGAAACGGGAACTGAACCTGACATCATGTAAATGTCTCCTACACCCAATGGTATATTACCACTGTTTCCAGCAAATAACCCATGATCAATGGGTTGAGGAGATGCCCCCGCAAAGGTACCAGAAAGTGACTGATACCCAGTGGGAACAGAAGGACCGCCGTGTAAAAAAGATTCAGGACTTTGTGTAAACACGGACGACTGACCAGACATATTTACAGGAGTATGAATACCTCCAGGTGGAAAAGGAGTACGAGGTGTGGAAAAACCGACTGAGTTGTCTAAAAAATTGGTTAACGCAAGGTACCAAGAAGTACTTCTAGGAGGACTGTAAAAGATGGATTCACGCTCCCTTAGATCAATAGTAAGTTGACCTTCAAGGTGAGAGACACCTATATCTTCTTCTGGAGCAAGTTCTTCTATAGCAATCAAACCAGAAGGTAGATTTTCGGTGATAATTCTTTCTATTCTCGGTGAATCAGGGACACTAGAAGTTGGAGTAACAGGTTCGGAAATTTCAGGTTCTTCGCCTGTTTCACTGGCAGATGAAAAACTACCAGCAAGCTCGGAAACTGTAACAGTTTCGGGATTGTAACCTGTTTCTAAACTTTGGTAATCTGGATGGACTACCAAGGAAGATTCTCCTTCTTCAGGTGAACCTACTCTACTGTCACTAGGAGGAGTTACAAGGACCTTTAACCCTTCTAAATTACCCGGGTCGTCTCGAGGAGGGGATCCCCTAAGTCTACGGGATCTTCTCAACAATTCGGCCACAGAAACAACTTCAGGAGACTGGCCCCGAAGTCTACGGGACTGTCTCGGTAATTCCGCCACAATTAAAGATTTTTAACTACAACACACGAAAACAAAGTAAAAATTTCAAATCAAACCACCTAAAGTCTTCTAAAGAAGCAAACAAATTTGAAGCACACGCCTAAATAATCTAGAGCGTCAAACCACACACAAACAGTAGTCTTCCGGACCAAAAGCGCTAGTTGGTGATTAGGCCCAACCTCGCAGGATTCAGTACAGAAATGGCGGGTGGAACAGTTACCCCGGCAACCTGCTTAATGAATAGACCGGCACAAGTTCCTCCACTTTAACCGTCTCGAAGTGAAGTGAACCCCCCGGAAAATCCAAGTGAGTATAACCGACGTCTGCTCCAGGTACAGTGGGACCTTCCCTCCACCGTCACCTCGGTAGAACCCTAAAGATTATGGTCACTAAAGTTACCAATCACAACAATTACACCTGGGGGAACAGTCTAAACTCCGACAGCACGCAAGGGCAGAGTAACAAGCTCAATCCCCTTACCGGCTCCTTGACAATAATCCAAGGTTTACCGATAAGTGACCCCTGGCTCCTCGACAATGGTTAATCCGAGGTTTACCGTTTGTAATACGTACTGTCTGGCGTCGTTCCCAACGAGGGAGGAATGATCCCCTCACTGGTTCGGACACGAGCTCGTGCTTCTCCTTTAAGAGGAGCTTTCCCAGAGTATAACTGAAACAATTGGATTTAATCTACTCAAGATAAACTATCTGTTTGGTTTTATAGTCTTGGAGAGTTAAGTACTCACCTACTCCAAGACCCTAGCCTAAGCTATGTTGGTGTTTCAGAGCCCTAGAAAAATAAAAATTACTAGATTGATTTTAATTTAAGCGTTACTTTTAAGGTTGTTTCTTAAGTCAAAAGGTGATGGAAGTGAAACCAGTGGTGTGTTGACTCGACTCGAAACCACTACAAAATGCACCTAGGATGATTTACCCACTACTTTACTTTTTCGATGAATTGCTTAACTAAAAAGTTGAGAGAATGCAATCTTTATAAAAGCAACTTCTTAATTGAAGACAATCAAAGAAACAATTCGTTTGTCTTTTCCAAGCATAAAAAACATGACCGCTCTTTACATGCACGAAAAAACTCTTTTTCTCTTTCAAAAACAAAAAGCTACTTGAAACAAGACTTTTAAAGAAGATGTTTTTGTATTTTTCTTTTAATAAAGCAAATAAATCTAATATAACCAAAAATCAATCTTAACAACTATTAAAATCTATGAAAATGCACTCATAAGCAAACTAAAAGGTAAATTTACTCTAAGCAATCTTAACGAGGCCAAAACCAACAATGATTATTCTAAGGTGTTTTACTTGATCACAATCAAATCAAGGACTAGCTTATTGCAGAACCAAAAACTAGTCAAAACAAAACTCCAATCTTTTTGTTCTTTTGTAAAATGGAAATCAACACTTTATAAACAAGTAATTCGAAATTTGACCCAAAACAACTTAAATGGCAAGCTGCTCACACAAGGAGACTTTACGACAGGCCCGACTTCTAAGAAGGCTGACTAACCAGAGAGATCTAAGGCTGGACAACTTTCTACCGTCAAAGTCACTACAGGACCTATTGAAAAATCAAACCCTAGGCCTAAACTTCGTTGAAATTCACTAAAACACTCAAAGCTCACAAAACAAGTTCAGGTGAAAATTCTTGACAGGGTACTAAAGGATCTGGGTAGAAAACACTAAGAAAAATCAAAATCTAAAAGCAATTAAAGCAAAAAATGGAATTTTCCTAAATTTTACAGGAAGACGCAGGCAACCCGTTATAACAGGTGCGGGCCCGCTCTGTGCAAACGGCAACAGCGCGTCCAAAGACGCACTGTGCAGTACTCAGAGGGTGCGTCCTTCTGGAAAAGTTGAGAAAAACCAAATCTAACTAAATCTAAAGCTAAGCCACCCAAATACTAATTCTCACAGTCAAAAACCAGAAAATAAAAGTGATTTTCACAGAGCAAAGTTCACACAAAGGAAAAGACTCTCTCATTAATGGATTCCCCAGCGGAGTCGCCAATTTGTCGTGGCGGAAAAAGTCGTTTGTGCGGACACAACTGACCTCCCTAAGAGTCTAAACTCTCTAGCGACAAACAAGACAAAATGGAGTGATCTTTCTCTAAATATACCTTTTAAAACATGAAAACTACAAGTGTTTAGGCTTACCTTATTCCAAAACGCGGTTGTTGTAGTCCGTCCTTGCCGATCCGGATGAGCTCCTCCTTCAAGTCAATTCCTGCAACCACAAACAATCAAACAATTACCAAGCACTTGCATTTCATATAATAAAACATATATTCAACATGCAGACCAAGGAACACATGAAATAACTCATTAACACAAGCTATTGAGAAAAATAAACCAGTTTGTATTAATAACGAAACAAAGAAACTCTTACAACCTGGCCTTGGTGTTGTGCAAGTTCCTCCCAGGGTCCATCAAGGGTTTTCCTCTACTTTGACAAAGCTCACCCACTTCCAAGTAGAATCAAGCAAAGACAATCTCTCCTCACAAGGTTCTAAATGGGAGTCCTAATTCCTGCAGCATTTACCCAAAGAAAATGTATAGCTCTAACCTCTCCTCCCTCTGGCTCAATGTCTTTATTTATAGTGCTGTAAAGAGGTTATTCAGGTCCACCATCAATGGGATAATCCCCCTCTTTGGGTGGGATAGCTCCCTTATTGATGGGATAAGTTCCTCCTTAATAGAGATACATGAACCAACTGGAGGCACATCCAATTCATCAAACCGACCTCTAGAAAGTTCTAGAAGTAACCACAAGTAACTTTTTTAAGATGAAACTCGCGCATTTTGCCTTTTACAGAAGGACGCACCTGTCCCTTAACATACAGAGCGTCCAAGGACGCACATTTTGTGAACATTGTGAGCGTCCCCGCAGGTAAGGCTAGAGAGAACCTGCGACCCCAGAGATAAACATATTTTTGACAAGACTTTCTCTCTTCTTTGAGTTTGAGATGGATAGCAGAGGCATAAGACTTGCCTAAGAGGGTAGCATGACTGTTGATTTGAGCCATACTAACTGTAAGTGGTCATGGTGACATTTTTTAGTGTAACACTCTTTATTGTCGAAAACTACTCCTCAAGTGCATTTATGCAATATCCCCTGGGGATACTCGACCAAATTTGGTGAACTGCACTTAACTCTAGTTAAACTTGGCATAACCTTACTTCACCAGGCTGACCATCGGAGGTAACCATTACTGTAACTATTGGGCATGAATATGTGGTAGTATAAACCCCAACATTTAGGGAGAATCCCACATATATCTGGCAGTCGGGTATCATGCAACCACATGTGCCTGCATTTCAAGCGAATGAGAGATCCATTGGATTTGAGAATAGATCGACGGATAAGATCGGCGGAAGAGGAATGGCGGAGATCAAAACCACATGTTAGGAGGAGGACGGAGCGGTCTTGAAAAGATGGTAAGTGGTATATTGCGTGCCCTAAACACTGTAAACGGTATTCCTAAAATTCATGTGATTAACCTTAGCGAGCGATTGGAAAACCACTTTTTTCGTGCGCTCTAGACTTGATATCGATCATGCAAGATTTCACGTGATATTGCATGACAAACATTCAATTGGATCGATCACATCGACAGTGGAGATTGTCTGGGTTAGTTGGTGAGCGGACGACACAATATCTGTTGGATATGGAGAAGTGAGATCAATAGTGCGGATTGAAGCGCTTAACAAAAGGGAATATTCCAACAAATATACTTTTTTTAATATTTCCAAAAATAAAATTATTATTGGTCAAATGTCCATAAATTGCAATTTACTGGAATTTTCAAATTGCGATAACTCCTTCATATGGTGTCAGTTTTTCGAACCATTCATGGTGCCAGAATTAGGGTGACGAGATCTATCCGGTCACTCAGGTTCAACACTCTTTTGAACACTACGAAATTTGAGCTATCATTAAGGTCCTGGATCAATATCTGATCAACTTTATAGCTACCAAGTATCTAAATTTGTCCAACTACTTGTATAGGAACCTAACCAAAATGTCTGAAAGGGTGCAATTGAAAGGTAAAGTGAATTATCCTAGCCTCTTTCACGATAGTCTGATAAAGGTTATAGTACTCCATCAATTTAAAGAGAAGAACATGACATGGGACACCTTCATTGAGGTAGCCTTGAAAACACATATAACCACTTCACCAAGCCAGCACCAAACCATGTCAGTACAACCCATGGAGGTGGGGTCATCAAGAAAACATGATGAGCCTAAATTTTCCAAAACCCAACTGAGCCCAACTATCTAGCCTAAAATCCTTTACATTCAAGTCATCTCTTGGTTGTGATTTCATAGAGAGATCCCTCTCTGGTTTGGTAGGGCTAGCTACCAAATTAAAAGCTTGGTTGTGGTTATCTCTGTCGATCTCCTCATTAGCTTGGGACATTGTGGAAGATAACAAAGGGCATGACAACTAGGGAGTGCCAAGGTGTTCTAGTGAATGTAAGGTTCCCAAGCCATGGAAAAATGTGATGCTAGTTGTGAGGTCATTACTGCCAAGGTGTGTTAGCAATGTTAGGCCATGCTAACATGTGCCAGATAGTACGAAGACATGTCAAATAAGCTAATATGTGCCAAGTGCTAAGGCATGCCAAGATGTACAAGGGTGTGACAATACATGCCAAGGACTTTCAAGGAAGCAAAAGGGAGGAAAAAGTTAAATTACAAGGAAATGAGCACATAATAGGGTTAATAAGTCATCAATTTACCTTTTCCATGAGGGGCATGCTAGGCACACCAACACTAGGTGGTAAGTGCCAAGTGTCAATGCATTCTAAGTGCCAAATCTTCCTCTATTTCTTCTCATCTAGTTCCAATAATTGATCTCAAATAAATTTAATATTAAACCATGCCAAAGCATACCAAGTCATCTCAACGCATGCCAAACATGCTAAGACTTGCCAAGTGCCAACACATGCCAAGTTCCAATGTGCATCAAGGAGTGTGATGCATGTTATGAAGTGGCAGAGCATATCGAAGAGTGGTAAGGTGTGTTATAGAGTGCCAATGCATGTTGAGGAGTGTTAGGGAGTATTAGAGCAACACAAGGGAGCACTAGGTCAAAATTCATGGAAGTGAATGAATATGAGGGTGTGTCGGGGAGTGTCAATGGGTGCTAGTTGTCATGCCAAGGAGGGAGTGACAAGGTATGACAAGCATGGGTAAGGCATGTCAGGGAATATCAGGGAATGTCAATAAGTTGTAGAGTGTTCTAGGTAGTTTTGGGGTGTGCTAACATGTGCCAAATAGTGCCAAGGCATGTCAGGTGCTAAGACATGCTAGGATGTGCAGGGTGCCAGAGTATGCCAATATGCATCAAGGAGTTTCAAGGCAAAAAAGGAATAGCCAAGATAAAATTCAAGGAAATGAGCACATAATAGGGCTAATAAGTCATCAAGTTACCTTTTCCATGAGGGGTATGCTAGGCACATCAACACTAGGTGCCAATAGGTGCCAAGTGCCAAGTGTCAATGCATTCTAAGTGCCAAATATTCCTTCGTTTCTTCTCATCTAGTTTCCAATAAGTGATCTCAAATAACTTTAATATTAAACCATGCCAAAGCATACCAAGTCATGTCAATGCATGCCAAACATGCTAAGACTTGCCAAGTGCCAACACATGCCAAGTGCCAATGTGTGTCAGGGAGTGTGGTGCATGCTATGGAGTGGTAGAGCATATCGAAGTGCTAAGGTGTGCTAGAGAGTGCCAATGCATACTGAGGAGTGTTAGGGAGTACTAGGACAACACAAGGGAGAATTAGGTCAAAATCCATGGAAGTGAATGAATATGAGGGTGTGTCGGGGAGTGTCAATGAGTGCTAGCTGGCATGCCAAGGAGGGAGTGACAAGGTATGATAAGCATGGGTAAGGCACGCCAGGGAATATCAGGGAATGTCAAAAAGTGCTAGAGTGTGCTAGGTAGTTCCAGGGTGTGCTAACATGTGCCAAATAGTGCCAAGGCATGCCAGGTGCTAAGACATGCTAAGATGTGCAGGGTGCCAAACTATTCCAATATGCTTCAAGGAGTTTCAAGGCAACAAAAGGAATAACCAAGCTAAAATGCAAGGAAACGAACACATAAGAGGGTTAATAAGTCAGGACATTATCTTTTTTAAAAGGGGCATGCTAGGAACACTAATAATATGTTCCAATACATTCCAAGTGCCAATGTGTGCCAAGTGATAATGTTTGTCAATGAAATATTATTCGAAGGTGTTCCAGGGCATGCTAGGGACTATAGGGCATGCCAACACATGATAGGGGAGTTCTATGCTATGTTAGGGCATGCCAACATGTGCTTAGGTGTCCTACTCATGGCAAGATGTTCTAGGTACAAAGATGTTCCATGTACAAAGATGTTCCAAGACATGCAAGGTGCTAATGAATGTTAATGTATTGTTCCAAAGCATGTTAAGTTGTGTTGTGAGTGTTGAGGAGTACTAGGTCTATCTTGTTAATAGAATTGATAGAGCTTGGTTATGTATTAAATAATATAGTTCCTATACACACTAGTGGAACTTTATTTAAAGGAAATTTGCTAGATAATAAACCTAATAGAGATGAATCATGTGTTGACTCATAGGAAAACTATATTCTTATGACTTGAGGGACATGATACACACTAATTACTTCTTAACAAATTGACTTACTATTATAACAACTATGACCTTGGACACGTAATGAAAAAGACTCCACAACAATGGTCCTAAATCATTATCTTTTGACAAAAAATATAGTAGCAGGTACATAGCGTCATCAAAAACTCATTGGAATGATTAATGATGACGAACATTTTTTGACCGTTGCCAAAAGTAACCAAAAAGAGAATTGGTGATGGTCAATAAAACATCACCACTAGAAGTGTCACCAAAGAGAGAATTAGTGATGGGCCTTTAACGACCCTCACCAAAGGTGTCCCCAAAGAGAGAATTAGTGACGGACCATTAACGACCCTCACCAAAGTGTCAGTGAAAATTGCTTTGTTGACAAACCTTAAAGGACCATCACTATATACACTTACAACAACGATTTTTTAAAGCCGTCACCATATGCGACATTGGTGACAGACCTTAAAGGTTCGTCACAGGAATGAAGTGTCATCAAAAGTTCATTGGAATGATCAATGATAACAAACATTTATTGACTGCCACCAAAAGTAACCAAAAAGATCATTGGTGATGGTCAATAAAAGATCGTCATTAGAAGTGTCACCAAAGAGAGAATTAGTGATGGGCCTTTAAAGATGCTCACCAAAAGTGTCACCAAAGAGAGAATTAGTGACAGGCCTTTAATGAACCTCACCAAAAGTGTCATTGAAAATGGATTTGGTGACAAACCTTAAAGGACCATCATTATACACACTTACAACAATTCTTTTTTAAAGATTGTCACAATATGTGACATTGGTGATAGACCTTAAAGTTCCGTCATAGGCATGACCCTCACCAATGACCTTTTTGCTTGTAGTGTTTGGTGATTATCAACTATCCCATGATGTATAAAAAGAGGGAAAATTATAGAAAAAGGGTTCGAATTTTGAAGAACTTGGAGACTAGGCTAGTGTATTTTTGATAAACTGTTGATTAGTGAAAGAATCAAAAGTTTTCCACACATTGTTGCATATGATTCTGTAACTTCTCTGTTATGTGTCATCATATGTCATCTTTTCTTTAAGTATAGTAATGAAGCTGCAGGTCTCTGTTTACTTATGTGAGTGAAGTTAAAATTCCTTAAAAGGGCGTTGTTATACTTAAAACCCCCTACTTCTACATTTCTCTTAAGTTATAGATAATAGTTTCTGTGAAAAACAACATATTGTCTCTAACTTCTCAAAGTGTTACTGATAATATTTTATATGAAAAAAATCATATTGTCTCTAACCTTCAAAGCATTCTTCTCTCAACATTTATATCCAGCATCATATTGAATTCTGAGACATTCATATCAGCTAAGTATTAAGGGTTAAAAACCAGGCCTTTTAGGTCCTTCATTTGAGGATACACCATACAAATAAGTGACATGAATAATAAACATTAATGTCTTAAGCACAATCTCTACACAGCAAAGAAATTGGTTTCTTAAGGGACAACATTAATTGCCGTTGTTGCCGGGGAGAGAAGTCAAGAACACTTTTCCCTGGGTTTTTAATATTTTCCTCTAGTTGTTCAGTGAGGAGGAAATATTTGGCTTTATTGAACAGAAAGAAATAACTTTGGCTTCAAAGAGGCCTCATACGAGGTTAGATACCTCACAGCAAAAGGTTCAAGTCCTTTCATACCCTTAGAGACTAGTTTCCAAGAGGATTGGAAGGCCAAAAACTCCAGTTACACCAAGTCCTACACTGTCTACACCTGGCAGTAGTTCAACACATCTTTCATCCAAACATTCACCTTTATTTGACCAAGAGATACCTTTTACATCCATTTAATTTCAAGAAAGCAACTTTCAAGAACAATCTTTAGAGTATTTCTTTCTTAGTATCTGCTATAGTTATTCAACCCAGACCTATAACTATATTGCCACCTTTTCATACTCCATTTACTTCTCAGTCAGGTTATACATCTGTTGGTACTCAAGGTTCAGTAAGTTCAGGAGAAAACATGGCAACACCTGCATTCTTCTTGAATAGGTATGCAACTATTCAATTGCCACAACAATTGAATCAAATGCCTCAATAATACTTGAATATTCTTCCTCGTTTCTCAAGGGAGGATGAATAAACAATAGAGAAGCATATAGTAGTGTTTTGTAATTTTGCAAAAAATCTCAATGTTGAACACTTGGATGTTGTTTTAAGACATTTTGTGCAATCCTTGGATGGAGAAGCAAGGAAGTGGTTTAAAGGGCTTCCTAATAACTCTATTCCTACATGGGAAGAGATGGAGTGCCTATTCACCTAGATATGGGGAGAGAAAAGAGACCATGGGTATTCACTCACAGAGTTTAATGCTATTAAGAAGAAGTTTGATGAAAGTTTTGTTGAGTTCATCAAAAGGTTCAATAAACTGTACAATAGTCTTCTAGTGGATATTAAGCCCCCTCCTGCTAGTGCAAAAATAACTTTTGCATAGGCATTTGAATTAGATTTTGGGTTCACATTGATGGAGAGAAGATGCATAACCCTTGATCAGATCCAAACTGATGCCTTAGAAATAGAAGCAAGTCTGGTGACTACAGATAAAGCACCAGAGACACAACCTATCCAAGATAAAGGAATGGCTAAAGTGGAATCCTCTCAAAGTCAAACATTATAGGATATGAATAATGTAATTAAAAATTTGTCTAATAAATCAAGATTAAATTGGAATTGGAGAGTAAGAATTCTCAGAGGCAAGCACAATAGAATAGAAACCTTAATCCTCAATATAGAAGACAAGCTCTGCAAATTTCGAAGAAGGAGAAAAATATCAAGGTCAGGTTCAAGCACCACTTTACTTAGAGGCAAATCCTGATGAAGTACCAGAGCATTCCAGGGACCATGATGATCATATTTCCACATTGTATGTAGTATATGAAGATGAACTAGGCATTAAGGGAGAATAATATGAATATTGTTATAGACATATTTGGGCACTTCAACCCAAAAACATATATGTCAATAAACTAGGGCTCATCAACCCCTAAAAGAGTTGTTTCATACCCCAAAATAACATGGTCATCTAATTACATGATTCCCCAAAAGTTCCACTTGAAAAACCATCCAGAAATGGCCTAAACTGAACCATACTGACTGCTACACTAGCCAGGTGCAATGCCTACTAAGTGATACACTACTAAGGTGCGATGCATACTGATTAGGCCTTCTATAGGGTGCGATGAACGAGGATGGACAAATTTCCGGGACAGTTTTCTAAGTGGATGCTCATAGAATCTTCTAGAAACTTCCCCTCTGCCATTTGCCTCTCTGAATTCACCCAAGGATGAGTAAGAGATATAAACTTCAATTATCTCTCCTCTTGTGGAACCAAATGTAACAAGTGGAATGACACTAATCAAAACCCAGAGATGACTCACACCCTTGCACACAACTATAAATGGATCTGTCATCTAAGAGATCCAGAGGCTGGAATGTTGTGAATTGCAAGTAAGTGCTGATAGTTTTGTAATTGAGGAAAGAGCATTGTATTTTTGGTTTGATCTTGCTATTCCATGAGGTGAATAGGGCTTGATGCTGGGAGGATGATGCTGGATCAAAAAACTTGGCTGTAATTCTCCCTTATATTCAATAAATTTCTTCAAGTTTTCTTCCATCTGATTGTGCAATTGTGAATGTTATCATTTGTGAATGCTATTATATGTTCATTATATATCTAATTCTTTAATGTGTATGTTTTAATAGATCAAGATGCTTTGACGGTTCTTTGTTACTGTGTTTCTACAGGTACTCTCCAAGCGAGATAAGTACGGGGAGGAGTTACAAGCTCTATCAAGGGGGAGAGAGATCAAGTAAAGGATTAAGCGGAAGTTCCAAGTTGGTCCCATTATCTTTCTCTTATCCATTACACATGGAAGAAATCGTTGAATTTCTTTAAACTGTTGTTTCTAGGGTAGCTGCCAAACCTAGAGGGCTAGTCACTCGAAAAGACACTAGTTTTCCCATAAACAAATATACTGAAACAAATGCCATTTATGATGACAATGACATTGATGAATATTGGAAGCAATTTACTGATTTTATGCAGGAAGAATTACATAAGAAATATGACTTGAGATCAAGGAAAAGATCTAGAGTTCAAGAAAATGAAGGTGAGCAACAAGTTCTAGCTCCCCTACAAAAGGCAACTCCACAATAACCACAGCCTGCAAAAAAATTAAAAAAGGAAAGGAACAACAGAATACAATTAGCAAGCTCAAATACTTCAAGGTGAGTCTTCTCAAGATAAAAGTGACAAAATTCCTTTAGAAAGAATTGTTTCCATTCCACAGGAAATTTCAGTGATGAAGAAAAGTGAAGATTAAAATGAAAAGAATAATAAATAGGTTCATGTGTTTAGTCTTACTAAAGAGTTAGAAAAAATCAGAATTCAGGTTCCCCTCACAAAGTTGCTCAAAACAACAGTTTATCAAAGAGAGTTTGCTAAGTTTATCAATCTATCTCAGAATGTGAATATAAATGATACTGTGAATCTGCAAGAAGATAAACCAGTAGTGGTAGTTGGCGTAATTACGTATATAATATATATTTGCCATATCGATTGTGACACCAAGTTGGCGCCATACACGAAAGAGAAGACCCCCTACGCGAGATAGGAGAAGGCGATGGCGGCCTTTTAGTTCTTCAAGTTGATGGCGGTGGTCGAGTCATGCTTACGCATGATGGCGGCTTTTGGGGTGTTTATTTGAGGGGCCCCAAAAGAGAGTTGTTGATGGCGGCCCTCTCCCGGGGGTCGAGAGTTCGGCAGGCTCACCCTCACCCATCGGATGGATGAGCTTCCAAATCCCTCTCCTTAGCAGTCGAGCCCCTCCGGGCCTCACCTTTTGAGGGAAGGTGAGCTTCCAAATCGATGGCGGCCCCCCTCTAAAATAAGTAACTAAAGGCAGTCGAGTGTGCTAACGCACCCTGTTTATTAAGAATGTTGCTTGCGACGATGTGTCACATGATCAAACTGCTTCATATGCACTTACCCGTGGGATGCTTACATCATTTTACCAAGTGGTAGGTTCTGATTGGTCGATAAGATGTCCACATGTCTCTGCTGACGTAAGTACCTTTAAGATGGTGTGCCACCAGTTAACCTGATATGATGCCATGTGTCATCTCCATATTCGTTTGGGCACATCCTGCAAGTCTTTCTTAGCCTTCGTCCCAACTCTATCAAATATGCCCGGTCATGGATGGACCCTAAATGTGGTATAATTCATCTTTTAGTAGTGTTGGTCCCATTTCGAAGACCTTGCAAATACCTTAACAAATATGTATAAAACCAGAAGTTGAACCTGACAATGAAGCAAATTTAGTTCAATTCCCAATTCCCCGCCGGGGACATTAATGCCATGCTTCGGGTTGACTTATTGATTCAGGGTTTAAATGGCTTCTATAGGCTATTGAGGGGCTTAATGGCTTATCTCTCTTCCCCGTGCTTTTCTCTCTAACGCTCGAGGAGATATCTTTCCTGTACTTCTATCTCTTTCCCGTGCTTAGAGATCTTTTCCGTACTTTAGAATGAAATTTGTCAAACCTTAGTAGTGGATACACCCAGAAATATTTTGATATAGGGAGGGTCTGGCCTTGTATCCTTACCTTACCGAGCTTGTCTATCTATAACTGTACGAATTGTAATACTTCTTATTTAGGTCATATTCTTGACTGATGAGTAGACTTATTACGTATAGAATAATCCGTCTATATATCTTGATTAGTCTAAATAATCTTTCATGAACTAGAAACCTGTACTACTAGATCAATGGCTTGATACGTTGGGTTGGGTCCGCACTACTGGGTAAGCACTTGTACCCTTGCGGGACCTCTAATAGCAAGCCAAGCCATCGAACTATCTCACCTGCCAAGCCAAGCCATCGAACCATCCAATAGCTATTCTCGCAAGCTACCTTTCTTGCCCGCAATAATAGGGTCTTTCTTTCCTGCCCATATCAACGAACTCCCATCAAATCGCACCCAGGATGTGTTGTTCACCCTGTATTTTTCGTTTCCATAAGGTAAGTATTCAAGTGACTTCCTGCTCGATGAGGTAAGGCTTTCTAACGACTCCCTTCTTTTTCTTAGGTCGGTCAAGACTGAGCGGAGCAGGGGTGAGTGAAACTAAGTAATGACTCCGAGCGGTAGCGAGTCCTTTCCTCTGGTATTAGGGAAGCTTGGTTGTTTCAGTCCCTAGTTTGGAGCTTCCCGAACTAGTAGCTACACTTGCCAATAGGGTTTGATATTCCTTATTGTACGACGTATCCACACGTGCCTACAGGTTCAAATAGTGATTTTCTTGTACTTGACTGAATGTCCTCTTCGGTAAAAGGTGGTACATGCTCGTAAGTAATGAATGAGAAACTGATTGAAGATGTATATCACTTTTTCGAGTATGATCAGAAGGTGATCGGGATGAATTGGGAACAAGGCTTCTTGATAAAAGGATCTAATAAGTCAAGTTTGAGTTCTTCCCTTCCCTCTTTGACTGAGTAGCAGCCACCCTGCCTGGAGTCGACTGGAGATGCGGGCGGGGCCTCTATCTAAGGTAATAGATGGATGCTTTGTGTTGTCCATCTTCGTCGGGTAAAGGAAGGGAAGAGGTGTTTGAAGAGTGCTTGCTAGGCAGGCTGGAGGGCACTCTTCTACGAACCGGATCGAAGTAACTTGCTCATATACAATACATAAAATATGAATTAGCTTTATTCACGGACTTCCTTATCACAGTCAAGGCGGAACTTAGATCTCTATTCCCATTCCAGCTAGCTATAAATCATTTTCAGCCCCTTATGAATTTTTCATTAATAAATGAATGAAAAGGCTATGAATTGATTATTCCTATCCATCCTCCGCCTTCAGCTTCAATTGCCCTTTTTCTGTCACCTGCAAATAGATCGATTTCTCCCCACTCGAATAGAAATAGTTATTCCTCCCGACCTGCTGCATCTCGTTCATAAAAGTGCTACCGGAACTCGTCCTGTCGCTTCGTCCATATCTCTCTTGGTCGTCCAATTGCTTCGATCCGCTCTCCCGCTTTATTCATATTTACCCCTGCTGTGAAACTCCTAGGGATTGTACTAATGGAATTGGAGTAACCCAGTTCCATTCATTGGTTTCCAGTTTCCTCCCATCCATTGACTTACTTTCACCGCTTCTTTACCTAGTTCCGGAGGAGGCTTACGCAAAGGCAAAGGCTGCTACTCACTAGTGACCAATTCTATAGCTTTATCCGAAGCTCGATACCACCCATCCCTATGTCATTTTCTACTGTTAGCCGGCATTGGGTAGTCCACCTTGTCGACCATAGATCCCAGTTACCTCCATCTATATGCCCCGCCTTTTCTAACTATTGAAATTCCCAGCTACCTGAAGCTTTTCTTCTCCAATTCGATCGGCTTTTGCAACTCCAACTCGATCGTTATTGCTGCATTTCCTTTCCAAGCTTTACCTCATACGTATAACTATCCCCTATATGACAGGATATGCTGGTGGGCCGGGACCTAAGCGTGCTGCCCCCCCCCCATACCAGCCGATCCACCACTTCAAATCTTAGTCTCGGTACATTAATGACGGGGACGAGGGGCCAGATCCATACGGTCGTCGGATGCTGGGAACGAACCGGGTGAGCCTGCTCTGTGATAGGGACTGTGTTACGGATCGGGCGCACCTCCTTTCTACATTTCTTTATTGATTCATTATTTCCTCTTGCATAATTGTATGTTTGATTTAGGAGCTTCACATAACCTTATGCCACTATCAGTGATGAAACAACTAAACCTACAAGTTACTAAACCCTACAGAGACTTGTATTTTTTTTATTCAAATAAAGTCAAGTGTCTGGGGGTCATTAAAGATATGGTGGTGTCACTAGCCTAGATCCCAGCTAGAAGCTTGGTAATGGATGTAGTGATAGCAGATATCCATTCTAGGTTTGGAATGTTGCTATCTAGGTCATAGGGGGCTAAATTGGGTGGTGTTTTGAAACTGGATTTTACTTATGCTATCATACCAATTTTTGGTGGAGAAGAAAGAAGACTATACATAGAAACAAGATTTGTAAAAACAATCACAAAGAACGAAGCAAGTAATTCACCTGTATAAAGCCAAGGGAAAGATGACTTTTCTTTCTTCATGCTGCATGACAATGCAGAGTTGGCTAAAGATAACCAAAGGCAACTTACTTCAGCCAGTGTAAATACAGAGCTGCAAACAGAAGGGGTGTGGAAATGCTTCTTTGATGGAGCCTATTCTAAAGAAGGAACAAGTGCTGGTTTCCTTTTAATTACACCTAGAGGTAATATGATCCATTTTTCTTTTAAATTGGAGTTCGAAGTGACTAATAATGTGGAAGAATATGAATCCTTAATCATTTCTCTGCAAACAAAAAAACAAATGGGAGTCCAGTCAATTTTTGTTTTTGGAGATTTAGAGCAGATTATAAAGAAAATAAAGAACCATTGTCAAACAAAACACCCTAGGCTTAGGGCATATAGAAATGAAGTGTGGGATTTGGTTGAGAACTTCTTTGAGGCTTTCAACATATAGTTCATTCCAAGAGATGGAAACAGATTAGCAAATTCCTTGGCTATGGCTACAAGTACTTTTAGGCCTCCTATAAATCCAAAGCTAAGGTATGAGGTGGAAATGAGGAACATGCCTTCTATTCTGGATGATATAAAACACTGGTATATTTTTGAGGATGATCAGCAGATTAAGGAATTCTTGACTATGATTGAAGATTTTCAGGGCACAAAGATTGATCAAGATGAAGATGAAGCAACAAAAGGTGTAGAAGTAAGTGGTTTTAAAAATTCCATAGTTAATCAAAAAATTATTCAATTGAAAGATAACATTCTACCAAGGGGGCTTGTTCCTCTTGAAAGACTTTTTAACTCCAATTATGTAGCTGTTAACTTAGAGAAAATTCCACATGATGAGCAGATTCAAGATCAAAATATTGGAACCCAGACGGAGCCCAGGTTAGTCAAATTATTTAATGGAGTTCCACTTAATTATAAGGAGAGATATATTAAGCTTTTTAGGGACTATATTGATGTTTTTTCTTGGTCCTATGAGGATGTCTAAACATATGACGTAAGTATTATTCAGCACAAGATTCCCTTGAAAGAGGGGATTAAACCATTTAAGCAGAAACTCAGGCAGATAAACCCTTTACTTTTACCATTGATTGAGAAAGAAGTCAAAAAGTTGCTTGAAGCCAAGATAATAGTTCCACTCAGGTACTCTAACTGGGTGGCCAATTTAGTGCCTATAAGGAAGAAAAATGGAGAAATAATGCTATGTGTGGACTTTAGACATCTGAATAGGGATTCCTTAAAAGATAACTATCTGTTACCTAAAATGGATCATGTGCTATAGAAGGCAATAGGATCATTCAGAATTTCAATGCTGGATGGGTTCTCTGGGTATAACCAGGTGCTTGTTGATAAAGAAGATCAGAAAAAGACTACATTCACAACTCCTTGGAGAACCTTTATGTATGCTCGAATTCATTTTAGATTGATGAATGCAGGTGTAACATTTCAGAGGGCTATGGAAATTGCATTTGTGGGAGATAAGTTTGTAGTGATATAATTGGATGACATCACTATTTTCTCTAAGTCTGTTGAGGGACATTTGGACCATCTTAAAAATACTTTTGAGAAATGTAGAAAATTTGGGCTTTCTTTGAATCCTAATAAGTCTGTCTTTTCTCTAGAATAAGGCAAACTACTGGGGCAAATTGTTTCTAGAGATGGAGTGAAGATATATCCAGCAAGGGTGCAAGCTGTGTAGGAAATACCTCTGCCTAGGAGTAAGAAAGATATTCAAAATTTTCTGGGAAAAATAATTTTTCTAAGGAGGTTTGCGTCCAATTATGCTGAGACTGTAAAAGAAATTACAAGTATGTTGAAGAAGGAAAATGAAGTGCATTGGACCAAAGAGGCTAGAGAGTCATTCTCCAGGATTAAAGAAGCATTACAAGTAGTTCTAGTTTTCATTAGCCCTGATTATCAAAAAACTTTTCAAGTTTTTTCATTTGCATCACCTAATTCAATATATGTTGTTTTGTTACAGAAAAATGATGAAGAGAAGGAGCATCCAGTTGCTTTCTTTAGCAAGATTCTCAGAGATGCTAAATTAAAGTACAATATTCATGAAACATATGTATACTCTTTGGTAAAAGCCCTAAAGGCCTTCAACACTTATGTGCTACAATCACAGATCATTGCTTATGTGCCAAATGCTAGAGTATAGGATGTCTTAGTCCAGAGTGATGTGGAAGGCAAAGGAGGAAAATGGATAGACAAGATTCAAGAGTATGACCTGGACATAAAGCCCACAAAGCTATTGAAAGGGAAGGGATTCAAAAAGATGTTGATAGAGTCCAATTTTCAAGCATTGGGAATCAACTTGCAAACACCTGTAAATGAGGAATTAATTGAAGAAGGTGAAGAAAAATCAAACCCAGGTATGAAGATCCGCTATAAATTTTTTATGTTCAAAATGGTACAAGAACATAGTACATTATTTATGTTTTCTCTCTTGTCCTCAATCTTTGGATAGAACAAAATATAGAGCATTAAAAATCAAAGCACAACCATATGTGATTGTTGAGGACAAATTGTATTGGAAGGATCCTGTGGGAATTTTATTGCTATGTTTAACAGAGGATGAATTTACAGTGACCATTAAATATTATCATGAGAAGTTATGTGGTGGAGATTATAGTTGGAAGGCTACTACACATAAAATCCTCCAGGCAAGGTTTTATTGGCACACCCTATTTGGTGATAAATATAATTTTGTCAGAAGCTGTCCGAAGTGTCAGCTTTTTGTTGAGAAGAAGAGGCTAGCTCCCTTGCCTTTGATCCCAATCTTCATAGAAGAACCATTCAGACAATGGGGACTAGATTTTGTTGGAGAAATTAACCCACCTTCAAGTGGACAACACAAGTGGGTTCTTACAGCTACTGATTATTTCACCAAGTGGGTAGAAGATATACCTACAAAAAGGGAAAATGACCAGGCGGTGATGAAGTTCTTAGAGGAAAATATTTTCAGCAGTTTTGGATGCCCTGTCAAAATCATAATAGACAATGCTCGAGTGTTCAGTTCAAGTAAGTTTGTTGCTTTTTGTTAGAAATATAATGTTATTTTATCTCATTCAATAGTTTATCATCCACAAGGAAATGGATTGGCTGAATCCACTAACAACATTGATGAAGATCCTTAAGAAAACTATTGTAGAGAATCAGAAAGACTGGGATTCAAAGTTAAAGTTTTCTCTATGGGTTGTTCGAGTGACTACAAGAAGGTCTACAGGAAAATCACCTTTTGAGTTAGTGTATGGAACTCAAGCTCTATTCCCAAGTCATCTTGTGAAGCCTATAATTGCAATGATTCAGGAAGAAAAATAAGAGCCCAATGCTATGATAAGAAGAATGCATAAGGTAGTGGAGTTGAGTGAAAGCAGGGATAAGGTAAGAGATAATTGGATTATGTATCAATCAAATATGAAGGGTACTTTTGATAGAAAGGCCAAAGAAATTGATTTTAAGGTTGGAGACCTAGTATTAAGGTGGGATGCTAGAAGAGAAGATAAGGGCAAACATGGGAAGTTTTATCCTCTCTGGTATGGACCATTAAAAATTATAGAAGCAAGGGAAAATAATACATTCTTCTTGGAGAATCTTGATGGTGAAACTCTACAGTTTCCTGTCAATGGGTAGTACCTCAAACATTATTTCCATTTCTGATGCACAAGAATCCTGTCATTGTAGATACCAAAGTGAATTCATTGTAGAAATTCCATAGAATTTAAATTGGCTAAGCAATATGTGACTCCATGCCCGAGGTGAAGGCACTAATCTGTGGTTCTTAGTGCTTCTATGGAAAAAGCACCATCCCCAGGTGGAGCTAGATGTTGTAGCATCCATTTTCATTTTAATTTTATTTTTATTTTTATTGCAAAAATGAAAAAAAATCAAATATTATATTCTAATGGGAAATAAAAGAGAATGCAGAAATTTGAAAGAAATGATTTATTTTATGTTATTGATGGCTTGCGAACATGAGAAACCCAACAAAAGATCTGAGTCGTCCGCTTGACAGGCAAAAAATCTGATGGTAATCGCGTGGATAACAAGAATGAATTTTAATTCAAAATCGGACATGAGAAATTATAAAACGGAGTTAAAACCTTAGTTAATCAGGGCCATTTTCTTGAAGGATACAGATCCGATGGTAATCGCATGGTTAACAAGGATGAGCTTTAATTCAGAAAATGGACTCAATGGTTTATAGAATGTGGTTTAATCCGTTGAAGTCCGGATCAATCACAGCCGCACATCATGAAAGGACGAGATTCGATGGATATTGCATCAAAAAGTGCACGCGTTTTAATATAAATTTCAGACCTGAGAAGTCTTTGAACTGCAGTTTTATTTCCTATTAGGTCTATGGGGAAGGTAAATGTTTGTGGAAAAGGCAGACGTGATAAGATTATGAACCAAAGTTTTGTTCCTTTTAGTTCTGTGGTAGCTAAAGGTTTGCCATATTCCACGTAAATCAACTAATTCCAATGTTTTAGTAGAATAACTAAAATTAAAGGTGGATTACTGAAACTTCAAAGGAACGGTGATTGGTCGGGTTTCTTTATGTTTCCGCTAATCAAAACACTTCTGATATATATGTGGGCCCATAACCACAAGTCCACTCATGGAGTTTTGTAAAGATGCAGTTTGTTATTTTAAAACAGTCTAGCTATTATCAAAACATCTACAGAGAAACTTCATTAGTAGTCAAGGCACATATTCGAACAGCGAGCAACCATCACCTTCTAATTTATGTTACTTCTTGTTATTTTGTTTTCTTGAGAAGAATGAGGTGTCTTTTACCCTCCAATGTAATATTCTGTAATGAATTTTAGCTTAGAAAGTTAGGAGATAGTTAAGCAGTTGAACAGTTTTGGTGATTACCAACTGTCCCATGATGTATTAAAAGAGGGAAAATTATAGAAAAAGGTTTCAAATTTTGAAGAACCTAGAGACTAGGCTACTATAGTTTCGATAAACTGTTGATTAATGAAAGAATCAGAAGTTTTCCACACATTGTTGGGTATGATTTTGTAACTTCTTTGTTATGTGTCATCATATGTCTTCTTTTCTTTAGGTATGGTAATGAAGTTGCAGGTATTTTTTTACTTATGTGAATGAAGTTATAATTCCTTAAAAGAGCGCTCCTATACTTAAAACCCCTACTTCTACATTTCTTCTAAGTTATAGATAATAGTTTCTGTGAAAACAACATATTGTCTCTAACCTTTCAAAGCATTCTTCACTCAGCATTTATATCTAGCATCACATGGCATTCTGAAATTTTGATATCAACTAAGTATTAAAGGTTAAAAAGCAAGTCTTTCAAGTCCTTTATCTGAGGATACACCATACAAATAAGTTATATGAATAATATACATGAATGTCTCAAGCACAATGTCTACACATCCAAGAAATTGGTTTCATAGGGGAACAATAGGCGACAATCGCGGTTTGCGATTGAAGGCCATGCGGATCTTCATCTCCATCAAGATCCAGAAGATCTTGTTGTCCTTGATTCATTGGCATCCTTGGTCGCCCACAGTGAAGCGTACTTCACTGTTTCTGGTAGGTCTAGTGTGACTGAAGCGAATTGGTTGTCATATGGTAGCTCCCATGCTACCAGCACAATCGACATCAATAGCCACGCATAGTGGAGCGTCTTGCTGAGCTCCTATGCCTCGGAGCAGTTTGCTAGGAACTCTCAGCGAAGATAGTCCAACTAGTTGAACTGGACTCCTTCAACACACTGGCCTGCTAGCATGACAACATGCACCGACACCTCATCGATGTGACACTTCCTCATCACTTTACCTACTAAAATATTCGTAGTGACCTTTACAGCAGAGTCGCAGATGTTGGATATAACATATCCGCGTGGCTTCTTCACCAGCTTAAACTTTTCTTTCATGGACTTTGCGAGGGCCTGCTCACCACCTTTTCCGCCAAATATCATGGCTGGATTCTCTCCTGTGTAAGGTGACCGTGTGATCCTGTGGATCAACCTGTCAGTGATGGGTATTGGATCCTCCAGCCATAGACACCCATCATGTACCAAGAATAATAGCTACTTGATGACCAATATGGTAACTAGGGTGCAGTTGTAGTGTCGCCCCCAAAGCAAGTGAGCAACCCTACCTTATCTACTCCTCTAAGACACCTTTGCGGCTCTAATGCGGTCATTTCAGTGTTTTTATTGATGATGCAGCACATCTGCTGCTCAATCACTAGGTGTGGGAACTTCTCATGATCAGCTAACACAAGTCCTCAAGTTTTAGTAGTGGCACCCGCACCAAGTGCGGTCCTTCGAAAACAATCTCATCTGGAAGCAGAGGGGTTTGCAAGGGGGTCTTGCTCTCATCGATGTCTTTCGACACCTTGGCCTTGACCTTGCACAGAGGGACATACTCAAGCAACCGAGTGATAGGGTCAGTACGCTGGGCTTCAACTTCCTCCACTTCGACTCCCACATCCTCATCATCCATCAGGATGTCTTCAATTTCTTCTTTCTCGAGCTCTAAAGTGATGGCTTTGCCCTTCTCTTGTGTGATGGGCTTTAGGGGGTTTCTCCTCGGTGATGCACACATCGGTATTGCAAGCTGCTTTCCCTTCTTATCCTTCGTACTCTCCTTGGTTGGGGTCGGATTTGGTCTCGACGTCCTCGGTGATTTAGGGAATTCTGCTAAAACTTTGGCCACTTCTGGAGCAACTACTTATGCCTCCATCTCTATTTCCAACACCTACTCCTCTACTTCGGTATCTGTTGAGCCTCAACCTTGCACTCATTTACCTGTCCTCCCAACAGCTTTTCCCTATTCACTTCTCTCTTCTGACATCATTTCCTCCATCAACTTGTTCAATTCATTGCATTATATGTCTTTTAACATGATTTGATTGACTGTGCTAATGATTGATTGTTTGTTTAGAATTTTGGTACATGTTCAGCAATTCCGCAGCTGTTCTGCAATTCCGCAGCTGTTCAGAGATTCCACAACCTTTTTGTTGTTTTCTATACTCCACGTGTCTTCTCCAGGAACGAGCCACATGGGAACGTTGGTATGGATGTCCACATGGATCGTATGCTATTGGTTGGGCCAAATCAGTCACGTATGCCCCCGGTCAACGCAGGAGTACCCACGGTCAAACAGTTAAGTTCCAGACGGTGGCACGGCTCTGCGTGAGCAACTGAGACATGGAATCACAGCTGGCACTTCCTCCACGCCACGAAGACAGCAAGGGACAGGATCTAACCATAGATTTACTCCCCATGATGACCGTTTCCTCCAAATGTGCACGGAGCTGCCTGCGTGTTGCTGCGTAGTTAATTAGTTAGGCCTGTAGTTGCTTAGTTTATGCAGAGGACAGTTTGTCCCTGTGCCTATAAATAAAGCGTTCTCCAACGCTTAAAGATTATCTCTTGTTATTGTAATTGTCGTAATCATTTTGGTTGTAAAACTCTGTTTTAAAAGACTGCTGTTACAACACTTTTTCACTGTATTTTGACATGTTGAATTAATAGAAGAAGACTGTTTCTGCTCATCTCTGCGTAGCTGATCTTTAGCTGGTTGAGTGGATGGAGGGCCCCCATCTATCACAACCTATGTACAGTAGCATTTAATTTTATTTTCCTGCCTTTCTTTGTTTTCATTTTCACATGTACAATAATGTATAGTTTGATTTCTGCAATTTTTCATTTCTTTGATCATGTATAATAATGTACAGTTTGATTTCATGCCTTTACATTTCCAGCACTTTTCAGAACTGATCAGTTTGTTTATGCAGGTGTGTTAGAGCCCGGGATAGTGTGTTTTTATTTCACTGATGGTATTTGAAGTTGTCTTGTGTTAGCTGCTGATTTTTACTTTGCTTACGCAGTTTCATTGCTAGTTTACTTTCTAAAGTTTTTGACAAGTTGCTTACTAACTTTTTGATGGTCTTCTTATCATAATTATCTAACTTTTATTGGACCAGAATATCATTGAGTGGCAGCTTGGTTTGATTAGCTTTTTGACTCATATTACTGATTTCTTCTTAACTGTTTTTCACATGAACAATTACATCTAGAGGCAGAGTGTTAAGAAAGAATGAAGTGTTATGATTTGTCATTTAAGTTTTGCGGTTAAAGTAGTGTTTTTCACTTTCCATTGAGTTAACATAGATGCTATTTTTTTCTTATCAGCAGCATAGATAGTGGATTAGTGCCATTAGTAATTTTGTTTAATGCTTTGCTTTCATTCGAAGTTTCAATTCCATTGCAAGTCACTTTTCAAGCTTTCTCTTTAAAAAGTTCTAGAAGCATTTAGTAATCACCATACACACACACACTCATCTGTTTATAAATCCATCACTCCATCTTAGGAAGTTAAATCAACCACAAACATCATCTAAAAATGACAAAAAGAACTAGGAAAGGTTACTTAAGTACATACTGTACATATCACTTCATCAGCTTACGAGCCCCGGGTTGACAATTAATGATAGCAATTTAGACAACACTAAATTGACCAAACATTTTGGCGCCGTTGCCGGGGAAGTGAAATTAGGTAGCCAATTCTAAAAAAATTAAGAAAATTTCAAGAAAGGGAAATTGATAACCTCTCAAAGTATGCTCTCCTCTTGCACCTAGAGTGATCTGGAGGATCAGAAAAGAGAAAGTTATTGGTTTAATAGTTTCTTAAGTATGCTCTCTTCTTGCACCTAGAGTGACCTGGAAGATCAGAAAAAGAATTATTAACCTGACTTGAAGGAAAAAATAAAAAATGACATGCATAGAGCTAGAGATTCTAGGGGAAGGTTTTTAGCTAGAGCCAAAAGTTCGATTTTTACAAGTCCATCTACTTCAAGGGATAGACAAGAGACACCTCCCTTATCTCCAACTGATACTCCTAGCCCTAGGGTTCCCGGAATTCAAGAAGCAGGAGTTGACTCTCCCATACCTTCCATCGAGTCTGAAAGAGATCCTTTCCTTCTTTCTCCAGAGAGGCAAATTATAATTGAAGAAGTAGAAACACCTAAAGAAGAAGGAGAGAATCCTTCTCATACACCCTTAGTAGAAGAACCAGAAGACTCTGAGGTCTCTGGGGAAACTACTATGGCAGAGGAAGAAGCACCTGGATTTGGTAGAGGTAGAGGTAGAGGAGGAGGAGGAAACAATGGAGGAGGTAGAGGTAATATTGGAGGAAATAGGGATGGGGATAACTCATTCGGATTTCCTATAGTTGATGAGGATTCCCGAGCCACCATGAAGAACATCTCACCATCTGTCCTCCCAAACTTTCATGGATCAAGGAATGAGGACCCTGAAACATTCTTATTTGAGTTTGAAGTCGTATGTAGAACTTATGACTATTTGGATGACACTCAAAAACTCAAATTGTTCCCTTCCACATTGAAAGGACAAGCTTTGAAATGGTTCATGGGGTTAGTCACTCAATCCATTAGGTCTTGGAATGATATGAAACAGACATTTTTGGATAGGTACCTAGACTATTGTATGCCCACCAACCACAAGGATGAGGTATTTAAAATGGTACAAAAGAGGATGAGAATTTGGAGGAACTGATTGAAAGATTTCAATATAATTTGAAAAGAGCAAAAATGAGTAACTTGGATGAAGAGACCTTGAAAGTCCTATTACTAAAAGCCATTAGAGATGAATGGATAGATCTTTTGAATATGATGGGGAAGGGAGATATATCTCAGCTTCCACTTTCTGATATAGCAGAATTATGTGTCCATCTCTCAAGGGGCAAATCAAAAACTCAAAAAGGGCCTAGGGATCCTTCACTCCTCAGAGCAAATAAATCTGCAACCGGATCAGTAAGTAGGGCTGAAATCGGCAATATGCTTGATGAATTCAAAACTGATATCTTAGGGAGTCTTAGTGAACAATTAGACACCCTTAAGATCCACAATAAACAAAAAGCAGAAGCCGAGGCCTTGACCATCTTTTGTCCGAAATGTAGGAAGAAACATGCTTTAAGGGAATGTCCCTTGGAAGCACAAGTTGTGGAAACATGTGTAATTTGCTCAGAAAACCATGAGACCAAGGTTTGTCCTTCAATCCCTGGACTCAAAGCAGTCTTTCAAGAAGATCCAAATACACTTGAATCTCTCTGTTTTGTTGCAAGGAGACCGTGGCAGGGGCAACAAAATCAAGGGTTTAACAACTCTATGAATTTTCAACCCCAACCAAATTGGAATCCTTGGCAACAACCTTGGCCTCAACCTCAAAATCCTTTTCAAGCATGGATGCAAAGTATGCAAAATCCTTATGGGAGATTTGCTCAAATCTATCAATATCCTCCATCTTTTCAGAATCAGCAAGCTCCACAACTCCCAAATCAAATTCAACAACTATCATTACCATTCCCTCAACAACAACAACCTTCTCCACAAAATCAAAACTCTCAACTCTTGCTCCAATCCCAACAAAAGCCAAATCAACTTCCATCTCAGCCATTGCCAAACCCCAATAATAGAAACCCTCAAAATGCTTACATTATGGAAGGTCAACCATTCCCTACCTATATGATTGTTCCTCTCAATGAAGTACAACTCAGATCAGGTAAAATCTTAGATCAACCTTCTATAAATGTTCAACAACCAAGCATTTCTGAGGAAGAATCTCTTAGAGCTAATAAGGGTTCTGAAGTATCCCTTCAACACCCAAACATTCAAACAGAAAAAGAAAAAGAAAAAGAATCAACCCCCACAACTCCCATAGTTGAGCAACCTACATCTATGGCCACACCTCCTTTTCCTGAAAGGTTACAAATCGACAAAGGAGTGGAAAAGCAAATTTGGTTGCCTGACTATAATTTTCTAGATGAATTGAAGAATGTCTGTATCAAGATTCCCTTGTTACAAGCCATTAAGGAGATTCCCATTCTAGAAAAAACAATAAAGGAGTTGAGCCTTAAGAGACCAGGAAGGAAACCAAGAGATACCAGAAAGATCCACCTGGTAGGAAAAATTGCAGACATTATGATGGGAAAGATTACCATGCAGAAATATGTAGACCCCGGTAGTCCAATTGTCAAAACACATATCAATGGGGTAGAAATACCAAATACTTTGATTGATTTAGGGGCTGCTATCAACATTATGAGTAGACAGACCATGGACCAGTTAAAACTTCCTAACCTTCTCTTTACACCTACTTTACTGCAGCTTGCAGATAGATCGATCATTAAACCTGATGGTGTATTGGAAGACATTCCAGTGTCCCTAGACTCTTGGGAATATCCAGTTGATTTTATGATTTTAACTCCCAAGAACAATCTAGGAGGACATCCTCTTATTTTAGGAAGACCTTGGTTGGCCACAGCTGATGCTTTCATAAGTTGTAGGTCTGGGGACATGTATATTTCTGATGGCAATTCAACAAAGAAGTTCAATTTGTATCCTCCAGCGAAAGCAATTACAGAAATAGGAGATAATGAGTGGGTTGATGATGAAGACACTATACAACCTGTCTTTACCATTTCTGAGATTAGTGAAGACAGTCAAATTCTGAATACATTAGAAAATTTTGAACCATCTTCAGAATATGACTCTACACAATTTCAGTTGGATTCTGACATAGAGTGTCTATCATCTAGACAAATGTCTCTTTTCTCTATGGAAGAATTTGGTAGTTCTGCCATTGAAATCTTTCCAGGAAAAAAATTAAACATTAACAAAAACTTGGAAAAATTCCAACAGGAAGAGCTAACCAAAATCTTGCAAAGACATTCTACTGCTTTTGCATGGGAGTATACCGACATGAAAGGAATAGACCCTAAGACTTGCATTCATCACATCTACATTGAGGAAAACAGTAGACCAATCAGACAACCTCAAAGAAGGATGAATCCAAATCTTAGGGAGATAGTGAAAGAAGAGCTCCAGAAGTTACTCAATGTAAACTTCATTTACCCTATTTCAGATAGCCAATGGGTTTCTCCCTTGGTCATAGTACCTAAAAAGAACGGTAAATGGAGGGTTTGCATTGATTACAGAGAATTAAACAAAGCAACCTTGAAGGATCACTTTCCTTTGCCCTTTATTGATCAAGTATTAGATACTTTAGCAGGTAAAAAGTTTTTCTCATTTTTGGATGGTTTTAGTGGTTACAATCAAATTCAGGTAGCACCTGAAGATCAAGACAAAACCACATTTACTTGTCCTTGGGGAACTTTTGCTTACCGAGTACTTCCTTTTGGATTATGCAATGCACCCGCTACATTTCAAAGGGCTGTGCTAGGAATTTTTTCAGATCTAATTCATGATTGTGTAGAGGTCTACATGGATGATTTCACAGTATATGGTAATACATTTGAAGAAGCATTAGAAAATTTGGAAAAAGTTCTAATTAGATGTAAAGAAACAAATCTTTCATTAAGTCATGAAAAGTGTTTTATGATGTTTACTGAAGGAATTGTTTTAGGACATCATATTTCAGGAGATGGAATTAAAGTTGATAGATCCAAAGTAGAAGTCATCTCCAAGTTACCTGTTCCAAATTGTCAAAGAGATGTTAGAAGTTTTCTTGGGTTTACTGGATATTACAGAAGATTTATTGAAAACTTCACTAAGATAGCATCTCCTCTTTTCAAATTACTTACCAAAGACTGTGAGTTCAAATGGGATCCTGAATGTCAGTCTGCCTTTGAAACTTTAAAGACTAGAATATCTGAAGCACCCATTTTGAGAGGGCCAAATTGGAAACTCCCTTTTCATATTTCTACTGATGCTTCAGATACAGCTCTAGGAGCTGTTTTGGGACAAAAAGATTTGGTCCCTTATGCCATTTATTACACCAGTAAAAATTTGACTCCCACCGAGTTAAATTACACTGTGACTGAAAAAGAATTCTTAGCCGTTGTTCATGCAATCAACAAGTTTAGACACTACATAACCGGCTATGAAACTTTTGTCCATACTGATCACTCCGCAATTAGATATCTCATGAAAAAACCTATTACTAATGGCAGAGTTACAAGATGGCTTTTACTCTTACAAGAATTCAACATTACTGTGTTAGATAGACCAGGAAAACAAAACACAGTAGCTGATTTCTTGTCTAGAATCCAAAACACTAACGAAGATTCTCCTGTAGAGGATAAGTTTCCAGATGAATACTTGTTTGCAGTAACTACCAAGACTCCTTGGTATGCAGATATTGCTAATTATCTAGTTACAGGGAAGCTACCTCCACACTTATTTCCTAATGAGAAAAGGAAAATTATTCAGGAGAGTTCACATTATTCTTGGATTTCTAATGAATTATTCAAAACAGGGCCAGATTGTATGATCAGAAGATGTGTTCGGGAATATGAAATGCCTGACATCCTTAAGGCATGTCATGATGAACCATGCGGCGGACACTTTGCTGACAAGAGGACAGCCTATAAAATCCTTTCTTTAGGATATTATTGGCCTTCTCTCTTTAAAGATGCAAAGCAGTATGTTAGAAGGTGTGACAGCTGCCAAAGAGTTGGGAGACCAACTCCTTCAAATGAAATGCCACTACAGCCACAGGTATGCATTGAACCCTTTGAGAAATGGGCTCTAGATTTCGTTTGACCTATTAATCCACCATCTAGGCAAAAGAAGTATATATTGGTTTGCACTGATTATGTTACTAAGTGGGTAGAAGCCAAGGCATTGCCTTTTGCCACTGAAAATTCAGTTGTTCAATTTCTTTTTGAGGATATTTTTACTCGTTTTGGTGTCCCAAGAGAAATTGTGACAGATCAAGGAAGCCAATTTACATCTAAATTGATGGAGAAGCTGATGGAGGAATACAAGATCAAGCATAGAACATCTACTCCATACCATCCGCAATCAAATGGTCAAGTGGAATCTACAAATAAAGTCCTTGAGGGCATTATCACCAAGACTGTTCATCTTCATAGAAGAGATTGGGCGGAAAGGCTTCCTGAAGCCTTATGGGCCTATAGAACTACATGGAGAAACACAACAGGACATTCTCCCTATGAACTTGTTTATGGGAAAGAAGTCCTGCTCCCCATTGAGTTCCAAATCAAGACCTTCAAGATGGAAGTTCAATTGGGGATGAGCCTATCAGAAGCTCAAAAACACAGAATGGACCAGCTAAATGAGTTAGATGAAATGAGACAAGATGCAATTCTAAGGACCGATCTAGTTCAGCACCAAAGAACTAAATGGCATGATCGACATATCAAAGAAAGAAAGTTTCAGAAGGGAGATTGGGCACTATTGTTTGATTCCAAGTTTAAGGACTTCAAAGGAAAATTTCAAACTCATTGGCTTGGGCCATATGAGATTGATGAAGTCTTTAAAAATGGAGCAGTTCGAGTGAAGACCATTGATGAGCTTCAGACTCCTCTCATTGTGAATGGCCATAGATTGAAAGTCTACCATAAGCCACTCTCAAGAGAGGAATTTGTTAAGTTGTTCCAAGAAGATTCTGCAATGAGGCTAGTGGAGAAGAATTCTTCTCCTCCATCAGCCTGATCTTTGTTTCTTTCAGTTAAAAAAAAAAAAAAAAAAAAAAAAAAATCTCTTGTATAAGCCTGAAAACCAATCTTGGATTGGCAGTCTTATGCAGAAAATATGAAGTGAAAATCAGGGTCACCTGACGCTTTATATTTTCTCTCTTTTGTCTGTCCATCTCATCCATCTCATCCATCTTATCCATCTCATCATTTTCATTCCACCTCATTTTCTTTCAGTCCATTCATTCCATCTCATTTTCACCAATAAAGTCCCTCTCAGGACTATTCCATTCAGTCAAGTTGTTTTAATCCTCTTTGTGCAGGCAGAAAAGTGTTGCTGCAATTTCCACAGCTAGGAGCCAATTCCGCAGCTGATATCAAGATTCTGCAGCTAATACACTCTGTTCCTGCAACGAAAACAAACTCTGTTTCAAAAAGAAAAAATCTGCAGTCAAAAGCACCAGCATCATTAAAGGAGCAAGGACACATGGCATATACAAAGACAGCAATAAATCAAAGGTTAGGGATCAAAATGCATTTATACGAAGGTATGTTCAAAATTTCTAACTAACAGTTATATCATTTATGTATGGTTTTCGGATTGTGGTAGGAGGCATGTAATGTAACGATTGACAAGATCCCCGTCCACTCCTCATAATCCTCATCCATTACGCTGCGTAATCCACCTCACCGCCTTCCTAACGGTCCCATAATCGCTGTGATTTGAACTTAATACGGCCTGCTCTCTCTCATCAATTCTTCGTACCAGAGTGACGTGTACTGTTATACCACGGCTCTCCAATTGGTTATTCCGCAGCCAAGTGTACGCAGCCACCCGACGTTCAGGGATTCGGCCGTTGTATCCTCTACCCATAACTCCGCTTCTCGCATGCATAACCTCATCTTCGCATTGTTATCTACGCCCTCACCGTTTTCACTTCCGGTTTCATTCATCACGCTGTTTCACCGTGAACATACTCTGTTCTATTCCTCACCTCTCCGCTCAAAACCCTGACCACCAGTTTTGTAATTGCATCATGGCCATTCTGCTGTAGCCGTAAAACCACTGCTGACCATTCTGCTGTAGCCGTAATACCCACTGCTGAGCACTGTTTTTCCCGTATAAGCTCTCTCTCCCGTATTTGAACAACGCTGTCAGAGCAGCAAGAGAGCTGGTAACCGAAATGGGCAAGTTATTAAGAGCAGAGCCGGAAGGTTCTAAGTTTTTAGACGGTTACCCACAAACGAAGAATGCCCTGCAGAAGGCCAAGTGGTTAAAATTTATTCAGAAGTTCAAAGGATATCACAAGGAAGTCACCAAGGCCTTTGCTCGGTCGTTTGATGGAAAAACAAATACTGTGGAGATTGGAGACCTACAATTCACTGTCACTGAGAGCAGCTTGGCTCAAGCAACTGCTTTGCCTCGTACTGGGGAACGTTGGTTCAAAAATCGAACTGTTGAAGGCCAGGAGTGGAAGAACATGTTGAAAAATCCAGGTATGGATACCACTATCTTCACCAAAGGAATACCTGTAAGTGTCATTAAAAAGGAATGGACTGCCTTACTTTTGCTAGTTCAGAAATTTTTAACATGTGAAGGCAGATTTGGTATAATGTATGTTTATCATACAAAGATAATGATGCATTTTATGGGTGAACATACCATCAATCTTCCTTATTTCTTGCTGGCTAGTCTGAAAAAAATGAGTGCCACTGTTCAGAAAAATGTGGGAAACATTGAGCCCCACCTATATCACCATGGACTCATTAAAATCTTGATTGAGGAGCAGTTAAAAATCAGAAAGGATACATGGGAGAAATTCCTTGTTAGAAACCATTTTCAAGAGGCAACAGAAGCCTCTAGTAGCTCTCCTAGGGTGCCAAAAAGAAGTAGAAGAAAAGGGAAAGAAATAGTCACCCAAGAAGAGACTGCTGCCCAAGACACTGCTGTAGAAGTTGAAGAAACTGCCCAAGAAATTGTTACAAAAACTCTTCAAGAAATTGCCCAAGAAACTGTTCAAGAAACTATTCAAAAGGAAAAGAAAAAGAGAAGCAGAACAAAAAGACAAAAGGAGGATAAAGGAAAAGCTATTTTGCAAGAGTCATACCCTTCACCTGAACCTTCAAGTGAAGAAGATACCCAAACATTAGCTCATAGGATTGCTCAACTTCATGAAACTGCCAGCTCCAAAAGGAAACAAAAGCAAAAATAGCAAGAACCAAAAAGTACGAGCCTACAAATAAGGAGAAGCAGTAGACTTATACAAAAGAAGAGTGTGATTAAAGAGAAACAGTCCCATTTCATTGATTTGGGCACACCTGAGAAGACTCCAATTCGGCTAGCTATTGAGCTAAGTCCTCCAAGAGAGGAAAGTCCTGTCCAGCAAGAGAGAGAAAGCAGTTTTCAAGGATTTGAATTTAGGCCAAGACAAACACCTGACATTGACCCTGTTCAGCAGGAGGCATATGATTATTTAGAAACATTAGAGCAATCTGTTGCTGGCCCTAGTACTATCTTGCCCCTTGAACAGCAGGTTCAATCTTTGAAGCAAGAAGTATTTGAACTAGAGGTCCTAAACCGTCACATCAAACAGGAAAATGAAGCACTGAAAGAACAGAGAAACGTGGACAAGATGATCCACGATAACACAATGCTTCATTTGGGTCTTTGGCAAAGAAAGAACAGGAAATTGAAGAGGAAATGCAGGAAATTGAGCAGAGCCTTGGTCAACTTGAAATTCAGATGCTTGGTTAAGAAACCAAGAACAAATGTGGCAACAGGAAGGAAAAGGAGAAGGTTGGATGTCTTGGCAGAGGCATCCGAACATGTGAACTGAAAGATTATGATAAAATTTTGGTTGCATGAGGACATGCAACACCCTCGCAGTGGGGGTATGTTGAGCCTCAACCTTGCACTCATTTACCTGTCCTCCCAACAGCTTTTCCCTATTCACTTCTCTCTTCTGACATCATTTCCTCCATCAACTTGTTCAATTCATTGCATTATATGTCTTTTAACATGATTTGATTGACTGTGCTAATGATTGATTGTTTGTTTAGAATTTTGGTACATGTTCAGTAATTCCACAGCTGTTCTGCAATTTCGCAGCTACTCAGCAATTCCGCAGCTGTTTAGAGATTCTGCAGCCTTTTTGTTGTTTGCTATACTCCACGTGTCTTCTCCAGGAACGAGCCACATGGGCATGTTGGTATGGATGTCCACATGGATCGTATGCTATTGGTTGGGCCAAATCAGTCACGTATGCCCCCGGTCAACGCAGGAGTACCCACGGTCAAACAGTTAAGTTGCAGACGGTGGCACGGGTCTACGTGAGCAACTGAGACACGGAATCACAGCTGGCACTTTCTCCACACCACGAAGACAGCAAGGGACAGGATCTAACCATAGATTTACTCCCCATGATGACCGTTTCCTCCAAATGTGCACGGAGCTTCCTGCGTGTTGCTGCGTAGTTAATTAGTTAGGCCTGTAGTTGCTTAGTTTACGCAGAGGACAGTTTGTCCCTGTGCCTATAAATAAAGCGTTCTCCAACGCTTAAAGATTAGCTCTTGTTATTGTAATTGCCGTAATCATTTTGGTTGTAAAACTCTGTTTTAAGAGACTGCTGTTACAACACTTTTTCACTGTATTTTGACATGTTGAATTAATAGAAGAAGACTGTTTCTGCTCATCTCTGCGTAGCTGATCTTTAGCTGGTTGAGTGGATGGAGGGACCCCATCTATCACAACCTATGTACAGTAGCATTTAATTTTATTTTCCTGCCTTTCTTTGTTTTCATTTTCACATGTACAATAATGTATAGTTTGATTTCTGCAATTTTTCATTTCTTTGATCATGTATAATAATGTACAGTTTGATTTCATGCCTTTACATTTCCAGCACTTTTTAGAACTGATCAGTTTGTTTATGCAGGTGTGTTAGAGCCCGGGATAGTGTGTTTTTATTTCACTGATGGTATTTGAAGTTGTCTTGTCTTAGCTGCTGATTTTTACTTTGCTTACGCAGTTTCATTGCTAGTTTACTTTCTAAAGTTTTTGACAAGTTGCTTACTAACTTTTTGATGGTCTTCTTATCATAATTATCTAACTTTTATTGGACCAGAATATCATTGAGTGGCAGCTTGGTTTGATTAGCTTTTTGACTCATATTACTGATTTCTTCTTAACTGTTTTTCACATGAACAATTACAGCTAGAGGCAGAGTGTTAAGAAAGAATGAAGTGTTATGATTTGTCATTTAAGTTTTGCGGTTAAAGTAGTGTTTTTCACTTTCCATTGAGTTAACATAGATGTTATTTTTTTCTTATCAGCAGCATAGATAGTGGACTAGTGCCATTAGTCATTTTGTTTAATGCTTTGCTTTCATTCGAAGTTTCAATTCCATTGCAAGTCACTTTTCAAGCTTTCTCTTTAAAAAGTTCTAGAAGCATTTAGTAATCACCATACACACACACACTCATCTGTTTATAAATCCATCACTCCATCTTAGGAAGTTAAATCAACCACAAACATCATCTAAAAACGACAAAAAAGAACTAGGAAAGGTTACTTAAGTACATACTGTACATATCACTTCATCAGCTTACGAGCCCCGGGTTGACAATTAATGATAGCAATTTAGACAACACTAAATTGACCAAACAATATCTATGGCTTCTGTGGGCACTGACATGATTTTCTGCAGGAACTCCCATGTCTCCTTTAGCAATGTCTCAAATACTTTGCTAGCTATTAGAAGTTCATAGTGCTCGGGATTCATGTGCGCCTAAGAGCTCAACAACTCAATTCTCAAAATTCCAGGTGTTATTCACTGGAAAACCACTTGTAATTTACAGGACATTTAGAATTCAAATCCAGCTGTTCCCTCCAAATTCTGTTCATTAACGCTGGATTGGCGACAGATTTTCAAGGATCTAAGCCATAAATTTTGTCTTAAATGTCGGCCGCCCGCTCCATTTAGCCACATTTCTACCATCAAATCATGAACAATGACTTTAATGGTCACGTTTTAGCCGATATACGTGATTTCTCCCTGGGTAGCACAACACCCTTCATGTTGTCGTGAAACCTATGATGCTTCCTTGCTTCACGCAATCCTCCAATCGTGTAGCTCCCCAACTCGCGCAATGTATTTTATAGTCCCGCACCTCCTTTCAACTGCTTCGAGTGCTAAGATTGTGTTACCTTCATCTAATCACATGGCCGGACCGCCGGTGTATTGTTATCGGGAAATATATTATCTATGCAAAGCTGCTAGTCCCACTAAGGCTGGTAGCTACCTTAGAAACAAACAAACTAAAACTACTTTCGTTTTCCTTTATGAGAAATAGATAAGAGGGGAATAAAGGAGACCAACCTCTGTCTTGCGCTTGGTTCCTTGCTTGATTCCTCTCCCTTCTGATAGATTTTTTCCACTCGCTTCCTCATCTACCTAGCTTCAAAGAGCACCTGTAGAATCAAAGCAGCATAATGCTATCCAAGAACATAAATCTATTATCATAAACAATATAGGACCAGATATATATTGACCACACAAATGCATATATCATCAATCATACAAGAATGTGGAGGAAAACTTGAATAGCTTTATTAATAATCAAGAATAGCAAAGAGGATTACAACCAATTGTTCTGACCCAGCATCATCCTCTCAGCAAGAAAACCCTTCTTCACCTCATGAAAAGCTTAGATCACCCAACACTATGATGTTGCACCAAGAAACCAGCAGCACTTCCTTACAAGATACAAAATTTCAGCCTCTGGATCTTTGGGATGAGGGATCCATATATAGATGTTTGCAAGGGGGGTGAGTCAGCTTTTGAGATTTGATTAGTGTCCTCTCTCTGATAGTTCTTGATTCCACTTGGAGATTGATGATCTCGTACTCATCCCTGGGCGAATGCAGAGAGGCAAGTGTCACAGGAGAAGTTTCTGGGAGATTCCATGATCCTCCACCTTGCAGATTGACCTTGCCATTTGTCCACTCTCACCCATCACACGCCATAGAAGGGATTTTCAAGATGCATCGCACCTCTCGTGTGTATCTAGGTGGGATGCAGCGCACTTTGACCATGGAGCAGGTGAGATGGTCCAGTTTTGACCAGTTCTGAGCAGTTTTTCATGGAGAACTTCTGGGAGAAGATGTAATCAGTTGACCTTGTTCTTTTAGAGGTTGGAACAACACTTTTAGGGACTTAATAGCCCTTGGTTTATGGACATTTATGATTGGGTTGCAGTGCCCAAAAATGTCTATAACAGTTGCCCCCTAAAGCATGAGGTCATTAATCTGTTGATGTCGGGTGAAATGCTTTATCATGAGGATCTAAAGTTTTTTCAAGTTGGAAGGCGACCTGTAATAAGATACAATACAATACATTATCTTCATAATATTTTCATGATCTAGCTGAGGCAGGCATTCCCATGCTCAGCTTTATAAATTCATTTTCATGTACATAAGATAGACAATCTTCTAAGTGTAGACTGATGATTTTGGTAGAGCCATCATCCCTTAGGTTGGATGATTATCTGTGCAATAATGATGTACATTTGATGTCTTAATTTTCCTGAATATATATCACAACCCGGATGGATGAAACTAGATACGGGGTCTTCAATCTCGTTCGATCTTCACTCAAAGTACAAGTCGATCCATGTGAGAGATGTTCTGGAGTCGAACATGGAAAGACATCGCCTGATTACCAGCCAATGATGTAAGCTATTAATAGGCACGAGAGGAATCACCGATAATGATGATGACCCTCAAGGTGCTACAGTACAATTCACGTGGTGTGAATAAGGGACTTGGCGTCGAACACCACGCAAAATCTTTCGGTCGAAGGCCATTGATGTAAACCTCTCACCAGAAGTGAGAAACTTTCCATTGAGGCATGCAAGTTTCAAAGTACTGAAAGGGTTTTTCCTAGATCGACCTCTTGGATAATGAGCTGATGTCAACAAGAAGCGATCCGTCATAGGAGGGCCTTAGCGAATCCCACATCAATGAAATGGAATGGAGCAAATGATTTTAATGGAGGTGAAAACAATCTGGTGATATAATGTTCAGGGTGGCGGTCATGAACGAATGGAGCGTAAATGTATTGCAGTGTGTGAGACACAGGTGAATTCTCTGAGCGACTTCTCTTGAACATATCAGCGGCACTGACATGATGGATTGGTAGTGTTAACCCCAAATATGGATGGTGTGATGGACCCATGGTGATATGACCAGTGAACGGAACAGCCCAACCCGACTCGGATGCGGAGTGAAAGTGTCATGTTCAGAGTGACTTGCTACCAATAAATTTTTTTCAAGTTTTCTTCCCAATTTTTCCCCAGTCATTGCTAACCAGTACCTCTTTAATTTTTTCAAGCTTGAGGAGGATAACATATGCTTGTTCTATAATTTGCCCTTCAGGCAAACCCATCGCTATGTTTTAACAAGCCTAGCGATAGTGAAACTCATTCTTGTCTATATGGACAAGTTTGTCGCTAATTGGTTTTAATGAGTTTAACGACAAGGGTAACTCGGTCCTTTTCAATTTTAGAGAGTCTAAAAAATGGACATAAAGAAAACTCCAATAATCCTTTTTCATCATATAATCCCTTGAGTCCAAAAAATTATAAAACAATACAAAAGGGATGAATTTTCGGTACTTTTAATGAGTCGAACAAAACAAGTGCTTGATCTTTTTGTGTAATAATCCCTCAAGTCCAAAAAGATTAAAATCTAAAGGAGGGATAGCACTTCCAGTCCCTTTAATGAGCTGGAGAGGCCAATTTCTCAGCAATCTTTTCATATTTTATGAGTCAGTTGAAAAGAGCTTAAAGGAGACTCGTTTTTTGAGGAACGAGTGATAAATTCGGGTGGCCGCTGATTCCAGGTAAGGTTTGGAATTTTCTAATCACGACAGTGTCAAAAGGATGGCTAACAAGTTCACTCTTCGTAGCTGTTCCTAAAAAGGGGTAAACAATCAAATGGAGGTGAATGATCGGCCAATACAGAGTGGAGGTGATGATGAGAACACGACCAAGGTTTCAAAGGCTGATAGTAATACATTCACGATGGTTATTTACCAAAAATTGGTTTATTTTTTAATGAGCTTAAACTCTGGGGGAACATTTGCTCATCGCTTATCTTTATTTTTTAACGAGCTTGAATTCTGCGTTAAAACTGCTCGATCCAGTCATATAATAAGGATGTCTCATTTACAGAAACGGCATCTTTTCAAAGCTTTGCCCCACATCCTTTCTTTATGCAAGTTAGGAGACGACCAATCCTACGAGTTTAAAGGGTTAGAGGACCTACAAATTTAAAAAAATAAATGGTCACTCTTTGCCTGCATGCCAAAAGGTTTGCATGCCCCCAGGTATAGTGAAGTAGAGTTTCCAGGTTACCCCTCAATTTGCAGACAAAACATTTGTTTTATCGGGAAAGGCCTACCTTTTCCAGGTTACCCTTCAATTTGCAGACAAAACATTTGTTCTATCAGGAAAGGCCTACCTTCTAACGGAGGTATCTTATTCTGGTTTAACCCCATTTTCCTAAACGGACAGGTATGTCAACCAGTCATATATCCTTCACGGAAACCTACCCTATACCCAAGGTTTTCTTGTCGAAATAGGCCAGGGTGCATGCCCCCTGGGTTTCATTCATATCCTCCGAATCACTCGCGCTCATCAAGAGGACAGACTGGGGATTGATGAGACATTCCTTGCATGAAAAGACCATTCAGGGATGGTATATGACTATTTGCTATGTGTGAACCGGGAAATGAAAGCTGGTCTATGAGCTTGACCACTCTTCCTTCATGCGGAAAACACATTACTCTAAAGAGTGAGGAGGCAATGGCTCCCATGCAATAAATATAGTCACGTCCAAGGAGTAGATTATAATCCAGGGTTCCTTGGACTACCATTACGTTCATGTGAACGGTTTTCCTTCTCAATGTTATCGGCACATTAGGAAGGATCCCTAACGGTCGACCGGTTCCTTTGTCAAAGCCTGTTAGATTTCTCATCTCAGGCAAAAGCGATGGCGAACCAAGTGCTTTCCAAGCAGTTGAGGAAAGGATATTCACAGAAGCCCCTTCATCTATGATGGTACCAGCCATGACCATTCTATATATTTGAGCAATGATTCGAAATGGTACACTAGCCAGTAAACGGGGTCTGCCTAGTAGATTCCAATCAAAGGAAACAACTAGGTTGCTTGGAGGTGGGACCGAATAGATGACTAGATATGACTCTGACGAACTTCCTTCCTGTGGTAAAGGAATGGGTAGACTGCCCCCATGTCCATCAGAGTCTATGCTTACGAATAGAATTTGAACGATGTCGTTCTTGTTCTCTTCGGTGACTGTATCATCTGAAGATGGATCCTCTGAAGGCAAGACTGGGTCAACTGCTAGATCGACCTTTTGACTTTCGTCTGGTTTAGATTCAGATGGTTTATCGTCAACGATAGACGCTTCGGCTGACCACAAGGGCGTGTCAGTAGAATTTTCAACTAGTGACGGACTCGGCAAGAGCTTCTTATATCCAGGAGGAAGCCGTAACGGTGAAACCGGACGGTCATCCAAAACTCTTTTAGCCTCGTCTAAGAAGGGACAATGGTGGACGACGTGATCGCCTTCACACAGTTTACAAGGAAATTTACAGCTTCCTTTTTTTCCAGGGGCTTCACTTTCACTAGTTGACGGTGTACTTTCAACATGATCATCAGAGGTTGATGACACCGGATTGTGTAAATGAGGAGACCAGTCCCTTAGGATCTGAGGGATGCAAGGACAATCTCAATGATAGTGGTCTCCTTTGCAAATGACACATGGCGATTTAGGCCTGGATGGTGCAATGTGTGGATTTTCGTTAGACGATGCTTAGTTGCCCCTTTTCGCCTTTGGCTCCTTCTTCTTCTTCTCTTTCTTCTTCTTCTCCTTCTTCTTCTCGGTTACTTGATTTTTGGCTTTACCAGCTTCATCAAGTGAAGAGGAAGGAGGAGAGGAAGAATTGGACGAAGTAGAAGGTTGGGGGGTAACTCTGGTATCATTTAGTTGCTGACTTGATTATTCATGAATCACAGTGTTCTAAACGATAGAGGTTGAGAAGAGCCATATGGGCAAGCCGATTGTCAATCTTGGAAGTGACAATGTGGCCATATGGGGCGCACCAACATCTCCCCAAGAGGAGAAAGGACTAGGATTTCCCCCAAGGGGAACTCCTTGGTTGGTGGACTCCATTTTCCTCAACCTAAGACCAACGTAGGAAAGGTGATATTTATTCCGATTAAAATAAATTTTAGAAGCTTTGACACAACCTTTTTTTTCAATTTTAAAGAGTCGAGAAAAAACAAAAGATGACTCTAGTCGCCTTCAATTTTTAATGAGCCTAAAGTGACAAGTGCTTAGATGGACCTTTTCCTTTAAGGAGTCTGAAAAGGAACAAAAGTGACTGCTCTGGAAATCTAGACAGAGGGATTACCAAACCAATCGCAAAACTACAGAATACTTTTTACAGTACGGCAGTCAATCTTCCCGAATGCTATGTTCAGTGCATTGCAATCGATAGGGCGGCAGACACGGCTTCCTATGGATAAAGAATAAAGCCTATTGTGGTCTCCCAATATATACTCAATGGTACGTGGGAGCACAAGTCCGTACTGGCACTTATCATCTCAAAGTGGAGGAATCACCCAACCAACAATGAAAACAACAGTTACTAAGCTTTACGACGCTGGAATATGTCTCTAGCCTAGACTTCTAAATGTTGTGCGTTAGGTTCCAAAGTGTTTTTAGATTCATTAAATTTATTTTACAGCTGATCTTGCTTAATAAATTTTCCTTTCAGGTTCACCGTGTGATGTAGATGTACAATTCCTAAAATGCAATCTAAGATGATAAACAATCGTTTAATCTTCTTTTTGCAATGAAAATCCTAGCTACTAAGGAAAGAGATATGATAGTTTTTCAACATAGAGCTGAGAGCACACACTATATGCACTGTCCTAAATCAAACCAACAAACAGTCTAAATGCAAATGCAAATGCACATGCATGTATTTGTTTTCAGCCTTCTTAATGTGTGAATGATAAAAAGAAAGCTAAGCGCAAATCTGAATTATTTTTCAGAGCGACATCACTAACAAGTTTCTTTTCAAGACAAAATGAAGAAAATGATGACACTTGCGATTTGGAATTGAAAACTTGCTTTCAACACTTGAAAAACTACTAATTCAAATCAACTACAAGAGTAACAGTGTAATCGACTATCAAGAACAATCGGATTCTCTTCTATGCCTAAAAACGACACTTGCGACACTCTCAAATCAAGAAACGACAGTTCAATTACGCTACTTCTTTGTAAAGAGAACTGAAAATGGCTCAAAATACATAAAAACATTTACAGTTCTTTGCACAATGGAGGCGGAATAATGGCAAGGAAGGGGGTTTCAATAGAGGTATACCGACTACAGGCAGCAAAAGTCCTGAATAGAGCTGAAAAGAGTGAACACAGAAACCAAAATCTAAGAGTAGAAGAGACCTTGTCTGATCAGTGCACCTGTAACACAGGGAAAAAGAGATGCAGTGCACCTACTGCACTCGGGAAGTGTGATGCATCCAGAATCCAAAGAAGAGACAGTGCGATGGTCCAGGGACGAGACTTCAACTGGGTTCCAGGTCACAGATTGCAGCTCAGTTCATGGATTTAGGCCGAGCAAGTGGTAATCAGTAAATCAATCATAGGGGTAGATCTAAAGAGGTTACTAGAGCCACCACAAGGGCAATTAGAGAGCTTGTAAATCGATTGTTCAGTTCATAAACAAAACCCGGAGATAGACTGAAGCAGCATTGATCTACTTTGCACTTGCATAGCAAATGCAGTTCGAAGGCTAGCTGGCTTGACTTCAGGCTTCGTCTGTAAGCTTATAAAGCAAGAAAATGTAGAGAAACAAGCAATCTATTCACTCCCCAGTGGAGTCACCATTTTTTTATCGGGAAATCTAGTGTCTATGCAGAACTGCTAGTCCCACTAAGGCTGGTAGCTACCTTAGAAACAAACAAACTAAAACTACTTTTGTTTTCCTTTATGAGAAATAGATAAGAGGGGAATAAAGGAGACCAACCTCTGTCTTGTGCTTGGTTCCTTGCTTGATTCCTCTCCCTTCTGATAGATCTTTGCCACTCGCTTCCCCGTCTACCCAGCTTCAAAGAGCACATGTAGAATCAAAGCAGCATAACACTATCCAAGAACATTGATCTATTATCATAAACAATATAGGACCAGATATATATTGACCACACAAATGCATATATCATCAATCATACAAGAATGTGGAGGAAAACTTGAATATATTTATTAATAATCAAGAATAGCAAAGAGGATTACAACCAATTGTTCTGACCCAGCATCATCCTCTCAACGAGAAAGCCCTTCTTCACCTCATGAAAAGCTTAGATCACCCAACACTATGATGTTGCACCAAGAAACCAGTAGCACTTCCTTACAAGATACAAAATTCCAGCCTCTGGATCTCTGGGATGAGGGATCCATATATAGATGTTTGCAAAGGGGGTGAGTCAGATTTTGAGATTTGATTAGTGTCCTCTCTCTGATAGTTCTTGATTCCACTTGGAGATTGATGATCTCTTACTCGTCCCTGGGTGAATGCAGAGAGGCAAGTGTCATAGGAGAAGTTTCTCGAAGATTCCACGATCCTCCACCTTGCAGATTGACCCTGCCATTTGTCCACTCTCGCCCATTTCACCCCATAGAAGGGCTTTTCAAGATGCATCACACTTCCCATGTGTATCTAGGTGGGATGCAGTGCACTACCATGAGCATCTTGTCTAGATCTAAGTCGACCTTCTCCTTATACTTCGGATTGAGACAATAAGGTCTTTGCTTAACCGGCTTCGCATCGGGCTTCAACGTGATATTCATAACACCTAGGTCTCCTATTATCCACTTTAGATCTGTAAAATTGGTAGGGAATAAATCTAGGTATTCACGGAACAATTCAATGACCTTATCCACCATCGTGTCATCCCAATAATCTCTAATCTTCGCAAATTTGGGCTTTGCTTCTGTACCAATATTTACTTGTTTTGTTTTCAGTGGCACGGTTATATCAGGATTCTCAATCTAGGGTCCTTCAACCTCATGGTGACCTTATGTTTCAAGGATGTTAATATTACGTAGATCCTCATCCTCTTCTTTAGCAGTTACATTATAGCATTCCAGTACATGACTCAACTAAGTAGCCCAACCAGGCTGAATCAGGTTCAAAGGATCCTACGGTACCCTAGAGATCACTACTTTCACCTCTTGTAGTGCCTAATTAATACAATCAAACCTGTCTTCAAAGGTAAATGTCATTATGAACCCTTCACGCAGAATATACCATTCACCTGTACCATGGTGGAGCTTTTTTTCTACGTACCAGCTCATTGGGACAACATCTAGGGTGTGACAAAAAAGGTTCACCCATTCAAGTTGGGGCTTCTCTCAAGAATCCTGAGCCCATTTGGCCAAGTGCATGCACGGATCATCCTTCCCATCATACTTGTCCGTCATTCATACCCTCTGCTTCCTAAAGCATGTTCTCATCATCCTTCTACACTCCCGCCAATCATCAAAGCTTCCCTTGTGCGTAGCCCACCATCTTGTGGGCATAGCGTGCAAATCCCAGTCCAACACCTAGAAGCGCTACCTTTCTGGTACCTCCGTCTCAAATGCATCCAAAAATATATCTACATCATTCAGGCCATCATAAGTCAGCATATTTCTTACCTCTGATGACACACAGTCCAGCGACTGGGTCATCATGTTACATCTCAGTGTAGTTACTTGATGTAACCGATTTTGCCAGTGGTCAAATTCTTCATCAGAGTTCATGGTGCATGAACTCTCACGATCCCATGTAATTCATCCATCCGATATTGGATTCACCCAATCTTGGTCTTATGCTATTATCTTATAAATATAGTCCAGATCGTCATCACTCTCATAATCACATATTGGTTCAGTATAGTGCAGTCCCTCAGCAGGATCTAGGGGTACAATTACGTGGAGTGGTTTCTTCTCAAATATCATCTTTCACTTCTTTAGGTTGATTACCCCATTCATACCAGTAGCCCAATCAATAACAAGGAGTGCAGGATAGGGGTTGCTGTCATCCAAATTTTCTATTACTTCAAAGTCAGCCAGCACGCTCGACCTTCAATATCTACAGTCACCCCTTGTAGCTGCCCCATGGGGATGATCTTTTGCTAATTTTCCATCCTTAGTTGAATCAGAGACCACTGCAATGCAGGTCTTCCCATCCATTCCCACGTCTGTTTCAGTAGGGTGTTCGCATCTGACCCTAGGTCCAAAATAACCTGATCCATCTCATACTCTCCTACCTTTGTGGTCAGTCTCATTTCTCGTCCCGTCCTCTTTCTATGCTTACCAATCTTTCGTACTATGCGTGGCCCACCCGAAGTGCTTCCGACACATCTATTTACGAGCTCCTGTAACCCCTTTACAGCCTTACTATCACATAGTAACTTCATGTAGGTCTCTAGGAAGGTTGTAAGCATAGAAGGGTCCATATCCTGATCAAGCTTATCCTTTCTCCCTGAGGTGGAGGTCTCAGTGAAGCTCTTCTTTACTTCAATGAATGTTTCATGTGCGTGCTCCAAATTGAACTCAATCTCCTTCCCTGGAGCTTTGCGAACCCATTTGTTGTCTTTGGGTTGTTTCCCTTTATCATACCCTATCATAACTTCCACTTTGAAGCACTATATTTACATTTGGATCCTCTTCACATGGCTCAAACCTCATCATTTGCTGGTTCTGAGTCGACTGAGGTGGTAGCGCCCCTTTGTCACGTATCCTTACTATCACTGTAGGACAGTCTTGTGTTTCATGATCAAACAGAGTGCAATACTTGCACGACGAATGTGTTGGGTTAGTGCAATCGCAGGCATAGTGTCCTGGTCCTCTGCAATTGTAGTAGATCAGTTGTCCTCAACCTCTGCCAGGTCCTCCTCTGCGTCGGCCTCATCCGCGCCCTTGAAAACCCGTTCGTGTCATCCCCACGTTCTAGTCAGGGGGCCGCGTTTCTGCTTGGACACTATAAGCAAGAGTTATATCCATCATCAATACATAACTTATGCAGTTGCACTCATCATACCCTATTGACCTACGAAAGTTGTAGAACATTTTTTTTGGTCTACATACAAACTTCTACAACAAATGATAGTTATCCGTGGCATGTTTTCCTGCTACCTCACATATAGTGCACAACAATGCAGGTCCAACGCTTGGTCCTTCCTAAGCTTCTGGCCTTAAAGGCATTGGCCCTCCTCCTACAATGTAGTTCACAAAGACCAGGCAATGGTCTTTGTCATGCCCGTGACCCTTGCATTTTAGGCACCATACCTCTTTGTGCACCTCCACTCGAATTGTTTTGTGTTGCTTCAAACTTTGCATCTCAAGGCAGATATTTTTCAACTGCGCATGGATCTGCTGAACCCCTTGATTCTAATCTTGCATCGTTGTTTCATGTAGTCTCATTGCAATCTCCAAGGCCTCTGCCTGAGTCATTATCTTCTGTTGTGATAGTGAAACCCTTAGGTGTGGCAAGAGCGAAGCCACAAAACATTTGCGGTGTTGTTAGTCTGTTAAGTTCATATTAGCTTCACGGATTTTACACTTCAACCTCTGATCTAGTTCCCAAGGGGTCTCACCTGGTTGCATTATGATTTCCTTGAACCCCACAATCAACTATGCTTTAGATTTAGGCCTACTGAATTCTTTGTTCAACACGGTCTGGATGTCTGCCGCTCCAGCGTTTGGTTTGTTATTAGAGTACTTGATGTACCAAGTTAGTGTTTGATCCTGCAGAGCACTAACCAAATTTTCCTTCTTCATGTGATCATTTGTAACGCCTTGAGATTCACATACAACTTTCACGATGAACCAGAACTGGTCTGGGTCCTCATTTCCCAAGCCTTTGAACAAAGGCAGCTTCACTGAATTTTCCATACTGAACTGCGATGGAGGTGGAGTTGGTACGGGTGAAGTCATAGGTGATGGTGGTGAATTTGGAGGTGGTGTGGGTGGAGGTGGCAGTTGCGAAAATCCTTGTCATATTAACTAAATAGCACTTCACAAAGAAGCACACGCTATTCCCTCTTCGTCACCTTGTGGACTGTAGGTTTTTTCTTTGCATAGCTTCAAACATCAAGGTAGTTGCATAACCCATTTTTCGCACAATAACATTTTAATCTAGGTATTCAAAGATTTCAAGTACTTACCTCATGAACCTTTGAAAAAGCGCCGCTCCGCTTCGTTGTAGCTGACTGAGGTGTTGACCGCAAATTCAGTTACAAATCCTCCTATGATGCGATCAAGCCAATGATCAACAGCACGAGTGATCTTATCCTCAAATGCTTCCAATCTCTGTACTAGCTCCAAGGTCCAAACAATAGGACCGTCAAGTTTCCGCCTTCCTTGGCTATCTGCTAGCTTCACGATCCACTCATATAGCTCAACTGGAATGGAACAGAAAAAGATCTGGTGTATTTCTGTATAGGTACCTATCCAACCACTGTTCCTTTGTTAGTCGCAAGATTTTGTTTTGTTGTGCCACGAATTCATGGATATTTCTATCCAACCAGTCTCTGATCGCTTTCTTAGTTGGATTCCAGTGATATGACATCACACATCTCTTATGCAGATTCTAGTCCTGGCAATGGAACCATTTGTTGCCTTGAGGGGGCCTCACCCAGGTTCAGCATTAGTTAGCCACATAAATCCCTACACTACTAGCCCTTTCGGCATTAGCCTGTAGAGTGCAGAGCGAAGTCTCATTCGAAGAAGTATGGGTGAATGCTGGAACCAAGTTTCCACACCCTGAGATGGTCATGATGTCAGTTTATTCCTTCTATTCCTAACTTCGTGCAGGTAGTTAATTTTTAGGGATCTTTCTTCCGAGCAACTTATTCCTCCCTTTGATACCTCTGCGAAAGGGTACAACTGATCTTCACGCAGCCCTACCCTTCGATTCAGATACTTTCGTGCTGCTATGGCAGTGTACTGTGCAAATTCCCAAGCTAGTTTAAGTGCCTTACTTATCTTATTAGATAATCATAGTTAGCACCATGTAAATAGATGTTGTTACTTGCGTTCACTTAACCAATGTAATTACATACATTTGTGCATCATATAAGAATTATAAATGAAATTCCTACATAACATGTCAAGATGCATTTAGAGGAAACAAAGACACAAAATTCATAGAATGTGTTATCACTTAGGTTTTTTCCTTAGAAGTTATTAAAGAAGGAATGGCTCGAGGTAACCACAAACCAATCTTTTAGACTCAGGTTCTAGCCAACCTAAGTCCAGAGAGGGCCCTCTCTTTATGATTTAACTTTGTTTGAATATGATTTCAGGCTAGTTATGATAGTTCAGGGTTGTTTTATTTGAGAGTGGTGGAATTCTGAAACAAATGGGTAAACTAGGCGTCAGGCCATTGGGCTATGGAGTTAATTAGGGATAATTCACTGGATTAAGTCAAATTGTTTAAGTATGAGTCCAACAGGCAAGGTAACAAAGTAAAAAAAAAATTGGGGCTTGAATGGATGATATTTATGTTCAGCACAAGAGGGCAATTAGGAATCCTCAAGTTAGGATTAGAAAAAAGAAAGAAAGATGGGTCAACCAACATAAGGTAATTAAGAATCCTATACCAGGGACTTATTAGAAAAACCTACAGGGATAGAGGAGCAATTAAGATTTCCTTTATCAAAATAGTTTAGAAGAAAACATGTAAATGGTATACTGTTGATAGCAGAGAGAAATGAAGCTAATTCTGATATACTTTGACTATTTTACCATTTAGATTTAAGATGCATGGAACATTAAAACATGTAGAAAACACATAAATCACAAGGATAGAATACTTATTTGCTATTAGACTGCACATTAATCTAATGAAATGTCCTCAACTTTTATTCCTTTTCTAGCAAAAATCCAGACTTGAGTACAAAGATTTCTCTGCCTGATAGTATAGAGTTACAGAAATGTTATAGAATCCACCCCTAATACTTTGAATGGAGAAGCATTTATACAAAAATTATATCAAAATATCTCATAACTAAATGAGATTTATTCTAGGAAATACAAATATTTTTTACAACAATATAGAGACAGATGGTAAACAGATTGTTGTTGTCCCTTGAATTATTGAAGGAGCTGGAGGTTGAAACTAGATTTTGGCTCTCGCTATTGCTCTGGAAACTGTGTGTTGGATCTTGATTGAATTTTCCCTACTGATACTCTTTCACCTATTTCTAATACACTTTATCTGTCCACCAACTTTCATCCTTTTTACCAAACTTTACTATGGTAAATATTTCTATTTACCTTGTTGTTACCATAGTAATTTAAAGGATTTCTGTCATGTTAGTCCACCATTCTTCCTTTGGTATATTCATCCTTGTCAATTTCCTATAAATTTCATCAACCTCAGTGTATTTCACAAAATTACGCTGGACTGTGAATAAGCGCTTTACTTCATGTTCAATGAAGAAGAGGTCCTCTAAACCATCGTAAAGCACTTTTCCCGTGGGAGTGCCCTTGCTGCAGATGAACTAGCTTAACTTTCAGCTTGCTGATGTAGTTTGTTGATGTAGTCTATATGAACCATTAGCCTATCATTGATGACTAAAAGGCTTGGGAGTCCTTTACTCCTTAAGATGTCAAACTTTCTCATGAACTCATCTATGTCTTCCTGCATACTTTGACATCTTCGCTCTAGGCGTTGCATTAAGTTCCTTTTTGTGAGAAATTTCTTCAGTTCGAGGATAGTAGCAGTCCTATCCTCAATGTCCAATTGCTCTAACTGTTGCCTATTTTTACTATTTAGAAAATTTATTAACTGGACTACCTCTTCAAGTTTTCTACCCAGTTCTTCTCTAGTCTTTTGAATTGCCTCAAGAGCAAGCTTAACCAAATCATTTTGTTCAAAAATAATTTGAATGGATGACAAAATATCATTGATGGAGTTAATGATATTGGTCCACAATATTTTCCTGATCTCTACTAAAGGCCTATCAAATGTTAGGTCCTTCTCTAATGCCTTGATTTGTTCAGCCATGCCTTTGTTTTTTCTTTTCTCCTCTGCATAATTGATCTTTGAAAGATCATACTTTTGTTCCAAGGTAGTAAATTTCTCTTTTACCTTCTGTAGCTCTATTACTTGGAGCTTCATTTCTTCCATTGATTTAATTAAGTCCTCTGTGCTCTGTTTTGATGTACCTGCCTGAGTTGTACCTATTTCTTCCACTGGTGTGGCTGTTGCCAAAGTAATGTTTGGTGCTAAAGTAGTTTCCATAGTGGAAGGGACTGCTGTGGAAACTATTGGCACTACAGTTTGAGGTTGGGAGGTTGATTCACTTTACCCTGACTACAATGCTTTCACTAATTCCTGCTCAGTTTCCTTTAATTGCTAATTTAACTTAAGGACCAATTCCATAAGTTCCTCATCATTATTTTTCAAAATAACCTCAGCAACTTGAGGGTGTATGATGGGTGACAATTATATTTGTTTTCTAAGTGCAATTATATATTCAGTTTTCTTCTTGATTAAAACTTTTGCTGCCTTAACATCCTTTGGGTCATGACCCAACTCAATTACTAATTCTTCCAATGATTTTATTCTATTATCTTTAGCTTGTGATGAGGCTTTTTACACCTGCAATTAAGCTGTAGTGTTGCTCAATGAATTTTTCAACCTATGAGCTTGCTTTGCTGGTCAGTGTTGAGTAGACCATCTCACCCATTTGCTTATGAAGATCAATCTGGTCAATTGGGTGGATGTCCTTAGCTAAAACTTCAAAATTAGTTTTAAGATAATCAGCCAAGGATTTTGGCTACTACATTGTGGGCTTCAGGAAACTCATCTACATTTTAACCTCTTTGATGTCGAAGGCTGACATCACTCTGGTCGGGTTTTGGGGGCTATTTTTTAGTATTGAGCATAGGCTTGGGCCTTCAGTTGCTCATTCTTTGTTTTGATCTCCTTGTATTTCACCTTTAAATATATGATCTTCTCTGAAGAATACCTGAAAGATGATACTTTTGTGTTGGGTTGCCTTTACAGTTCCTGCCTGTGTGAACTAGAGGGTGTCCCACCTGTTGGGAATGTTTGTAAACTATCTATCCCTTCCTTCCTCATTCACTTTGTAGTCTCCCCAATGAATTCCTCCTTTGAATATGGATTCAACCTTTACCTCTTAGCAAAGGGTTGATCTGTGGGTCTACTGGAAGGGGTAGCTACTTCCCTTTCTCTTTTTAAGTTTATTTCCTCATTTAGAGGAGTCTGTAGTACTAGAGGATCACCCATGTTTGTTTGAGCTAGTAGTGGCTGTGTTGGAGCTAGTAGTGGCTGTTGTGGAGTCAATTCTTCCAAGATTTCAGGTTGCTCTAATTCCTCTAGCTGTTCTACTATTTCTGGTTGTTCTGATGTAGGGGCACTTGTTTCCTGAGTTTGCCTCTGTGAAGGCTCTGCTGTGGGAGCACTATGTTCCGGTGTTGGCCTTTAGGAAGACTCTGCAGGTACCTATACAAAGGAGTCCAGGTCAAGTCTCTTCTCCAAATCTTTCATCACATTTTCAACTTCCACCTCATCACTATCTTGTTCTATCAATGTCCCTTCCCTCCATTCATTTAAATTGGCATATTGTTCTATTTCAAGAATCCTGTTGTTATAGACAATTTTGTGCCTTACAGCATCAGGCATGAATTGTCAATAATCCAAGGGATCCAAAGTCCCTAAACATGATGTTCCTACCCCTAGAGGAACAAGGTCAGCAAACCAACAGCTCTCAGATTAGTTCTCCACCTGAAAACACTCAAAAACAAGCAATCCTGAAATCAAAGCAGGTGCTCCACTAGGCTTCTGCGCTGAAACTCAACTCCTCCATGGTGTACATGCGTTGCAAAGCAGGTAGAACAAGGCCACCTGAGCTGAGCGAGATGGGACAAGTGGCACACTGAGTCATTGCTCTGGAATCTTCCAAAAATGACACTTGGATCAGGGATTTCGCCTTGTGATGAGTCAGAGGCTCTGTTTCTCCAAGTGGAAGCAAGGTTCTCCAAGTGGACTCAAGAAATGAAGATCAACTGAAGAGAGAGAGGACACAAGGCAGCTACACACCAGTTGCAAGCTGACTCATCCTTTCTCAATTCATCTATATATTGAGCTCTCTCCTATGAGCTCAGGAGGCTGGAATTTTGTGCAAAGTAATGATATGCTGTTGGTTTCACTATAGAACTATTGGGTGATTGCTTGAAGGAGGTGAAGAGGAGAAATTCTTTCTGCTGGGAGGTGTTGCTGGATTGGGGCCTTCAATGGTTGTAACCTTCTCAGAATTTTACTTCTTCCATTAATAAAAGCTATTGAGGTTCTCCTATATGCACTTGTTTCAATGATGTATTGTGATAATTGTATATTTGATTTATGCTAATCCTTGAATCAGTTATGATTGCATGCTTCTTGTAGTTTCCTTCTTTGTTATTTTGCAGGATCTCATTGTAGCTGGGCTAGCAAAAGAGCAAGAAGCTGGGAGCAAGCAGCAAAGAGAAGAGTTTGGATTCGACATTAAGCGCAAGGCAACGGTTAGTGCATTCCTTCATTCTCTCTCTGCTTTCATAAAGAAGTAAACCTTAAGTAGTTTTCTTTACAGTTGTTGCTGAGGTACTATCACCCTTAGAGTGGGATAGGGTCATCCGAGTCGGATACTTTTCCCTACAACAAACTGGCGACTCCACTGAGGATCGTATCTGTTTGATTGTTTGTAGTATTTTGCTATCCATTTCCTGAACAAAAGATTACCAAATCGAAAAGCTTTTGACTATATCAAAAGCGAAGTAGAGGGCAGCTACTCTAGCTCATTTCTGAGCATGTTCATGATTTGAAGAGCTGATCTACAAGGATCCTTGTAAGCTCTTAGTGATAGCTTTTCATCTTCCTTGTCATCGCTTAGTGTGTGCTTGACTGATAGCTTCTGATTTGAGCAAAAACTGTGAATTTTTGAGAAAATTGTGACCCGGAAACTGAGAAAACGCAACTTTCGTTTTCCAAAGCAGGTAGTACACAGGCTACCTGCTTTGCAACGCAGGTCCCGAAGGGGCTACCTGCGCTGAGAGCCAGACTGGCTATGCAGCACCTGCGTTGGCCCAATTTTGCCTTGTGCATTTGGGGTTTCCTCCCTTTTTCTTGCCTGTTTTCACTATAGATTTTGCAGCCAGTTACCAGTCTTGTACCTGTTCTGAAACCAACCTTACTTGCCATCATTCCGCCTCTGTTATATAACGAAATTGTACTTGTTCTTTTGTATTTCTTACATCATTTACAATTTCCCATAACGAAAGTGAACTAGTCTTGCTTTGGCCTCTTAGATCTGAACCTGTGTTAGGCATTTTGCTGGTCTAAAGAGTTAGCTTGTTTGTTGTCCATAGCTGATTAGTCTTTTTACTTTCCTCATTATGGTTTGATTTCATGCATTTCCAGTGTTTAAACAAGTAAATCTTAAGGTGTCTTTTGATTTTGGACTAGCTTGTTTACTTTCGCTTGAAATCGAAATCAAAGTTATATAACAACTTTCTTTTTGTAATACATCAACATTAAGAAAGGGAAAAGAAAATACATGCATTGTGCATTTTGCATTTGACTGTTTGCATGCTGATTTAGGAAAAATTGCATTAGTGTGTGCTCTATGATCTGTGTGAAAAGATTTGTCTTTCTTTTCCCTCAGTAGTTAAGATTTTCAAAGTTGAAAGATTGAAAAGTTTGCTTCTCATCTTAGACTGCATTCAGGAATTTGTTACATACATCTCGTGGTGATCCTTAAAGGCAAACTGCTAAACAAGATCAACATTAAAATAAATTCAATTTATATAACAACGCTTTGTACATAACTCAAACACATAGAGGTCTAGGTAGAGACGTGTTCCGGCGTCGTTAAACATAGTGACTGTCGATCTCTACGAAGGTGGGTGATTCCTCCTGAGAGTCGGTGGCACTAATACGGACTTGTGCTCCCACGTACCGTTGCGTATATATTGGGAGACCCCTATAGGAACAAAGCCTTTATCCATAGGAAGCTGTGTCGGCCGCCCTACTGATCGCGATGCAGTGAACACAGCATTCATGAAGATCGACCACCCGTACCGTAAAACGTATTCTGTGGTTTCGCGAAAAGTTTGGCACACCCTCTGCCTAGATCTCCAGAGCAGTTTCTTTTGGCCTTTTTCAAACTCTATAACTGAAAAAGTCCAACCGAGAATTTGTCACTTCGGGCTCGTTAATACATCGAAGGAGACTAGAGTCATCTTTAGCTTTTTCTCGACTCTTAAAACATGAAAAAGCAAAGTTATGTCTAAAAGCGTCTAATAAAATTCATTCAAATCGAAAACACAAATTTTCCCCTTTATATTTTAGTTGATCAAGTGCATGGAACTGACGAAGGAATCTTACAATCAATGTTGATTGAGGGGGCACCATGGAATGATCACCACCATCGTTCCCTTCTTCCGGAATATGAATAAGATACTCGACACGACCTATACCACCCTTCAGTATTTGAATTCCTAACAAATACTGTAAATACGGTGGATTCCGAGCGAAACCTATCCAATATTGAAGAGACTATAGCCATAAATATCTCGACAAAACCTGATGTTGTAGAGAATATTCATGTCGGCAAAAGTTGTTCCCCTTCAGAACTGGAAATATATGACGCTCTCTTTCGCGAATTTAGAGATGTCTTTGCTTGGTCGTATGATGAAATGCCAGGCATCGACTCAAGTATCGTTGAACATGAAATTAAAATGTATCCTGATGTCAAACCAGTAAGACAACGGCTTCGACAGGTTCATCCTAAAAAAGCCGCTGCCATTAAGGCAGAGGTTGAGAAACTTCTCCACGCTGGATTCATCTACCCGGTTCCTCTAACCGATTGGGTATCGAATATTGTCCCTGTTATGAAAAAACAAGGGACGATAAGAGTGTGCGTCGATTATAGGGATGTAAACCAAGCTTGTCCGAAGGACAACTACCCTACACCCTTCATCGACCAGATAATTGATGAATGCACGGATGTGAAATCTTTTCCTTTATGGATGGATTTTCCGGGTATAATCAAATAAATATCCGCCCACAGGACCAGTCAAAGACTGCATTTATTTGTCCGTGGGGCACATTCGCTTATCGGAAATTACCCTTTGGTTTAAAGAACGCAGGGGCGACGTTTCAGAGGGAAATGAATTATGCCTTCCATGACATCAAGAACATCATTCAACCATATCTCGACGACCTTCCGGCTCATTCGCGAAAGCAGACTGATCATCCGCAGCATTTGAGAGCAATATTTCTACGTTGCCGACACTACAAGATAAGACTCAATCCACACAAATGTGTGTTTTGTGTCGGTTCTGGTCGTTTACTTGGCTTTGTAGTCTCTAAAGATGGGATTCGTCTCAACCCTTGTAAGGTTCAGGCAATCATCAATTTGCCTCCACCTTCGAATTTGCTTCAGATTCAGAAACTCCAAGGAAAAGCAAAATTTTTGAGAAGGTTCATTCCAAATTACGCAGAACTTGCTAAAGGTTATACACGTCTTTTGAAAAAAGATGTACCCTTCGACTGGGACCAGGTTGCGCAAGCTTCCTTTGACGCTTTGAAAGAGTCTCTAGTAAAAGCATCATTAATGTATGCCCCAGATTATCTTAGGGATTTTAACCTGTATCTTGCTGCAGCAGATACAACCATTGCGATGGTTTTAGTTCAAGAAGTCGACGGAGTTGAACATCCTGTATATTATTTAAGTAAAAACTTAAATGATACAGAAAGTAAATATTCTTACGTTGAAAAGCTAGCTCTTGCTGCTGTTCAAGCGGTACAGAGATTTCGACATTATATCCTCTTTAGGAAAACTACCATTCTGTCAGATTGCAACCCCATGACTTATATACTGTCGCGACAGTTGCTGGGGGGCAAGTATTCCAAATGGATAGCGATCCTTCAAGAGTTTGATCTGGAATTTGTGAAATCCAAGTCAAAGAAAGCTCTGGTATTCGCAGAATTATTATGCGATCTCCCATCGTCGTCCAACGATGAAACTTCCAGGGAATCAATCGTGGACGAGACTTTATTTCTGATATCTGCAAGCGATGAATGGTATGGAGATATAATTATCTATCTCCAAACCCAAAAGTTTCGGCCAGACACCTCACACTCCGAACAGAAACGTATACGATACCAAGCAAAAGACTACGTGATCGTCGGTGATACCCTTTACCGTCGTGGTATCGATACAGTTCTGAGGAGGTGTCTCACCCATGAAGAGGCTGAAAAAGCCCTGAATGAGTGTCATTCAGGCGCGTGTGGAGGGCATCAATCGGTTTCGCTACAGCCCAAAAGATATTAAGAGCAGGATATTTCTGGCCAACCATGTTTAAAGATTGCATAATCGCAGTCGGAAGTTGTCATTCCTGCCAAATCTTTGATAGCAAAACCAGAAGACCACCCGCACCGCTACAACCAATAGTTGCGGTTGGGCCTTTCGCCAAATGGGGCATCGATTTCATGCAATGTAACCCCACCTCGACCGGGGGGCATGGGTATATTATAGTCGCAGTTGACTATTTTACCAAATGGGCCGAGGCGATGCCTACATTGGACAATACTGGTGAAATAGCTGCCCTATTCTTTTTCAATCATGTAGTCGCCAGGTTCGGCGTACCCTAGGCTATAGTTACAGATCATGGATCGCATTTCCGCAATCACATGATGGTCGAATTAGCTGCCAAACTAGGGCTATCTCACGACAGCTCTACTCCGTATTATCCACAAGCCAACGGACAAGTTGAAGCAATCAACAAGGTCCTGAAGCGTATGTTGCAGAGGATGATCGGAGTTCATAAAAGAAGATGGCACCTAATCCTGTATGCAGCCTTGTGGGCCTACCGAACTTCGGTAAGAAATGCAACCGGATTCACACCTTTCCAATTGGTGTACGGTCTAGAAGCAGTCTTACCGATCCAGTGTGAAATTTCGTCGCTTAAACTCGCAATTGATCTCCTCCCCGGAACTTCGGAAGAAGAGGCTCGTTTCTTGGAATTAATCCACTTGGATGAAACCCGTCGTGATTCCGCTTTGGCTAACGAAGCCCATAAGAAACGAGTCAAGGCTCAGTTCGACAAAAATGTCAAACCCCGTGTCTTCTCAGAAGGTGATTTGGTCTTGCTTTATGACCAAGAATCCGATAAATTAGGAGCAGGTAAATTCAATTCCTTATGGATGGGCCCCTATATTGCTAAAAGAGTGTTAGCAAAAGGAGCCTACGAGTTAATAGATTACGACAGAATTCCACTGGCGCAGCCCCGGAACGGGCTGTACCTCAAGCGTTACTATGCTTAAATAGTAACCTGCATGCTTTTGTTGTATTTTTTTTTCGCCAAAGTTCTTGTTCTGGTTGAGTGATTCCCCTTTTTCATTCGTTGCAGATGTCAAACCTTATGGAGACATATGTTGGATATGCCGACGGAGCAAGTCGTAGTTCGCGGAACCTATCCTCCGCAGCATGGGCGATTTTTGATCCAAGTGGCGAGTTAGTAAGTTTCAGAGGTGTATGTATTGGGCAATCAACGAATAACATCGCTGAGTATAGCGCGTTGATAGAACTACTCTCTGATGCCGTCACACGAGGCATACGCCGACTAATTGTCAGGCTAGACTCACAGCTCGTAGTACTACAACTCAATGGCATATATTCTGTTCGTAATCCAGCTATTTATCGCATGTTCCTAAGAGTAAAGATCTTGGAAAGACGATTTGATTCAATTCAATATCAACATATTTCAAGAAATTTAAACACATTAACTGACTCATTAGCAAACTATGTGTTAGATAGAAATTTGCAACATTTATAAAAGGGACACATCATAAAAAGTGTACATATGAATCATCCAAATCAACCAGAATGAAAATCGAAAATCAAAATATATATAAGTTGTTCATAAAGTTCATACATAATGTTCTATAACCGAGACAAAATTGGTCATGTGACCTAAAAACTCAAAAGTGCTAGGGGGCACCCTAGCCTAGTGATGCTCCTGATAGTAAGCCACAGTCTGTGCTATCATGCGCAGAAGACGGGTCCATCGTCTAGGTACACCGATAGTATGCTGCTGCATCGGTAAAGGTAACTCGTCAATCTGTACATCCAGAAGACCACGGGTAAGGTTCTCAACTTGCCCCTGCACAGCTGTAAGGGTCTCAGTATCGCTAAGATCATGGATAATAACTCTCCGAGTAGGTTCCTCTACCGGAGCAGCAACAGGTGGTCTCAGACGAACTGCCGGACGAACAGGACCGACATCTGCAAGCACACATGAGTTCAATTAAAGTCTTGATAGAATAAAGCACAAGAACATTATAAATGTAAACAATGAACAGTAATATGGTTGAAATTCGTACCAGTAGCATCCCACTGAGCACCGTCTGGCAGTACCATATCCGGATCACCCCGGAAATCCATACCGACATATGGGTACTCGGAAAAAGCCATCTCCTGGCGATTGAACCACCTGAAGAAAGCAGCATTGAAAGAAATCTGGGATTGACCAGCATGTCTAGACATGTGACCGACCCATCGCTGCATACGTGGCTCGGTAGGAGAAGGCACTCTGAGATCAATATACTAAGGTTGCATCAGAGGGATCTTCTCCAAGGCGAAGGCAGTCAGAATCGAACCAAAACCAAAGTTCTTCAGCTTCCCGTCCTTCACCTTGTTCAATTGATTTTTCATCTGAGTAAGCACCGCATCACTCCAGTTGAAGATCTTCGGTTGGAGACATTCCAAGGCGTGCTGCATATGAGACCTGTTGGCAACATGTAAAGATGCGCTACCGGCCATCCTACCAAGAGTATACAGAATGGACCTGAGAGGCCTGCTAGTAACATCACGGATAACCACCTTGCCGTCTCTGCTCGGCTGGGACCCCTCCCTGCAGTACTGGCAGACATAATCTCTCACGGAATCATTCCCCCGAACTGTACCTGATAAAGAAATGGGGGCACCCCGCCTTGACAAGCCAGTCAAGAAATAAATATCTGTCACGGTCAATGGAATAGGTTTGTTCCTGATCTGGAATACTTGGTTAATAGGATCCCAAGCATCAAGCATATACTGCAGTAGAGAAATCTGTGCTCTCATGCTAGAGATACGGAAAAACTTCAGCAAACCACAGTCTCGTAATGCGCCCACCGTAACAGGATCATGAAGGGCAATCATATCTTCTTCTTCATGTTCTCGTTCTCGCCATTTTAGGGCCATCTTGATCAAGAATCCCTGCAAAACAAACAAGAGAATGAGTCAGCTCTTGAAATTGATGAAAAACTGGCGAAAATTTCATCAAGATCTGTGAAAAATTGTTGTTTTTATGCCCCAACGCAGGTGCCCAGTGTACTACCTGCGTTGGGGGACAAGCTGCCTTCAAACAGCTTGAATCCCAACGCAGTTTTCGAATGGGGAACCTGCGCTGATCAGAGGGCGCCCTGGCAAAACCCCAGAGGCTCAATAGAACAGCAAAACAAGCATAAAACAGGAAAATGAAACCATGAAAATGAAGAGCTAAGGTTCAGCTCCTACCTGGTCCAAACGGCGCCGAAAATCGTCCGCAGAATCTCCCGGAATCAGCTGGTGAAAATCAAGGGGAAAGAGGCTCCTCCAAAGCTCCAACAAGCAAAATGCAAATGAAATGGTAAAGTGAGAGGTAAAAACCCTTTTTATTTGCTTTTTTACGTAGTTCAAGGTAAATATTAATGTGTTAATCTCATTTTCAAGTAAATATTACTCATTTCTAACTAGTTTGTTGCAGCAATTTGAAAATGCAGTGCTATCAATGAAAAAGAGAAGCTAGTTATGGTAAAAAATCAAAAGTAAACCATATAATCGAGCAGTTTTAGCACACAGTTCATGCTTGTTAAAAAATAAACGCAAGATCCGAGCAGTTTTAGCACATAGTTCATGCTCGTTAAAAAATAAACATAAGTTGTGAGCAATCTTCCCCTAGAGTTCAAGCTCACCCAGAAAAAATGAACCGGTAAATAACCTTGGTAAATGTAACCTTTGACAGCCATATTAAAGCCCTTGGTCGTGTTCTTGCAGTCTCACCTCCATCCGTTCATTTGGCCAATCGTTCATCTCCATATGTTTGTTTACCCATTTTGAGGAACAGCTGCGAAGAGTGATTTCACTTAGCCATCCTTGTGACACTGCCGTGATTGGAAAATTCCAACCTTACCTGGAATCTGCTGCTATCCCTGTTTATCACTCGTTCCTCAAAAGACGAGTCTTCTTTGAGCTCTTTTCTCCTGACTCGTAAAATATGAAAATTTTGCCGAGTTTTGGCCTTCCAGCTCGTTAAACGACCGGAAGAGCCATCCCTCCTCTAGATTTTAATCTTTTTGGACCTGAGGGATTATTGCACAAAAAGATCGAGCGCTTGTTTTGTTCGGCTCGTTAAAGCAATCGAAAATTCATCCCTTCTGTATTGTTTTATACTTTTTCGGACTTAAGGGATTAGATGACGAAAAAGGAATTCTGGAGTTGACTTTATGTACCTTTTCAGACTCTCTAAAAATGAAAAGGACCGAGTTATCCTTGTCGTTAGACTCGTTAAATTCATTAAATAGCGACAAACTTGTCTTTAGACGAGAACGAGTTTCCCTATCACTAGGCTCGTTAAAACATAGAGATGGGCTTGCCCGAAGGGCAGGTTATAGAACAAGCATATGTTATCCTCCTCAAGCTTGACAAAAATAAAGAGGTACTGGTCAGCAATGACTGGGGAAAAATTGGGAGAACCTCACAGCTTTAATGGTAGCAAGTCGCTCTTGAACATGACACTTTGTCCTCCGTATCACATCGGGTTGGGTTGTTTCATTCACCGGTCTCATCACCATGGTCCTCGCCACACCATCCACATTTGGGGTAATGCTACCGATCCATCACATCAGTGTCGTTATATGTTCAAGAGATGTTGTTCTGCAAAGAGTCAACCATGTCCCATCCACTGCCATACATTGTCCTTCATCCATTTCATGACCGCCACCCTGAATCATACATCACAGTTTGTTTTCACCTCATCACAATCACTAGCTCCGTTCCGTGTCACTGATGTGGGATTCATTAAGGCCCTCCTTTGACGGATCGCTCCTTGTCGACATCAGCTCATTATCCAAGGAGTCGATCTAGGAACAACCCCTTCAGTACTTTGAAGCTTGCATGCCTCAATGGCAAGCTTCTCACTTCCGGCGACAGGTATACATCAATGACCTTCGACCAGAAGATTTCGCATGGTGGTCGACGCCAAGTCCTTTATTCCCACCATGTGAATTGTACTGCCGTACCTTGAGGGTCATCATCCTTATCGGTGATTCCTCTCGCGCTTGTTAACGGTTTACATCATTGACCGGTAATCAAGCGATGTCTTTCCATGTTCGACTTCAAGAAATTCTCACATGGATCGACTTGTACATCGAGTGAAGATCGGAAGAGATTGAAGACCCCGGATCTAGTTTCATCCATCCGGGCTGCGATATATATTCAGGATATAAAGACATTTGATATGTACATCATTGCAGTAGATGATCATCCTTCTCAAAGGATGATAATTTCAGCAGAGAATTATCAGTCTATCATCAGACGATCGTCTGTGCTATGTACCAAAATGAATTTATAAAGCTGAGCATGGGAATGCCCGCCTCAGCTAGATCATGAAAAAGAATGAAAAATAATGTATTGTATTGTATCTTATTACAGGACACTTCTCAGTAGATTGAATGAACTTCGGATCCTCCTAATAAAGCATTTCACCCGATAAACGACCTCATACTTTAGGGGGCATCTGTTATAGACAATTTTGTGCCTTACAGCATCAGGCATGAATTGTCAATAATCCAAGGGATCCAAAGTCCCTAAACATGATGTTCCTACCCCTAGAGGAACAAGGTCAGCAAACCAACAGCTCTCAGATCAGTTCTCCACCTGAAAACACTCAAAAACAAGCAATCCTGAAATCAAAGCAGGTGCTCCACTAGGCTTCTGCGCTGAAACTCAACTCCTCCATGGTGTACATGCGTTGCAAAGCAGGTAGAACAAAGGCCACCTGAGCTGAGCGAGATGGGACAAGTGGCACACTGAGTCATTGCTCTGGAATCTTCCAAAAATGACACTTGGATCAGGGATTTCGCCTTGTGATGAGTCAGAGGCTCTGTTTCTCCAAGTGGAAGCAAGGTTCTCCAAGTGGACTCAAGAAATGAAGATCAACTGAAGAGAGAGAGGACACAAGGCAGCTACACACCAGTTGCAAGCTGACTCATCCTTTCTCAATTCATCTATATATTGAGCTCTCTCCTATGAGCTCAGGAGGCTGGAATTTTGTGCAAAGTAATGATATGCTGTTGGTTTCACTATAGAACTATTGGGTGATTGCTTGAAGGAGGTGAAGAGGAGAAATTCTTTCTGCTGGGAGGTGTTGCTGGATTGGGGCCTTCAATGGTTGTAACCTTCTCAGAATTTTACTTCTTCCATTAATAAAAGCTATTGAGGTTCTCCTATATGCACTTGTTTCAATGATGTATTGTGATAATTGTATATTTGATTTATGCTAATCCTTGAATCAGTTATGATTGCATGCTTCTTGTAGTTTCCTTCTTTGTTATTTTGCAGGATCTCATTGTAGCTGGGCTAGCAAAAGAGCAAGAAGCTGGGAGCAAGCAGCAAAGAGAAGAGTTTGGATTCGACATTAAGCGCAAGGCAACGGTTAGTGCATTCCTTCATTCTCTCTCTGCTTTCATAAAGAAGTAAACCTTAAGTAGTTTTCTTTACAGTTGTTGCTGAGGTACTATCACCCTTAGAGTGGGATAGGGTCATCCGAGTCGGATACTTTTCCCTACAACAAACTGGCGACTCCACTGAGGATCGTATCTGTTTGATTGTTTGTAGTATTTTGCTATCCATTTCCTGAACAAAAGAGTACCAAATCGAAAAGCTTTTGACTATATCAAAAGCGAAGTAGAGGGCAGCTACTCTAGCTCATTTCTGAGCATGTTCATGATTTGAAGAGCTGATCTACAAGGATCCTTGTAAGCTCTTAGTGATAGCTTTTCATCTTCCTTGTCATCGCTTAGTGTGTGCTTGACTGATAGCTTCTGATTTGAGCAAAAACTGTGAATTTTTGAGAAAATTGTGACCCGGAAACTGAGAAAACGCAACTTTCGTTTTCCAAAGCAGGTAGTACACAGGCTACCTGCTTTGCAACGCAGGTCCCGAAGGGGCTACCTGCGCTGAGAGCCAGACTGGCTATGCAGCACCTGCGTTGGCCCAATTTTGCCTTGTGCATTTGGGGTTTCCTCCCTTTTTCTTGCCTGTTTTCACTATAGATTTTGCAGCCAGTTACCAGTCTTGTACCTGTTCTGAAACCAACCTTACTTGCCATCATTCCGCCTCTGTTATATAACGAAATTGTACTTGTTCTTTTGTATTTCTTACATCATTTACAATTTCCCATAACGAAAGTGAACTAGTCTTGCTTTGGCCTCTTAGATCTGAACCTGTGTTAGGCATTTTGCTGGTCTAAAGAGTTAGCTTGTTTGTTGTCCATAGCTGATTAGTCTTTTTACTTTCCTCATTATGGTTTGATTTCATGCATTTCCAGTGTTTAAACAAGTAAATCTTAAGGTGTCTTTTGATTTTGGACTAGCTTGTTTACTTTCGCTTGAAATCGAAATCAAAGTTATATAACAACTTTCTTTTTGTAATACATCAACATTAAGAAAGGGAAAAGAAAATACATGCATTGTGCATTTTGCATTTGACTGTTTGCATGCTGATTTAGGAAAAATTGCATTAGTGTGTGCTCTATGATCTGTGTGAAAAGATTTGTCTTTCTTTTCCCTCAGTAGTTAAGATTTTCAAAGTTGAAAGATTGAAAATTTTGCTTCTCATCTTAGACTGCATTCAGGAATTTGTTACATACATCTCGTGGTGATCCTTAAAGGCAAACTGCTAAACAAGATCAACATTAAAATAAATTCAATTTATATAACAACGCTTTGTAACATAACTCAAACACATAGAGGTCTAGGTAGAGACGTGTTCCGGCGTCGTTAAACATAGTGACTGTCGATCTCTACGAAGGTGGGTGATTCCTCCTGAGAGTCGGTGGCACTAATACGGACTTGTGCTCCCACGTACCGTTGCGTATATATTGGGAGACCCCTATAGGAACAAAGCCTTTATCCATAGGAAGCTGTGTCGGCCGCCCTACTGATCGCGATGCAGTGAACACAGCATTCATGAAGATCGACCACCCGTACCGTAAAACGTATTCTGTGGTTTCGCGAAAAGTTTGGCACACCCTCTGCCTAGATCTCCAGAGCAGTTTCTTTTGGCCTTTTTCAAACTCTATAACTGAAAAAGTCCAACCGAGAATTTGTCACTTCGGGCTCGTTAATACATCGAAGGAGACTAGAGTCATCTTTAGCTTTTTCTCGACTCTTAAAACATGAAAAAGCAAAGTTATGTCTAAAAGCGTCTAATAAAATTCATTCAAATCGGAAACACAAATTTTCCCCTTTATATTTTAGTTGATCAAGTGCATGGAACTGACGAAGGAATCTTACAATCAATGTTGATTGAGGGGGCACCATGGAATGATCACCACCATCGTTCCCTTCTTCCGGAATATGAATAAGATACTCGACACGACCTATACCACCCTTCAGTATTTGAATTCCTAACAAATACTGTAAATACGGTGGATTCCGAGCGAAACCTATCCAATATTGAAGAGACTATAGCCATAAATATCTCGACAAAACCTGATGTTGTAGAGAATATTCATGTCGGCAAAAGTTGTTCCCCTTCAGAACTGGAAATATATGACGCTCTCTTTCGCGAATTTAGAGATGTCTTTGCTTGGTCGTATGATGAAATGCCAGGCATCGACTCAAGTATCGTTGAACATGAAATTAAAATGTATCCTGATGTCAAACCAGTAAGACAACGGCTTCGACAGGTTCATCCTAAAAAAGCCGCTGCCATTAAGGCAGAGGTTGAGAAACTTCTCCACGCTGGATTCATCTACCCGGTTCCTCTAACCGATTGGGTATCGAATATTGTCCCTGTTATGAAAAAACAAGGGACGATAAGAGTGTGCGTCGATTATAGGGATGTAAACCAAGCTTGTCCGAAGGACAACTACCCTACACCCTTCATCGACCAGATAATTGATGAATGCACCGGATGTGAAATCTTTTCCTTTATGGATGGATTTTCCGGGTATAATCAAATAAATATCCGCCCACAGGACCAGTCAAAGACTGCATTTATTTGTCCGTGGGGCACATTCGCTTATCGGAAATTACCCTTTGGTTTAAAGAACGCAGGGGCGACGTTTCAGAGGGAAATGAATTATGCCTTCCATGACATCAAGAACATCATTCAACCATATCTCGACGACCTTCCGGCTCATTCGCGAAAGCAGACTGATCATCCGCAGCATTTGAGAGCAATATTTCTACGTTGCCGACACTACAAGATAAGACTCAATCCACACAAATGTGTGTTTTGTGTCGGTTCTGGTCGTTTACTTGGCTTTGTAGTCTCTAAAGATGGGATTCGTCTCAACCCTTGTAAGGTTCAGGCAATCATCAATTTGCCTCCACCTTCGAATTTGCTTCAGATTCAGAAACTCCAAGGAAAAGCAAAATTTTTGAGAAGGTTCATTCCAAATTACGCAGAACTTGCTAAAGGTTATACACGTCTTTTGAAAAAAGATGTACCCTTCGACTGGGACCAGGTTGCGCAAGCTTCCTTTGACGCTTTGAAAGAGTCTCTAGTAAAAGCATCATTAATGTATGCCCCAGATTATCTTAGGGATTTTAACCTGTATCTTGCTGCAGCAGATACAACCATTGCGATGGTTTTAGTTCAAGAAGTCGACGGAGTTGAACATCCTGTATATTATTTAAGTAAAAACTTAAATGATACAGAAAGTAAATATTCTTACGTTGAAAAGCTAGCTCTTGCTGCTGTTCAAGCGGTACAGAGATTTCGACATTATATCCTCTTTAGGAAAACTACCATTCTGTCAGATTGCAACCCCATGACTTATATACTGTCACGACAGTTGCTGGGGGCAAGTATTCCAAATGGATAGCGATCCTTCAAGAGTTTGATCTAGAATTTGTGAAATCCAAGTCAAAGAAAGCTCTGGTATTCGCAGAATTATTATGCGATCTCCCATCGTCGTCCAACGATGAAACTTCCAGGGAATCAATCGTGGACGAGACTTTATTTCTGATATCTGCAAGCGATGAATGGTATGGAGATATAATTATCTATCTCCAAACCCAAAAGTTTCGGCCAGACACCTCACACTCCGAACAGAAACGTATACGATACCAAGCAAAAGACTACGTGATCGTCGGTGATACCCTTTACCGTCGTGGTATCGATACAGTTCTGAGGAGGTGTCTCACCCATGAAGAGGCTGAAAAAGCCCTGAATGAGTGTCATTCAGGCGCGTGTGGAGGGCATCAATCCGGTTTCGCTACAGCCCAAAAGATATTAAGAGCAGGATATTTCTGGCCAACCATGTTTAAAGATTGCATAATCGCAGTCGGAAGTTGTCATTCCTGCCAAATCTTTGATAGCAAAACCAGAAGACCACCCGCACCGCTACAACCAATAGTTGCGGTTGGGCCTTTCGCCAAATGGGGCATCGATTTCATGCAATGTAACCCCACCTCGACCGGGGGGCATGGGTATATTATAGTCGCAATTGACTATTTTACCAAATGGGCCGAGGCGATGCCTACATTGGACAATACTGGTGAAATAGCTGCCCTATTCTTTTTCAATCATGTAGTCGCCAGGTTCGGCGTACCCTAGGCTATAGTTACAGATCATGGATCGCATTTCCGCAATCACATGATGGTCGAATTAGCTGCCAAACTAGGGCTATCTCACGACAGCTCTACTCCGTATTATCCACAAGCCAACGGACAAGTTGAAGCAATCAACAAGGTCCTGAAGCGTATGTTGCAGAGGATGATCGGAGTTCATAAAAGAAGATGGCACCTAATCCTGTATGCAGCCTTGTGGGCCTACCGAACTTCGGTAAGAAATGCAACCGGATTCACACCTTTCCAATTGGTGTACGGTCTAGAAGCAGTCTTACCGATCCAGTGTGAAATTTCGTCGCTTAAACTCGCAATTGATCTCCTCCCCGGAACTTCGGAAGAAGAGGCTCGTTTCTTGGAATTAATCCACTTGGATGAAACCCGTCGTGATTCCGCTTTGGCTAACGAAGCCCATAAGAAACGAGTCAAGGCTCAGTTCGACAAAAATGTCAAACCCCGTGTCTTCTCAGAAGGTGATTTGGTCTTGCTTTATGACCAAGAATCCGATAAATTAGGAGCAGGTAAATTCAATTCCTTATGGATGGGCCCCTATATTGCTAAAAGAGTGTTAGCAAAAGGAGCCTACGAGTTAATAGATTACGACAGAATTCCACTGGCGCAGCCCCGGAACGGGCTGTACCTCAAGCGTTACTATGCTTAAATAGTAACCTGCATGCTTTTGTTGTATTTTTTTTTCGCCAAAGTTCTTGTTCTGGTTGAGTGATTCCCCTTTTTCATTCGTTGCAGATGTCAAACCTTATGGAGACATATGTTGGATATGCCGACGGAGCAAGTCGTAGTTCGCGGAACCTATCCTCCGCAGCATGGGCGATTTTTGATCCAAGTGGCGAGTTAGTAAGTTTCAGAGGTGTATGTATTGGGCAATCAACGAATAACATCGCTGAGTATAGCGCGTTGATAGAACTACTCTCTGATGCCGTCACACGAGGCATACGCCGACTAATTGTCAGGCTAGACTCACAGCTCGTAGTACTACAACTCAATGGCATATATTCTGTTCGTAATCCAGCTATTTATCGCATGTTCCTAAGAGTAAAGATCTTGGAAAGACGATTTGATTCAATTCAATATCAACATATTTCAAGAAATTTAAACACATTAACTGACTCATTAGCAAACTATGTGTTAGATAGAAATTTGCAACATTTATAAAAGGGACACATCATAAAAAGTGTACATATGAATCATCCAAATCAACCAGAATGAAAATCGAAAATCAAAATATATATAAGTTGTTCATAAAGTTCATACATAATGTTCTATAACCGAGACAAAATTGGTCATGTGACCTAAAAACTCAAAAGTGCTAGGGGGCACCCTAGCCTAGTGATGCTCCTGATAGTAAGCCACAGTCTGTGCTATCATGCGCAGAAGACGGGTCCATCGTCTAGGTACACCGATAGTATGCTGCTGCATCGGTAAAGGTAACTCGTCAATCTGTACATCCAGAAGACCACGGGTAAGGTTCTCAACTTGCCCCTGCACAGCTGTAAGGGTCTCAGTATCGCTAAGATCATGGATAATAACTCTCCGAGTAGGTTCCTCTACCGGAGCAGCAACAGGTGGTCTCAGACGAACTGCCGGACGAACAGGACCGACATCTGCAAGCACACATGAGTTCAATTAAAGTCTTGATAGAATAAAGCACAAGAACATTATAAATGTAAACAATGAACAGTAATATGGTTGAAATTCGTACCAGTAGCATCCCACTGAGCACCGTCTGGCAGTACCATATCCGGATCACCCCGGAAATCCATACCGACATATGGGTACTCGGAAAAAGCCATCTCCTGGCGATTGAACCACCTGAAGAAAGCAGCATTGAAAGAAATCTGGGATTGACCAGCATGTCTAGACATGTGACCGACCCATCGCTGCATACGTGGCTCGGTAGGAGAAGGCACTCTGAGATCAATATACTAAGGTTGCATCAGAGGGATCTTCTCCAAGGCGAAGGCAGTCAGAATCGAACCAAAACCAAAGTTCTTCAGCTTCCCGTCCTTCACCTTGTTCAATTGATTTTTCATCTGAGTAAGCACCGCATCACTCCAGTTGAAGATCTTCGGTTGGAGACATTCCAAGGCGTGCTGCATATGAGACCTGTTGGCAACATGTAAAGATGCGCTACCGGCCATCCTACCAAGAGTATACAGAATGGACCTGAGAGGCCTGCTAGTAACATCACGGATAACCACCTTGCCGTCTCTGCTCGGCTGGGACCCCTCCCTGCAGTACTGGCAGACATAATCTCTCACGGAATCATTCCCCCGAACTGTACCTGATAAAGAAATGGGGGCACCCCGCCTTGACAAGCCAGTCAAGAAATAAATATCTGTCACGGTCAATGGAATAGGTTTGTTCCTGATCTGGAATACTTGGTTAATAGGATCCCAAGCATCAAGCATATACTGCAGTAGAGAAATCTGTGCTCTCATGCTAGAGATACGGAAAAACTTCAGCAAACCACAGTCTCGTAATGCGCCCACCGTAACAGGATCATGAAGGGCAATCATATCTTCTTCTTCATGTTCTCGTTCTCGCCATTTTAGGGCCATCTTGATCAAGAATCCCTGCAAAACAAACAAGAGAATGAGTCAGCTCTTGAAATTGATGAAAAACTGGCGAAAATTTCATCAAGATCTGTGAAAAATTGTTGTTTTTATGCCCCAACGCAGGTGCCCAGTGTACTACCTGCGTTGGGGACAAGCTGCCTTCAAACAGCTTGAATCCCAACGCAGTTTTCGAATGGGGAACCTGCGCTGATCAGAGGGCGCCCTGGCAAAACCCCAGAGGCTCAATAGAACAGCAAAACAAGCATAAAACAGGAAAATGAAACCATGAAAATGAAGAGCTAAGGTTCAGCTCCTACCTGGTCCAAACGGCGCCGAAAATCGTCCGCAGAATCTCCCGGAATCAGCTGGTGAAAATCAAGGGGAAAGAGGCTCCTCCAAAGCTCCAACAAGCAAAATGCAAATGAAATGGTAAAGTGAGAGGTAAAAACCCTTTTTATTTGCTTTTTTACGTAGTTCAAGGTAAATATTAATGTGTTAATCTCATTTTCAAGTAAATATTACTCATTTCTAACTAGTTTGTTGCAGCAATTTGAAAATGCAGTGCTATCAATGAAAAAGAGAAGCTAGTTATGGTAAAAAATCAAAAGTAAACCATATAATCGAGCAGTTTTAGCACACAGTTCATGCTTGTTAAAAAATAAACGCAAGATCCGAGCAGTTTTAGCACATAGTTCATGCTCGTTAAAAAATAAACATAAGTTGTGAGCAATCTTCCCCTAGAGTTCAAGCTCACCCAGAAAAAATGAACCGGTAAATAACCTTGGTAAATGTAACCTTTGACAGCCATATTAAAGCCCTTGGTCGTGTTCTTGCAGTCTCACCTCCATCCGTTCATTTGGCCAATCGTTCATCTCCATATGTTTGTTTACCCATTTTGAGGAACAGCTGCGAAGAGTGATTTCACTTAGCCATCCTTGTGACACTGCCGTGATTGGAAAATTCCAACCTTACCTGGAATCTGCTGCTATCCCTGTTTATCACTCGTTCCTCAAAAGACGAGTCTTCTTTGAGCTCTTTTCTCCTGACTCGTAAAATATGAAAATTTTGCCAAGTTTTGGCCTTCCAGCTCGTTAAACGACCGGAAGAGCCATCCCTCCTCTAGATTTTAATCTTTTTGGACCTGAGGGATTATTGCACAAAAAGATCGAGCGCTTGTTTTGTTCGGCTCGTTAAAGCAATCGAAAATTCATCCCTTCTGTATTGTTTTATACTTTTTCGGACTTAAGGGATTAGATGACGAAAAAGGAATTCTGGAGTTGACTTTATGTACCTTTTCAGACTCTCTAAAAATGAAAAGGACCGAGTTATCCTTGTCGTTAGACTCGTTAAATTCATTAAATAGCGACAAACTTGTCTTTAGACGAGAACGAGTTTCCCTATCACTAGGCTCGTTAAAACATAGAGATGGGCTTGCCCGAAGGGCAGGTTATAGAACAAGCATATGTTATCCTCCTCAAGCTTGACAAAAATAAAGAGGTACTGGTCAGCAATGACTGGGGAAAAATTGGGAGAACCTCACAGCTTTAATGGTAGCAAGTCGCTCTTGAACATGACACTTTGTCCTCCGTATCACATCGGGTTGGGTTGTTTCATTCACCGGTCTCATCACCATGGTCCTCGCCACACCATCCACATTTGGGGTAATGCTACCGATCCATCACATCAGTGTCGTTATATGTTCAAGAGATGTTGTTCTGCAAAGAGTCAACCATGTCCCATCCACTGCCATACATTGTCCTTCATCCATTTCATGACCGCCACCCTGAATCATACATCACAGTTTGTTTTCACCTCATCACAATCACTAGCTCCGTTCCGTGTCACTGATGTGGGATTCATTAAGGCCCTCCTTTGACGGATCGCTCCTTGTCGACATCAGCTCATTATCCAAGGAGTCGATCTAGGAACAACCCCTTCAGTACTTTGAAGCTTGCATGCCTCAATGGCAAGCTTCTCACTTCCGGCGACAGGTATACATCAATGACCTTCGACCAGAAGATTTCGCATGGTGGTCGACGCCAAGTCCTTTATTCCCACCATGTGAATTGTACTGCCGTACCTTGAGGGTCATCATCCTTATCGGTGATTCCTCTCGCGCTTGTTAACGGTTTACATCATTGACCGGTAATCAAGCGATGTCTTTCCATGTTCGACTTCAAGAAATTCTCACATGGATCGACTTGTACATCGAGTGAAGATCGGAAGAGATTGAAGACCCCGGATCTAGTTTCATCCATCCGGGCTGCGATATATATTCAGGATATAAAGACATTTGATATGTACATCATTGCAGTAGATGATCATCCTTCTCAAAGGATGATAATTTCAGCAGAGAATTATCAGTCTATCATCAGACGATCGTCTGTGCTATGTACCAAAATGAATTTATAAAGCTGAGCATGGGAATGCCCGCCTCAGCTAGATCATGAAAAAGAATGAAAAATAATGTATTGTATTGTATCTTATTACAGGACACTTCTCAGTAGATTGAATGAACTTCGGATCCTCCTAATAAAGCATTTCACCCGATAAACGACCTCATACTTTAGGGGGCATCTGTTATAGACAATTTTGTGCCTTACAGCATCAGGCATGAATTGTCAATAATCCAAGGGATCCAAAGTCCCTAAACATGATGTTCCTACCCCTAGAGGAACAAGGTCAGCAAACCAACAGCTCTCAGATCAGTTCTCCACCTGAAAACACTCAAAAACAAGCAATCCTGAAATCAAAGCAGGTGCTCCACTAGGCTTCTGCGCTGAAACTCAACTCCTCCATGGTGTACATGCGTTGCAAAGCAGGTAGAACAAAGGCCACCTGAGCTGAGCGAGATGGGACAAGTGGCACACTGAGTCATTGCTCTGGAATCTTCCAAAAATGACACTTGGATCAGGGATTTCGCCTTGTGATGAGTCAGAGGCTCTGTTTCTCCAAGTGGAAGCAAGGTTCTCCAAGTGGACTCAAGAAATGAAGATCAACTGAAGAGAGAGAGGACACAAGGCAGCTACACACCAGTTGCAAGCTGACTCATCCTTTCTCAATTCATCTATATATTGAGCTCTCTCCTATGAGCTCAGGAGGCTGGAATTTTGTGCAAAGTAATGATATGCTGTTGGTTTCACTATAGAACTATTGGGTGATTGCTTGAAGGAGGTGAAGAGGAGAAATTCTTTCTGCTGGGAGGTGTTGCTGGATTGGGGCCTTCAATGGTTGTAACCTTCTCAGAATTTTACTTCTTCCATTAATAAAAGCTATTGAGGTTCTCCTATATGCACTTGTTTCAATGATGTATTGTGATAATTGTATATTTGATTTATGCTAATCCTTGAATCAGTTATGATTGCATGCTTCTTGTAGTTTCCTTCTTTGTTATTTTGCAGGATCTCATTGTAGCTGGGCTAGCAAAAGAGCAAGAAGCTGGGAGCAAGCAGCAAAGAGAAGAGTTTGGATTCGACATTAAGCGCAAGGCAACGGTTAGTGCATTCCTTCATTCTCTCTCTGCTTTCATAAAGAAGTAAACCTTAAGTAGTTTTCTTTACAGTTGTTGCTGAGGTACTATCACCCTTAGAGTGGGATAGGGTCATCCGAGTCGGATACTTTTCCCTACAACAAACTGGCGACTCCACTGAGGATCGTATCTGTTTGATTGTTTGTAGTATTTTGCTATCCATTTCCTGAACAAAAGAGTACCAAATCGAAAAGCTTTTGACTATATCAAAAGCGAAGTAGAGGGCAGCTACTCTAGCTCATTTCTGAGCATGTTCATGATTTGAAGAGCTGATCTACAAGGATCCTTGTAAGCTCTTAGTGATAGCTTTTCATCTTCCTTGTCATCGCTTAGTGTGTGCTTGACTGATAGCTTCTGATTTGAGCAAAAACTGTGAATTTTTGAGAAAATTGTGACCCGGAAACTGAGAAAACGCAACTTTCGTTTTCCAAAGCAGGTAGTACACAGGCTACCTGCTTTGCAACGCAGGTCCCGAAGGGGCTACCTGCGCTGAGAGCCAGACTGGCTATGCAGCACCTGCGTTGGCCCAATTTTGCCTTGTGCATTTGGGGTTTCCTCCCTTTTTCTTGCCTGTTTTCACTATAGATTTTGCAGCCAGTTACCAGTCTTGTACCTGTTCTGAAACCAACCTTACTTGCCATCATTCCGCCTCTGTTATATAACGAAATTGTACTTGTTCTTTTGTATTTCTTACATCATTTACAATTTCCCATAACGAAAGTGAACTAGTCTTGCTTTGGCCTCTTAGATCTGAACCTGTGTTAGGCATTTTGCTGGTCTAAAGAGTTAGCTTGTTTGTTGTCCATAGCTGATTAGTCTTTTTACTTTCCTCATTATGGTTTGATTTCATGCATTTCCAGTGTTTAAACAAGTAAATCTTAAGGTGTCTTTTGATTTTGGACTAGCTTGTTTACTTTCGCTTGAAATCGAAATCAAAGTTATATAACAACTTTCTTTTTGTAATACATCAACATTAAGAAAGGGAAAAGAAAATACATGCATTGTGCATTTTGCATTTGACTGTTTGCATGCTGATTTAGGAAAAATTGCATTAGTGTGTGCTCTATGATCTGTGTGAAAAGATTTGTCTTTCTTTTCCCTCAGTAGTTAAGATTTTCAAAGTTGAAAGATTGAAAATTTTGCTTCTCATCTTAGACTGCATTCAGGAATTTGTTACATACATCTCGTGGTGATCCTTAAAGGCAAACTGCTAAACAAGATCAACATTAAAATAAATTCAATTTATATAACAACGCTTTGTAACATAACTCAAACACATAGAGGTCTAGGTAGAGACGTGTTCCGGCGTCGTTAAACATAGTGACTGTCGATCTCTACGAAGGTGGGTGATTCCTCCTGAGAGTCGGTGGCACTAATACGGACTTGTGCTCCCACGTACCGTTGCGTATATATTGGGAGACCCCTATAGGAACAAAGCCTTTATCCATAGGAAGCTGTGTCGGCCGCCCTACTGATCGCGATGCAGTGAACACAGCATTCATGAAGATCGACCACCCGTACCGTAAAACGTATTCTGTGGTTTCGCGAAAAGTTTGGCACACCCTCTGCCTAGATCTCCAGAGCAGTTTCTTTTGGCCTTTTTCAAACTCTATAACTGAAAAAGTCCAACCGAGAATTTGTCACTTCGGGCTCGTTAATACATCGAAGGAGACTAGAGTCATCTTTAGCTTTTTCTCGACTCTTAAAACATGAAAAAGCAAAGTTATGTCTAAAAGCGTCTAATAAAATTCATTCAAATCGGAAACACAAATTTTCCCCTTTATATTTTAGTTGATCAAGTGCATGGAACTGACGAAGGAATCTTACAATCAATGTTGATTGAGGGGGCACCATGGAATGATCACCACCATCGTTCCCTTCTTCCGGAATATGAATAAGATACTCGACACGACCTATACCACCCTTCAGTATTTGAATTCCTAACAAATACTGTAAATACGGTGGATTCCGAGCGAAACCTATCCAATATTGAAGAGACTATAGCCATAAATATCTCGACAAAACCTGATGTTGTAGAGAATATTCATGTCGGCAAAAGTTGTTCCCCTTCAGAACTGGAAATATATGACGCTCTCTTTCGCGAATTTAGAGATGTCTTTGCTTGGTCGTATGATGAAATGCCAGGCATCGACTCAAGTATCGTTGAACATGAAATTAAAATGTATCCTGATGTCAAACCAGTAAGACAACGGCTTCGACAGGTTCATCCTAAAAAAGCCGCTGCCATTAAGGCAGAGGTTGAGAAACTTCTCCACGCTGGATTCATCTACCCGGTTCCTCTAACCGATTGGGTATCGAATATTGTCCCTGTTATGAAAAAACAAGGGACGATAAGAGTGTGCGTCGATTATAGGGATGTAAACCAAGCTTGTCCGAAGGACAACTACCCTACACCCTTCATCGACCAGATAATTGATGAATGCACCGGATGTGAAATCTTTTCCTTTATGGATGGATTTTCCGGGTATAATCAAATAAATATCCGCCCACAGGACCAGTCAAAGACTGCATTTATTTGTCCGTGGGGCACATTCGCTTATCGGAAATTACCCTTTGGTTTAAAGAACGCAGGGGCGACGTTTCAGAGGGAAATGAATTATGCCTTCCATGACATCAAGAACATCATTCAACCATATCTCGACGACCTTCCGGCTCATTCGCGAAAGCAGACTGATCATCCGCAGCATTTGAGAGCAATATTTCTACGTTGCCGACACTACAAGATAAGACTCAATCCACACAAATGTGTGTTTTGTGTCGGTTCTGGTCGTTTACTTGGCTTTGTAGTCTCTAAAGATGGGATTCGTCTCAACCCTTGTAAGGTTCAGGCAATCATCAATTTGCCTCCACCTTCGAATTTGCTTCAGATTCAGAAACTCCAAGGAAAAGCAAAATTTTTGAGAAGGTTCATTCCAAATTACGCAGAACTTGCTAAAGGTTATACACGTCTTTTGAAAAAAGATGTACCCTTCGACTGGGACCAGGTTGCGCAAGCTTCCTTTGACGCTTTGAAAGAGTCTCTAGTAAAAGCATCATTAATGTATGCCCCAGATTATCTTAGGGATTTTAACCTGTATCTTGCTGCAGCAGATACAACCATTGCGATGGTTTTAGTTCAAGAAGTCGACGGAGTTGAACATCCTGTATATTATTTAAGTAAAAACTTAAATGATACAGAAAGTAAATATTCTTACGTTGAAAAGCTAGCTCTTGCTGCTGTTCAAGCGGTACAGAGATTTCGACATTATATCCTCTTTAGGAAAACTACCATTCTGTCAGATTGCAACCCCATGACTTATATACTGTCGCGACAGTTGCTGGGGGGCAAGTATTCCAAATGGATAGCGATCCTTCAAGAGTTTGATCTGGAATTTGTGAAATCCAAGTCAAAGAAAGCTCTGGTATTCGCAGAATTATTATGCGATCTCCCATCATCGTCCAACGATGAAACTTCCAGGGAATCAATCGTGGACGAGACTTTATTTCTGATATCTGCAAGCGATGAATGGTATGGAGATATAATTATCTATCTCCAAACCCAAAAGTTTCGGCCAGACACCTCACACTCCGAACAGAAACGTATACGATACCAAGCAAAAGACTACGTGATCGTCGGTGATACCCTTTACCGTCGTGGTATCGATACAGTTCTGAGGAGGTGTCTCACCCATGAAGAGGCTGAAAAAGCCCTGAATGAGTGTCATTCAGGCGCGTGTGGAGGGCATCAATCCGGTTTCGCTACAGCCCAAAAGATATTAAGAGCAGGATATTTCTGGCCAACCATGTTTAAAGATTGCATAATCGCAGTCGGAAGTTGTCATTCCTGCCAAATCTTTGATAGCAAAACCAGAAGACCACCCGCACCGCTACAACCAATAGTTGCGGTTGGGCCTTTCGCCAAATGGGGCATCGATTTCATGCAATGTAACCCCACCTCGACCGGGGGGCATGGGTATATTATAGTCGCAGTTGACTATTTTACCAAATGGGCCGAGGCGATGCCTACATTGGACAATACTGGTGAAATAGCTGCCCTATTCTTTTTCAATCATGTAGTCGCCAGGTTCGGCGTACCCTAGGCTATAGTTACAGATCATGGATCGCATTTCCACAATCACATGATGGTCGAATTAGCTGCCAAACTAGGGCTATCTCACGACAGCTCTACTCCATATTATCCACAAGCCAACGGACAAGTTGAAGCAATCAACAAGGTCCTGAAGCGTATGTTGCAGAGGATGATCGGAGTTCATAAAAGAAGATGGCACCTAATCCTGTATGCAGCCTTGTGGGCCTACCGAACTTCGGTAAGAAATGCAACCAGATTCACACCTTTCCAATTGGTGTACGGTCTAGAAGCAGTCTTACCGATCCAGTGTGAAATTTCGTCGCTTAAACTCGCAATTGATCTCCTCCCCGGAACTTCGGAAGAAGAGGCTCGTTTCTTGGAATTAATCCACTTGGATGAAACCCGTCGTGATTCCGCTTTGGCTAACGAAGCCCATAAGAAACGAGTCAAGGCTCAGTTCGACAAAAATGTCAAACCCCGTGTCTTCTCAGAAGGTGATTTGGTCTTGCTTTATGACCAAGAATCCGATAAATTAGGAGCAGGTAAATTCAATTCCTTATGGATGGGCCCCTATATTGCTAAAAGAGTGTTAGCAAAAGGAGCCTACGAGTTAATAGATTACGACAGAATTCCACTGGCGCAGCCCCGGAACGGGCTGTACCTCAAGCGTTACTATGCTTAAATAGTAACCTGCATGCTTTTGTTGTATTTTTTTTTCGCCAAAGTTCTTGTTCTGGTTGAGTGATTCCCCTTTTTCATTCGTTGCAGATGTCAAACCTTATGGAGACATATGTTGGATATGCCGACGGAGCAAGTCGTAGTTCGCGGAACCTATCCTCCGCAGCATGGGCGATTTTTGATCCAAGTGGCGAGTTAGTAAGTTTCAGAGGTGTATGTATTGGGCAATCAACGAATAACATCGCTGAGTATAGCGCGTTGATAGAACTACTCTCTGATGCCGTCACACGAGGCATACGCCGACTAATTGTCAGGCTAGACTCACAGCTCGTAGTACTACAACTCAATGGCATATATTCTGTTCGTAATCCAGCTATTTATCGCATGTTCCTAAGAGTAAAGATCTTGGAAAGACGATTTGATTCAATTCAATATCAACATATTTCAAGAAATTTAAACACATTAACTGACTCATTAGCAAACTATGTGTTAGATAGAAATTTGCAACATTTATAAAAGGGACACATCATAAAAAGTGTACATATGAATCATCCAAATCAACCAGAATGAAAATCGAAAATCAAAATATATATAAGTTGTTCATAAAGTTCATACATAATGTTCTATAACCGAGACAAAATTGGTCATGTGACCTAAAAACTCAAAAGTGCTAGGGGGCACCCTAGCCTAGTGATGCTCCTGATAGTAAGCCACAGTCTGTGCTATCATGCGCAGAAGACGGGTCCATCGTCTAGGTACACCGATAGTATGCTGCTGCATCGGTAAAGGTAACTCGTCAATCTGTACATCCAGAAGACCACGGGTAAGGTTCTCAACTTGCCCCTGCACAGCTGTAAGGGTCTCAGTATCGCTAAGATCACGGATAATAACTCTCCGAGTAGGTTCCTCTACCGGAGCAGCAACAGGTGGTCTCAGACGAACTGCCGGACGAACAGGACCGACATCTGCAAGCACACATGAGTTCAATTAAAGTCTTGATAGAATAAAGCACAAGAACATTATAAATGTAAACAATGAACAGTAATATGGTTGAAATTCGTACCAGTAGCATCCCACTGAGCACCGTCTGGCAGTACCATATCCGGATCACCCCGGAAATCCATACCGACATATGGGTACTCGGAAAAAGCCATCTCCTGGCGATCGAACCACCTGAAGAAAGCAGCATTGAAAGAAATCTGGGATTGACCAGCATGTCTAGACATGTGACCGACCCATCGCTGCATACGTGGCTCGGTAGGAGAAGGCACTCTGAGATCAATATACTAAGGTTGCATCAGAGGGATCTTCTCCAAGGCGAAGGCAGTCAGAATCGAACCAAAACCAAAGTTCTTCAGCTTCCCGTCCTTCACCTTGTTCAATTGATTTTTCATCTGAGTAAGCACCGCATCACTCCAGTTGAAGATCTTCGGTTGGAGACATTCCAAGGCGTGCTGCATATGAGACCTGTTGGCAACATGTAAAGATGCGCTACCGGCCATCCTACCAAGAGTATACAGAATGGACCTGAGAGGCCTGCTAGTAACATCACGGATAACCACCTTGCCGTCTCTGCTCGGCTGGGACCCCTCCCTGTAGTACTGGCAGACATAATCTCTCACGGAATCATTCCCCCGAACTGTACCTGATAAAGAAATGGGGGCACCCCGCCTTGACAAGCCAGTCAAGAAATAAATATCTGTCACGGTCAATGGAATAGGTTTGTTCCTGATCTGGAATACTTGGTTAATAGGATCCCAAGCATCAAGCATATACTGCAGTAGAGAAATCTGTGCTCTCATGCTAGAGATACGGAAAAACTTCAGCAAACCACAGTCTCGTAATGCGCCCACCGTAACAGGATCATGAAGGGCAATCATATCTTCTTCTTCATGTTCTCGTTCTCGCCATTTTAGGGCCATCTTGATCAAGAATCCCTGCAAAACAAACAAGAGAATGAGTCAGCTCTTGAAATTGATGAAAAACTGGCGAAAATTTCATCAAGATCTGTGAAAAATTGTTGTTTTTATGCCCCAACGCAGGTGCCCAGTGTACTACCTGCGTTGGGGGACAAGCTGCCTTCAAACAGCTTGAATCCCAACGCAGTTTTCGAATGGGGAACCTGCGCTGATCAGAGGGCGCCCTGGCAAAACCCCAGAGGCTCAATAGAACAGCAAAACAAGCATAAAACAGGAAAATGAAACCATGAAAATGAAGAGCTAAGGTTCAGCTCCTACCTGGTCCAAACGGCGCCAAAAATCGTCCGCAGAATCTCCCGGAATCAGCTGGTGAAAATCAAGGGGAAAGAGGCTCCTCCAAAGCTCCAACAAGCAAAATGCAAATGAAATGGTAAAGTGAGAGGTAAAAACCCTTTTTATTTGCTTTTTTACGTAGTTCAAGGTAAATATTAATGTGTTAATCTCATTTTCAAGTAAATATTACTCATTTCTAACTAGTTTGTTGCAGCAATTTGAAAATGCAGTGCTATCAATGAAAAAGAGAAGCTAGTTATGGTAAAAAATCAAAAGTAAACCATATAATCGAGCAGTTTTAGCACACAGTTCATGCTTGTTAAAAAATAAACGCAAGATCCGAGCAGTTTTAGCACATAGTTCATGCTCGTTAAAAAATAAACATAAGTTGTGAGCAATCTTCCCCTAGAGTTCAAGCTCACCCAGAAAAAATGAACCGGTAAATAACCTTGGTAAATGTAACCTTTGACAGCCATATTAAAGCCCTTGGTCGTGTTCTTGCAGTCTCACCTCCATCCGTTCATTTGGCCAATCGTTCATCTCCATATGTTTGTTTACCCATTTTGAGGAACAGCTGCGAAGAGTGATTTCACTTAGCCATCCTTGTGACACTGCCGTGATTGGAAAATTCCAACCTTACCTGGAATCTGCTGCTATCCCTGTTTATCACTCGTTCCTCAAAAGACGAGTCTTCTTTGAGCTCTTTTCTCCTGACTCGTAAAATATGAAAATTTTGCCGAGTTTTGGCCTTCCAGCTCGTTAAACGACCGGAAGAGCCATCCCTCCTCTAGATTTTAATCTTTTTGGACCTGAGGGATTATTGCACAAAAAGATCGAGCGCTTGTTTTGTTCGGCTCGTTAAAGCAATCGAAAATTCATCCCTTCTGTATTGTTTTATACTTTTTCGGACTTAAGGGATTAGATGACGAAAAAGGAATTCTGGAGTTGACTTTATGTACCTTTTCAGACTCTCTAAAAATGAAAAGGACCGAGTTATCCTTGTCGTTAGACTCGTTAAATTCATTAAATAGCGACAAACTTGTCTTTAGACGAGAACGAGTTTCCCTATCACTAGGCTCGTTAAAACATAGAGATGGGCTTGCCCGAAGGGCAGGTTATAGAACAAGCATATGTTATCCTCCTCAAGCTTGACAAAAATAAAGAGGTACTGGTCAGCAATGACTGGGGAAAAATTGGGAGAACCTCACAGCTTTAATGGTAGCAAGTCGCTCTTGAACATGACACTTTGTCCTCCGTATCACATCGGGTTGGGTTGTTTCATTCACCGGTCTCATCACCATGGTCCTCGCCACACCATCCACATTTGGGGTAATGCTACCGATCCATCACATCAGTGTCGTTATATGTTCAAGAGATGTTGTTCTGCAAAGAGTCAACCATGTCCCATCCACTGCCATACATTGTCCTTCATCCATTTCATGACCGCCACCCTGAATCATACATCACAGTTTGTTTTCACCTCATCACAATCACTAGCTCCGTTCCGTGTCACTGATGTGGGATTCATTAAGGTCCTCCTTTGACGGATCGCTCCTTGTCGACATCAGCTCATTATCCAAGGAGTCGATCTAGGAACAACCCCTTCAGTACTTTGAAGCTTGCATGCCTCAATGGCAAGCTTCTCACTTCCGGCGACAGGTATACATCAATGACCTTCGACCAGAAGATTTCGCATGGTGGTCGACGCCAAGTCCTTTATTCCCACCATGTGAATTGTACTGCCGTACCTTGAGGGTCATCATCCTTATCGGTGATTCCTCTCGCGCTTGTTAACGGTTTACATCATTGACCGGTAATCAAGCGATGTCTTTCCATGTTCGACTTCAAGAAATTCTCACATGGATCGACTTGTACATCGAGTGAAGATCGGAAGAGATTGAAGACCCCGGATCTAGTTTCATCCATCCGGGCTGCGATATATATTCAGGATATAAAGACATTTGATATGTACATCATTGCAGTAGATGATCATCCTTCTCAAAGGATGATAATTTCAGCAGAGAATTATCAGTCTATCATCAGACGATCGTTTGTGCTATGTACCAAAATGAATTTATAAAGCTGAGCATGGGAATGCCCGCCTCAGCTAGATCATGAAAAAGAATGAAAAATAATGTATTGTATTGTATCTTATTACAGGACACTTCTCAGTAGATTGAATGAACTTCGGATCCTCCTAATAAAGCATTTCACCCGATAAACGACCTCATACTTTAGGGGGCATCTGTTATAGACAATTTTGTGCCTTACAGCATCAGGCATGAATTGTCAATAATCCAAGGGATCCAAAGTCCCTAAACATGATGTTCCTACCCCTAGAGGAACAAGGTCAGCAAACCAACAGCTCTCATATCAGTTCTCCACCTGAAAACACTCAAAAACAAGCAATCCTGAAATCAAAGCAGGTGCTCCACTAGGCTTCTGCGCTAAAACTCAACTCCTCCATGGTGTACCTGCGTTGCAAAGCAGGTAGAACAAAGGCCACCTGCGCTGAGCGAGATGGGACAAGTGGCACATTGAGTCATTGCTCTGGAATCTTCCAAAAATGACACTTGGATCAGGGATTTCGCCTTGTGATGAGTCAGAGGCTCTGTTTCTCCAAGTGGAAGCAAGGTTCTCCAAGTGGACTCAAGAACTGAAGATCAACTGAAGAGAGAGAGGACACAAGGCAGCTACACACCAGTTGCAAGCTGACTCATCCTTTCTCAATTCATCTATATATTGAGCTCTCTCCTATGAGCTCAGGAGGCTGGAATTTTGTGCAAAGTAATGATATGCTGTTGGTTTCACTATAGAACTATTGGGTGATTGCTTGAAGGAGGTGAAGAGGAGAAATTCTTTCTGCTGGGAGGTGTTGCTGGATTGGGGCCTTCAATGGTTGTAACCTTCTCAGAATTTTACTTCTTCCATTAATAAAAGCTATTGAGGTTCTCCTATATGCACTTGTTTCAATGATGTATTGTGATAATTGTATATTTGATTTATGCTAATCCTTGAATCAGTTATGATTGCATGCTTCTTGTAGTTTCCTTCTTTGTTATTTTGCAGGATCTCATTGTAGCTGGGCCAGCAAAAGAGCAAGAAGCTGGGAGCAAGCAGCAAAGAGAAGAGTTTGGATTCGACATTAAGCGCAAGGCAACGGTTAGTGCATTCCTTCATTCTCTCTCTGCTTTCATACAGAAGTAAACCTTAAGTAGTTTTCTTTACAGTTGTTGCTGAGGTACTATCACCCTTAGAGTGGGATAGGGTCATCCGAGTCGGATACTTTTCCCTACAACACCTGTGATGGATGTAAGGTGACAACTTGTGTTTTATCCTTCTATCATAGATGAAACTATGAGGATCATATGCCCAAACAAAACTTTCTTTAAATTCATCTTCATTTCTATGATTTCTTCTGCTTCTTGCCCTACTTTTCTGTTGTTGCACACAAATGGGCCTAAGTGGTCTTTGATCCTCAGCTGGGCTTTCTTCTTTGCTTTCATGAAGTGGATTTGATCAGAGTTGATTATTTTCCTATAGTACTCCAGGGCAAATAATCTCATGGGGACATACTTGGGCAATTTGTAGGGAGGTAGTTCACACCCATAGACTCTGATCTCAGTATGATTCTGGTATAAGTACCAGTCACCTATCCTATACTGCTTTGACAACTGAAGGATTCTTTTGATATCATCACTGATTCTAGCGGGGGGGAATTCCTGTCAGCATGGTAGTTATAGGATGGACAAACTGATCAATGAAATCTATATATGAATAGGGAGAAGAGGGTGAGTGGTGAAAAATAGAGGTCCAAAAAATGACTGACCTAGGGTTACCTTTGGTATCAAGCTTATGCACAGAGAATGGGAATTTGTCAGTTTGGTAGTAAAGGAAGAGGTGATACAGGACTATAGAATACTTGAACACTCTCTCATTCTCTAGCCTCATGAATTGGTCGTGGATTTTGTCAGCTATGAATGTAGCATAGTCATATTTGGCAGCAGGAGGCTGACCAGGGGTGAAGATAGACATGAAAGCTAGGGTCAATTCATCAACAAACTCACTAGTATTGAAACCCATAATGCCAGCAACCATATTAACAATATCTTTGCCCATATCAGTGAAGAAACATGTTAGGTAAGGAGAGAGGTCTTTGGGTATATGATTCTTATCCATGAAAGTATGGAAAATATGGCTGAGATCAGAACCGGACATTTTGGTGGATTTCTCTAGCAATTATGCAATGGAAATGGGGGTGAGGTTCTAGCTGGGCTGAAGCTACAACATTTCATTAATTGAATCATCAGTAATTGTAAACAGGACTGACTGGTCGGGGGACATTACGGCTCTGAGGTTACAATTATAATTTGCATGACATTGATGGATAATGTCCAGGAAAATGTGCACAGAAGGGAATAGGTACTTTGGGAGATTTGATTCCCAAAGTCCTATGGTATCATAATTGTTCAGGTAATCATCTCGGCATCGACAATATACTTTCAGGGGGCATTTATCAGGTTGAAGGTCTTTTATTTTGAAGTCTTTATCTACTAAGGGAAGGTAGTCCAAGTCCCTGTGAGGAGTAGTGATTGGAGGTACATTGAGGGCCACAGGGGTTTCCATCCCTGGTTCTTGTGTTTTCAACGACGAAACTGGGATTTTCAATGAAATTGTTTAAAACAGAAGTGCCTAGGAAGTTTCGAACTAAGCCTAGCAACTCAATTATACTAAAAAATTTGTGTTTTAAAGCAATTTCAGAGGAATTTCAGTATACAACAGGGTTTCTAGGAGAAAATCTGGTAAATACCTATTCCTGGGCAACTGGCTATGATGTTCACATTCACAAGATGCACATAGTGGACTAGAGTGTCATTGAAAGGTAGCGTTCAAGGTAGTTGACAGTTTGGGGATGAACTCGTTGATTTTAGACGTAATGCGTTCATGCATGTAATTGTTCTGGATAAAGGACAAAGAATAGATTACACTAGTTTTTTATGCAAAGTCAATATTTTGGTGGGTTAACGACAAAGACTGATGGCATCAACTTGATGATGTGACATTTTATCATTTATGGGAGGCGGTAAGTGGGTTTCATCACACCGCTTATGGGAGATTGGTGGTATTGAGGGAGGGCCGCGCAATTCCATTCATCAATCTACATGTAGCATCGACGACTTTTGGAAAACTGCTTATATCGCGCGTTTAACGTCCGACCAAAGGGCCCGCACGATATGAGAGATAGTCGTCGGATTTGAGAGAACTGATCAGATGGTGGTCGGGGATGGGAAGTGAATGATCGTTAATGGAGGTGGCCCGACGTTAATAAAAGGCTTTTAATTACATCGGGGGTGATGTGATTGGTCAAAAGATATTAATTAATATTGATGATTAATTAATCCTTTATTTAGCATGGTAGGGGTTGGGGTTCTTAATTAGTCACAGGTTGACTAAATAATCCCATTTATCAAACATTATTAAGGTTATTTAGCAAGCACGGGGTGGGATATATTATTGGGATTTTAATAGTAATATGGCTAAGGGGTGATCTTTCAGAAGTTAAATAATAATACAAGTTAAAGTTAATATGACCTTGTAGGATATGAAAGCTGCTAAGTTAAATGTTTCCGAAAGCATTTTCATCATACAAGATTTATGACTTAGGCTAAATGAATATAAGGGTTTTTTATATACAGAATGTTTAATTTTCCTAAGTAAAATAGGGATTTTACTTAGGAAAAGCTTTATCAAGGGATTGAATAATTTTATGGAGGGCTAAATGTTAATGAAGGGGACTTAAGTACTTCAGGTATTTCCAATTATTGGGCCGAGGATCTGGTCCCCCCAAAATTCATAGAAATGCTCTGAGCCCTTCTAACTTGTTATAGATACCTTTAGCACTTAGGGGAAATTAGTGAATTTTAAGGAAAAATGGAGTAAGGAAGTCAATTAGTTTGACTTTTGTCTATGATGTAAATGTCTTCATTGTCATCCATTTCTTTGCCAAAGTAATGTAATGATGAAATCAAATGATTTGAGCTTTTAACTTAACCATTCATCATACATGATTTTGCAACCAATCATCTACTTACCCACCTACACATCCTACCATCTTTACTTCTTTTATTAGGGTGAACTTAAACTGGCAAACCCTTATCAAACTTTCTTTTCTTTTACATAGAGATATCTATCTAAATCTAACCTTATTACATCTAAGGGCTCAGATTAAACTATTGAGCTCCTTTTATTCACTCTACCTATCTACTTATCTGCCAAGATTAAACTTTTTGGTCAGATCTTTATTCTCTATATCTAAAAACATGAAATTGAAAACATGGAATAACGAAGATTAAGTTATTTGGTTACCATGGATTGTGGCATAGGTGACAAGTTTCACACAATATTTAATATGCATAAAGTAAAGAGTAGTGGCATTTGGGCTTGCACACTTTCATGGTCTTTTCTTTTTGTTGGAGTTCATTTTCTTTCATTTTTTGACCTTTTCTTTATCATTTTTACCCTTTGATTTTTATTTTAGGGTATACCCTCTTTACATTTTTTAAATTTTTTGATTTTTCACAAATATGGAAAACATTTATAACAAGCAAAGGTATATACATATTTCAAAGCTAAACCAAGTCAATCATGATATATGACACCTATTGGTATAGGAACATAATAGTGGCTCCACTTGGGGATGGCTTTCCCTGGTGGAAAGTCAAGAACACTAGATCAATGGCCTTTTAATATGTTCTGCAATCGTCCTCTTCCTTGATGCATCATTTGTAGGTATGATAGTAATATTTTTGAAGGTTAGGGCCTTCTCTTCGGGCTTCAACTCCAAAATTTTACCATCCAATCAACACTGATCATTATGAAGGATATAATATGTACAGTTAGAAATGTGGTAAGTTTAGCAACTAGGATCAAAATAGTGCTTCAACATCTGACCATTGACTGGTCCTCCTTCAACTTCTGCACCATCTAATTCTTTTAGAAAATATGCATTATTTCCTCTGAAAGCATATATAATGTATGGCCCTTTCCACAGGAAGTCAAACTTCACATGCTTTCCTTTGTCCTCTCTTCTGGAATCCCACCTTAACACTTTGTCTCCCAGGTAGAAGTCTTCTGCTTTGGTCCATTTGTCAAAAATATTCTTGATTTTTTCTTGTAGTACTTGGGATCTTTGGTACACTTCCTCCCTGGTTTGCTGTAAATGGATGGTCTAGTTTATTCTTCTCTATATATCATTTGGTTCCACTTGAGCTTCTTGAAGTAGTTTCATGACAAGAACCCCTAAAGATGAAGGAAAAACAACCTCCATTCCATATACTAGCTCATAGGGACTGGTTACAGTGGATTTCTTAGTAGTAAGCCTATCTGCCCACAAAGCATTGGTTAATTTCTTGTTCCATGTTTTCTTATTATCTTCCAATAGTTTTTTGATAATATTTATTAGACTTTTTTTGGAAGACTCTGCTAGACCATTCCCTTGAGGATAGTAAGCTATGGAATGACCAAGTGTTATATGATACTTGTGACAGAAATCAATCATTTTCTTTGATTTGAAGGCTGTAGCATTATCTGTGATGATTTTGTCAGGACAACCAAACCTGGACAGAATATTGGCCTCTAGAAATCCTATGATGACAATGTTTGTGGCTTTTCTAGAAGTAATGGCTTCTATCCATTTAGTAAAGTAATCAGTTGTAGTGACTATCCATTTATGTTGACCAGAAGAGGGTGGACGAATTTCCCCAATGAAGTCAAGACCTCATTGTTGAAAAGGTTTCTCGGTGGGAATAGGTTTCAATGGTAAAGGTAACAATTTTCTTTTGCCTTCAAAGTTTTGGCATTTATGGCAGGAAGTTACAAATTTCTTCACATTTGCAAACAATGTTGGCAAATAAAATCTAGCTCTTATAATTTGGTTAGCAGTTGACTTCCAATAGATATGTCCACCGCAATCCCCTACATGAAATTCTTGGATTACGTTGTCAGATTCTTCTTTTAATAAACAATTTAACACAATTCCTTCATGATTTTTCCAAAATAAAGTATTATCCATAATGCAAAATTTTGATGCTTTCATTTTCAAAAACCTACTTTTAGTTCTGGATAGCCTCGAAGGAGCCTTCAGGTTTTGTAGAACATATATTATATCAGCATACCAAGGTGAGTCTAAAAAGGACTGGCTGATCTGTGGAGTCGCCATCTCATGTTCATTACCCAGCTCTGCAATAACATTGATGAGTTTGGCCAACCCCTGACCTTTAATCAACTTTGTAGGTTTTATCTCTATATCATACTCTAAAATAGTAGCTATCCATTTTCCCCTCTTGCCATCAACTTCATCCTGTGTTAGGATATCTTTGACTTAGCATTTGGAACATAAGCTACTACGTGAGAATACAAAATACATACCCTAAAATCCTTAATAGCCTTTACCAAAGCAAAAGCTTGTTTCTCCATTATTTTATATTTTAATGAGGCATCTCTAAGAGCTTTACTAAAAAAGGCTATTGGTTTTTCACATCCTTGATCATCCTTTTGTAGTAAAACTGCAATTATGGCGTGTTCTGATGTAAAAGAGAAAATAATGAAGTCTCTGTCAAATTTAGGACTTGTGAGGATTGGTGTTTGAGTTAAGGCTGGTTTAATTTCTTCAAATGATCGTTTAGCCTCAACTATCCATTTAATGGTTGAATCCTTTTTAATATGTTATCCAATAATCTAATTAATTCAGCTAAGTTAGAGATGAATATTCTTAAAAATTTTATCTTTCCTAAAAATGCCTGAAGTTCTTTAATGTTTCTTGGGTGAGGTATTTGCAAAATAGCTTCAATCCTAGAGGGGTCAATTCATATGCCATCTTTGGAAATGATGTAACCTAACAACTTTCCTTCTTCTAAACCGAATAAATATTTCTTTGGATTTAAGGAAATACCATATTTTCTGCATTTTAGAAAAACTTGCCTGAGATGCTCCAAGTGTTGTTGATCTGATATGGAAAAAATAGTGAGATCATCAAGATATATAACAAGAAAATCATCAATCTCTTTTGCAAAGACAATTTCCATTGCTCTTTGAAAAATTGCTCCTGCATTTTTTTGTCCAAATGGCACTTTAATGTACATGAAGGTACCCCATGGTGTAGTGAATGTAGTTTTCTCTTAGTCATCAAGATGAAATAAGATTTGGTTATAACCTAAAAACCCATCTAAAAGTGAAATTCTAGAAGAACCCACTACCCTTTGTAATATATGGTCCATTTTCGGTAAAGGATAGTTATCTTTAAGCGAGACCTTGTTCACATTTCTCAAGTCAACAAATAATCTTATTTCCCTCGTTTTCTTTCTAGTAGGTACTAGGTTAGATACCCATTCTGAAAATCTAATAGGGGCAATGATTCCTTCTTCATACATGCATTTCATTACTTTCTCAATTGATGGTAATAACACAGGGTTAATTCTTTTGAGTTTTTGTTTAAAGGGCTTTTGATTTTCTTTCAAAGGGATAGTGTGTTGAATGATAGAGGTATCATAGGATTTCAAATCTCCGTAACTCCAGGTCAAGACATCCTGGAATTCCCTCATAAGTTCAACATACTTTAGCTTCTAATCAGGAGGTAAAGATTTTGACAATTTAATCAATTTGGATTATCCTATGTTCCTATGTTATACTATTCAATGTCTGCTTTTAAAGGCTACATTTTAGGTTTCTTCGGAATTTCATTAGAGTCAAACAAATCCTCTAAAGGAGTTAACCCTTTGGGTAAATGATTATCCTTTAGATTTATAACCTTTGTTTCTTCTTCAATTATCTCATCTAGGTCCATTTGTTTCAGGTCTTTGATTTTTGCTTGTGAGAATTTAGTAGGGTGAAGCATGTTTATTGAATTCTCCTCTAGATTGTTAATGTCTACCTCATTAGTCTGATCAAAATCCAAAACTAGATCTACATCTATTTTAATGTTAGAAAATTCCTCATTTAAAGTTAGAAAATTATTAATCTTCTTATCACTATCAAAAACTTGCTAGTTCTTAAGATTATCAGGGATGGCTGGCCTGTGCCTAATCTCAGCAGTGTACTGGTGATTGGGTTGGAAAGGAAATTTGCAGGTACTAGCAAACATAGCCAGGCTATGAGCTTGCATATTATGTTTTCTAGGAATAGTTGAAAGCTAGGTTTCTAAAAAAGTGTTAAGGATTTACATGACTGTCCCTCTGTAATATCCCAATCTAGGATCTCTGGTTATGTAAGTTCCTTTTATCTGTTTAACTATCAGTTCGGAATCTCCCATGATTGATACCCTTATGGCTCCTAACGTTTTGACTAATTTGAGGCCTAACAGAAGTGCTTCATATTCTGCCATATTGTTTTTACATTTGAAATTTGACCTATAGGCATGCCCTTTTGCATGATCATTCTCTAAGTTATAGACCCATACACCTACCCCTTCACCTAGTTTGTTTACTGAACCATCAAATTATAAATGCCATAAAATTTCATGTTCATAATTTGTATCTGGGGTAGTGTAGTCTTTCTTAGCTAATGTCTTAGGATTTTCTTCATCATCTAATTTTAGTTGGTCATTTGATATCTCTTGAATTTGAATAGTTGATCTTTCTTCTTTTCCAATTTCTTTTGGTTGTGCTGCTAAAACATTGAAATTTTCAATTTCTTTTGGTTCCGTTGCTAAATCTTTAGGATTATCAATTTTTAGATTTATTTTAGCATTATAGAGAATAAAGGAATCCATGTTAGAATGTACTGAGTAAATGGGAAAGTTTTGAGGCTTCTCCTGACTACTCACTACATACTTCATTAATGTTTCTCTATATAACTTCTTTGGTTGTCCAAAAACATATATGGTAGTGTATGACATGTCTAATTATAGAGATACCTGAAGTTTGGCACCCTAGGATCTGGACAACAGCATGCCATCTCACTTGACTAGAATCAAAGGAAAATAAATCCTTATAGGGTCTAGTGATGTCTAGGTTGAGTTTCTCCATAACAGATTTGGGCATGAGGTTGTGAGAAGCACCAGAGTCAAACATGGAATTATGCAAAATCTTATCATGGATATTGAGACTGACATAGAAAGGTGGTATCCCTCCTTCCAGTGGTTTCCCATTTACTTCAGGGCTAAAAATCAACTCAGGCTGGTCATCAAAGAGATTTACAAAATCTGCATTTTCAATGATATTTAGTGATTTGTTGATTTGAGACCTGTAAATATCATGTTTCACCAATTCTGTCAAAGGAACCGAAATTTTAAGCTTGGCTACCTCTGCTCCTAGATTAAAGGGCAGGATTGTTTTGTTAGTTTGAACCTTTGGGTTTCTGGCAAAAATGTTTTCTATGTTTTCTTCTATTTCAAGATTTGACACATCCTTTGTTGATTTCTCTGATGTGATCTTTTGAGGTTCTTCCACTGTTTCCTTGGAGGGAATTGAAGTGGAAGGTTGTTCATTGCTAGGCTAGTTATTAGAAACATCTTCTATGGTGGGGTTGGAAGGGTTTTGATTTGTTCTTGAAAGGATCTAAAGCATTTTTGTCACTGGGCCCACTTTGCCTTTTTTGGTTGATTAGGAGTTGTTTTCTGGTTTGTTTCAGGGTTATCAATACTTTTTCTACTTCTCAGGTTATACTTCTTGTGCACCTCAAAGATGGCAGAGTCATACCCTTGTCTGAAATCAAATGATTCTCTTGTTTGAGTCTAAAATTGTTGGAGTATATGAGACTCTTGATCATCCTGAGTTAGAAATATGTCTTCCTCCCCCTCTAGACCCATTAAATTTATCTAAGTGTCTTGCTCAGGGTCTTCTGATTGAGAGGCTTTTGCATAGTTTTCCTAGAATGGTGGTCTGATATTCTGGTCAGGAATATTCTTACCAGTGTTTTGATTCTGATTTTTCCTAAAATTAGGATTTCTCCCAGAATTGGCCTGCTGGCCATCCCAAGGAGATTTCCTTTCAATTGTATCAACTCTGTCAAACAATTTTTCCATTCCTTTAACAATAGTATCAAGGTTTTGTTCAAAGGGTGAACTTTCATCTTTTGTAGGTATTCTTCTCTTGTTTCTAGCTTTAGCTCGTTTAGAAAGTAGATTAGCCTCAACACTTATAGCTACGCTTTGCATTTCTTCTAGAGTGGGGTGATCTCTTTCTCTCAGCTGAAAAGCCATGTCTGAATCAAATTCATCAGGAAATTTGATCAAGGCTAAACCAAGAGGGGGTCTAAGGTCGAGTGGAATGGCACTATAAACATTATTAAATCTAGTTTAATAGTTCTAGATGGTTTCATGGGGTCCCCTTCCAAGGTTTTCATATTCAGATAAAATATGAAGGGGTTATTTCCCTTTTTCCCACCTATTCAAGAATTGTTGGTAGAGAGTTCTTAGGCTATCTATACTATTGGGTGTTAAGGCTCTAAACCAGGCTATAACTTCTCCAGACAAACTTTGAACAAAAATTCTCATTTCAACATCAACAATGCCTATCTCATATATCTCAAAATAGTCGGTCATCTTCTTAGTGTGTTGCTGAGCAGTGTAGGTTCCAGTGCCATTAAAGGTAGTAATCTTACTTTGATAGTCTTGAGGCATTGCACCTAGGTTAGCAGGGAGCACCAGGGGAGCATATCTATTGGCCATGATTGTAGGTTGGGCAGGAGTTGGGGTAATGGGAGGTGTTTGTGTTGTGGAGGAGGAACTGGAAGTGGTGGTGGGATGTTGGGTGGTGATAGATTGAAGAGGGAGTGAAGGGATGAAAGGAGGAGTGGAATGGATTTCAGATGAATGAGGGAATAATGATGAACTAGCAGAAAGGGAAGTAGTCTCAGAAAGTTCAGGTATGCTTTCAGTGGTAAGGGATGACTGAGAAGAGTTCTGCAAATACTGATCAATTGACAAATTGCCTCGTTGTGTTTCAAGTTCTCTAAGGAATTCTGGATCTTGGACTAGATCTAATAATTCACTATCAGATGAGGTTTTAAATAGAGAGAGTTCAAAGTATTCATCAAAAGGAAGATCTTCTAGGGAAATCCATTTAACAGGACATGAATTTGATTTGAACAAAGGTCTGGGACTTACTGAGCTTTCTTGTCTTCTGATGATTTTAGGAATCAGGTTAGGATTCTCAAACACAGGTTGTGGATTGGGATTAGGATTAGCCCTAGTGTAACAAGTCCTTTCTGAAGCCAAATTTCAATTTTTTATGAATTTTCTTATATAAACTTTCCAAAATAACTTCCAAAATCCTCTAAGATGCTTTCAAATCAAACTTTTCGATTTCTTAAAGGTTTATTTCAATTGAGGAATTGTTCATTCCCCAGCAGAGTTGCCACTATGTTATCACTCAGGTTTTTTCCTTAAAAGTTATTAAAGACGGAATGGCCCGAGGTAACCACAAACCAATCTTTTAGACTCAGGTTCTAGCCAACCTAAGTCCAGAGAGGGCTCTCTCTTTATGATTTAACTTTGTTTGAATATGATTTTAGGTTAGTTATGATAGTTCAGGGTTTTTTTGTTTGAGAGTGGTGGAATTCTGAAACAAATTGGAAAACTAGGCTTCATGCCATTGGGCTATGGATTCAATCAGGGATAATTCACTGCATTAAGTCAAATTGTTGAGGTGTGAGTCCAACAGGCATGATAACGGAGTAAAAACAAATTCAGGGCTTGAATGGATGATATTTCTGTTCAAAACAAGAGGGCAACTAAGAATCCTCAAGTTAGGATTAGAAAGAAGAAAGGAAGATAGGTCAACTAGCAAAATGCAATTAAGAATCCTATACTAGGGACTTATTAGAAAAAAATAAAGGGATAGAGGAGCAATTAAGATTTCCTTTAACAAAATAGTTTAGAAGAAAACATGTAAATGGTATACTATTGATAACAGAGAGCAATGAAGCTAATTCTGATATGCTTTGACTATTTTACCATTTAGATTTAAGATGCATGGAACATTAAAACATGTAGAAAACACATAAATCACAAGGATAGAATACTTATTTGCTATTAGACTGCACATGAATCTAATGAAATGTCCTCAACTTTTATTCCTTTTCTAGCAAAAATCTAGAGTTGAGTACAAAGCTTTCTCCGCTTGATAGTATAGAGTTACAGAAATGTTAAAGAATCCACCCCTAATACTTCGAATGGAGAAGTATTTATACAAAAATTATATCAAAATATCTCATAACTAAACAAGACTTATTCTAGGAAATACAAATATCTTTTACAACAATATAGAGATAGATGGTAAAAAGATTGTTGTTGTCCCTTGAATTATTGAAGGAGTTGGAGGTTGAAACTCGATTTTGGCTCTCACTATTGCTCTGGTAATTGTGTGCTAGATCTTTATTGACTTTTCCCTAATGATACTCTTTCACTTGTTTCTGATACACTTTACCTGTCCATCAGCTTTCATCCTTTTTACCAAACTTTACTGTGGTAAATATTTCTATTGACCTTGTTGTTACCATAGTAATTTAAAGGATGTCCGTCATGTTAGTCCACCATTCTTCCTTTGGTATATTCATCCTTGTCAATTTCATGTAAATTTCATTAGCCTCAGTATATTTCACAAAATTAGGCTAGACTGTGAATAAGTGCTTTACTTCATGTTCAATGAAGAGGTTCTGTAAACCATGGTAAAGCACCTTTCCTGTGGGTAGTGCCTTTGCTAAGGATGAACTAGCTTGACTTTCAGCTTGCTGATGTAGTTTGTTGATGTAGTCTATCTGAACCATTAGCCTATCATTGATGACTAGAGGACTAGGGAGTCCTTTACTCCTTAAGATGTCAAACTTTCTCATGAACTCATCTATGTCTTCCTGCATACTTTGACATCTTCACTCCAGGCCTTGCATTAAGTTCCTTTTTGTCAGAACTTTCTTCAGTTCGAGGATAGTAGCAGTCCTATCCTCAATGTCCAGTTGCTCCAACTATTGCCTGTTTTTACTGTTTAGAAAATTTATTAACTGGACTGCCTCTTCAGGTTTTCTACCCAGTTCTTCTCTGGTCTTCTAAATTGCCTCAAGAGAAAGCTTAACCAAATCATTTTTTTCAGAAATAATTTGAATGGATGACCAAATATCATTGATGGAATTAATGATATTGGTCCACAATATTTTCCTAATCTCTACTACAGGCTTGTAAAATGTTTGGTCCTTCTCTAATGCCTTGATTTGTTCAGCCATGCCTTTGTTTTTTCTTTTCTTCTCTGCATAATTGATCTTTGAAAGATCATACTTTTGTTCCAAGGTAGTAAATTTCTCTTTTACCTTTTGTAGCTCTGGTACTTGTAGCTTCATTTCTTCCATTGACTCAATTAAGTCCTTTGTGCTCTATGTTGATGCACTTGCCTGTGTTGTACCTGGTTCTTCCATTGGTTGTGCTATTGGCAAGGGAATGTTTGGAGCTAAAACAATTTCCATAGTGGAAGGGACTGCTGTGGAAACTATTGGCACTACAGTTTGAGGCTGGGAGGTTGATTCACTTTACCCTGACCACAACTCTTTCTCTAATTCCTGCCCAGTTTCCTTTAATTACTCATTTAACTTAAGAACCAAGTCCATAAGTTCCTCATCAATTTTTTTCTCAATAACCTCAACAGTTTCAGGGTGTATGAGGGGTGGAAATTTTAGTTGTTTTCTAAGTGCAGTTATTTCTTAATTTTTCTTCTTGATTAATATTTTTGCTACCTTAACATCCTTTGGGTCGTGACCCAACTCAATTATTAATTCTTCCAATGATTTTATTCTATTATCTTTAGCTTGTGATGAGGCTTTTCCAGCTGCAATTGAGCTGTAGTGTTGCACAATGAATTTTGCAACCTATGAGCCATCATTTCTTTGTTGGTCAGTGTCGAGTAGACCATCTCACCCATTTGCTTATGAAGCTCAATCTGGTCAATTCAGTGGATGTCCTTAGCTAAAACTTCCAAATCATTTTTAAGATAATCAGCCAAGGATTTTGGTTGTTGCACTGTGGGATTCATGAAACACATCTGCATTTTACCCTTTTTGTTGTTAAAGGCTGACATCAGTCTGGTCTGGTTTGTGGGGACATTTTAAAGTATTGAGCATAGGCTTGGGCCTTCAGTTGCTCATTCTTTTTTTTGATCTCCTTATATTTCCCATTTATATCCATGATATTCTCTGAAGAAGACCTGAAAGATGATACTTCTATGTTGGGTTGCCTTTCTAGTTCCTGCTTGTGTGAACTAGAGGGTGTCCCACCTGTTGGGAATGTTTGTAAACTATATGTCCCTTCCTTCCACATGCTCTCTGTAGTCTCCCCAATGAATTCCTCCTGTGAATATGGATTCAACCTTTGCCTCTTAGCAAAGGGTTGATCTGTGGGTATACTAGAAGGGGTAGCTACTTCCCTTTCTCTTTTTAAGTTTCTTTCCTCATTTAGAGGAGTCTGTAGTACTAGAGTATCACCCATGTTTATTTGAGCTGGTAGTGGCTGTGTTTGCGCTAGTAGTGGCCGTGGTGGAGTCAATTCTTCCAAGATTTCAGTTTGCTCTGCTTCCTCTAGTTGTTTTGTTGTTTATGGTTATTCTAATGTAGGGGCACTTGTTTCCTTAATTTACCTCTGTGAAGGCTCTACTGTGGGAGTACTATGTTCCGGTGTTGGCCTTTGGGAAGACTCTGCAGGTACCTGTACAAAGAAGTCCAGGTCAAGTCTCTTCTCCAAATATTTCATCGCATTTTCAACTTCCACCTCATCACTATCTTGTTCTATCATTGTCCCCTACCTCCATTCATTTAAATTGGCATATTGTTCTATTTCATAAATCCTGTGATGGATGTAAGGTGACAACTTATGTTTTATCCTTCTATCACAGATGAAACTATGAGGATCATATGCCCAAACAAAACTTTTCTTTAAATGCATCTTTGTTTATACGATTTCTTCTGCTTCTTGCCCTAATTTTCTGTTGTTGCACACAAATGGGCCTAAGTGGTCTTTGATCCTCAGCTAGGATTTCTTCTTTTCTTTCATGAAGTGGATTTGATCAGAGTTAGTTATTTTCCTGTAGTACTCCAGGGAAAATAATCTCACGGGGACATACTTGGGCAATTTGTAGGGAGGCAGTTCACAACCATAGACTCTGATCTCAGTATGATTCTGGTATAAGTACCAGTCACCTATCCTATACTACTTTGACATCTGAAGGATTCTTTTGATATCATCACTAATTCTAGGGGGGGGAATTCCTATTAGCATGGTAGTTATAGGATGGAAAAACTGATAAATGAAATCTATATATGAATAGGGAGAAGAGGGTGAGTGGTGAAAAATAGAGGTGTAGAAAATGACTGACCTAGGGATACCTTTGGTATCAATCTTATGCACAGAGAATGGGAATTTGTTAGTTTGGTAGTAAAGGAAGAGGTGATACAGGACTGTAGAATACTTGAACACTCTCTCATTCTCTAGCCTCATGAATTGGTCGTGGATTTATTTAGCTATGAATGTAGCATAGTCATATTTGGTAGTAGGAGGCTGACCAGGGGTGAAGATAGACATGAAAGCTAGGGTCAATTCATCAACAAACTCACTAGTGTTGAAACCCATAATGCTAGCAACCATATTAACAATATCTTCACCCATATCAGTGAAGAAACATGTTAGGTAAGGAGGGGGATCTTTGGGTATATGATTCTTATCCATGAAAGTATGGCAAATACGGCTGAGTTCAGAACCAAACATTTTGGTAGATTTTTCTAGTAATTCTGCAATGGAAATGGGGGTGAGGTTCTGGCCGGGTTAACGCTGCAACATTTCATTAATTGAATCAGTAGTAATTGTAAACATGACTGACTGGTTGGGGGACATTACAGCTCTGATGTTAGGATTATAATTAGCATGACATTGATGGATAATGTCCGGGAAAATGTGCATAGAAGGGAATAGGTACTTTGGTTGATTTGATTCCCAAAGTCCTATGGTATCAGAATTGTTCAGGTAATCGTCTTTGCATTAACAATATACTTTCAGGGGGAATTTATTAGGTTGAAGGTATTTAGTTTGGAAGTCTTTATCTGCTAAGGGAAGGTAGTCCAAGTCCCTATGAGGAGTAGTGATTGGACGCACATCGAGAGCCACGGGGGTTTCCATCCCTAGTTCTTGTGTTTTCAGGGACAAAACTGGGATTTTCAATGAATTTGTTTAAAATAGAGGTGCCTGGGAAGTTTTGAACTAAGCTTAGAAACTCAATTGTATTGAAAACTTTGGGTTTTAAAGCAATTTCAGAGGAATTTCAGTATACAACAGGGTTTCTGGGAGAAAATCTGGTAAATACCTCTTCCTGGGCAACTGGCTATGATGTTCATGTTCGTAGGATGCACACAGTGGACTGGAGTAGTGTTGAAAGGCAACGTTCAAGGTAGTTGACAGTTTGGGGACAAATTGGTTGATTTCAGACGTACTGCGTGCATGCATGGAACTGTTTTGGATAAAGGGCAAAGAATAGATTACACTTGTTTTTTATGCAAAGTCAATATTTTGGCGGGTTAACGACAAAGACAGATGGTTTCAACATGATGATGTGACATTTTGTCATTTATGGGAGGCTGTAAGTGGGTTTCATCGCACCACTTATGGGAGATTGGTGGTATTGAGTGAGGGCCGCATGATTCCATTCATCAATTGACATGTAGCATCAGCGATTTTTGGAAAACCGCTCATATCATGCGTTTAACGTTCGACCAAAGGGCCTGCACGATATGAGCGTTAGCCGTCGGATCTTAGAGATCTGATCGGACAATGGTCGGGGATGGAAAGTGACTGATGGTTAATGGAGGGGGCCCGACATTAATAAAAGGCTTTTAATGACATTGAAGGTGATGTGATTGGTCAAAAAGTTATTAATTAATCCTTTATTTAGAATGGCAGGGGTCAGGGTTCTTAATTAGTCACAGGTTGACTAATTAATCCCATTTATCAAACGTTATTAAGATTATTTCGCAACCACGGGGCAGGATATATTATTGGGATTTTAATAGTAATACGAGTAAGGGGTGATCTTTCGAAAGTTAAATAATAATACAAGTTAAAGTTAATATGAACTTGTAGGATATGAAATGTGCTAAGTTAAATGTTTCCAAAATCATTTTCATCATATAGCATTTATTACTTAGGCTAAATGAATATGAGGGTTTTTTATATACATAATGTTTTAATTTTCCTAAGTAAATTAGGGATTTTACTTGGGAAAAGCTTTATCAAGGGAATGAATGATTTTATGGAGGGGTAAATGTTGATGAAGGGGACTTAAGTACTTCAGGTATTTCAAATTATTGGGCTAAGGGTCTGGTCCCTCCAAAAGTCAGAGAAATGCTCTGATCCCCTCTAACTTGTTATAGATACCTTTAGCACTTAGGGGAAATTAGTGAATTTTAATGAGAAATGGAGTAAGGAAGTTAATTAGTTTGGCTTTTGTCCATGATGTAAATGTACTCATTGTCATCCATTTCTTTGCCAAAGTAATGTAATGATGAAAGAAAATGATTTGAGCTTTTAACTTAACCATTCATCATACATGATTTTGCAACCAATCATCTACTTACCCACCTACACATCCTACCATCTTTACTTATTTTATTAGGGTGCACTTAAACTGGAAAACCCTTATCAAACTTTATTTTATTTTACATAGTGATATCTATCTAAATCTAACCTTATTACATCCAAGGGCTGAGATTAAACTGTTGAGCTCCTTTTATTCACCCTACCTGTCTACTTATCTTCCAAGATTAAACTTTTTGTTCAGACCTTTATTCTCTATATTTAAAAACATGGAATTGAAAACATGGAATAACCAAGATTAAGCTATTTGGTTACCATGGATTGTGGCATAGGTGACAAGTTGCACACAATTTTTATTATGCATAAAGTAAATAGTAGTGGCATTTGGGCTTGCACACTTTAATGGTATTTTCCTTTTGTTGGGGTTCATTTTATTTCATTTTTTGACCTTTTCTTTATTATTTTTACCCTTCGATTTTTATTTTAGGGTATACCCTCTTTACATTTTTTAAATTTTCTGATTTTTCACAAATATGGAAAACATTTGCAACAAGCAAAGGCATGTACATATTTCAGAGCTAAACCAAGTCAATCATGATATATGACACCTATTGGTATAGAAACATAACAAAATGCTTCTCTTTATTGATATCTTTAGATGATTATAGACTCTATCTGCCCTACACACACAGCTTCTAGGGTCTGCGCACTCAACTACGGACTTCCACACTAGGCCTTTGCGCACTCAGCTGCAGAGCCTCTACCTACACTACGACCCAAAACTTAGACTTCTTACTTCAAAGATATGACTATCTTACTTCCCCAAAACTTATCTAAACTCCTTAGAGCTTACTTACTTAGCTCTTTTTATACAATCCCATGGTCCACGGACCATGAGTAGATATTTTACAACCAACTTTACTTTACTAAAATAAGGGCGGACAACCCTTTATGACTCATGACACCTTTGTGCTCCGCGACCACAAAATGCGGAGAATTTACAATTTTATTACAAAATTTTACCCAAAACATTGGATTTTAGCCCGAAAATATCCTTGGGGGATCCTGTTCCCAACAGACAGGTTCACCAATGGAAAAACAAATGAATCATGCGAAGCAAAAAAATGCGATGAACATGCACCTTCGCGAATAAGTGAGCTTGTCTAGCCTTTCGGCCTGAAAAAAGGAACAACATGCTAAAGCTTCATCAAGCAAACCAAGGACCATCAAAGACTTCGTGCACTGCTCCATGTGGATGTGAAGCTATGATGCACTATGAAGACATCCATCACTTAGCAGCATTGTAGCTTGACATGCACTTTCGTAGCAGCACGAATGTACCAGCAATGTCATGTCAAGTCGTGTCGAGTCAAGTGATGAGTCATGTTGCCCACATCTCCACTATGGGCTTGTTGTCAATCAATGTGATGTGACGTGGAATTCCAAGAGACCCACTTGTTGAACATAGAGTCATGTAGGTCAAAAATTCATGCAAGTTGAACGGTCATGAGGGTAGTCGAACAACCACAAGGGTCAGTTTCACCCTTGGTTATAAATACCCCCCTCATTTGTACATGAAAGGACTTTTCACCTCAGCTCCTACCACATAGCCAAGAGAGTCTATAATCTTTTCTTTGAGGAGTAAGTAGTGACTCCAATGCCCCACTGATGGGGTTAGTGATGTATGGTGTAATGATGTGTCTTGATACTTTCTCTTAATTCAGAAGCCTATTAACAGGCCAACATGTTTTTACACATGTATTGTATTTGTTGTAAGACTGATTTTTAACACTTGTAATGCATGTTGCTTTAACTTGTGTTCTACATATGAACCGATTAATTTGTTCTAATGCATAATATATTAATGGAAATTTGTTGTATATGTTGTTAATGATGTCCCATCTATGTCAACCGCTCTATCAAACATCAAATAGACCTTTCACATGAACCTTGTTGTAACAACCGGTGCACTCATTTAGACTATTCCATGAGTGTTGTACATGTTATCTTACCTTGTATGTTGTGACTATCGCATCTGAGTCGACAGCTCCACTGAAAGCTGTGTATGTCCTTTTTGTTGTGTGTTCCTAGCTGAGTTGGGACTGATCCCTTTCAACCTAGAACTCACCTTCACCTTCTTCCCCTCACAGTGAAAGAACCATTAACACAAGTACACTTACACTCACCAGGCATGCAGACATCACTTCTCGAAGAAAAAGAGAACCACTCTCCTATGCTGACAAGAAAGAGTTGAGGCAAATCCTTAAGGTAATGGTAACCAGGCCATCATACTGGATGGGACTCCCACACCAAATAGTGTGAGGTCTAGTTGGGACTTCATACCAGGTCATCCCCTGAATGTTGGTAGGTCTAGCACCATCAACATTTCTGGCACTAGAAGGAGGGTAGCTAGTTGTACATGGCTGAAATTCCCCTCACACTCACTCATCAATAATCTGGTCAAGGCAGTAACTCGCACTCCCTCTCATGTGACTCTATAGTTGGTTACTCCTCACCTCCCAGAATTGAACACGAGATTTCATATCAGCACCCTCATTCCTTCCATCCCATCACTCTCCAGTTCTCGAAAGCAGTCGGACTGATCCCACGCATACAACATCTTCCTCACACATCTAGGAAGCCAAAATCCACCCCCATAAGAGTTGTTGTATCATCAGTGGAAGAATCAGTCCTTGCCATGCTTGAAGGTCTAGAGGAAGTTATTGAAGATGGAGAGGAACCTCCAACCTTCCTAGAAGATGAACAAGTCACTCTTCTGATCTTGGGATCAGAATCTGGTACAGGAGGTGGAGGAGAAGTTAGCGAAAGAGGTGGAGGTGGAGATGAATCAACCAACTTAGAGTCAGAACCATCAAACTCCGAAAGAGAGGAAGAGGATGAATAAGAAGAAGAGATGGCTGAGCCAAATATCGAATTGATAACTCAGGGACCATTGGCTCTCCCCCCTGTTCTACACAAGATGCCAAAGTGAATGGAGAGAATGAACATCAAGTTCAACCCTGACAACACGGTGAAGGAAGAAGATAACTTGGGCAACTTCTACCTACAACTATAGACCCTTGAGGTACGGCATGATGACGTAGCTTGTAGATTGCTCCCATGTACCTTCGAAGGTCACGCAACTGTGTGGTATCACATCCTTCCACCAAAAGCCATACAGAATTGGGGATCATTCAAACATATGTTCCTTGAAAATTTTGTTGATGACTAGACCCCAGCTATGTTACTGAAGGAATTGGGTGGCTTGAAGATGGAGGGGAAAGAAAAGGTAAACGAATTCAACCAGAGGTTTACACACATATTGAAAAAATTTGCAGCAAACACCAAACCTCATGACTCCATCACTGTTGATTACTACACATCCACATTGCTAACCAACATTGCGCAGTTCTTCAAGCGAGCTGTGAAACCAACACTCTTGGAAAAATATGAAGAGGTTATTCTTGTCGAAAAGGACTTGTGGCAATTAGATTCATCAAGGATGATGAACTAGAAAAGGACTCCAAAGACGTAAGCAGGAAATCCCAAGCGATGGCGAGCAAGGGTAGAGACAAGGAAGCAAATGATATTGAAACCCTCACTTGCCTCATCAAGAACTTAACAAATGAAGTGTCTGAGCTTAAACAATGAAAAATGACACATTTGGAAGGAGCTATTTGCCTAGATAGAGACAAGAAAGTAACTCATCAAGCAAAAAATGGTTCGCTCAAGAAAATGTACAGAGATCTATGTTCAATGTCAATCAGTGCGCAGATCCTGAGTTTTGTTTGTTCCACGAAGAACATCACCCTGAGAACTTCTATTCGGATTGGAAGCAAGTCACAAACTCGATATACAGTCATAAACTCGATACAAAGAGCGATATGTAGAAGAAGCTGAATGACAAAGATTATGATGAAGTTATTTCACCTATTGAAGCATTAGGTTCTGGGCATGTGGTGAACACATATCAATGCTCGCAAGCAATGCCGAAGACAAACACTGAGAAGCACCCCCCAAGACAAAATGACCGTTACAATATTAGGAGTAAAGGGGATCCCCCTATGCTTGGGGAAATGCAAGAGAAGATAAGACTACTAATAAGGAAGGTTCATCCACCAGTTGCCCCAAAACAGAAGACACAAAGCAAGTCCGGGAAGACAGCAGTGGATAAGTGTACATCCATGAGCAGCAAGTTGCATAACATTCCACCGGACAGCATGAACATCCATTCCACCCCGGACACCTCGATGAGTCTACCACCTCTGGACTAAAACATAATCAATTACATGAATAAACCTTGAGAAAACATCACTTTTTCGAGTTGGCTAAGATCCAGAGTCAGCGAGAAATCTTGCTACACGCACTGGGAGAAACAACAACAGATAGCATGACCTCTACCAGCAAGGGAGAAATCACACCTCCTGGATCACTTTCCACTGTGCTCAATACACTCCAGATGGAAGAATCACAGTTAGGTTGCCCCCCATTCCTACTATATTTTCAAAATTTCAACTGTAATTTTCACAAGTGTCTAGTTGATTCTCGCATGGCAGCCAATGTCATGTCGCTCTCCATTACTAAGAAGATCAATGCACAATGGAGCGAAACATCTACAAGAATCATCAAACTTGATCAAACATTAGTACCAGCCATTGGTGAACATTGAGATGTGATCATATGACTATCCCATGATGGTTGATTTCACCAGTGCATCAACATAGTTGTTGTGGACATACCGAAAGCATATGCTTGCTACTCAACAGAGACTGGTCCAGTAAGATAGATGGATAATTTTCTATGGACTGGTCTCACATGTGGCTTCTGTACAAGGGTAGATGCAACCAAATCTATGTGTTATCTAAGAGATATATGAAACATAATATCACTCCCCTTAATGGAAAGAATGAACCGTTGGATTTCACAGAACTCATGTTTGGCAATTGCCTCCTCAAAAAGACATTGGAGTGTTATCCTGTATGACCATCTCCAACCTCATCAGACAATCAGTCATGAATTCTTCCTTGCCCAACTAATGATAATGAAACTTGTACATTTTGTTTGTTTGATAGTATCATTAGTAGAAACAATAGTGATAGAAGCAGTACAAACACGCCAAACAGTCCATGTATAGACAAGCTATGGGCCATGAGCCTTGACAACTCAAGAACACATGATGGCTCAAGGACCGAGTGTATCTCAGTCATCCAAAAGAATGGACTATGCATGATTTCAAGCTTTTTAAATTTTGAAGCCACAAATAATGATGTTGAAGCACTCATGTTGAATACATGAAGGACTAACACTATGAATGAACAAAGCAACCTCGAAATCTACCATGATCTGAAGATGGCCGACCTTTGTATGAGCTACACACTGCAGTAGAAACAAATCATTGGCCAATTGATCAAATAGTACCAGGATGAGTCTAGATGAGTAGATGATGACCTGAGTACCCACTACATGTGAGCATACCAACATGAGATTCCAAGTAAAGGAGGAAACAAGACATTACAGCAAAGAACAGGTAACGCATACATGGTGTTTGTGCTCCTTTCACCGAAAAGATTAACCAACATTTTAGGTGTTTGGATTACTTGCAAAATTTGTCATCATACTTGGTTTTCTAATTTAAATCCTGCACGTAAGAAATCTGGGAAGATCCGCTTATGCGTGGACTTCAGAAAATTGAACCCTTCTTAGAATAAAAGCAACTACCCCTTTCCATCATTCGAGCCCATGTTGCACATAGTACCTGAAACAATGGTGTTGCCTTCATTTGAAGGTCTTCTAGAATTCCACTAGGTTCTGGTAGCGGAGCCCAGTGGACCAACACTAGTCCACGAGAAACTCAGCTCACACACATATCATTTGCAATCAATTGATAGGACAATTGATAATCTTCCTGTCAACAGCCAAGTCCTCAAACATTAGTTTCAATATGTCGGGCCGCGCCTGTGCCATGTACATAGTCTACTTGCTACTTGTTGTTTTCATTTGGTTTGTTTTACTTATTATCTTTTCTTTCTCTTTGTTTGATTCTGCTTACTAGTTTGGTTCACGTTCATTTTGTTTGTTTGATATATTACTATTTTTGTTTCCAGAAATAAGTGTTTCCAACTACTACATTGTATCTTTTGAATAGAGTATGTGGATGAAATTTGAAGAGACTTGTGACAATACAGCACTTGGCCAGTCTTATGTCTGTTTTCTTTGTGCTTGGTTACAGCCTTCGGCCGATGAAGTCTCGATGGAAAATATGAACCATATATAAAGGAAGCTTTGGTACAACCATGAACCTGTGTCCACACTAGGAAGCCCCATGCCTCTGCTCAACCTTCTGCTCTGTGTGTTTAAGCTCATCTAACTAGTAGAAACGGAGAAGGGGAAAATCTAAAAAAGCAAACCTATGTCAGAGGTATTACATGCGTCTCTGAAGGAACAACCTCTTCTAATCTCAATAAGTCAGGATCCCTCTTCCGCCCCAAAAATAAATAAGTTCCTATGCATAATCCTCTTGAAAAATACAAAGCCAAAATAAGAGAAAGGCTTCCTACGCAGAGAGGTGAAGCATGCAACTCCACTGGGGTACTGACCAGGTTCGCTAGTAGTGGAGCAATGCGTGTGTTCCTACGTGACTCTACCGGGGTATTGTCCAGGCCTGCTAGCAGTGGAGCAACACTAGAGATAAAAACTTATACTCTGAAAATCTTCAACTCACGAGCTAAACTAGCCTTCCCGAATTCGAAAGACTGAGATCTCAGCTGAAATTTTGATTGTGTTTGACTGAGTTGGCAGAGGGTGGACCATGTATGTCCATGGGGTAAGTGGGGAAATAGAAGTAACCTGCATAGCGATTCAATACTCCTTGAAAGACCAAGGCCCTGTGCTAGCAATGAATTGAAACAGAGAAACTAGAGTTCTACCAGTGTGTTGCCAAGTGTTGTAGCGGCTACAACCACCCTCCAAAATTTTGGCATGCACCAATTTTGGAGCCTCCTTGAAGAGTTTCGCTTGATGACTTCACACAATTGAGTTCAATCTGTGATCTCATGTGAGTCTTTATATTCTCCTTTCTTATTCATTGCATTCAAGTCTCTGCATGTTGATGTCTAAGTCATGCTTGAGACCATGTTCTGGTTATGCTCAATTTCTTTCCTTTGTATGTGTCTGTTGTGTTTGACATGAAAGTGTCAGTTACACTCACACACTGAGTCGCATTCACTATCATGCAAGCGTCATATTGATCAATGAATGATTAATCATGAGTGTCACGCTTGCTGCTTGCTCCATTGGTCAGTCATGTTGAACAAGTGTGTCTAGATGTTTCGCTGATTTCATCATCAAGTCATGTGAGTGTGTGTTCGTATGACCACCTATGCACCTTTCGACTGTTCACACACTTAGTCATTTTGCTGAAGTTCTAATGACTTGAATCCTCACTAACATCTAGACCATCACCCTACCTTCAACTCGATCAACTGTCAACCAGAACAACATAGAAGCACCAAGCTATTCCTTCCAATCTGCACTTCACGCAAGCAATCTCAATCAACTCTCATGCTGGCCTCTCGAATAATCGGACCCGACAGTCACCTCCGGATTGACTCCCCTAAAAATTTGTGCAAAGGCCATTTACCTCACCCATTCAACTAACTGAGGAAATTCAAAAAATAGGCTAGAAAGACACCAAGTGCCTGTCCCTGTCTCCTTCAGAAAATTGTGCAGTTTTCCCAGTCAGTCATCCGGACAGTCGATTGACTGTTTAGCTCAAAAATTGTGCAGTGCCCATGAGCAAGCCATCCACTTCCCATAAATCAAATCAGTTCAGAAATTGCACAGAGATGGTTAGCAGGCTGGCCTCCCAGCCTCAGTCTAGTTTTCCCAGCCAGTAGCTCCTAGCAGCAGACTACTTGTTCCCTCTAGGAATTGCGCAGTTTCTGCTGCCAATGACTGAGCAGCCAATTGTCAGTTGCCTCTGGGAATTTCATAGTTTTGGCTGCCAGTGACCACAACAGCTAACTGGTAGTAACTCCAGAAATTGTGTATTTTTTCCTGCCAGTCTCCTGGGCAATTCCCTAGAAAAACTACGCAATCCTTGCTTATTGACCCTTCATGCAGCTCGGCCCATTCCTATGGAAAACTATGGAAATATAGCTATCTATCCCCTGCTAAATTTTCATTCCATAAAATCTATAGAGCATGCCTTCCTTTCTCTCCTATAGCCCAGACTGTCCCTCCCAAAATTTGTGCAATCTTGCCTCCTAGCCAAGATATATCTTGCAATAGTCACTGTTGACTGAGATTGTTTGTCTCCATCTCTCAGTGACTCTTGCATAGTTTTCATCAGTAATTGCTCAGAGCCATCATCCCACATCACAGCCTTGTTACCTCTCTCGGTCATCTGCATCCGAATGATCATGTGTCATGGTAGACTACGAGGTTTTGGATTTGATGTCATCTTGTCATGAGTGACTGCTGGTACGACTACACCAACAAACATGTCAAGATGATGAATGTGATGAACGAAGGGAGCACATGCAGTTGAATAGGTTCACTAATGGAAGAACAAATGAGGCATGTGAAGAGGATAAACACGATGAGCATGCAACTTCGTGAACACATGAGCCTGTCAAGCCTTCCAGCCTAAAAGCAAGGAACAACATGCTAAAGCTTCATCAAGCAAACCAAGGACCACCGAAGACTCTACACACTTCACCATGCCGAGGTGATGCAACACCATAGCTCAACATGCACTCCAGCAGCAACACGAATGTACCAGCGTTGTCATGTCAAGTCATATCAAGTCAAGTCATGAGTCATGTTGCCCACATCTCCACTATGGGTTTGTTTTCATTCAATGTGATGTAACGTGGAAGTCCAAGAGACCCACTTGTTGAACATAGAGTCATGTAAGTCGAAAATTCATGGAAGTCAAACAGTCATGAGGGTAGTTGAACAGCCACAAGGGTCAGTTTCACCCTTGGCTATAAATACCCCCCTCATTTGTGCATGAAATGAATTTTCACCTCAGCTCCTCCCACATAACCAAGAGAGTCTATAACCTTTTCTTTGAGGATTAAGTAGTGGCTCCAATGCCCCAATGATGGGGTTAGTGATGTATGGTGTAACGATGTGTCTTGGAACTTTCACTTAATTCAGAATCCTGTTAACAGGCCAGCACATTTTCACACATGTATTGTATTTGTTGTAAGACTGATCTTTAACACTTGCAATGCATGTTGCTTTAACCTGTGTTCTACATTTGAACTAATTCATTTCTTGAAATGCATAATCTATTAATGGAAATGTGTTGTACATGTGTTAATGCTATCTCGTTTGTGTCGATTGCTCTGCCGGACATCAAACAGACCTTTCACATGAACCTTCTTGTAACAACTGTTGCACTCATTCGGAATGTTCCATGAGTGTTCTATGTGTTATCTTACCTTACATTTTTTGACTACCACATCTGAGTGGACTGCTCCACTAAAAGTTTTGCATGTCATTTGTGTTGTGTGTTCCTAGCTGCGTTGGGACTGATCCCTTTCAACCTAGAACTCACCTTCACCTACTTCCCCTCACAATGAAAGAACGATTGACACAAGTCCACTTACACTCACCAGGCATGCGGACCTCGCTTCTCAAAGGCAAAGCAGAACCACTCTCCTATGATGACAAGCAAGAGTTGAGGAAAATCCTTAAGATAATGGCAACCGGACCATCATACCAGATGGGACTGACACACCAAATGGTGTGAGGTCCAGTTGGGACTTCATACTAGGGTGATGTCTTGAATGTTGGTGGGTCCAACACCATCAATAGCTACCCAAACCATAATGTTGGGAGCGGGATCCCCAAGGGCAGTTTTGGGGCTCAAAGCCCATGTTTGATTTAAATTTTGTAATAAAATGGTAAAGTCTCCACATTTTTTGGTCGCAGAGTGCGAAGGAATTTTGTGTCACAAAGGGTAGTCCACCCTTAGTTTCATAAAGTAAACCCATGGTCTGCGGACCATGAGATTGTATAAAAAGAGCTAAGCTCTAAGTAGTTTTGGAGACATACAATGATGAATAATGTAAGCAAGTCGTAGCTATGAAGTAAGAAGTCTAATTCTTGGGTCATAGCATAGGTAGAGGCTCTGCAACTGAGTGCGCAGAGGCCTAGGGTAGAAGTCTGTAGCTGAGTCCATGGACCTTTGCAGCTGTGTGCGCAGGGCAAACATAGTTTGTAAACACTTGAAAGATATCAATGAAGAGAAGTATTCAAAAATTCCTATGTCTTTGTTCTGTTATTGCATATTGATATGTTATGTATGAATTTCCTTTATTATGCTTATGTGATGTGCGAATGAATGCAATTATGTTGAATAATTGAACGCAATTACGATTATTTGTTTACGCGATGTTAACTATAATTATTTGATAAGATAAGTGAGTCACTTAGAGTAATTGGGGATTCTGCACGGTACGCTGCCATAGCAGTGTGAAAGTACCTGAGCAGCAGCCTAGGGCTATGCAAAGGTTGATCATACCCTTTCACGGAGGTATTAAAGGAAATAATAAAGGGCTCATCTTGTAAGCCCTAGATCGAAGCGACCTGTGTGAAGGAAGGGATAAAGGGAATCAAACGACATGACAACCATCTCAAGGTGCGAAAACTTGGTTCCATCATCCCCCCATACTGCTTCAGGTGAGACTTTGGTCTGCGCTCCGTGGGCTAATGCCGAAAGGGCCAATAATGTAGGGATTTGTTTGGCTAATTAACGCTGAACCTAGGTCAGGCCCCAACAAATGGTTCCGTTGTGGGGACCAGAATATGCATAAGAGATGTGTGATGTCATATCATTGGAATCCAACTAAGAAGGAGGTTGGAGACTGGTTGGATAGAAAGATCCACAAATTTGTAGCACAGGAGAACAAAAACCCACGATTGATAAAGGAACAATGGTTGGACAGATACCTTTATACAAAGATCCATGAGATATTTTTCTTCTCCTTCCCTATTGAGCTATACGAGTGGATCACAAAGCTAGTAGAAAACCAAGGAAGGTGGAAACTTGACGGTCCTATTGTTTGGACCCCGGATCTAATACAAAAATTGGAAGCATCTGAGGACAATATTGCCCACACTGTCGATCATTGGCTTGATCGTGACATAGGAGGATTTGTGACTGAATTTTTAGTCGTTACGTCAGTCATCTACAGCGAGGTGGAGTGATGCTTTTTGAAAGGACCGCAATGTAAGTACGTAAAATATTTGAATACCTAGATTAAAGTGCTATCGTGCAAAAAACAATTTATGTAGCTACCTTGATGCTTAGAACTACGCGAAGCAGAAAAGCTTACAGGAATGAAGGAAAAAAGGTGCCGGAGTATAGTCCATTAATTTCACCTCCACGAGGTGACGAGGAAGAGATAGCGAAGGTTTCTCCATGAAGTGATATTCAGTTAATAAGACAAGGATTCCCCTGAATACCACCTCCACCCACACCACCTTTGACCTCACCACCATCGCCTCCAACTTCAACAGTACCACCTCCACCTACACCATAGTTCAACATGGCAAATACAATGAAGTTTACTTTGTTGAAAGGCTTGGGAAATGAGGACCCAAACCAATTCTGGTTCGTTGTGAGGGCTGTATGGGAAGCTCAATGTGTTACAGATGATCATATAAAGAAGGCAACACTGGTTAGTGCTCTACAAGATCGCACACTAACCTGGTATATTAAGTACTATAATGATAACCCAAATGTTGGAGTGGCAGACATCTAGATAGCCCTGAATAGAGAATTTAGTAGGCCTAAAGATGAGGCACAATTGGTCGTGGGATTCAAAGAAATCATGATGCAACCAGGCGAGATGCCTTGGGAACTAGATCAGAGGCTGAAATGCACAATCCACAAAGCCAACATGAATTTGATAGACGGACAACATCGCAAGTGGTTTGTGGCTTCGCTGTTGCCATACTTAAGGGTCGCGTTGTCGCAATATAAGATAACCACTTAGGTAGAGGACTTGGAGATTGCTGTAAGACTACATGAAACTTTGATGCAAGATCCAAACCTAGGGTTTTAGCAGATCAATGCACAGCTGAAGAACCTATTCCTTGAGATACAAAGTCTGAAGCAAGACAGGACGATTCAACCAGAGGTGTGCAAGGAGGTATAGTGCTTGAAATGCAAGAGCCAGGGGCATGACAAGGACCGTTTCCTCATTTTTGCGAACTATATTGTAGGAGGGGGACCGATGCCTTTAAGGCCAGAAGCTCAAGCAGGACCTAGCGCGGGGCCTGCATTATGGTGCATTATTTTTTAGGTAGTAGGAAAACATGCCACATATAATTGTCATTTGCTACATAAGTTTGTACAGGCACCACAACAATTATTCTACAAATTTTGTAGGTCGGTATGGAATGATTAGTGCAATTTTAGGAGTTATGAATTGATGATGGATCGAACTCTCGCCTACAGGGTTTAGGCCGAAATGCGATCTCGTGACCAGAGTGCAAGGATGACGTGGATAGGATTCCAGGGGTAGGGACGAGGCTGAGGTAAAGGAGGACCTGGCAGAGGTGAAGGATAGTTGATCTACTACAATTGCAAAGGACTGGGACACTATGCCTGCAATTGCACTAATCCAATGCATCCATTGTGCAAGTATTGCATGTTTTTTGTCATGAAAGAGAATACTTTCCTATGCTGATAGCGAGGATACATGAAAAAGGGGAACTACCACCTCCACTGACTCAGAACTTGCAGATTATGAGGTTTGAGCCGTGCGAAGAGGATCCAAACGTAAATATAGTGCTCAGGAGTGGAATCACAACAGGAGATGACAAGGGAAAATATCTAGAAGATAGTACATGGGTTCTCAAAGCTCCACTAAAGGAGGCTAAGTTCAATTTGGAGTGTGAACGTGAAACCTTCATGGAAGCCAAGAAGATCTTCACTGAGGCCTCCACCTCAGGAAACAAGGATAAGCCTAAATAGGAGATGGACCCCTCTATGCTCACAACTTTCTTGGAGACCTATATGAATTTATTGCATAATATTAAGGTTGTGAAAGTATTACAAGAGCTCATCAATAGATGCGTTGGAACCACGTCAAGAGAGCTGCGCGTACTATGAAAGATTGCCAAGCATAAAGAAAGAAAGAGATGGGAGATGAGAGTGACTGTGTACATAGGAGAGTATGAAATGGATCATGTTATTTTGGACCTGGGGTTAGATGCGAACATCCTACCAAGATAGACTTGGGAACAAATAAGGAGACTTGCGCTGTAGTGGTCTCCAATTCAACTAAGGATGGAAAATCAATAGAAGATCATCCCCATGGGGTGGCTACATGGGGTGACTGTGGATATTGAGGGAGCGAGCGCGCTGGCTGATTTTGAAGTAATAGAGATAGTGGATGACAGCAATCCCTATCCTGCACTCCTGGGAATTGACTAGGCTACTGATATGAACGGGGTAATCAATCTAAAGAAGTGAAATATGATCTTTGAGAAGAAATCGCTATGCTTAATAATAACCCTAGATCCTATTGAGGGATCGCGCTATACTAAAATAGTTCGTGATTATGAGAGTGATGATGATCTAGAATGTATCTATAAGATAACAGTACGAGATCAAGATTGGGTGGATCCTACCACAAATGGACAGATTACATGGGCTCGTGAGAGTTCCTGCACTACAGACTCTGATGAAAAGATAGAATGCTGGCAGAATCGGTTACGTGAAGTAACTACACTAAATTGCAACATTATGACCCAATCGTTGTGATGTGTGTCCTCAAAGGTAAGAAATCTGCCTACTTATGATGGCCTTAATGAGGTAGTTATCTTTTTGGATGCATTTGAAAGGGAGGTGCCAGAAAAGCAGTGCTTCCAGGCGTTGGACTAGGCACTGCGTGTTATGCCCGCAAGATGGTGGGGTACGCATAAGGGAAGCTTTGGTGATTGGCGTGAATGTAGGAGGATGATGAGAACATGATTCAGGAGGCCTAAGATGTGAATGAGAGACAAGTATGATGGGCAGGATGATCTGCATGCACATTTGGCCAAATGGAGTAAGGGTTGTGGAGAAAATCCCCAACCTGAATGGGTGCACTTGTTCTGTCACACCTTGGATATTGTCCCGATGAATAGGTATGTAGAAACCGAGCTCCACTATGGGACAAGCAAATGGGATATCCTGCATGAGGGATTCATGATGACATTCAATTTTGAGGATGGGTTTGATAGTATTGATGAAGCACTACAAGAGGTGAAAGAAACAATCTTTAGGATACCATAGGATTCTTTAGACCTGATTCAGTTTGAATGGGCTACTCGGCTGAGTCACGCACTAGAATGTTATAATGTAACTTCTGAAGAAGAAGATAAGGATCTGTGAAAGATTAACATTCTGGAAATAGAAGGTCACCTTGAGGTTAAAGGACCACATATTAAGAACCCTGATATAGCCGCACTGTTGAAAACCAAACAAGTAAACATTGGTATGGAAGCAGAGCCCAAATTCACGAAGATTGGAGACTACTAAGATGATGTGACAGTGGATAAGGTCGCTGAATTGCTCCGCGAATAATAGGATTTATTCCCTAACAAGGTCACGGATCTGAAGGGGATAATATGGGACCTAAGAATGATGAGGATTATGTTAAAGCCTAATTTGAAGCTAGTTAAGCAAAGACCTTACCGTCTCAATCCGAAATGTAAGGAGAAGGTTTGCTTAGAGCTAGACAAGATGCTTGCAGCAAGAATCATTGAGCCTGTGGAAGAATCTGACTGGGTAAGTCCAATGGTGGTATAGGAAAAGAAGTACTGAAGGATGAAATAAGGATATGCGTGGATCTCATAAATCTGAATGATGCTTGTGTACATGATCCTTTCCCGACTCCATTCACTGATGAAGTGTTGGACAATGTAGGTGGCTAGGAAGCATATTTCTTCACTGATGGGTTCTCGAGATACCACTAGATCAAAATCGTGCCAGAGGATAAGAGCAAGACAACCGTTGCGACTGAGTGGGGTTTTTTTCAGTACACTGTAATGCCATTTGGATTAAAGAATGCACCTACGATCTTCTCGTGTGTAGTTGTTGCTGCATTCTAGGAATTATTCATAAGTTCCTGAAGGTATATTTTGATGACTGGACTTTGTTTGGGCTAGTTAAACACCATGTAGAAGTCTTGCGCCTAATGTTGGATACTTGCCGAAGATACCAAATCACACTCAATCTAAAGAAGTGTCTGTTTTGTGTTCCTTTTGGGAACCTATTGGGGCATGTGGTTTGTAGATAGGGACTGATGGTAGATCCCACAAAGATAGCGGTGATATTGAACTTGGAAGTGTCGAGGAGTGTGAAGCAACTGCGCACTACCCTAGGACATATGGGATATTACAGAAAGTTTATCAAAGGCTATGCCAAAATCATCGTGCCTATAGATAAATTGTTGAATAAGGATGTCACATTCTGCTGGAATGATGACTGTAAGAAGAGCTTGGACACATTAAAAGAAAAGATGACCACCACGCCGATTCTAGTTTTCCTAGATTGGAAGAAGGAGTTTCATATACATGTCGACATGTCATGTATAGCATTGGGGGTAGTACTAACACCAGCTAGTGGGGAAGGCTTTGACCATCCTATCGCATTCACAAGTCAAAGGTTATCTAAAGCGAAGAAGAACTATTCCACCACTGAGAGCGAAGGGCTAGCTATGGTGTATGCACTCCATAAGGATAGGCACTACTTACTGGGAGGCCATTTTAATATGTATACAAATCACTCCGCGCTAAAGTACCTGGTCAATAAGCCTGTGTTGGGGGGGAGAATTTGTAGGTGGCTCTTATTGTTCCAGGAATATGATTTTGAAGTTATTGTGAAGCCTGGATGTCTGAACGTGGGACCAGGCCATCTGTCGTGCATCAAAACAGGAGAGGAACCCACTAACTTGGAAGAAGGATTACCTGACGTGCAACTATTTGCAGCGCGCATCACGAAAAATTTCTCTGTAATTGTTGGGCATCTGTACAAGATGGGGTCTGATGAGATATTTTGATGGTATGTACCAGAGTTCGAAAGAAGAAACATCCTCGCAGATGCTTATGGCGGCACTGCCAGAGGACATTATGCAGGAAGAGAAACCACGCAGAAGATTCTACACATAGGGTTGTGGTGGCCAACCCTCCATCAAGACTCAAAAGCATATTGCAAGGCATGTGATGTGTGTCAAAGGACTGGCAGGCCATTATGAAGGGATGAGATGCCTTTGAATCCATAGATGATGTTGCAACCGTTTGAGAAATAGGTGATAGATTTTGTGGGACCCATTCAGCCATAAGGAAAGACAGAAGCAAGGTACATTATCACTGCGATAGAGTATTTGATCCATTGGGTGGTGAAGGATTGCATAGGAATGACTGCTAGAAAATTCCTCATTGAGCATGTATTGATGTGATTTGGATGTTTGGGGATCTTGATGAGTGATCGTGGTGCGCACTTCCTGAATGAGACGATCAGTGCGCTGATAAAGGAATTTCAGGTATACCACCAGGAGAGCACATCTTATCACCCACAAGCTAACGGGACAATGGGGGAATTCAACAAAAGTGCTTGAAAATGTGTTGACCAAGGTTTTCAATTCTCAGCGAAGTGATTGGGACCTACGCATACCTGCAGTATTATCGGCTTATCAAACGACATGTAAGAATTTGACTAGACAAACCCCCTTTAGGCTCCTCTATGGGGTTGAAGCGGAAATGCCTATGGAATATATCATGCCTAGCTTGCACATAGCAGCGCTCACAGGTGTGATGGATCGCAGAGCCCTAGAGGAGAGGCTTGCATAGCTGGATGAATTGGAGGAAGAAAGATTTTTAGCTGGATTTCACCAATAGGTCCAAAAGTAGCGTGAAAAGGCATGGCATGATAAACATATTAAGTTGCGCACATTTAATGTAAATGACCTGGTTTTGTTATATGATAGTAAGTTTGATAAATTTCAAGGAAAATTTAGAATGAGCTGGTTAGGTCCCTATGTCATTAAGGAGATTACCGAGGGAGGAGCGGTACAACTGGTCAAATTAAATGGAGAACCCTTCCCAAGAAAGGTGAATGGAAGTCGCTTGAAGCCATACACCGATTGTTTGCCCATGTGACTAAATGAAGGTAGCATAGTCTTAGCACTCCAAGCAGTTGAAAGGAGGTACGAGACTATAAACTACACTGCTTGGGTTGGGGAGCTTGTTAAAATTGGAAACCAGGGAAAAACTTCATGTGGGTCATCTTATTCATGGCTGATAATATTCTTATTAGATTCCTCTCATCGAGAGGTGTAGGATTGATATAAAGATCATCCGACTTCGATAAGTATTCATGGAGATATGAATTTATTTTGATTATGGAATTATTATCAAGCCGACCTACAACTCATGTAGGCTCAGAAGCCCAAAAGTCGCATCTATTCAAACACCAACATTGTGTATAAATATAGGATGACTTTTCCTCATTCTCACTCATCTCATCACATCTCTCTCTCTCTACTGCACAGAAATGAGTCTATTCTCTACTGCGCAGAAATGGGTCTCTCTCTCACACATGTGAAGCTGGAAGCTATTGAACCTGAAGCTACAACTACAAATCCAAAGACTTACCTACTTGGCCTAGAAGATCTCCTCTTTGGAACTACATTGTAGGTTCATCTAAACCTCCTCTGGAATCTGCAACTTTTTGTGGTGGAATGAAGTCAATCTGACGAATGGTTTGCAAGATATCGACTACCCTAGTTTGAAGCCAGAAACTGCTGAAACTGAAGCTGCAACTACAGAAGTAAAGATTGACCTACGTGGCCTGGAAGATCTCCTCATATGAAATATTTTATAGTTTCATCCAAACCTCCTCTGGAAGCTACAAATTTTGGTGGTGGAATGAAGTCAATCCGACGAACGGTTTGCAAGATATCGACTGCCCTAGTTTGAAGCCGGAAACTGCTGAAACTAAAGCTGCAACTGCAGAAGTAAAGATTGACCTACGTGGCCTAGAAGATCTCCTCATCTGAACTACGTTGTGGGTTCATCTGAACCTCCTCTAGAATCTGCAACTTTTGGTGGTGGAATGAAGTCAATCTGACGGTCAGTTTGTGATATATCGTCTTCCCTAGTTTGATAATAAAGCCGCTAATGCTAATGTTGCTGATCTAGGGTTTGCTACTGCTAATATGAATCAGATTTATTGTACTATTTCTCTCTTCTGAATTATGAAGATAAAATAAGATTTGATCAAAGGGTTTCCCCACACATTGTGGGGTTTGTCCCTTGCTAGCCGCCACATCTTGTGTCTCTTGTCTTGGCTTGTTTTCTGTTGATCGTTTAATGTTCTATCTGCACTTTACTTTATGTATATGTGATTGCTAATATGTGGAATATAATAAGAAGAAGAAGTAAAATATTATAAGCATAGAACATACCATAACTTAACATGATATCAGACCTGAGGTGAAGACAAAGCCCAAGCAAGAGCAAGAGCAATCACCAAAGAGAAGATTGGTAAGGCTATCCTAAAAGAACTATGGGGTCCTCAACACTCTTTCCTGCTGAAGACAAGCTCCATGAGAAAGATGACTATCACGCATGGAATATGTCTATCGATCTAACCCTAGAAGATCCAGGAGTGCTAGACCATGTAAGAGGAAATATTTTTGAGCCTCCATCAAATGCATCCGCTGCTGCATGGAACAAATGGAAAACTGAAGAAGTCAAAATAGAAGATCATCTGGGACTCTATCGACAAGCACTTGGTGGCCTACATCTCTGAACTAGACATCTCCAAGGAAATATACCATAGACTGGGAAATGGCACTCATGACTCTTGGAGGATGACCATCTGAATGGTACGTGTTCAGGACTACTCTTCTGAACTATAATGTAATTCCTGGTTTCGAGGAATTAATGGCTAGATGCATTCAAGAAGAAACAAGGGAAGAAGAGCAAGAAATGCCCATGCCTAAAGGTCCTCTTGCTACCTTTTCTTCTCATGCTAAGAAAAGAAATAATTCTAGGACTAAATCAAATGGAAAGGCTGGACCTAAAGGTGGAAGAAAAGGATGATGTTACATCTGCGATAAAGCAGGTCACTATGCAAGGGAGAGCCCTGATAGAAAGGACTGACACCAAGATGATGATGAAAATCCCTCTGATGGAAAATCAAAGGAATGACAAATTCAACAGCAAAGGTAAGAGGAGAGCTGGGGATCGAGGAAGAGGACAACCATTCAAGAAGGCTAGAAAGTATAGGATGTATTAAATGCAACTGAATTCAAAAAGAACCTAATGTCCATCTCAGAAATGGAAGACAAAGGCTACAAGGTAACCCTCAGCAATGGCAAGGTATGTATATGGAAAACTAATGTTAAATATGCCTTTACTCTTGGGTTTAGTGTTGATTCATTATATCAGGTCGATGGAAGTCCACTAGGTGTCATGTCTTGTCACACAACTCTTGAGTCCAAACTTTGACATCGGAGGTTTTCCCACCTTCATTACAAAGCTCTACCCGATGTAAGACAGATGGTAACAGGGATGCACGAATTCCAAGTAGAGAAAGAAGGTGTATGTCCGAGATGTGCCGAAGGAAAGATCAAAAGGGGACCATTCCCCTCAAGCCAAAGCAATACCTCCGATATATTACAGTTGGTTCACTCAGGCATATATGAGGCTGGCATTAAGAGGGAGACTACTACACCACGTACTCCTGAGAAAAATGGTGTGGCAGGAAGGAAGAACCACACAATTGTGGAAGCTGTCCGGGCCATGCTACATGATCAAAGACTTCTGAAGTTTCTATGGGTTGAAACTACAAACACTGTCGTATATGTACAAAATTGATGCCCTCATCAAGCATTGGGTTCCAAGACTCCTGAAGAAAATTTCATCAGTAAGAAACCTAATGTTTCTCATTTTAGAATTTTTGGAAGCCCTGTATATTTTCATGTGCCGAAAGAGAAAAGAAATAAAGTGGGTGCATCTGGAAAGAAGGGAATTTTTATGGGCTATGGTGAAAATACTAAAGGCTATAGAATCTATGTAGCTAGTCAAAGGGAAGTAATAATTAGTCATGATGTCACCTTTGACGAAGATATGGCTCTCAACAAGGTGAACAATCTTTCGACTTTGAGGAGCTCTTAAGAAGCTGACACCAGGGAACCGAAAGAAAAGGATGACGAATCAATGCCTGATGTAGAAGAACCCATAGATCCGATTAATCCTCCTCCACATGAGCCTTCCTCTTCTAGGAAGAGGCCTTCATGTCTTAAGGGGCTACTTGATGATGCTGAAGGACATGCTGCACCCCAAGGAACCTTTCGTAAAAGTAAGAAACCTAATAGGTAACAGGGATACCTAACCATCATGAGCACGTTCATACAAAATAAGCCTTCATCATTCTCTGACACCGTCAATCATCAAGTATGGAAAGATGCTATGACCGAAGAATATGAGTCTATCATGAAGAACCCCGGGACAAGACAGTGGTTACTTCCAAATGGCTTTACAGGATAAAGCATGCAGCAGATTGAAGTACTGAAAAGTATAAGGCTCGTTTTGTTGCTCGTGGTTTCCCCCAGAAGGAAGGTATAGACTATGATGTGATATTTACACCTGTTGCCAAATATATGACCATCCACTTGATCATAGCCCTTGCCGCTTCACAAGGATGGAACCTACATCAGATGGATGTCAAGACTACGTTCTTACACGACTCGATCAAAGAAGAGGTCTACATGGAGCAACCCGAAGGATTTGAAATTTATGATCGAAAATCTCATGTATGTAGGTTGAAGAAGGCTCTTTATGGGCTGAAGCAAGCACCTCGAGCATGATATGAGAGGATCGACAGCTACTTGATGAAGCTGGGATTCACTAGGAGTGAAGCCAATCCTAACCTTTACTTTAAGGTTGAAGATGACAAGCCTCTCATATTGGTGCTATATGTGGATGACTTCTTTCTAACAGGTGCAAACCCTCTCATTCACAAATGTAAGAGGGAGTTGGCTTCTGAATTTGAAATGAAGGACCAAGGACTTGAAGTATGGCAGAAGCCAAGGGAAATTTTCCTATCTCAAGGAAAATATGTGGTAAGGATATTGGAAAGATTTGGTATGATGGACTGCAAGCCTGTGACTACCTCGAGGATCTTAACTTTTAGAAGTTATATGGTAGTGATGTCAGACTAGATTTGGGAAATGCCTCTAAGTTTCAAAAACTCATTCATATTGATGTTCTTGGTGAACCTCCATCCTAACATACGTTTCATAGTTAGCATTGTGAGCTCATATTTGGTTGAGCCTCACTGGATTGATGCCAAGAATCTTCTAAGATATCTTCATGGCATAATGGGTTAAGATACACTACCGAAGATGGGAGACTACTTGGATATACTGATGCTGAGTCGGCAGGCAGTGTGGTGGACCGTAAGAGCACTTCCGGGTGCTGTTTCACCTTGGGATCTTCTTTGATATCCTAGATGAGTAGGAAGCAGAAGTCGATGGCTTTGAGAACCATCGAAGCAGAATATATTGCTACTAGCATGACCTCGTGTGAGGCAGTCTAGTTGCAAAAGCTCTTCAGTGAGCTGTTTGGATTTACATTGGATACCACTGTGATTCTCTGTAACAACCAGAGGTGGGATTCGATTATTGAGGAATCCCATATTCGTTGATTGCTCCAGCAGATAGACATCATCTCGGATATCGTAAGTTGATGAGAAAGGAGGCTCCATTGCATTAAGATGATGTACAGGTCGATACACCTTGTCAAAGCCTCGAGGAAAGATCTAATCTATGATTTTCGCAAACCACTTGGAGTCGTCAAGAAACCCTTGTACAAGGGTCCTGCATGTTGCATACATTGAGCTCTGGGAGCTCTGAGGGCTTGCGGTTATTATTGGAGCAACATATGACCACAGGTTGACTCACCCTCCCCTGGTGGTGCACACTGGAACAAGATGATTCTCTCTCTTATGGGACAAGATGATTTGCTCTCTTGTGGAATAGGATGATTCACTCTCCTGTGTAGCAAGATGATTAGTTCTCCTGTGAGGCTTGGATTGATGTGTTCTCCATGGCGACTATAGTAGGATTGATGTGTTCTCCTGTGAGGCCTGGATTGATGTGTTTTCCATGGCGATTGTAGTAGGATTGATGTGTTCTCCTGTGAGGACAGGATTGATTAGTTCTCTTGTCGAGGACCCATGCAGTCTGGGACTCATGGGAAGTACCTCTGATCTAATCAATGAGCAAGGAAATGAAGTTAGGGACCATAGTAGTACCGATGGACGCATTGTTGTATCTACCATACTCCTTATGCTAGGATGACTTCCATTGATCTGGGATCAATGATACTGGTCTGGGACCAGTGGTAGGAGTTGTACCTTACTATGTCACTGACTTTGAGTCGGTTGAGACTAGTCTGGGACTAGTGGTACATACTCGGAGATTGACTTCATGTCAGTGCAGTACTGGTCTGGGACCAGTGAGAGTGGTACATACTATGACGCTAACTTCGGGTCAGTTGAGACTGGTCTAGGACCAATGGTATACTCTCTGAGACTGCGATACTAGTTTGGGACTAGTGGTAGGAGTGGTACTTACTATGAAATTGACTTCGGGTCGGCTAAGACTGGTCTGGGACAAGTGGTATGCACTTTGAGACTGACTTTGAGTCAGTGGAGGATGATACTGGTCTGGGACTAGTGGAGTTGTACTCTCTATGATGCTGACTTCAGGTTGGTTGAGACTGGTTTGGGACTAGTGGTACATACTCTAAGACTGACTTTTGAGTCAGTATGATACATCCTCGATCAATTCTTCTTCTTCATAATTTGGACAAAAGCAGAGCAAAACAGAACAATGCAAGAGCAGAGCAGAACAATACAAATTAGTAAAGGGAAAAATAAGACAAAGCAGAACAGGCAGAATAAAGTAGAGCAGGGCAAGGGTCAGGTTGTACAAGGGTAGTGCATTTGATGGACGAATAGTAATGACTGATAGACAGATTGCAGATGAAGTTCTCCATAGTTGAGAGGGAGTGTTGAAATTGGAAACTAGGGCAAAACTTCATGTGGGTCATCTTATTCATGGCTGATAATATTTTTATTAGATTCCTCTCATCGAGAGGTGTAGGATTGATATAAAGATCATCCGATTTCGATAAGTATTCATGGAGATATGAATTTATTTTGATTATGGAATTATTATCAAGCCGACCTACAACTCATGTAGGCTCAGAAGCCCAAAAGTCGCATCTATTCAAACACCAACATTGTGTATAAATATAAGAGAATTTTTCTCATTCTCATCACATCTCTCTCTCTCTCTACTACGTAGAAATGAGTGTCTTCTCTACTGCACAAAAATGGGTCTCTCTCTCTCTCACATGTGAAGCAGGAAGGTATTGAACCTGAAGCTGCAACTGCAGATCCAAATATTGACCTACGTGGCCTAGAACATCTCCTCTTTGGAACTATGTTTTAGGTTCATCTGAACCTCCTTTGGAAGCTGTAAATTTTTGTGGTGGAATGAAGTCAATCTGAGGAATGGTTTGCAAGATATCGACTGCCCTAGTTTGAAGCAAGAAACTGCTGAAATTGAAGCTGCAACTAAAGAAGTAAAGATTGACCTACATGGCCTAGAAGATCTCCTCATATGAACTACATTTTAGTTTCATATGAACCTCCTCTGGAAGCTGCAACTTTTGGTGGTGGAATGAAATCAATCCGACGAATGGTTTGCAAGATATCGACTACCCCAGTTTGAAGCCAGAAACTGCTGAAACTGAAGCTGCAACTGCAGAAGTAAAGATTGACCTATGTGGCCTAGAATATCTCCTTATCTGAACTGTGTTGTAGGTTCATCTGAACCTCCTCTTGAAGCCGCAACTTTTGGTGGTGGAATGTAGTCAATCCAACGGTCAGTTTGTGAGATATCGTCTGCCCTAGTTTGATAATAAAGCCGCTAATGCTGATGTTGTTGATCTAGGGTTTGCTACTGCTGATATGAATCATATTTATTGTACTATTTCTCTCTATTAAATTATTGAAGATAAAAGAAGACTTGATCAAAGGGTTTTGTTGGCATTATGATTCAAGTGTTGTCCTTGATGGCAACTCACTCAGAGGTTGGTACAGGTGTTCAGAGGTTGGTACAGGTGATGGCAACTTAATCAGAAGACAGATCTTAGTACAGCATGCCAAGGAAGTTCATATACGCAGGTTCGTTAAGCTCAAGTCGCGTGTACACGCTAGTTGGATTCAGAAAAAGCGCGTGTATGTGGAAAAGTACCTTTTGGTCCATGGTGGTTAGTCCTTGGAAGTTGTGCCTATGATTTCGGACCATTGTGTCTCGACGGGCGTGTCGATCCCTAGTTTTGAAGTTGATGGTATTGTGTTACTATGGTTTTGGCTCTTGATATTGAGCAAGGCCTAAGGCTATATAAGGAGAAGAAGATCATTAGGCAAACACATCTTTCGACAAGGCTTGAATATCTAAGAGAGAAAGAGATCTGATATGCAGGTGCTGGGTTGCTTGATCTAAGCCAAGGAGAGATCACATCGGTTGATGGAAGACTAGATCTAAGGATAGATCGGGATCTAATGGTTTGAAATGCACTATCATGATATGGGTGATTATGCGTATTTCTAGATCTGCATATTGTCGCAATGTTATGTTCTGGGTCTAACTGATGTCTGGTACAGCTGCAAATTGAGAAAATTTATTTTTAGATCTGTACGCAGGTTGGCTTCGGCAAAAGCGCGTGTATACGCGGGTTTTGCTCATTGAAGTAGCGTATATCTTTTGAAGCTTGATTTTGGGTTTACAGTGGGGTCTGACTGTTATTGCAGAGTTCTGTAGTCTGCTCTGTGTTCTGGTAACTGGTGATTGACAGGGCTCAGTGGTTCAGTGATTCAAAGTTTGGTTGTTTTATGCTTCAATGATCTGTTGTGAAAATTGAATGAATTGGGGTCTACAGATTGTAATGTTGTGCTTCAGGAATATCCAGTCTGAAAATGTATGAAAGGTGGTACCTGAAGGAAAGAAGATTGTAGGTCAGCACCTACGTACTAGTATCTTGGCTAGTACAAGAGCAAAGGGGGTTGGAGCTCCCTTCCAAGGAAGTTTGGAGAACGAGAGAAGGTTGTAGCCTTCTGCAGGTTGTAGCCTGCGTACTGGTATAAGGCTGCACCAGTACAAAAGATTGTAAACTGAAGTTTCATATTAAAGAAAGATAGAGACAACTTGCAGCAGGTGGTTTTCACCCACATTGGGTTTCCACCTTACATCTTGGTGTTCATGTGTGTGGCTTTTGATCTATTCTGTTATACTGCACCTGTTTACTATTAATGTGGTGAATAATGTCCTGATGAACTTAACTGAAGAATAAGCTAACTAAATTATGAGTTTTCTTCTTATACGCTGTTTTGTTTAGTCATAGTAGCGTGTACACGCTGGTTCACCTAACTGAAGTAGCGTATATGTTTCTGAGCATTGAAAAGTTTGATTGATCTGATAATACTGATTCACCCCCCCTCTCAGTATTATTTCCAACAATTGGTATCAGAGCGGGTCCTTCAGAGAAGCTTGATCGCTTGAAGGTAGATCATTCATCATGAGCAACTACGAGAAAGAAGCATCAATCAGGCCACCGATTTTTGATGGGACAAATTTCAATTATTGGAAGGTAAGAGTTACTGCATATCTTCAATCTCTTGGTACAGAAGTTTGGAATATTGTAGAAACAGGCTATGCTTTTCCTTCAGCTACTCCTACAGATCCAGCTGAGAAAAAGCAGTATGAAACAAATGCAAAAGCAGTCAGTACTCTATTAGGAAGTATATCCCAAACAGAATTCATGAAGGTCATGCACTTCAAATCAGCAAAAGAGATATGGGACAAAATGATCACTAGCTATGAAGGAGATGAACAGGTAAAGCAAGCTAAACTTCAAACTCTCAGGATTCAATATGAGACTCTCAAGATGTATAATGATGAAAGTGTGGCTAATTATTTTCTTCGGGTAGATGAGATTGTTAATTGCATGAAAAATTTGGGTGAAGAAATAAAAGAGACTATAGTAGTTCAAAAGATTCTAAGATCATTATCCCCCAAGTTTGAATCTAAAGTATCTGCAATAGAAGAAAAAGAAAATCTCCGTGTTCTCACTATGTCTCAGCTACATGGAATTCTAACTGCTTATGAAATGAGAAAGGGAGGTCCATCTGACAGAAGGGAAGCTGCTTTTAAGGCATCAGGAAAAGAAGATTACTATGAAGCAAGCCATGTTCCAGAAGAAGAGGAAGAAGAATCAAATTTTGTCAGAAATCTTCAAAGGGGTTCTGGAAGGTTCAGAGGTAAGCTACCTTTCAAATGCTTTGCTTGTGGAAGAGTAGGTCATTATGCTGCAAAATGTCCTTATAAGGATAAAGGAAAAGAACCTGCTAGATGGAACAAGAAACAAAGTGCAAATAAGAAAAGCTACTACACCCATGAAGATAGTGATGGCTTATCAAACAGTGGTGAAGATGAACAAGGTAATAAATATAAGCTGTTAATGGCATTTGAAGATGATGATTATGAGGATGCTGTAGATGTGGATAATCTCTATAATGAAATTACTAGACTCAAGAGATGCATAGAAGAAAAGAGTGTGATCATTGATACTTTGCAATTTCAAATTGATGAAAAGGAAAAACATCTTGAAAAACTAGAAGGTGAAATTGTTGGTCTCAGAAAAGAAATTGAGAAAACAAAAACTATTAATCTTAAGTTTGTCAAAGGATCTGAAACTTTGGATGAGATTATCAATGTGCAGCGGTCTCCTCTAAACAAGACAGGTTTGGGCTATAATGGAGAAACCTCTCAAGCATCCACCTCAAAAAGTTATCTTGATGCAGCAAGAAGAAATGAGCAGAAGAACAATGAAGATAATCAGGTAAAGCAGGGACGAATTACAAACAGAAACTATCAGGGACAATCCTTCTTAAGGGTGAACAAAAGCTACAACCAACCACAGGTAAAATCCTCTCAGTTTGGCTCAAGAATAGATGAAAATAGAAATTACAATCAGTTGGCTGGTAGATTCAATAACCGCAGAAGCTTCTTCAATGGACAATGCTTTTCTTGCCATAACTTTGGTCACAAAGCAGCTCAGTGTGTTGCATATAAAACAATCATGACTAGGGAAGCTCAAAAACAAAGAAGTATGACAGGGATTACAAAGAGGACCTATAACAACTTTTCGGTTCTTGAAAATGAAGTTGAATGTTCTATTTGCAATAATTTTGGTCATAAAGACTCTGAATGCAGGAGCAGGTTTCAGGAGAAAAAGGAACAAGCCACGAGCACCAAAAAATGGAGAATAAAGGAACCTCAGACAGAAAGATGTGGGATAGCTTTTTATGCAGAAGGACAGGAAAATCTATGGTACATTGACAGTGGATGTTCGAAACATATGACAGGTGATAAAGAAAAACTTGAATCTTATTCTACTTTAGAAAAGGGAAAGAAAGTATCTTTTGGAAATGATACTCCTGCAACTATAAAAGGAAAAGGTATTGCTCCTTTGAAAGAAAAGGTCAAGGCTGGAAATGTTTTGTATGTTGATGGATTGAAGCATAATCTACTAAGTGTCAGCCAGATGTGTGATCAAAAAATCGAGGTTATTTTCAGATCGAATGGATGTCTTGTTCGTGATCTTGATACAGGTAAAACAGTTCTCAAAGGCAAAAGAACTCCAAATAATCTGTACATATTTGAAGAAGGACAACAACAATGCTATCTTAGCAAGGATGAAGAGCACTGGTTATGGCATCGAAGGTTGGGACATCTAAGCTTCTCACAAATAAGGAAAGCATGCAAATATCAGGCAGTTCGCGATCTTCCAGATATCAAAATTCCAGACAACACCATATGCAAATCTTGTCAGTTTGGAAAGCAAACCAGAACTAACTTTCCAGAGAAGGAAGGATCAGCTAGCTTGCCTCTTGAGCTAGTCCATACAGATGTATGTGGTCCATTTAGGAAAAGGACACCTCGAGGAGAAGAATATCTGATATTATTCATTGATGATTTCTCAAGGTTTGTTTGGTTAGGGCTTATGAAGCACAAAGATGAAGCATTCGAAAAATTCAAATCCTTCAAAGCATTGGCTGAAAATGAATCAGGACACAAAATTAAGTGCCTCAGATCTGACAGAGGTGGGGAGTTCACATCAAATGAATTTTTCGATTTCTGCGATGAACATGGGATAAGAAGAGAATTCTCTACAGCTAGAACTCCTCAGCAAAATGGGGTTGTGGAAAGAATGAACAGAACTATCCAACAAATGGCTCGTGCTATGCTCGATGAATCAGGTACTCCTGCAACCTTCTGGGGTGAAGCTGCACATGCTGCTGTTATTATTCTTAACAAAACAAATGTCCGAGTAAACAGCACTCAAACACCTCATGAGCTTTGGAGTGGTAAAACTCCTTCCGTGAAGCATTTCAAAATCTTTGGGAGCAAATGTTATATTAAGAATACTGATGAGCAACTTGGCAAACTTGAACCTAGAGCAGATGAGGGCATTCTTCTTGGTTATTCTCCACATAGCAAAGCATACAAGTGCTACAATAAAAGACTTGGCAGAATTGTTGACAGTATTGATATAGTGGTTGATGAGAAGGGATATATTCCTAGGCAAGTTCATCATGAAGACATTGAAGAAGATGAAGGTTACTCTCAAAGGCGAAATGATGTAGAAGAAGAACCTCAAGAAGAAGAAGAATCTCAAGAAGAACCAGAGGAGCAGACAAGAATAGAAGAGAAGACTCCATCCAGATATGTCCAAAAGAATCATCCAGAAACTCAGATTGTGGGGCAAAAAGAAGCAGGAGTACAAACAAGAAGGACACTTGCAGAAGCTTCAAGCTACTTGGCACTACTCTCCTCCACTGAACCACAAAATGTGAAAGAGGCATGCAAAGATGAATGTTGGGTCAAAGCAATGGATGAAGAACTTGAGCAAATCGAAAAGAACAACACTTGGGAATTAGTTCCTAGACCAAAAGATAAGAATGTAATAGGAACAAAATGGGTCTTCAAGAATAAATTAAATGAAAATGGAGAAGTAATTAGAAACAAGGCCAGACTTGTTTGTAAAGGGTATGCACAGCAAGAAGGAATAGATTTTGAAGAGACCTTTGCTCCTGTGGCAAGACTAGAGGCCATCCGAATGTTCCTTGCTCTCTCAAGCTTTCAAAACTTCAAAGTATTTCAAATGGACGTGAAATCAGCCTTCCTGAATGGAGACTTAGAAGAAGAAGTATATATTGAGCAGCCAGATGGCTTCATTCTTGGGAATGATCCAAACCTTGTATGCAGATTGAAAAAGGCACTCTATGGACTCAAACAAGCTCCAAGGGCTTGGTATTATCGGTTGGACAAATATCTTCACCAACAAGGCTTTTCAAAAGGATCAGCAGATAGCAATCTCTATATAAAAGTTGAAAATAACAAATTGCTAATTCTTGTTGTTTATGTAGATGATATTATTTTTGGCAGCAATGAAGAGACTATGAGTCAAAACTTTGCCTTGGTTATGCAGAAAGAATTCGAAATGTCACTTCTTGGAGAATTGACATATTTTCTTGGATTGCAAATCCAACAAAATGAAGGAGGTATCTTCTTGTCTCAAACCAAATACCTCAAACAGATCTTGAAGAAGTATGGCATGGAAGAGTCAAAGCCAGTTTGTACACCCATGGTTACAGGATGCAGCCTCAGTGCTAATGATGAATCAGCAGCAGTTCACCAACCCACTTATAGATCCATGATTGGGAGTTTGCTTTATTTGACAGGTACTCGACCAGATATTACACATGCTGTAGGAATGGTTGGAAGATTTCAAGCCAACCCAAAGGAAACTCATCTTCAGGCAGTCAAAAGAATCTTCAAATATCTTCAAGGGACCCAAAACTATGGCTTATGGTATCCTAGAAATACAAATCTCACTCTTCATGCTTACACAGATGCAGATTGGGCTGGAAGTGTGGATGATAGGAAAAGCACAAGTGGTGGTGCTTTCTTCATGGGTTCCAGATTAGTATCTTGGTTCAGCAAGAAACAGAGTTCGATTGCCTTATCTACAGCTGAAGCAGAATATGTGGCTGCGGCATCTTGTTGCACACAACTTCTTTGGATGATGCAGACCTTGCAGGACTTTCAAATCACTTGCACTCCACCAGTTTCTATCTTATGTGATAATACTAGTGCAATCAGCATTTCAAAGAATCCAGTCATGCACTCAAAGACCAAGCACATACCAATCAAGTACCATTTTCTCCGGGAACAAGTGCTTGAGCAGAAGGTCAAGTTGGAGTATGTTCCTTCTAAGGAACAAGTTGCTGATATTCTCACAAAACCACTGCCCAGGGAAACTTTTGAACATCTCAGACAAAAGCTGGGAGTAGTTGATGCTTCATCCTGCTGTTGAAGCTTGTCTGTTCTACAGAAAAGTTGGTATACGCAAGTTACGTAAGGTATATACGCGTATACACGCGGATTTATGCTGGGAAAGTCGCGTGTAAGGTGTACGCTTGTTGCAGGATTATATCCGCGTACATACGCTGTTTCATGCAGGAGAAATCGCGTATATGAAGTTCTGAACAGCAAGGGCAAACTCTGGAGTTCTGAACAGCAATGGGTATGTCAGAATTCTTCAGGCACGGTTTCAGGGGGTGCAGCAGGCACAGGTTCAGGGGGAGCAGCTTAAAAGTCTCATAAAGCATTGTTGGCATTCAGATGTTTTGGTTGTTGATTTCAGGAAAAGGAGCTCAGAAAGAAATCCCGGTTGCTGATCTAAAAAGATGTTTATCATATGCTGCTGGTGACTTTCATAAGTCTTGGTCTAGATCTGTTGTCTCTATGTCATGTATCTCTCTTGCGATGTCTCTTTTATGGTGTCAAGGTCATGTAACGGCCTATGTTGGTTTCCCCACTATGCCTGGGATGATTGATGCAATGTGATTGGTTGTCATATGTAAAATTTTGATGTATACCCACTTGGTTGGGTGGATGAGTCAATTTTTGTATATTCTCACTTAGTTGAGAGATGGATGTATGTATGATTCCTAAGTGATAGGAAGGTCCTTTATGATGTATAGAGTCATGTTCTTCTTGAAGAACATCTTTTGCAGATCTGGCCTACTTTCAGGGGGAGCATGAGTCAGCCAAGCAGAGGTATCAGCATGTCCTCAGGGGGAGCACAGCCCTTTGCCCTTGATGTCAAAGGGGGAGAGTGACTTGGTGTGGTGGTTGCCATCAAGTCCAAAGGGGGAGATTGTTGGCATTATGATTCAAGTGTTGTCCTTGATGGCAACTCACTCAGAGGTTGGTACAGGTGTTCAGAGGTTGGTACAGGTGATGGCAACTTAATCAGAAGACAGATCTTAGTACAGCATGCCAAGGAAGTTCATATACGCAGGTTCGTTAAGCTCAAGTCGCGTGTACACGCTAGTTGGATTCAGAAAAAGCGCGTGTATGTGGAAAAGTACCTTTTGGTCCATGGTGGTTAGTCCTTGGAAGTTGTGCCTATGATTTCGGACCATTGTGTCTCGACGGGCGTGTCGATCCCTAGTTTTGAAGTTGATGGTATTGTGTTACTATGGTTTTGGCTCTTGATATTGAGCAAGGCCTAAGGCTATATAAGGAGAAGAAGATCATTAGGCAAACACATCTTTCGACAAGGCTTGAATATCTAAGAGAGAAAGAGATCTGATATGCAGGTGCTGGGTTGCTTGATCTAAGCCAAGGAGAGATCACATCGGTTGATGGAAGACTAGATCTAAGGATAGATCGGGATCTAATGGTTTGAAATGCACTATCATGATATGGGTGATTATGCGTATTTCTAGATCTGCATATTGTCGCAATGTTATGTTCTGGGTCTAACTGATGTCTGGTACAGCTGCAAATTGAGAAAATTTATTTTTAGATCTGTACGCAGGTTGGCTTCGGCAAAAGTGCGTGTATACGCGGGTTTTGCTCATTGAAGTAGCGTATATCTTTTGAAGCTTGATTTTGGGTTTACAGTGGGGTCTGACTGTTATTGCAGAGTTCTGTAGTCTGCTCTGTGTTCTGGTAACTGGTGATTGACAGGGCTCAGTGGTTCAGTGATTCAAAGTTTGGTTGTTTTATGCTTCAATGATCTGTTGTGAAAATTGAATGAATTGGGGTCTACAGATTGTAATGTTGTGCTTCAGGAATATCCAGTCTGAAAATGTATGAAAGGTGGTACCTGAAGGAAAGAAGATTGTAGGTCAGCACCTACGTACTAGTATCTTGGCTAGTACAAGAGCAAAGGGGGTTGGAGCTCCCTTCCAAGGAAGTTTGGAGAACGAGAGAAGGTTGTAGCCTTCTGCAGGTTGTAGCCTGCGTACTGGTATAAGGCTGCACCAGTACAAAAGATTGTAAACTGAAGTTTCATATTAAAGAAAGATAGAGACAACTTGCAGCAGGTGGTTTTCACCCACATTGGGTTTCCACCTTACATCTTGGTGTTCATGTGTGTGGCTTTTGATCTATTATGTTATACTGCACCTGTTTACTATTAATGTGGTGAATAATGTCCTGATGAACTTAACTGAAGAATAAGCTAACTAAATTATGAGTTTTCTTCTTATACGCTGTTTTGTTTAGTCATAGTAGCGTGTACACGCTGGTTCACCTAACTGAAGTAGCGTATATGTTTCTGAGCATTGAAAAGTTTGATTGATCTGATAATACTGATTCACCCCCCCTCTCAGTATTATTTCCAACAGGTTTCCCCACATATTGTGGGGTTTGTCCCTGGCTAGCCGCCACATCTTGTGTCTCTTGTCTTGGCTTGTTTTCTATCGATCGCTTAATGTTCTATCTGCAATTTACTTTATGTATATTTGATTGCTAATCTGTGGAATATAATAAGAAAAAGAAGTAAATTGTTATAAGAATAGAACATACCATAACTTAACAGAGTTGCATGATTGGAGGATGGTGCGAAGCAAGGAAGTGTCACTGGGTCTATGGCAGCATGGAGGGAGTTATGCTACCCAAGGAGAAATCACGTAGGTTGGCTAGAAAGTGATTGTTATAGTCACTGTTCATGAAAATATGGTAGAAGTGAGGTCAAATGGAGTGGGCGGCCGAAATTTAAGGTAAAATTTATGGCTAAGATCCTTGAAAATATGCCACCAATCCAGCATTAATGAACCGAATTTGTGGGGAACGGTCGGATTTGAATTCAAAATGCCTTATAAATTACAAGTGGTTGTCCAGCAAAAAACACTTGGCATTTTGAAAATTGAGTTGTTGAGCTCTCAGGCATCCATGACCCAATAATTCTTTGAGACTTTCAAAAAGGCTCCCAAGTTTTCAAACTTGCCAAAGACAATGTGATCACTGTTAGAGAGCGTTATGTCGACACCTGAAGAAGTTATAAATACCAAGGAAGTAGTAGAGGAGCCGACAGAGGAAATGGACATAGAAACAGGAGTAGCTGCTTCAGAAGTGGGCAAAGTATTGGCAAAGGTCCCTAAATCACCAAGAATGCCAAGACCGAAGCCAACCCAAACCAAGGAAACTGGGAAGGAAAAGAAGGGCAAGCAACCTGCCATACTGGTGCGCACCTCGCCAAGGCGAAACCCACCAAAACCCACTACATAGGAGAAGGGTAAGACCATAAACTTAGAGCTAGAGGAGGAGGACATTGAAGAAATCCTGATGGATGATGAGGATGTTGGAGCTGAAGTGGAGGAGGTTGAAGCCTAGGGTGCAGACCCTATTATGCGGTTGTCGGAGTATGCCACTTCGTTCAAGCATAAGTTCAAGGTCCCAAAGGACATTGATGAGAGTAAGACTCCCCTGCAAACCCCTCTGCTACCAGATGAAATTTCTTTTGATGGTTCGCATTTGGCACGGGTGTTGACACTGAAGATTGAAGACTGGGACTTGGAAAACCACGAGAAGTTCCCACACCTGGCGACCGAGTAGCTAATGCGCCACATCATAGATACAAATACGGGAATGACAACATTGGAGCTATGGAGGTGGCTCAAGGGGGTAGAGAAGGAAGGATTGCTTAACCTACTATGGGCGCCGCACTACAACTGCACCATAGTGACAATTTTGGTCATCAAGCAGCTACTGTGCTTGGTGTATGATGGGTGTCTGTGGCTGGAGGAGCTGATACCCATCACAGATATGTTGATTCACCGAATAACATGCCTTCCGTATATAGGTGAGAATCTGGTGATGATCTTTGGCGGCAAGGGTGGTGAGTAGGCTCTCGCAGAGTCAATGAAGGAAAAATTCAAACAGGTGAATAAGTTGCGTGCGTATGCTATCTACAGCATCTGTGACCCCACTGTGAAGTTAGAAATGTAGATCCTTGCAAGGAAGGTGATGTGGAAGTGTCATGCTGATGAGGTGCCGGTGCCTATCGTCACGCTTGCATAGCAATGCATAGAAGGAGTCCATTTTAACTAGTCAGACTACCTTCACGGAGAATTCCTAGCAAACTGCCATGAAGCACAAGAGCTCAGCAAGACATTCCACTACGCGTGGCTCTTGCTATCGATTTTTCTAGTAGCGTGGGAGCTACCAAAGGATATATAGTTCCCTTCAGTCACGCTAAACCTCCTTGAAGTAGCGAAGTACACTTCGCTGTGGGCAACCAAGGATGTGCAGCGAGTCCAACAAGATCTTCTAGATCTTGATGGAGATGAATATATGCCGATATGATACGCACGAAGGCTTCCAATGCGATAGTGATGCTGGATGGATGACTGACCATAGAAAATGATGCTAACAGGCCCATAGTTGGTGCCTTGAAGGGAGTTGGGCTGAACCTGGTAGTGCTTCCGCGCGAAGCACTCCACCTCTTGTAGGATGGAGTAATTGCAAAACTAAGGGTCCGAGAGCACCATGCTCTCCAGGTGATTAGAGAATAGCTGATCAATAATGAACAGATGCCCCTACAGAGAAATGCTACCATCGTCGTTGAGACAGAGATGACCAACTAGAGCAAGAAGATCATGCAAGTCATGGAGGAGGCATGCAGAATGATCCCGGAGTTGGCCATTCTAGAGGAAGAGCTAGTCGAGGTAGGCATCCGTAAGTTGGCCACAGGGGTGCGTGACACTTGGACTGAGATGGCACAAGTTTAGTTGGAGTTGAACCTTCAAATTACCGAGCTACAATTGAGGGCCCAACCCTCCACACCACCAGAAGTAAAGGAACAGTGGGCAACCAATGTCACAAAGGTAGTAGTGGCAATGGAAAGTGTAGTAGCAGACTGCACGTAGTTGTTTGAGTAGTCATTTGAGGTCCCGACAAGCTTGCAAGAGGACCCAAATATATAGAGGCTAGAGATGGAAGCGCACAAACTACAATAATGCTACGATGAAGTTAAGGGCATAGTGTGAACCGTCACACTGACACAGAGGCTAGCCAAGCTGCAGGAGGCCAAGCAGTTGAAGAAACAGGTGGACACAGTGTTGCACAAGGAAGAAGTGTTGAAGGTGCGACTAAAGCCCTGGCTAGAGGAAGCTTACAGAGTCACGGGATATATAGAAGGCAAGCTTGTGACTCTACAAGTGACGCAACAAAAGCTTCAGGATGACAGCACAAGAGCAGTGATCGAGAAGACAGTGGAAGATGTGAAGCAGGCGGCACCTTAGTGCATGGCAGAGGTAGTGATCATACTGGTTGAGCTGGATGGGCTTCATGCAAAGATCTCCATGCTTACTGAGTGACGTGAGGGTGAGTCACGATGTTTATGTTGGGGGCCTGTTGGGAGTGGGATCCCCCAAGGGTAGTTTTGGGGCTAAAAGCCCGTGTTTGAGTTATTTTGTAATAAAATGGTAAAGTCTCCGAATTTTGAAGTCACGGAGCTCGAAGGTGTTATGCGTCATAAAGGGTAGTTCGCCCTTAGTTTTGTAAAGTACAGTCGACTGTAAGAAGTTCTACCCATGGTTCACGGACCATGGGATTGTATAAAAAGAGCTAAGCTCTAAGTAATTTTGGAGACATACAATGATGAATAAATTAAGAGAGTCATAGCTATGAAGTAAGAAGTCTAAGTCTTCAGCCGTAGCATAGTTAGAGGCTCTGCAGTTGAGTGTGAAGAGGCCTAGGGTAGAAGTCTGCAGCTGAGTGTGCGGACCACTGGAGTTGTATATGCAGGGTGAACAGATTTTGTAAACACTTGAAAGATATCTATAAAGAGAAATATTTGGAAATTCCTCTGTCTTTGTTCTATTATTGCATCTTGATATGTTATGTATGAATTTCCTTTATTATTCTTATGTCATGCACGAATGAATGCAATTACGTTGAATAATTGAACACAATTATGATTATCTGTTTACACGGTGTTAACTATAATTATTTGATAAGATAAGTGAGTCACTTAGAGTAATTGGGGAATTTGCACGACATGCTTCCATAGCAGCGCGAAAGTACTTGAGTAGCAGGTTAGGGGTGCATGAAGGTCGATCATACCTTTTCGCGGAGGTATTAAGAATATAATAAAGGGCTCGTCTTGCAAGCCCTAGAGTGAAGCAACCTATGCGAAGGTAGGGATAAAAAGAATCAAATGACATCAAAACCATTTCAGGGTGCGGAAACTTGGTTCCAGCAGCCCCCCATACTCCTTCGGGTGAGACTTCAGTCCACGCGCCGCGAGCTGATGTCGAATGGGCCAGTAGTGTAGGGATTTGGTTGGCTAATAATTCTGAACCTCAGTCAGGCCCCCTCAAACCAACACATAACATCATCATTCTTCTCTAATCCCGCCATCCATCAAGGTTATCCTTGTGCATACCCCACCAACATGTCGGTGTAGCACGTAGTGCCAAATCTAATGCTTGGAAGTGGTGACCCTCATGGACTTCGCGCTCAAATGCATCCAAAAAATTATCCACACTAGTTAAACCATCATAATAAGGTAAATTTATTACCTCCAACGAAACACAACGCATCAATTTTGTCATCATATTGCAGTGCAATGTAGAAACTTCATGCAGATGATTCTGCCAATGCTCCAAATCTTCATTTGAATCAAAGGTGCAGAAAATCTCCCAGTCCCATGCAATCCATCCATCAGCCATCAGATTGATCCAGTCCTGGTCTCGCACCATTATTTTATATATTTGATCCAGTTCATCTTCACTTTCCTCATAATCGCAAACTGGTTCAGTGTAGCACACCCCTTCTGCAGGGTCCAACGACACTACAACCTGAAGCTATTTCCTCTCGAATGACATTGTCCTCTTCTTTAAATTGATGACCCCATTCATGTCAATGGACCAATCAATTCCCAGGAGTGCAGGGTATGGATAACTGACATAAACGATCTCTATCACCTCAAATTCAGCCATCATGATCACACCTTCTATATCAACTGTGACTTCGTATAATCATCCCATAGGGATGATCTTCTTCTAGTTCACCATTCTGAGCTAAATCAGAGAGCACTGTAGTGCAGGTCTCCCCGTTCTTTCCCATGTTTGTTTAGGTAAAATGTTCGCATCTGAACCCAGATCCATAATGTCCTAGTCCATCTCATAATCTCTTATATGCATGGTGAGCCTCATCTCGCGCCCTGTTCTTTCCTTAAGCTTGCCATTTTTCCTAACCTCCTGGTGTCCATCAGGGGACTTCTCTTCGCTAGAACATTTGTTTATTAACTCCTGCAGGCCTTCCATAGCTTTTCTATCGCGCAACAGTTTTTGCAGGCCTCCAAAAACATAGTAAGCACAAAGGGGTCAAACTTTACATGAGCTTTGGTGTCTTGCATCTTGTCCTATCTTCCTGAGGTGGATGCCTCAATGAAGCTTTTCTTGGCCTCCATAAATGTTTCCTTAGCGCATGCCAGATCAAAACCTAGTTCATTCTCTGGGGCCTTTCAGACCCATCCTTCCTCTTAAGGCTATTTACCTTTATCCTTGCCAGTTGTTATTCCACTTCTCAACACTATATTCACACTTTCATCTTCCTCACAGGGCTCAAATCTCATCATCTATAAGTTCTGCATAGGTTATTGAGGTTGCGACTTCTTCTCATGCATCTTGGCAATCAGCACCGGGAATTCTTCTATAGTGTGTTCAAACTGGTTGCAATATTGACATGACAAGCGTGTCTAATTCTGACACTCCTGCGCATAGTTCCCTGGTGTTTCGCAGTTGTAACAAATAACCTGTCCCTAGCCTCTACCAGGTCCTCCTCCACCTTGGCCTCATCCTCTACCATGGTATCCCCCGCGCGCTCCTCTAGTGCCCTTCTCAGGAGGTCGAGTTTCTGCTTGCATCCGGTATGTAGGTGTTCTCTCCATCATCAGTTCATAGCTTCGAGAGTGGCACTCATTGATGAGCACCAATATTGCTGCAAGAATGCTACAACTCCTAGGGCTACCAAATTTACTTTATCAACCCAGGGTTCGTATAAACATGGAGGTGACAGTGATGTATACACAAGTAGATGTGATGGGTCCACTCTTTGTCACTACTAAGCTGGTGATAGACCATTGTGGTTTCTCAAACTAGCCTTCTATTGATTCAGAAGGAGTTTGATTACTAATGAAGAAAAAGGAATTTTTCACTAATTGGGAGAATTGAAATATTTTCTACTGCAGTAAGGAAAGGCTGAAATCAATGCTTTAAACACACCACTCATCGAACTAATTGCTAAGGGATCTTGGTTTAGAATAATTCTAAGCTAACATGTGTGTAATCCTAGTTGTCCTAGGCATGTAATCTAAAATAACCAAACATTCTATTATTGTGCATATGAATGAACACAATACCTTTTTTCCTTTTTGTCCTTTTTTGTGAAAATGTGAATGCTAAATCTTCTTGGTGATATGGCAGGTGGGTTAGAGATGGTGATGGAAGGTTAGATGGCTTGGGAGGCAAGTAGGGGTCTTATCCTATCTTCTTGGATTCTTTTTCCACAAATCATCCTCAAAAGAGGCCACTGCAGGATGTCCTAATGCTTCCTATAGGATGTCCTAATTCTCCTACAGGATCACCTGTATTCCTATAGGATCCAGCATAGAGAAATAAGGGTGACTTGGAAGGTGTTATAGGGTTGAGAGAAGGTGAATGATGTAAGAAACAAGGAAAGGTTGTGGCTAGGACTTCCTTAGAGATCAAACCAAAGTTTATAAGATGGCTAGATTTGCTCAACAAACCTGGAAAGTTGTTCTTTTGGAATGATGAATTGGTTGAAGGACTTGGTGGCCTTTGGTGATCATTGATGGATGAGGTTAGGTTGGGGTTTCTAGCATGAGATTCTCCTACACTATTGAAACTCCTTCAATACATACATTACCGACATTTATCCATGAATCATATAAAACAAGGAAGATTTCTAATAAACTTAAGAAAATGAAATTTCGTTATTTAATTGCCTAATTCATGCATGGAAATACTTGCAGAATATTGTGAAACACCATGAGATCTAATACAAAGCTGAAGATATCATAAATGACGATTGAAATATATTCTTGAAAACCGAAAATATGTTGGCCTATGTAGCAGAAAACCCTAAATTCCATAAGAAATCAGATCTATCTTTTTGGGACTGAATAAGAGCTTTTCCTCAAACCATGGTCCTTGAAGGGAGGATTGAGGCCAAGTCCACATAATATCAACATTTTTGGTATTCCTTTATCTCTCTAAAGCTAATGCTAAAGAAATGCACAAATGGAAGAAAACTAATCAAATTCACCACTACTTGCAATGAAACAATGCTAAAATCAATTCAACACTTAATCTATGAAATAACCTAAAGATACAAGTACAAGAAGAGAAGCCTTTGCTGCTAGGTTTGGGACCTAACCCAAGAGCTTCAGCTCTTTGAGTCAACTCAGTTCTAGATCAAGGAAATTCTCATTCTCATTTTCATATCAGAAAAATTACATAATAATGTTTTTTCCATAAAGCTTGAACTCGAAAATTCTTAGTGCTCTTACATAAAACATCTAAATCCTAATGAGGCTCTAGGCCTCCTTATTTATACAACTAAATTCTCCAACAACTGCCTTAAATCTAGGAAGGCTTGGCTCCCAAACTCAAGATGAACTGGCTCGGCTGCCCATGATCTCCATGACTCAGCTGCTTGCAACTCCGAGCTAGTGTGATTTGTTTGAGGAATATTTGAATGAGTGAGGATTTAATGAGGATCTATCTCCTATAATATCTCTTCCTTGTATCATTCGAGTTTCTTCCCTTAATTAGCCAAAATTGCGATGATTTTCTCTCAAAAACCTGCAATCAATGCACATTAGGCTACCAGACATACATCTTACTTTAATTCATCTCATTAAGAAAAATATAATTAAAACATGTAAGGAATTATGAGAAGAGTTGATTTTAATAATCTTGGAGGTGTATTAAGGTCCATATAGTTACCCAATTATGGGGCTCATCATCACCCCCCTACTGAAAGTGTCACTCATCCTCTGAGCAATTTAATCTATATCCATGTCCTCCATTGCTCTGGTGGCCTCCCTGAGATCACATGCTTCTGCTGTAGTTTCTTCTTCTTGTGAATAAAATCCTTCCTTTCTCTCTATCTCTTCCCATTGCTTTCTTTATTCTTCTTCTTTCCATCCTTCCAACATTCCTAAAAGCAGTGGTGGACTAAGTCTTAAGCCAATCCAATTGAATTTGAGTCTTTGTAGAGCTTGCTTGTACACGGGTGTTTTGTTTATTCCCTCTATCATTCTTTGAGGAGAATGGTATTCTATGGTGTTCAGGATGTAAGGCAAGGTGTTCCATCTTCTTTGGCAAGCTTGCATGATGTCATCTCCTAGCAACCTGAACATGTCTTCAAAGTGTGTGACTACTTTCTCTTGTGCAGCAAGGTACCTAGGTACAAGATTAGGATCATTTGAAATCAGGTTGTGGGTTTTGATGACATCCATTGGATTGGATTGTTCAGCTCTGTTCATAAGCGGTTTTGTATATTCTCTTTCCATTACCTTTTTCATCTCTATAGCTCTTGCCTCCTCATGATTCATCCATGATGCTAAGGCCATCAATTGCAAGTCTCCTAGCTTTAAATTTGGGTCCCACACATTCAAATATGTGAAGGCCAAGTTGTGTAGATAAAAATCAAACATCTTTGCTCTATCTTCCAAGGTGTTTTGATCACAGAGATCAATGAATTGTCTACAGTCTTGGAAGGGTATAGTGCCTCTCTATGCCAAAGTCTCAATTTGGAATTGTAGCCATTGTCCCTTGAGATATAAGGCATAAGACTTGGTTGGTATCCTGCATTGGATTACCTCTATGGATAAACTGGTCATAGCTTTGAAATGGATTTTACTTTCTTGTAACTATCCCTTTAGCTATGCATTCTCTACTTCAAATTTAGGTTTCATCATTGCCTCTTTGTCCCTTATGTTTCTTAGTTCTCTGCCCATCTCCTTCAATTTTTCCTCCATGTGGCCTACATCCTCCACTCCCTTTGACTTGGCAATTTGCATTTACGTATGTGTTATTTCCCTTTATTTCTCAAGTTCAAAGAATAAGGGGATGGAAAATTTCTGTGGGATGACCCTATCCACTTCAATGAACGTGTAGTAAGAGCTTAGGTTGGGTTGTGGACTAGGCTCTCAGAGATCTAGGTCTTCCTTCTTTGTTCCTTGCTGAGTGATAGCTTCTTGGTCCATTTTCTGAGTTTCTTTTATGTTTAACAATGTTTCCTATAGGATGGCCTCTAATTCCTGTAAGTCTTTCTGTGTCTCCTACAGGAGAGCTTTCCCCTTTGATGAGGAAGACCTTGTGATAGGCATCCTAACATATGTGATGGGAGATTTTGGAGAGGCTTGTCCTGATGATCCTTCTCCTTGATTTTTTTCAAGAGGAGTATCTTTTCTTGCTTCTTTGGTGAGTCTTCAATAAAAATAGGAGTTTTGGTGGGTGTTTGAGGTATTCCTTGCCTAATCCTTGTGCTCTTTCTTGTCCTAAAGTACAATGGGGTTTGTCTTTGTCTCTTTCCTTTTGACTTGATACGTGTACTTAGGGTAGTAAGAGCAGTTTCTGCCTCCTTCTCTATGGGTTCTGGAGATATCCTTGGTGATTCTTCCCCTTCCTTCACTTGAACTGTAGACCTCTATTCTTCCTTTTGTTCTATCTCCTCTTTCCCATTCTCCTTCTCATCCTTGTCTCTCTCTTTCTCTTCTTCCTCTAGTTCCTCACTCTCCTCATGTGTCTCCTCTTTTATTTCTTCTTCTGTCTCTTCTTCATTTTCCTCTTCCTTTTCTTCATCTTTTTCCTCCCCCGTTTCCTTTTCATTTTCTCCCTATATTTCTTCATCCTTCTCACTATCATTGAGGCTTTTTAAATATTCAATAGCTTGAATTTCTCCCTCTGCTTGCATGTCTCTGAAAGTTGTCTATGTTATAGGAAGTCTTTGGTTTTGTAGAGAATCTTCTAGGATTAGTTTGATCAACCCATGATGGGCTAGTTTATAATTTTTTCCCTCCACTTTTATGCTCATATCTATCCATTATTGAAGAAGAAAGTAGGGTATACTTAACCTATTTTGGGGAGGTGTGTCTGCTTCAAATATTAGTTCTTGGAGGAGTCTAAAATGGTATCCATACACCACACTGTATCTCCCTTCACATGATATATATTTAATGAAGTGGTAACTAACTTCATTCCAAGGGTATGGAAGGCTTTCTATTTTGACCCCATGTTTGTCCTCCATTGCCTCCTCCCTTTCAAAAAATAATTTCTTCTTTGCAAGAGTGATGTTTCCCTTATCTTCTTTTCTCCAAGGTAACCCTAAAGGGAGTGTGGTGATTCTTCTTATAATTTCAGGGGTGATTTCTATTGATAAACCTTTCACCATAGTAGTGGCATGGGTCCTAGTGAGGGGTATGAGTGAGAGAGAAAAGTCTCTAGCCACCTCATCATCGTATCCTCTAACTCTTTCAAAGAAACCCATCCAATTGTGCCTTGTGAAAATTTATACTACAGGAGGGTGCTGATGAATTCTTAATGTGTTTGTGGATTCCCTATTATCAAAACCCCATGTCATCTTTCCCTTGTAATTGTGGAGGCTTATGGATATAATTCAAGAATTCTAGTGGGTGAGAGATTTAAATGATAACTCTGTGATATAATTCTCCTAAAATGTAACTTCCTTAACTAAATGGAGGATTTTTCTTATTTCTTTAATTGGAAAATATGGGAAGGTATAGCTCCTACGTCACTAGTTACTATCTGATGAGGAAAACATTTGATCTCTCCTCCCTTAATGCCCACTAATAATCCCATAGAGGACTGCTCTATATCTTGTAAATATTCCTATAGGATCTTGTAGGTGCCTCTGCGCTGCAAAATGCTCACTGTCTCCTATAGGTGCTACTTCAAGAAGGCCAAGGAAATCCTTTTTTCAATGAATTATCGAGATTGTTAATGCTCTTTTAGTGTGGGAATCAGTGTTTTATTTCCTTATATGGATGATCGTGTGGGATGGTGTGTTGGCTGTCTAAGTACAAGCACCTCCTTTTGGACCATTGGTCCCACTATCAGTCCATCATTTCACTCACCTTGTAATTGTCCCCCACTTTGTTCCTCTATAACTTAACCATATTTGGCATTATCTCCCTTTTCTTCTTATTTGACTGCTGCACATGTGGACTAGTCTAACTGTTTCTCCTCATCGACTGGCCGAAGGTGGCCAAGTTAAATGGCCACCTCTTCTTATAAAACCAACTTTTACATAATCATACATTTTTTATCATATTGTGCTAACGAGAGAGCATGAGTAATATGACATACCTGTGGGTAATATGCCTTGATGATGATGCTTGTTGGAGAATGATGTCCCTGTGATGTGTATTTGTTGCATATTTTATTATTATTATTATTGGCCTCTTTTGATGATTGTTTTCTTCGATGTGCAGGTACTGGAGAGTGATGTTGATGATCTTGTTGTTGTTGCTGAGCTTTGGAGGAGCTTCCTTAGCCTTGGAATCTCTATGCTGAAGATCGATGTAACGCTATGAAATTTCCTTGGTGGGATAGGATGCTACAAGATTTCCTAAAAGAAACCTACATGATGTCATGTAGCTGCGTCTCCCCTAAACTTTCATACCCTTTTTTAGTTCTGAAGCATGAGGATTATTTACAATAGTAGAGAAGGGTTCATGTGAATGGTAGGTGAGAGGTATAGCCCTCAGGGATTTTCCCTCTATCCTCTGTTCTCACCCTCTTCTGTTTGTTTTTTTCTTATTTGAAAACTATATATTAATTTTAGTTTTCTTAATTGACTTATTGGATGGGTGCAAAGGTAACAAGGTGATGAAAGGCATGGTGATGATGTGGTGGAGTGATTATTTTATTTTTTTGACATATACTGGTCATCCCCTTTCTCTAGTGTCACTTATCTTAGGATTCCAAAGCCACTATAATTCCTACAAGAAACTCCTCTAGGTTTTTAGGGAATCCTATATGATTACATGGAATCCTATAGAAAACACAAAACCTATGTAAACTGAGCTGGAGGAGTTCATAAATGGAGGGATTAATGGGATAATGGAGAATATGGGATGGAAGAATGGAAATATGGATTGTGGAGATCCTTCTGTTCCTCTCAAGTTGCACTAATCCTCCTCCTGTTGACCTGGAAACAACATTTTCAAACTTTTCTTTACTCTCTCTTTTTTTTTTGAAATCAACTAGTCTATCTCCAAGAGGTTTTCATCCTAACTTCTTGCCCTAGGTGCCTCAAAACAGGTTTTTAAATAGAGTTCTTTTTATTTTTTTTCTTTCATTTTCAACACCATTGGGCCGCCTCAAGATGTTTTCAACCAAACAAAGGGACTCAGGTGCCTCATGGAGGTTTTCACCTAAGTCTCTTTATTTGTTTTCTCTTTTTTCTTTTTTTTTCTTTTTGTTTTATTTCTTTTTCTTAGGGACTTGATGGGGTAAAAGTTGAGACTTGATCCACCACAATCACTGTCTTACTGATGCCATTGATGAATTATTTCTTTTACGAAGGGCTTCTTGTAGACCTTCAATCTGTACCCATTTACAAGTAAAGGGATAGCCTCTGCATCAATGGTTCTTATCTATACTAAACCATTATCATGACATTTCTCTATGACATAAGGTCATTACCATCTAGTCCTTAATTTTCCTTTAAAATCCTTGTATCTGAAACCATACAACAAAGCCCAATCACCTTCTTCAAACAATTTTTCCTTTATGTCCTTGTCATGCCAACTCTTCCTTTGAATTTGAGTCACCGATGTGTGCAGGAGGGCCTACATACTAAATTCATATAACCCATTCAACTGGAGCAATATTTCTTGTTGTGCCCTACTGAGATCTAGATCCAGTTTTTTTTCCATTCTTAAGGTGTTGTATTGAAATTCAATGGACATCAGGGGGTTCTTCCCATAGACCAGCTCATAAGGAGTGAATCTAGTGGTGGTCTTCTAGGTGGTATTGTAGGCCCAAGTGGCCTCAGCTAATCTATCTGCCCAATTGTTTTTGTTGCTGCTAATCACTTTGGTCAAAATTCCTTCCAGCGCTCTGTTGGTTACCTCCACTTGCCCATTAGCTTGTGGGTGGTAAGGAATGGATGTTCTATGCTTGATATCGTGCTGGATCAATAAGTTTTCAATCATGTGAGATGTAAATTGACTGTCTTGATCAGTGACCAATTATCTAGGGTACCCAAACCTATAAAATACATTTTCCCTTAAGAACTCAACCACTTTCTCTTATGTTGCTGCTTTGATGGCCTTGGCTTCAGCCCACTTGGTTAAATAGTCAGTGCACATAATGATGTATTTCTTTTGCCTGGATGGAGTGTCAATAGGTCCAATGAAATCCATGCCCCACTTGTCAAATGGCTCGAATATCATTTGAGGGGGTGGAGGCATTTCATCCCTTAGGGTGGGTTTCCCCATCCTTTGGCACTAATCACAGTGACTAGTATATCTCCTCACATCCGGGTGGAGAGTGGGCCAGTAATAACCAGCTTGTATCACCTTGAATGTTGTCCTTTTGGCTGCAAAGTGACCTTCATAAGATCCATCATGACAGATCAGAAGGATGTCAAAGACTTCCTCCTACCTGACACATCTTCCTAGAATTTGATCTGGGCCTAGTTTTAATAGGTTGCCCCCAATCCAAGTGAATGGGGCGCTCTTCCTCACAATCTTTCCCTTTTCCTTGGAGGACAAATTTGGTGGAAACTGTGTAGAAACCAAGTAGTTTTCTATGTCAGAAAACCATGGAGAGAGAACTAAAATGGCCAATAAGTGTTCATCCAGTAACTGATCATCAACCATTCCTTCCTCCCCTGCATGCAAAGTCAATCTGTATAAAAAAAATCTGCAACAATATTCTCCTTTTCTAGTCTTATCAATAATAGTTAAATCAAATTGTTGCAATAAAAGTAACCATCTAATAATCTGGGCATTTACATCAGGTTTATTCATCAAGTATTTAATTGCAACATGGCCAATATGCACAAATATTTGGTAATCTATAATGTAATTCCTAAATTTTTCAGTGAATGCACAATAGCTAGGAGCTCCTTTTCAGTCACTATGTAGTTTAGTTCGGCTTTTCATTGATTCTTGTTGATGAAGTAAATGGCATAAGGTAGCTTATCATCTATTTGGCATAGAGATGCTCCTATGGATTTGTGAGAAGCATCAACATGTATGTGGAAAGGAAGAGCCCAATTTTGGCCTCGGAGAATAGGTGTAGTAGTGAGCTTTTCCTTTAGGTGTCCAAGGCCTCTTGACAGCTTTTTGACCATAAAAATTTAGATTCTTTGGCCAATAACCCAAATAAAGTGGAAGATAACTTTATGAAGTCTTTTATAAATCTCCTATAATATCCAGCTAAGTCTAGAAAATTTTTGACATCCCTCTGTTTTTGCGGAGGTGGGACCCTTTGGATGATGGTTATCTTATTCGAGTCCACCTGTAGTCCTTTCTGGGATATTGAATGACCTAGAACAGTCCCTACAGTCATCAAGAACTCACATTTTTTAGGGCTAAGGGACAAGTTCATTTCAATGCATTTGTTCATCACCTTACCCAAGTTGGAGAGAGCCTCATGGAAATCACACCCATAGGGTGCAAAATCATCCATATAAATTTCCACTGTATCATAGACTAGCTCGGTAAAGATACTCAGGACTGCGCTTTGGAAAGTGGTAGGGGCATTGCATAGGCCAAAAGGAAGGACCATAGAATCGAAAGTACCCCAAGGACATGTGAAGGTGTTTTTATCTTGGTCCTCTGGGCTAATCTGGATTTCATTGTACCCAATAAACCCATCTAAGAAAGAGAAAAACGTTTTCCCTGCCAGGCCATATAACATTTGGTCAATGAAGGGTATAGGGAAATGGTCCTTCTTTGTTTCTTGTTTAACTCTCTATAATTGACAAAAATCCTCCACTTCCCATTTCTCTTTGGAACCAACACCAAAGGAGAAACCCACTCACTATCTGAGATAGGGTAAATGAATCCTACATCCAACAATTTTTGTAGTTCTTCTTTGACTATATCCTTGAGAGCTAGATTCATTCTCCTTTGGGGTTGTTACACTAGTTTGCAACCTTCTTGGATATAAATGTGGTGGGTGTGTTATAGACATTTTTGTGCCTAACAGCATGAAGCATGAAATGTCAATAATCTGAGGGATCCAAAGTCCCTAAACATGTTGTTCCTACCCCTAGAGGAACAAGGTCAGCAAACCACAGCACTAAATATCAGTTCTCCACCTGAAAACACTCAAAAACAATCTAATTCTGGATCATGTCAACTACTCCACTGAGCATCTGCGCTGAATGTCAACTGCTCCACTCTGTACCTGCGCTGAATGTCAACTCTAATGAAGGCTACCTGCGCTGGGCGAGATTGGCCAAGTGGCACAGTCATTCTGCAAGGTGTCAAATGCCCAGGAAGCTTCCGAAATGACACTTGGATCAGGGAATTCGCCTTGTGATGAGTAAGAGGATCTAGATCTCCAAGTGGAAGCAAGAAACTCCAAGTGGACTCAAGAACTGAAGAATAACTGAAGTGGGAGAGGACACTAGTCAGATCCATGCCAAGCTCAAGCTGACTCATCCTTTCTCCAAAACTCCTATATATAGAGCTCTCTCATGAGGTCTATGGGGGCTGGAATCTTGTGAATGTAAGGAAGTGCTGTTGGTTTGAGTATAGAACTATTGGGTGATTTGCTTGAAGGAGGTGAAGAGGAGATTTCTTTCTACTGGGAGGTGTTGCTGGATTGGGCCTTTTATGGTTGTAACACTCTCAGAACTTTACTTCTTCCATTAATAAAGCATTTGAGGTTCTTCTATATGCATGTGTCTCTGTGGCGTATTGATGCTTGTATATTTGATTTATTCTAATCCTTGAATCAATTATGGATGTATGCTTCTTGTAGTTTCCCTTTCTTGTGCTTTTGCAGGATCTTTGTGTAGCTGGGCTAGTGAAAGAGCAAGGAGCTGGGAGCAAGCAGCAAAGAGGGAAGATTGGATCAATCATTAGCGGAAGATAACGGTTAGTGGATCTCTTTCTCCTCTCTCTTACATCTCATAAAGAAGTAATCTTGAATAGCTTTGCTTTGATTGTTGCTGAGGTACTATCACCCTTAGAGTGCGATAGGGTCATTCCGTATTGGATACTTTTCCCAACAACAAATTGGCGACTCCACTGGGGATCGTATCTTGTTGGTTGTTTGTGTTTTTGCTATTCATTTCATAAACAAAGGGAGTACCGAATCGAACTGCATTTGGATCTTTCAAATGCAAAGTAGAGGGCAGCTACTCTAGCTCAATTTCTGAGCAAGTTTATGATTTGAAGAGCTGATCCACAAGGACTCTAATAAGCTCTTAGTGATAGCTTTTCATCCTCCTTGTCATCCCTTAGTGTGTCCTTAACTGATAGCTTCTGATTTGGCCAAAAACTGTGAATTTTTGAGCAATCTGTGACCCGGAAACCAAGAGAAACGAAAGTTTCGTTCTTCAGTGTAGGCTGTGTGAAGGCTGTCTGCATTTCAGCGCAGTTCCCGAAGGGGCTACCTGCGCTGAAGGTCAAACTGCCTGTGTACCACCTGTGCTGGACCAGTCTTGCCTTGTGCTACTGGGGTTTCCTGCTGTTTCTTGCCCTGTTTTCACTCTTGTTTTTGCTGCCTGTTACCAGTCAATGTGCCTATCTGAAACCAACTTTCCTTGCCACTATTCCGCCTCGGTTGTATAAAGAAACTGTGTTTGTTCTTTGTGTATTTCTTGTATCATTTACAGTTTCCCATAACGAAAGTGAACTAGTCTTGCTGTGACCTCTTAGATCTAGACCTGTGATAGAGTGTCGTTTTGATCTTAAGAGTTAGTTTGTTTGTTGTTCATAGCTGATTGAGCTTTTGATTTCGTCATTTGGTTTGAATTTATATATTTCTAGTGTCGAAACAAGTAAATCTTAAGGTGTCTTTCGATTTTGGACAAGCTTGTTTGCTTTCACTTGAAATTGAATTCGAAATTATACAACAGCTTTCTTTTTGTGTCGCACAAACATTAAGAAAGAGAAAAGAAATACCGGCATTGTGCATGTGCATTATGACAGTTTGCATGTTGATTTAGGGGAAAATGCATTAGTGTGTGCTCTATGATCTGTGTGAAAAGATGTTATCTTTCTTTTCCCTCAATAGTTAAGATTTTCAAAGTTGAAAGATTGAAAAGCTTGCTTATCATCTTAGACTGCATTTAGGAGTGTTATCATACATCTCGTGGTGATCCATAAAGGCAAACTGCTAAACAAGATCAACCTTAAAATAAATTGAATTTACATAACAACGCATTGAAACATAACGCAAACACATAGAGGTATAAGCTAGAGATGTGTTCCCGCGTCGTTAAACGTGATATCTTAGCGTTGAGTGGTTGGGTGATTCCTCCACGGTGAAGCGATAAGTATCAATACGGACTTGTGCTCCCACGTATCGTCGCGTATATATTGGGAGACCCCTATAGGAACAAAGCCTTTATCCATAGGAAGCCGTGTTGGCCGCCCTACTGATCGCAATGCAGTGAACACAGCATTCACGAAGATCGACCACTCGTACCGTAAAACGTATTCTGTGGTTTTGCGAAAAGTTTGGCACACCCTCTGCCTAGAACTCCAGAGCAGTTTCTTTTGGCCTTTTTCAAACTCTATAACTGAAAAAGTCCAACCGAGCATTTGTCACTTCGGGCTCGTTAATACATCGAAGGAGACTAGAGTCATCTTTAGCTTTTTCTCGACTCTTAAAAAGTGAAAAAGAAAGTTGTGTCTAAAGCGTCGTTATAAAATTTATTTTAAACGGAACATAATCACCTCCTATTCCCGCGTTGATCTTAGGTTGAGAACATGGAACGCCCCAACCAAGGAATTCCACATGATGGAAATCCTAGTCCTTTCTCCTCTTGGGGAGAAGTTGGTGCGCCCCACATGGCCACATTGTCGCTTCCAGGACTGACAATTGGGCTGCCTATTTGGCTATTCTCAACCAATGTAGTTCAGACCACCATGGTTCCTGAACAGTCGAGTCAACAGTTAGATGAGTCTAGAGCTACCCACCAGCCTTCTACTTCCTATAACTCTTCCTCTAATCCTTCATCTTCGCAAGGTAGAGCCGGAAAAAGCCAAGCTCCCATGGAGAAGAAGGAGAAGGAGAAGAAGAAGAAGGAGCCTAAGGCGTCTGGGGGCAAGCAAAAGACATCTGACAAAAATCCACACACAGCACAGACCGGGCCTAAATCGCCATGTGTCATATGTAGAGGAGACCACTTCCATAGAGATTGTCCCTGTATTCCCCGGATACTAAGGGACTGGTCCCCTCGGTTGCACAATTCGGGAGCATCAACCTCTGATAGCCATGTTGAATGCTTACCGTCAACCAGCGAAAGTGAAGGTTCAAGACAAAGAGGGGGAGCAAGATCCCCCTGCAAACTGTGTAAAGGCGATCACGCCATCCACCGTTGTCCCTTCTTAGATGAAGCGAAGAGAGTTTTGGAAGATCGTCCGGTTTCACCGTTGAGACTTCCTCCTGGATACAAAAAACTCGTGCCAAGTCCTTCGTTGGTTGAAAATACAGTTGGCCCGCTCAAGTGGTCAGCTGAAGAGTCAGTCATTGAAAATGAACCTACTGAATCCAGACCAGACGAAATTCTAAAGGTCGATATGGTAGTTGACCCGGTTCGCCTTCAGAGGTTTCATCTTCAAATGACACCGTCAATGAAGTTTCACCTTCAAATGACACCGTCAATGAAGATTCATCTTCAGACGACACCCTCACTGAAGAGAAAAAAGATGACACCATCCAGATTCTTTTCATCAACACAGATTCTGATGAGCATTAGGGCAATGCGCCCATTCCTTTATCGCAAGAAGGAACATCGTCAGGGTCATATCCAGCCGTGTATTCGGTCCCACCACCAAGCAACCTGGTTGTGTCCTTTGATTGGAACCAACTAGGCAGACCCCGGTTACCAGCCAGTATACCATTCAGAATCATAGTCCAAATCTACAGAATGGTAATGGCTGGAACTATCATTGATGAAGGGGCATCTGTGAGTATCCTTTCATCTATTGCTTGGAAAGCACTGGGTTCCCCGGAGCTTTTTCCTGAGATAAGAAATCTCTCGGGTTTTGATAAAGGAACCAGTCGACCATTAGGGATCCTCCCCAATGTGCCTGTTACATTGAAAGGGAAGACCGTTCAAATGAACGTGATGGTCGTTCAAGGACCCTTGGATTATAACCTACTCCTTGGACGGGACTATATATATTGCATGGGAGCTATAGTCTCCTCACTCTTTAGAGTAATGTGTTTTCCACACGAAGGAAGAATGGTCAAGCTCGTAGACCAACTTTCATTTCCGGGATCACGCATCGCAAATAGTCACATACCAACCCTCAATGGTCTATTCACCCAAGAAATGTCTCCACCCCTAGTCCTTCTTCCCGATGAGTGCGATTGATTCGGAAAGATGGGACTGGAACCCAGGGGGCATGCATCCTGGTCTGCTTCGGGCAGAGGAAACCTTGGGTATAGGGTAGAATTTCCGCGAGAGAGTATGACTAGTCCGTACCCCGTCCGTGGATGGAAGAGGGGTTGTTCTGGAATAGGATTCTTTTGTCAAGGTCACGTGTTTGACAACAGTCATTCACCCTTGTCTATTTCGGTAGACAATGCCGAGGAAATGTTTTGTTTGAAAGATTAACGAAACAATCTTTGGGTAACCAGAAAGAGGCAAGCCTCACCCTTTAAAACAAATGTTTTATCGGATAAGTAGGGGCAGCCTTGAAATTGTATTTTATACCTAGGGGCATGCAAACCTTTTGGAGTGCAAGCTAGGAGCGGTTATTTATCTGTTTTTGGGATTAGCCGTTTCCGAACTTGCATAAAGAAAGGATGAGAGGGAGCAAAGCTTAGTGAAGATGAAGCTCTATAAAAAATAGAGATCTCACAGGAGACATTCTTATCTTATGACTGGTATTATCGAGCAGTTTTAGCACATAGTTCATGCTCGTTAAAAAATAAACATAAGATTGAGCAGTTTTACCGCGGAATTTATGCTCGTTAAAAAATAGAAAAGCGTGAGCAAGAGTTTCCCCCAGAGTTTAAGCTCATTAAAAAATGAACCTATTCCGGTAAATAACCATTGTGATCGTAAATTTATTAGCCATAAAAAGCCTTGGTCGTGTTTGCACCTGCCACCTCCATTCCATTTGGCCGATCGTTCACCCCCATATGATTGTTTACCCATTTTGAGGAACAGCTGCAAAGAGTGGTTTCACTTAGCCATCCTTGTGACACTGCCGTGATTGGAAAATTCCAACCTGTACCTGGAATCTGCTGCTATCCCTGTTTATCACTCGTTCCTCAAAAGACGAGTCTTCTTTGAGCTCTTTTCTTCTGACTCGTAAAATATGAAAATTTTGCCGAGTTTTGGCCTTCCATCTCGTTAAAGTGACCGGAAGAGCTATCCCTCCTCTAGATTTTAATCTTTTTGGACCTGAGGGATTATTACACAAAAAGGTCGAGCGCTTGTTTTATTCGGCTCGTTAAAGTTATCGAAAACTCATCCCTTCTGTATTGTTTTATACTTTTTCGAACTCAAGGGATTAGATGACGAAAAAGGAATTTTGGAGATAACTTTCTGTACCTTTTCAGACTCTCTAAAAATGAAAAGGACCGAGTTTTCCTTGTCGTTAGACTCGTTAAAATGGTTAACTAGCGACAAACTTGTCTTTAGACGAGAACGAGTTTCCCTATCGCTAAGCTCGTTAAAACATAGCGATGGGCTTGCCCGAAGGGCAGGTTATAGAACAAGCATATGTTATCCTCCTCAAGCTTGACAAAAATAAAGAGGTACTGGTCAGAAATGATTGGGGAAAAAATTGGGAGAACCTCAAAGCTTTAATGGTAGCAAGTCGCTCTTGAACATGACACTTTGTCCTCCGTATCACATCAGGTTGGGTTGTTTCATTCACCGGTCTCATCACCATGGTCCTCGCCAAACCATCCACATTTGGGGCAATGCTACAGATCCATCACATCAGTGTCGTTATATGTTCAAGAGATGTTGTTCAGAAAGAGTCAACCGTATCCCATCGACTGCCATACATTATCCTTCATCCACCCATGATCGCCACCCTGAATCATATTTCACAGATTGTTTTCACCTCCACTAAAATCATTAGCTCCGTTCCGTGTCACTGATGTGGGATTCATTAAGGCCCTCCTTTGACGGATCGCTTCTTGTCGACTTCAGCTCATTATCCAAGAAGTTGATCTAGGGACAAACCCCCCAGTACTTTGAAGCTTGCATGCCTCAATGGCAAGTTTCTCACTTCCGGCGACAGGTATACATTAATGACCTTCGACCAGAAGATTTTGCGTGGTGTTCGACGCCAAGTCCTTTATTCACACAACGTGAATTGTACTGCAGTACCTTGAGGGTCATTGTCATTATTGGTGATTCCTCTCGCGCTTGTTAACGGTTTACATTATTGACCGGTAATCAAGCGATGTCTTTCCATGTTCGACTTCAGCGCAATTCTCACATGGATTGACTTGTACTTAGAGTGAAGATCGAACGAGTTTTGAAGACCCCGGATCTAGTTTCACCCATCCGGGCTGCGATATATATTCAGGAAATATAAAGACATTTGATATGTACATCATTGCAGCAGATGATCATCCTACTCAAAGGATGATAATTTCAGTAGAGAATTATCAGTCTACCATCAGACGATCGTCTGTTCTATGTACCAAAATGAATTTATAAAGCTGAGCATGGGAATGCCCGCCTCAGCTAGATCATGAAAGCAGAATGAAAAATAATGTATTGTATTGTATTTATTACAGGTCACCTCTCAGCGATTGAATGAACTTCAGATCCTCCTGATAAAGCATTTCACCCGATAAACGACCTCATACTTTAGGGGGCAACTGTTATAGACATTTTTGTGCCTAACAGCATGAAACATGAAATGTCAATAATCTGAGGGATCCAAAGTCCCTAAACATGGTGTTCCTACCCCTAGAGGAACAAGGTCAGCAAACCACAGCACTAAATATTAGTTCTCCACCTGAAAACACTCAAAAACAAGCTAATTCTGGATCATGTCAACTGCTCCACTGAGCATCTGCGCTGAATGTCAACTGCTCCACTCTGTACCTGCGCTGAATGTCAACTCTAATGAAGGCTACCTGCGCTGGGCGAGATTGGCCAAGTGGCACAGTCATTCTGCAAGGTGTCAAATGCCCAGGAAGCTTCCAAAATGACACTTGGATCAGGGAATTTGCCTTGTGATGAGTAAGAGGATCTAGATCTCCAAGTGGAAGCAAGAAACTCCAAGTGGACTCAAGAACTGAAGAATAACTGAAGTGGGAGAGGACACTAGTCAGCTCCATGCCAAGCTCAAGCTGACTCATCCTTTCTCCAAAACTCCTATATATAGAGCTCTCTCATGAGGTCTATGGGGGCTGGAATCTTGTGAATGTAAGGAAGTGCTGTTGGTTTGAGTATAGAACTATTGGGTGATTTGCTTGAAGGAGGTGAAGAGGAGATTTCTTTCTGCTGGGAGGTGTTGTTGGATTGGGCCTTTTATGGTTGTAACACTCTCAGAACTTTACTTCTTCCATTAATAAAGCATTTGAGGTTCTTCTATATGCATGTGTCTCTGTGGCGTATTGATGCTTGTATATTTGATTTATTCTAATCCTTGAATCAATTATGGATGTATGCTTCTTGTAGTTTCCCTTTCTTGTGCTTTTGCAGGATCTTTGTGTAGCTGGGCCAGTGAAAGAGCAAGGAGCTGGGAGCAAGCAGCAAAGAGGGAAGATTGGATCAATCATTAGCGGAAGATAACGGTTAGTGGATCTCTTTCTCCTCTCTCTTACATCTCATAAAGAAGTAATCTTGAATAGCTTTGCTTTGATTGTTGCTGAGGTACTATCACCCTTAGAGTGGGATAGGGTCATTCCGTATTGGATACTTTTCCCAACAACAGGGTGCACACTGAAAGGTGCACTCCCTTCATTTCTTTGTAACTCCAAGTGAAGGCATCCAGATGTTCCCTTAGCATGTTGCACAACTCTTCTTCTTAGAGTATAGAAAGAGCGGGGTTGATTTTCAAAGTTATTTTAGGGCTGAATTATATTGTATTGACACGAGTAGGGTTTGAATTAGCTAAGCATAGATCAATCTAATGGTTTCTCTTATTTTCCTTTACTACTTCCTCTAAGGACAAGGTGCTGGGAGTTGGATTTTGGAGTATGTGTTTAATCAAATCATCTTCATCAAACTATCCTCCTTCCATGGAAACTTCTAGGGTATAGAGTTGGGTTGAGTAGACTTCATATTCTTCCTCCTCTTCTATAAAGGTAAGTCATGTTCTAATGATGGATGAGCAGGAGGGTACAAGACCAACTACTTGGATAGATGCCCATTTTTTATAGTCATTTTTCTAGCCCTGCAGCTGATGTAGGCATCGATAGTGGCTAAGCAAGGTCTCCCAAGTAAGAGAGGATAACCATTAAGCTTGTCCTCATGCTGGAGAACTAGGAAGTTTGCAAGGTACTCCCAGGAGTCAATAGAGACCATCACATCCTCAATAATCCCCTTAGGGGCTACTGTGGAATGGTCTGTAAGCTACAAGACCGTTCTGGTCTTTCTTAATGAACCCTGGATATTTAGCTTGAGCATGGTGTCCTTATTCATCACATTAATGGTAGCCCCATGATCAATCAAGGTGTGTGGGAAAATGGTGCCATTGATGTGCACATCTACTATAAGGATTCCAGGGTCTAAATACTTTGGGCAAATTACCTACCCTAGCATTAAGTCAGACAACTGTCTAATGACATTAATGGTAGGGGTGTCTCTTTTTTCCTCCCTGTATGTTTGAAAAACTTCTCTTTAATAATATTATTGTAAATAGGTACATCATTAATGGCTTGGAGAAGTGAAATTTTGACATAGATTTTTCAATTCACCTAGAAGTTCATTCTCTTCTGGAGTAGGTCGGACTAGATGAGGTAATCTTTCAGGAAACGGTGGTGGATTCACTCTAGGCATGCTTTCCTCTCTTTCCTCCTCACTCTCCCTAGGTGGCGATGGAGGTTGGTTGTATGGGAGTACTCTCCCAGGCCTTAGGTTGATTTAATAAATTTTCACAACATAAGCAATGTAGGATGTCTCTACACTGTATACCTATTGTTCTTGTCTGTTTTTCGGGTTTCGATTTGGCTGGACACGCATCTAAGGTTATTTAGGTGTAGCAAGGTGTAAAAGCTATGGTCGAGTAGGAGGTGAAGGAAATAAAGCTGGAGCATTATTGTATGGGGTCTCCACCCCTGTGGTGGTGCATTCCACTGAGGTTGTGGAGGAGTATATGGTTGAAATGATTGGTTGGTCGACTGGGAATGGTACTGAGGTGCAAAAAGACCAAGGATAAGGTGTACATCAAGAGGGATGAGCAGGGGGCCCCCAAGAGAGAATGGATGTGTTTTGCTTATGGTTGTAATATGCATAGGATGACCCTTGCATGCCTTACTGGTATGGTCGAGGCCCATGAGGTCTCCTTTGATTTATGTAGTAGAGTTGTTCAGTCACCCCTTCAGTTCCCTGATGCACATGTTTTAGTCCATGTAGAGAAGGGCACTTTTCTGTGGAGTGGTTTTCTTCATAGATCGAGTAGATTTCTATAAGTTTTTATGGACATTCGCCCCTAGGGTGCGTCCTTGTGCATCTAAGGTAGAAGATGGCTAATGCTCTCTCTGCTTCCTCCTACTTTCTCTTGATGTGCATAGTGTCCATCTGTAGGGCAAGGGTTTGCAGCATTTCACTCTTGAAATCTTCCACCATATTTTCAATTTCACCTTTTATGGATGTGTTGGAAGAGGATTAGCTAGCCATTGGTTGACTACACCTACCCTTTTTCCCAGCTACCCTAGAAGGGTTCTTAAAGACTGTATTAATATCATCATAGGGTAGTTGGTAGGTGTCCCCTCCTACTGGCAGGTTTAAGGTATCCACCAAGTCTTCCCTGACCCCCTCGAGTACGACTAGCTTCATTGACTCAGGATCAAGTGTGCACCTGGACCTTTTGTAGTTAATATGGAATCTTTCCTCATAATCCTCTAAGTTTTCATCATGTCCCAAGGTCATTCTAAAACTTTCCTCTTTAGTGCCTTTCGACCTGTAGTAGTCCCGATACTTATTGTTGAAGACTTGCTACATCTGAGCCTAGGTGGTGATGTTATCTCCAGGTAAACCCATGAACCAATGCAAAGCTGCATCCTTGAGAGTGGATTGGAATAATTTCAACTTCTGATCATTAGTGGTGTAATCATAAGTTTTGCATATGACAGTGAACTCAAACAAGAAATTATCTGGATCTTCTGAGGTCAAGCCATGGAAGTGAGGAAGTGCAGAGGGGCTTATGTTTTTCATCTTGGAATCCCTATTGGTTTCTCTGATGGGAAAACCACCCTCAATTCTTTCTCTATCTCCTCTGTCATTCGTATCTTCAGTCGTTATGTTAATTGGAATAGGTTCTACTTCTTTTTATCCCGTTGTAGGCTCTTCAAAAATCTCTGGTTGTTCGTCTGAGGGGTCTTCCAATTCACAGCCACCGAAGAAGAGGGAAGGTTGGTTGTTTGAAGTGGTGGGAGTATTTGGTAGAAATTTTCCTAAATTATTGCTATTCCTATGAGACATGAAAGAAGTGTTTTAGTTTCGTTTTGTGTTTTTTTCAAGCTTTGAGACCAATTGCAGAATTGAAATAACAAACTGAATGGATACTAACTGCTGAATGAAATATCACTTACAGAATGGATAAAAAAGCAAACCAACTTACAATTACTCTTGAAAAAATGAAGCTAATAGCAGAATGAAAGAGATAAGAAATGGAAGAAAGAAATCAAAAATCACATCTTACTCAGACACCTCCCTGGCAACGACACAAAAAAGTGATGAGCACTAGTATTGCAGCAAGAGTGCTGCAACTCCTTGGGCTACCAACTTTACTTTATCAACCCGAGGTTCATACAAACTTGGAGGTGACAGTGCTGTATATACAAGTAGATGTGATGGGTCCACTCTTTGTCACTTCGGTGCTGGTGATAGACCACTATGGCTTCTCAAACTAGCCTTCTTTTGATTCAGAAGGAGTTTGATTACTAATGAAGAAAAGGGAATTTGACACTAATTGGGAGAATTGAAATATTGTCCACTGCAGTAAGGAAAGACTAAAATCAATGCTTTAAACACACCACTCATCGAACTAATTGCTAAGAGATCTTGCTTCAAAAGAATTCTAAGCTAACATTTGTGTAATCCAAACTGTCCTAGGCATGCAATCTAAAATAACCAAACATTTTATTGATGTGCATATGAATGAACACAATAATTTTTTCCTTTTTGTATCTTTTTGTGAAACTGTGAATGATAAATATTCTTGGTGATGTGGCAGGTGGGTTAGAGATGGTGATGGAAGGTTAGATGGCTTGGGAGGCAAGTAGGGGCCTTCTCCTATCTTCTTGGATGTATTTTCCATAAATCAGCCTCAAAATAGGCCACTACAGGTCGTCCTATAGGATGTCTTAATGCTCCTACAGGATCCCCTGTATTCCTAAGGGATGCAGCCGAGAGAAATAGGGGTGACTTGGAAGGTGGTATAGGGCCGAGGGAAGGTGAATGATGGAAGAAACAAGGTAAGGGTGTGGCTAGGACTTCCTCAAAGCTCAAACCAAATTTTGTAAGATGGTTGTATTTTCTCAACAAAACCTGGAAAGTTTTTCTTATGGAATGATGAATTGGTTGAGGGACTTGGTGGGTTTTGGTGATCATGGATGGATGAGCTTAGGTTGGGGTTGTTGGCATGAGATCATTTTTTACTATTGAAACTCCTGCAATACATACATTACTGGAATTTACCCATGAATCATATCAAACAAGGAAGATTTCTAATCAACTTAAGAAAACATAATTTCGTTATTTAATTGCCTAATTCATGCATGGAAATACTTGCACAATATTGTGAAACACCATGAGATCTAATACAAATTTGAAGATATTATAAATTAATATTGAAATGTATTCTTGAAAACTGAAAAGATGCTGGCCTAAGTAGCAGAAAACCCTAAATTACATAAGAAATCAGAATTCTGTCTTTTTGGGACTGAATATGAGTTTTTCCTCAAACCATGGTCCTTGAAGGGAGGAGTGAATCCAAATCAACCTATTATCAACCTTTTTGGTGTTCCTTTATCTCTCTAAAGTTACTTCTAAAGCAATGCACAAATGGAAGCAATCTAATCGAATTCACCACTACTTGCAATGAAACAATGCTAAAATCAATTCAACGCTTAATATATGAAATATCCTAAACATACAAATGCAAGAAGATGATCCTTTTCTACTAGGGTTGGTCCCTAACCCAAGATATTCATTCCTCTAGGTCGAATCAGTGCTGGATCAAGGAAATTTTCATTCTCATTATCATATCAGAAAAATTATATAACAATGTTTTTCCACAAAGCTTGAACTCGAAAATTCTCAGTGCTCTTACATAAAAAAATCTGAATCCTAATGAGGCTCTAGGCCTCCTTATTTATACAAATTATGTCTCCAAAAACTTCCTTAAATCTATGGAGGCATGGCTCCCAAACTCAAGATGAACTGGCTCTTAACTATCATTGGCTCAGCTGCCCATGATCTCCATTACTCGCATACTTGCAACTCCGAGCTAGTGTGATTTGATTGAGGAATATTTGAATGAGTGAGGATTTAATGAGGAGGATCTATCTCCTATAATCTTTCCTCATTGTCTCATTCAATTTTTTTCCCTCAATTAGCCAAAATGCCATGATTTTCTCTTAAAAACCTATAATCAATGCACATTAGAGCACTAGACATACATCTTACTTTTAGTCATCTCACTAAGCAAAATATAATTAGAAAATGTAAGGAATTATGAGAAGAATTTATTTTAACAAGCTTTGAGGTGTATTAAGGTCCATATAGTTACCCAATGATGAGGCTCATCACTCATCGTGGCCCACCAATTTGTAGAAGGTGCAGAACAACTGTTGGGGTGTCTACACACAAATTTGAAGTAAATGAGAATTATCAATTGCATGTTGTCCAACAACCTAAAAAATAGCACATCATAGGTAATCCCCCACACTCGATCCTGTTGGAGCTTCTGGCCTCAGGGGAATTTGTCCCCCTCCAGTAATATAATTCGTGGATATGGGACAGTGGTCTTTATCATGTCCTTGGCTCTTAAACTTTAGACACCAGACTTCCACGTGCACCTCTGGTTTAGCCTCCTTGTCTTTCTTCAATCTATGCAATTCTAAGCAGAGGCTATATAACTGAGAGTGAATGTGCTATACCCCCAAGGTTGCGTCCCGAGTGGGTGTTGCATGCAACCTCATCACGATTTCCAATGCTTCTGCTTGAGTTTTGATCTTATGTTGCGACGAAGAAATCCTCAGGTGGGGTAGAAGCAAAGCTATAAACCATTCGTGATGCTGACCGTCTGTGAGATGCATGTTAGCTTCTTGAATTACACATTCCAACCTTTGATCTAATTCCCAAGGCATCTCATCAATCCTCATCACGATTTCCTTAAATCCAACTACTAACTGTGAGTCAGACTTAGGCTTACTAAAATCCTTGTTCAAAGCATCCTTAGTATATGTTAGTGATGCCATAGGATTATCAGAACAATACTTAATATACCAAGTCAATGTGCAGTCCTGCAAAGAGGTAACCAATTGTGCCTTCTCTATTGTCATCAGTAATATAATGTGTTGTCCAAACAACATTCACAACAAACCAGAACTCCTCTATGTCTTCACTCCCTACGCCTTTGAAAATTGGAAGCTTCATGGTGTTCGCCACGTTGTATGGTGGAGGTGGGGGTGGAGGTATGGGCGAAGGTGCATGTAGTGGAGGTGTAGGTGGAGGCAGAGTGGAAGGATGATTTATTCAAGGAAACCCTTGAGTGATTAGCTGAACAATGCTTTGCAGTGGAGTTTGTTCCACCACTTCATCGTCACTTAAAGGAGGTCCAATCAATGGACTATACATCGGTCCTGTTCCTTTGTGGTTTCTAAAGAGTCTTCAACTTCACATAGCTCCAAACATCAAGGCAATGGAATAACCCAATTTTCACAAAACAACATTTTAATCGAAATATTCAAATATTTTAAATACTTACCGCGTGATCCTTCGAAAAATCACCACTTCGCTTCGTTGTCGTTGATTGAGGTATCAACTTTGAATTCTGTAACAAATCCTCCCAGAATCCAATCGAGCCAATGATCAACAATCCATGCAATCTGGTTTTCAGAGGCTTCTAATCATTAAACTAATTTAGAAGTCCCCACTATAGGATTATCAAGCTTCTATCTTCCTTTGTTGGATATCAATTTAGCTAGCCACTCGTACAGTTCAATGGGAAAATTGTAGAAGATCTTGTGTATCTCCATGTACAGCTACCTGTTAAAACACTATTCCTTCGATAGGCACAGATTGCTAATTTCTTGCGCCACGAACTCGTGAATCTTCCGATCCAACCAAATTTCAATTTCTTTCTTGGTCAAATTCTAGTGATGTGACATCATACATCTCTTTTAAGCAAATCCAGGTCCCAGAAATGGAACCATTTGTTGGCTTAGGGGGTCCTAACCCAAGTTCAGAGTTAGTTGCACCAACCAAAAGATCCCTACACTACTGGCACTTCTGGTAACAACCCACATAGCGCAGGCTGCAGTCTCACCTGAAGCAGTATGGGGGGGATGCAAGAACCAAGTTTATGCATCCAGAGGTGAGTGTGATGTCTTTTAGTGCCTTCATATCTGCCTTCGTACGGATCGATAATCCCTTAGGGCTCTGTACTGTAACTCTACTAAAAAGCCTTCAAACCTTCACGAAGGTCTACAATCAGCCTTTTTAGACCCTTAACAGTTGATTTATCCACTTACATGCATTAGAAAACAATCCTAGATTAGTGTTCATGGAGATCTACTTAAGTTATTTAGTAAACATAACAGAACTTATCATAGTCTTCACAAAAGTACTTAACATGCATAAGGTATATCTGTTTAGTTAATTTAGTGTGTCGTAAATTGCTACATTAGTTATCAATCTGGGAGTCATAAATGGATGAACTGTAGTGCACTGTATGTGCTAGACAACCCTTTTCTTACCTCGCTGTTTTCAGTTTTATCTTGTTTTGGGGTTTTCTTCTTGTTGGTCTCCTAAAGTGTTTTAATGCAATGGAAACCATAGTCTAATGTTTTAAGAATACTTTTAAATATCAAGTGTGGATGTGGAATTGAAGACAAGTTTTATGCTTCTTATGATAATTTCCAAACTTAGAACTTAAAAGATCTCAAGACATGCTGTCTACAAAATTAGAACTTGAATAAGAGTGTAAACATGCAACTACATAAACCAAACTAAAAATGAAGTACTGAAAATAAGGTTACTATCTCTGCTATCCATCCTAATTATAGAATTGAAATCTAATAAACTGCTGCACTCAAAACCAAAAAGTAAAGAAACTGGAAACTAGTTAATGATTTCACCCATAATCACAGTATTTCGTCAATTAACTTCTAAAACAGGGTTAAGCTAAAGACTCCAGAAATATCATCATATGGCATGAAAAGAATGACATATAAATTGCACACTAATGAAAGAAAAGTCAATTACTTCATCTATAATCACAATATTTCATCAATTAACTTCTAAAATGGGGTTGAGCTAAAGACTCCGAAAATATCATCATATAGCATGAAAGAACTGACATCTAAACTATATACTTGCATACTAATGAAATCAAAATCAATTACTTCACCTATAATCACAATAGCTCACCAATTAAATTCTAAAATGGGGTTAAGCTAAAGGCTCTAGAGATATCATCATATAGAATCAAGAATGGATATCTAAACTATCTTAAGCAGTAAAAAAATCTCACTAAGTAAAAGCATAAACAACTGAAATTGAAAACTAAAGTTCAGTAGAGGAAGCAGGTCTCAAATAACCACTTGATGCAACAACTACACTAAGAAGCTCGAGCATAACCAAACTTAAAGACTATTGTGAAGTGCACTGTTAGTAGGAAATGTGACAAGCTGCAAAGACATGTACAAAGTCAGAACGATTATGATCATAAGCAAAAAAAGAGAAATGTACAATTCGAATGAGATAAAATATACATGAAAAACTATGCAAAAAAAAAAGAAGGGACCTCAACTACACAGGGGTGTGATGTAGGAAAGTGTTCCCTGTGCGGATAAAGGCAACCCCTCTAGTCCTAGAGTGGGTCTAGTCACAAACAAGGACAGATCAACAATAGCTTTCCTTAAACAGTCATAGTTGGAGGGCTACCTCAACCGGTGTTCGATGGAGTTCCGTTGCACTGCTCCAGCTTCCGCTTCCTTTAATGAGTGATCAACCTGAAACAATGCAAAGGAAATACAACAAAGCATGTAACTGGAAAACAACAATGATCTATTTACTCACAAAGTCAAAAAGTCATGAGCTATCAAGTAAATTACATACAAGACATAGGAAAACATCATTGATTGTATTAATAATGAAATGAGAGCAAGCTTACAACGAAAGTCTTGATGTTGCAAGCCTTCTCAGAGGAATCTAGCCAGCATGTTCCTCAAGCATTCACTCTTTGAAGATGGATATCCCAACATAAAAAGTTCTCTCTCACTCATAAGTTTTACACAAAGTTAAGGGCACTTCACAACCTTCCACAAACTATCAACAATCCCACACTTGTCACACTCACACCAACTATCTAGTGAACTCACAAACACTAATAGCACTGCTTAATCCAAGAATTTACCAACTAGCCAACTATCCAACTATCCAACTAGCAGAGCATAGAAATGGTGAGAGTTTAAATAGGAGAAGGAGTTTCCATGAAAGGTGGAAGAGAGAGCTTGTCCCCAAGGAAGGTAGCACAAATGACAGAACTGCCACACCAGAGGAGGAAAGGCGACACAAACTATGCCAACAACTAGGTCTAGAATCATCCAGAAGGCCGACTGTTGGAACAAATTTTCCCTATCTGGATCATAGCGGGTGCATAACTGAGATTTAGCACTGACATCGCTAGTGAGCAATGTAGATAGTTAGATCATCGCTAAAGATAATAAGTAACCTGAAACTAGAGCATGAAATCAGACCATCGCAAGAATTAGATGTACTTCCACGCTGAAAGCATGGTTGGACTATTTATGAGTGCCATTGAGCATGTATATTAAGTCCATAGTTGCGATGAGGTAGATAAATTTAGGAAAAGTGGGTCACTTGGCAGCATCAAAGAGCATTTGTTTAGTATGAGCATGTTTGACTTAGACACATGACATAGTAGAAGGACTAGGGTGAAGGTAGTGACAAATTATTGTGTAACAGATGCCCCCTAAAGTATGAAGCCCGAGAGAGTGGGAGGGGTGAAATGCTTTACAAAACTAACTAAACTGGAACACCATCTGGAGGAACCTGCATCCAAGTACAACTGATATCTTTGATAGTGAAATACATGTAGTCTAGGCATCAGCGCAACCATCCAAGAGACATATGAACTAGGTCTGTGGTATTGACATAACCATCCAGCTAAGAAGACCATGATAGTGATAAAGGTATGGTCGCAGCCATCCATGAAGACTCAGGTATGGTCGCAACCATCCATCAATGAGTCATGTAATCACGAACCAATCCACACAGCCCGAACATGTGTAATCTGAGTTCGGGGTCTTGAACCCAACTAGTCATAGTACAAATTCTAACATGCGAATAGATGTGCTAAGGTCGAGCGTGATAGAAAGTCACTTGATTACTAGTCAATGATGAAAATCGTTAACAAGCGTGAGAGAAACCACCAATAATGCCAATGGTTCTCAAGGTACTATCTAGCACAATCCACGAAGTGTGAAGAAGAAGCTGAAGTCAAACCCTCGTGGAATCACCCAATCGATGACCAATGATGAAGGTTGACCATCAGGTGTGAAGAACTTGCCATTGAGGCATGCAAGCTCTAAGGTACCAAAGGTGATCTCTAGATCAATCTCCTGGAGAATGAGCTGATGTCGACAGGAGATGTCCCGTCGCAGGAGGGCCATAATGTTTCCCCTATCAACGACACGAGATAAGGAACAAGTGATAGATGGCAAAATAGAGTATTAGAGGAGGAGGCAAGGATGTAAACTGCAGAAGGATTATACTCTTGAACATGTCGGTGACATGACTCTGGAGGGTGGCAGCATTTAGGTACCAAAGGATTAGAAGCTTAATGGAGACAGCATGGATCAGATGGAATGAGGGTGAATAGCAACCCAAACCCATGGAAGGCCAAATTACGATGTATGGATGTCCCAAACTGACAAGAAGCAAAAGTTTCGATGTTCAAGAGTGACCAATTTCCAATGATGATTTCCAAATTCCCCCCTACCATTACTGGCGAGTACCCCAATTATTTTTGAGAACAAGCTTGAAGGGGATAGAATATGCTTGTAATATAAGTTTGACTGTCAGTCAAATCCAGCCTAGTAATTGTTTAACAAGCCCTAAACAAGCCCTAGGGAGGAGAAGCTCGAGTCTTGTCATGGTGACGAGTCCAATGTCGTCAGGGTTTAACAAGTCCGACATAGGTAAAACTCGAAGTCTTTTTCATGTTTAGAGAGTTTGAAAAAGACACAGAAAAGAAAACTCCAGGGGGGTCCTTTTTCATAGATTTGTGTCTCTCGAGCCTGAAAAAGTATAAAATGTTACTCGAAAGAACCGCTTGACCATTACGATCAAGGAGTACTTTTCATGATTAGTGACCTCGACCCGAAAAAGTTGAAAAGTGATCGAAATCACGTCGTTTTGTAACCAATAACGAACCCGGAATGACAAAAGCTTGGCAATTGTTTCGTGTTTATACGGTCAGAAAAGAGCTTAAAGCAAACCACCTCTTATTCCATTTAACCAGTTAAAAGGGAAAACTCGGCAATCTTTTCGCCTTTAAATGGTCAGAAAAGAGCTGAAAGCAGACCTCCATTTTTATTCTCTTTAACGAGTCAAAAAGGGAAAAATACTCGGAAATGTTTTCATCTTTCATGAGTCAGAAAAGGGCTTAAAGGTGACTCGTCCTAGAGGAATGAGTGGTATAAAGGGTAGCAACGGGTTTCAGCAATGGTGGAACTACTCAAAATATGTAATGGTCAATAGGCTGGCTAATAAAACCACTCATCACTACAGTTCCTCAAGAAAGGAAAAACAATCAAGTGAAAGCATATGATTGGCCAAAGAGATGGTGGCAATGGAATGAAACAACCAAGGCTCATCTAGCAGAATTTAGCGGATAAAAACGATAATCACGAGGTGTAAATCAGGTATGGGTTCATTTTTACACAAGCTTGAACCATGGAGGACTCTGCCTAGATTCGGTTTCATGTTTACATAAGCTTGGAACGAAAAACTATGCTTGTTATGAGTTCGCATGCCCCCAGCATACCGACGCAAATAAAGGTACATGCCCCCAACCTTCATTGCATTCAACAATATGGATGGAATGAAGGTTCACTTTCGAGATCTTGGAAAGACTCGACTTGGATTTTATGAGATCTTAATCAAAGACTCGATTTGGAAAGGGGAGTTGTTTCATTTTTATGAGGTTGACATAGTGAAAGAACTATCCTCATAACCCTTGTTTCATTTTTTAACAAGGTTGACACAAGATCAAGAACTTTCCTCAACACCCTTGTTTCATTTTTTAACGAGCTTAACACAAGACAAGGAACTGTGCTCCAGACTCCTGTTCATGGGCCATATGAGAACATGGCTCCCAAGAGGTCTTTGCGGGATGGAAGAAATGCACTCTGGGAGGAATACATGTCATGATGCACCAATGACAGATCAGGTTCCAATGCCCCCAGTACATGATGTACGAGACCATCTACATAATCATCAACAGAGGTGGAGATGGAACGAGTAGCCACATAAATGACCTGTGGCAAGGAAGGTACTGCTTGCGAGTAAGAACTGATAGGGGACGATGGCTGCACAAGAGGCACTAGAGGACTAAAGAATGATAATTGATCTATGGTCACCATTCTTCCATCGTGTGGAAAACAAACCACACGGAAAAGTGAAGAAACGAGAGCTCCCATGGCATAAACATAGTCATGGCCAAGGAGAAGACTAAAATCTAAAGCACTTTGGACAACCATGACGTCTATATAGACAGTTTTGCCCCCCAAAGTAATAGGAAACTTTAGGAGGATCCCTAAAGGTTGACAGGTTCCTCCGTCAAATGCCAGCAGATTCTGCATGACTGTTACAAGTTGTGGGGAGCCCAAAGCTTGCCAAGTAGTGGAAGGCATAAGACTGATAGACACACCCTCATACAAGATAGTGCCAGGTACTGCCTTATCATATGCATGTACTGTAATCTAGAAAGGCACATAGGATGGAAGGAGGAATGTAGTCAAACGACTCCAGTCGAAGGAAGCAACCGAACTACTTGGTGGGGGAATCATATGATTTCCCCCCTTCTCTAAATTAACTGAAGAAGGACCCTCTTGACCAGCGGGGATAGGAGGGTCGTTTTCAGACTTAGGAGAATCCAATGAGACGAGAATAACATGAGCATGACGCTCTTCCGAAACAGAGTGATCAACAGATGGTGAACCCAAGTTGACACTCTCTTCGACCAAGGGTTGGTCTAGAATAGGCTTAGCACAGCTAGGTTCGGAAAGAGGAGGATGGACAAGAGAAGAATCTTAGTCAATATCTTGATCAACAGGGGGAGGGTATGAAGACAACCTCTGACAACCAATAGGAAGTTGGGGTGAAGAAGCTGTAAGATTTTCCAAAACAGCGGAAGCTTTATCCATGAGCGGGCAAAGGTGAAGGGGATGGTTGCCTTCACATAGTCTACAGGGGAATCGAATCTTCCCTTTCTTCTTACCATTGCCACTTGATAGGGTAGCATCGCCATGAGCTTCAGAGGACGATGAGGGACGAGCCGAATCGTGAGATCATACTTCCAAGATCCTAGGAATGCCAGGACAATCACAAAGAAGATGGTCACCCTTGCACAATTTACAAGAAACTTAACCTTCCATGGAGGAGCAGAAGGTGTTCTGACCTGAGATGTACTTGGAGCAGTCGCTGCATAGGTGGCCTCGCAGTTATCGGATTTCTTCTTCTTCTTCATCGTCATCTTCTTCTTCTTAGTCTCCTGCTTACTAGATGTGAAACTTTCACTAGGCGAAGGAGGAGAGGAGGAGGAAGAAATAGGGGAAGAAGGGGTAGGCTGAACCTTGGAATCATCGTGCCATGGTTCAGGCGAAGAAGACAGTGGAATAGGAGTCATGATGCTCGGGACCACCAAGGTTGAAAACAACCATACGGGCAAACCGATGGTTAACCCAGGCAAAGACAATGTTGCCATATACGGAGCACCAGCATTTCCAAATAAAGGAAATGGTCTAGGATTTCCATCTAGGGGAAAACCTTGGCCAGTAGACTCAGGGAATGTTTCCATCGAGAACGAGTCTGAAAAAATACTCTTCTCACAAACAAGAACCCGAACTATTACCAGGAATATTTTGTGGGCAGTAAATTTTATGACGCAGGAACAAAACTTGACCTTTTCATGTTTCAAGAGTCGAGAAAAGGATGAAAACATAACTCTATGTCTTTCGAGGTTTAATGAGCTTGAAAGGAGAAGTGCTCAGATGGACCTTTTTTTCAAGAAGTCTGAAAAGGAGTGAAAGTGACTACTCTGGAGAACTAGGAAAAAGGTTTACCAAACAACCCGTAAAACAGCATATACACCTCGGTAGTCATATGAAAACCAAGGACTTTCCATACGGCAGTCAATCTTCCCAAATGTTGTGTTCAGTGCATTACAGTTTGCAAGGCAATAGGCATGACTTCCTAAGGATAAAGGATGATAACCTACTGGGGTCTCCCAGCATATACTCGACGGTACATGGGAGAAAAATTCTGTACTAGACCGCTATTGAGTCATAGAAGGAGGAATAACCCAACCTTGAGTGAGAACAATAGTGACTAGGTTTAATGATGCCAGAGCACATCTTTAGCCTAGACCTCTAAATAATGAGCGTTATGTTCCAATGCGTTGTTAGATTTATTTAGTTCATTTTAGAGTTGATCTTGAATTATGTTTCAGTTTTTAGGCCTTACCGTATGTATACAACAATTCCTAGGATGCAGCTAGAATGAGAAAAATATCCCTTTACTTCCATGAACACCTACCTACGGGAGGGTAGAGAGATCATTCCCAAACCAAGAAAACCAAGATAATTCAAAGACAGTTACTCAATGGATACAGACATTAATTCCTAAAGTGCACCGATACTACTAATGAGAGATTTTAATCATTCGCTTTCCAATATGAAAATTCACTTTGACTTTCGTATACTAAATAAATGAAATGTTTTTTATTTTAATGTCTTTAAATGTAGAAGAAACAAATAAGCAAACAAGCAAGTGCGGAAAAAACCGGTTGATCCAAACAATTGTAATCTATGTTCGGTAGTGAAAAGAAATCGAATCAATACTAAGGATTGGTTCAAAAACAGTCACTAAACAATCAACCAAAAACGAGCAATGGGGAAGGCTCAATCAAACCAACAAGAAAGCCACAAATGAACCTTGAGAAAACCAGTAACCAAGCCAACTGATTCAAGAAACTTGAAATAATGAACTAGGTGACATAGGCAAAAGTGCAAGATTCATTCAATAGATCTAACAAAAGAGTGCCTTAACCATAAATAGTGAAAAAAAAGCTACTGAGCAAGCAAGAAAAACAAGGGACCAGCAGGACTGATGGACTCAGGAGGCATAATTGAAAAAATCAATTCTACAGGAATCAGTGCAGGTAATACACAAGAAACTAGCGCTGATAAAGAACTAACTACATCAACAGAGCGATGTCGTCACGGAAGTACACGACTTTTCCGTGATGGTCAGATTTTTCAGAACCATCGCCACTGTGTGACATTTTTACGCGATGCACAGGATATTACAAAAGGGTGAGCGCGATGATAACGTGACTGTTAAATTTTTATCCGCGATGATGTTCAAAACAATGACAGGCGAACAAAAACTCCCAAACCAAAAATAGTCAATCCTTCAATCAAATAGAGGTATTCCCCAGATCAACCCAGGAAACTGAAAATACTGATAGTTAATCCCCAAACTTCAAGAGATACCAAATCAAAATCAAAACAAGAGCAAACAGGATAAAGACATAGGCCAAACTCCCCAGTGGAGTCACCAATTTGTGATGCAAGAAAGTGTTCCCTCTGCAAACAGAGGCAACCCCTCTAGCCCTAGAGTGGGTCTAGTCACAAACAAGGAAAGGTCAACAATAGCTTTCCTTAAACAGTCATAGTTGGAGGCCTACCTCAACCAGTGGTCGATGGAGTTCCATTACGCTGCTCCAGCTTCCGCTTCCTTCAATGACTGATCAACCTGAAACAATGCAAAGGAAATACAACAAAGCACGTAACCGAAAAAAAAAAATGATCTATTTACTCACAAATTCAAGAAGTCATGAGATATCAAGTAAATTACATACAAGACATAGGAAAACATCATTGATTGTATTAATAATGAAATGAGAGCAAGCTTACAACCAAAGTCTTGACGTCGCAAGCCTTCTCAGAGGAATCCAGCTAGCATGTTCCTCAAGCATTCACTCTTTGAAGATGGATCTCCCAACATAAAAAGTTCTCTCTCACTCATAAGTTTTACACAAAGTTAAGGGCACTTCACAACCTTCCACAAACTATCAACAATCCCACACTTGTCACACTCACACCAGCTATCTAGCAAACTCACAAACACTAACAGCACTGCTCAATCCAAGAATTTACCAACTAGCCAACTATCCAACTATCCAATTAGTAGAGCATAGAAATGGTGAGAGTTTAAATAGGAGGAGTCTCCATGAAAGGTGGAAGAGAGAGCTTATCCCCAAGGAAGGTAGCACAAATGACAAAACTGCCACACTAGAGGAGGAAAGGCGACACAAACTATGCCAACAACCAGGCTTGGAGTCATCTAGAAGGCTGACTGTTGGACAAATTCACCCAATCTAGATCATTGCGGGTGCATAATTGAGATTTAGCACTGACATCGCTAGTGAGAAATGTAGATAGTCAAATCATCACTAAAGATAATAAGTAACTTCGTGCTAGAGCAAGAAATTGGACCATCGCATATGTGTGGAAGTAGATCTAAGCAAAGGGCTGCCGGATAATATCAGGCTGATCTACAAACAACAAAACTGGTTGCAAGCACTAGACTATGAAAACACCGCTTTCAGATGCAGGATCTGTAGGCAGACAGGACACTTGCAAGGCACATGTCCAGAAGCCAAGAAAACAAACAGTAAGAAGAAGCAGAAAGGGAAGCAGAGGAAAGGATGGCAGTTCCCCACCCCAGACTCAGAGGACGAAGAATCAGAAGCAGAGGAGGAAGAGCCTCCTCCAGAGAAAGCAGAGCTTTCTCAAGAAAAAGAGACTCAGAAGGGAACCACACCAGTCACAAAAAACTCACAGCATCACTCAAATCAGGCAGAGAAGAATCAGGCAGAGATGATGAGAATGGATCCAAGTATGGGAGGCATCAAGCGGCGTCACCTCTCAGATACCTCAGACTCAGACAAAGAAACAGGCCCACAGAATGCAGAAACGCAGATAGTCATTGCTTCGATCGAGCCCCCTCAAGGAGAGTGGCGCAAGGTCGAAAAGAAAAAGGGAAGAAAAACTTGAAGGAACTCATTTTTTCTTCCCTTTTCTTTCTCTCTCCCCTCTTTCTCTTTTCTTATTCTTTGTGCACGTTAGTCTTCTAACGCTACGTGGGGTGCAAAAGCACTCGAGCCCATGTGGCAGCTTACGGAATGCTTCAATGCATCTGCTAGTGTAACTTTTCATTAATTTTTTAATAAAAGGTTACCGTTTTTTTCTTTGGGAAAAAAAAAGAAATCGGACCATCGCGGGAATCAAATGTACTTCTGCATTGAAAGCATGGCTAGACTGTTTATGAGCGTCGTTCAGTGTGTATATTAAGTCCATAGTTGCGATGAGGCAGATAAATTTAGGAAAAGTGGGTCACTTGGCAGCATCAAAGAGCATTTTTTTAGAATGAGAATGTTTGACTTGGACACATGATACAGTAGAAGGACTGGGGTGATGGTAGTGACAAATTACTGTGTAACAAGGGGCCCTCTGCATAGCTTTGGACTAACACGCTGTTACTTCAAACCACGCTTCAACAACCATATGAAAAACAGAGTTATGTATTATGAAATAGAGGAATATGTCTCTCTGTTACACAACAACAAAATAATGTTATATCAACAGTATCAAGAGCTAACTATCTGTGTTGCAAACACTTATATTTATAGAGAAAATGGATAACTGTATCTTAGAGAAATTTCTTGAGCAATAGACATGTGAACAGGTCAAAATCCAAGGATTCAGCCTCTCTGTTTCCATGAGCAGTAAATCTATGCAACGTGGAAGTTGGATTGCATTATGGATATGGCCTGCAGGTGGCAAAAATAAATCTCGGAGTTCAGGGATAGCTTCAGGCTTTTTTTACGTGTAGGAACAGAGTCCTAGTTGACATAGAACTCTCTGTTGACCACCCTTTGACCAGTACCTTTCCTTACGAATTTGGCTAAGAAAATAGGACCTCATCCATGTGTGGATCATTCCTGAGCTGGCCATGTGTCTCATTTCTCCTACTGACACCTATACCCTACAAAACAATGAAAACGGTTGCGGAATTGCGAGTTAGCTGCAAAAAGTGGCTAAATTTCATAGCTAATAAACAAAACCTAGATCAAATAGCACACACAATGATATAATTTTAAAATCACTCAAATATACTTCTGAAATCAACATGTAACAACTTTTGATAACTTAGGAGGCACTGACATGGGAAAATATAAGAGAAAAGGTTTAAGAAAATGTGTGGAAGATAGGTAGTTTTGGGGCTTAACATACCCCCACTGTGAAGATGTTGCATGTCCTCATGCAACCAAAATTATAACTATCATTCCTTCAATTCATCTGCTCTGGAACTTCAGCTAAGACATCTAACCTCTTTTTCTTCTTTCTTGTTGTTACTGTCATCATGGGCTTCATCATAAGACATCTGTACTTGAGATTGATGAGGGCTCTACTCAACCTCCTATTCTTTTTCTTCATTTTTTTATTTTTCTTGTGCCATAACCATAAGTGCAGCATGGTATTGTCATCGATAATTTTGTCCAATTTGTTTTGCTCTTCTAATGTTTCATTCTCCTTTTGGATATGCATGTTTAGGACTTCCAGCTCATAAATTTCTTGCTTCAATGACTGAATCAAGGTTTCCTGAGTTGTACCTAGCTGATTACATGAAGTTCCTTGTTCTACTGTAGATTTCTCCAATGATTCAATGAAATCATATATCTGCTGCTGAGTTTGATCAATTTTTGGAGTTGTCTTCTTTGGAGTAGTTTCAAAATCTAATTGAGAAGAAGGAGAATACTATGGACTTTGATCAGTTGGAGTGTTTTCTAGTGACTGATCTGGAGTTTCACCTCCCAGGTCTATGAATTGAGCTCCTTTGATTTGCGTTTTCTTCAATTTTCCCTTTAATCTAGAGCTTCTTCTTAGACCTTCTTAGCTTATTTCTCCTTTTCCTATGCTTTGTTTCTCTTTTCCTTTTTGTTTTGCCTTAGTTGATTATTCTTTAAAATGAATTAATCTCTCAGAAAGCACTTGCTCTTCATCTAAAGAAGGCTCAGGAGTCCATTAAATGTCTTCAATTGTCCTCTTTCCTTTCTATTTTACATGTTTTCTAATCTCAGTCAATGTTTCAAAAGGAAATTTTTTCTCACTGGCTTCCTTGGTCATACAAGTAGGAGTATCTTGGATTGTTAAATTGGTTCTTTTTCTCCTACTTTTCTTTGCTGAACTCCCCTCAGGTACTTCAGGAGGGTCTTGGAAGAAGTTCCTAACTAGGAATTTTTCCCATGTATCTCCCTTCTCTTTCAAATTATTTTCAATCAGGATCTTAATAAGGCCATGATGGTAGAGATGAGGTTCTACATCATCTATGTTCTTTTGCACAGTAGTAGACATTTTTCTCAAACTACTCAACAAGAAATAAGGGAGGTTGATAGTTTCATTCTCCAAGAAATTCATTAGTAATCTGATATGATACATGTACATGGAACCATACTTGCCCTCGCATGTAATGAATTTCTGAATTATCAATAGCAGACTAGTCCATTTATCTTTTAAAGCTGAAACATGAATTCCTCATTTAAAGATTGATACATCCATATCTGGATTATGAAAAATGACCCTCCAGACCTTTTCATCGAGGTCCTTGTTCTTAAACCATCTCTCCCCTTCTTGTGGAAGCTCTATGGCTACTGCACTTGATGAATTTGTCACTGGAAATTTGATGTCCCCAATTTCAACTTCTACACCATTGAAAGATCTTGAAAATGTTTTTGTAACCTCCTTATTATGACCCTTGAACTTCTTAATGAATTGCAACCATCTTTCCTTATTCAATGTGCTCTTAAGCTGCAGGTATCCCTCCATGAATTTAGCTCCTTCGAGTTTTGCTCTCACTATAAGACCCATTCCTCCTTCTTACTGCGAAGATACCTCTGTAAATGATAGTTTTATGGGAGCATAACAGTTATATGAGTAGAAAATGGAAGAGGGTTGTAGATAAAATCGGTGATTACGAAATGGGAATAATGCTGAGCATGAAATGAGAGTGAGTTCACGGAGCAGAAGTCTGTGTAAACAAACAATGAACCCAAGATTGCAAAACCTGGTATGGAAGCATGGAGGCAGAGTGTCACTTGTGAAATTTGCAAAACTGAATGGAGTTTGAGTTCATAAAAGGTTGCGGAGTGGACATCAGTGGGTTCATAAAAAGGCTGCAGAGTGGAACGTCAGTGGAAGAGAGCCGTATTCAATTAGCTCACGTCTTCATGATTAGCCATTGTAACAAGTGTAATGAGGATGTACGACTAAGTACGAGTTAAACTTAGGAATGGATTATGAGACTGCTAAGATTGATGCGGACGATATGGTGGAGTTAAGGCAACCATCAAGTCAAATCATTACACATTATGGAGCTTTTGATTTACAAACTATACAAATTATGCGTTTGAAATGCTATTTGAAAATGGTTTTGTCCATACCTTGGAATCATACCTCTGTCGTTTTGCTAACTTTTCATTGGCTGCTTCTGTAGGCACTTTTTAGGTGCTAATGCCTTCAAAGATCTTTTTCTTCCATACCTTCATCTTGCTTCTATTATTATTTGGCTAATCACTTGACTGTCACTACAGAGTAACAGAGGATTAGTTATGGAATCAGTACTCAGCTGCAGAATCAAAATTCAGCTGAGGAAATTGACATAGTAAATAGCATATGACTTGGCAAATGAATGGAAATGAAAAATGACTGTATGGTTGATACATGGTAAGGTGAATATGAAGAGAAATTTTATTGATGGAATGTGGTGGTGAGATGGAGCGAAATGGAATGAAACAAACTATGAGTGAAATGAGAGAATTTTTTTTGGGAAAATATAGGGCGTCAGAATCTTTTGATTTTCACCTTGTATTTTTTTATAAGACTGCCAATTAGTGATTGGCTTTCAGGCTTATACATTATTTCTTTTTTAGATGATGATGAAAAGAACAAAGACTAGGCTGGTGGAGAAGAATGATTCTTCTTCACCAACCTCATTGCAGAATTATTTTGAAAGATTTTGATAAGCTCCTCCTTTGAGAGTGGCTTATGATAGATCTTTAATCTATGACCATTCACAATGAGAGGAGTTTGATGCTCATCGATTGTTTTGATTCTTACCGCTCCATTGCTAAAAACTTTTTCAATCTCATATATGGCCAAAGCCAATGAGTCTGAAATTTACCTTGAAAATATTTGAACTTTGAATCAAATAGCAATGCCCAATCTCTTTCTTGAAACTTTTTGTCCTTGATGTATTTGTCATGCCACTTAGCTCTCTGTTGCTGAACAAGATTAGTTCTTTGAATTTCTTCTTATATGATCTCATCTAGTTCATTCAACTGTTCTAGTCTATGATTTTGAGCTTCTAATAGATCCATTCACAACTGAACTTCCATCTTGAAGGTTTTGAATTGGAACTCAATGGGGAGAATAACTTCCTTCCCATAGAAAAGTTCATAGGGAGTATGCCCTGTTGTGTTCCTTCATGTAGTTCTGTAGGCCCATAAGGCTTCATAAAGCCTTTTTGTCCAATCCATTCTATGTAGATGCACAGTCTTGGTAATGATTCCTTCAATTACTTTGTTTGTGAACTCCACTTGACCATTTGCTTACGGATGATAAGGAGTGGATTTTTTATGCTTGACCTTGTACTCTTCCATAAGCTTCTCCATCATTCTGGATGTGAATTTACTTCCCTGATCTGCCACAATTTCCCTTGGAACACCAAAACGAGTAAAAATATCTTCATAAAGAAAATTAAATATTGTATTTTCAGTAGTAGAAAATAATGCTTTGGCTTCTACCCATTTAGTGACAAAATCAGTACATACCAATATATACTTTTTCTGCTTGGATGGAGGATTAATAGGTCCAATAAAGTCTAAAGCCCATTTTTCAAAGGGTTCGATGAGTACCTGAGGTTGTAATGGCATCTCATTTGAGGCGGTAGGTTTTCCGACCCTTTTGCAGCTGTCACATCTTTTGACATATTGTTTTGCATCTTTGAAGAGGGATGAACAATAATATCCTAAAGAAAGGATTTTATAAGCTGTCCTCTTGTCAGCAAAGTGTCCACCGCACGGTTCATCATGGCATGCTTTGATAATATCAAGCATTTCATCTTCCTTGACACATCTTCTGATCACAAAGTCTAGCCCTGTTTTAAACCATTCGTTAGAAATCCATGAATATCTTGAACTATCCTGAATAACCTTTCTTCTTTCCCTAGGAAATAAATGTAGAGGTAGTTTCCCTGTAACCAAATAGTTAGCCATATCTACAAGCCAAGGAGTTTTAGTAGTTACTACAAATAAGTATTCATCAAGAAGCTTATCCTCTACAGGAGAATATTCTTTGATATTCTGAATCCTAGATAAGAAATCAACAACTGTATTTTGTTTCCCAGGTCTAGCTAACACAGTAATATTGAATTCCTGTAATAGTAGGAGCCATCTTCTAACTCTGCCATTAGTAACAGGTTTGTTCATCAGATATCTAATTGCAGAATGATCAGTATGAATAAAAGTTTCATAGCCTTTTATATAATGTCTGAAATTATTAATTATATGAACAACTGCTAAGAATTTTTTTTCAGTCACAGTATAATTTATCTCAGTGGGAGTCAAATTTTTACTGGTATAGTAAATGGCATAAGGAACCAAGTCTTTTTGTCCCAGTACATCTCCTAGAGTTGTATCTGAATCATTTGTAGAAATATGGAAAGGAAGTTTCCAATTTGGTCCTCTCAAGATAGGTGCTTCAGATATTCTTGTTTTCAAAGCTTCAAATGCTAATTGTCAATCAAGACTCCACTTGAATTCACAGTGTTTTATAAGCAATTTTAAGAGTGGAGATGCTATTTTGGTAAAGTTTTCTATAAATCTTCTATGATATCCAGTAAATCCTAGAAAAATTCTAACATCTTTTTGGCAATTTGGAATAGGTAACTGAGATGACTTCAACTTTGGATTTGTCTACTTTAATCCCATCCCCTGAAATATGATGTCCCAAAACAATGCCTTCAGTAAACGTCATAAAGCATTTTTCATGGCTTAATGAAAGGTTTGTTACTTTACATCTTATAAGGACTTTTCCCAAATTTTCCAAGGCTTTTTCAAATGTTTTACCATAGACCGTAAAATCGTCCACATATACCTCTACACAATCATGGATTAGATCAGAAAAGATTCCTAGTATTGCTCTTTGGAATGTTGCAGGTGCATTACATAATCCAAAAGGATGCACTCAGTAGGCAAAAGTTCCCAATGGACAAGTAAATGTGGTTTTATCCTGATCTTCAGGTGCTACCTGAATTTGATTATAACCACTAAAACCATCCAAAAATGGAAAGTACTTTTTGCCTACTAATGTATCTAACACTTGGTCTATAAAGGGCAAAGGAAAGTGATCCTTCAAGGTTGCTTTATTCAGTTCCCTATAATCAATGCACACCCTCCATTTACCATTCTTTTTGGGCACTATCACCAAGGGAGAAACCCATCAACTATCTGAAATTGGGTAAATGAAGTTCACATTGAGTAATTTTTGGAGCTCTTCTTTCACAATCTCCCTAAGATTTGGATTCATCCTTCTCTGAGGTTCTCTGATTGGTCTACTGTTTTCCTCAATAAATATATGATGGATGGAAGTCTTAGGGTCAATACCTTTCATATCAGTATACTCCCATGCAAATGAAGCAGAATGTTTTTGTAAGATTTGGTTAGCTCTTCTTGTTGTGACTCTTCCAAGTTTTTGTTGATATTTAATGTTTTACCTGGAAAAATTTCAACTACAGAACTACCAAACTCTTCCACAGAGTAGAGAGACATTTGCCTTGATGACAAGTATTCAATATCAGAATCTAAATAAAATTGTGTGTGATCATATTCTGAAGATGTTTCAAAAGTTTCTAATGTGTTCAGGATTTGACTATCCTCACTAACTTTAGAGAGAGTAAAGATAGGTTGTATAGCATGTTCATCATCGACAGACAAGTTTTATAGCATCTTCATCATCGACCCATTCATTGTCTCCTACTTCTATAATTGATTTTGCTGGAGGATACAAAGTAAATTTCTTTGTTGAACTACCATTAGAAATGTACATGTCACCAGATCTACAACTAATAAAAGCATCAGCTGTGGCTAGCCAAGGTCTTCCTAAGATGAGTGGGTGTCCTCCTAGATTATTCTTGGGAGTCAAAATCATGAAATCCACTGGATATTCCCAAGAATCCAAGGAGACTGAAATATCTTCTAGTACACCATCTGGTTTAATTACTGATCTATCTGCAAGTTGCAGTAAGGTAGGTGTGAAAAGAAGATTAGGAAGTTTAAGCTGTTCCATAGTCTGTCTACTCATAATGTTTATAGCAGCCCCTAAGTCAATCAATGTATTTGGAATTTCTATTCCATTTATGTGTGTCTTGACAATTGGACTACCTGGATCCACATATTTATGCATGGTAATCTTTCCCATCATGATATCAGCCATTTATCCTACCAAGTGGATTCTTTTTGTGTCTCTTGGTTTCTTACCTAGTCTTTTGATTCTCAACTCCTTTATTGTTTTTGCTAGAATAGGAATCTCTTTAATGGCTTGTAGCAAGGGAATTTTGATACAAACATTCTTTAATTCATCTAGGAAACCATAGTTAGGCAACAAGATTTGTTTTTCCACCCCCTTGTCAATTTGTAATCTCTTAGGAAAAGGAGGTGTGGATGTAGATGCAGGTTGCTCAACTATAGGAGTTGTGTGGGTTGACTCTTTTTGTTTTTCTTTTTTAATGGTTGAGTTTTGAAGGGATGCTTCTTCAAAACTTTTATTAACTTTCACAGAATCCTCCTCAGAAGTATCTTGGTCTTGAACATCTGCAGAAGGTTTTTCCTTTTCTAAAATCCTACCAGATTTGAGTTGAACATCATTAAGATCTAGAGGAACAATCATGTAGGTAGGAAATGGTTGTCCTTATACCATGTAAGCATTCTGAGGGTTTTTTTTGTTGGGATTTGGCAATGGTTGGGCTGGTAGTTGATTTGAATTTTGTTGAAATGGAAGCAAGAGTTGAGGATTTTGATTTTGTTGAGGAGTTCGTTGTTGTGGAAATGGCAATGAAAGTTGAGGGCTTTGATTTGGAAGTTGTGAATTTTTTTGTTGGCTTTGTGGGGGAGGATAGCCCTGATAAGATGGATGATATTGATAATATTGAGCAAATCTCCCATAAGGATTTTGTACCCCTTGTGCCCATGATTGAGATTAATACTGATTTTGAGGTTGAGGCCAAGGTTGTTTCCAAGAATTCCAATTTGGTTGGGGCTAAAAATTCATTGGATTGTTAAATCCTTGATTTTGTTTCCCTTGCCAAGATCTTCTTGAAACAAAGCAAAGAGATTCTATAGAATTTGGATCCTCTTGAAAGAAAGCTTTAAGGCCTGGGATTAAAGGACAATCCTTGGTCTCATGACTTTCTAAGCAAATCATACATGTTTCTACAACTTTTTCATCTAAGGGACATTCTCTTAGAGCATGTTCCTTTCTACATTTTGGGAAAAATATGGCTAAGGCATCAGCTTCTGTTTTCTGCTTGTTTTGAATTTTGAGGGTGTCTAGCTGTTCACTAAGGCTCCCTAGAATATTAGTTTTGAACTCATCACGCATTTTGCCAATTTCTGCCCTACTTACTATCCCAGTTGCAGATTTGTTTGCTCTAATAAGAGAAGGATCTCTAGTCCCTTTTCCAGTTTTAGATTTTCCCCTTGAGAGATGGACACATAATTCTGCTATGTCACTTAGTGGAAGTTGAGAGATGTCTCCCTTCCCCATCATGTTTAAAATATCTATCCATTCATCTCTAATGGCTTTCAATAAAAGGTCTTTCAAGGTTTCCTCATCTAAATTGTTCAGTTTTGCTCTCTTTAATTTGTATTGAAACCTCTCAAGCAAATCCTCTAATTTCTCATCTTCTTTTTGCATCATTTTGAATACCTCATCCTTATGACTGGTAGGCATACAATAATCTAGATATCTATCCAAAAATGATTGCCTCATATCATTCCAAGTCCTAATAGATTGAGTGACTAATCCGATAAACCATTTCAGAGCAGCGCCTTTCAATGTTGAAGGGAACAATTTGAGTTTTTGAGAGTCTTCTAAATAGTCATAGGTTCGGTATAAAACTTCAAACTCAAATAGAAATGTTTCAGGATTCTCACTTCACAATCTATAAAAGTTTGGGAGGACGGATGGTGAAATGTTTTTCATTGTTGTATGGGTTTCCTCATCTACTATAGGGAATCGAAATGAGTTATCTCCTTCCCTATTCCCCCATTGTTACCTCTACCTCCTCCATTATTACCTTTACCACCTCCATTATTTCCTCTACCTCTACCTCTACCCCTTCCTCCAAATAGTGAAAATTCTCCATCTTGTTCTTCTTCTACCATGATAGTTTCCTTAGAATCTTCTAGCTCTTCTATTAATGGCTGATGAGAGAGAGTTTCTACCTCCTCTTCTTCTCTAGGTAATTCTACTTCTTCCACTGCAATAGGCTCTCCTATGGAGGTGAAGAAGGGTTCTTCTCCTAGGTCAGATTTAGTAGATGGAGAGGGAGAATCTTCTAATTTAGTTGTTTCCCCTTGAATTCTAGAAATCCTAAGGCTTGGAGTATGAGTCTGGGATGGAGGTGTATCTTGTCTATTCCTTGAAGTAGTTGGAGTTGTAAAAATTGAACTTTTGCCCCTAGCTATAAACCTTCCCCTAGAATCTCTTTCTTTATGTATGTCATTTTTCCATTTTTTAATGATTTTTAATTGAGCTAACAATCCTTTTTCTGATCTTCCAGATCACACTAGGTGTAGGAAGAGAGCATACTTAAAAAATTAATGAACTAATAATTCTTTTTTTTTTATCCTCCAGATCACACTAGGTGTAAGAGGAGAGAATACTTCAAGAAATTATTAATTTTTCCCTTTTTTTTTTGAATTTAAGAAATAGGCTACCTAGTTACAATTCCCTGGTAATGGCGCCAAAATTTTTAGTCAATTTAGTGTGTCCTAAATTGCTACATAAGTTATCAATGCGGCAGTCGTAAACTAATGAAGTGTAGTGCACTATATGTGCTAGACAACCCTTTTCTTACCTCACTATTTTCAGTTTTATCTTGTTTTGGGGTTTTCTTCTTGTTGGTCTCCTAAAGTGTTTTAATGCAATGGAAACCCTAGTCTAAAGTTTTAAGAATACTTTTAAAGATCAAGGGTGGATGTGGAATTGAAGACACGGTTTATGCTTCTTATGATAATTTCCAAACTTAGAACTTAAAAGATCTCAAAACATGCTATCTACAAAATCAGAGCTTGAATAAGAGTGTAAACATGTAGCTACATAAACCAAACTAAAAATGAAGTACTAAAAATAAGGTTACTATCTTTGCTGTCCATTCTAATTGCAAAATTGAAATTTAATAAACTGCTGCACTCAAAACCAAAAATTAAAGAAACTAGAAACTAGTCAATGATTTCACCCATAATCACAATATTTCATCAATTAACTTCTAAAATGGGGTTAAGCTAAAGACTTTGGAAATATCATCATATGCCATGAAAATAATGACATCTAAATTGCACACTAATGAAAGCAAAGTCAATTACTTCATCTATAATCACAATATTTCGTCAGTTAACTTGTAAAATGAGGTTAAGCTAAAGACTCTGGAAATATCATCATATAGCATGAAAGAACTAACATCTAAACTATCTACTTGCATACTAATGAAAGCAAAATAAATTACTTCACCTATAATCACAATAGCTCACCAATTAACTTCTAAAACGGGATTAAGCTAAAGGCTCCGGAGATATCATCATATAGCATGAAGAACTGATATCTAAACTATCTTAAGTAGTAAAGAAATCTCACTAAATAAAAGCATAAACAACTGAAATTGAAAACTAAAGTTCAGCAGAGGAAGCAAGTCTCAAATCACCACTTGATGTAACAACTACACTAAGAAGCTCGAGCATAACCAGACTTAAATACTATTCTGAAGTGCATTGTTAGTAAGAAATGTGACAAGCTACAAATACATGTACAAAGTCAGAATGATTATGATCATAAGCAAAACAACAGAAATGTACAATTTGAATGAGATAAAATATACATGAAAAAATATTCAAAAACAAAAGAAGGGACCTCAGCTACACAAGGGCTCTCTACACAGCTTTGGACTAACACGTTGTTACTTCAAACCACGCTTAAACAACCATATGAAAAACAGAGTTTTGTATTATGAAACAGAGGAATATGTCTCTTGGTTACACAACAACAAAATAATGATATATCAACAGTATCAAGAACTAACTATCTGCGTTACAAACACTTATATTTATAGAGAAAATGGATAATTTTATCTTATAGAAATTTCTTCAGCAATAGACACGTGAACAGGTAAAAATGCGAGGATTCAGCCTCTCGGTTGCCATGAGTAGTAAATCTAGGTGAGGTGGATGTTGGATTGCATACATGTGGGTTATATGCCTTGACGATGATGCTTGTTGGAGAATGATGTCCCTGTGCTATGTATTTGCTACATATTTTTATTATTATTATTATTGGCCTCTTTTGATGCTTGTTTTCTTGGATGTGCAGGTACTGGAGAGTGATGTTGATGATCTTTCTATTACTGCTGAGCTTTGGAGGAGCTTCCTTAACCTTGGAATCTCTATGCTGAAGTTGGCTGCAACCCTGTGAAATTTCCTTGGTGGGATAGGCTCCTACAGGATTTCCTACACGAAACCTACGCAATGCCCTGTAGCTGCCTCTCCCCTAAAATTTCATACCCTTTTTCAATTCTGAAGCATGAGGATTATTGACAAGAGTAGAGAAGGGTTCATGTGAATGGTAGGTGAGAGTTAAAGCCCTCAAATATTGTCCCTCTGTCCTTTGTTCTCACCCTCTTCTATTTGTTTCTTCCTTATTTGAAAACTATATATTAAGTTTAGTTTTTTTAACTGACTTATTGGATGGATGCAAGGGTAACAAGGTGATGAAAGGCATGGTGATGATGTGGTGGAGTGATTTTTTTTTTTAACATAGACTGGTCATCCCCTTTCTCTAGGGTCACTTTTCTTAGGATTCCAAAGCCACTGTAATTCCTACATGAAACTCCTCTAGGTTTTCAGGGAATCCTATAGGATTACATGGAATCCTATAGAAAACACAGAGCCTATGTAAACTGAGCTGGAGGAGTTCATAAATGGAGGGATTAATGGGATAATGAAGAATATGGGATGGAGGAATGGAAATATGGATTGTGTATATCCTTCTGTTCCTCTCAAGTTGCGCTGATCCTCCTTCTGTTGACCTGCAAACAACATTTTGAAACTTTTTCTTTCATCTCTTTTTTTTTTTGAAAACAACTAGTCTCCCTCCAATAGGTTTTCATCCTAGCTACTTGCCCTAGGTGCCTCAAAAAAGCTTTTCACCCAGAGATCTTTTTATTTTTTCTTTTATTTTCAACACCATTGGGCCTCCTCAAGAGGTTTTCAACCCAACAGTGAGACTCAGGTGCCTCATGGAGGTTTTCACTTGACTCTTTATTTTTTCTCTTTTTTCCTTTTTTTTCTTTTTTTCTTATTTGTTTTTTTTAGGGACTTGATGGGGTAAAAGTTGAGACTTGATCCACCACCATCACTATCTTGCTAATGCCATTGATGAATAATTGCTTTAACAAGGGCTTCTTGTAGACCTTCAATATGTACCCATTTACAAGTAAAGGGATAGCCTTTGCATCAATAGTTCTTATCTGTACTGAACCATTATCGTGACATTTCCTATGACATAATGCCATAACCATCTAGTCCTTAATTTTCCTTTAAAATCCTTGTATTTAGAATCATACAACAAAGCCCAATCACCTTCTTTGAACTGTTTGTCCTTTATGTTCTTGTCATGCCAACTCTTCCTTTGAACTTGAGTGACCTCTGTGTGTAGGAGGGCTTGCATCCTAAGTTCATCTAACCCATTCAACTGGAGCAATCTTTCTTGTTGTGCCTAGTGAGATCTAGATCCACTTGTTCTGCCATTCTTAAGGTGTTGTATTGAAATCCAATGGATAGCAAGGGCTTCTTCCTATAGACCAACTCATAAGGAGTGAATCCAATGGTGGTCTTCTAAGTGGTATTGTAGGCCCAAGTGGCATCAACTAATCTATCTACCCAATCCTTTCTGCTGCTACTAATCACTTTGGTCAGAACGCCTTCCAGCACTTTGTTGGTTACCTCCACTTGCCCATTAGCTTGTGGGTGGTAAGGACTGGATGTTCTATGCTTGATCTTTTGCTAGATCAACAAATTTTCAAGCATGTGAGATGTAAATTGACTGCCTTGGTCAATGACCAATTCTCCAGGGTACCCAAACTTATAAAATACATTTTCCCTTAATAACTTAACCACTTTCAATTCTGTTGCTACTTTGATGGCCTTGGCTTCAGCCCACTTGGTTAAATAGTCAGTGCACACAATGATGTATTTCTTTTGCCTGGATAGAGGGTCAATGGGTCCAATGAAATCCATACCCCACTTGTCAAATGGCTCGAAAGTCACTTGAGGGTGTGGAGGCATTTCATCCCTTGGTGTGGGTTTCCCCATCCTTTGGCACTAATCACACTGACTAGTATATCTCCTCACATCCCGGTGGAGAGTGGGCTAGTAATAACTAGCTTGTATCACCTTGAATGTTGTCCTTTTGGCTGCAAAGTGACCTCTATAAGGCCCATCATGACATGTCAGAAGGATGTCAAAGACTTCCTCCTCCCTGACACATCTTCCTAGAATTTGATCTAGGCCTAGTTTTAATAGGTTGCCCCCAATCCAAGTGAATGAGGTGCTCTTCCTCACAATCTTTCCCTTTCCCTTGGAGGACAAATTTGGTGGAAACTGTGCAGACACCAAGTATTTTTCTATGTAAGAAAACCATGGAGAGAGAACTAAAATGGCGAATAAGTGTTCATCTAGTAACTGATCATCAACCATTCATTCCTCCCCTATAGGCAAATTCAATCTGGATAAAAAAATCTGCAACCACATTCTCCTTTTCCAAGCTTATCAATAATAGTTAAATCAAATTGTTGCAATAAAAGTAACCATCTAATAATCCAGGCATTTACATCAGGTTTATTCATCAAGTATTTAATTTCCACATGGCCAGTATGCACAAATGTTTGGTAACCTATAATGTAATTCCTAAATTTTTTCAATGAATGCACAATAACTAGGAGCTCCTTTTCTGTCACTATGTAGTTCAATTCGGTTTTTGACAAATTCTCACTGATGAAGTAAATGGCATAAAGTAGCTTGTCATCTATCTGGCCTAGAGCTGCTCCTATGGCTTTATGAGAGGCATCAACATGTATGTGAAAAGGAAGAGACCAATTTGGGTCTTGGAGAACAAGTGCAGTAGTCAACTTTTCCTTTAGGGTGTCCAAGGCCTCTTGATAGCTTTTTGACCATAAAATTTCAGATTCTTTGGCCAATAACCAAAATAAAGGAGAAGCTAACTTGATGAATTCTTTTATAAATCTCCTATAGTATCCAGCTAAGCCTAGAAAACGTTTGACATCCCTATGTTTTTGCAGAGGTGGGACCCTTTGAATGATGGCTATCTTATTCAGGTGCACCTGCAGTCCTTTCTGGGATATTGAATGACTTAGAACAGTCCCTGCAGTCATCAAGAACTCACATTTTTTAGGGCCAAGGGACAATTTCATTTCAATGCATTTGTTTAGCACCTTACCCAAGTTGGAGATAGCCACTTGGAAATCACACCCATAGGGTGCAAAATCATCCATATAAATTTCCACTGCATCATGGTCTAGCTCGGCAAAGATACCCAAGACTACCCTCTGGAAAGTGGTAGGGGCATTGCATATGCCAAAAGGAAGGACCCTAAGAAGTGAAATTTCCCCAAGTACATGTGAAGGTGGTTTTATCCTGGTCCTCTAGGCTAATCTGGATTTCATTGTACCCATTGAACCCATCTAAGAAAGAGAAAAACATTTTCCCTGCCAGGCCATATAACACTTGGTCAATGAAGGGTAGAGGGAAATGGTCCTTCTTTGTTTCTTTGTTTAACTCTTTTTAATTGAAAAAAATCCTCCACTTCCCATTTTTCTTTGGAACCAACACCAAAGGAGAAACCCACTCACTGTCCGAAATAGGGTAAATAAATCCTGCATCCAATAGCTTTTGCAGTTCTTCTTTGACTATATCCTGGAGAGTTAGATTCATTCTCCTTTGGGGTTGTCAGACTGGTTTGCAACCTTCTTTGATATAAATGTGGTGTGTGCACACCGAGGGGTGCAATCCCTTCATTTCTTTGTAACTCCAAGCGAAGGCATCTAGATTTTCCCTTAGCATGTTGCACAACTCTTCTTCTTAGTGTATAGAAAGAGAGGGGTTGATTTTCAAAGTTCTTTCAAGGCCAAATTCTATTGTATTGACACAAGTAGGGTTTGAATCAGCTAAGCATAGATCAATTTTATGGTTTCTCTTGGTTTCCTTTACTACTTCCTCTAAGGACAAGGTGTTGGGAGTTGAATTTTGGATTATGTGTTCAATCAAATCATCTTCATTCAACTGTCCTCCTCCCATGGTAACTTATAGGGTATAGAGTTGGGCTGAGTAGACTTCATCTTCTTCCTCCTCTTATAACCATAAAGGTAAATCATCTTCTAATGATGGATGAGTAGGAGGGTACAAGACCAACTGCTTGGAAAGATGCCCATTTTTTATAGTCATATTTCTAGCCCTGCAGCTGATGTAGGCATCGACATTGGCTATCTAAGGTCTCCCAAGTATGAGAGGATAACCATTAAGATTTTCCTTACACTTGAGAACTAAGAAGTTTGCAAGGTACTCCAAGGAGTCAATAAAGACCATCACATCCTCAATAATACCCTCAGGGGCTACTGTGGAACGGTTTGCAAGCTCCAAGACTGTTGTGGTCTTTCTTAATGAACCATGGAGATTTATCTTGAGCATGGTGTCCTTATTCATCACATTAATGGTAGCCCCATGATCAATCAAGGTGTGTGGGACAATGGTGACATTGATGTGCACATCTACTACAAGGATTCCAGGGTCTAAATACTTTGGGCAAAATACCTATCCTAGCATTAAGTCGGACAACTATCCAATGACATTAATGGTAGGGGTGCCTCTTTTTCACCTCCTGGATGTTTGAAACACTTCTCTTTAATAATATTATTGTAAATAGGTACATCCTTAATGGCTTGGAGAAGTGAAATTTTGACACATATTTTTCAATTCACCCAGAAGTTCATTCTCTTATGGGATAGGATGGACTGGATGAGTTAATTTTTTAGGAAAGGGTGGTGGATTCACTGTAGGCATACTTTCCTCTCTTTCCTCCTAACTATCCCTTGGTGGCGATGGAGGTTGGTTGTACGAGAGTACTCTCCTTGACCTTAGGTTAATTTCCTGAATTTCCACAACATAAGCAGTGTAGGATGTCTCTCCAGTGTATACCTGTTGTGCTTGTCTATTGTTTGGGTTCCGATTTGGTTGGGCATGCATCTAAGGTTATTTAGGTGGAGCAGGGTGTAAAATATATGGTTAAGTAGGAGGTGAAGGCAATAAAGTTGGAGCATTGTTGTATGGGGTCTCCACCCCTAGGGTGGTGCATTCCACTAAGGTTGTGGAGGAGTATATGGCTGAAATGATTGGTTGGTCAGCTGGGAATGGTACTGAGGTGCAAAATACCAAGGAGAAGGTGTAGACTAGGAGGGCTAAGCAGGCACCCTCAAGAGGGAATGGATGTGTTTTGGTTAGGGTTGTAATATGCATAGGATGACCATTGCATGCCCTGCTGGTATGGTCAAGGCCCATGAGGTCTCCTCTGATTTATGTAGCAGAGTTGTTTAGTCACCTCTGTAGTTCCCTAATACACATCTTTTAGTCCAAGTAGAGAAGGGAACTTGTTGATGGAGTGGTTTTCTTCATAGACTGAGCAGATTTCTATAAGTTTTAATGGACATTCGCTCCTAGGGTGCCTCCTTGTGCATCTAGGGCAGAAGATGGCTAATTCTCTCTCTGCTTCCTCCTGCTTTCTCTTGATGTGCATAGTGTCCATCTATAGGGAAAGGGTTTACGACATTTCACTCTTGAAATCTCCCACCATATTTCCAATTTCACCTTTTATGGATGTGTTGGAAGAGGATGAGCTGGCCATTGGTTGAATACCCCTACCCTTTTTCCTAGATACCCTAGAATGGTTCTTAAAGACAGTCCTAATATCATCATAGTGTAGCTGGTAGATGTCCCCTCCTACTAGCCAGTTTAAGGTATCCAGAAGGTCTTCCCTAGCCCCCCCCGTGAGTAGGTCCAGCTTCAGTGACTCAGGATCAAGTGTGCACCTGGCCCTTTTGTAGCTAATATGGAATCTTTCCTCATAATCCTCTAAGGATTCATCATGTCCCAAGGTCATTCTAAAAATTTCTTGTTTAGTGTATTTGGACTTGCAGTAGTCCCGATACTTATTGTTGAAGACTTGTTGCATCTGAGCCCAGGTGGTGATGCTATCTCTAGGTAAACCCATGAACCAGTGCAAAGTTGCATCCTTGAGAGTGGATTGGAATAATTTCAACTTTTGATCATTAGTAGTGTAATCATAAGTTTTGTGTATGACAACAAACTAAAACAAGAAATTATCTGGATCTTCTGAGGTCAAGTGATGGAAGTGAGGAAGAGTAGAGGGGCTTATGTTTTTCATCTTGGAATCCCTATTAGTTTCTTAGATGGGAAAATCACCCTCAATTCTTTCTCTATCTCCTCTGTGATTCGTATTTTCAGCCATTAGGTCAATTGGAATAGTTTCTCCTTCTCTTTCTCCCCTTGTAGGCTCTTCAGAAATCTTCGGTTGTTCACCTAAGGGGTCTTCCAATTCACAACCATCGAAGAAGAGGGAAGGTTGGTTGTTTGAAGTGGTGGGGGCATTTGGCAGAAATTTTCCTAAATTATCCCTATTCCTATGAGGCATGAAAGAAGTGCTTTTGTTTTGTTTTGTGTTTTTTTTCAAGATTTGAGACTAAATTTAGAATTGAAATAACAAACTAAATGGATACTAATTGATGAATGAAATCTCACTTACAGGATGGAAAGGAAAGAAAACCATCTTACAATTACTCTTGCAGAAATGAAGCTAATAGCAAAATGAAAGAGATAACAAATGGAAGAAAGAAAGAAAAAATCACATCTTACTTAGACACCTCCCTCGCAATGGTGCCAAAAGTGATGAGCACCAGTATTGCAGGCTGAAGCCAGAGCGCTGCAACTCCTGGGGCTACCAAATTTACTTTATCAACCCGGGGTTCATACTAACTTGGAGGTGACAGTGTTGTATACACAAGTATATGTGATGCGTCCACTCTTTGTCACTGTTGAGTTGGCGATAGACCACTATGGTTTCTCAAACCAACCTTCTATTGATTTAGAAGGAGTTTGATTATTAATGAAGAAAATGGAATTTGACACTAATTGGGAAAATTGAAATATTGTCTACTGCAATAGGGAAAGACTAAAATTAATGCTTTAAACACACCACTCATCGAATTAATTACTAAGAGATCTTTCTTCAAAAGAATCCTAAGCTAACATGTGTGTAATCCTAACTATCCTAACCATGTAATCTAAAAATAACCAAACATTCTACTGATTTGCATATGAATGAACACAATAACTTTTTTCCTTTCTGTATATTTTTGTGAAAGTGTGAATGCTAAATCTTCTTGGTGATGTGGCATGTCGGTTAGAGATGGTGATGGAAGGTTAGATGGCTTGGGAGGCAAGTAGGGGCCTTATCCTATCTTGCTGGATGCCTTTTCCACAAATCGGCCTCAAAATAGGTCACTATAGGTCATCCTACAAGATGTCCTAATGCTTCCTACAGGATGTACTAATGCTCCTACAGGATCCCCTGTATTCCTAAGAGATCCATCGAGAGAAATAGGGGTGACTTGGAAGGTGGTATAGGGCTAAGAGAAGGTGAATGATGGAAGCAACTAGGTAAGGGTGTGGCTAGGACTTCCTCAGAGCTCAAACCAATGTTTGTAATATGGTTGGATTTTCTCAACAAACCTGGAAAGTTTTTCTTATGGAATGATGAATTGGTTGAAGGACTTGGTGGGTTTTGGTGATCATGGATGGATGAGCTTATGCTGGGGTTGTTTCCGTGAGATCCTATTTCACTACTGAAACTCTTGCAATACATACATTAATGGCATTTATCCATGAATCATATCAAACAGGGAAGATTTCTAATCAACCTAAGAAAACATAATTTCATTATTTAATTGATTCATGCATGGAAATACTTGCATAATATTGTGAAACACCATGAGATATAATAAAAATTTGAGGATATTAGAAATTAAGATTGAAACCTATTCTTGAAAATCGAAAATATGCTGGCCTAAGTAGTAGAAAACCCTAAATTACATAAGAAATCAAAATTCTGTCTTTTTGGGGCTAAATAGGAGTTTTTCCTCAAACCATGGTCCTTGAAGGGAGGAGTGAGGCCAAATCCACCTACTATCAACCTTTTTGGTATTCCTTTATCTCTCTAAAGCTACTTCTAAAGCAATGCACAAATGGAAGCAAACTAATCAAATTCACCACTACTTGCAATGAAACAATGCTAAAATCAATTCAACGCTTAATATATGAAATATCCTAAACATACAAGTACTAGAAGAGGATCCTTTGCTGCTAGGGTTGGGACCTAACCCAAGAGCTTTAGTCCTCTAAGTCAACTCAGTGTTGGACCAAGGAAATGCTCATTCTCATTATCATATCAGAAAAATTACATAACAATGTTTTTCCACAAAGCTTGAACTTGAAAATTCTTAGTGCTCTTACATAAAAAATTTGAATCCTAATTAGTCTCTAGGCCTCCTTATTTTTTCAAATGAAGTATCCAACAACTCCCTTAAATCTATGGAGGCTTGGCTCCCAAACTTAAGATGAACTAGCACTAACGATCACTGGCTCGGCTGCCCATGATCTCCATGACTCGGCTGCTTGCAACTCCGAGCTCGTGTGATTTCATTGAGGAATATTCCAATGAGTGAGGATTTAATGAGGAGGATCTATATCCTATAATCTCTCCTCCTTGTCTCATTTGGGTTTCTGCCCTTAATTAGCCAAAATTGCCATGATTTTATCTCAAAAACCTACAATCAATGCACAATAGACCACTAGACATACATCTTACTTTTACTCATCTCATTAAGAAAAATATAATTAAAAAATGTAAGGAATTATGAGAAGAGTGGATTTTAATAAGCTTGGAGGTGTAGTGAGTTCCATATAGTTACCCAATGATGAGGCTCATCACTCATCGTGGCCCACCGATTTGCAGAAGGTGCAGAACAACTATTGGGGTGTCTAGACGAAATTTTGAAGTAAATGACAATTATCCATTGCATGTTGTCCAACAACCTGAAAAATAGCACACCATAGCAAATCCCCCACACTCAATCCTACTAGAGCTTCTGGCCTCAGGGGAATTGGTCCCCCTCGTGTAATATAATTCGTGAATATGGGATAGTGGTCCTTATCATGCCCCTGGCTCTTACACTTCAGCCACCAGACTTCTGCGTGCACCTCTAGTTTAGTCTCCTTGTCTTTATTCAAGTTGTGCAATTCTAAGTAGGGGCTCTATAACTGAGATTGAATCTACTGTACCCCCAAGGTCGCATCCTGAGTGAGCGTTGCATGCAACCTCATCAAGATTTCCAAGGTTTCTACCTGAGTTCCTATCTTCTGTTGTGACGGAGAAATCCTCAAGTGGGGAAGAAGAAAAGCTATAAACCATTCGAAATGCTGACTGTCTATGAGATGTATGTTAGCTTCTTGAATTACAAATTTCAACCTTTGATCTAATTCCCAAGGCATCTAATCAATCCTCATCACGATTTCCTTAAATCCAACTACTGACTGCAAGTCAAACTTAGGCTTACTAAACTCCTTGTTCAAAGCAGCCTTAGTATCTGCTAGCGATGCCAGAGGATTATCAGAATAATACTTAATATACCAAGTCAGCGCATGGTCCTACAAAGTGGTAACCAATTATGACTTCCTTATATTATCATTAGTAATCTGTTGTGCTATCCAAACAACATTCACAACAAATCATAACTCCTCTATGTCTTCACTCCCTATGCCTTTGAAAATCGGAAGCTTCATGGTGTTCGCCATGTTGTATGGTGGGGGTGGAGGTGGAGGTGTGAGTGAAGGTGTATGTGGTGGAGGGTGGAGGTGTAGGTAGAGTGGAAGGATGATTTATTCGAGGAAACCCTTGAGTGATTAGCTTAACAATGGTTCACTGCGGAGTTTGTTCCACCACTTTATCATCACTTAAAGGATGTCCAATCAATGGAATATAGTTCGGTCGTGTTCCTTCGTGGTTTCTGAAGAGTCTTCCACTTCATGTAGATCCAAACATCAATGCAATGGAATAACCTAGTTTTCACAAAACAACATTTTAATCCAACTATTCAAAGATTTTAAATACTTATCGCACGGTCCTTTGAAAATTGACACTCTGTTTCACTATTGTTGATTGAGGTATGAACTATGAATTCTGTACCAAATCCTCCCAGAATTCAATCGAGCCAATTATCAACAGCCCGTGCGATCTAGTTTTCAGAGGCTTCTAATCGTCGCACTAATTTAGGAGTCCACACTATATGATTATCAAGCCTCCACCTTCCTTGGTTGGATTTCAATTTAGCTAGCCACTCATACAGTTCAATGGGAAAATTACAGAAGAATATCTTGTGTATCCCGTGTACAGGTACTTGTTCAAACACTATTCCTTCGATAGGTGTGGATTCCCATTTTCTTGTACCGTGAACTCGTGAATCTTCTGATCCAACCACTTTTGAATTTCTTTCTTGGTCAAATTCTAGTGATGCGACATCATACATCTCTTTCAAGAAGATCTCGGTATTGGAAATGAAACCATTTGTTGGCTTAGGGGGTCCTAACCCAAGTTTAGAGTTAGTTGCACCAACCAAAAAATCCCTACACTACTGGCACTTTCGGCAACAACCCACATAGCGCAGGCTGCAGTCTCACTCGAAGCAATATGGGGGATGCGAGAACCAAGTTTATGCATCCAGAGGTGAGTGTGATGTCTTTTAGTGCCTTCAGATCAGCCTTCGCGTGGATCGATAAGCCATTAGGGCTCTATACTACAACTTTACTAAACAGCCTTTAGACCTTCACAAAGGTCTACAATCAGCTTTTGCAGACCCTTAACAGTTGATTTATCCACTTACATGCATTAGAGAACAATCCTAGATTAGTGTTCATGGAAATATACTTAAGTTATTTACTAAACATAACAAAACTTATCACAGTCTTCACAAAAGTACTTAATATGCATTGCATACATCTATTAAGACTTATTTAATAGAATCTTGCATCATTAGATAAATATTTCATAAACACATTATTCATTCACAACATATATCGTAAACAGAAGTAGACAGAGATAAACAGATATACATAGGATTTCTTTTGGTAACTTTCTTTATTTATCTTCAATTCAGCTTGACAGACTGAAAACTACCCTACGCACTCAGTTGCAGGGGTCCACGTACTTAGCTACAGACTCTACTAGGCCCCTGTGCACTCAACTATAGAGCCTTTCTTCTCCAATCTAACCCACTTCTATGCGATATTACTTCTAAGACTTCATTTTTTATCCACGTAGACCTTACAGGTCTTATACTCTCTAAGACACACCAATTTATAGCCTTCAACATACAATCCCATGGTCCACGGACCATGGGCGGATCTAAAAATTGACTCAAACTTTACATAAACAAGGGGCTGAAACCCCTTTGACTCCTAATCACCTGTATGCTTTGCATCCACAAATCATAGAGACTTTACATTATTTACAAAAAATACATCAAAAGTTGGGTTATCTTAACCCCAAAACTAACTCAGGGAACCCCATCCCAACAAAGGTATACTTGTATCATTCCATTTTATGATCAATGAAATTAAATGTCCCCTTCCTATTAATTTGAATTTGTAATCAATTATTCATGTTTATGTTTTTTTATTTATGGTGACATTAAACACTTACATACTCAATTGATTAGGATTAAATAATGTAAACCAGTTGTTCATCGCGAGGAAGTCTTCCACTAAGGATTGCAAGCTCCAAGGTACTACTAGTTCCTAGATCAAGGTCCTAGATAATGAGTTGAAGTTGATAGGAGAAGATATGTCAAAGGAGGGCCTTTATGTATCCCCCATCAATCGAAATAGAATAGACTGAGAGATGATGTGAATGGATGAAGTCATGAGGTGACAAAGTAAAACTAACTTAGAGATTTCTAACTCAAAAAGGTCAATAGGAAATTGTAGATGGTCGATATAGGCTGAGACTCCCTTTTAAGACAAAATGGCACAACACAAGAGTTACTTGGAAGCATCGCTAATGAGCACCACATGATATCATGTAACAAAATAGGAGGCATTGAAGCACATAGAATATGAATACAAGACTACTATATCTAGGAGTATATGACCAAAATCAATCAAGAAAACAACTCCCAAACATATGATCTGATCCAACTATTCATGCATATAAATTCCTAACTAGGGTTTGAGCTGAAACCTATTATCCTCATAGATCATTGATGGGTGTTGGGTTAAATGTAGAGACCATTTCTCCAACTAGGAGATATCACCCTCTACAAAAAATCTATAGCATACACACAAGCACCACCAAATATAGAAAGAAAATGGTTCTACACGGAGGACTGTTAGCATAAATAAACCAACATAAACATGAATAACTGATTACAACTTCAAATTGAATGGAAGCGAACATTTTCTTTCATTCATCATAAAAATGGAATGATACAAGTATATATTCAAGCATGGGACCTCCTCTATAGATTCTAATAGAGTCTCCACCTCTCAGGGTTATATGACCTAAATACAAAGATATCTTACAATCTTTGAATAAAAATCAAGATAGGGTGACTCTCTAACCCTGGCTATCCTAACCCTAAAAAATAGACTAATATATATATATATATATATATATATATATATATATATATATATATATATATATATATATATATATATATATATATATATATATATATATATATCTACAAGGCCAAGGGGATGAATGTATATTCTTAGGGTGATAAAGTGTTAAGGAATCTTCTACAATAATAGACCCCTAGCCAATTCATACACAAGTGGGTGAAGTCGATCTCCTTGGGAAAGTAAGCATCTAGAAACCTTTTTCATAATTATGAGCTTTTTCTCAATTGTTGTCAATTATGAAAAAAATAATATCTCATAATTATAATATATGGGTAAAATAATTATGAGAAGTTGCTCAATTATGTAACTTCACCCTTCTAACATGGAATAACTCCCACATAATTAATTGTAGAGGTGAAAGGGAATGCATTTGAGCCATCAACTATGGTAAGTTGAACTTAGGTTTCCCTCACTATAATGGAATGGAAAATAGGGTTATAACGACCTATAGGAATTACGAGATCAAAATACTTCTGATGTGCGTGAGGAATGTGAAGAAATTCCCAGGCAGAGACAAAACCATAAGGACTAAACTAGAAGATCTTGGTTGAAGCTGCACTCATGTAACTGACAATTATCGGTTGGAAGCCTACAACCACACATATACCATTCTCTCCTGATGGTTGTAGTAAATTATAGTGGAAGAGAATAGACCTTCAACTCATAACTTACTCCAACTTCTTGCACTCCTTCATCAGCACCTATACACACCTCGAAACCTCTGCCAAGCTCTGTGACACTTCAATAAGTAGGCTAACATCAAAAATAAGTGTCGCCACCAATTTGACCTAGAATTCAACAAGAAAATTATTGACATGGGTGCCAACAACCTGAAACACCTCTGCATAACTATGTAAGACATCTGTAACATCATCATAAGGCCAAACCACTTTTGCAACAAGTTATGATCAAAAAAATTAACATGAAGACGTAGACTTGCGAAACTCCTCTACATAGATCAACGTATGAATACCTAGTCTGCCAAACTCATCTCTACATCAAACCACATGAATTCCATCATCTAGATCATCATAAGGTTGACATAAATGCATGATGAGGCTAACACAAGGTTGACATCAATGGAAACACAAACTAGCTACAACCATGAAAACCATAATGGCAACAATATGTGCATAGCTTATCACTAACATTCTAGTCTTCTTGATGAAAACAAGGAACTCAACAAATATTTAAAATCCTTCACACTCATCCTTACAATTCTTGTACAAGTTGACCTAAACTTGATCATGTGAAGGATCCTGCATGAATTCAATTCCAATCATGACATTGGAGTTCTTTGCCTCCCTCTTTTGCTTTCAAGTGCACTGCTTTTCCTCGTGTGACCCCTTGAAGTTTTGTCTTCTACCACACTGATGAATTCATGTTCTTACCCTAATATTTCATACCTTTTCCCACTTATTGACTCCCCTTATCCTCTTATCTCTCTCCTTTCTCAGTTTCCTGATATCAACAGTCCTTTCTGGATTATGGTTCACAATATGAAAACCACCTTATGGAGTAGCTAATGTTGATGCAAATCAATGATTTAAATTATTATGGAAGCTATTATTGACATTTTTCTTTCCATTCTTAGTTGAATTTATATGATTGTTTAATCTCTTTTAATAAAAAGGTGAAAGAAGAAAAGGGATACATATATGAGTTCTTATCATAAAAGGAAAAACTTCTATTAAGCCCTTCATCCCATGTTATTTCAAGTCCTACACAATGATTATTGTGGCCATCTTCTCACCATTGTAAAAGTTCTTAGAAAAATAATTGCATGCTCATCCTCCCTAAGACCCTTTCTAATGAAGAAATATTCATCATCTTCCATTATAAAATTGTTAGAAAAAGAGTTCTTTATGCTTTTTGGCCTATTATAAAGTTTATTTTTACATATATGTGGTCGAAGCCCTTGATAAATGTGGTTCAATTATTGTTATCAAAGGACATCTTATAAAAACTTACGGAGCCTCTCCACCTCAACCTCCTTTAATGTTATGAAATTCCCATATGTGTGCTCATAACTGAATATGATTCATGCTATAGGTCCCCAAAAAGGTAAAAAGTATTTTGTGCTTCCTCAACCCATCCAAATTGTGTTTATAACTTATCAACATTATACCTTATAAAAAGTGCCCATTTATATTTTAAAAAGTTTTATTCTATCTTAACCTTTAGTTCTCTCACTTTTGTGCCTATTTCTATCATATCCAAAAAAGAACTCATGGTTGTGCCCAATTCAAAGGTCCCAAATCCCTCCACTACAAATGTGCCCTTGTCATCGAATCAAGTCACTCATAAGAGCAATTATTTCCAAATCACGCTCATTTTGAACCATACATGTGGGATAAAATCCCACAAATGTTAAAAAAGACACAAAAATAAAACTATACAAGTATATACCCCCACTCACAAGTTTATGCACACATATGAGTGACCTAGTCAATGGTATGAAATATTGAGGTCCTTGCTATCGTTGAGGTAGTGGAGCACCAACCACATCATATGAATATATTGGATTTTCCCATGGTTGAGGTGGGATATATGTTTTCACTCAAAAAGATACTTTTCATATTACATGAAGCTCCAAATGTAGAGAAAATGGTGTTACATATGTTGAAGACAAACATGACCAAAGACTCATATGTGACATGAAGACCCAAGTCAAGGTAACATGAATTGGGAATTAACCTGTCATCCTCAAATGAAAGGATAGGACACAATTGCATATACATAATATACCCTCGTTAGCACTTGATCGAGATTGTAATAGCCTCGGATTCAAAGTTCATGTAATAAAGTTAGAAAATGAAAAATAAGACCAAGGTCATAGCACACATAATCCAAGATGAATGTTGGAAAAACCATCCTTGTGGGTGTTCATTTGGTTTATTATGGCTAAGGAAATTGGCTAAGGCATTGGAAAATGCAAAGAGGCATTAAATGTCATCTATTTATGAAAACAAAGGAAAATAAGAGAAAAGGGAGATGAAAGGTCACATGTTTTCATGAGAGGAAAATTGTAGGGAAAATAGAGGAAATTAAAGAAAATAGAGGACTCAATAATAAAAAGGCTTATGAGGATCAGTTCACATCTTTTGTCAGTTTAGCCTTTTACCAGTTTACCTTTTGTCAGTTTTAGCTTGGATATTTTTCTATTCTCTCATACTATTTCACACTTAGAGAATTCTTGGAACACTCTAGCATTAGAGAATAGAAAGAAAAGGAAGGACAAGAAAGAAAAGGAATGAAAGGGAAAATCAAGGAAAATTTTGATCAAGTAGCTTTAGTAGGAATACTTGCAAGTAACAGGTTTCGTGTGTGATTTCCTAGTTGGTTTGTGAATGCATGTTACATGCATGTGTGTATTTGGTTATCTTGTAGTCATTGGCAAGGGTTTGGCCAGGGGTGACAGTGGTTTCAGCCTTGCCTTTTTGTTTCCGAATAACCATGGTGTGATGAGGTTCTTTTATTTTGTTGAACTTTATATTTTTGGATGGTTTTGGAACTTGACGAGGTGGTCTCAGGAAAATTCCCATAGGTCGTACGAATCCCTTGACTGGTTTTGGTAGGATTGCAGTAAAGCCTTAGGGTGGGGATGAGAAAATTACTCAATCTATTGGTGAAGAAACTATGAGGAATCCAACCTTGTTTTGGGCCTAGTAATCCCCTGACTTGTTTTGGAGGGATTTCATGAATGCTTGAGGGTGTAGGTGGTTTAATCTCCAAGAAGTCCTGGATTTTTTATGTATTGGTTTTCTTGTGTGATACCTTGATCGGTTTTAGCGAGATCACAAGAGCATGAGGGTGGACATGGATTAATATTTTTGAATCGTTGGTTGTTTAGTCTTGAGCCCCACATTCACGCTTGGAATATGGCACAGGGGTGATTGAATGAAAGAAAATTTGGTTAAGCTCAATCTATGGTAGGGAGGTAGGTTGAAGTCCTTGACTTGTTTGGATTTTTCATATGTTAATAAGAGATCTTTTATTATTGTATTTCATGAGTACTTGTTCTTGTTATTATTTGGATCTTATTGTTCTTCTATCATGGTTATTATTCTTCTTATATGTTGGTTATAAGCATGTTTTCATAATAGGTTCTATCTATGGCTCTTGATATGTTTGATTTTTTGATGAATGGTTAATGAATGAATGAACTAACAAATGTGATTGCAACTATTATGAGAGGGAATTAGACCTTCTTGATGATTCCCAGATAAGTATCAGACTCCATTGTTCATGACTTGTAGATTACATGTTCTCAATATGTTTGATGAAATGACTATCATGGTTAGGCCTAGTTAGGTCGAGTATTTGATCAAGTTTGGAATGAAAAGTTTTGTGTTGATGTTACTCATCACTCTAGAAAGTCTCACTAAGTTATGGGTAGTGGTTTGGAGGCCGACCTAGAATTTAGGCTCAAAATCGCGGACTGCACCCTCTAAACTAAAGAGTTTAGGTCACAACTGCTACTTGGTAGGCTTATGCATGTAGTTGGAGGCCCTCAAACACATGGAGGCATTGGCATTCATACTCTTGGGAGCCTAGGTAAGTGAAAAAGATTTCTATATCATGGTTTGAGCACTAGGAGTGGTTGTCTGGCTCCTGGGTGTCATGTAGCTCTTGTGGAAGGTTAGTAAGGTTCCATTTTAGTTATTCAAATTCCTTAACTATACGTAGGAGGTTGATTCATGTCATAGTATCCCTTAGCTCATGTTTACTCCAACAGGCTGGTGAAAGTCGGTAAATGTGGGAGGAGGCATTCCAAGGTGGTATCAAAGTATGGTTCAATACTTGGACTAAATGGGTAGAATGTGTGTTTCATGTATGCATGTCAGTGTCTAAATGGTTGTTATGCTTGCATTGTCATGGTTATGGTTGTTGTGCATGAGGTCATTGTATGCAATTGGTGTGATCATGCATGATGTTGATATATTGATATGATTATGCAGATACATGTATCATGCTAATCTGTACTGATTTTGCAGATGAGATAGCCTCTTGTGAACTTAACTCAGGAATGTTTATTATGTTTATATTTTTTTATCTGACATGGCATGCTTGATGGAAGAAGAGGATCAAAGATGACTAGCAAAATGGTGGATTTTAGTTCATGAGACTCTCCTTATAGATTAGATAAGAAACACAAAGGTGAGTACTCTCCTCACATTGCAAATACTTTGAGAAGTATAAAGGTGGAAATACGAAGTTGCAAAGTAGATAATGACAGGATCATTCAGTCATAGGAAATACTTACCAGGTCACAGGAGAAACAAGTAGAGGTCGATGCAGTTATCCTTCATAGTTTTTCAAATTCGCAGAAACATGGACAACCACAGATCGGTTAGGGAAAGGAGGATAGGACTAATGGGGCATATGGTGGTAGGTCTCATGGTGGGCATAGGCTGGATAGGTATGAAACAATTGAATATGGTAGGTTCTTGGATAGACATGTTAGGAGAGGCAATGGATATGGGTTCTACTTTAGTTTTGGTTCAGACAGGTATCATGTTTATCAGCATTATCATTCTTATAGGAGGAGTCAGAGGGGGTACTTTCTAGATGAGTTTTATAAATCCAAGCCACTCACACCTGATGGAGAGTTGAAGTTGGAAGATGCAAAGGCATGGTTTCTTGGAATGAATAATTTCTTTGACTTTCATAAATATACAGAGAAAATGAAGGCTGCAATAGCTATTTTTAGTCTTAAAGGGAAAGCAGACATCTGGTGGGAAGATGTGAAGCATGTCAAATACATCAAGAAAAATTAGTTGAGTTGGCATGAATTCAAGAGACTCTTCAAGAAGAAGTGTTTGTCAGAAAGGTACTATTGCAACAAATGCAAGGAATTTATGAGCTAATGATGGGATCGATGATAGATGAGGAGTACATGACTAATTTCCTAGAGTTCTTGAGACATGTGTTGTATATTAAGTATGAGAAGACAAAATTTGAGAGATTTATCAGTTGAACTACATTAACATTCAAGGATCGGATTGAGTATGATGAGCCTTGGTCATTGGAAGAATTCATTGGAAATTTGAAGCAATGTTATGAGTAGTCAAAGTATAAGACTAAGTCTAAGAAAGTTTGGAAATGGAATGATAAGACTAAAGGTAAGTGGCCACCGAAGCAGGGAAGACCTTACGATGCAGGTGGGAAAGAGAATGCTTCTCTTTACGAGAAGTTTCATGTAGTTGAGAAGGGACATGGGCTGCAACCTATAGAGAAGCAGAATAGAGGTGATGGGAGGATACATTTGCATGTTGGATATGTGGCAAGGATGATCTCAAGAAGGATTATCCATCATATCAAGGTGGTAGGCCTGATATATACAGTGCCCAGAAGGTGCAAACAATTGGGGATGTTGCACAAATAATTCCTCAGATCTATGTAGTATTTGATAACAAGCAGGCGGATCACCAGACATCCATTATTAAGATGGAAGGTAAGATATGTGATCTACTTATTTCCATTTTGATTGACCTTAGATCTAATTATAGTTATGTTAATCTTGACTTGGTGGATAAGTTTGGTTGGAGAAAGGAAGTGCATGAAGAGTCTTGGTTGGTGTAATTTGCTACAGGTTATAAGAAAATAGTTCATCATTGGGTAAGAGATTATGAATTTGAGTTGAAAAGTATGCCTACATCAGTCCATCTAAATGTGCTTCCATTGGGTTCTTCAAGAATTTTTCTAGGTATGGATTGGTTTCACCTTCACATGACTAAGGTGGATTGTTATGAGAAGGCTAGTGAGTGCTTGGATGATGACAGAGAGAAGAGAATCACACATGGTAAGAAGAATCATGCATCACTGAGAATAGTGCACAATGGTAGGAAAGGGTGTGTATTATTTGTAGTTCATTATTCTAGTGATAAAGGTAAGGATGTTGACGATGCTGAAGTCTTGAAGAGATATCTGGTCTTGCAATAGTTTCGGGATGTGTTTCCATCAAAGATTTTAGAGTTTTCTCCTCATAGGGAAGTGGAATTTTCTATTAAGTTGGTAACAAGAGTAACACTAGCATCAAAGGCACCTTACAAGATGAGCACCCAAGAGTTAGTTGAATTGAAGTTTCAGTTGAAGGAAATCCTTGACAAGGGATACATTAGGCCAAGTGTGTAACCTTGGGGTGCATCAATATCATTCGTAAAGAAGGAGGATGGTACTCTGAGGTTTTTTATAGATTACAGGTAGCTAAACAAGGCGACGATCAAGAACAAGTATCTGTTATTGACGATTGATGGCTTGTTTGACCATTTGAAGGGAGTAACAATGTTCTCAAAGATTGATCTAAGATCAAAGTATCATTAGGTACACATCAAATGAGAAGACACCTACAGGACTTCTTTCTGAACCAAGTATGGGAATTATGATTTTATTGTAGTTCCTTTTGGTCTCACTAATACTCCAACTACTTTCATGTGTTTGAGGAATAATGTGTTGTGTCCTTATTTGGACAATTTTGTCATTGTATTCATTGATGATCTATTGATATATTCTAAGAATGAGGGAGAGAATGACAAACACTTAGAAACAATATTGAGATTTCTAAGACAACATCGGTTGTATGCTGAGATGAGTAAGTGAAACTTCTTTGAGACAAATGTTCATTATTTGGGACATGTTGTTTCCAAGGAAGGCATAACAATGGACCTGGAAAGGATCAAAGCTATCATGGAATGGGAAGCTCCTAGAAATGTGGATGAGGTTAGATCATTCATGGGGTTAGTAGGTTATTACAGGTGTTTAATCAGAAACTTCTCACATATTACCTATCTTATTACATCATTGCAAAGGAAAGGAAATAAATTTGAATGGAAAAAGGAATGCAGAACTAACTTTGAGTAGTTGAAGTGATTTCTTACAAATGCTCTAGTTCTAAAGATTACAGATCTAGATAAAGAGTTTGTGGTGTGTACATATGCTTGCAAGAGAAGACTTGGTGGATTCCTAATGCAGGAGGAGTAGTTGGTATGTTATGTGTTAAGGAAACATAATGAGCACAAGTAGAATTATGTGACTCATGATCTTGAGCTGGCAATAATAATTCATACATTAAAGATGTGGAGGTGCTATCTTCTTGGCAGGAGGTTTGTGTTGATGAGTGATCATAGTGGGTTGAGATACTTGTTCAAACAACCTAGTCTGAATGCTAGGAAAGCTAGATGGTTGACCATGCTCAGTGAGTTCGACTTTGAGATCAAGTAAATTAAGGGTAAAGAGAATAGGGTTCTAGATTCTCTCAGCAGAAGGGTGTAGGTGAATCACATAGAAACTATGAGTTCATGTAACATAGATTTACAAGAAGAGATCTTACAGGTAGGAAAACAAGATGACAGGTGTAGGGAGATTAGGCACAGGTTATAATAGCAAGGTACAAGTGATCAAGGTGTGGATTATATTCTCACAACAAATGATTTGGTGAGATTGAGGGATAAGATCTATGTATTTCATAGTAGTAAGCTCAAGAAGCTTATCTTGTAGGAATTTCATTTTAAGTCATATTCAGGTGACCAGGGATACCATAAGACTCTAAAAACTATGAAGAAGTTCTACTATTGGCTGACTCTAAATATAGGGTTAGCTGAGTTTGTCGCAATGTGCTTAGATTCTGAATAGGTAAAAGTAGAGTGCAAGCATCCAAGTGGTTTATCACAACCAATTCAGATTCTGGAATGGAAATGGGAGGTCATTTCCATGGAATTCATGACAGGGCTGTCGAGAACATCTAGAAAACATGATTCCATCATGGTTGTGGTTGACAAGTTGACCTTGGTAGCTCAATTCATTCCAGTGAATTCTACTTATTTAGCTTGTAACACCCTCCTCCGACATCTACCCAATTAACTAACCAACCTAGGTAAACATGTGACAAGAAGATACTATGATATAATTCAACTTCCCAAGTCACCTTAACGAAGTGGAATTGACAAAACACAACCAAATTGACCATCCACACATGCTACAAAACCTCCAGGATCTACCCCACCTTTCCAAGTGACCAACCCTTGAGGAAACTAAACAATTCAAGGACCCAGAGACCCATTTTCTCCCTTACCAAAACCTCCAAGTGACTAAGGGTCATAGTCACTACCATTAACTCTCATGAGTGCAATTATAGCCTTTTTATTCTAGTGCTATGCTCGCAATTGTGTTATTTAAGGCTAAATTTCAGGGCTAGGACCTAGTCACTGCCCATAACTTCATGGAATTCATAGAAATTAAAAGAAACATAGAGACAATGATGCCAATGAAAATTCTTAAACAATGACTTGAATGAACCCCTACTAGCCTATTGATGGTGTTGGATCCATCAACATTCAAAGGGATATCCCCGGTAAGAAGTCCCAACTAGCCCTCAAACCATTTGGAGTAGGAGTCCCAATAGTGGGTGGTAATGTTGTGCCTTGACTGTGGTAATGCACAAAGGTAAGTATGATGACTTTGGTCGGAAGAAAGTGTGTGACCTTGCAATGATTCAAGTAAGATGCATCGGGGTTCTAACAAATAGAGGGGAAAAGGAAGTGTTTCCCTTAGAATCCTATAATAGTATGTAACTTGAAAGGAACACATGAGAAAAATGACATTACAAGATAGAAGCATAATAGTCCACAAACTAAAGTGATGGGGTAATCCGACAACACGCCTTCAAACAGATTCATACAATTGCATAAAAAATAGTTCATAAGAAAATGCGTAGGTTAAACAACATACATTACTAAAGTAACTAGAATAGTCGAACTACAATAAAAACGTATGCATCAAAACGTGTTGGCTTAGTTATATATTATTAAGTGAAAGCTCCATCCATACATACACCTTTGACAACCATTAGACGCAATAGTGGAACATTACATTCAATGCCACCTGTGCCTCCAAAGAAGTATACTCACTCTACGCTATGGAGAAGCCAAGGCTCGTCATAATACTCCCAAACCTTCTCTAAGAGTAATCCTAGCCAAACTCTTGGCTCCCAAAAGCATGTTCTATCAATTATGAGGTTCTATTTATAACAAAGGGTGGGGTGACCCTTGGCATTCCCCTTTGACTCTTTGACGACCCTCATGACTCTTCAACCCCTTTAGAAATAACTCTTTACACTACATAGTGATTGTTCCCATTCCACTAATGACACTTAGAATTTCACTTACAATATATTCGCAAATAATATACAATTTCCACATGTACCCATGTAAAGACAAAATAAGCTAGATAAAACCTAACAAGGAAAAAAAACTATGACTCTAAATTTTGGGGAAATACCAACTCGGCAACCTTCACTTGGTGCTTCTTGGTCACATGCTCATGCCAAGATTGGTACTTGTTACACTAAAAAATGTCACCTTGACTACTTACAGTTAGTATGGCTCAAATCAACAGTCATGCTACCCTCTTAGGCAAGTCTCATGCCTCTGTTATCCATCTCAAACTCAAAGAAGAGAGAAAGTCTTGTAAAAACTATGTTTATCTCTGGGGTCGCAGGTTCTCTCTAGCCTTACCTGTGGGGACGCTGACCATGTTCACAAAATCTGCGTCCATGGACGCTCTGTATGTTAAGGGACAGGTGCGTCCCTCTGTAAAAGGCAAAATGCGCGAGTTTTATCTTGAAAAAGTTACTTGTGGTTACTTCTAGAACATTCTAGAGGTCGGTTTGATGAAATGGATGCGCCTCCAGTTGGTTCATGTATCTCTATTAAGGGGGAACTTATCCCATCAATAAGGGAGCTATCCCACCCAAAGAGGGGGATGATCCCATTGATAGTGGACCTGAATAACCTCTTTACAGCACTATAAATAAAGACATTGAGCCAGAGGGAGAGGAGGTTGGAGCTATACATTTTCTTTGGGTAAATGCTGCAGGATTTAGGTCTTCCATTAGAGCCTTTGTGAGGAGAGATTGTCTTCACTTGATTCTACTTGGAAGAGGGTGAGCTTTGTCAAAGTAGAGGAAAACCCTTGATGGACCCTGGGAGGAACTTGCACAACACCAAGGCCAGGTTGTAAGAGTTTCTTTGTTTCGTTATTAATACAAACTGGTTTATTTTTCTCAATAGCTTGTGTTAATGAGTTATTTCATGTGTTCCTTGGTCTGCATGTTGAATATATGTTTTATTATATGAAATGCAAGTGCTTGGTAATTGTTTGATTGTTTGTGGTTGCAGGAATTGACTTGAAGGAGGAGCTCATCCGGATCGTCAAGAACGGACTTCAACAACAGCGTTTTGGAATAAGGTAAGCCTAAACACTTGTAGTTTTCATGTTGTAAAAGGTGTATTTAGAGAAAGATCACTCCATTTTGTCTTGTTTGTCATTAGAATGTCTTAGACTTCTAGGAAGGTCAGCTGTGTCCACACCCTTGACCAATTCCGTGTGACAAATTGGCGACCGCGAGGATTGGTGCACACGGCCTAGTCCCCGCAAGACTGAGTTGCTCACCTCTGTTTGGCAAGCCAGTGAGAAAGTATACATCCGAGGGCTCTATCTCGAGCTGGTGCCCTCCTATGTAAAAGCATTGTTCTTGAACGTTCCATCGCTCAACCAGCCATTCCAAGAATCTTACCTGGCCCCTCATGCCCGGTATGGTCCAATATTTGTATAATCCGCATGCTCTTAGGGCATCCAGGGAAGGTTGATGATTTATTGCAGCTTCATCTTCCTCTACATGCTCTCTTTCTCTCCAGTCTAACATGATTAATGCCCTGCATATCAAAAATAGCAATTAGAAATTGATTTGGGAATTTTTGGTGGTTTTTTGAGAGAGTTGGGGTTTTGAAATGCGCGTTTCTCGGAAGACGCACCCCGGCTTTGTAGCACAGGGCGCCCGGACGCAGCTGGCCTGAAGGCGGGCTGCGTCTTCCGACCGTTTTCCCGTATGAGAAAAAGTCGGGGGACGCAGGTCACCCGAAGGGCACCTGCGTCCGCCGAGAGGCGCATTCCAAAACCAAAACCCTCCCAAAAAATGAAACTAAGACCTAAAAATTAATTCTAAATGGATAGAAATGCAGAGTAGGATGTGTAAAATACCTGGATGAGACGGCGTTCGATTCCGACGGTCAGATTTTCCGCAGCAACCACGGGAAGTTTCTTGTCAAAAGCTCCTTTTTCAACCTCAACAGTGAAACGGTAAAAATGACATGGTAAAAGGTCTTTTTATAGGTTTTTGGATGAATTAGTTCATTTTTTACCATGAAAAGATGTTTTTGAATGTATTTTTGCCTATTTTAAACAGGTATGAATAATGTGTTGCTTTTGTGCAGGACAAAGGGATTTCGAGGGAAATTGTAATTTTTCACAAATAAAAATATCAGCGTCATCTTTTAAGCCCTTTTCTGACTCCTAAAACATGAAAAGATCGCCGAGTGTTTCTTTTTCACTCGTTAAAACGGAATTAAAAGACGGTCCCCTTTTAGCTCTTTTCTGACCGCAAAATCAGGAAAAGATTGCCGGGTTTTTGTCGTTTCAAACTCGATAAGGAAATAAAACGACGTGTCCTTGATCGCTTTTTACTTTTCAGGTTAACGACACTATTATGAAAGTACTCCTTGGTCGCAAGATCAAGCGGTTCCCCCAGGTATTATTTTATACTTTTTCGGGCTTGAGGGACACAAATATACGAAAAAGTTCAACGTGGAGTCTCCTTTAGTTTTTTCAGACTCTCTAAAAATTGAAAAACGCCGAGTTTCTCCTATACTGGGCTCGTTAAACTTTTACAGTAGAGGACCTGTTCAATTACAAACAGGAACGAACCACTCCTTCCTAGGGTTCGAATTTAAACTAGGTTGGACTCGTCCGAAGGATGAGCTTATAATCAAGCATATGTTATCCTCCTCAAGCTTGTTAAAAATAAAGAGGTACTTGCCAGAAATGGTGGGGGAAAAGAGAGAAGAATGAACCTGTTTGTCACCTTTTGTCTCAGAAGAAACTTTATTACCACTCTTGAACACGACACTTTTCATTCACCTGGGTTGGGAAATCTTTTACCTCACAGTTGACCAAACCACTTTGAAAATCTTTAACCGGGTTCCGGGGATTAAATTTGAGTTATTCGTCACCAAGCCATCTGTCGTGTCGTTATGTGTTCAAGAGGTCTGCAAGCAAAACTTTCATCTGCAAAATACTTGTCATCCATTTGACCATCCCTGAGTCAGTCCTTACAGCAACATTTCTTCAACTTGAACAATGATTTCGTGTTGTGGGCTTGCCTGCAATGGGTCGCTTTCTATCGACATCGACACATTATCTAGAAAGATGACTTAGGAATCGACAGTACCTTGAAGTCTGCATGCATCAATGGCAGGTTTCTCGCCTTTGACGTCAGTTTACATCATTGACTTTCGATCAAAGGATTCCGTGAAGTGTTCGACATCAAAACATCTATTCACATTTCACGGGTTGTGCTTGGTACTTTGAGAACCATTGACATTACTGGTGGTTTCTCTCACGCTTGTTAATAGTTTGCATCATCGACTGGTAATCAAGTGGTTTCTAACATGTTCGACATCGAATCATTTAATCACATGGCTAGAATCGTACCAATTCGGGAAGTAGAAGTGAAGACCCTGGATCTAGTTTCTACCATCCAGGCTGCGAGGAGTTTTGTATTCATTATCTATGTAGACTAATCATAAACAGATGGCTGCGTCCATACTGTGTCTACAAAAGTCTATAAAAATGATGTACTACAAGATCATTCCTGTATCAGAATAGTTAGTCCATTAGTTAAAGTTTTGAATCTGAGTATGGGAATGCCTACCTCAGTGATGATATAATCTTATCCATGTATTTTGTGTTGAAAATTGCAGGTTCCAACCAGGCCATCCACAAGACAATCCTTGAAATGATAAAGCGCTTCACCCTTCCTAGAATTACAAAACCCTACTCTATTCCAGGCTTCGCACTTTAGGGGGCAATCTGTTACACTAAAAAATGTCACCTTGACTACTTACAGTTAGTATGGCTCAAATCAACAGTCATGCTACCCTCTTAGGCAAGTCTCATGCCTCTGTTATCCATCTCAAACTCAAAGAAGAGAGAAAGTCTTGTAAAAACTATGTTTATCTCTGGGGTCGCAGGTTCTCTCTAGCCTTACCTGTGGGGACGCTGACCATGTTCACAAAATCTGCGTCCATGGACGCTTTAAGGGACAGGTGCGTCCCTCTGTAAAAGGCAAAATGCGCGAGTTTTATCTTGAAAAAGTTACTTGTGGTTACTTCTAGAACATTCTAGAGGTCGGTTTGATGAAATGGATGCGCCTCCAGTTGGTTCATGTATCTCTATTAAGGGGGAACTTATCCCATCAATAAGGGAGCTATCCCACCCAAAGAGGGGGATGATCCCATTGATAGTGGACCTGAATAACCTCTTTACAGCACTATAAATAAAGACATTGAGCCAGAGGGAGAGGAGGTTGGAGCTATACATTTTCTTTGGGTAAATGCTGCAGGATTTAGGTCTTCCATTAGAGCCTTTGTGAGGAGAGATTGTCTTCACTTGATTCTACTTGGAAGAGGGTGAGCTTTGTCAAAGTAGAGGAAAACCCTTGATGGACCCTGGGAGGAACTTGCACAACACCAAGGCCAGGTTGTAAGAGTTTCTTTGTTTCGTTATTAATACAAACTGGTTTATTTTTCTCAATAGCTTGTGTTAATGAGTTATTTCATGTGTTCCTTGGTCTGCATGTTGAATATATGTTTTATTATATGAAATGCAAGTGCTTGGTAATTGTTTGATTGTTTGTGGTTGCAGGAATTGACTTGAAGGAGGAGCTCATCCGGATCGTCAAGAACGGACTTCAACAACAGCGTTTTGGAATAAGGTAAGCCTAAACACTTGTAGTTTTCATGTTGTAAAAGGTGTATTTAGAGAAAGATCACTCCATTTTGTCTTGTTTGTCATTAGAATGTCTTAGACTTCTAGGAAGGTCAGCTGTGTCCGCACCCTTGACCAATTCCGTGTGACAGTACTATGTGATGATGTACCCAAACTTCTTGATGGTGTCTTCCAGATAGCATAATCTTGCCTCCATAACATCTGGGTATATGGTTTTGGAACATGTATCCAACTCATGCTAAAGCATGTGCAGCATGGTGTTAACCATGATGGGACCACCAATGAACTTCTGCATGTTATGTGTGCTCAGCTCCAAGTTATCCCTAGTGGCTGCTCTCCTTAGATGCTCCATGTACTCATCGATCTCTAGTCGGACCTACTTCTTGTGCTTAGCTTTGCTGAGGAAACCGATTGATGGGATCTTATGCACTCTCACCATGACATCCAAGCTCTTGTACAACTGTGCATATTAAGCCTATATGCTATTGATGAATGGGGTGAGTTTCTCATAGTTTTGGATCAACATCTGAACATTTGATTTCTCTAGCTCTTCCTATGGCTTCATCATATTTGGAAAGTGAAGTAGCTCCACTTTTTACCACATTGTCCACTCTTTCACATGGGTGATGGAAGCATGTATATTCCTAAGTGCTTGAACAAACTCCTTGCTCCATTGTTGCATGCCATGCACATGGACAACTACTTTGTGCATGATGACAAATTTATCATGGAGTTTCTACATGGTAGTCTCAAGTGTTGATACTACAACAAGTATCACTTCCCTCATCTCTACCATTGTGGAAACTATGCTCTTCTCTCAATATTGTCTACCTCTTGCATAGTTTACTATAAGTTTTTTGTCAGTTGTTCATTCTCGGTCAACAAGTTTTTTGACATTGGAGCATGTTGCTCTAACATAGACTAAGTTGGTTTCAGTAAGGGTGGTTGGATGCTTCCTAATGTTTGGCACTATCACCCTTTCCTTCATGAATGTAGCTGATGCGTGATCATCCATAAAGTGCTTCCTTTGCACTTGTATAGTCCTATTTTACAACTCGTCAAATGATAGATTGTACACATCCATGACTAGATCATCATAAAGGAGGATGGAATCTCCGTGTTCACTCAAGACTGGTTCCAACATTGTAGGTGGCCTCGGGTGCTCTTGGAATGAGGTCAACTTTTTTAGTTTGTGGCTCCTGCTCTAACTCCATGCCAGTCTACTCAATCAACTACTTAATATGCTGAGCCATTTCCCGATCCTACATTTGTTCACTGTCTACCTCAACTACTTGTTATTTTGACTCATCAAATTGTATGGGCATTGTTTTCTCTGTCATTGAACTTTTCCTTTATTCTTCATCCTATTTCTACTTTTCTTCTCTTTCTCTTCTTCTCATCTCTTGTTCCTCCTTCAACTTCTTCTGAGCTCTTGTTCCTCCTTCAACTTCTTCTTCATCTCCTACAAATTTAGCTCTGTTACCTGCAAGCTCCTCTTTTTCTCTTCCTCCTCTCAGTTACCAGTTTCCTTTGCTTCCTTTTGCTTCCACTACCAAAGCTTCCTACATGAAGATTGAATACACTTTTACTCTGCAACTTTGTTCTCTCTGTATTATGTTAGCAACTTCTTCTTTCTGTGATCTTGTACTGGATTGTTGCCTTCTACTACTGTTGCTGGACTTGTTTCCATGTTAGTGTTGACTCCTTTTCTATGGAAAACTAAGTGTCTGCATATATGGGAAAGTGATCTAGCACTAGCTCAACTGCTTCCCTATTAATGCTTCCAATGTTCTTTCTTGATGCAACTCTCTTCAGTGCCATGGTACAATTACTACTGGAGAGAAGTGATTCACGAGTGTGGTACTTGTGGAAGAGAGAGGACACTCATGGAAAGAAAACATTAGATCTTACAAATCTAACTTCAGAACCTGATAAAGTAGAAGTTAGGGCATCTCACAAGAGGGATTATGCAATTTTCCCTCTCAGAGGTGATTGAATACCAACTAGATTTTCGCATTGTGCAGTCCCAGCTACCATTGGGGAGGTGATGCTAACTAGAACTGCACAATGCGTAGTTCAGTTTGGATTGAGCTTGCCAGGGCTGCAAATTGCACAACTCTAGTGATCAAGGCTTAGGGTCTGGCGCCTAGAACAACACATTGTGTCATTGAAGCCAGGCCTTGGCAGCCTCTGCACAATTTTTGGAGTCAAGGGAGAGCCTTTAGATCTAGAAATTCACATTTCATGTCAGGAGGAGAAAGATTCGGGATTTCTTGCTAGCTTGAGTTAATATACAGTCTCTATCATTCTCTTTATCAACATGTTGTGGTCACCAACAACCCCCCTCTTTGTTTGATATTAGCAATAAAATCAAGCAAAGGGGGTCCCTTAACAAAAATCCCAAAAATATTTTTATCCAAATTTTTGTATTTAACTCCCTAAAAGCTATATCGCATCGCAAAGAGAGAGTGAAGAGTTTTCCTATGCGCATAAGTAAGCTGCGATGAACCGATGCGACATTCATCGCATCGCATATTTTGAAAGCGCCCTTAAAAGAAAATAAAAAGGAATCACCGACGGCCGATATGCGACGTCACATATCGCAAACGTCGCAAAAGCAGCACACAACGAGCAAATGAAAATTGCGATATTGCGATTTGCGATCTGCGATCCTACAAACTGCGATTTTGCGATTTGCGATCTGCGATGAATGAGACTATTAATTGCTGCGATACGAATCGCAGAAACCACTCATCACAAAGTTTCTTCGGCATGATTTGTAAACCAAAATCGAGCGCGCACCTTAAGGGAAATTAATGATTGCACGCCTGAGTATCCAAAGATGATCGTGTTGCATTTTTCGAAGAGTCAAGTCATTATGAGTGTCATGATTATGCATTCATTAGAGTTTAAAGCTTTCATGTCAATCTTTTCGTCATGTCTCTTTTCCTTTGCGTAAACTGTAAGGCAATAACTGATATAAATCTATATGCAGGAAACATCTAAGGAGAAGGGAAAAGCGCCAATACTTGAAGAACAGAGAGGAGATGCCTTCGCAAATGAATGCCGCATGCAGCAAGGCCACAGATTCCAGAGTATCACTCCACATACACTGATGAAAATAGACTATCCAAGACTCAGAGTCAAAGGCACACAAAAGCAGCATGTTTGCAAAAGATCCTGAAGCTCAGATTGGATAAAGCAAAAAGAAAAACGTTGAAAAGGGATGATGCTTCAGAAAAGCATAGAACAAAGAATGGAAGCAATTTTCAATACGTAAGATTGTTCAGGCAACGAAATCCCTAACTCATTGAGTCATTCACACGGCCGGAAACCGAAATAGCAACAGCACAATCAGTTTGAAAGAAATCTAGGTTATACTAAGTATACACACAGCAAAAAACACCCAGCCAGAGGAAGATTTTCAAAAATATCTTCTAGTTTGTCAGAAAGAGGTGCCAGCTTTTGTTATTTCTACTTTTATCGCTCGAGCAAAAGGAAAAGACAAACATCCGACTCTTTCTAGGCAAACCTTGCATTGCTTACAGCACTAAGGAGCAGATACAGAAACGGTTAGAAATTAGATTCAATTTTTAGAAATAAATTTGTTTTAGTAAAAGGGCGGTCATTTCAAGCCGTTTCCTAAGTTTGTGTAATTAAGATTAGTTAGTTAGTATTATTTAACCCTTCTCATGGCATTTGGAGAAGGCTCCGGAAATTTGTCAAAAAACTTGTCCTCAGAACATGCACTTTTGCACCCTCGGAGGGGGTTTTTGATGAATGGATGGATCGAGATTTATTTATGTTTACATTTTAATGTATGCTACTGATGTTGCACTTCTGTACTCTTAGTAGATGTTAGAAGTAAGTAGAGATAAATCGTTATTGCTTGAAGTTTGTGAGTGAAAATCAGTCATAAATGGTACTTTTATCTCTTGATTAATTTCTGCTCATATTCTTAGAGTGATATACAGCTGATTTGTTTATATGTTGATGTATGAATGTCTGGATTACCATTTGGCGCTTTTGTACGGTGGAATCATTTGTTTGTGCTTAACATATTAATAACTTATCATGCGATATGATGTTCACAACTGTTTTGCCTAACTTCTTATGCAGAATGGTTTATCTTAATTGATTTATATTCTTATGATAGCTGAATGATCTTTATTACCAGTTATTGTATGAAATCATTTTAGATCGCATGAAGAAAGAATCCTACCCCGGGTTATTATAGATTAGATGTGTTGTTTTTGTTAGATTACAGTAGCATTGAGTCAGTTTAGAGTTTAGAATTAGATTAGCTTGAAATTACCTTTAGATTAGCATCATCAAAAATCTACACACACACACACACATCCTTTTAAATTGGGAAGCTGGTCCCATCATCCCCAGTCGGACCCGCTACACCAAACGGGCAAGGAGCAGCCAACCAGGTTCCCGACCGGGTGGGTATCCCCCTTGTTGTTGACCTGATTTCGGGGCCCTCAACATATTTGGCGCTAGAAGGAGGGCACGAACTATGAATGGCAACTAAGTCAAAATCTAAATGCCATTCTGAGAGTAAATCACCCTCATCAACTCCCCCGACTTCTCCACTACGGTTAAGCCCCGAGTTAGAAGTCGCTCGAGTATCCACCGCTGCTACCTACTCCAATATATCAGACCAACTCATTATTGAACCCCCTGAAATTCAAACTTTGATTCATAAACTCCAGGGATTCTCTATTTTTTCTCATAGGTCTGATAAATCTAACAGCAGAGTGACTTCGCAGTACAATCCTGCTCATCCTCTGACCAGATTGAAGAGTGAAAAATTTGGTATTCAACCAAGTGAACTCCCTCTCCCTACTAGGAAAAGAGCAAGGAAAGCACCACCAGAGTCTGACCGTGAGACTCTTTCATCCACTTCGTCCATTTCAACACCCTCAACCCGAAGTCAACCACCCACATCCTCATCCCAAATCACTCATCCATCTTCCACAACACTTCCTCTTCAATAATCAAAGATCATAATACCTTCATCTTCTCAGCATCAGGGACCGTCTTCTGCACTCTCATTAACTAGCGGCTCAACGATGGCCCAGTCACCATGGAACAATCCTGGGGCGGTTTTAATGCCTCCACCCCTAAGCCCAATACCGGCCCATCCTGAGAAGTGGCTACCTAAATTCAATCCAGAAACAGGCATGCTATCTGAAGAGCATATCAATAATTTCATGCTTTCTGTTAATCTCAACGGAGTTACCAACGAAGATGCTGTCGTCCGACTTTTTCCTTACACAATGCAAGGAACAGCCGGGTCATGGTACTTTTCGTTACCTTCCGGGTCCATCACAAGTTGGGACATTTTTCAAAGTCAATTCCTCACCAAGTTTGGTGATGACAGATCAACAGTGACATTGATCAATGACCTATCTAATCTTAAAGCTGAGACTAGAGAACCCATTAAAGATTTCAATTTACGGTTCAATAAGATCCTCAACAAAATTCCCTCTGCTTCTCAACCCAGCGAGGAAGTAAGATGTGAATGGTACATCACAGCATTACCATCAAACTTGGCCATATTCGTAGATAGGGCAAACAAGACGACCTTAGTTGAAAACTTGACTGAGGCATTAGCAGTAGAAAAACGCGTAGTTGCCCTAGAAAAGAGATCTGCAATAGAAGAACACAAATCTAAGAAGATCTCTTTCAAAGAAGACACCAAGAAGAAGCAAGCGAAAGATCCTTTCGATATGGAAGGATTACAAAAAGTGTTAAAGGCCATGTCCAATGAGATGATTGATATAAGAAAGCAAGTAGCAGAAACTTCTTCAAAAAAGCCCTACAGATCTTTTAAAAGAAACCTTCCCATGGAGGTGAAACCACCCAATGCTGTCTCAAACGTCGAATCTGAAGAAGAAGAAGAAGAAGAAGAGAATACCACTGAAGTGTAGACCGATGATGAAGAAGTTGTGGAACTACAAGGAATGTGGGATTTTATCCTCCCACAAGAAGAGGATCAAGAAGCATTTCCGGTTAGCACACGAAGCAAAAATCAACTTGATCCTCCCCAAACTACCCCTAAACAGAAGGGCGCAAGCCCTGCAACAAAAGATAAGGTCGCAACAAAGAAAAAACTGCTAGAGCGACCCAATTTAGCCCAGTCCAATCAGATCAAGTACCTCCATCAAGAACACTGATAGTGTCGGATGAAATGGAGTATAACATTATCGATGACATGAAAAAGACAAGGGCTAATATCACTCTGTACGAATTGAGCAAATTGAAACATCAACAGAAAATAATGATGAAAGAATTACATGTCGTGCCTACTACATCTTTACCTACAGCTGTAGCTTCCCATAACATGGGAAGACCTCCAACCAACATGATCAATAAGATTGATCCGAATGACATTGCCTTGATTGGAGGAAGGTCAAGATCTCATAGTCCTTCTTTTCTCCTCACTTATGAAATTTTCAATAAAAACGTGCACAATTGCCTGATTGATTCTGGTGCTTCAACAAACATTATACCCAGATCAATATGTGCCAAATTGAATGTTCAGCCTTAGAAATCTGCAGTGCGCATAGTTCAACTTGATCGATCTCAAGTCGAAGTGATTGGTGAACTTAACCAGGTGACCATAAGATTGTCGTCTAACCCGAAAGTATGTCAGGTTATCGACATTCTAGTAGCTGATATCCCTGAATTCTATGGTTTAATTCTTAGCAGGGATTGGTCCGAGAAACTCCACGGATATTTCTCAACCGACTGGTCGCACATGTGGTTACCCTACAACGACAAACCCAATCAAATAAAGGTTGAACGAGAGTTGCACCAAAAGTACATAGTGACAGAATTGGAAGGAGAGAACGAAGCAATAACATACAACAGCAGTATCATAGGCAATTACTTGGTAGATTCTTTCCTTAGCAATTTCAATGCTCACACTTCACCTTACCTAGAAAATTCAGCTGTGTCCCAAGTTGAAAATTTTTCCCAAACTGATGATTCAATGTGTTTTAATTTTTTAGATAATTCTGTAAATACATCTTTATTTTGGAAATTATATTTTGATGGCTCTAAATCTAATGAGGGAGCAAGAGCAGGATGCGTTCTGATTAACCCAGATGGGAACAAGACCATGCTTACATGCAGACTTGAGTTCGATTGCACAAACAATACAGCGGAATACAAAGCCTTGGTGCAAGGCCTATACAAAGCAATCGGCTTGAATGTTAAGTATCTTCAAGTCTTTGGAGATTCCAAAATTGTCGTCAAATAGGTACGTAACACCATACATTTCCTGTCAAGTCATTTAAAGCACTATTAATCTTTAGTACAAGATCTGACTTCACATTTCATAGCATTCAATATTTCGTCAATCCCAAGACTCCAAAATGCGAGCGCAGACCTGTTAGCTAACATAGCCTCTAGACTGATTCCCTCCGAAGATTTTAGTCCCGATAGGTTTTCAATAGAATTAATCTTTAAACCATCCATCCCTGACAACATCACCAACTGGAGAGTATTCAATGACGATCCAGACATTATAAATTTCCTCACTTCTGAAGGATCCTACTCAATTCAAATAATTGACGAAGACCATCATGATCACCAAATTCAGCAAAATAGCACTGATAACGCTATACCTAAATCGGTGGTTAAGTTAGAAGATTTATATGATTTGAAAATTCAGTTTAAAAGGTCTGCCAATTCTAAACTCTACAGTTCAACTCTGAACTATGAATTAGTGAACCTAGGAATCGATCAGAAGCCGCAAAACGTTAATCTAGGCCACGGCCTAGCCCCTGAAGAAAAATCAGCATATATCTGTCTTCTGAGACAATTCAAAAACGTTTTTGCGTGGAATTACGATGAGCTGAAAACATACAACACTTATATCATTCAACACACTATCCCTATGATTGACAATGAAAAACCTGTCCAGCAGAAGCTCAGAAAAATCCACCCCAACTTAGAAAATCAGATAAAGACTGAGCTAAATAAATTGTTGAGAGCCAGAATAATTTTCCCCGTCAGACACTCCAAATGGGTATCCAATATGGTGCATGTTAGGAAGAAAAACGGAGATATTAGAATCTGTATTGATTTTCGGAATCTCAACAAAGCCTGTTAGAAAGATAATTTTCCCCTCCCACCTATGGAGCAAATACTACAGGCAGTAGCGGGCTCAGAATTAATGTCTTTCCTGGATGGATTTTCAGGATACAATCAAGTGCTGGTACATCCCGATGATCAGTTGAAAACCACATTCCGAACCAAGTGGGGCACATACGCATATCGGAAGATGCCATTTGGTCTGATCAATGCCGGCACTACCTTTCAGAGAGCCATGGACATCGCGTTTAAAGGTCTAGTCAATAAATCGGTAGTGATTTACCTGGATGATATAACAGTGTACTCCAAGAAGCAAAGCGACCATCTCAAAGACTTGAAACAAATCTTTCAAAGATGTTTAAGGTATGGAATTTCACTTAACCCAAAGAAATCTTTTTTCGCATTAAGTGAAGGGAAATTGCTCGGATTCATAGTGTCGAAATCTGGTATTCACATTGAACCTGACAGAATCAAAGAAATTTCCGAAATATCCATACCCCATAACAAAAAGGCCATGCAATCTTTCCTTGGAAAAATCAATTTTGTAAAAAGGTTTGTCCCCAATTTTTCACGTATTATTTCTCCTTTACAAGATATGATAAAAAAGAATTCAAATTTTAAATGGGGCATAGATGAGCACGAAGCATTCAACTTGATCAAACAAGCTATCATCAACGCTCCATCTTTAGCTACCCCAAATTTTTCAGAATCTTTCATCTTATACACTTTTGCCTTAGAGAAATCTTATGCCGCGATTTTGACTCAAGTAAATCAAGAGAAGGTGGAAGCTCCAATCGTATTCTTTAACTCGAACTTACAAGGTGCTAAACTCAATTATTCAGACGTGGAGAAACAAGCGTATGCTGTTTTCAAAGCGATCAAATATTTCAGACCTTTCTTACTTAAAGCCCATACCGAAGTCGTCGTACCGTTTCCAGCGGTAAGAAACCTTTTGGTACAGAAGGATGTGGGCGAAAGGAGAGCAAATTGGATTATCGCTCTACAAGAATACGATCTTGAGATCAAACCAGCAAACATCGTAAGGGGTCAAGGCTTCTGCAAGATGTTAGCTGGAGCATCGCAAATTCTTGAGAACTCATCTGAAGAGGTACACCCGTATGAGGTAAGCCTAAACGACGCAGAATCATTATATGCGGACACCATTTATTATCTTAAGAACGGGTATGCTCCATCACACCTGGATCACAACAAGAAAAGAGCTCTGAGGTTGAAAGCTAAACAATACTAGCTCATAAATGATGTTCTGTTTAAAAGGAATTATGATTCTGTACTTCTTAGGTGTCTTGAGAAAACTGAAGCCGAAAAGGTTTTGCAGGAACTCCACGATGGACCAGCAGGTGGACACTATGCTGGAGAGACTACTGCGCATAAGATCTTACGTGCAGGATATTATTGGCCCACACTGTTCAAAGACTCATACAATTACGTAAGGAAATGCCAAATCTGCCAGACTGCTACGGGGAAACAAAAGAAATCATCCATGCCACTACAGCCGGTTAACATCGAGCAACCATTCAGCCAATGGGGCTTGGACATAATAGGTGAGATCGTTCCTCACTCTTCTAAGCAGCATAGGTATATCCTCACGGCAACAGATTATTTTACTAATTGGGTAGAAGCAATTCCTCTCAAGACAGTTAATTCTGAAAACATTATTGAATTCATAGATCAATTTATCATCACTAGGTTTGGATTGCCAACGGCCTTAATGTTTGATAATGCATCATACTTTTTTGGAAATGCAATGACTGAGTTTGCATTAAAAAGAGGGTTCAAATTGAAATATTATGCTAATTACTATCCGCAAGGTAATGGGTTGGCTGAATCAACAAACAAAAACCTAATCAGGATTATCAAAAGAACAGTCAACCAAAACCAAAAGAATTGGCACAAAGCGCTGGTAAATGCTTTATGGGCAGATAGAATCACGAAGAAAGCTTCAATCAGCACTTCTCCCTTTAATTTAGTTTATGGGAAAGAAGTGGTTCTTCCAACTCAGTTAGTCATTCCCTCTTTGTCTTTAGTACAACACATCGATGAAGTATCTACTTCCTCTTTGCAATTAAGACAAATGGAGATAATCAAACTAGAAGAACACCGAGAACAAGCTAAGAAAACCCATGCTCACCACCAAGCGCTAATAAAATCCTCTTTTGACTCAGCCATCATAACCAGAAAGAACTTTCAGATGGGAGATTTAGTTTTGAAATGGGATAAGGCTCATGAAGAAAAGGGCAAACATACGAAATTTCAGAAGCTGTGGCTTGGTCCTTTTCAGATTGTAGAAGTCATAGGCCCATCGACGTTTATGTTGCAGGATTTGGCAGGTAGAAGAGATTCTTTGCCTGTGAATGGACAGATTCTTAAAATGTATTTTCCATAGAAGATCACTCTTCTATTTTTGTAGGATAGTTTTAGTTTCTTTTATTTTGTTTTTCTCTTTCTTATAAATAAAATCGGTTGTAAATGATCATTGAATAAGATTCATGAAAGAGCACACTAACTCTCTATCAGATTTTGATTTCACTTGTACAAATAGCAAAACTTTTCAAAAAATCTGATTTTTATTATTGACAAATAGAGTTAACTTTAACCTGAATATGATATTAGTTTCAACCTCTCGAAAAACTTTGATGAAATCAACCTTTGGTTAAAAATTGTTTTATCCCAGCACAATGAAAGGTATCATCAATAATAAAATAAATATTCTCTGCAAAGCTGTTATTTTCAAAACTCTATTATTGTCGTCCAGAGCTTTCTTAAAAAAAAACAATGACTTCCTCCCTGCTAAAGGAAACTGCAGCATTCAGAGAAACAATCCGAGAAAACACTATATCTCAAAGAATAAGAGGTCTCATCACGAGCCGGCTTATCATGATCACAGATATTATAACTTGCTGACTTTTCCAATACTGTCTATCAAAATAGGGCAACGAATCAGGATTGTTGCAATCAAAAGACAAGGGATCTCATCACGAGCCAGCTTGTTCAGCAAAAGTGTAAATCAAGTGAATGACTGTGTCATAATTTGGCCACCAAACCAAGACATTGTTCTTTAGAGAGTAAAAAAGGAAAAAGTGACAAAAATGATTTTTCTCTGAAATGTTGTAAATAACCTCAAGCAGGAAAAAGGATCATTGCTGGATAACATGGTAACCTTGTCGAGGCTATGGACGCTTGCGGGCAGCAGAGGCTCACCTATGACAAATGAGCATAGTTTAAAGCCAGTACACAGAGAAGGCCTTATTTTATCTTTAAAAAAGGACCGAGTAATGTCTGGTATGAATGCAAGAACTAAGCCTAAAGGAAGCAGACAATCAGACAAAAAGAAGGGTTGAGACAAAGTATCATTGACAGGATAAGGGGTAATCTACTCTATCTGTCCATAACAAAATTTAGACATATGAAAATTTTTTTGTTTCGGAAGTGAAAATGTCAATAGAAAAGCAGAGATAACTGGTTCTTCATAGTGAATCGCCATTGTTGTGGTCACCAACAACCCCCCTCTTTGTTTGATATTAGCAATAACATCAAGCAAAGGGGGGCCCTTAACAAAAAATCCCAAAAATATTTTTATCCAAATTTTTGTATTTAACTCCCTAAAAGCTATATCGCATCGCAAAGAGAGAGTGAAGAGTTTTCCTATGCGCGTAAGTAAGATGCGATGAAGTGATGCGACATTCATCGCATCGCATATTTTGAAAGCACCCTTAAAAGAAAATAAAAAGAAATCGTCAACGGCCGATATGCGACGTCGCATATCGCAAACGTCGCAAAAGCAGCACACAACGAGCAAATGAAAATTGCGATATTGCGATTTGCGATCTGCGATCCTACAAACTGCGATTTTGCGATTTGTGATCTGCGACGAATGAGACTATTAATTGCTGCGATACGAATCGCAGAAACCACTCATCACAAAGTTTCTTCGGCATGATCTGTAAACCCAAAATCGAGCGCGCACCTTAAGGCAAATTAATGATTGCACGCCTGAGTATCCAAAGATGATCGTGTTGCGTTTTTCGAAGAGTCAAGTCATTATGAGTGTCATGATTATGCATTCATTAGAGTTTAAAGCTTTGATGTCAATATTTTCGTCATGTCTCTTTTCCTTTGCGTAAACTGTAAGGCAGTAACGGATATAAATCTATATGCAGGAAACATCTAAGGAAAAGGGGAAAGCACCAATACTTGAAGAACAGAGAGGAGATACCTTCGCAAATGAATGCCGCATGCAGCAAGGCTGCGGATTCCAGAGTATCACTCCACAGACATTGATGAAAATAGATTATCCAAGACTCATATTCAAAGGTGCACAAAAGCAGCATGTTTGCAAAAGATCCTGAAGCTCAGATTGGATAAAGCAAAAAAAAAAACGCTGAAAAGGGATGATGCTTCAGAAAAGCCTAGAACAAAGAATGGAAGCAATTTTCAATACGTAAGATTGTTCAGGCAACGAAATCCCTAACTCATTGAGTCATTCACACGGCCGGAAACCGAAACAGCAACAGCACAATCAGTTTGAAAGAAATCTGGGTTATACTAAGTATACACACAGCAAAAAACACCCAGCCAGAGGAAGATTCTCAAAAATATCTTCTAGTTTGTCAGAAAGAGGTACCAGCTTTTGTTATTTCTACTTTTATCGCTCGAGCAAAAGGAAAATACAAACAGCCGACTCTTTCCAGGCGAACCTTGCATTGCTTACAGCACTAAGGAGCAGATACAGAAACGGTTAGAAATTAGATTCAATTTTTAGAAATAAATTTGTTTTAGTAAAAGGGCAGTCATTTGAAGCTGTTTCCTAAGTTTGTGTAATTAAGATTAGTTAGTTAGTAGTATTTAACCCTTCTCATGGCATTTGGAGAAGGGTCCGGAAATTTGTCAAAAATCTTGTCCTCAGAACATGCACTTTTGCACCCTCGGAGGGGGTTTTTGATGAATGGATGGATCGAGATTTATTTATGTTTACATTTTAATGTCTGCTACTGATGTTGCACTTCTGTACTTTTAGTAGATTTTAGAAGTAAGTAGAGATAAATCGTTATTGCTTGAAGTTTGTGAGTGAAAATCAGTCATAAATGGTACTTTTATCTCTTGATTAATTTCTGCTCATATTCTTAGAGTGATATACAGCTGATTTGTTTATATGTTGATGTATGAATGTCTGGATTACCATTTGGCACTTTTGTACGGTGGAATCATTTGTTTGTGCTTAACATATGAATAACTTATCATGCGATATGCTGTTCACAACTGTTTTGCCTAACTTCTTATGCAGAATGGTTTATCTTAATTGATTTATATTCTTATGATAGCTGAATGATCTTTATTACCAATTATTGTATGAAATCATTTTAGATCGCATGAAGAAAGAATCCTACCCCGGTTTAGTATAGATTAGATGTGTTGCTTTTGTTAGATTATAGTAGCATTGAGTCAGTTTAGAGTTTATAATTAGATTAGCTTGAAATTACCTTTAGATTAGCATCATCAAAATCTACACACACACACACACATCCTTTTAAATTGGGAAGCTGGTCCCATCATCCCCAGTCGGACCCGCTACACCAAACGGGCAAGGAGCCGCCAACCAGGTTCCCGACCGGGTGGGTATCCCCCTTTTTGTTGACCCGATTACGGGGCCCTCAACACAACAGCACACATACCAAGCTAAGTCAACATAGTTGTTTTGATTGAGGATGAGGGGTATATTGATGCAAAATTAATGTAGACTGTTAGAGTTTTAATTTCATCTTTGGTGTTGCTCCACTGCCAGTAGGCATGGGCAGTACCTTGGCAGAGTCCCTTCGGGGACAAAATCATTGCTCCGCTGCCAGTGAGCTTGCAAAGTACTCCGATGGAGTTAATTTCTTCACCTCCCTATGTAGGAAGCCTTTTTCCTCTTTCACGTTTTTTTATTTTTTCATTTTTCATTTTTCAAAGAACTCTACATAGGCACTTACTTATTTCATGAGGCGGAAGAGGGATCCTGATGTTATAGCTCCAAATCTCACTCTTATGGTTTGTGATGCTGCACTTATGGCCTAGGGCAACCCCTCCTTCCAGACCTGGTCCAAAAATTTAAAAAACAGTGTTTTATTCCCTGTACGCGACTTTGCCCTGTGTTAAACGCGTGTACACGCGGGTCTGTCATACCCAACCCGCGTGTATCTATTAAAACACTTAAAAAAATATAATTTCCTCTTTTTCGGGCGGTGATCGCGGGTTTACCTGCTGGATCACCTGTTAGTGCCCGTGGCCCAACTGTTCCCAACCAACTCCTAACTAAAAAACTACTTTGGAGAGGGTATAAAAAGACATCAAAGGGAAGGCCAAGAGGAGAGAGAAAGGAGAGCAAGATTATTATGCTGAGATTTTTCCCTTAGACCAGGTCTGAAGTCCTTGGTGCATCCTGCACTTCCCCCATTTTGCATAGGAAACCCTTGTTTCCATGTGTATTGGTGATCATTCATCCTTGACATCATCATTGAGTAAGACTTGGAAGGAGCTCTTGTTGAAGGCTGGAGGCTGGAACGAATCCGGGAGGAAGCTTGCTTGGAGCCTGCTGAAGGTGTTCAGGTGATATCTTTCCGATATATGTACTTTATTTGCCTTTATATATAAAGAAACACGTCTTTGTTCCCGAATAATCTTTCTTTATGCTTATGAGATTCTTGTGTTGAATTCTTATGAAAGTAGTTACTTAAAGATTATTTATAACTAACTTTATAGCATAAAGATGATTTATACATAAACTTCTATACATGTACTGTTGTGTTCTTTGATTTGTTTGTCTTGCAGGTCAGAGAAAGAAGAAGGGAACTCCAAGAAGGGTTTGCACCCTAACGGTCTTCTCGGACGTAGGACCTTAGGTATGTACCCTAAACATTAGAATTTGCTTAAAAGTAAAAAAAGATGGCTGTGTGTGTGTGTTTCTTTGTATAAGCAATTTTCAGTCTGGTAGAGTCTCAACCGAAAGGACTCTAGGGGTACTTTCCCTTCAACCAGAATTGGCGACTCCGCTGGGGACAACATTCTTGTTGTTCCTAGTTTGGGTAGTCCTCAAGCCAATCAAGGCTCAGTCCCTCTGTTTGTTGGTTCTGACTGTTTGATATTTTCTTGAACTCCAAGCTTTTCCAGTTTTTCAGTTTGTGTTTTTTATTTTTCTTGAAACACTTCATATACGCACTTTTTTTGGATTACAGAAGCGTATATACGCAAGTTGCACTAAGTAAACCCGCGTATACGCAGGTTTCCTTAGTTACAGTCGCGTGTACACGCATTCTGCAAATAATTGCAGGCGCGTATATCACATAATTTTCAAGATTTATAATTTTTCTTTTGGCTGAATGTCTGTCTGGTGGTTTGGGTCAGTTTAAAGCAGTCAATTCCCAGTGACAATTCTCTGTTTAACAGGGGGCATCTTGTTTCGAACTCTCTCTAGGAGTGCTAGTCTTGTTTTTCGTTGATTGCAAGCGTCATTGATTTTTGACACACAAGGTTTCTGTTTAAGAATCTTGATTGCTCTGTTTCGGCAGAGTGGGAAGATTGTCTTAAAATCTTTGTGACCATTTTGTTTTCATGACATTTGTGTTTGCTTAACGAAATCATTTTTATGACCATTTGCTCCTTCGTTTCGGGAAAGTTGTTTGTTACCATTTCCTTGAAACTTGTCTTTTGATTTCTTGGACTTTCATTGCTGCTTTTGATTGTCAAAAGCGACTTCGAACACATTTTATTTTTGTTGAGTTCTCATCATTTCATTGGTGTCAATTCACAAAGGTGTTTGGTTGCTTGTTTATCAATCATTGGTGTCAGTATTTTTGAGAGTTTTTCCTTTGAAAAAGACTTTTTGGTTTGATTGAAAGAAAATCTTTTGAAAGTTTTTGAGTTTCGCTTTCTTAAACTTGCTTCTCATCTGATTTCCTTTTTTGCGAAGTGAAAGTGCTTTGTTTTTTATCTTAAAACTTGTTTTTATTGTTTGGACGAAATGATTAGTAACAAATCATCTTCTATCTAAGCATTTCAGTGGCAAGACAAAATTTGGTAAAGCAGCAACTTTCCTTCTTTGTTTTTAGAGTAGTCTTTGAATCGTGCATCCACATTTAGTTCTTGCATTAGGGAAAGATTTGCATCTCTTTTTAGGCATATTTAGTTTTGTTAGTTTTTGTGAGTGTGGAGTCTGAAAAGAAAAAGGAAAATTTTTTGTTTATATTACAAGTAACTTCTGAACCTCATAGAAATTGCTATTCATCGAAAACAAAAGTGCATGTGCATGTAGCTAGGTTTTATTAATTTCTTTTGCGTCCATAAAACACCACAAGTTTCACCTACATTACCTTTGACTTAAAGAACAGCCTAATAAAATCAAGCGCTTAATTAAAATCCACTAGAACTTTTTGTTTTAGTTATTACACCAACAAGTTTAAGGATTTTAGGGCCTTGGATTAGGCGAGTGGAGAGTTAACTCTCCAAGGCCACACAAAACGTCAAACATAAGAGTCTGATTAAAGAGAGTAAATCCAATAGCGTTAGGGAGACCAGGAAGACTCCGGATCTGGGAGTTAAGCACGAGGGTCTGTGAAGACAGGGAAGAGAGATACCCCCTCTCCTACTTGTCCGAACTTACCTCACGACTGTTCCGCCTGGCTTCTGCGACGAGTTGGTACCCATAGTTGCCTCTCCTAGGGATCTGCGTAGGTGGCTGCGGAGGGGAATCCCGTGGCACCTGAGGTCGACGTTGTACCACTCTCGACAGTACTTCCGGAGGGCACCCTTGCGAAGCTTGGGGGCTTGCACCGACGCAGACTGTTGTTAGGAGGTCAGCGTAACTTCCTCTGATACCTTCGCTGATAGGACTGGGCCCTCATCATCCCAGACTATCCTCGGAAGGCCCTTTGATTCACTTTCTCGTATTTTGGTGTCCCGTCTCAATCACCCGGAGCGGAAATACTTGAAAGTTGTTTGACTGGCTGTATCTTTAGGAACTTTTTAGTGTGTGCTCTGTGCTCCTAGTTGGCCTAGCTTTTAATTTTTTGAGTCTTTAGATAAGGTCATAACAAAAAATTCAAAGTGGCTGACCGGTCTCCAAGACGGTCTCGAAGACTTCGTGGTCTCTCGCCACCTAGTTTAGAGCCTTCTCCTAGAAGGCGCAGAGGGAATACTACCGTTGGGGTCCGTCCCACGCCGGCTGACGCATCGGGGATTGATCCTCCTCTCGGGGATATTAGCGGCCAAGCAAGGCCTGGTACTTTTGAACAAGAGAGGGACGCTCCAGTCTTTTCTCAAGTTCGCTTTCAAGCGGAGGATAACGTAGAGGTAGAAGAACTTTCAGAATCATTAGTGATTCCAAATTCTCCACTACCATCTAGTTACCCAGACGTATTGCAATACGTTGGGCCTCCATTATATAGACCAGCGAGTCCAGGTTACGCTACGCGCTTACCATTTATGATCACTACTGGAAGCATGGCTTCCACGAGTGCTGCGACTATGCAAACCCCAACATCGGTGCAAGGGGGAGGAACCATTTCCATCCCCTCCGCTTCCTTGTTCGGATCGTTTGCTAGCACATCTTTGGTTGAGTCTACCTCCATTCCGTCCACGAGTGGAAATGCCCAAACCAATGCTTTTAGTACTGGTTCCTTCCTTTTTGGCACCCAATCACAGGGTATTCTGTCAGTTCCGTTCAATGCCGCTACGTCCATGATGGGCGGATCGGCTTCATTTCAGGGTTTTCCTTTTGGAAGTGGTCATATTCCACATTCCAACCCAACGGTAGGATCCATGCCTTTTTCTTCAATAGGACAAAGCAGCAATCCTTTCCAAGGTTGGAATAACCCTGGGGCTAGTAACGCAGGAACTGCGAATCCATTCATTGGCCAACAAGGAAGTAGGCCGTATTCCACGGTTAGCATGTTTCAAAGTATTCCTCCCCTCGCTTCGGCTTGGAACCCATATCAGGGGTTATCGACTCCTTACCATTCTATAGGAGGAAACTTTGCAAGCTATGGAGCTTATACGGCAGGAGTTGGTCAAACTCCGAATTTTGCTGGACCACAAGGCTTGCCCTTTGGTTCAGCTGGTTCTATTGGTCACTTGGGGCAGCCTGGTGCCTCTCAAATCCCAGGACAATCTTTTCAGAACTTGGGGAGTTCTGCCCAGTCTGGGTGGAATCCCCTAGGTCCTCCTAGGCTTCCATTTCTGGCAACGTTAAACTTGCCAGATCTCACTAAGCTAACGAACGACCCTATCAGATACAATCCAGCCTGGCCTCCGGTCCCAACCAAACTCCCTTCGGACATCCCAAAATTCGAAGGGAAGAGTGGTGAAGATCCGGGCGATCATGTAACCACATTCCATTTGTGGTGCTCATCTAACTCCCTCATCGAAGATTCGGTTAGGTTGAGACTTTTTTAGCGCACCTTGACTGGTAATGCGGCTAAATGGTACATAGAGTTGCCAGGGGGCAGCTTTACATCGTTCGCAGACTTAGCTAATATCTTCTTGAATCACTTTCAGTTGCCTGTCCGCTATGATGCCGGAACTGAACTTCTGGCTACCTTTCGTCAGGATAAGGCAACCCACATTTCTGATCACATACAGGAATGGAGACGGAGAAAAAGGCTCATTAAAGCCGAAATCCCTCCGGAGTACCGTCTAGAGTGGTTTTTGAAGTCTTTGCAACCTGAGATCTCCAAGGATGTCTCCATGTCTGGGGTCTATTCTGAGGAGCAAGCCATTTTCAGGGCCCAGCAATTAGAACTGATCTACTCTCAGTCTGGGATCCTCCAAAAGTACTTGCCAGATGCTCCTGGATCTAAGGTTGATCTAGCTAAGCCAAAGCCAGGTCCGCATGCGGATGGTATCGTGGGGTCTGTAGACTCGACTACAGTGAACTTGCTGAATCAATTGCAGCAGTTGTCATTACAAACTGCTCCAAACAACCAAGTCACAATGTCTAATCCTCCTGCTTCCCAAAATTCTTCCATTAACGCCGTCCAATCCGATAACCCCAAAGGAAATCAAAATTCCGATGGGAAAAAGAAAGGACGTGGTAAAAAGAAGAACTCGGATGGGAAGCCCGATGCAAATAAATCCGGCAACAACGCTGGTGGTGGTGGAAATGAGTCGAGAAAGAAAGTTAAGTTTCCTTGCAAGTTATGCAAAGGAGACCATCTAACTCATCTCTGCCCTAGAATTGAAGACGCTCAGCGCTTGTTAGGACAGCAAGGGACTTCTAGTTCGCAAGCTGTGTTAACTAACCCGTTTCCCCAAGGGCAGCAACTTCTTGCTGGCGCAAGTTCGAACCCTGGTACCTCCGCAGGGGGCAACCAGGAAGGGGACAAGTCATCAAATGTTTTCATGATGGGTGCTCACGCTAATGTGGCCACACGGTCACGCGATTATGGTGAAGGTGAAAATTCTAAGGGTAAATCAGTTCCCGAAACTAACAACCCACTTCATATTGAGCGACCTTCTGTTGAGACTATACCTCGGGTGCCGAAAGGTTCAGCTAAACGCGCGACTATCAACCCTAATATTAGGGCAGCCCAGAATTACTCCATTGTAGAGGATCTGGCTCAGAGTCCATGTGCTATGTCCGCGTTAGAGGTTCTCCAGACATGTCCTACTCAACGAAGTGCCTTGCTATTGGCAATGGGGGCAGTAGATCCAAGTAATTCCTTAGCTCTCTCTTTTGATATGAGTAATGTCAAAAAGAGACTTCCTCATCACATGGCTTTCCAGATAAAGTCTACCTACCAGAAAACGAATATTTTCCGGACGGTTGTAGATGAGGGAGCTTCCACATGTGTCATGTCTATGTCATGCTGGAAGGCCATTGGATCACCGACGGTTGTTCCTTCACCCACCCTATTGACAGCATTTGATGGTCACTCTCATAGACCGTACGGGATTATCCCGGCTTTTCCTATATGTGTTGGAGGAAAGGTCGTTAATATTGAAGTAGAAGTCATAGACGCTAACCTAGATTATAATCTCCTATTAGGAAGGAACTGGGTATACGAGATGGAAGCCGTTGTTTCGACTCTATTTCGTGTCATTTGCTTTCCTTATGAGGGGAAAATCGTTAAGGTTGACCAATTGGACTATTGTCCAGCTGATCCTCAAGCAAACTCTGACTCTACCATTCCTTTAGTGGGTAACCCCCGTCCGCCTATTGAGAGTCTAGGAGTCGGGATGTATTCTTCATTGATGGGTACGTTTAACCTTCCCCCTCCTACAGCTGGTATAGATACAATTTCATCCTCCAGGGATCCTTTACGGAGAGAGTTTGTCCAAACTCTTTATTCTTCGAATCCTGGAACCTTAGCTTCATCTGTGACCACATCAGGTGACGACAAGGTGGGTGAAATAGAATCTCTTATGTCTACAGCAGAACCTAGATGTGAATCTATCGATAACTCTGTAGATAACCATTCTACTATTTCCTCTGGGAAAGAAATAGATGGTGATGTGGCTCATTTTCGGACCCCTGATTCCACCTCTGCATCGGATTGCTCGGATATTGTTTTTCCATCGGATGAAGCGATATTCAAAGCAATGACGGCCGTAGATCGACCTTTGGAAGACTTACATCGTCGGTTATACTTTCATTCCCCTGTGCATGAAGTAGAATCTCGGTCCTCCAGTTCGACTAGTGATGTTTGTACGGTCCCTTTGGCTCCGACACATTTATTTGCCGAAGAGAGTATATTGATTGGTTCGATCGTCGTACCTATAAACATCCCTAGGTGTCAGTTGGCGGAGCCCCCTGACGGGCTCTACCTCAGGAAGTGTTTTGCTTAGTTTTACCAGGCAATGGCTTCTTTGTATTTTATGTATATTTGTACATATCTTATCGAGCGTTTTTCTGATATCAGCACTTTTGATCTGCTTTGGCAGGTGTTGATGGATGATTTGGTTTATTTTGGATTCGCCGATGGTGCTAGTCGGCACACTCGGAATCTTGCTTCCGCAGCTTGGGTACTTTATTACCCAACTGGTCAGTTGATGACATCGAGAGGCGTGTGTATCGGTCCTGCTTCAAACAATATGGCCGAGTATACAGCTGTTATCAATTTATTATCCGAGGCAATCTCTTACGGGATCGACTCGTTGGTAGTTTATCTTGATTCTCAATTGATAGTGTCTCAGTTAAATAACATTTATCAGGTTAGAGATCCATCATTATATCGCCAATATTTAAGGGTGAGGTTGTTGCAAAGATCATTTACTTACATTAATTATTTGCACATTCCAAGATCTCAAAATTGGTTAGCTGATTCTATCGCTAATCAAGCATTAGACTGGCATATCAATCATTCATAAAATCATGCATCAAAAAGTCAAACTGTATATATATATATATCACAAAGCGTCTCGAGTGTACATATGTGTGTCCAAAAAAATACAAAATTGGGACTCAAATGCCCATAATCATGTCAGGCATATCTAATGCCTCGGCTCTGGATGAGCAGCTAAATAACTAACTATAGCATTGGCCACGCGCCGAAAAACGCGAACCCAGTCACGTGGCATCCCAACCACATGACGCTGCATATCTGGAGGAAGGTCCTCTATCTCGGCCATCGGTACTTGATAGCTCAATCTCGCCAAGTGTCGCTGGACGTTGGCGAGGGTCCTTTCCGCATCCGCAGCCGCCTCTTCGGCTCCTCGGCCACGCCGTCCGTGCCGTGGGAATCCATCTGGTCGCACAGGTCCAATGTCTGGAACATGATCATCATATCAGTCATTTGAATCTCATCAAAAAAAAAAATATATTTTTCAAAGTTCATCATTATGCTTGAAAAATCCTAAAAATCATAAAATCATAAAAATCAAAAAATCTTACCGATCTCGCCCCATGCTGCATCTGGTGGCAGCACTAGGTCAGGATCTCCTCGGAAATCCAGTCCAGCATAGGGGTAGTCGTCTATGGCGATGATCTGTTGCTCCCACCAAGCAAAAAAGTCGTCGTCGAATGCATTCCTGGGCACTTCCCCACCCCCCAGACGTTTCATCAAGTCAGCCCACCGGCCCATACGTGGATCACGTGGACTACTGATGGGAACTGCTACCCTGGGGCGGAGTGCAGGAACCTTCTCGAAGAAAAATGTGCATAAAATGGTTCCATACCCAAAGTTCTTGGTCTGTCCCTTCCTGATAGAAGCAAGCTGCTCCTTCATGTTGGCAAGTAGAGGAGTACACCAGTCAAACACCGTGGTGAGACAGTCCACTGCTACGCTCATGTTTACTCGTGATGCCTGATGTAGCGAGGATGACCCGTTCACTCGAGCTATGGTGAACAGGATTATCCGCAGTGACAAACTCGCCACGTGTGGGATCGAGATCTGACTCCCGACCTTCCGATGACCTGGGCAGTAAATTTGTACATAGTCGTCTACGCTGAGACTATTCCGGGTCCTGCCCCGGGAGTGGACTACCTCTCCCCTTCGGGAAAGGCCAGTGATGAAATATATATCTTCCACTTCTATCCTGAGTGGCATTTGATCAATCATAAAGGCTTCTTCCTCGACATCCCAATAATCAATAAGTCTCTCGAGCAGACGCACATTTGCTTTCATATTCGGCAACTTAAAGAATTTTAACAATCCGCACCCCCGTAAGGCATCTAATGCCTCATCATTCTCCATAACTTCATTATCTACAGCTGAGTGCTCTCTTTCACGCCATGTGAGAGTCATCCTGGAAGAAAAAATCAATTTCATCCATTAGTTTTTCGTATAAAAATTTTTCGCTGCGCACACGCGGTTTACCCTATACACAGTCGCGTGTAGGGCCGTCGTATACGCGATTTATATACATCCAACCCGCGTGTACGCCGCAGAGCAATTTTTTGAAAAAATCTAACGGTGAAACATTAATTAAACTTCCTAGAAACTATCACAATTGATTGCAAGACAAGTTTAGTGCTTACCTGGAAGTTTTCGGCAAGTTTGAACGGTTGAATAAGTCACGGGGAAAGTTTGCTCCTTTTGCTCCACAATTTGCTCTCCAAGTCAAACGGTGAAAATGGTAAGTCCAAAATTTCTTTTTATAAGTTTTGAAAATGCAAAATTTTTTCAAAATTTTATTTTGTTTGGTTTCATGTCACTTTTAACTTGGGAGCTTGGAATGTCGAGATTGAGTTGTTTTTCAGGACATTTTGGACATTTTTCGACGGTTCGAGACGGTTCCATGACTGCTGACCCGTCATGGCAGGTATCGTGTTCTCACTGGCATATAGGTTAGGGACACCATTTTTCCGTTGCATTATGCATACTAGCCTCCATTTGACCGATACATCTGCCGTAGGGTCGACCCCATCATGTTATGGTTCGCAAGCCATTTTCACTCGCTGATTCTTTAAATCATGACATGATGGTAGAGCCATCCTTTTACATGGGCATCCTAGTTAGCACCTCACTGACATTTGTTGCCCATGCTGCTTCGTTTTGAGTAGGCTCGGGAGTCCTCTGTAGTCCCGCCATGACTTATGCGTTGAAGACTCATTCTTCCTTGCTTCTTCGCTTCGTTCTGGCCTTATACCCTAGAGGCTCCTATGTGTGTTGAGTTGTACTTCTGCATTGCATGTTGACCATTTGCACCTTTTGGCCTATAGCCGGCTTCACTTGGACTCGTGTTTAAGCCCACTTTTGACCATGACGTCTGCAAAAATCAACCTTGCATACCCATGACCTCTGCAGCTTGACATACCCAGATCCGTGGAAGGGACATACCTCTGAGTGTCACTGACCAGTTTTTCACCTCTTTGCATTGAGCATAGGAACGTTCCTTTCCCAGGAACTAGAGCATCTGTTTCACCGACACTCGTTCTTTCCACTGTACCATAGCATTCTTTTATTCTTTTTCCGGCTTATCAGAAAAAGACAAAAAAATTAAATATTCCAAAAAGAGCGGGAACAGGGACATTACTTCCATTTATTGTTGGCAGCTAGAGTCAGTCGTGTCGCCCTTGAACAAAGCACTCAAAACAAAGTCTCCTCCGCATGGGTGGGATTTAGTTTGACTTAGGTAAGCCATAACCTTGTTATCGAGTCAGTTCTCCCCCGATTGGTTATCTCTTCCAATCATATGGAGGGTTCGTTCGTGCCTCCTGCATGACGAACTTATACAGATTCATTATATGCTGCCACATAGTCACATTGAGTCGTGCTTTTGTTCAAGGGAAGTTAGCCTGAGTCGGCCTTTCTGCGGTGTCTCTTGACTCATTTTTCAGTCGGCCATCCCTGGTTGTCAGTGTCATGTCTATCATCACATCAGTTATATTGGTCCTTCACTCGTGCCGGTTTGAGAAGGTCCCCATTGACTTCTTGCTGGCGGGTCTTGTCCTTATCGACGACGACACATTGCTCTGAGGGCAGACCTAGAGACCGCACCCTGGCCCTATTTTCATTATTGATAGGTCACCTTGTGCTCAGCATCGATCAGTATCATGGGTCTTTGACTGAGTGGTTTCCCTTGTGATCGACATCAGCATACATTATCACACATTGGGATTCGGGCAGTACCTTGGTTTCCATTTGACCCTATTGGTGGATACCTCGCCTCTGTGTCAGCTTTCATTATTGGTTGGTTCAGAGGGTTTCTGCCGTGCGCTAGCCACATCTTGTGTACGCCGGAAACGTACTTCGGTTGGGTTACTACATCTCTTTCGTCCGATTCCTTCCACATTATTGGCCTACGGGTTACACTCGCGCTAGATTGATGGAGGATGCCTTAATGCCTTCCTTCTAGCAGGTCTTTCCCTATCGACTCCGACTCATTGCTCTGGGGCAAAGATCTAGAGTCCATTTGGCAGTACCTTGGGGTTTGCAGTCATTAGTGGAAGATTCCTCGCTATCGACAGTGGGAAACCATCATTGTCTCCTGATTGATAGATTCTTACAGGTGTTCGACTTCAGCTCATCTATTCACACTTGTTAGATTGTACTGGGTACCTTGACGCTCATTATCATTATCGGTGAGTAGTCTCGCGTTTGTTAACGGTATACATCAATGACCGGTAATCAAACGATTTCTCACATGGTCGACTTCAGATCATTTATTCCCATGGTGTAGAAATGTACCACGGCGGTCGGTGAAGACCTCAGGTTGTATCAGCATTCATTGGTTCACTTGACAGTTGCTCCTGTTGCTGCTAGTTGATACCATTCCACCTTATATGTTGCAGTCAGTCATGGCGACATTCTATATGCTGGCACCTGAGTTTGCAGTGTAGTACCATCCTATTCCATCATGTTCAGTTGGTACCTTATGGGATCAGTCTTTGATTTCAGTGATCCGTTGCATCTTTTCAGCATCATTGACAGTTTTATATGTGATATTCAGACATGTACTTACTCATTATGATCAGATGATCCATTATGTATTTTTACAGTCATTTATACTTGTATACTTAGTGGATCCGCTTGTACTTGATATGCGGACATGCTTTACTTTTCCTGAGCATGGGTATGCCCGCCTCAGACAGTGTTTCTTTCTGATCTCCTTTCGGTGGCTTGGCAGGCTGAATTCTGGTGAAGTCCTCCTCGGTTTTTTGGCAGAGTTCCTTTCCTTGTACTTACTTAATGTATTTCGGCCATCATGTTCCCCTTCTGACCTCATACATTAGGGGGCATCTGTTATAGCTCCAAATCTCACTCTTATGGTTTGTGATGCTGCACTTATGGCCTAGGGCAACCCCTCCTTCCAGACCTGGTCCAAAAATTTAAAAAACAGTGTTTTATTCCCTGTACGCGACTTTGCCCTGTGTTAAACGCGTGTACACGCGGGTCTGTCATACCCAACCCGCGTGTATCTATTAAAACACTTAAAAAAATATAATTTCCTCTTTTTCGGGCGGTGATCGCGGGTTTACCTGCTGGATCACCTGTTAGTGCCCGTGGCCCAACTGTTCCCAACCAACTCCTAACTAAAAAACTACTTTGGAGAGGGTATAAAAAGACATCAAAGGGAAGGCCAAGAGGAGAGAGAAAGGAGAGCAAGATTATTATGCTGAGATTTTTCCCTTAGACCAGGTCTGAAGTCCTTGGTGCATCCTGCACTTCCCCCATTTTGCATAGGAAACCCTTGTTTCCATGTGTATTGGTGATCATTCATCCTTGACATCATCATTGAGTAAGACTTGGAAGGAGCTCTTGTTGAAGGCTGGAGGCTGGAACGAATCCGGGAGGAAGCTTGCTTGGAGCCTGCTGAAGGTGTTCAGGTGATATCTTTCCGATATATGTACTTTATTTGCCTTTATATATAAAGAAACACGTCTTTGTTCCCGAATAATCTTTCTTTATGCTTATGAGATTCTTGTGTTGAATTCTTATGAAAGTAGTTACTTAAAGATTATTTATAACTAACTTTATAGCATAAAGATGATTTATACATAAACTTCTATACATGTACTGTTGTGTTCTTTGATTTGTTTGTCTTGCAGGTCAGAGAAAGAAGAAGGGAACTCCAAGAAGGGTTTGCACCCTAACGGTCTTCTCGGACGTAGGACCTTAGGTATGTACCCTAAACATTAGAATTTGCTTAAAAGTAAAAAAAGATGGCTGTGTGTGTGTGTTTCTTTGTATAAGCAATTTTCAGTCTGGTAGAGTCTCAACCCAAAGGACTCTAGGGGTACTTTCCCTTCAACCACCTGACTTATTGAAAACATAAGAGGTTGTCCCTTGGGAGAAGGATGTTTATATATACCTCTAACATACTTGTTAAGGTTTACCCCCTCACCTTACTCTACTTGACTGAGTTGACAAGAGTTAACTAAAAATAGAAAATTGGTTAGAGTAGGTAGTACTAGTTAAAATTGCAAGCATTGTGATTTCACCAATAACTAACTCTGAAAGGAACCTATTTTCCAATAGGGTGTCATTTACTAAAAGAATGCAAGATCTTCCTACAGAGAGGGAATACAAAGATAACCAAATGTTGATAGTTGTACAAGTCCTCTTGTATTTTGTAGGAATTTACAGGGTAAGTTCCTCAGAAAGAATACCAAAAGGACACCGCTCACAACCAGATCACAGATCAATACACCAGTATTTTTGACGTGGTTAAAACCCTCAAAGAGGGAAACAGTCCACGGCCTGTCCCAACGTGGGTACTACAGGCAATTTATTAATCAAAGAATGAAAATTTACATAAGCTTCTCTCATGCACGGATTACCCGAACAATGACCCTCCATGCGCTTTAAATAGAACTCATGGACCAATCGGGTGTCAAGCCACGGATCAAGTGTCGGTAATACCGAGGAGAGAATGAACCGTCGGATCACTACATATCGTGACCGTCGGATTGTAAGTTACAAAATGTACAACGGTAAAGAAACACACTTTACCTAACTCTATACCTAACTCTACACTAGACCAAGTTGAACTTAACTATTTCCTATGTGTCGGAATATCCTAACATCCCCCCTTAAGAACAACTTGGGATAGGATTGAAGGATTTACAAATATGACACAATAGGAGAAGGAAGGAGGCACTAGAGCCTATCCCCCCTTAGTGACAACTTCCTGAACTCCAAGCATATATCGAAGTTTAGTGAACTTCGCCTCTGTGAGAGCCTTTGTGAAGATGTCTGCAACCTGATCATCTGTTGGACAATATTGCACTTCAAGAACATGGTCATGAATGAGCTTTCTGATGAAGTGCATGTGTAGTTCAATGTGTTTGCTGCGCTGATGCTGGACTGGATCTTTGCATAGCTGAATGGCACTTTGATTATCACACCAAAGTGTGGTTGGATGCTGCTGCTCAAAGCCAAACTCTGATAGGATCTGACGAAGCCACAAGGCTTCCTTACTAGCTTCCACGGCACCACGATACTCTGCTTCTGCTGACGAAAGAGAAATGGCAGCCTGTTTCTTACAAGCCCATGTAATAGGTCCTGAACCAAGAGTGAAGACATAACCGGCAGTAGACTTCCGATCATCAGGGTCACCAGCCCAATCAGAATCAGTGAAACCAACTAACAGAGGAGCTGCTTTGGCACTGTAATGAATCCCAAACTGTACTGTACCTCGAACATAACGAAGTATTCTTTTAGCTGCTTTCCAATGACTTTCACGGGGGTTTTGCATAAAACGAGCAACAAGGCCAACAACAAAGGAAAGATCAGGACGAGTATGGGTTAAATACAAGAGTTTTCCTACAAGTTGACGGTATAAGGTAGCATCAACTTCAGGAGAAGTACAAGAGACTGAAAGTTTGACTCCAGACTGAAAGGGAGAAGGGGCTGGCTTACAGTCTTCCATGTGAAAATGACGAAGAATATCACAAGCATACTTGGACTGGGAAAGGAAAATACCCTCCTTGGATTGCAAGACTTGAAGACCGAGAAAATAGTGTAAGTGTCCTAAGTCTGTCATTTCAAATTTCTTTTTAAGGCTGGACTTCACATGGTTTATAAGGTTGGGATCACTACCAGTAAGAATAAGATCATCAACATAAAGAACAAGGATGATAAGAGAGTTGCCCACTTTCTTGGTGTAGACAGTATTGTCAGAATGACACCTAGAAAAGCCAGATTCTAAAAGAAAGCTATCCATTTTGGCATACCAAGCCCGAGGAGCTTGCTTGAGGCCATAAAGGGATTTCTTAAGTCGACAAACAAGGCTGGAGTCTGTTTGTATGAAGCCAATGGGTTGTTCCATATAGATTTCTTCCTGCAAGTCCCCATGCAAGAAGGCAGATTTAACATCCATCTGATGGACTTCCCATTTTAAAGAGGCAGCAAGGGAAAGAACAAGGCGGATAGAGTTCATTTTGGCAACAGGGGAGAAGGTTTCAGTGTAGTCAATGCCTTCAACCTGTGAAAAGCCCTTAGCAACGAGACGAGCTTTATGTTTATCAACTTTCCCATCTGGTCCATACTTGGTTCTGTAAACCCATTTACATCTAACAAGTTTGCGTCCCTTTGGTAGAGGAACAAGATCCCATGTATCATTTGTCATCAATGAATGATATTCTTCATTCATAGCTGCTTCCCAATGTGGATGGCCTGAAGCTTCTGCAAAAGTGTCAGGATCATGATTTACTGGAGCTTGAGCCAGTAAAGAAGAGGCTCTTTCAAACTGAGAACGTGTACGTCGCTGATCTGTAGGATCACCGGCAAGATCACCTGCTGCATCCCGAGTAGCACGGACCCATCTTGGAAGTTGAGGATCCTGAGAAGGTGGGGGAGGATTATCATCCTCGCTTTCATCATCTGAAGAAGAAATGTTTTCAAAAGTAGAAGAGATAGGAAGAGGTGGCACATCCGCCGGACTAGGCTCGCAGGCCGATTTATTTTCATCAAATTTTACATCTCTTCTAATGATAACATTTTTGGACTTAAATGGAATAAGTCTATAACCTTTTACATCTTCAGAATATCCAACAAAAGTACATTTCTCACTCTTAGGTTCTAAAGCTTTATGCTTTTCATCTGGAATATGGGCCCATGCTTCACTTCCAAACACACGAAAGTGACTTACATCTGGTTTAATGGAACTCCAAGCTTCTTCTGGAGTGATATTCTCTAGAACCTTATATAATTTGCACAATTAATTGCTTCGGCCCAAAAACTAAGACTGAGTCCTTTAGATTGCAGCATACAATTAGCCATTTCCTTTAAGGTGCGATTTTTCCTTTCAGCTACACCATTTTGTTGTGGAGTGTATGGAACAGTATGTTGCATTTGAATTCCATTTTCGGTGCAAAAGTTGATGAATGTGTTTTTAACATATTCTCCACCATTATCAGTTCTTAGCTTAAGAATTTGATGTCCAGATTGTTTTTCAACAAAGGCTTTGAAGGCCAAAAATGTGTTAAATACTTCGCTCTTGAGTTTTAAGAAGTATACCCAAGTGCGTCTGGAGAAATCATCAATGAAAGTTAAGAAGTACTTGCAGCCAGAGAATGAAGCAACAGGAAGAGGACCACATAAATCACTGTGCACAAGCTGTAAAGGGGCTGAGGCGTGCCAAGAGGCACGTTTGTCAAAACTGTCCCGATGATGTTTTCCGAGTACACATCCGGAACAAACACCATCTCTGCAAGATACCATAGGAAGACCTGTCACCATATTTTCTTTACATAGATGCTGAAGGGAGCGATAGTTTAAGTGACCAAATCGCTCATGCCAAAGTTTGCTCACTTCATCATTATGAGCAACAAATACTGAGGGAAGATTTGATGACCCAAAGTTGTGAAACTTATACAACCTTGTGGAATCATCAGCAAGACCAGTAGCTAGAATCTGTTTAGGATCTTTTAGATCCTTGATTACAACATCATGAGGTGAAAATTCAACAATTTTACCTTCACCTGAATGAGTTATCTGATAGACAGATAGAAGGTTGCAGGATAAGGTTGGAACACATAATACATCATTAAACTGACCATTGTCTAGATGAACAGTTCCAGTCCCTACAACATTAAGAGATCTATCATCACCAACATATATATTTTTGGTGTTACAATCATTTAAAGAAGAAAACATGGCTTGGTTTTTGGCCATGTGATAAGAGGCTCCAGAATCAATGAGCCACTCATGAGAATGAGAAGAAGAAGAAGATACATTTAATGCATAACCAGACTGAGATGATTGACAACGACATGCAGAAAGTGCCATTCCGGAAGTTGAAGTTGAAGTAGGCTCCACATGGATGTTATGTTTCTTCATTGCGGCTTCCAAGGCTTCCATCTTCTTAAAGCATTTAGATTCTAAGTGGCCATCTCGATTACAAAAGTTACAATGTCTATCAGTCTTCTTCCATTTGTTTTTATTGGTCTTATCATTTTGCTGAAATGATCTTTCATTTTGAGGCTGAGTTGGTTTAGGACCATTCTTTTGAGGATATGACTTCTTAGGATTCTTTGAATTTGGTTGCTGCTGGGCGGCTAACGCTTTCGTGGAAGAGTTTCCAAGATTAAGAAGACCAAGGTGTAAGAGTTTTTCTTGTTCTCTTATTAAGGAATCACAAAAGGAGTCAAAGGAAGGGGCCTTGTAGTCTTTTCCTTGACAAATGAAAGCTTCCCTTGTAGAATGGAAAGTGGAAACAAATACAGAGTAGGCTGGTCCCAACTTAGTAAGGATGGAATAAATAAGGTTACCATCTTCTTTCTTAACTTTAACACCTTCCAAGAGATATCTAAGGGTCTTGAATTTGGACAAGAAATCTTCAATGCAAGAAAAATTATTAGGATCCAAAGTAAGCAACTCATTTTCAAGTTGATGGGCTCTAATTTCATTTTTAATCCCAAAAACTTTAGCGAGTTTTTCTAATGCTTCATGAGGAGTCTCAAGTTCTGCAATGTGGAATCTAAGATCAGGAGAAATAGACATCCCTATCAAACCACGTGCTTGATCTTGTCTATTTTCCCATTTTTCAGCCTTGTCTTCATCTTTTGGTTTCTTCTCTTGGTCTGTGGCTATTCTGAAGAGACCTTTACTTCTAAGTAAATCTTCCATGTAGGCTACCCATTGGAAGTAGTTAGTGCTGTCAAGAATGACTTGGCATGGACTTTCCATTTTTAAAAAAAACTGAAGCTGAAGATGCTGAAAGTAAGTGTTCCAATGGATAGATCTCGAAAAAATAGGCGGTTTTAAAAAAAACGGCTCTGAAAAAGGCTTCCGGATGAAGAAGTTATGGCTTTTTGAAAAAAAATTGTTGACGTTGTGCGCGAATGTGCGGGAATGAAAAAATCCGCCCCCACAAAATGGAGACTTGAACCCAAGACCTCTACTCTCTTAAAATAGCTTTGAACCAATTGATCTATACAAAAAATTTGAGAGAGAGAGAGAGAGAGAGAGAGAGAGAGAGGGGGGGGGGGGGGCTTGGTTTGCGTGCTTGCCTTGAGAAAGCTCTTTTTCCCTACAAAACACAAAACACAAAACCCAACACGAATATGCAAAGAAAAACGAACCTTGCGGCTCGAAGTTAGCTTTAGCCAAAAAACTAGAAATTTAAAAAAAAAATCTCAAAGTTAGCTTTAGCCGAAAAACTAAATATTTTTCTCAATGTTTCTGATTTTCCGAGATCACACTAAGGTGCAGGGAAAAGAGCATACGCATGAGAAAAATCCTTCCTTTCTGTTTCTGATTTGCCCAGATCGCACAGAGTCGCAGGGCAAAGAGCATACGCAGAAATGAAAGGTATAGATCCGGTTAAAAAAAAGGGTAAATAAACCGAAACCGAAATAAGCAGAGAGAAAATAACAGTAAACTGCAAAAAACACTGTATACCTCCCGATCTGAAAAATGACGCAGCTAGGGCTACCAGAAACCTTTTCGCGTGAAACGAAAGGGGTTCCTCACTGGAACAGATGCTCCGAACGCAACAGAGCAGTCCTCTCGGCCCGAAAGCAGTCAGAAACAGCAGATCTAGGAAACGACAGCCGCATGCAGTTCTACCGGCTTCAGATTTGGATCACCAACGGACGCGGCCCTCAAATAGCTCTGATACCATGTAGGAATTTACAGGGTAAGTTCCTCAGAAAGAATACCAAAAGGACACCGCTCACAACCAGATCACAGATCAATACACCAGTATTTTTGACGTGGTTAAAACCCTCAAAGAGGGAAACAGTCCACGGCCTGTCCCAACGTGGGTACTACAGGCAATTTATTAATCAAAGAATGAAAATTTACATAAGCTTCTCTCATGCACGGATTACCCGAACAATGACCCTCCATGCGCTTTAAATAGAACTCATGGACCAATCGGGTGTCAAGCCACGGATCAAGTGTCGGTAATACCGAGGAGAGAATGAACCGTCGGATCACTACATATCGTGACCGTCGGATTGTAAGTTACAAAATGTACAACGGTAAAGAAACACACTTTACCTAACTCTATACCTAACTCTACACTAGACCAAGTTGAACTTAACTATTTCCTATGTGTCGGAATATCCTAACATATTTCACCTTGCTTGTCTCAAGAAGCTAAACACATTTTCATGGTGAAACTAATCCTAGGGTGCATAAACAAACAAATCAGAGAAGAAACAAAGTAAAACAAATCAAAACCAAGTAAGCAAAAGAAAAAAAATAAAGTAAAAGAAAACAGGAAAGAAAACACTACTCCTACTCCTAATCTAAGTATAACATGGGCCTACTCATGTGAAGTGATATTTCCAATGCAACCACCCACGTATTGATTGACCAATGTGAGTGATGGCCTAACTCACAAGAAAGATATTCAAGAAAAACAACAAACAAGAAAGATAAAGCAATGAAATTTGAATGGATCTATAGAAAAGAAAATATTAAAATCACATGAAAGGCACTCTGCAAATGTATCATGGTGTTGTATCACACTGTGCATAAACGATAAGCATTTACACCCTTTCAATCTTAACAAATGAGAAAACATGCCAAAAGAAGAAAACTTTCATTTCAAAAGATGGCTTGATACATATGAATCCTCCAATGCATGAGTGATAGGATCCTATGATTTTGGTGGAGGTTGCGAAATCTATAAACTAGATTGATTTTCAATGTGATTGAGAGAGTGATAAGGATCCTGGGAAGAATCGACAAATTTCTTATCAGAAGCAGAACTAACCTCAAGACTATGAGAACATCAGCTCAAGTTTAAGTGCTTCGACATCTTAAGGGGTTTCCACTTCATCAGCAGGTAGATCATCAAATATTGGTGGCTTAGAAAGATCAACATTAAGTGAATCAGAATTGTTATCAAATGAATGAGTAAATAAATGACAATAGCCATGATCAGAAAATTCAAGATTTACATCGACATCATCATGATCTAATGAATCATACAGAGGGGTTGATGAAAAACAAAATATTTCACCCTTTTAATTTATGGAAATGAAAGATGAGAGGACAAGTGGATTCAGAAAGAAAGATTTGTCCTCTCTGCGATCAAATGATCGATTGACATCCTCTGTGTTCTGTGAATGATCGAAAGTAGAGACATCCAAGGATGCATTTTCACAAGAAAAAGCAAAAGTGACAGAATCACATAATATGTCGGGATAGAGTGGATAAGGTGAAGTGAGAATGAGGTCATCCTTTACCGCGACTTCTTCTTTAGATTCCCACACATACTCATAAAAATTGATAGGGCAGGTTGGCTGCGAAACACCAACTCTGTTGAAAACTTTATCCTTATGAACATCACATGTGGAATCCAGAATGGATGAACACAGCACATCAAAACCGAAGGGTCAAAGGAACCAAAGGATGGAGGTTGAGAAAACGTGATCACGTGACAAACATCAGGGTTTCTGTCCAAATCTGCATAGAATTCTAGAGCGGGAGGGGTGGGAGGAGGTGACAGTTCAATAGGTGGATTTGCAACTTCTCCCACCTCGTCCTGCAGAGCTAGTGGTCTCTGATGAGAGGAGGATGGAGGGTCACTTGGGATAGAAACCTTGTCCGTCTTAGATTTGGAAGCTCTAACACTGAGGTATGTTGTGAGGGGTTTGAATGATTCTAACTCATGTGGATTTTTAGATATGTGAAGATGATAATGAAATCTTTCTCTCAGAAATTTCTGGTCAACTTCATCTTCCGGGAATTTAAAAGTGAGATTACGAAAGCGTTGCCAAAATTGAGCAACGGATTCATCAGGTGCTTTACGTAATTCCAAAATTTTGCAGTTAATTTCTTTACAATCATAATGAAATAAATAACAGCCTAACTCTATGATCATGTGATTGAAAGAGTGAATAGAGGTTGTGGGCAATGTAAGACACCATTTCTTAACATTCCTTTTGAACATGTAAGCAAACATCCCACAGGTAATGTTGTTTGAGGGGACTTCATTCCTATCACAAAAGCCTAAGAAAGAAACTTTGTGTCTTAATTAGGATATTCCACCTTCACCATGATATTTACTTTGTTACAAGTCATCTATGACATCCTCTGACACTTCGAAATCATGAGCATGAGAAAAACATGTCGGGGTTGATATTGTGATGTAAGACATGAATGATGTGAAGAGATTCAAAATAGACTTTGAGGGCTCAACTTGTCATCCAACCTTCCTTCTAGCACCAAAAATGTTGACGGTGCTGAAGCCAATAACATTCAAGGGGATCTCCCTGGTAAGAAGTCCCAACTAGCCCTCAGACCATTTGGAGTAGGAGTCCCAACAATGGGTGATAATGTATTGCCTTGACTGCTGTAGCACGCAGAGGTAAGTATGATGACTTTGATCAAAAGTAAGTGTGTGACCTTGCAGCGAGTCAAGTGAGATTCATGGGGGTTCTAACACACATGGGAAAAGGAAGTGTGTCCCTTAGAATCCTGTAATAGTACACAACTTGAAAGGAACACACGAGAAGAATGAAATCACAAGCTGGAAGCAGAATAGTCCACAAACCAAAGTGATGGGTTAATCCAAGACCACACCTTCAATAAGATTCATACAATTTCATACAAAATAGTTCATAATAAAATGCGTAAGTTGAACAACATACATTTCTAAAGTAACCATAATAGTCTAACTACAATAACAACATATGCATGAAAACATGTTGGCTTAGTTATATATTATTAAGTGAAAGGTCCATCCATAAATACACCTTTGACAACCACTAGCCCCAATAGTGGAACATTACAATCAACACCACCTTCTCCTCCAAAGAAGTATACTCACTCTATGTTGTGGAGAAGCCAAGGCTCATCACAATACTCCCAAGCCTTCTCTAAGCCCGAGCCTAGCGAAATGCTTGGCTCCCAAAATCCTGTTCTATGAGTTATGAGGTTCTATTTATAACAAATGGTGGGGTGACCCTTGACATTTCCCTTTGACTCTTTGAATACCCTCATGACTCTTCAACTCGTTTACAAATAACTCTTTACACTACATAGTGACTGTTCACATTTCATTAATGACACTTGGTATTTCACTTACAATATATTCACAAATAATATACAATTTCCACATGTACCCATGTGAGACAAAATAAACTATAGATAGATTAACAGGACAAAACAATATGACTCCGATGTTTGGGGAAAGACCAACTCAGCAACCTTCACTTGGTGCTTCTCGGTCACATGCTCATGCCAATCTTGGTACTATGTGATGATGTACCCAAACTGCTTGATGGTGTCTTCTTGATAGCAAACTCTTTCCCTCATAGCATCTGGGTATATGGTCTTGGAACCTGTGTCCAACTCATCATGAAGCATGTGCATGTTGGTGTTAACCATGATGGGACCACCAATGAACTTCTACATGTTATGTGCACTAGGCTGTAATTCATCCCTAGTGGCCACTCTCTGTAGCTGCTCCATGTACTCATGGATCTCTAGGGAGACCTTGTTCTTGTGTTTAGCTTTGTTGAGGGAAACAATTGATGGGATTTTGTGCGCTCTCACCATGACATCCAACCTCTTGTACAACTATGCATATGAAGCTTGTATGTTGGTGATGAATGGGGTGAGATGCTTGTAGTTCACATTCTCCACTCTTCCATATGGGTGATGAAAACATGTATGTTCCTAAGAGTTTGAACAAACTCCTTGCTCTGTTTCCGCAATCCATGCACATGGAAAACTGCTTTATGCATGGTGACAAATTCATCATGGAGTTTCCGCATGGTGGTCTCAGGTTGTAGGTTTTAACCCCAAACATAAATTACCTGCATACTAATTCTAAGAAACATAAAATAAACAATGGTGAGAGCATAAAACATAAAACATATATACACAAAGATTTTCCCCTGGATCCCAAAACCGGGACTACAAGATTGGTTTTTCATTATATTCCTTTGAATGTTACAATACATATATTTACATGCCATAGTATTCATAAACCCTAATCCATTAACATTGGATTAGAACATAACTATAGTTCCCTTGACTGGATCTACAAAATACCATGGGCAGAAAACCATCATGCCCAAAACCATGTGAGAAAACCATGCAGAAAACCATAGGTAGGTCCACCCACCTAATATAGGGTCCAATTTTTTTTACCTAGGGTACTACCTAGGACCCCATAGAGGGAGACTACCGCCCCCAACAAACCCCCTGATATGGGAGGCTTCCACCCCCCTACTATGCCAAGTGCAAAAAACAGGGAAGTCTATTACCTCCTCGTCCATGGACCTAGTCGTGGAAAGAATATAACACATAGCCAACACAAGTTTCCTTCGTTCTCGATATTGTTCTGCCTCTTGCCTAGCTGCATGTAAGTTCTTTGTTAGTTGTTCATTCTTGGCCAACAAGTTTTTTGACATTGGAGCTTGTTTCTCTGGCATAGGCCACGATGGCTTCAGCAAGCACGACTGGATGATTTGTGGTGTATGGAACTATCATCCTTTCCTTCATGAATGTAGGTGATGCATGATCATCCAGAAGGTTATTCCTTCATGCCTATACAATCTTCTTCTACAACTCGTCAAATGACAGATTGTCCTTATCCATGACTAGATCATCATCAAGGAGGACAACATCTCCTTGTTTTCTCGAGACTGGTATTGACACTATAGGTGGCAGAGACTAAGAGGTGGCCTTGGGTGCTCTTGGCATGAGTTCAATGTCTTTAGTCCATGGCTCCTAATCTAACTCCATGCCAATCTACTCAATCAACTACTAAATCTGATGAGCCATTTCCTGATCCTGCATCTCTTCACTGTCTACCTCAGCTATTGGTTGTTCTGACTCCTCAACCTATATGCTCGTTGTTTGATCTTTCATTGCACGTTTCCTCTCTTCTTCATCTTGTTCATTCCTTTCTTTTCTTTCTCTTTTTCTCATATCTTGTTCCTCCTCCATATTCTTCTATGTCTCCTACAACTTCACTTCTGCTACTTGCAAGCTCTTCTTTTTCTCTTCTTCCACTCTACTATCGGTGTCCTCTACTTCCTTTTTTTTCCACTTTCAAAGTTTCCTACATGAATATTGAATACACTTTTACTCTGTAGCTTTGTTCTCCCTGTATTATGTCAGCAACTTCTTCTTTCCATGATCTTGTACTCAATTGTTGCCCTCTGCTACTGCTGCTAAACTTGCAGCCATGTTAGTGTTGACTCATTTTCTATGGATAACTGAGTGTGTGCATATATTGGAAAGTTAAATGACACTTGATCAATTTCTTCCCCAGTACTTCTTCCAGGATGCAGCTCTCTTTGGTGCCATGGTACAATTACTGTTGGAGAGAAGTGCTTCACGAGTGTGGTACCCATGGGACATAAAGGATACTCATGGCAAGCAATCATTAGCTTTTACAAATATAACTTCACAACATCATCAAGAAGCAATCAAGGAATCTCATGAGATGGATTGCACAATTTTGGCTCTCATAGGTGACTGCCTTCCATCTCAATTTGTGCTTTGCACAGTCCCAGCTACTAGTGAGGAGGTGATGCTGACTAGAACTACACAATGCACAGTTCAATATGGCTTGAGCTAGCTGGGACTACACATTGCAATCCCAGTGACCAAGGCTTCATGACTGGCTCCTGGAACTATGTAGTGTGTCGTTGGAGCCAGGCCTTTGCAGCCTATGCACAATTGCTAGAGCTAAGGCAGAGCCTTAAGATCCAAAATTGCATAGTGGATGCTAGGAGGAGCAAGATCCGGACTAAGGAAGCCCATATATACCCAAGGGAAACATGAAAATGAGCATATATGAAAGTATAAGTGATGGATGGTGTAGATATAAGTGAATGATGATGCATGCTATCAAAATAAGTGCAGGAATTGATCAAACTGAAGAACAATGAAGCTTATGGAGAGAGTTGCTACAATGGCGACTATTAGTGCACAAACTGGGTAATGCATGTGACACTTATGAAATGAAGTGGAAAACTTAAAACAATGCTTCTACAAGCTAAGAAAATCAAAGCACCAGTGGTTGTTCAATAAAATGGGGAAAAAACACTCTGACAAGTCAAGGAAAAAAAGTGATAGAAAAAGCAACAAAAGACTAGAAAAGTAGGATGATGAGCACCAGTATTCCAACAAGAATGTTGCAACTCTTGGGGCTACCAACTTTACCTCATCAACCCAGGGTTCATACAAACTTGGAGGCGATAATTTTGTATACACAAATAGATGTAATGGTCTACACTTGTCACTTTTCAATTGGGGTGATAGACCACTAGGATTTCTCAAACAAGTCTTGACTCTTATTTTAACTAGAAGAAGTCTGACTACCAAATGGAGAAGGGAAAATTATCCTTAATGGAAGAAAAGGAATTCTGCCTAATTTAAGGAATGAAAAAATGAATTGGAAGATGCTTGTAAAATGACATGAAATCCTTTTGCTACTCATTAACACCTGTTGCTTGAAAAGGAAACCTAGCTTATCCTTATTTATAACATGTGATGATATAAAATAACTAAGCATGGAATCTGATCTAGGGAGTTTTATAACTATTTCATGCATGTGCTAATTTAGAAATTGTAGAAAAATTCTTTTTTGATGTTTCATTTTATGAATGAAAATGCTAATATTTACTTGTTCTTTGGCAGGGGAGGAAAGTATGGAGGAAGAGGTGTTGTAGAGGTAAATCCTCTCTGCGGATAGAGACGATACCTACTAGCCCAGACCGGGTCTAGCAACAATCACACAATGCTATCACGCAAGTTCCTAATTGCAAATAAAAAGTAGATGGTGATAACCTACTTGGATTCCAACGCTAGTGTTCATCGAAGAGATGTCGCCCTCGTTCCTTTTCCTTGGCCGGTCACGATCCCCACGATCTCCGTGATTGGACACCTGCACATGCAAAGAACAACACGAAAACAAGTGTAAAATCTAGTAGATGCAATTATATATCAGTCACAAAAGATACAAGTCAACATCAAGCATAAAACAATGAGAGTGGAACCATAATGATAGTCATCTATTATTAATAAATAACAGAGAAGAATACAACCAAAGTTCTGACGTCAAATCCTTCTCAAGAGGGTCCAGCCAGCAAGTCTCTTAAGCATTCACCCTTGGAGGTAGATCTCCCAAGACAAAAACTCTCTCTCACACAAGTTTACACAAGAAAGAAACACTTCACAACCTTCCTTAAGCTCTCTAGCAATCCCACACTTGTCACACCAACTACCTATCAAGTTCACACACTAGCAACAACACTCCAAGCACTATCAATTCGAAACTAGCTGCTCATGGCAATGGTAGAGGCTTAAATAGGAGAAGGAGTCTCCACAAACGGTGGGAGGATGAGCTTATCTCCAAGCAAATGACGAAACAGACATGCCAGAGAAGGGAGGGTGACATTTACAAGGCCAACAACCAGGTCTGGTGTCATCTGGAAGGCCGACTATTAGAACAAACTCACCCAAACTGGATCTGCACGGGTCCATAACTGCACTGGAGCTCTGACATCGCAGCTGAATAACAAAGAAATTCATGTCAGCACGATCAGGTATGAATAACAGACATGCTAGCACATGAAATTCGACCAGCATGGGAAACCCATGTGCTTCCGCGCTGGCAGTGCATTCCGTCTGTTATGGAGCGCCCGTCAGTGCGTTTATCTTGACAACAGTCGCGCTGATAGAAAAAACTTTGGCAAAGTGGGTCATTTGGAAACATTACAGAGCATGAGCATGATTAACTTGGACTCATGACACAGTAGGAAGACTGACAGGAAGACAGTGACAAATTACTGTGTAACAAGAGGTCTAGATTGATATTAAGGGTATGGAAACCAAGTGGAGGCCTAATACAAGCTTAAATGACAATTTTTCTAAATTCACGCTCAAATAGGCTGCTACAAGGTTTCTTGTCGTACTACTACAGGATGTACTAGTTATACTACAAGATAGCCCTGTTTTACTACGGGAAACAGGCTGAAAGCTTGGGAGATGGTAGGGAAGGTGAAATGAAGTGTGGGAAAAGTATATGATGGGGGAATAAGGCATGGAGGAGGTGAAAACTGTCCAGGATTCAATCAAATGCTTCAAGATGGTTGGATTTTCTCAATGGAAATCGTAATTTTTCTTACAAAACAAGAATTTGGATTTAGGGTTTAGTGGACTTTAGCAATATGGGTGGATAAGGCTTGGGTGAGGCAAATGAGATGAGGTCACCCTACAATTTAGAAGCTCATTCAAAAACATACATTCTTGTCTACATTTATGCACAAATTGATCTATACATGAGAAGGATTGATTAAATGGAAAAAAATAGAGTTATTACCATCTAGTAGTTATGTTCATGAATGGAAGTTCTTTTAAACCAATTTAAAAATTAAGAGATAAAAAAGGACAATTTTAACTCATCCTAAGAAACTCAAAGACAATGACCTACTCATCAAGAAACCCTAGATTATGAAGCAAATCAAGAAATTTGTTTTTGGGTTGGATGAATAGAACCCTTAAGTCATGATCCCATAAGGGAGATGAGGTGAAAGCCACAATCAACATATTTTCTGGAGTGCCTTTTGTCACTATGATACCACTAATCTAACTATCCACAAATGGAATAAAACTAATTAATCATCCAAATACATGTAGATTAACAAAACCTAAATTACTTCAGCAGCTAACTATGAATATAATCTAAGCATACATGTAAAAAAAGAGGAACCTCTACTGCTAGGGTTGGGCCCTAACCCAAGAGCTTCATCCCTCTGAGTCAACTCAGTGCTAGATCAAGGGAAGGCTTCTCATTTTCATTAAAATATCAAAAATAGATAAGAGTCATCAGTCACAATGTCTTAGCTCAAAAATTCCTCTTGGCTAAATAAAAAAGGTCGAATCCTAATGAGGGTCTAGGCCTTCTTATTTATACAACTGAAGCTACCAACAAATTCCTTAAATTTAGGGAGGCTTGGCTTCCAAAATTGAGATCAACTGGTCTTCAACTATCACTGGCTTGGTTGTTAATGATCTTAATGGCTCAACTACTTGTAACTCTGAGCTGATGAGATCAGGTAGAGGAATATTCGAGTGATTGAGGAGTTATGGAGGGAGATCCAATCTCTTGAAATCCCTCTTGCTTGTCTACTTCGAGTTCTTGCACTTTAATTAGCCAATTTTTTCTCCACAACCTATAATCAATGCACATTAGACCACAAGACATGACATCTCATCTTTACCCTTCTCATTAAGAAAAATATAACAAAACATGTAAAGAAATGTGAGAAAAGTTGATTTTAGTAAGTTGGAGAGTGGAATTAAGGTCCATATAATTTACCTATTGATGAGCCTCATCATCATCCAACACTAAAAGTGTTGCTCATCCTCTGAGTAACTCAAACTATTTCCATGTCTTTCATTACTTTGGTGGCCTCCCTGACATTCCAAGCTTTTGCGGTAGTAACCTCCTCTTATGGATAAAATCCTGTATGCTTCTCTATTTCCTCCCACCGCTTTCTTTCTTCTTCTTCCTTTCTTCCTTCTAACATACCCAAGAGCAATGGTGGACTAATTTTTAAGCCAATCCAATTGACTTTGAGTCCCTGAAATGCTCTCTTATACTCATCCCTGATTCCTTCAAGGGAATGATACTCCATGATCTTTAGGTTGTAGGGTAAGGTGTTCCATCTCCTTTGGCATGCTTTTTAGCTTTCATCCCCTAGAAATCTCAAAGTGTCCTCAAAATGAGTGATTTCTTGCTATTGTGTAGCTAGGTATCTTGGTGCAAGATGGGGATAATTGGAAATGAGGTTGGAGGTGCTAATAACAGCCATGGATTTGTTCTAATCTGCTCTGATGTAAAGGGGTTCTATTTCTTCTCTTTCCAATACCCTTTTTAATTATTTAGCCTTGGTCTCTTCATGATTCATCCATGATGCCAAGGCCATTAGTTGTAAGTCCCCTAGCCTTGGATTGGGGTCCCACACATTCAAATTTGTTAGGGCCAAGTTATGCAAGTAGAATTCAGATATCTTGGCCCTGTGCTCGAGGGCTCTTTGGTCATAGAGTTCAATACACTACCTATAGTCTTGGAAAGGCATAGTTCCTCATTTTCATAGGGTTTTTATCTGAAACTACAATCATTATTCTTTGAGGCATAAGGCATATGCTTTTGTTGGAATCCTGCACTATAGTGCCTCCATGGAGAGACTTTACATAGTTTCCAATTGGCTCTCTTTTTTTTGTACTTTCCTTCTCAGCCATGTGTTCTCAGCTTCTAGTTGATATTTCATCACTCTTTCCCTATCTCTTATGCTACTCAACTCTCTGCCCATTTCTAGCAATGTTTCTTCCATATGGCCCACATCCTATACACTTTTTGATTTAGGAATTTACATCCAATGATCTGTCCTTACTCTCTCCATTTCAAGCTCAAAGAATAGATGGATGGAAATTTTTTATGGTATTACCTTGCCCCCCTCAACGAATCTGTAATAAGAGCTAAGGTTTGGCAGTGGGCTACGTTCCTTCAGCTCCTTGGACTCTCCCTTAACTATCTCTTGAGTATTTGTCTGTCCTTGTATTTGGGTTGTTGCTGCTGGGAACAGGATCCTCCAAAGGACAGTTTTGGGGCTAAAAGTCCATGTTTTAGGTCAAATTTTGTAATAAAATTGTAAAGTCTCTACATTTTGTGGTCACGGAGTGTGAAGGTGTCATAAGTATTAAAGGGTTATCTGAACTTATTTTTGTAAAGTAAAGTCGGCTGTAAAAGACCTACCCATGGTCCGTGGACCATGGATTGTATAAAAAGAGCTAAGCTCTAAGTAGTTTTGGGAGTCATGGTTGAAGCCTTATCTAGTCATAGCTCTGAAGTAAGAAGTCTAAATTTCGGGTCGTAGCATAGGTAGAGGCTCTGTAGCTGAGTGCATAAAGGCCTAGGGTGGAGGTCTGCAGCTGAGTGTGCGAACCCCTACAGCTGTGTGTTCAGGACGGATAGAGTCTATAATCGTTTGAAGATATCAATAAAGAGAATTATTATGCAGTTTCTATGTCTTTTTTCTGATTAATGGATCTTGTAATTTCATGTATATTTCCTTTATAATGATTATATGATGCGTGAATGAATGTAATTATGTTGGATAATGGAACGCAAATAAGAATATATGTTTGCGCGGTGCTAAATGTGAGGATCTAGTAAGATAAGTAAGATACTTAGACTAGTTTGGGAATCTGCATGGTACGCTGCCCTAGCAATGCGAAAGTACATAACCCGAAGGTTAGGGCTGCGCGAAGGTCATCTGCAGCTACTACTTCTATGACAGCGATTGTCCACTGTTCGTTCACTTCTGGCAGAGTTGAAGGCTAGGCCCTCAACTGTAACTCTGCATTTTCTAGGTTCAACTCCAACTGAATGCCCACCATCTCAATAGAAGTGTCGCACACCCCTGTGGCCAGCTTGTGGATGCATAGCTCGACTAGATCCTCCTCCGTAACGGCTAACTCTAGGACCATTATCCATGCCTCCTCAATGACTTGCAAAATACGCCTTCTCTATTTGGTTTCCTCAGTCTCATTGGCGATGGCAGCATTTCTCTATAGGGCCATCTTCTCGTTATTGATCCATTGTTCACTGATCACCTAGAGGGCGCAGTGCTCATGGGCCCTCAATTCTACAATTACTCCATCTTGCAAGAGGTTGAGTGCTTCGTACAGGAGCACTGCCAAGTTCAACCCTACTCCCTTTAGGGTGTTGACAGTGGGCCTGTCAACGTCCATATCTATGGTCAGTGCTCCATCTGGTAGCACTATCTCACTGGAAGCCTTCGTGCGTAGCATATCGACAACCTCTGAAGTGTCGATAGACAAACTGGTAGACACCATGCTAGCCTGCGATGCGTTGGTCTGCAACTCCTACAACCCTATCTGGATAGCCCCCAGGATTATCTGCTGTTGCTACTCAAATTGTTGCAGGGCCTCCACGGTGACATCACTGACAATGTCACTGATATCATGCAAGTCGCCCTCTGTTAATGTGATGGGGTCCAGCGAAGTCTTTTTCACCTTTGATTTCTTCTTGGGCCCTCCCTTCTCTAGCTCTCTTGGGTGCTTGATGCAGGTGTATGTCTCTTGAGGGTCCGCGCCATCCTGTTCATCTGTTTCCTCCTCAGTCTCAGGTGAAGGTGACCTCATGCCTTTGTCAGAGCCCCGCTTTGTCCCATCCATCTGCTTCCCTGTTTGCTGCGCAGCCTCGCACTCCACCTGAGCCTTATCAATAGCCTCCTCTTTCCTCTTTTTGGCCAGTTGTGTCATCTTAAGCTTGGCCTCCTCCTTTTCTTCTATGTGGCGAACTTGCTTCCACCCATCGTCAAATCTGTTGTAGAACACCACTGTTCTAGCCATTGATCAAGCACTGCATCAAAGGCATCATCTGTTGCCAAATACGGCAAGTCATACCATTTTTGCATAGGGTCCTTTCGCACCCTAATGGATACTTGATAGAAGTCTGCTTTGAATTTGGCGTAGCCCTGCAGGTTGGCTTACGCCGTAGATGACAATTATGGCTTGCAATTGATGGCCATCTAAATGTTCATCTCCATCAATATCCAAAAGATATTGCTATTCCTGACTCACTATGTGTCCTTGGTTGCCCACAGTGAAGTGTACTTCGCTGCTTTTGGGAGGTCTGGTGCAACCAAAGGGAATTGGCTATCCTCTAGTAGCACCCACCCTACCAGCACAATTGATAGCAAGAGCCACGTATAGTGGAATATCTTGTTGAACTCTAGTGCTTTGTGGAATTTCACTAGGAACTCTCCACAAAGGTATTCCGACTAGTTGAACTGGACTCCTTCAGCACACTATGCTGCTAGCGTGATGACAAGCACCATCACATCAACGACACAACACTTCCTCATCACCTTCCCCACTAAGATCTATGTGGCTAGCTTCACAATGGGGTTTCAGATGTTGGATATAGTGTATCAACGTGGCTTCTTCACTAGTTTAAATTTTTCTTTCATTGATTCTAAGAGAGCCTGCTTGCAACCTTTTCCACCAAATATCATGGCCAAATTCTCTCCTGTATATGGTAGTCACGTTATCCGGTGAATTAACCTATCTGTGATGGGTATCTACTCCTCTAGCCACAAACACCCATCATGCACCAAGCACAGCAGCTACTTGATGAGCAAAACTATTACCGAGTTGTAGTTATAGTGCGGCACCCGGAACAAGTTGAGAAAACCTGCCTTCTCTACTCCCTTGAGCCACCTCCACGGCTCCAATGCGGTCATTCCGTATTCATGTCAATGATGCAACACATCAGCTACTTAGTCGCCAAGTGTGTGAACTTCTCATGGTCCACCAAGTCGTAGTCTTCAAGTTTCAGCAGCGGCACTCATGCCAACCATAGACTGTTAAAACAATTTCGTTTGGCAGTAGAGAGGTTTGCAGGGGAGTTTTTTTCTCATCGATGTCCTTTCATATCTTGGTCTTAGGCTTGCGCGGAGGGACATACTTCGGCAATCGAGTAATAAGGTCTGCGCCCTAGGTTTCAACTTCCTCTACTTCGACTCCCATATCCTCATCTTCCATCAAGATGTGTTCAATGTCTTCCTCCTCTAGTTCCAAATTTATGGCCTTGCATTTCTCCTGTGTGGTGGGTTTTGGTGGATTTCTCCTTGGCAATGTGCACACCAGTATAATAGGTTTCTTTCCCTTCTTATCTTTCACAGTTTCTTTGGTGGGGCTCAGCTTCGGTATCGTCATTCTCGGTGATTTAGGGACTTTAGCGAGCACCTCAAAAACCTCTGGAGTAGCCACTTCTGCCTCCATCTCAACTTCTAGCACCGATTCTTCTCCTTCGGTATCTACAGCTTATGTTGGTTCTGACATGATTTTCTGTATGAAATCATGTGTCTCCTTTGGTAATGTCTCCACTACTTTACTAGCTATCAGAAACTCGAAGTGCTCGTGATTCATGTGCACCTAAGAGCTCAACAACTCAATTCTCAAAATGGAAAGTGTTTTTTGTTAGACAACCACTTGTAATTTATAGGTCATTTTGAATTCAAATCCAACCGTTCCCCCCAAATTTTGTTCATTAATGTTGGATTGGTGGAAAATTTTCAAGGATCTGAGCCATCAATTTCATCTTAAAGGCCGACTGCCCACTCCATTTGGCTGCATTTCAACCATCAAATCATGAACAATGACTTTAACGGTCACTTTCCGACCGATTTGTGTGATTTCTCCCTAGGTAGCGCAACTCCCACCGCATTGCCGTAGACCCTGTGACACTTCCTTGCTTCACACAATCCCTCAATCATGCAGCTACCCAAACCGGGTAGTGTAGTTTATAGTCCCACATCCTTTCAATTACCTGGAGCACTAATACTGTGCTACCTTCATCTAGTCACATGGTTGGACCACTGGTGTATGGCTTTAACCTAATGCCATTCATCTTTCCTGGGAAGGGATCTCCATTCAATTTGACCAGTTGTATCACTCCTCCATTAGTAATCTCCTTAATGACATAAGGCCCTAACCAGTGCATCCTAAACTTCCCTAGAAATTTATCAAAATTACTATCATATAACAAAAGCAGGTCATTTAACTTAAATGTGTGCAACTTAATATGCCAATCGTGTCATGCCTTTTCGTGCTACTTCTGCAACTATTGGTGAAATCCAGCTAGAAATCTCTCTTCCTCAAGCTCATCCAACTTTGTAGGCCTCTCCTCTAGGGCTTTGTGATCTGTCATACCTATGAGAACTGCTATGCTCAGACTAGGCACAATATACTCCATAGGCATTACCGCTTCAACACCATAGACAAGCTGAAAGGGGGTTTGTCTAGTCAACTTCTTGCATGTCATTCGATAAGCCCATAGTACTATAGGTATACGTACGTCCCAATCACTTTTATGAGAATTGCAAACCTTGGCTAGCATGTTCTCAAAAACTTTATTGAATGCTTCCACCGTCTCGTTAGCTTGCAGGTGATAAGTTGTGCTCGTCTGGTGGTATACTTGAAATTCCTACATTAGTGCGCTGATCGTCTCATTCAGAAAGTGCGTATTGCGATCACTCATCAAGATCTTTGGACAACCAAATTGTGTTAGTACATGCTCAAAGAGGAACTTCACAGTAGTTGCACCTGTGTAGTCCTTCACAGGTTGTGCCTCCACCCAACGACTCAAATATTTTGTCATGGTGATAATGTGCCTCGCTCTTGTCTTTCCTTGGGGTTGAATGCGTCCCAAAAAATCTATCGCCCATTTCTCAAAAGGTTGTAATGTTATCTTTGGATTCAAAGGCATTTCATCTCTCTGTGATGGCTTGCTAGTCCTTTGACATACATCGCACGCCTTGCAATATGCTTTTGGGTCTTGATGGAGGGTTGGCCACCACAACCCTACGCGTAGAATCTTCTGCACGGTTTCTCTTCATGCATAATGTCCTCCCACGGCACCCCCATGAGCATCTGCGAGGATGCTACTTCTTTCAAACTCAGGTACATATCGTCACAATATCTCATTAGACCCCATTTTGTATAGATGCCCAGCAATGATAGAGAAACATGTCACCCGCACCACTAATTCCTTCTTCTACTAGACGGTGTATCCCTCTAGGGCTATCCTAGTTGTTAGGAAGTGTATTATATCCTCAAAATGACCATCTGCGATGTGCACTGCAAATAGCTGCCTGTCAGGCAATCCGTCCTCCAAATTAGTGGGCTCTTCCCCTATTTCAATGGACAATAGATGGTCTAGTCCCACATTCAGTTGTCCAAGCTTCACAATAACTTCAAAATCATACTCCTAGAACAATAACAACCATCTGCAGATTCTCCCCCCCAACACAAGCTTATTGACCAAGTATTTCAGTGCAAGTGATCTGTATACATTTTAAAATGGCCACCCAACAAGCAGTGTCTAAACTTCTGGAGCACATAAACCATGTCTAACCCTTTGCACTCAGTGGTGGAATAGTTCTTCTCTGCTTTAGATAACATTCTTCTTACAAACGCGATAGGGTGGTCCAGGTCTTCGCCACCAGCCTATGTCCATTTGGCCAAGTGTGCACGCAGATCATCCTACCCATCATATTTGTCTGTGATTCACATCTTTGGCTTCCCAAAGCAAGCTATCATCATTCTCCTACATTCGTGCCAATCATCAAAGCTTCCCTTGTGCGTACCCCACCACCTTGCGGGCATAGTGCACAATGCCTAGTCCAACACCTGGAAGTGTTTCTTTTCTGGTACCTCCCTCTCAAATGCATCCAAAAAAATATCTATATCATTTAGGGCATCATAAGTGGGAAGATTTCTTACCTCTAACAACACACAGCGCAGCGACCTGGTCATCATGTTATATCTCAGTGTGGTTACTTCATGTAACCGATTCTGCCAATGCTCTAGTTCTTCATCAAAATCTGACGTACAAGAACTCTCGTTATCCCACGTAATTTGTCCATCTGCGATTGGATTCACCCAGTCTTGGTCTTGTGATGTTATATTATAGATACATTGTAGATCATCATCGCTCTCATAATTGCATATTGGTTCAATATATCGCAATCCTTCAGCATGATCTAGGGCTACTGTTACGCGTAGCGATTTCTTCTCAAATATCATCTTTCACTTTTTTAGGTTGATTACCCCATTCATATTAGTAGCCCAATCTATTCCAAGGAGCATAGGATAGGGGTTGTTGTCATCCACTATCTCTATTACTTCAAAGTCAGCCAGTGTGCTCGCACCTTCAATATCCACAATCAACCCTTGCAGCCGCCCCATGGGGATGATCTTCTGCTGATTCACCATCCTTAGCTGAATTGGAGACCATTGTAATGTGGGCCTCCCCATCCGTTCCCAAGTCTATTTAGGTAGGATGTTCACGTCTGACCCCATGTCCAAGATAACATGATCCATTTCATACTCTCCTATCTACGTGGTCAGTCTCATTTCCGGTCCCATTCTTGTTTTGTGCTTACCAATATTTTGTACTACACGTGGCTCACTCAGAGTGTTTCCGACACATCTATTTATAAGCTCCTATAGCCCCTTCACAGCCTTGCTGTCACGCAGTAGCTTCATGCAAGTCTCCAAGAAGGTTGTAAGCATAGAAGGGTCCATCTCCTAATCAGGCTTATCTTTTCTTCCTGAGGTGGAAGCCTCAGCGAATCTCTTCTTTGCTTCCATGAAGGTTTCTTGTGCGTGCTCCAAATCAAACTCAGCATCCTTCGTCGGAGCTTTATGCACCCATGTACTATCTTTGGGCTATTTTCCCTTGTCATCTCCTATTGTGATTCCACCTCGAAGCACTATATTAACATTTGGATCCTCTTCACATGGCTAAAATCTCATCATCTATAGGTTCTGAGTCGGCAGAGGTGGTAGTGCCCCCTTCTCACGTATCCTAGCTATCAGCATAGGATAATCTTATGTTTCATGATCAAACAGAGTGCAATACATGCACGACGGATGTGTTGGGTTAGTGAAATCATGGGCATAGTGTCCCGGCCCTCTGCAATTGTAGCAAATTCGTTGTCCCCGACCTCTGCCAGGTCCTCCTTCACCTCAGCCTCGTCCGTGCACCTGAAAGCCTGTCCGTGCCATCCCCGCACTCTAGTTAAGAGGCGCATATCTACCTTTACCCTATATGTGGGTGTTCTATCCATCATCGACTCATAGCTTCTACAGTTGCACTCATCATGCCCTATTAATATACAAAAGTTGCAGAATATCTGTTGCGATGTCTATACAAACTTCTGTAGCAAATGACAGTTATCTGTGGCATGTTTTCCTACTAACTAACATATAGCGCACCATAATGCAGGCCCCATGCTCGGTCCTGCTTGAGCTTCTGGCCTCAAAGGCATCGGTCCTCCTCTTGTAAGGTAGTTTGCAAAGACTAGACACTAGTCTTTGTCATGCCCCTTGTTGTTGGGAAAAGTATCCAATTCGGAATTCCCTATCCCACTCTAAGAGGTGATAGTGCTTTAGCAACAAACAGGTAAACTTATTCGAGTATTCTTCTTTATGAAATGCAAGTGAGGAAGAAGGATCCAACTAACCTGTATCTTCCGCTAGTTTGTCGATCCAAATCGCTCCTCTCTTCAGTAGCTCCCAGCTTCTTGCTCCTTCACCGGCCCAGCTTCACCGAATTCCTGCAAGATCACAAGAGAGAGAAACTACACAAAGATACAAATATACATTCATAAAAAGCTCAAGATCATATTAAGCTAAACATGTAAGCATAACAAAACATCATTGGTATACAACATGTAGGAGAAACTCAAATAGTTTATTGATAGAGTAATAAAGTCCAAGAGGAGGTACAACCAAGTGAGGCCCAATCCAGCATCTACCTCCCAGCAAAGGAAACCCTTCCTCTCCTCCAACAAAGCATAAATCACCCAATGTACTAATCTCAATCTCAAACCAACAGCAATTCTCTGCAAAGTACAAAATTCCAGCCTCCTGAACCTCTGGGTGAGAGATCCATATATAGATGTGAGCAGAGAGGATGAGTCAGCTCATGTTTTGACTTGTGGCTTCTCTCTGTCAGTTCTTGCTTCCACTTGGAGGTTGAGAACCTCTTACTCATCACTAGTCGAATTCATTGAAGCAAGTGTCATTGGAGAAGATTCTGGAAGCTTCCAGGGTCTTTCCACCTCGTTGAATGAACTTGCCATTTGTCATTTCCCGCTCAGCGCACCCTGGTAGTGCTTCTATCTATGTTGCAGTGCACCTAGCCAGTGTAATCTCTGCATTTCAGCGCAGACAGCTAGTGGAGCCTCTGAATTGATCCTGAATTGACTGTTTCTGAGTGGTTTTTGGTGGAGAACTTCTGGGAGAAGCTGTCATTGGTTGACCTTGTTCCTCTAGGGGTAGGAACAACTCATTTAGGGACTTTGGATCCCTTGGATTATGGACATTTCATGCTCAATGTTGTAAGGCACAAAAATGTCTATAACAGTTGCCCCCTAAAGTATGAGGCCGTTTATCGAGTGAAATGCTTTATTAGGAGGATCCGAAGTTCTTCCAATGCTGGGAGGAGACCTGTAATAAGATACAATACAATACATTATTTTTCATACTGCTTTCATGATCTAGCCGAGGCGGGCATTCCCATGCTCAGCTTTATAAATTCATTTTTTATGTACATAGAACAGACAATCGTCTGATGGTAGACTGATAATTTTGATGAAATCATCATCCTTTTGGTAGGATGATTATCTGCTGCAATGATGTACATGTCAATGTCTTTATCTTTCCTGAATATATATCGTAGCCTGGATGGATGAAACTAGATCCGGGGTCTTCAATCTCGTTCGATCTTCACTCTAAGTACAAGTCGATCCATGTGAGAAATGTTCTGAAGTTGAACATGGAAGGACATCGCTTGATTACCGGTCAATGAGGTCAACCGTTAACAAGCGCGAGAGGAATCACCGATAATGATAATGACCCTCAAGGTACTGCAGTACAATTCACGTGGTGTGAATAAAGGACTTGGCATCGAACACCACGCAAAATCTTTCGGTCAAAGGTCATTGATGTATACCTGTCGCCGGAAGTGAGAAACTTGCCATTGAGGCATGCAAGCTTCAAAGTACTGAAGGGGTTGTTCCTAGATCAACTTCTTGGATAATGAGATGATGTCGACAAGAAGCGATCCATCAAAGGAGGGCCTTAATGTATCCCACATCAGTGACACGGAACGGAGCAAATGATTTTGATGGAGGTGAAAACGATCTGATGATATATGGTTCAGGGTGGCGGTCATGAAAGGATGAAGGATAATGTATGGTAGTGGATGGGACACGGTTGACTTCTCTGGATGACTTCTCTTGAACATATCGGCGACACTTGTGTGATGGATTGGTAGCATTTACCCCAAAGGTGGATGGTATGGCGAGACCATGGTGATGTGACCGGTGAATGAAACAACCCAACCCGACTCAGGCACGGAGTGGAAGTGTCATGTTCAAGAGTGACTTGCTACCAATAAAGTTCTTTGAGTTTCTTCCCAATTTCTCCCCAGTCATTGCTGACGAGTACCTCTTTATTTTTGTCAAGCTTGAGGAGAATAACATGTGCTTGTTCTATAATTTGCCCTTCGGGCAAACCCATCGCTATGTTTTAACGAGCCTAGCGATAGTGAAACTCGTTCTCGTCTAAAGACAAGTTTGTCGCTATTTAATGTTTTTAAGGAGTCTAACAACAAAGATAACTCAGTCCTTTTCATTTTTAGAGAGTCTGAAAAGGTACGTAAAGTCAACTCCGAAAGTCCTTTTTCGTCATCTAATCCCTTAAGTCCGAAAAAGTATAAAACAATACAGAAGGGATGAATTTTCGATAGTTTTAACGAGCCGAACGAAACAAGCGCTCGATCTTTTTTTTGCAATAATCCCTCAGGTCCAAAAAGATTAAAATCTAGAGGAGGGATAGCACTTCTGGTCGCTTTAATGAGCTGGAAGGCCAAAACTCGGAAATCTTTTCATATTTTACGAGTCAGATGAAAAGAGCTTAAAGAAGACTCATCTTTTGAGGAACGAGTGATAAAACGGGTTAGCAGCTGATTCCAGGTAAGGGTTGGAATTTTCCAAGCACGACAATGTCACAAGGATGGCTAGTGAAATCACTCTTCGCAGCTATTCCTCAAAATGGGTAAACAATCATATGGAGGTGAACGATCGGCCAATGGAAAAGTGGAAGTGACGGTGCAAACACGACCAAGGCTTTAATGGCTGATAATGTTACATTCACAGTGGTTATTTACCGGAAGATAGTTCATTTTTTAACGAGCTTAAACGCGGAAAAACACTGCTCAGTCTTATGTTTATTTTTTAACGAGCATGAACTATGTGCTAAAACTGCTTGATCTTATGTTTATTTTTTAACGAGCATGAACTATGTGCTAAAACTGCTCGATGATAAGTTTGCATGCCCCCATCATAATAACGCAAATCAAGCTGCATGCCCCCCAAGCTTCATTGCATTCAATTCGGTGGTTGGAATGAAGGTTTACCTTTGAGATTTGGAAAGGGGATTGTTTCATTTTTTAAAAGAGGTTGACACAGTAAAAGAACTATCCTCATGACTCCTTGTTTCATTTTTTAACGAGGTTGACATGAGATATAGAAGGTTTCATATTCCACTGTGGCCACTTCCGCCAGATTACTCGGAGGCGGTGGGGAAAAAGTACCCATTAAGACAGGGTCTTTTAGGAGACCTACTCCGATATTTTGGAGCGAATGATTGCTTCCATGGATCATTGGAATGCTTCCTGTAACTTGTGAACTATTGGGGAGAAATGTTTGTTGGTCAACGATTGTAATTCCTCCTTGGAAGGGAAATGCAATCTTCCTGAAGTAGGTCGACACAACTGCGGCCATGGCATATATCCAGGGTCTTCCCAATAGGATGTTGTAATCAAGGTTTCCGTCGATTACTTCAACATCAATTTCTACTGTTTTCCCTCCTAGTTCAACTTTCAAGTTATTTAGAATACCATATGGGGTATATGTCCGTCCATCAAATGCTTTTAATGTCGTCGAAGATTGCGACAAGGTTGGAGATCCTAAAGTTTTCCAGCAACTCATCGACATAATACATGTAGATGCCCCCTCATCAATAATTGTTCGGTGAACAGTTTTGTTGAGGGCTTTCACTTGGATAAGGAAAGCTAGTTGAGCTGGTAACTGAGGATTGTATCCTTTGTGGTCAAAGGATACAAGATTGGAATCCTTAGGATCAACCCCACCAATGGCTGATAACAAATCCTGCCTTTGGGATGGGCAATTTTGTAGCACTTCAAGAGTCGACATAGCTGATGGCGATTGGGCCAAATCTTCCACTATGTTATAATGTTGTGCCACTCTAGCGCGGGATTAAACGACGACTTGTGTACTACTCCCTTTTGCGGTTTTATTGTTAATTCAGGAATGATGGGTGGTACAACTTCTGTCGAAGTTGTTGTCGAACTGCTTGGTTGATCTTTTTCCTTGTCGTTCGACAGCTGCGGATTCCCGTAATCTTTGTTCCTTGTTGAAATCAAAGCATAATTTTGTTGCTTGGAAATCGAAAACATAAGCACTTGCGACGGGGAAGCATTTCCACTATCAACCAGATTTTGTCCTGGATTTGGAAACGGATCAGTTAACACAGCTGAGGTTTGAGAACTCTTGAAGAACATTTTAAGCTCAGCTTTGAATGGACATTCTTTCGTCCAATGATCCTCATCACATATGTGACATCCCATTGAGGGTGGTTTCCTATTTCCAGGAGGGTTTGAAGAAGTTTTTTCGGGGGATGATTCACCCTGTTTCTTCTTCTTCCCTTTGCTTTGCTTTTTCTTGCTTCCTGGTTGTTTGGTTTCTTTGCCCTTATCTACTGATACGGCATTTACTTCCGAAGCAAGAATTTCGTCTTTTGCATTTTGATCCGAAATCTTACGGACCTTCTTGGAGTTGGCCTTTGTCGATTTCACATTTGTCGTGCCAATCACGCCATCACCGGCATGAGAGTCATTGTTTGATTTAGGAGGAGGAGGAATTGAGAATTCCGGTCTAGGGGCATCAGGTATTTTGTCGTAGAGTGTGCCAGACTGAGTATAGACTAAGTCTAGATATTGCGCACGAGCGATAACTTTCTCTTCCGTTACGACTCCCCCCTTTGCCACATCTTCCGTTATGACAGGAAGTAACGACTTGATAAACCATTCAGCTAATAGCTGATCGGGAACGTATGTTTTTACCATCCTACGACGACGTCGCCATTCATGTATATGATCAGATATGTGAGTGGCCGTTGTCTGTTTGAAGTTGGTTAAGATTTCCGTTCCCGTTTCATACCTTATCGGTAATTGAAAATGGGTTAAGAAAGTCATGGCTAAGGTACTGAAGTCGTCGAACGAAGCTCTAGGAAATTCAATATACCATTTTGATGCTGGACCCATTAACGTCCTCTGAAAAAGGCGAAGCCTTATCGAATCATCGTTTAGGGTGTTTGATGAACACCATAGATGAAATGTCATCACGTGATTCAATGGGTATTCACCTGGATTTCCATTAAATTTAGGAATATCTGAAGGAAGTTTGTGAGGAATCGCTGGCCACCAAGGGGCGTAAGTAATTGGATCTTTTGTTAACCGGTGTAAATCGGGTAACTCTAAAGTTGCCACGAATGGTAACTGTTGATTCGGGTTAGGTGAAGCATACCCAGGATACGATGGAATTGCATGAGCAGTTGGCCTTTGCATACCAGCATAATGTAATTGATGCTGGTATGACTGATACGGTTGATGGACCTGACCACCGTAAAGTGGTTGATTTTGACCGTTTTGAATGTACGGTTGTCAACTGTTCGCAAAGATCTGCTGCTCAGAACCTTGGTATACTTGTTGGAATTGTGGTTGTTGATATTGCACCAGCCACGGTTGCGAAGCCATGTTCTGTTGCACTATACTAACCGTTGGACCAAGGTGTGGGGTAATTGTACCCGTTTGGACCTGCGTCGCCCCACCAGTAGGCGATTGTGGTTGAGTCACAGGGTCAAGGGGCTGTTGCATTACAACCTGAGAAATCTGAGGTTGACATACAACAGGCAACGTTTGAACTTGCGACACGGTCACAATAGCTGGTGTAGTCGGGATGCTCGACATAGGTACACATTGTTGCATAGAATACACAACCCTTGGTTGTTGGGGTAGTATAGGTACCCAACCACTTGATGTAACTCCAGTATAACCTGAATACTGTTGTGAACTCCCGTATGGAGATCCTCCCGGAGGGGGTAATGAAAGGGCATATTGCCCCCCATACGGTGGCAATCCAGAACTCAAGGGGATTGTCTGCCCTTGGGGACTAGATTGCCCAAATTGACCTCCAAATGGATCAATTTGGGGAGTCTCAGCATAAGAGTTGCCGGATATTATTCCGGAGGAACAAACTGGAACGGACCACACTGTCGAAATAGTCCCTGGGTGGACTCCTTCTAACTGTTGTGAGCTAGTTGGGACAGATGGTATGCCGGAAAACATTGTCGGAGTGACGACAGGGAGTTCTGTTGTCGCTGTGTCATTCGACACAGTCCTAGATATTGACGGTTGTTCAGAAATTTTAAGTCTATCCAAAAGATTACCTAGCGATTCTACAGGAACTTCCACTGGTGGTAGACTAACTTCTGATGTCGAAGGAAATAGAGTGACCCCGACTCCAAAATGTGTTGGAGTACTTGCTTGCAGATCTTCTACAATTCCTCTATCGCAATTAAACCAGGTGGAAGGGGAAGACCGTCAGGTCCGTAAAATATTTCTGGTGCCGAAGAAGGGGTTGAATCAACAGCGACAGATGTTTGAGGAACAAGACTTTCTGAACCGGTTACAAATGGAATTGGTTCAGTAACACAAGTGTTTGCTCTCAGACTAGGATTAGTATCATTGTCCCTCTGTGGCTGTTGAACTTCTTCTGTAGAGGCAGGATTTCCAGAAATGTTTGGAGTAACCGGATTCTCAGATGTTGTTGGAACACTTGTTCTAACTTTGATAGGAGATTTTTGACCGGTTAAACGAGTTCGCTTTGTTCGTACTGTTTTCGATTCCGGAGACAAAGACAGTTGACTCGTAAGCTTCCGCAAACGACGGGGTTTCAATTGACTTTCTTCCACGATTGCAGATTACTCGATCAACCAAAATACAAAAGGGGAAAGTATGTTTCCGAATTAAATGAATTTTTAGACGCTTTAGACACAACTTGCTTTTTCACTTTTAAAGAGTCGAGAAAAAGCTAAAGATGACTCTAGTCTCCTTCGATGTTTTAACGAGCCCGAAGTGACAAATACTCGGATGGACATTTTCCGTTATAGACTCTGAAAAAGGCCAAAAGGAACTACTCTGGAGTTCTAGGTAGAGGGTGTGCCAAACTTTTTGCAAAACCGCAGAATACTTTTTAAGGTACGGGTGGTCAATCTTCCTGAATGCTGTGTTCAGTGCATTGCGATCAGTAGGGCGGCCGACACGGCTTCCTAAGGATAAAGGTTTTATGCCTATAGGGGTCTCCCAATATATACTCGATGGTACGTGGGAGCACAATCCGTACTGGCGCTATCGTCCCTCAGGAGGAATCACCCAACCATCAGCGAGATCGACAGTCACCAGGTTTTACGACACCGGAACACGTCTCTAGCCTAGACCTCTATGTTGTGCGTTAAGTTACAAAGCGTTGTTAAGTTCATTCAATTTATTTTAGGTTGATCTTTCTTAGAAGTTTGCCTTTCTGGATCACCACGAGATGTATGATAGAATTCCTAAATGCAGTCTAAAGATGATAAGCAAGCTTTTATATCTTTTCAACAATGAAAATCCTAGCTACAAGGGGAAAAGGAAGATACAAACTTTTCTCAAAGAGAATAGAGCACACTATAATGCACTTTTCCCTAAATCAAAGCATGCAAACTGTCAAAATGCAAATGCACAAATGCATGTATTTGTTTTCGCTTTCTTAATATTGATGCCTAAAAAGAAAGCCGTTGTACAAATTTGAATTCGATTTCAAGTGAAAACATAAACAAGTTCCTTTTTCAAAATCAAAAGACGATTACGACACCTTATGATTTACTTGTTTTGACACTAGAAATGCATAAATTCAAACCAAACGACAAAAGTAAAAGCTAAATCAACTGTGAATAGCAAACAAACTCACTCCTAAGATCAAAACGACACTTACGACAGGTCTAGATCTAGGGGCGACAGTATGACTAGTTTACTTTTGTAATGGGAAACTGCAAATGATGTAACCAATACACAAAGAACAAATACAGTTTCTTTATACAACTGAGGTGGAATTGAGGCAAAGAAAAGGGGTTTCAGATAGGTACACTGACTGATAACAGGCTGCAAAAAACAGAGATAAAACTGAGCAAAAGGAAGCAGGGAACCACAGCTGCACAAGGCAAAGACTGATCAGCGCACTCCCAACACAGAGGTTTTGACATTCAGCGCAGGTAGCCTTCACGGGACCTGCGTTGAAATGCATAACCTCTTCACAGAGTCTGTGCTGAAGTAGAAACGAGAGTTATTTCTGGGTTCTGGGTTACGGTTTGCAGTTAAATCAACAGTTTTTGGCTGGATCAAAGCTATCAATTAGGTACAATTAGGAGGATGATTTATAGGAGGACTAAGATCTATCACAAAGGGTTGTTAGAGCACTTGTGGATCAGTTTTTTCAAATCATAAAAACAGGCCCAGTGAGTGGACTAGAGTGGCAGATCTCTACTTTGCATTTGAAAATGGCAAATGCATTTCGATTCGGCACTCCTGAGTTTATGAGAAGAACAACTACAGAAACACAAATAAACCAACAAGACACTTTCCCCAGCGGAGTCGCCAATTTGTTTTTGGGAAAAGTATCCAATTCGGAATGCCCCTATCCCACTCTAAGAGGTGATAGTGCCTTAGCCACAAATAGGTAAACTTATTCGAGTATTCTTCTTTATGAAATGCAAGTGAGGAAGAAGGATCCAACTAACCTGTATCTTCTGCTAGTTTTTCGATCCAAATCGCTTCTCTCTTCAGTAGCTCCCAGCTTCTTTCTCCTTCACTGGCCCAGCTTCACCGAATTCCTGCAAGATCACAAGAGAGAGAAACTACACAAAGATACAAATATACATTCATAAAAAGCTCAAGATCAGATTAAGCTAAACATGTAAGCATAACAAAACATCATTGGTATACAACATGTAGGAGAAACTCAAATAGTTTATTGATAGAGTAATAAAGTCCAAGAGGAGATACAACCAACTGAGGCCCGATCCAGCATCTACCTCCCAGCAAAGGAAACCCTTCCTCTCCTCCAACAAAGCATAAATCACCCAATGTACTAATCTCAATCTCAAACCAACAACAATTCTCTACAAAGTAAAAAATTCCAGCCTCCTGAACCTCTGGGTGAGAGATCCATATATAGATGTGAGCAGAGAGGATGAGTCAGCTCATGTTTTGACTTGTGGCTTCTCTCTGTCAGTTCTTGCTTCCACTTGGAGGTTGAGAACCTCTTACTCATCACTAGTCGAATTCATTGAGGCAAGTGTCATTGGAGAAGATTCTGGAAGCTTCCAGGGTCTTTCCACCTCGTTGAATGAACATGCCATTTGTCATTTCCTGCTCAACGTACCCTGGTAGTGCTTCTATCTACGTTGCAGTGCACCTAGCTAGTGTAATCTCTGCATTTCAGCGCAGACAACTAGTGGAGCCTCTGAATTGATCCTGAATTGATTGTTTCTGAGTGGTTTTTGGTGGAGAACTTCTGGGAGAAGCTGTCATTAGTTGACCTTGTTCCTCTAGGGGTAGGAAAAACTCATTTAGGGACTTTGGATCCCTTGGATTATGGACATTTCATGCTCAATGCTGTAAGGCACAAAAATGTCTATAACACCCCTGACTCTTCGCTTTCATACACCATACCTCTTCACGCATCTCTGGTCGAACAGTTTTGTCCTACTTCAAACTTTGCATCTTAAGACAAAGATTTTTCAACTGTGCATGGATCTGTTTAACCCCCATATTAAGATCTTGCATTGGAGTCTCATACAGTCTCATTGCAATCTCCAAGGCCTTCGCTTGAGTTGTTATCTTCTGTTGTGACAGTGCAACCCTTAAGTGTGGCAAGATCGAAGCCACAAACCATTCGCAGTGTTGTCCATTTGTTAGGTTCATGTTAGCTTTGCGGATTGTACACTTCAACCTCAGATCGAGTTCCCAAGGTGTCTCACCTGGTTGCATCGTGATTTCTTTGAACCCTACAATCAATTGTGGTTTAGTTTAGGCCTACTAAATTCTCTATTCAGTGTTGTCTAGATGTCTGCTTCTCCAACATTTGGGTTATCATTAGTGTACTTAATATACGAGGTTAGAACGTGATCCTACAGAGCACTAACTAAAGTCTCCTTTTTCATGTTATCATCTGTAATGCCTTGGGCTTCCCATATAGCTTTTACAATGAACCATAATTGGTTTGGGTCCTCATTCCTCTAGCCTTTGAACAAAGGCAGCTTCACTGAATTTTCCATACAGAACTATGGTGGAGGCGGAGGTGGTAAGGGTGAAGTCACAGGTGATGGTGGTGAAATTGGAGGTGGTATTCGTGGGAATCCTTGCCTTATTAACTAAATATCACTTCATGGAGAAACCTACGCTATCCCTTCTTCATCACCTCATGGAGGTGAAACCAATGGACTATATGAAAGACCCTTTTTTCATTTGTTTCTATAAGATTTTTCACTTCGCGTAGCTCCGAACATCAAGGTAGTTGCATAACCTATTTTTTGCACAATAACATTTTAATCCAGGTATTCAAAGATTTCACTTACTTACATTGCAGTCCTTTGAAAAAGCGTCACTCCACCTCGTTGTAGCTAACTGAGGTGTCGACCGCAAATTCAATTACAAATCCTCCTATGACACGATTTAGCCAATGATCAACAGTGTGGACAATCTTATCCTCCGATGCTTCCAACCTTCTCACTAGCTCCAGGGTCCACACAATAGGATCATCAGGTTTCCACCTTCCTTGCCTATCTGCTAGCTTTACGATCCACTCGTATAGCTCAATCAGAAAGGAGCAGAAAAATATCTCATGGATCTCTGTATACAGGTACCTATCCAACCATTGTTCCTTTGTCAGTTGTGGGTTTTTGTTCTCCTACGCTACGAATTCGTAGATCTTCCTATCCAACCAGTCTCCAATCTCTTTCTTAGTCAAATTCCAGTGATACAACATCACACATCTCCTATGCAGATTCCAGTCCTGGTAATGAAAGCATTTGTTGGCTTGATGGGGCCTGACCCAGGTTCAGCGTTAATTAGTGAAACAAATCCCTACACTACTAACCCTTTCGACATCAGCCAGTAGAGCGTAGACCGAAGTCTCACCTGAAGCAGTATGGGGGGATGTTGGAACCAAGCTTTTGCAACCTGAGATGGTCATGATGCTGTTTTATTCCCTTTATTCTTGCCTTCGTGTAGGTTACTTCACTCCAGGTCTTTCCAGACGAGCCCTCTATTTCGTCCTTCAATACCTTCGCAAAAGGATACGACTGACCTTCGGGCAATCTTGTCCTTTGATTCAGATTCTTTCATGCTACTAAGGCAACGTATTGTGTAGATTGTCAAGTCATCTTGAGAGTCCTACTTATCTATTAGATATTCATAGTTAGCACAACGTAAACATATATTCTTATATGCATTCAGTTATCCAACATAACAATACACATTTGCACACCATATAAGCATTATAAAGGAAATTCACAAATAAAATGACAAGATGCACCAATCGGAACAAAGACACATAAATTGCATAATACTTCTCTTTATTAATATCTTCAAAGTGATTACAGACTCTAACCACCCTGTGCGCACAGCTACAGGGGTCTGCACACTCAGCTGTAGACTTCCACCCTAGGCTTCTGCGCACTCAGTTGCAGAGCCTCTACATACGCTACGACCCAAAACTTAGACTTCTAACTTTAGAGCTATGACTCTCGTCCCTTGTGTGTCTCTCCAACTACTTAGAGCTTATCTCTTTTTATACAACCCCATGGTCTGCGGACCATGGGTAGGTCTCTTACAATCGACATTTCTTTACAAAACTAAGGGTAGACAACCCTGTTTGGCTTGCATGGGCCTGACCCAGGTTCAGAGGTGATTTAGCCAAGAAAATCCTGGTACTACTAGCCCTTTCAGCAATAGCCCGTGGAGCGTGAACTGAGGTCTCACCCGAAGTAGTATGGGAGGCTACTAGAACCAGGTTTCTGCACACTGGAGATGTCTGATGAGCTTCTGGAGGTCTGCGGTTTGACCCTGTGCACATGTCACTACGTGCACTTGTTATTCCTTCGCTACCTGTGATGCTGCTTCCGCGCAGCCCTACTCGGGGCACAACCCGTATAGTACCCAAATTCCTTGCTATTCAATCTGTTATTAGCCGATTACTTAACTTATTTGTGTAAGACTAATGATTATTACAGCATATTCAGAAATCATATCAATGCGAGCGATAAATAAAATAGTATAAATGTAAAGAAGGCAATGCGCAAGAAGATACACAGAAATGGGAATCAAATTCTCTTTATTATTCTTCGATCAAGATTACAGACTCGACACTGCCCTACACACTCAGCTACAGGGGTCTGCGCACTCAGTTCCAGAGCCTCTTCCTACTATTATGACCCAATACACTCAGACTCTTACTCTATGCTCGAACCATTCGTATTCTTCTCTCCTCCTTCTTCACTCTCTTTACAACTTAGAGCCTCGCTCTATTTATACAATCCCATGGTCCACGGACCATGGGTATTGTTAGTGTTGGTATCTTCACCCCTCTGCCAGAGATCAAATTCTCTTGTTGCATTGCATATTAGGTGTCTCATTCAGTCAGCTGCATTCCATTAGGATCATGGATCATCTGATGATAGTTCCTTGTTGTACATTTTCCCCTCATGCCCTTTACCTACTGACACATTACCATTCATCTAGATCGTCTGCAGTCATTTTTTGTTTTGAAATATGCAAGAGTCATTTTTAGGGTTTCAGTTTCATTAGGTCTAGGGTTTCATCAATAAGGTATTCAAAGGGTCCAATAACAATCAGCAGGTGCATGGGGAGGCTGAATAAAGTTCCAGTACCAATAAATTCCATCATCATATGCCCAAAAATGAATTTTTCGAAAAACAAAGTATTTTATCTTTTCATGTATATAATTTGGTGTAATCCCAATTTTTCATATGTAACAGTTCCAGTGGAAACCCTGGTCACCCTACCAAGCTTTAGCAACTCCATCCACTGCAAGGAAAACTAAAAATAAAGTCATTCAGTTAATCAGAGATAAAATGAAGCTAAAATGCCTAAAATAGAGTTTGAAAAGAAAGTGTCAAATGTAAACATTACAAAAGTGGGTTTTATAAAGTGAAAAACTAAAGTCTTTGGTCTATAAGTTATTTCTTATGTTTAAAAGACTCATTTGAACCCAAAAGAGCAAGAGAGTTTTAGAGCAAGATTGTGGTAGCAAAATCACAGCAAAGAGTTTCAGTTTCAGGGGCGCGGCACATTGGGTGAGTGGTGCAGAACATAGAGATGGCACGGTGCATTGGGCTGCCTTCTACAGTATAAAAACTATACTGGCGAGATGCATACAGGAGGGGCGGCTCATTGGGTTTGTGATGCGACACATAGAGCTGCAAGTTGTTTTTCACCACAAATTCATCCAAATTCTCAATTTTCTTGGTTTCCTCTGGTCCAATGTAAGTCAACAAATCTTCAAATGTCAATGAAAGTCTGTCTTAAGATGTTTATGATGATTTAGTAAAAAAAAAATTCAAACCCTACTTCCTTGCAATTTTGCCCAAAACATGATTGCTTAGGGTTTGTAAATTTGTTTTTGTTGCCATCACTCCCTCACCTTGTATTCCCGCACTTCTTTTCCAATTTCATTAACTCATTTTACTATTCCCCCATACCCCTAAATTCATTCACCCCTATTCCCAATTCCCATTATCCCAAACCCTATCTACAAAATTCCCAAACCCTAATTGCTATCCCAAAATCCTAAAAACTGTCCCTAAAACCCTTCATTCCAGTCAGTAACATTCCCAAAATCCTTCTTACCCTCTCTCTTCATAGTCCCCCATACATTTTCATACACTTGGTAGCAAAAGATCAAAGACACCTAAAATCTCTTCATACTCATCTAAGACAACACAAACATTTTGGCAAACATGGAGTTTCATCCTTCCTATGACTGAGATGAAGAGACACATAGGGACTCTCCTACCAAAATGCATGCACCAAGGAGACCTCACAAGGGTGGAAAACATATATGAGAGGAGCCTACTTCACTTGTCGAGCTGCAGGCCTACCCTCTTGCTATCACATGCTTCCAACACCAATCCTGTTATCAGTTCTGTGAGATGGTTGCTAGAGTCCAGTACCATCATGAGTTGGCCAGATTGTTTGTGCTTCATCTACATAATGGCTAAGCCACTCTAGCTCGTGTGACATTCACCTTGACACTAGAGTCTATTTCTCTAGCAACTAGCATTCCTAATGTTGGAGAGCAGTGGAACAAAAGTTAGCAAATTGATAGGGAACACTATGAACCATACATCAAGCCCGATTATTTGAGACAGCTCAGCAGAGTTTTTCCCTTTCGGTACCTGAAATACTCATATTCTCCCTTGATGAAACTCATAATTAAGTATTTCAGCTGTAAGGGCTAGTTTTCTCACCTATATGCCTATCATTTTCAAAAAATTTGGGACACTTTTTGCATTTTTGGAATTTTTGGGCCAAAACACAGGTTTTTTCTGCCCAATGCGCTGCGCCACCTGGCGCTCGCTTTTGATGGGCCACTCCTTTTGATGAAAACTCAGAATTTTTCGATTTTTCATGAAAAAATATGCATGCTCACCAATGGCCAATAAATTTTGACAGGTTTTGAGCCCCCAAAAAGGTCAAAAACACCCTAAAAATGACCTTTCTGCCCCTTTTTTGACACACAAGAAGCAGGCTTGGGAGAACTCAGCTTTGGAGTGACAAATTGAGGCCAAATTAAAAAATTCCACTTGTGCTAGAAATTCGACAGGAAAAACTTTCCAAAAATCCTACTTGGAGCAAATTTGGACACTAGGAAGGCCTCCAAAAGTAGCTGGAAAAAGGCGCTATGCATAGCTAAATCAGAGCCGCGCATTGGGGAAATTTTGCTCAGTTTGACCAAAATAATATGTTTTTCGCCTAGTTTCTTGACAGTTTGACTTTTCTCCTTCTTAATGTCAAACTCATGATGTAATTTAATGTAATTTGAAGGATGTTGATGTAATTATGTTGAATTTTTACTCAGAGAGGTAGATTCATCCATGAAAAGGTAGTTTGCAACTGAATGAATCAGTTCCCCAGTTTTTAGAGGCATGCTGTTCCACAGCCTACTTTTTAGTTCTCAATTTAGAATTTGTTGGAATAGCTCCTAAACTCATGAGATCAACCACTAGAGGCTATGATGAGTTTTTGTTTGCCTATATCTTATGTTTTTTCAGTCATTAGCATGGTTGGACTTTTGAGAAAGCTTAGAGCTTCATTGTATACTCATCTCAACAGTTTTGGCTAAGGAATAGACCAGGGTTTGCAGCACTTTATGGGATTCATGTGGCATCTTGCTTTGGTATTGTGTTTCATTCTGTAAAATGTAAGTTTATATGTGTTTATGTATGCCATTATCTCTCTTGCTTCTTCTTAACTAAAATAGACAAGGATAAAGGTAGAATCCATTGAAATTGCAGTGCTCTACCTAGGGTTTGTTTATTTATTGATGTTTTCAGCTGTTTGAAGAGGATCCCTGAGGTTTTCTTGCCCTCTTCAACTCCTCACCTATCTAAATCTCTCCATTTCATTCAATTTGAAGTGCCAAATAATTTTCCTACCTTGCCCCATAGAGATCTCTGCAAAACTGAGCCTCATTCCCCAGACCCAAATTTTCCTTTCCATTTGAGCCAACAAAACATCATTATACTGAATCAAGTTTTTTTTCACACATACCTAGCCTAAGATAAGTATTCACATCAGTCATCTCAAGCCCTCGTTGATCATATTTTTCTTAGATTGACAAGGAGAGAGCCCTCTCCCGACCTGGTAGTGCTAGCTACTAGGTTAAGCATGGTTTGATGTTACCCTAGATCCTACCTTTCTCAACCTGAGGTAGATTTAGGCACTAAAATAGTGGCGACCATACTAGGGAAAATGAAATTGTTTGTTTGTTAGTATTCTTCGTTTCATAAACTACAGATGGAGCCTGAAGTTAAGCCAGGTAGCCTTTGAAACGCTTTTTCTTTGCATTAGCGCAAGTAGATAAAAGCTACTTCAGTCAATCTCCAGTCTAGTCTTATAAACGAAATATCTAACTTGCAAATTGCCCAGTCCATCTTATAATTCTAAGATTTTGGATGATAATTTTAGAATTTGATAGGTTGAACAAGTTGGTAATGTCCATTTAATTTCTTGAAACTAATAACACACTGACTTCCAGAAGACACACCAGAGCAAATCCAAATCCTGATCCACCTTCTGTGTATGAAAATCCCAATCTTATACCGAGAATTCTTTGCCGAGAAAGTTCTGTGATTCCTGTGTTCAAATCTCGTTCATGTCATGTCATTTTTTACTAACTTTAAGATCTTGTGTTTGATGAATAGTTTGATTTTTCTTTGTTTGAGACCAAATCTGAAAGTGTTGTTGGTTCTATTTCCTTAAATCCAAATTTTTTTAAAGATCTTGAAAGTGAAAAGGCCAATAGATCAATTGACGATTATATTTTGAGACTTCAAACAACCATTACGGCTACAAACATTCCCGAATTTTTAGAGTCTACATCTGCAACTCTTGGGTCTTTTGCAATTGCATCCAGTTCAAAAATTCCTACCAAACCTCCCTTCATTCCCACTATTCCCATGCAGCCTTCCATCTCTGATCAGAAATCTGTGGTGGTGTCACCTCCATCTACCCCTTCTACCCCTCAAACATCAAAAATTTCATCACCTTCATCCCCACCTCATACACCCCATACATCAGCTGCACCCACTCCCCCAACATCCCCAAGACCGATTGCAAATCCACCAAGAGCAATGGCTGCCCAATTTGCACCCCTTGTGCTGCCTTAAAATTTGGATGATATGCCCGCCAGTTATCAAAGCAAAATTCCATTGTTTGATGGCACTCCTCATGGTGTTAAAACTCAGCAACATGTGGATAGGATGACAGATTTCTTCGACCTTCATGAGATTGATGCAGAAAATGTGACAATGAGACTGTTTGTACAAACCTTTGGCAGTGAAGTGAGGAAGTGGTTTAGAGCTTTGCTGGCTGCAAGTATCACTACATTGACTAATATTCAGAGACAATTCTTGGATCACTGGGAAGTGAAGAAAAATCCTCTTCATATCCTTTCCGAATATGAAAACATTAAACGAAATGTTGGTGAGTCTGTTCAAGATTATTGTATTAGATTCAATTTTGTTTACAATGTAATTCTTGATCATATAAAGCCACCTATGGGATTGGCTTTGAGTAAATTTCTAGATGGTTTTGACCTTGATATGGCCTATCAATTAAGAGAAAGAGATCCGGCCACTTTGGAAGACATGCAGAAAATTGCAGTCAGCGTTGAAGCAAATCTGCTTGCCAAGAGAGCTAGAACAAAGGATGAAAAGAAGGTAACAATAAAGGAAGAGGTTTCCACTTCAGATCAAGTCCTCTGAAAGATGGAGAAGTTTTTTCATAGACTGACAATTGATAAGTATGAGCCGCAAGTCAGAAATCCCAATTTCCATGGTCAGCAACAACCACAATTTAGAATTAAGCAAAGAGAGCAACGAGCACAAGACCAAGCAGCATAGTAACAGGTGAAGACACCCTTATAACAGAATTTTGTGCATGGTCTAGAATCAGATGATGAGGAGAATGTAATTGGAGAAGAGAATCATTTCTTTACACCTGACGATATGCCAATTTTTATCACTGAAGACAAGGAGTATTCAGAGAACTCAACTATAGAAAGGGACAAAATTTCATCTTGGAAAATGAAATAGTTCTTGAGGAGGAGTCTGATGAATATCAAAGACGATACATGAATGCTTTGTTAGCCCAGCAATGACAATATTCACTCAGAAGTAGAGATTTGCCCATAAATCCAAATCAGAAAAGAAAGGAGACAACAGTGTCAGAGAATGATCCTCCCATTGTGTAGAAAAAGGGAAAAGAGACAGTTGATCCTACCACCAACAAAACGCCATCAACAAATGAAAGATCCAATCAGCCAAGTGTATCAAAGGAGAAAACTGAAAAGAAGGATGTTTCAATGAAAGAGGTAGAGAAAATTTCAGTTTTTAACTTAGAAAATGAAATTGTTAAGTTAAAAGTATCTATTCCTTTGACCGAGTTGATGAAGAATAGCAGCTACAAAGGTCAGGTGTCTAAGATTTTGAATTTAGATCCATCATCTGATATGGTGAACACGGAGGATGATAGACCTGAGTTTATTTTTGGTCTAGCATTGGAAGGTCAGTCTCAAGATAGTAACGTAGCTCCTTTTCACATCAGTCTTAGGGCGCATGACTATGTATTACACAATGCTATGTTTGATTTTGGATCCTCACATAATCTCATGCCTAAGGCCATCATGGAGAAATTGGGATTGGATATCACTAGAATGTATTCTGACCTCTACTCTTTTGATTCTGGTAGAGTAAGATGCATTGGTCTAATCAAAGATTTGGTGGTCAGTTTGGATCAGATTCTGGCTAAAAATGTTTTGATGGATGTGGTTGTGGTGGATATACCTCCTAGATTTGGCATGATTCTTTCCAAATCTTGGGGAGCAAAGGTTAAAGGGACAATGCAGCTTGATTTCTCCTATGCTACTATTCCCGTGTTCAGTCAAATGAGGAAATTATACTGGGAGCAAAAGATGAAGTATATGATTACTAGCAAGGAGAAACCAGTAAATCATCCAATCAACTATGTAAATACTGATTTAGAATCATTTGTTTTGTATTCATATAGCTTTAATGATGTAAATAGCCAAGTAGTTGAAGTAGAAGACATTCCAGAGATCACTGAAAATTTCAGAGAGGTCTTAAAGCAAGAAAGACAAAGACTTGATAATATCGTTGAGCAATCGGCCTTCTGACAGCAGCAACATATTGATGGACAACAAGGAAGAGTAACAAATAAAATAGAATTTCAACATTTGGAAGAGGATGAAGCAGGCCTGTGGAGCATGGATTTTGATGGCACAATAGGAAGGCAAGGTGCTGGAATTGGCATTTGGATATGCAGCCCTGTTTTCACCCCAAAAAAAGTGCCAAGAAATGTAAGGGTCTGTTCTTATAAACTAGCTTTTGACTGTTCAAATAATGAGGCCGAATATGAGGCTCTAATTGCTGGTTTGAAAATTCATAGAAAGCTAAATGCTAAAAGGATTTCAGTGTATGGCGACTCCGAGTTAGTTATCAAGCAAGTGAAAGGAGAATACCAAGTTAAGAATCCTCGAATGCGTGCCTACCGCAATGTGGTATTAGATATCTTGAGAGTATTTTCAGATTACACTTTGACATGTGTCCCTCGTGTTCAAAATGTCATTGCAGATTCACTTGCAACAGCAGCAAGTAATTTGAAAATTCTGATGAATTCAAACAAGAAGTTTGAGATTCATGTGAAACATTTCCCAACTGTCCCCGACAATCAAAGGTATTGGCAAGTGTTTCAAGAAGACGAAGAGATAGATGAATTTATGCAAAATGAAGGTAAATTCAAAGACACTTCTATTGATGTGGAGTATGATGATGGTGAGGCGGATATAGAAGTCAATCAGATGGAAGTGTTGCAGCTGAAGGACAACGTCATTCCTAAAGGTCTAATACCTTTAGAGGAGTTGTTTGATCAGAATGACGTGGCCTGAAAACAGAGCTTGATGCCAACCGAGAAAGGAGTTGAGGATGTGAACATTGGATCAACTGAAAATCCTAAAATGGTGAAGTTATCAAAAGCATTGCCTCCATAGGTAAAAGCAAAGTATATCATTTTACTATCTTCTTTTACTGATGTATTTGCTTGGGATTATTTATATTTGAAGGCATATGATACAAGCATAATTCAGCATATCATCCCGATCAAGCCAAATCAAAAGCCTTTTCATCAGAAGTTAGGAAGAATAAATCCAAAGCTGTTGCCCTCAATTGAGAAGGAAGTGAATCAGTTGTATAAACATGGTATCATCGTCCCCATAAGATTTTCAGATTGGATTTCAAATTTGGTGCCCGTGCGCAAGAAAACAAGCGAGATTCGATTATGTATTGATTTTAGAAATCTGAATAAAGTATCTTTGAATGATAACTATCCATTGCCTAAGATGGATCACATACTTCAAAGAGTAGTTGGAACATCCCACATGTCACTACTCGATGGGTATTTGGGTTACAACCAAATTATGGTCCATGAGGATGATAGAGACAAAACAACATTCACCACTCTGTGGGGAACTTTTCACTATGCAAAGATGCCTTTCGGATTGAAAAATGCTGGTGCAACCTTTCAGCAGGCGATGGATATCACATTTACTAATGAAAAAGATGTTTTTCTAGATGTTTATCTTGATGATTTGATAGTTTTCTCTAATTCAGATGAAGAGCACCTTTATCATTTCAAGATTGTATTTTAGCGGTGTAGGAAGTATGGTATATCTCTCAATCCAAAGAAAAGTTTGTTTGCCATGGATGAAGGCAAGCTTCTCCGTCATATTATATCAAAGGAGGCATCCACATCGATCCAGCTCGGGTACAAGCCATTCAAGAAATTGATTTTCCATGAAGTAAGAAGGAAATCCAATCATTCAATGGTAAGATGAATTTCTTATGTCGCTTTGTGCTCAATTTTGCAGAACATTTAAGGGAAATCACAAACATGCTCAAAAAATGTAGTATAGTGAAGTGGACCAAGGAAGCAATTAAGTCTTTCAATTTGGTGAAATTGGCCTTTTCTTCAGCTCTAGTTTTGATCAGCCCGGACTATACTCAGGATTTCATTTTGTTTTCATTCTCCTCGGATCATACTATGGCAACAATCTTGATGCAAAAAAGAGACCAGCTTGAGAAACCAATTGCATTTTTCAGCAAAACCATAAGGGATGTGGCATTAAAGTACAATATTATTGAAAAGCAAGCTCTCATTTTGGTAAAGGCATTGAAATATTTTTGGTTTTATATTCTGCATTCTCACATCCTTGGTTATGTCCCTAACACTACTGTTAAAGATGTCTTAGTGCAAACAGATCCAGAGGGGAGAAGATGAAAATGGATTGCTACGTTGTTGGAATATGACGTGGAGATCAAACTGACAAAGCTCATAAAAGGTCAGGGGTTGGACAAACTAATGGCTAAGTCAAATTTGCATGCCTTAGACATTAATATCATTGCTGCTATGGCCGAGGAAGATGAAGAGAGTCTGCTCGCTTAGCTATCAGAAATTTTTCTTCTTTCTCCTTGGTATTCGGACATTGTTTATGTACTCCAAAACCTATCATCACCACCTGGAATGGCTAAGAACAAAACTAGAACACTGAAATTGAAGGCTGCCAAGTTTTGTATCATGAATAACACACTCTATTAGAAAGATCCTGGTGGTGTCTTGCTCAATTTTTTGGTTGAAGAAGAGGCAAAACAGGGTATAGAAGACTTTCACAAGGGAGATTGTGGAGGCCATCTTTTCTGGAAGAAAATAGCCAATAAAATTTTGAGAGCGGGATATTATTGGCCCACTCTTTTTGCTGATGTGTACAAAATAGTAGCAAGATACCACGAATGTCAAATTTTTCAAGGTAGGAGGAAGCTGCAGCCTTTACCACTCAACCCCATTGAAGTAAGTGCTCCATTTCAGCAGTTGGGTTTGGATTTCATTGGTGAGATCCATCCTTCTTCTTCAGCATAGCACAAATGGATCCTCACAACGACGGATTATTTCACCAAATGGATTGAGATGATTCCCATGAGGTAGGCCACTAATTGAGTAATTATTTCATTTCTTGAAAACAACATTTTGTCTCGTTTTGGCTGTCCAAATAAGCCGGTCACTGACAATGAAACAACCTTTAAATCTAAAAGAATGATTGAATTTTGTCATAAATATCAAATCAATTTGGGGCACTCAACTTCATATTACCCCGAAGGTAATGGATTGGTGGAATCATCAAATAAATCTTTGGTCAACATTATCAAAATGCTGCTGGAAACGAACAAGAAAAGTTGGCACAAAAAGCTGGTCAATGCACTTTGGGCAGACAGAGTAAGTCAAAAGAAATCTATAGGCATGTTTCCTTTCGAGCTCGTGTATGGTGTGGACACAGTCTTCCCAGCCTCTCTTGCAGTCTCGGTGGTTAAACTCCTACAAGAAGCGGGCAACGAAGATGATCATTTGTGGCGAAGAATCAATCAAATGATTCATTTGCAGCAAACTAGAGAGGAGGTATTTCAAAACACTTTCAAGTTGCAAGAGAGAATCAAGAAGATATATGATCGAAAGGCAAAGGCGGACACGTTTCAAATAGAAGACATAATACTGAAGTGGGACACAAGAATCGAAGTGAAAGGTAAGCATGGAAAGTTTGAAAATCTTTGGAAAGGACCTTTTAGGATTGCTGCATATTGGGGCCAAAATGCTTTCCTTTTGCAAGAAATGAATGGCAAAGACTATCCAGGTGTGCCGGTCAACGGACGGCTACTCAAATGGTACTATTTATGAAGTGTTTTCTATTGTCATATGTATCATTGTACATACCGATTTGTTTAAATTCCATTGCAAGTGTGTATTGTTTTCATTCTTTCAGTTTGGGGCCCATGGTGAAGGCTATAAAATTGAGGTTTGATTTCAATTTTGGTTTGGTTTGTTTGAGTTAGGTCTTTCAAGTCAATTTCAGTCTTGAAATTGAGTCAGTTTTGAGTCAGATTTCAATCCTAAAATTGAGTCAAGAGTTTGGTTTTGGTGTGTCAAAGTTATTGACTCCATAGCCCAATGGACGAAGGCACTACCTGTTTTCCCAGAGATTTGTAGTTCTTGGCACCTCCAAGGAGCTACCATCCCCATTGGAGCCAATGTTAGTGTCGGTATCTTCATCCCTCCTTTAGAGATCAAATTCTCTTGTTGCATTGCATATTACGTGTCTTGCTCAGTCAACTGCATTCCATTAGGATCATGGATCATCTGACGGTAGTGGCTTGTTGTACATTTTCCCCTCACGCCCTTTACCTACTGACACATTACCATTCATCTAGATCATCTGCAGTCATTTTTTGTTTTTAAATCTGTAAGAGTCATTTTTAGGGTTTCAATTTCATTAGGTCTAGGGTTTCATCAATAAGGTCTTCAAAGGGTCCAATAATGGTCAGCAGGCACATGGGGAGGATGAATAAAGTTCCAGTACCAATAAATTCCATCATCATATGCCCAGAAATGAATTTTTCCTCAAAACTCTATTTTGAGGAAAAATAGAGTATTTTATCTTTTCATGTATATAATTTGGTGTAATCCCAATTTTTCATATGTAACAATTCTAGTGGCAACCCTGGTCACCTTACCAAGCTTTAGCAACTCCATCCACTGCAAGGCAAACAAAAAATCAAGTCATTCAGTTAATCAGAGGCAAAATGAAGCTAAACTACCAAAAACAGAGTTTGAAAAGAAAGTGTCAAATGTAAACATTACAAAAGTGGGTTTTATGAAGTGAAAAATTAAATTCTTTGGTGTATAAGTTATTTCTTGTGTTTAAAAAACTCATTTGCATCCAAAAGAGCAAGAGAGTTTTAGAGCAAGCTTGTGTTAGCAAAATTTCAGCAAAGAGTTTCGGTTTCGAGGGCATGGAGCATTGGGTGAGCGGCGTGGTGCCTAGAGCCGGTGCAGCGCATTGAGCCACCTTCCATAGTATAAAAACTATACTGGCGCGGGGCATACAGGAGGCGTGGCGCATTTTGTTTGTGGCATGGCGCATAGAGCTGCAAGTCATTTTTCACAACAAATTCATCCAAATTCTCAATTTTCTTGGTTTCCTACGGTCCAAAGTAAGTCAAAAACTCTTCAAATGTCAATGAAAGTGTGTCTTAAGATGTTTATGATGATTTAGTAAAAGAAAAATTTAAACCCTACTTCCTTGCAATTTTGCTCAAAATGTGATTGCTTAGGGTTTGTAAATTTGTTTTTGTTGCCATCACTCCCTCACCTTTTATTCCCTCACTTCTTTTCCAATTTCATTAACTCATTTTACTATTCCCCCATACCCCTAAATTCATTCACCCCTATTCCCAATTCCCATTATCCCAAACCCTAGCTACAAAATTCCCAAACCCTAATTGCTATCCCAAAAGCCTAAAAACTATCCCTAAAACCTTTCATTCCAGTCAGTAACAGTCCCAAAATCCTTCTTACCCTCTCTCTTCATAGTCCCCCATACATTTTCATACACTTGGTAGTAGAAGATCAAAGACACCTAAAATCTCTTCATACTCATCTAAGACAACACAAATATTTTGGCAAACATGGAGTCTGATCCTTCCCATGACTGAGATGAAGAGACACACAGTGACTCTCCTACCGAAATGCATGGACCGAGGAGACCTCAGAAGGGTGGCAAACATATACGAGAGGAGCCTACTTCACTTTCCAAGCTGCAGGCTTACCCTCTTGCTATCACATGCTTCCAACAGCAATCCTGTTATCAATTCTGCGAGATGGTTGCTAGAGTCTAGTACCATCATGAGTTGGCCAGATTGTTTCATTCACCTTGACACCAGAGTCTATTTCTCTAGCAACCAGTATTCCTAATGTTAGAGAGCAGTGGAACAAAAGGTAGCAAATTGACAGGGAACATTATGAACCATACATCAAGCCTAGTTATTTGAGACAGCTCAGCAGAGTTTTTCCCTTTCAATACCTGAAAGACTCATATGCTCCCTTGATGAAACTCATAATTAAGTATTTCAGCTGTGAGGGCCAATTTTATCGCCTATATGCCTATCATTTTCAAAAAAATTGGGACACTTTTTGCATCTTTGAATTTTTGGGCCAAAAACAGGTTTTTCTGTCCAATGCGGCGTGCCACCTGGCACTCGCTTTTGATGGGGGACTCATTTTGATGAAAACTCAACATTTTTGGATTTATCATGAAAAAATATGCATGCTCACCGATGGCCAAGAAATTTTGATAGGTTTTGAGCCCCCAAAAAGGTCAAAAACACCCTAAAAATGACCTTTGTGTCCCTTTTTTGACACACTGGAAGCAGCCTTGGGAGAACTCAGTTTTGGAGGGGCAATTGGCAGCCAAATTCAAAAATTCCACTTGTGCTAGAAAGTAGACAAGCAAAAATTTCCAAAACGCCCACTTGGAGGGATTTTGGACACCGAGAAGGCCTCCAAAAGTGGCTACAAAAAGGCACTACGCATAGGGAAATCAGCGCGGCACATTGGGGAAATTTTGCTCAGTTTGACCAAAATACTCTGCTTTTCGCTAGTTTCTTGACAGTTTGACTTTTCTCCTTCTTAATGTCGAAATAGTGATATAATTTAATGTAATTTCAAGGATCTTGATGTAATTATGTTGAATTTTTACTCATAGAGGTAGATTCATCCATGAAAAGGTAGTTTGCAACTGAATGAATCAATTCCCTAATTTTTAGAGGCATGTTGTTCCACTACCTACTTTTTAGTTCTCAGTTTAGAATTTGTTGGAACAGCTCATAAACTCATGAGCTCGACCCCTAGAGGCTAGGATGAGTTTTTTTTTTTTCCTATATCTTATCTTTCTTCAGTCATTAGCATGGTTGGACTTTTGAGAAAGCTTGGAGCTTCATCGTATACTCATCTCAGCAGTTTTGGCTAAGGAATAGACCAGGGTTTGCAACACTTTATGGGATTCATGTGGCATCTTGCTTTGGTATTGTGTTTCCTTCTGTAAAATGTAATTTTATATGTGTTTATGTATGCCATTATCTATCTTGCTTCTTCTTAATTAAAACAAACAAGGATAAAGGTAGAATCAATTGAAATTGCAGTGCTCTACCTAGGGTTTGTTTAGTTATTGATGTTTTTAGCTGTTTGAAGAGGATCCTTGAGGTTTTCTTGCCCTCCTCAACTCCTCACCTATCTAAATCTCTCCATTTCATTCAATTTGAAGTGCCAAATCATTTTCCTACCTTGCCCCATAGAGATATTTGCAAAACTGAGCGTCATTCCCCAGACCCAAATTTGCCTTTCCATTTGAGCCAACAAAACATCATTATATTCAATCAAGCTTTTTTGCACACATACCTAGCCTAAGATCAGTATTCAAATCAATCATCTCAAGCCCCCGTTGATCATATTTTTTTGAGATTAACATGGAGAGAGTCGTCTCCCGACCTGGTAGGGCTAGCTAATAGGTTAAGTGTGGTTTGATGTTACCCTAGATCCTACCTTTCTCAGCCTGAGGTAGATTTAGGCACTAACAGGTAGGCTGACATGAATTTACATTACATTACACCACTTTAGGGTAGACAGCCCTATGACGCATCCTATACTTCACACTCCGTGCCTGCAATTCACGGAGCCTTTACAATACACTTGACCAAAACTTGGGCTTTGAGCCCCAAAACATGTTGTGTGGGGATTCCAAGCCCAACAAGCTCCCAACACAATCATCGTGACTCGTCCTGAGTCACTTTGTTGGTGTGGAAATCTTAGTGCAGAGCCCTTCCAACTTGTCCCGTACTGCTCAGAGGTCCATAGCGCACTGTTCTGTGGTTTGTTGGACCTACAACATTCTCTCTTCTGATGCTTCTTTGTGAGGATCAGCTGCCTACCTTAGTGCATAGAGTCCCTACATCTGTGCCATATTTCCCTCAATATCTACCATAATGGTGAAGGCCTCATCAATCCATGGTTGGACGCACACTTTGAGAAGTTCCTCATTTTGTCTTGCTGCATCCACCTGCTCTTTCAGTGCCCTTGCTTGCTGCATCTTTTCTAGCCATTGGGTGACGACAATTGTCTATGCAGTTCCCCTTACATTATCATACTACTCCTGAAGCTCGCGTGCCTCTATTTCTAGGTGCTATATGTTGGGGTTCTCCTGCAAGGTTGTGAGAACGCCAAAGGCTTGGTCCAACATACCGATACAGTCCTGCACTGCCCATCCAATTTCTTCCAATTCTTTTTTAATAGCGCTAACATGCTACTCTCTAACTTCTGGAGGAGTGGAAGGCTGCGCCTTCAGTCGCAGCTCAGTAATCTGGAGATTCAGCTCCAACCGCACTCTCGTTGTTTCCTCACATGTGCTTTGGGCTCCACTTGCCAGACAGTGGATCCGCATCTCTGTTGGTAGGTCTGCAGCGATGGAAAACTTTGGGACTCGCCGGCATGCTTCATCAACTATCTGCACAATCTACTGGTTCTATGACACCAGTTTTTCATGCTGCAGGCTGAGATGTTCGATGTTGATCTTTTGCTCACTCATCACCTAAATTATGTGGCCCTCCCTAGCGTGGAGCTCTACTATTATGCCATTTTGCAGTCGGTACAATGAGTCTCGCGGAAGGGTAGCCAAATTTAGGCCAAGTCCCTTGATCCTTCCCACTGCATCTTTGGCATCCTCTTTCTCTGCTGTCAGTGCTCCTTATGATAGCACTATGGTGTTGGCCATCTTTCCATGTAGTAGCTGCTCTACTGTTGATGTGCCTATTGTGCCATAGGTGGATACATTTCCTTCTTGTGGGGGCCGTACATGTAGTTCCTGCAGCTGTGCCCTTAGGGCCCTCAACACAATCTGCTACTCCGACATGGCTTCCTAGAGTGCTTCCTTGGTGAGCTCGCGAACCGTGTCACCTATGTCGTAGAGGTCACCTTCTGTTAACGTGATTGGGTCAATGACCAATTTGGATGCCTTGACCTCTTTTCGTGGACCTGATCTCTCTGTGACGAGCGACCATTTTAGCTGGGCAGAAGTTGTGCCCTGGTCTATGCCTTCTTCTGTGAGGTTTGTGTCCTCTACTTCCTGTCTTGTAGACAAGTCCCGGCCCACCTCATCCTGCATTGTGGTGGCCCCTGTTTCTTGCGCTACTGCTGCTTCTTTGGCAGCGTTTGCCTACTCTGCGGCTGCCCTTGCTACCTCATGGGCATCCCTTACCTTTGCGGCCGCTTTTTCATTGCACCTCTTCTCAGCCAACTTCATGACATGCAACTTTGCCTCATCCTTTTGTTTATGTGTTGCTGTCCTATCCAGCTTTGCGAGATCCGGGGTGCACTACTCAGGGGGCCATGTTTCTAACACTAAAAATATTGCATCATCAATGGCAATGAAGGGGAGCTAGGTCTATTACTGTGTCAGATTCTTACGCACCTTGATGTAAACATTATGCATGCCCACCTTGAACTCTGCAAAGCTCCGCAGACTGTTGTGCACTATGGGGGATAGGCATGGTCATCTATTGATCCACATCTAGATGCTCGCCTCCATGAGAACTCAAAAAATATTTGTCTCACGAATCCGCTTTGTGTCCTTGGTGGCCCAGAGCGATGCATACTTTGTGGCCTCTGGTAAGTCCTATTCAATCCTAGGGAATTGACTATCCTTGGGCAGTTCTCCTATTACCAGTAAAATGGACAAGAGAAACCACACGTAGTGGAAGGTCTTGCCCTGCTCTTGGGCTTCCTTGCAGTTGGTCAAGAAACTCAGCCCAGTTGAATTAGACCCCATTTGTGCATTGTTTGGCCAGTACAACTATCGGTGCTGGTACCTCATTGTCGTGACATTTTCTCATTACCTTCTCAGCCAGCAGTTGGGTCACTATGCACACCCCTTAATCTTTGATGTTGTTGATTGCGTAACCCCTCTTTTTCTTCTCAAGCTTGTATTTTTTCTTCATTGCCTCTGCAAGCACCAAATCTATGTTTTTTCTTGTTATCACCATGGGGTCCTTTCCCTTATAGGGGAGCTGGGAAATTCTATGGATGGGATCCGCCGTGATGGGAATAGGCTACTCCATTAAGTACCCATCACACACCAGGAAAAGTAGCTACCTGATAATGAAAATAGTGATCGGTGCATAGTGAAAGTGTGGAATCCATAGTAGATGAAGTAATCCAGCCTTCTCCACATCGCGCAGCCATTTCTATGGCTGTAGTGTTGTGACTAGCCCCTCCCTACTCTGCTTCATGAGGCTCTCTATCTCTAAGTGTGGGAACTTCTCACTGTCCGTGAGGTCCCAATCTACAAACTTCATTGTGGGCACGTTACTGAGGTGCAAGCTCTCAAGCACAATTCTTTCGGGGAGGAGTGATGTCTAGAGTGTGCTCTTAGTGGCATCCAGGTCCTTTGGTATCTTAGTTTTCCCTTTCCACAAAGGTATGTACTCGGTCAATTTCACTGTAGAGCACACTGGTTGGATGTCCTCTTCCATGTCTTCTGCCTCCTCTATCTCATTGACAAGAGCCTATAGGTCCTCCTCCTCATCATTGGTCTCAATGGTGATAGCCTTGCCCAAACCTCTCCTGATAGTCATCATCCTGTTTGAACTGTCCGTTGTCATGTGCGAACTTTGGGGCTCAAATCTTGCTCGATGCTCAAAACTCTGTGCTCTAATCAACTGCTCAAATCTCAAGTGAAAAAGTGTTGTCTTGTGGCTAGCCCCTAGATTTTTATATCGCCTTTTGAATTCAAATTTTACCATTCCCCCTAATTTTGGCTCATCAATGCTTTCTTGGTGGCAAACTGCCCCAAATCTTGCCCTTAATTCATGTCTTAAATGCCTGTCGCCCACTCCCTTTTGCCTTAAATCAGACATCTTGTCATGAATAGTGACACCAACGGTCACTTCCTAGCCTACCTGAGTGGCAGTGCACCCCCCTTGTGTGATCATGACCCTTGTGACATGTTGATTCTGCGCGCACCTCCCTCATCACGCAGCTCCCAAACAGACTCTTTTATAGTCCCGCACTCTCTTTCAACTGCATGGAGCGCTAAGATTGTGGTTGCTATGGCTAGTCAAGTGGTCATACCACCTGTGTGAGACTTCAACTCACCTTTCAGTATAGTCCACGAAAACTCCTCAATTTCCTTCACGATAGCCAGCGCCACGCATTCTACTGTATGTAGTGTGCTCCCCTGGTTACTGCATTTTGCAAGGTGCAATCGTAGCCATGGCCACAGAGTCATAAATTCTAGGCAACAATCTTCTAGTGTAGTGGTATGATCATCCATATCTTGCCTTGTCATCCTTGGTTTATCAACGAGACATGCATGCATGATCTCATTTTCTAGCCTCTTGATCTTAGCGTTCATCAAAATGCTTTTCTTCCTTAATTATACCCAGCCCTTTTCGAGTTCGCGAATTCTAAGGTTCCCTCGCCGAATGGCTTCCTAAATCCTTATATGTTCGACCTCGCTTAGCTATGTGATTTCTTCATCCTGGTTATCGCACAGTGTCACAACTTCGGGAGACATTATGTGCAGATTCCTTTTTGTATTCTCTTTAGAAATTATAGTCTCTACTTTGTTCCACACCTTCGGAATCGTCTTTGCGCTCAGGGTTTTGCACATGGTTCTATAGGCCCATCGAACCGCTGGCACGCGTAGGTCCCAATCAGTTCGTCTCACCTGGTGAACCTTGTTCAGTACTCCACACACCCTATTGAATGCTTCGTTGTGGATAATTGGTAGCGTGCGTCGCCTTTCCTGCTGCTGTGGTTTGTTCCAATTCTCCATTCTGGGGGTGGTTTGTGCTTGTGCGGGCTATACAACATATGTCTGTACCCATCGAGAAAGGTGGGTGCACAAGTTATTCCACCCCTACTGATTGGATTTCATTTGGAGCTAGGGTTTTGCAAAATGTAGGCGCATCATCCTTCTATACCATGCCAGTCCTCAAAGTTTCCTTGATGCGTACCCCACCATCGTGCGGGTGTTGTACGCATCGCCCATTTCAGAGCATCGAATCGATGTTGTTCCGGTACTATGCTTTCAAATTTGCTCAAAAATTCATCCACCGCTCTTCATCCATCATATGTCAGTAGCTCCCTTGCTTTTGTTGTCACACAACATAGTGATCTAATCATCATGTTGCAATTAAGCGTTGTTACTTTGTGTATCCAATTTTGCCATCTCTCTATTTCTTTGACTGAATCTGAAGTGTAGGATCTTTTGTGCTCCCACGAAATCCTTCCATCTACAGTTGGATTCACCCAATCCTCTTCTCATGCAGTTATATTGTAAATACAATCATGATCATCATCACTATCATTGTTGCGCACCAGTTCAATGTATTGCGTTCCTTCGGCTGGATCTAGCAGTATTACTACGTGTAGTGATTTTTTCTCAAATATCATTTTGTGCTTTGTTAGATTTATAGCTCCATTCATATCACTGGACCAGTCTATTCCTAGTAGCATGGGATAGGTATTACTATCATCAACGATCTCTATCACTTCAAAATCCACCTGCACACTCACACCTTCAATATCTACTATTACCCCTTGCAATCTTCCCATGGGAAAATCCTTCTGTTGGTTTGCCATTCATAATTGAATAGGGGACCATTGTAGCGTGGGTCTACCAATTGGCTTAGTGGGGCCTGACCCAGGTTCAGAAGTGATTTAGCCAAGAAAATCTCGGTACTACTGGCCTTTTCAGCAATAGTTTGTGGAGCACAAACTGAGGTCTCACCCGTAGTAGTATGGGAGGGTGCTAGAACTAGGTTTCCACACCTTGGGGATGTCTAATAGGAGGTGATTGGTACGTGGTCCACCCTTCACATTTACCGTGCTACGCGCATCAGTGGGCACCCCGTGACTTGCAATATTGTCTTCGCGCAGTTCTAGCCATCGCACGACCCGTGTTATTTACCCAAGTCTTCCTTAATTAGGCTTTGTTGGCTGATTACTTAGATTATTTTCATATAAAAGCATTCATATAAGTATTTATCAATTGTGCACAGTAAATAAATAGAGTAAATGCAATGCATAACATCAGAATACGGATTCAAGAACAGATGCATAGAGTAAACTTCTCTTTATTAACTTTCAATCCCATGTACAAACCTGACTCCACCTTGCACACTTAGCTACAGGGGTCCACACACTCAGCTGCAGACTCTACTAGGCCTCTCTGCACTCAGCTGCAGAGCCTTTTCCTACTACTATGACCCAGTGCACTTTAGATTCAACTGTAACCTCAAACCATGCCATCGCTATTCTATCTCATATTTCTCCTTTTATTTACACTTAGAGCCTCGCTCTATTTATACAATCCCCTGGTCCATGGACCATGGGTAGGCCAACACAACTTACATTAAATTACAATATTCTAGGGTGGACAACCCTATGACTCATCCTAGACTTCACGCTCCATGCCCGCAATTCGTGGAGTCTCACAATCTAATTGACCAAAACTTGTGCTTTGAGCCCCAAAAACATGCTGCGGGGGATCCCATGCCCAACAAGCCCTAAACACAATCATGCTGGTGTGGCAATCTTGGCATGGAGCCCCTCCAATTGTGCCTGTGTTGCATGAAGGTTCGCAGCGCACTGTTCTACTATCTACTGGATCTACTCTACTCTCTCAGCCGAATGCTTGTTGTCAGGGGAAAATCTCTGTCTTAAGGCGTGCATCACCTTTAGCTATGCGAGCTTTCCTTCGATATCGATAGTGATCAGGAAGCCCTCATCAATCCAAGGCTGGATAGATGCTTTAAGTACTGGCTCTTTCTGTCATGCGACATCCACCTGTTCCTTCAATGCCTTCGCCTATTGTAGCTTCGCCAGCCGCTGGGTCAAGACAACTATCTGTGCCATGCCATGCACACTGTCATACTACACTTGAATCTCCCATGCCTCTATTTCCAGGCATTGTATGGTGGGGTCCTCTTGTAAGGACATGAGGACCATGAAGGATTCTTCTAGCATAGTAGCATAGTTTTGCACTACCTATCTTGTTTCCTCCAACCCTTTCTAGATAGAGCCAGCACGCTGTTCCCTAACATATGGGGGTGTGGATGACTGCGGCTTTAATTGCAATTTGGCAATCTAAAGGTTGAGGTCTAGCTGGATCATCGTTGCTTCCTCCTTTGCCTTGTAGAATCCACTGGCCAATTTGTGAATTTGCACTCCTACTAGTAGATCTGTCGAGATAGCCAACTCCGGGATAGTTCTATACGCATCATCCACTGCCTGCGCCAGTCCTTGAGTCTGTGCAATGAGTTCATCATGCTACTAAGTGAGCTATTCCATATTGATCTTTTGTTCACTCAATACTTGTAGTGCACGGCCTTCTCTGCTGCGGAGCTTGGCTATGACCCCATTGTGTAACTAGTACAGGGTTTCGTGTGGAAGGGAAACCAAGTTTAAGCTCAACCCCTTAATCCTGACCACCACAGCTCGGTCAACTTAATTTGTTGTCGCTACCGTGCCCTCAGGGAAAATTAAAGTGTTGGTCATGTGGGTGTACAACATCTGTTCTATCTCTAATGTACCTGCTGCGATATATGGGGCCATCGTTCCTGTTTGAGGGGGTTGGACTTGTAGTCCTTGTAACTGCATTCGTAGCACCCCTAACACAGTGTTCTGCTCCACCATCACTTCTTGGAGCGTTTCCTTAGTGACATCATGAACCATTTTTCCAATGTCAAAATGATCGCCTTCTATAAGCGTGATTGGGTCAATGGATGTCTTGGATGCCTTCATCTTCTTTCTGGGGACCAATTTCTCAGGGATGTGCTCTTCATCTAGGTTTATGTCCTCAGCCCCTTGCCTTATGGACATTTCATGCCCCCCCTTAGCCTCTTTTATTGGCACTATTGTCATTTCTGTCGTATGCGCCACTGCTACTGCATCGGCCATCTTTTGCTGTGTGGCTGCTTCTTGTTCCTGGCGCCTCTTTTCAGCCAACTGCATGATGTGCAGCTTGGCATCCTTCTTCCTTTGTTGGGTTGCGGCCTTCTCCATTCATGCCAAGTCTGGGGGATGCCACTCTAGAGGCCATGTTTCCAATGGTGTGAAGATGACGTCATCCGTAGCAATAAATGGAAGCTTTATCCATTTCTTTGTTGGATCCTTCCATGCCCAGACATGAATGTTTTGCATGTCTACTTTAAACTTTACAAAGGTCTACGGAGTGGTGTACACTATGGGAGACAACCGTGGTCTTCTATTGATCCACATCTGGATGCTCGCCTCCATTAGCACCCAAAAATCAACTTTGCATCCTCCGTAGCCGAGAGCGAAGCGTACTTCGTGGCCCCAGGAAGGTCCTAACCAATAGGCAGGAACTAGCTATCTATTGGTAGTTCGCCTGTTACTAGCAAGATGGATAAGAGAAAACACATGTAGTGGAAGGTCTTACCTTGCTCTTGGACCTCCTTGTAATTCATCAAAAATTCCTCACAGAGGAACTCAGCCCAATTGAACTGGACCCCCTCCACACACTGCTCGGCCAGCGCAACCACAGGCGCTAGTACTTCATCGACATGATACTTTCGTATTAATGTTTTAGCCAGGAGCTGGGTGGCTATGCGCACACCTTTGTCCTTGATACTCAAAATTGAATAGCTGCGCTTCTTCTCTTCCAACTTGTATTTGGTTTTCATGGCTTCCGCGAGAGCCAAATCGCTACTTTTACCAGCTATCTCCCGAGGGTCCCTTCCCTTATAAGGAAGCTGAGAAATCCTGTGGATAAGTTCCGCCATGATGAAAATAGGCTCCTCCAGCCATAGATACCCATCATGCACTAGGCATAGTAGCTTCCTAATGACGAAAATGGTGATGGGCACGCGGTGAAAGTGGGGTATCCATCATAGATGAAGTAACCCGACCTTCTCCACACCACGCATCCATTTTCGAGGCTCCAACGTGATCACTAGCGCCTCCAACTTCTGTTTCATCAAGATTTCCGTCGCTAGGTGCGAGAACTTCTCACTTTCTATGAGGTCCCAATCTTCAAACTTTAGGGTAGACACTCGACTAAGGCGCATGCCTTCAAAAGTAATGTCGTTAGGGAGGAGCAGGGTTTGGAGTGAACTCTTCATAGCCTCCAGGTCTTTGGCCAACCTAACTTTCCCTTTCCACAGAGGGACGTACGTGGGTAACTTTGTTGCGGAAGAAATTTGTGGGACATCCTCCTCCACATCATCTTGCACCTCTATTTGATCAATTAGAGCGTGTAAGCCTTCCTCCTCTTCATCTGATTCAATGGTGATAGTTTTGCCTTTTTCTTCCATTGACAATTTGTTGAACCATGGTTTTCTTGGGGATACGCGGACTGGTCCCATGGTCTGCTCATCTTTCTTCGGTCGTGGTGTCCATGGCAATTCATGAAATTTTGGTGCGGCTGTCAGATCTCCGGGATCCTCATGGACCATATGGGGCTCCGCGACCTCACCGACAGTATCTTCGGTGAATCACACTCTTGTTCTGGTAGTAGTCATTGTGTTTGCACAGGATATCTTTTGTCATGTACTTAAAGGTGGTAAGAGTGCTCCATTCTCAATGCTCTGTAATTTCTCAACTATCAAACAACCAAGTGTTGTCTCATGGCTAACCCTAGGGGTTTTATAGCATCTTTTGAATTTGAATTTGACCATTCCCCCCACTTCTAAGTCATTAATACCTTCTTGGTGGCAGATCATCCCAAATATAGCTCTTAATTCGTGTCATAATTTCCCATCGCCCGCTTCTCTTTTCTTAAATTCGACATCTTGTCATGAATAGTGACACCAACGATCACTTCCCAGCCTACTCGCGCGGCAGCGTAACCCCCTCTATGCGGTCACGACCCTTGTGACATGCCAATCCTATGCGCAACCTCTGTATCGCACAGCTCCCTCACAGACTCTTTTATAGTCTCACGCTCTATTTCAACTACTTGGAGAGCTGACATTGTGCTTCTGACGGCTAGTCAGGTGGTCACACCACCTGTGTGAGACTTCAATTCACCTTCCAGCCTAGTCCATGGGCACTCCTCAATTACCCTCATGACAGTTAGTGCCGCGCATTCTTCCTTATCTAGTGCGCTCCCCTGGTTACTATGTTTGGTACGGTGCATTCGCAACCATGGTAGCAGAGTCACAAATTCTCGGCGACAATCTTCTAATGTAGTAGTATTGTTGTCCATATCTTATATTGTCATTCTCAGTTTATCAACGAGACATTCCTATGTGATTTCGTTTTCCAATTTTTTGACCTTCGCATCCATTAACATGCTTTTCTTCCTCAGTCGTACTTGATCTTCTTCGAGTTCACGAAGCTTAAGGTTCCCTCGCCGAATGGCTTCCTGAATCCCCAAATGTTCACCCTCACGTAGCTGCATAATTCCTTCATCCTAGTCCTTGCATACTATCCCAACTATGGGAGCTATTGCGGGAGGATTCCTTTCTTCCAAAATTATGGTCTCGAATCTGTTCATCATCTTTGGAATCATCTCCACGCTCAGGATTTTTCACATGGTCCTATAGGCCCATCGAACCACTGGCACACAGGTCCCAATCAGTTCTTCTTGCTTGGTGAACCCTGTTCAGGACTTTGCACACCTTAGTGAATGCTTCCACAGCACATGTCTATACCCATCGAGATAGGTGGGTGTGCAAGTTGCTCCATCCTTGTTGACTGACTCTTGTTTGAAGTTGGGAGCTTCCAAATAGTAGGCACATAATCCTTCTACATCTGCGCCAGTCCTTAAAATTTCCTTGATGTGCACCCCACCATTGTGTGGGTGTTGAGTGCAATGCCCACTTCAATGCATTGAACCACTACTATTCTGGTATTGCGCTTTCAAATTTTCTCAGGAATTCATCCACCACTATCAATCCATCATATGTTAGTAGCTCTCTTGCCTCTATTGTCACATAACGTAGTGATCTAACCCTCATGTTGCAATTCAGCATCGTCACTTCATACAACCGATTCTGCCATCATTCTACTTCTTCATCCGAATCTGAAGTGCAGGAGCTTTCGCGCTCCCACGAGATCCTCCCATCTGTAGTAAGATTCACACAATCTTGGTCTCACGTAGTTATCTTGTAAATACAATCAATATCATCATCGCTATCATCGTCATGCACTAGTTCAATGTAGCACGCTCCTTCAGCGGGGTCTAGTGGGACTACTACGCGTAGTGACTTTTTCTTGAAGATCATTTTGTGCTTCTTCAGGTTGGTGACTCCGTTCATATCGGTGGTCCAATCTATTCCTAATAGTGCGGGATAGGGATTGTTGTCATCAACAATCTCTATTACTTCAAAATCTGCCTGCACGCTTACACCTTCAATATCAACTGTTACCCCTTGCAACCTCCCCAAGGGAAAAATCTTCTATTGGTTCACCATTCATAATTGAATAGGGGACCATTGTAACGTGGGCCTGCCCATGCGTTCCCATGTTTTCTTTAGTAATACATTCACATCAAAAGCTAGATTACGTGATCCATTTCATACTCACCAATCTATGCAGTCAACCTCATTTCCCTCCCAATGCGCAATGCATGCTTCCCCAATTTCTCGACTACGTACGGTCCTCCTCACCCTGCGCACTTGGTGATCAGTTCCTGTAGTCCTCTAATTGCCTTCCTATCGTGCAATAGTTTCATGCATGTCTCCAGAAAGGTAGTGAACATTAAAGGATCCATTCCTGGCTCTGGTTGATCCCTACTACTTGAAGTGGAGGCCTCCGTGAAGCTCTTCTTAACTTCCATGAATGTTTCCTTTGGGCGTTTTAAGTCAAACTTGAGTTTCCTTGTAGGACCCTTGTGAACCCACGTACTCTCCTCTGGCTGCTTCCCTGTATCCTCCCCCATGGTCGTACTGCTTTCGAGCATCATGTTTACATTTGGGTCTTCTTCACATGGCTCAAACCTCATCATTTGTATATTCTGAGTTAGAGGAGGCTGGAATACCCATTTTTCATGCATCCTTGTGATCAACATAGGACAGTCTATTGTTTCATGATCAAACTGAGCACAATACGAACAAGATATCCTTGTCAGGATGGTACAATCACAGGCATAGTGCCCTGGTCCTTCACAGTTGTAACAAATTAATTGTCTGTTGCTTCTTCCTAGTCCCATTCCACCTCGTCCTCAACGTCGCCCCTGAAATCTAGCATGCGCCATCCCCGCATCTGGATCGAGGGCTCGCATTTCGATATTCATCCTATAAGTAGGGGTTCGATCCATCATTAGCTTGTAACTATGGAAAGTGTACTCATCGTGGCCTATCGACCTACAGAAATTACAAAACAATTGTTGGGGTGTCTATGTATATTTCTACAACAAATTACAATTATCTATCATGTGTTTCCCTCTTATCTGACAGATTTTGCACCATAATGTGGGTGCTGCACTTGGCCCTGCCTGTGCCTCCAGTATGAATGGCATTAGCCCTCCTCCTACGAAGTAGTTCACGAACACTAGACAATGATCCTTGTCATGGTCGTGAACTTTTCATTTTATGCACCATACTTCCTCGTGCGCCTTTGGCCGTGGTGCCCTACCCCACTTCAAAATTTGTATTTCCAAACATAGATTGTATAGTTGCATGTGGATTTGTTGAACTCCCAACCCAGGCTCTTGTATCAGGGTCTCATGTAATCTCATTTCCATTTCCAACGCTTCGCCCTGGGTGGAAAGTTTCTGTTGTGACAACACTGTCCTCAAGTGTAGTGTCAGAGATGCTACAAACCATGTGCGATGCTATCCATGTGTCAAAATCATATTGGCTTCATGGATCGTACTCTTCAGCCATTGATCCAAATCCTAGGGAGTCTTGCCCAGTAGCATCGAAATTTATTTAAACCCGATGATTGATTGTGTTTCTGACTTTGGCTTGCTAAATTCCCTGCTTAGTGCGTTTTGGATTTCTGCTATCTCTGCATTTGGGTGGTCGTTAGAGTTCTTGATATACCATTTTAATGTGCAATCCTGCAGTGTGCTCACCAATGTAGCCTTCTTAATATTGTCATCTGTGACACCTTGTGCTTCCCATACTGCTCTTATCACAAACTAGAATTGGTCTGGATCTTCATTCCCTACCCCTCTGAATACTAGTAGTTTGATCACGCTTGCCATACTGCACTATGGAGGTGGTCGAGGTGGAGTGGGTGGAGATGGAGGTGAGGGATGTGAAGCGGGTGGCAGTGTGGGTGGAGGGAGTAACCATGGAATGTGTTGCCTTATCAAACTGACCACGCTTCTTGGAGAGACCTTCGCAAACTCTTCCTCGCTCTCTCTTGAGGGTGAAATTAAGGGACTATTTTATAGTTCTTTGCTAATTTTTTAGATCTTTATGCTCCGTGTAGTCCCAAACATTAATGTATTCGCATGACCCTTTTTTCACACAATAGCATATTAATCCAAGTATTCAAAGATTTAATATACTTACCTCGCAGTCCTTTGGCAAACTCAGTGATAAATCCCCCTATTATCCGGTTGAGCCAATGGTCCACAGCTCGCGCGATCTTATCTACTAATGCTTCTAGTCTGTGCACTAATTGCGGAGTCCACACTATTGGTTGGTCAAGCCTGCACCTTCCCTAGCTATCGGCTAACTTCACAATCCACTCATATAGCTCAGAAGGTAAGGATGCAAAGAAAATCTCATGGATTTCCGTATACATGCAACACTCAAACCAATTTTCCTTAGATACTTGTGGAGTTTTTTTTTCTTGTGTCGTGAACTCGTGAATCTTCTTTTCCAACCATTCTTCAATTTCCTTCTTTGTTGGGTTCCGCCCTGCGCACTTAGCTGCAGGGGTCTGTGCACTCAGCCGTGGACTCTACTAGCCCTCTGCACACTTAGCTGCAGAGCCTTTTCCTACTACGATGACCCAGTACACTTCAAATTCAACTCTAACCTCGAATCATGCTTTCACTATTCTATCTCTTATTTCTCCTTTTCTTTACTCTTAGAGCCTCTCTCTATTTATACAATCCCATGGTCTGCGAACCATGGGTAGGCTGACACAACCTTACATTAAATTACAATATTGTAGGGTGGACAACCCTATGACTCATCCTAGAATTGCCGCTCCGCGGCCATAATTCGTGGAATCTTACAATCTAATTGACCAAAACTTGGGCTTTGAGCCCCAAAAACATGCTGCGGGGGATCCCATGCCCAACACTGCCCATGCTTTCCCATGTTTTCTTTGGTAGTACATTCACGTCTGAACCCAGATCTAGGATTACCTGCTCCATTTCATACTCGCCAATTTGCACAGTCAACCTCATTTCCCTTCCTATGCGCAATGCATGCTTTCCAAGTTTCTGGACCACGTGCGGTTCTCCTGACCCCATGCACCTAGTGATAAGTTCCTATAGTCCTTTGACGACCTTGTTGTCATGCACCAGTTTCATGCATGTCTCCAAAAATGTAGTGAGCATTGAAGGATCCATCCCTAGTTCTAGTTGATCCTTACTACTTGAAGTGGAGGCCTCCGTGAAGCTCTTCTTAGCTTCCATGAATGTCTACTTCATGCATACTAAATCAAATTTGAGTTCCTTTGTAGGAGCCTTGCGAACCCACACACTTTCATCTGGCTGCTTCCCATTATCATTGTCATTGGTCATACAACTCTTGAGCACCATGTTTACATTTGGGTCTTCTTCGGGTGGCTCAGACCTCATCATCTGCAAATTTTGAGTCGGAGGGGGCTAGAGTACCCCTTTTTCATGCATCCTTTCTATTAGTGAAGGGCAGTCTTCTACCTCATGATGAAACTAAGTACAATACCAACATGATGTCCTTGTCGAGTTTATAAAATCGCAGGCATAGTGCCCTGGCCCTCCGCAATTGTAACAAATTAGTTGTCCATGACTCCTTCCTAGTCCCATTCCTCCTCAACCTCGACCGTGCCCCTAAAATCTAGCATGCGCTATCCCTGCATTTGGGTTGAGGGCTCACGTTCCAGTTTGCACCCTGTAGGTAGGATTGAAATCCATCATTAGTTCATAGCTTCGGCAGGTGCATTCATCATGGCCTACCGACCAGCAGAAATTAAAAAACAATTGCTAGGACATCTACGTATACTTCTGCAACAGATGACAATTATCTGTAGTGTGTTTTCCTCCTATCTGAAAAATCGCACACCATAATGTAGGTAGCACGCTTTGCCCTGCCTATGCCTCAGGTCTTAACGGAATCGGCCCTCCTCCTGCCAAGTAGTTCACAAACACTGGACAGTGGTCCCTGTCACGCCCTTAGCCTTTGCATTTTATGCACCATACTTCCTCGTGCACCTTCGGCTGAGGTGTCCTATCCTATTTCAAACTTTTCATTTTCAAAAAAAGATTTTGTAGTTGCACATGGATTTGTTGGACTCCCAACTCAGGGTCTTGTATAGGGGTCTCATGTAATCTCATTGCCATCTCCAAAGCTTCAGCTTGGGTGGAAAGCTTTTGCTGTGACAACGCCATCCTTAAGTGTGGCGTAAGTGATGCCACAAACCATGCATGATGTTGTCCATCTGTCAACGTCAAATAGGCTTTGCAAATTGTACTCTTCATCCTTTGGTTTAGATCCCAGGGGGTCTTTCCTGGGAGCATCGTAATCTCCATAAATCCAATGATTGATTATGTTTCTGATTTTGGCCTGCAAAATTCCTTTTTTAGCACGGCCTAGATCTCTACAATTCATGTGTTTGGGTGGTCATTAGAATGCTTGATATACCATGTTAATGTGCGATCCTGCAGTGCGCTCACCAGCGTAGCATTTTTAATATTGTCATCTATGACGCCTTGTGCTTCCCATACTGCTCTTACCATGAACCATAATTGATCTGAATCTTCATTACCCACTCCTATGAATATCGGTAGCTTGATCGCACTTGCCATACTAAACTGTGGTGGTGGTAGAGGTAGTGTGGGTGGAGATGGAGGTGACGAGGGTGAGATGAGTGGCAGTGTGGGTGGAGGTGGTAAATGTGGAATTCATTGCCTTATCAAATTGACTGTTCTTCTTGGAGAAACTTTTGTGAGCTCTTCCTCGCTTTCCCGCGAGGGTGAAATTAAGGGACGGGTTTTTAATTCTTCGCTACCTCTGCTTCTGTAGATCTTCTTGCTTCACGTAGCTCCAAACATTAATTTATTTGCATAACCCGCTTTTCACACAATAACATCTTAATCCAAGCGTTCAAAGATTTAATATACTTATCTCGCAGTCCCTTGAGGAAACATCGCTTCGTATCACTATAGCTGATGGTCGTGTCTACCGCAAATTCAGTGATAAATCCTCCTATTATTTTGTCAAGCCAGTGGTCCATAGCTTGCGTGATCTTATCTCCTGACGCTTCTAGTTTGCGCACTAATTAGAGAGTCCACACTACTGGTTTGTTGAGCATACACCTTCCCTGGCTATCTTCTAACTTCGTGATCCACTCATACAACTCTAAAGGAAAGGATGCAAAGAAAATTTCGTGGATTTCCCTATATAAGTAGTGCTCCAACCACCATTCCTTAGGTACTTGTGGAGTTCTATTTTCTTGCATCATGAACTCGTGAATCTTCTTGTCCAACCACTCTTCAATTTCTTTCTTTGTTGGATTCCAATGGCACGACATCAAACATCCCTTATACAGATCCTGGTCATGGAAACAGAACCATTTGTTGGCTTCTATTGGCCTGACCCAAGTTTAGAGGTGATTTAGCCAAGAAAATCCCGGTACTACTGGCCCTTTCAGAAACATTCCGCGGAGCATGGACTGAGGTCTCACCTGAAGTAGTATGGGAGGGTGCTAGAACCAGGTTTCCGTACCCTGGGGATGTCTGATGAGCTTCTGGAGGTCCACGGTTTGACCCTACATGCAAGTCGCTACGTGCACTTTTTATTCCTTCGCAACCTACAATGTTGCTTCCGCGTAGCCCTACTCGGGGCGCAACCCATATAATACCCATGTTCCTTGCTATTCAATATGTTATTACCCGATTACTTAACTTATTTGTGTAAGACTAATGATTATTACAACATATTTAGCAATCATATCAATGCATGTGATAAATAAAACAGTATAAATGTAAATAAGGCAATGCACAAGCAGATACACAGAAATAGGAATCAACTTCTCTTTAATATTCTTTGATCAAGATTACAGACATGACACCGCCCTGTGCACTCAGCTGCAGAGCCTCTTCTTACTACTATGACCCAATACACTTAAACTCTTACTCTATGGTCAAACCATTCGTATTCTTCTCTCCTCCTTCGCTCTCTTTACAACTTAGAGCCTCGCTTTATTTATACAATTCCATGGTCCACGGAACATGGGTAGGCCGACATGACTTTACATTACATTACAATACTTTAGGGTAGACAACCCTATGACCCATCCTATACTTCGTGCTCCACGCCTGAAATTTGTGGAGCCTTTACAATACACTTAACCAAAACTTGGGCTTTGAGCCCCAAAACATGCCATGGGGGGATTCCATGCCCAACAACCCTTTATAAATTATAACACCTATGTGCTTTGCAACCACAAAATGCAGAGTCTTTACAATTTTATTACAAAATTTGACTCAAACATGGGATTTTAGCCCCAAAAACTGCCCTTTGGGGGATCCCATTCCCAATAGGACTGGAATTTGCATAAGATATGTGTGATGTCATATCACTATAATCCAACTAAGAAAGATATTGGAGACTGGTTGGATAGGAAGATCCATTAATTCACGGCACAAGAGAACAAAAGTTTGCGACTAACAAAGGAACAATGACTGGACAGGTACCTATATGCAAAAATACATGAGATCTTTTTATGTCTTTCCGGTTGAGCTATACGTGTGGATCGAAAAGCTAACAGATAGCCAAGGAAGATGGAAACTTAATGGTCCTATTGTTTGAACCTCGGAGCTACTACAAAAATTGGAAGCACCTGAGGATAAGATCACATGCGTTGATGATCATTGGCCCAATCGCGTCATAGGAGGATTTGTAACTGAATTTGCAGTCAACATCTCAATCAGCTATAGTGAGGCGGAGTGAAGTTTTTACAAAGGATCATGAGGTAAGTACTTGAAATATTTGAATACCTGGTGTTATCACAAAATCAAGCACTGAAGGGCTGCTGATCAGGTAGACTCTGTGTAACTATTTCAGACCAAGCTTTTGACTAAGGATTAGCCTCCCTAGCCTGAGAGGGCTCTCTCAAGAAAAGGTTATTGATTTTGAATGTTGATAAGAGGGCTAACTCTTGTACAATAGATTTAATGAAAGCATAACTGGTTGGAAACAGACCAAAAGATATCTCATTGGGCTATGGAGTCTATAATATCAAGTAAACAAGAAAAACACAGTGAACTCATAGAAATCAAGGCTCTTAGCATTACAAGTCAAACATATTCCACCACACATAGCTTGCTGTATACACAGGAAGTCAGAGCATATAAGTATGAATTCTGAGTGATTGCATACAACAAAACCATAAAATAACATAAGGTATAACACATCATCACTTCATTTGACCATGACAATCCTTCGAGAATCTTGAGAAGAGAATAACTCTGTTTAACTATTACTGTCAAAAAGGAACTTACAGTGGCCCAAAACAACACACTTTTTCTATTAAGTATCCAACCTTTTTTACATCTAAGTTATTCCTATATATAGCCTATCAAAACACTGCTGTACGAGACTCCTCATCAAGCATGAAGGGAGCTCGGGCCTTTGACATAAATGACCTTAACAATAACATAAACAAACTAATTTATTACAAGAGATATGATGCTACGAAAACAGAGGATTCCATCATATTGGCACTTTAAGTCTTCTTCCTTGTATACCCTGCTGTGTCCTTAGAGCTTGCCACCTGTAGTACTGCAATAATAACCATATCCAAGCTTAAAACAGATTCAATGTACATACAGCTCCGGATACTTGATGCATAGATGACTCAACAACCGAAAAGAAAATGAAGCCTATATTCTTGGTTGCTGCCTCCCCTCGGTGTTCATATATTAATGATCCATCTTTAAGCCATTTAAACCTTGGATAGTCCCGTGTGACTGAAGAGAACTCATAACCCAGCCATCCCACAACTGGACAAGTGTATCATTTAACACCTCAGCAGCTCTATCCAAACCCTAAAATTTCGGAGATAAAGTGACTTTTAGGCAAAAGACAAAACTTCGGCTTTTTCTTTGAATATTTACACCTGGCCTCCTTTTCAAAATATCTGACTGATCTTCTATAGTCTACATGCTGATATTAAACCATCTCTTTAAATATATGCTGATCTCAGCATTCCAACTCAAGCTTTAAACCTAACCAGTCATCTACAGCAGTTTCGTAGCGCGCTACGAAACTGCTGTAGGTCATCAAAATTAAATATATGAACCTCAAAACAGAAATATTTCAAATCTATGATTCCTTTAGTCTTTCCATACAGGTGTGAAGACACAAAAAAGTCTCAAAAACTTTTAAAAAGACAATGGCCCAAAATATATCAAAATTTGAGAAAACACATTCCTCCTTGAATCATTTAGCTAGCTTGTCTAGCTTTTCTTTCAGGCTGATGACTTCCTCCTTCAACTTCTTGTTCTGTGCTCTTAGACTTGCATTCATTTGTTTCATAGTTTTTGCCTGTTTTAGAGCTGGTACTGTCCATACATAGGCGTCAGATACCGAACTAGCTTGACTGATCAAACTTGTTTTACCTTTCATCACAGCTTTCTTATAACTAGTATATCTCACTGCCTTCTCTTTAAAAATATTATGAACCTGAGGTATCTCCTTACTTGCTCCAGCTTGTTTTTTAATGGCAACCACATTTCCACTTTGACTAATAACCACCTTATTGTCCTTATTCTTGTTTTTAACTGCTTGGACTATTCCAGAGAAGATTTCAAGTGCCTCTGTCCTAGGCATGTCTGAAGGGACTTTCTCTTTTTGAGCCTTTTCTGCTTCCTTCATTTGCCTCCTAGTCATTGGTCTGCGAGGTTTAAAGGCATACTCTTCACCTGGTTCTTCAAACTTTAACCTTTTGGAAGCCTTTGACTTCTTAGAACTCTCAGGTGAAGATTGTGTTAGATCAATATGCATAGGTGACACCAATTGATCTGGTTCTATTTCAAGTGGTTCAACTTGAATTGGATGTTCTTGTTCTAATTCAATGGCTTCCAACAAATCATTTAGACTACCCTTAGAAACAGGACTCTCTTCCACATGAGCTGATTTTCCTTTTTCTTTGTTCAGCTGGCCTCTAGTTCTTACTCTGGAAACTCTTTCAACTTCACTAGACTTAATTTCATCTTTTCTTTTGTGAGTCTTCTGTTTAGATGATTCTGGTGTTTCTTTAAGAGGCAACTTAGAAGCTTCTTTTTCAGATACTTTAGATGATTTTGAAGTTTTGACTACTGATGCTTCAGGAGTTTCTTTAACTGCTAACTTAGGAGTCTTCTTTGTTGATGCTTCAGGTGTTTCTTTGACTGTTACAGACCTCTCTGGCTTCTTTGTTTTAGCTTTGGGCTTCTTATGGTCTGTTATTTCTTTCCTAATCTCAGCCAAAGTAGTATCCTCACTCCTATCTTCCTTTCTCTTACAGGTAATGGAGTGAGGCTCGTTTTACTAGGGAAACCGGCCATGAATACAAACGAATCCCAGTCTTTACCAATTTTATGTAGGCTATCCAACACCAATAATTTAACCAGACCATGATGAAAAAGAGATGTTTCATAAGCTTCCTTTTTCAACTGAATCTTGTCACACATCTTAGAAATACTCATGAATAAGTAAAAAGGGATGTCTATTGAGCTCTTACCAGTGAAGTGTAGTAGCAGCTTGAAATGATATGAGTAGACTTTGTTGTACCGACCTTCACATGTCAAGTACCTCTGGATGCATGTCAATAATGTAGCATAATTCTCCTTAAGATAGCTCCTTGGGACAGCTTTAGCAAGATCTTCGTCTACATATGGTGCCTTTAAGAACTCCTTACACGGACCCATATCAAACTTGAAATTCTTGAACCATTCTTGGCCACCTCTTGGGATTTCTGTGACTGTAGAAATGACTTCAGGGGAAACCGGAAACTCCAGCATGGCCACCTTTGAATTTAATCCCGTGAAGTTCACTGCAAATGCCTTGGTCACTTCTGCATGTCCACCTTTGAGTTTTTCACAGAACCGCCAACAACCAGCACCTCTGAACGCCTTTGCTACTTCCTCATCCCTGAGGGTTACATCTAATCCCTCCGGCTCTGTTCTCACACATCTACCCGAACGGTGCTCCTTTCTTTCCATGTTTCTTTGCACAATTCTACACAAGGAAATGACGGTGGTTTGCAGCACGATAACACTCTTTGGCTGTAGAAATCAGGCTCGCTTGCAGTAGTCTGTTTAGAATAAAGCTCACGCTTTTCATAGAGCAGAAGACATTCATATGTTATGAAAAACACATTATGGAATGACCACTTCCTATAACGTCCTCCAAACTGACACCTAACTCAATGAAATCAGACCTGATGGCAAAGTAATGGCTAATCATGACACGTAAATGGTGTGAGGAAACAATCATAACCGGACTCGTGACTCACCACTTCTCGGATTAGACATTCCAGGAAAAAAAAACTAGACAACAGCCCGAAACCCCGATTTCGTAGCGCGGATAGTTCAAATTTAAAGGAATGCGCTACGAAATCGCTGGCAAACGGGCCGCTACGAAAACACGCAAACATTATTTAGCAGCAGAACTGACCAATCACACTCGCGCTACGAAACTGCGCAAGTACCTAAGAGATCATACCCGCGCTGCGAAACTGCGCAAGTACCAATGACATGACATGACATAACTAACCATGATGGAAGATGACTAATGCCCTTGCCTTTACACGAATTTCATTCATAACTCTTGAATTTCAAAATTTGAAATTGACATAAGTTAACAAACTTATTTACAAGACCTCAAGACTTTATAAAAACTTATGGATAATTAACATATACATGAACTATAGATTCTAGTGATAACAGCGGCTCCACTAGGGATAGTGTGCCCCTGTGGTACACTAAGAACACGTAGTACCAGTGCTTTATCCATTTATTACACTCACATCTGGCTGACAAGCATTCCTCTCAAACTTTGTGGGCCTTCTCCTCGGACTAAAATCTGCTAGTTCAGCTTGTCACTTATTGCTAGCACAAAACACTTCAAAAGCAATGATTATTTACAATGATCATGAACTACTTGGCAGACTTCTCACTGATAATAATGCTTTAAGAACCTGCCATTGACAGGCCCACCAGCATACTGTGATCCATCAACTTCTTGCAAAATGTAAGTATTGTTTCCATGGAAGGCAGAGATCAAATATGGCCCCTTCCATAAATTCTCAAACTTACCATGTTTGCCCTTTTCCTCAATTTTGGCTTCCCATTTCAAAACCTTGTCATTAATTTGAAAGGTCACATCTTTAATCTTCTTGTCAAAAGCCCTCTTGACTCTATTCTGATTTTGTTGATAATCTTCAACCACTTCATTCCTTTTTTCTTGTAATGCAATCAATTGATTAATCCTCCTTTGTATGGCATTGGGCTCTTCTTCAAGTCCTTGAATTAATTTCATAACTGGGACACCAAGAGACGTTGGAAAAATAGCTTCTGCTCCGTACACAAGTTCATAAGGAGAGGTTCCAATAGATCTTTTAGTGCAAATGCGATCAGCCCATAATGCATACTTCAGTTTCAAATGCCAAGTTTTCTTGTTTTCCTCCAGCAATTTCTTGATAATCCTCACAAGACTCTTATTTGAACTTTCAGCTAGACCATTGCCTTGTGGATAATAAGCTATTGAGTGACCAAGAGTAATATGATATTGGTGGCAAAAGTTTATCATTCTCTTAGACTTAAATGCTTGAGCATTATCTGTGATAAGCTTGAGTGGACATCCAAACCTTGATAAAATATTGTTCTCTAAGAAAGAAATAATGACTGCATCATTAGCTTGTCTAGTTGGCACTGCCTCTATCCACTTTGTGAAATAATCTGTGGCTGTAAGTATCCACCGATGTTGGCCTGATGAAGAGGGATGTATCTCACCTATAAAATCTAGCCCCCACTGCTGAAAAGGCGCTTCTACATAAATAGGAACTAGAGGCATAGGCATGAGCTTTCTTTTACCTTCAAACAACTGACATTCATGACAAGCTGCAACCTTTTTATAAATATCTTTGAACATGGTGGGCCAAAAATACCCAGCTCTCAATATTTTGTTAGCAGTAGCCTTCCAATAATGGTGACCTCCACAGTCTCCTTTGTGAAATTCTTCAATCACTCTATCAGCCTCCTCTTCAATTAAGCAACTTAGTAGAATCCCTCCAGCATCCTTCCAAAACAAATTCTGTTCATAAACAAAATATTTAAGAGATTTCAGCTTGATGAAACGGGCTCTAGACTTGGGAAGATTGTCAGGGGCTCTGTTGTGCTGTAGTACAAATGAGACATCCTTATACCATTCAGATATCAGAAATTTTTCATTGATTTGAACCAACTCTTCCTCTTCTTCAAAAATTTCTGATATTTCTGCATTAAAATTAATATCACTGCAGTCTAGATTTGAGTGAGTTAGCAACTCTGCTAACCCTTGGCCTTTCACCAATTTAGTTGGCCTAATTTCAATATCATATTCCAACAATTTGGCTATCCATTTCCCTCTTTTACCATCCGGGTCTGCTTGTGTGAGAATTTCTTTAATAACAGCACTTGGCACAAATGCAATAATATGAGAATGAAGCACATAGATTCTAAAATCTTTGATTGCCTTAACCAAAGCATATGCTTGCTTTTCTAAAATGTTATACTTTAATTCAGCATTTGCCAATGTTTTACTAAAGAATGAAATAGGCTGCTCAGTACCTTGATCCCCTTTCTGCAAAAGAACTCCAGCGATTGTATCTTCAGAGGCATAAGTGAATATTAAAAATTCCTTGGAGAAATCAGGACTAATAAGCACTGGTGCTTGAGTGAGTGTTTTTTTAATTTCTTCAAATGACTTTCTTGCCTCAGCTGTCCACCTAAAGTCTGCTCCCTTCTTTAGCATTTTTGTGATGTGCTTAACCACCTCTGCAAAGTTAGGAATGAACCTCCTAACAAAATTGACTGTACCAAGAAAAGACTGAACTTCTTTCTTACTCCTTGGCAAATCCAGCCTTGAAATAGCACTAACTCTATTTGGATCTATTTTAATGCCTTCTTGAGAAATGATATGCCCAAGCAACTTACCAGAAGTCAAAGCAAAGATACTTTTAGTTGGATTCAAAGAAATGTCGAACCTTCTACACTTCAATAATATCTTTTCTAGATGCTTTAAATGATCTTCCTCTCTCTTTGAAAATACTGTGATATCATCAAGGTATACCACAACTGATTTATCTCTCTCCTCTGCAAAAGCAATGTCCATAGCCCTTTGGAAAGTCGCCCCTGCATTCATGAGGCCAAAGGGCATCTTGGCATACATAAATGTGCCCCATGGTGTAGTAAAGGCTGTCTTCTCCTGATCCTCTGGATGAACAAGGATTTGATTGTATCCTGAAAAGCCATCTAACATTGACATTCTTTGAGAACCTACAATATTCTGCAACATGAGATCCATTTTAGGAAGAGGATAATTGTCCTTGAGTGAAGCCTTGTTCAAATTCCTAAAGTCTATGCAAATCCTTATTTCTCCGTTCTTTTTCCTCACTGGAACCAAGTTGGCTAACCAATTTGAAAATCTGATAGGAACAATAATCTTCGCATCATACAACTTCTTAACCTCTTTCTCAATTAATGGCATCAGCAGAGGATTTATTCTTCTCAATTTTTGCTTAAAAGGTTTCTCATTTGGCTTGATCGGGATTGTATGTTGTATAACTGAGGAATCATATTGTTTGAGATCAGTATAATTCCAAGCAAACACATCAATAAACTTCTTCATCAGATCAATGTACTTAACCTTTAGATCAGCTGATAAAAATTTTGAAATTTTGATCAATTTAGGCGCTACTAAATCACCTAGATTGCAGTTTTCTATCTCTTCTTCATTTGCCTGCAATCTTGGCGCCTTAAAAACATCATTCTGATCAAAAAGTTTCTCAAGTGGAATCAGACCCTTAGGAATAAGGTTATTTTGCAGCTGCAACACCTCAGACTTTTCTTTTGTTTCCACTAACATGTTTTGCTGATCAATTTGACAATTCTCAAATTCTCCTTTCAACTCTAAGAAACTTTTCACCTGCTGGTCATCTTCAAATACTTGCCAATTTAGGATATTGTCAGGGATCACTGGCCTATGGCGGACTTTGACTGCATAACTGTCAGAAGCATGTTTAGGAATGACAAAAAGACTAGCTGCTACAGCAAGAGAATCTGCCATGGAATTCTGCTCTCTGGTTATGACATTGAAAGTGTATGATTGAAACTTTTCCAACAATTCTAACACCAAATTCCTATAGGCTCTCATTCTTGCATCTTTTGTTTGATAAACACCTTGAACTTGCTTTATAACTAGCTCAGAGTCCCCATAAACAGCAATGTTTTTTGCCTTGAACTCAATCAAATTTTCTAGGCCTAAAACCAAGGACTCATACTCGGCCATGTTATTTGTGCAATCAAAATTGAGCTTATAAGACAGAAACTTACTCTCATCAGCTGGACTCATGATCCAAATTCCAGCGCCAGCTCCTTCTTTCCCTGCTGCTCCATCAAAATACAAAGACCAGCAACCAGAAATGTCTTCTTCATTACTTTGCTGCAACTCTTCACACTGATTTTCTGCTTTTTCTTTCTGTGATTCCTCTCCCACTGATTCATTAAACAGAATGGCTGATCCCAAGCCTGTATCACAAGAATAGATAGGAAAATTCTATGGTTTATCCTTACTACTCACCATATATGCCATCCTTGTTTCCCGGTATAACCTTCTCTGCTCCCCAAATACTGGAATAGTAGCATAAGTCAAATCCATTTGCATAGTACCCTTAATTTTAGCTGCCCACGATCTTGAAAGTAATATTCCAAATTTAGGTGGAACATCAGCCACAACAATATCCATGACAGTGGTTTTGGCTGGGATTTGTGTAAGAGCCACAACAACATCCTTAATTAACCCAATACAATGCACCCTCTTAGAATCAAAAGAAAATAAATCTTTATAAGGTCTGGTCACTTCCAATCCTAACCTTTCCATAATGACTTTGGGCATAAGATTATGAGATGCTCCTGAGTCCAACATGGCATTATGAAGAGTCATTTCATGTATATTGATGCTTATATAAAAAGGAGGAAATTCATCATTCTGCTCATCTTCCAGCCTTGGGCCCAAACAAATGATAGGATTGTCTTCTTGCAAATTTAAAATATCAGCTCCTCCCGGGGGAGAATTAAGCATTTCCACAATCTTGCTTCTATACTTGTTTACTTTCAAAAGTTCATTAAATGGGACTGATATTTTAATTTTAGAAATCTCATTTTCTATATTGAATCCTGGAGTAGACTTCTCAACTTCCTTAGGAAGAACAAGAGCTTGATTCTCTTTCTTTTCAATAGGAGCATCACCTTTTTCTTCAGCTTGTTTTGGCTTTTCTTTTTTGTCTTCCACTGCTTTTGGAATATTCTTCTTAGGCTGACCCTTATTTGCTGTAATGGGGACATCTCGATTTCTGAGGTTATATTGCTTCTGAATTTCAAATATGGCATGCTGATAACCCTTTAGGAAATCTGAAGGTTCTTCTTCAACTTTTTGTTGACTAGACTCATCATGTTCTTCTTTTGTTAAAAAGATTTCTGAATCTTCTTCACCAAGACAATGAATAGCTTCTTCTGGTTCCTCAGTCTCTTCCTCACCATCTACCATATTTTGCTGAAATGGAGGTCTTACAGGAGGATCAGCTGGCTGATTTCTATTTTCCCTTGGCCTTTGTTGATTTTGTGGCCTTCTAAACTGGGGATTTCTGAACCGAGGTTCTTGTTGTGCTTGAGGAGCAGCAGTATTCCCAAGCGCTAATTGGTCCATTAACTTTTCCATAGTCTTCATCATGGTTTCAAATCTTTCATCTTGAGCTGAAGTAGAGGGCCTCTCCTCTTCCTTAATTTTGGTCTTAGCCATCTTAGACTTTTTAGCAGCAAGTATATTTACTTCAACTTTGATAGCATCATTTTGCATATCAGCCAATGTAGCAGACTCTCTTTCTCTGAGTAAGAGAGAAAAATCAGATTCAAAGGACTCAGCATATCTTAGTTGGGCCAGGGCTCCAGGAGGTTTTAAGTGAGCTGGAATGGAATTGTAAATCTTATTGAACCTCTTAGAAAAGTTTTGAATAGTCTCATCTGGGGCTCTTCTCAAATTATTATATTCAGTGAGGGCCTGTACTGGATTAGTTCTATTTCCCCATTTTCTCAAAAAACTATCTTCAAACTCAATCCAACTGTGAATACTACCAGCTCCCAAGGCTTTGAACCATTTCCTAACTTCCCCAATAAAGGACTGAGCAAATAATCTCAATTTGACATCTTCATCATCTACTTCATACCTATCAATAAAGTCATTGAATCTATCTACATGCTCTTCAGCTGTAATGTCTTCATCCCCTCCCCAGGTTGGAATCTTAGAAGCATATTTATTTGGTAAGTCATGCAAAACAGCAGGGAGGGCCAAAGGCGCATACCTTGCAGGTACAGCCATGATGAAAGGAGGAACAGCAACAATAGGTATGCTATGACCAGGACTAGTATGAGATGTGAGTTGAGGACTGTTTGGACTTGCAGAAGCTGAGGACAAAATATGAGTACGAAAAGGACTATTAGGACTTTGTAACCCACCAACAAAAGAGCTCCAATTTGGGAGAGGTAACCCAAGGTTTGAGTTAAGCAGAATTTCAAAAGGATCAAGCTCCTTGAGCTGTTTTAAATCTTCTTTTTCTAACAAAAGCTCAGAAGAAACAATTTCCCAAAACTCCTCTTTATCTTTTTGTGAAATTAAAGAAGAGGTATCAATACCTCTCTTCTGTAAATCCAAGATAATGCCTATTACTTCTTCTTCATTTTCAGACCTTAATATGACCTCTTGAACCTTATCATCCTCAAGTTTGTTCTCAAGACTTCTAGAAAACTCAGTAAATAATGACTTTGAAATACTTGAAGTACCTGGTATGTCAGAGAATCTTTGTTTACTCCTTGAGATGATATTCGGATTTTCCACAGGACTAGGTGGATTTGGATCAGGGTTACTCCTTGTGTACCTTCCTTTCGAAGCCACCTTTAAACTTTAAAATAACAAATGGAGTCACCAAGGTAGAATGCAGCCTCGAAAATCATTTGAACTCCTGCTACCTTCAGAAATTCAATCTTAAGCTCCCGGCAGACGCACCAAAATGTTATCACAAAATCAAGCACTGAAGGGCTGCTGATCAGGTAGACTCTGTGTAACTATTTCAGACCAAGCTTTTGACTAAGGATTAGCCTCCCTAGCCTGAGAGGGCTCTCTCAAGAAAAGGTTATTGATTTTGAATGTTGATAAGAGGGCTAACTCTTGTACAATAGATTTAATGAAAGCATAACTGGTTGGAAACACACCAAAAGATATCTCATTGGGCTATGGAGTCTATAATATCAAGTAAACAAGAAAAACACAGTGAACTCATAGAAATCAAGGCTCTTAGCATTACAAGTCAAACATATTCCACCACACATAGCTTGCTGTATACACAGGAAGTCAGAGCATATAAGTATGAATTCTGAGTGATTGCATACAACAAAACCATAAAATAACATAAGGTATAACACATCATCACTTCATTTGACCATGACAATCCTTCGAGAATCTTGAGAAGAGAATAACTCTGTTTAACTATTACTGTCAAAAAGGAACTTACAGTGGCCCAAAACAACACACTTTTTCTATTAAGTATCCAACCTTTTTTACATCTAAGTTATTCCTATATATAGCCTATCAAAACACTGCTGTACGAGACTCCTCATCAAGCATGAAGGGAGCTCGGGCCTTTGACATAAATGACCTTAACAATAACATAAACAAACTAATTTATTACAAGAGATATGATGCTACGAAAACAGAGGATTCCATCATATTGGCACTTTAAGTCTTCTTCCTTGTATACCCTGCTGTGTCCTTAGAGCTTGCCACCTGTAGTACTGCAATAATAACCATATCCAAGCTTAAAACAGATTCAATGTACATACAGCTCCGGATACTTGATGCATAGATGACTCAACAACCGAAAAGAAAATGAAGCCTATATTCTTGGTTGCTGCCTCCCCTCGGTGTTCATATATTAATGATCCATCTTTAAGCCATTTAAACCTTGGATAGTCCCGTGTGACTGAAGAGAACTCATAACCCAGCCATCCCACTACTGGACAAGTGTATCATTTAACACCTCAGCAGCTCTATCCAAACCCTAAAATTTCGGAGATAAAGTGACTTTTAGGCAAAAGACAAAACTTCGGCTTTTTCTTTGAATATTTACACCTGGCCTCCTTTTCAAAATATCTGACTGATCTTCTATAGTCTACATGCTGATATTAAACCATCTCTTTAAATATATGCTGATCTCAGCATTCCAACTCAAGCTTTAAACCTAACCAGTCATCTACAGCAGTTTCGTAGCGCGCTACGAAACTGCTGTAGGTCATCAAAATTAAATATATGAACCTCAAAACAGCAATATTTCAAATCTATGATTCCTTTAGTCTTTCCATACAGGTGTGAAGACACAAAAAAGTCTCAAAAACTTTTAAAAAGACAATGGCCCAAAATATATCAAAATTTGAGAAAACACATTCCTCCTTGAATCATTTAGCTAGCTTGTCTAGCTTTTCTTTCAGGCTGATGACTTCCTCCTTCAACTTCTTGTTCTGTGCTCTTAGACTTGCATTCATTTGTTTCATATTTTTTGCCTGTTTTAGAGCTGGTACTGTCCATACATAGGCGTCAGATACCGAACTAGCTTGACTGATCAAACTTGTTTTACCTTTCATCACAGCTTTCTTATAACTAGTATATCTCACTGCCTTCTCTTTAAAAATATTATGAACCTGAGGTATCTCCTTACTTGCTCCAGCTTGTTTTTTAATGGCAACCACATTTCCACTTTGACTAATAACCACCTTATTGTCCTTATTCTTGTTTTTAACTGCTTGGACTATTCCAGAGAAGATTTCAAGTGCCTCTGTCCTAGGCATGTCTGAAGGGACTTTCTCTTTTTGAGCCTTTTCTGCTTCCTTCATTTGCCTCCTAGTCATTGGTCTGCGAGGTTTAAAGGCATACTCTTCACCTGGTTCTTCAAACTTTAACCTTTTGGAAGCCTTTGACTTCTTAGAACTCTCAGGTGAAGATTGTGTTAGATCAATATGCATAGGTGACACCAATTGATCTGGTTCTATTTCAAGTGGTTCAACTTGAATTGGATGTTCTTGTTCTAATTCAATGGCTTCCAACAAATCATTTAGACTACCCTTAGAAACAGGACTCTCTTCCACATGAGCTGATTTTCCTTTTTCTTTGTTCAGCTGGCCTCTAGTTCTTACTCTGGAAACTCTTTCAACTTCACTAGACTTAATTTCATCTTTTCTTTTGTGAGTCTTCTGTTTAGATGATTCTGGTGTTTCTTTAAGAGGCAACTTAGAAGCTTCTTTTTCAGATACTTTAGATGATTTTGAAGTTTTGACTACTGATGCTTCAGGAGTTTCTTTAACTGCTAACTTAGGAGTCTTCTTTGTTGATGCTTCAGGTGTTTCTTTGACTGTTACAGACCTTTCTAGCTTCTTTGTTTTAGCTTTGGGCTTCTTATGGTCTGTTATTTCTTTCCTAATCTCAGCCAAAGTAGTATCCTCACTCCTATCTTCCCTTTCTCTTACAGGTAATGGAGTGAGGCCCGTTTTACTAGGGAAACCGGCCATGAATACAAACGAATCCCAGTCTTTACCAATTTTATGTAGGCTATCCAACACCAATAATTTAACCAGACCATGATGAAAAAGAGATGTTTCATAAGCTTCCTTTTTCAACTGAATCTTGTCACACATCTTAGAAATACTCCTGAATAAGTAAAAAGGGATGTCTATTGAGCTCTTACCAGTGAAGTGTAGTAGCAGCTTGAAATGATATGAGTAGACTTTGTTGTACCGACCTTCACATGTCAAGTACCTCTGGATGCATGTCAATAATGTAGCATAATTCTCCTTAAGATAGCTCCTTGGGACAGCTTTAGCAAGATCTTCGTCTACATATGGTGCCTTTAAGAACTCCTTACACGGACCCATATCAAACTTGAAATTCTTGAACCATTCTTGGCCACCTCTTGGGATTTCTGTGACTGTAGAAATGACTTCAGGGGAAACCGGAAACTCCAGCATGGCCACCTTTGAATTTAATCCCGTGAAGTTCACTGCAAATGCCTTGGTCACTTCTGCATGTCCACCTTTGAGTTTTTCACAGAACCGCCAACAACCAGCACCTCTGAACGCCTTTGCTACTTCCTCATCCCTGAGGGTTACATCTAATCCCTCCGGCTCTGTTCTCACACATCTACCCGAACAGTGCTCCTTTCTTTCCATGTTTCTTTGCACAATTCTACACAAGGAAATGACGGTGGTTTGCAGCACGATAACACTCTTTGGCTGTAGAAATCAGGCTCGCTTGCAGTAGTCTGTTTAGAATAAAGCTCACGCTTTTCATAGAGCAGAAGACATTCATATGTTATGAAAAACACATTATGGAATGACCACTTCCTATAACGTCCTCCAAACTGACACCTAACTCAATGAAATCAGACCTGATGGCAAAGTAATGGCTAATCATGACACGTAAATGGTGTGAGGAAACAATCATAACCGGACTCGTGACTCACCACTTCTCGGATTAGACATTCCAGGAAAAAAAAAACTAGACAACAGCCCGAAACCCCGATTTCGTAGCGCGGACAATTCAAATTTAAAGGAATGCGCTACGAAATCGCTGGCAAACGGGCCGCTACGAAAACACGCAAACATTATTTAGCAGCAGAACTGACCAATCACACTCGCGCTACGAAACTGCGCAAGTACCTAAGAGATCATACCCGCGCTGCGAAACTGCGCAAGTACCAATGACATGACATGACATAACTAACCATGATGGAAGATGACTAATGCCCTTGCCTTTACACGAATTTCATTCATAACTCTTGAATTTCAAAATTTGAAATTGACATAAGTTAACAAACTTATTTACAAGACCTCAAGACTTTATAAAAACTTATGGATAATTAACATATACATGAACTATAGATTCTAGTGATAACACCTGGATTAAAATGTTATTGTGAAAAAAGCAGGTTATGCAGCTACCTTGGTGTTCGGAGCTACGCGAACCACAAAAACTTACCGGAATGAAGGAAAAAAGGGTCCTAAATATTGCCCATTGATTTCACCTCCATGAGGTGACGAAGAGGGGATATCACAGGCTTCTCTATGAAGTTCTATTCAGTTGATAAGACAAGGATTCCTATGACTTCCACCTCCACCCACACCACCTCGAACTTCACCACCATCACTTGTGACTTCACCCATACCACCTCCACCTCCACCGCAGTTCAGTATGGCGAATTCATTGAAGCTGCCTTTGTTCAAAGGCTTGGGAAATGAGGACCTGGACCAATTCTAGTTTTTTGTGAAAGCTGTGTGGGAAGCTCAGGGCATTACAGATGACCACATGAGGAAGGTGACATTGGTTAGTGCTCTAAAGGATCACGCACTAACATGGTATATCAAGTACTCTAATGATAACCTGAATGCTGGAGTGGTAGATATCTAGACAACACTGAATAGGGAATTCAGTAGGCCTAAATCTGAAGCTCATTCTATTGTGGAGTTCAAAGAAATTGTGATGCAGCCAAGAGAGACACCTTGGGAATTAGATCAGCGGTTGAAGTACAAAATCCACGAAGCTAACATGAACCTAACAGATGGACAACATTACGAATGGTTTTTGGCTTCACTCCTGCCACACCTAAGGGTTGCGTTGTCACAACAGAAGATAATGACTCAGGCAAAGGCCTTGGAGATTGCTATGAGACTACTTGAAATGCCGATGCAAGATCCAAATCTAGGGGTAAAGAAGATCCATGTGCAGTTGAAAAATCTTTGCCTTGAGTTGCAAAGTTTGAAGCAGGACAAAATAGTTTGACCCAAGGTACGTGAGGAGGTATGGTGCCTAAAATGCGAGGGTCAGGGGCATGACAAAGATCATTTCCCGGTCTTTGAAATCTACCTAGAAAGAGGAGGGCTAATGCCTTTAAGGCCGGAATCTCAGGCAAGACCAAGTGTGGGGCCTGCATTGTGGTGCACTATATGTCAGGTAGCAGGAAAACATGCCATGGATAATTGTCATTTGTTGCAGAAGTTTGTACAGACACCGCAACAATTGTTCTGCAACATCTGTAGGTCGGTAGGGCATGATGAGCATAATTGCAGAAGCTATGAACTAATGATGGATAGAATTCTTGTATACATGGTTAAGGTATAAACCCAGCCCCCTGACTAGAGCACGGGGATGATGCGGACAATCGTTTAGGCATGCAAACAAGGATGAGGTGGGGGAGGACGTGGCATAGGTCAGGGGCAGCTGATTTTCTATAATTGCGAAGGACTAGGACACTATGCCCATGATTGCACTAACCCAACCCATCCGTCATGTAGTTATTGCACTCTATTTGACCATGAAATAGAACACTGTCCTGTGCTGATAGCAAGGATATGTGACAAAGGGGAACTACCACCTCAATTGACTCAGAATATGCAGATGATGAGGTCTGAGCTGGGTGAAGAGGATCCAACATGAATATAGTGCTCTGAAGTGGAATCACAATAGGATATGATAAGGGGAAATAACTCGACGATAGTACATGGGTTCGCAAAGCTCTGGCGAAGGAGGCTGAGTTCCATTTGGAGCGCACACATGAAACATTCATGGAAGCAAAGAAGAGCTTCGTTGAGGCCTCCACCTCAGGGAACAAGGATAAGCTTAGTCAAGAGATGGACCCTTCTATGCTTACAACCTTCCTGGAGACCTGTATGAAGTTACTGCGTGATAGCAAGGCTGTGAAGGGGCTACAGGGGATTATAAACATATGCGTCGGAATCACCTCGAGTGAGCCACATCTAGTACAAAATATTGGCAAGCATACAACAAGGATGGGACGGGATATGAGACTAACTATGTAGATAGGAGAGTATGAGATGGATCAAGTTATCTTGGACTGGGGTGAGATGCAAATGTCCTACCAAAACAAACTTGGGAGCCAATGGGGAGACCCGTGCTACAATAGTGTCCGATTCAGCTAAGGATGGTGAATCAGCAGAAGATCATTCCCATGGGGCGGCTGCAAGGGGTGACTGTAGATATTGAGGGTGTGTGCGCACTAGCTGACTTTTAGGTAATTAAAATTGTCAATGACAACAATCTTTACCCTGCACTCCTGGGAATTGATTGGGCTACTGATATGAATGGGGTAATTAATCTAATCAAGCGAAAGATAACATTTGAGAAGAAATTACTCTGCATCATAGTATCCCTAGATCTTGCTAAGGGATCACACTACACTGAACCAGTCCGCAATTATGAGAGTGATGACAATATGGACTATATCTCTAAGATAATAATGCGAGACCAAGATTGGGTGAATCCCACTGCAGATGGAAGAATTACAAGTGATCGTGAAAGTTCCCTGCACCTTGAACTCTGATGAAGAATTAAAGTGCTGGCAGATTCGGTTACATGAGGTAACTACAGAAAGTTGTAACATGATGACCCAGTCGCTGCATTGCGTGTTGTTAGAGGTAAAAAATCTGCTAGCTTATGATGGCCTAAATGATGTAGATATCCTTTTGGATGCATTTTATAGGGAGGTACCAGAAAAGAAGTGCTTCTAGGCATTGGACTGGGCTCTGCATGCTACGTCCGCAAGATGGTGGGGTACAAATAAGGGAAGCTTTGATGATTGGCGCGAATGTAGGAGGATGATGAGAATGCACTTTGGGAAGCCGAAGGTATGGATGATAGACAAGTATGATGGGCAATATGACCCAAGCGTGAACTTGGCCAAATGGGCTCAGGCCTATGGAAAGAAGCCCCAACCTGAATGGGTGCACTTATTCTGTCACATCCTAGATGTTGTCCCGATGAACTAGTACATAGAAATAGAGCTCTACCATGGTACAAGTGAATGGGATATTCTGCACGAAGGATTCATAATGACATTCAGTTTTGAAGATGGGTTTGACTGTATTAATGAAGCGCTAAAAGAGGTGAAAGCAGCAATCTTTAGGATACCGTAGGATCCTTTAGACCTAATTTAGCCTAAGTGGGTTACTCAGCCGAGTCGCATGCTAGAATGCTATAATGTAACCACTGAAGAAGAAGATGAGGATCCACGAAAGATTAACATCCCTGAAACAGAAGGTCACTGCGAGGTTAAAGGATCACAGATTGAGAATCCTAACATAACCATGCCGCTGAAAACAAAACAAGTAAACATTGGTATAGAGGTATAGCACAAATTCACGAAGATTAGAGATCACTGGGATGACACGACAGTGGATAAGGTCACTGAATTGCTCCACAAATACTAGGATCTATTCCCTACCAAGTTTATGGATCTAAAAGGGATAATCGGGGACCTAAGTGTTATGAATATTATGTTGAAGCCTGACGCGAATCCAGTTAATAAAATACCTTATCATCTCAATCTGTAGTATAAGGAGAAGGTCTGCTTAGAGCTAGATAAGATGCTTGCGGCAGGTATCATTGAGCCTATGGAAGAATCTGATTGGGTAAGCCTAATGGTGGTACAGGAGAAGAAGTAGAGGGATGAAATAAGGATATGTGTGGATCTCAAAAAGCTGAATGATGCTTGTGTACATGATCCTTTCCTGACTCTGTTCATTGATGAAGTGTTGGACAATGTAGGTGGCCAGGAAGTATATTCCTTCAATGATGGGTTCTTGGGGTACTACCAGATTAAAATTGCACTGAAAAATAAGAGCAAGACGACCTTCATGACTGAATGGGGGTGTTTTCAATGTCGTTTGGATTGAAGAATGCGCCTGCTATTTTCTCGTGCATAGTCATTGTTTCATTCAAGGAGTTTATTCATAAGTTCCTGGAAGTATACTTTGACGATTGGATTATGTTTGGGTTGGTGAAATTACATGTAGCAAGCCTGCACCTGATGTTGGATGCCTATCGAAGATATCAAATCACGCTAAATCTAAAGAAGTGTATGTTTTGTGTTGCTTTTGGGACCCTGCTGGGTCATATGGTTTGCAGACAGGTACTGATGGTATAACCCATGAAGATCGTAGCGATATTGAACTTGGAGGCACCAAGGAGTGTGAAATAGCTGCGTACTACCCTAAAACATACAGGATATTATAGAAAGTTTATCAAAGGCTATGCCCAGATCACCGCATCTATGGAAAAGTTGTTGAAAAAGGATGTCACATTCTACTGGAATGAGGACTGTAAGAAGAGCTTGGATGTATTAAAAGAAAAGATGGTCACCGCGTCAATTTTAGTCTTCCCGGATTGGAAAAAGGAGTTTCATGTACATGTTGACATGACATGTATAGCGTTGGGAGCAGTACTGACACAAGCTAGTGGGAAGACTTGGACCATCCTATAGTGTTCACAAGAAGAAGGTTATCCAAGGAAAAGAAGAACTTTTCCACCATTGAGCGTGAAGGGTTAGCTATGGTATATGCACTACAGAAGTTGAGACACTATGTGCTGGAAGGCCACTTCAAGATGTATACAGACCACTCAGCACCAAAGAACCTGGTCAATAAGCCTGTGTTGGGGGAGAGAATCTACAGGTGGTTGTTATTGTTCCAGGACTATGATTTTGAAGATATTTTGAAGCATGGATGACTGAATGCGGGACTAGACCATTTGTCATGCATCGAAACAGGGGAAGAGCCCACTAATTTGGAGGAGGGATTGCTTGATGTGAAGCTATTTGTAGTGCACATTGTAGATGGTCATTTTGAGGATATAATACACTTCCTAATGACAAGAACTGCCCTAGAGGGACACACCATCCAACAGAAGGAGTTAGTGGTGTGCACGGAAAATTTTTCTATCATTGTTGGGCATCTATACAAAATGGGGACTGATGAGATGTTGCGATGATATGTACCTGAGTTTGAGAGGAGCAACATCCTCGTGGATGCTCATGGGGGTGCTATGGGAGGACATTATGCAGGGAGAGCAACCGCACAGGAGATTCTACGCACATGGTTTGGTGGCCAACCCTCCATCAGGATTCAAAAGCATACTGCTAGGCATGCGATGTATGTCAAAGGACTAGCAGGCCATCATGGAGGGATGAGATGCCTCTGAATCCACAGATGACATTACAACCCTTTGAAAGATGGGCGATAGACTTTATGGGATCCATCCAACCATAAGAAAAAATGGGAGCGAGGTACATTATCACCACGACAGAGTATTTGACTCGTTGGGTGGAGGCACAACCTATGAAGGATTGCACAAGCACGACCATTGCAAAATTCCTCTTTGAGTATGTACTGACACGATTTTGTTGTCCAAAGATCTTGATGAGTTATTGTGTTACATACTTTCTAAATGAGACGATCAGCACACTAATGGAGGAATTTCAGTTATATCAATAGAAGAGCATGCCTTATCACCCGCAGGCTAATGAGATGGTGGAAAACTTAAATAAAGTTTTGGAGAACGTGTTGACTAAGGTTTTCAATGCTCAACAAAGTGATTGGGACCTACGCATACCTACAGTACTATGGGCTTATTGAATGACATGCAAGAAATTGACTGGAAAAACTCCCTTTAGGCTTGTCTATTGTGTTGAACGGTAATGCCTATGGAGTATATTATGCCTAGTGTGAGCATAATGGCCCTCATGGGTATGATGGATCATGGATCCCTGGAGGAAATGCTCCAACAACTAGATGAGCTTGAGGAATAAATATTTCTAGCTAGATTTCACCAATAGGTCCAAAAGTAGTGCAAAAAATCATGGCATGATCAGCACATTAAGCTGTTCACCTTTAAGGTAAATGACCTGGTTTTGTTATATGATAATAAGTTTGATAAATTTCTAGGGAAATTTAAAATGCATTTTTTAGGGCCCTATGTCATTAAGGAGCTTACTGATGAAGGAGTGGTACAACTAGTCAAATTGAATGGAGATCCCTTCCTAGGAAAGGTGAATGGCAGTTGATTGAAGCCATACACCAGCAGTTCAGCCATCTAACTAGATGAAGGTAGCATAGTCCTAGCGCTCAAGGCAGCTGAAAGGAGGTGTGAAACTATAAACTACACTGCCCGGGTTAGGGAGCTGCACAATTGGAGGATTGTGCGAAGCAAGGAATTGTCATAGGGTTGGCGGCAACACAAAGGAAGTTACGCTGCCCAGGGAGAAATTGTGTAGGTTGGCCAAAAAGTGACTGTTAAAGTCATTGTTCATGATTTGACGGTAGAAGTGTAGCCAAATGGAGTGCGCGGCCGACATTTAAGACAAAATTTATGGCTTATATCCTTGAAAATCTATCACCAATCTGAAATTAATGAAACGAATGGGCGAACGGTCGAATTTGAATTCAAAATGCCCTATAAATTAGAAGTGGTTGTCCAGTGAAAAACACTTGGCGTTTTGAGAATTGAGTTGTTGAGCTTTCAGGCACTTATGAACCGAGAATTATTCTAGGCTTTGAAAGAGACTCTAGCATTTGCAAACCTACCAGATACATTGTGAGCATTGTTGGAAAGCGTTATGTTGGCACCCGCAAAAACTATAAATACGAAGAAGTAGCAGAGGAGTCGGTGCTAGAAATGGAGATAGAGGTAGAATTAGCTACTCTAGACATGGCTAAAGTATTTGCAGAAGTCCCTAAATCACCGAGGATGCCAAGACCAAAGATGACCCAAACCAAGGAGACCACCAAGGATAAAAAGGGCAAGAAGCATGCCATACTGGTGTGCGCATCACCAAGGAGAAACCCACCAAAACCCACCACACAGGAGAAAGGCAAGGCCATAAATTTGGAGTCAGAGGAGGAAGACATTGAAGACATCCTGATGGATGATGAGGATGTGGGAGTTGAAGTGGAGGAGGTTGAAGCCCAGGGTGTGGACCCTGTTACTTGGTTTCTTGAGTATGTCCCTCTACACAAGCCCAGGACCAAGGTGTTGAAAGACATCGATGAAAGCAAGACGCCCTTGCAAACCTCTTTGCTGCTGGATGAGATTTTTTTCAAGGGACCATGCTTGACTCGGGTGCCATTGCTAAAACTTGAGGACTGGGACTTGGATGATCACGAAAAGTTACCACACCTGGACACCAAGTAGCTTATGCACCACATCATTGATACAGACACTGGAATGACCACATTGGAGCTGCGGAGGTGGCTCCAAGGAGTAGACAAGGCAGGGTTGCTTAACCTACTTTGGGTGCCCCACTACAACCACACCCTGGTGATAGTATTAGTCATCAATCAGTTGTTGTGCTTGGTGCATGATGGGTGTTTGTGGCTGGTTTTAGGTTCCTATACCAATATGAGTCATAATTTTAAATGAATAAGGTGAAGCCTTGTAATATTGTACATAACTTTTCTTTCTGTAAATATTTTCTAATATTAAAAAACTGTAAAGAGGGTTGTCCTAAAATAATAATAAAAGGACAAAATGAATGGAAAAGGTCAAAAAAGCAAGATATATGAACCCCAAAAGACAAAAAACGACCATGAAAGTGAGAAAGTCAAAATGCCACTACTATTTAATTTATGCATAATAAGATATTGTGTGTAGCTTGTTACTCGTGCCACAATCCATGGTAATCAAATTGTTTAATCTTGATTATACCATGCTTTGAATTTTATGTTTATAGTTAGTGAATAAAATCTGACCAAACAGTGTAATCTTGGCAGATCATTAGATAGGTAGAGTGAATAAAAGGAGCTCATCAATTTAATCTAAGCCCTTGGATGATATAAGGTTAGAATTAAATAGTTTACTTTGTAAAAAAAAAGAAAAATATTGATAAGAGTTTGCTAGCCTAAATGCACCCAAATAAAGTGAAGAAAAAATGGTAGGATGAGTAAATGGGTAAGTAGTAGAAAGGTTGCAGAAATATCATGTGATTACATAAAGGCACTTATGTCATTATCTTAAATGCAATTTTCAAAAATTCATAAGTAGTGGACAAAGCAAAAACAATTGTTCACAATATGGTTTACTTAACATCCCCTCATTCATTTTAACCCCTATAACGCTCACTAATTTCCCTTTCATAATAAAAATATTAATACCTAGTTCTTTAAGTCAAAGAGACTCAGAGCATTTCTCTGACTTCTGGTGGAACCAGTCCCTCGGCTTGATGACTTAAGAAGGAAAGGTGTTAAATTCGTTTGCACTTCATTCATCCCCCTCATGAAGCCCCTTTCCCTAAGGTTAAATTCTTTTTGCCTAGGAAAACCCCGTGATAAACATATTTTATGCAAAAACCCATCAAATGAATTTATCCTAAGTACTACTTGTATGGAAAGCGCATAATGTTTTGTATACCTAAGTACAATACCCCTTCTGCTCATTTCACCTCATATTAACTTTATTATATAGAATTCTCAAAAAACCCATTAGCCCGTATATGTTTAACTCCTTTATATAAAGTAATCCACCCCTTAGTTTATTTATAAACTATATGACTACCCCATATCCCATAAAATATATTAAAACCTTGCCCTCAGTCCTTAATCCTATATTAAAGCACCCCTAATAAGATTAAGTTTTAATTTAATCATATACCATCAGTGATTACACCCATTGGCCCCCCAAAAACTTTTTTGTGTAAACTGTTGTGCAACTTCACCTCCTGACCACCCTTGATCGTCCCTCCCCCACATCGAATGACTCATGTCCATATCGATCCAACTTGATGTCTGTCCTTTACCCACCCAATAAGGTGGTTTTCCTCCTGACCCTCGATGCTACGTGTCAAACGATGAATGGAATCAAGTGACCCCTCCCGAATACCGCCCGCACCACAAAAGCGGTGTGATGGCCCTCCAAACTGCTTCCTCCATATAACTAAAAAAACTACCCATTGTTCATCAATCAATGAACCCACCAAAATTAAATTTTTTTCTATATAGGCCCAACTACCCATCGTTTCACTCTTTTCACGCATTTGCTATTGTGAACTCAGAAAGTCGTTGCGACCCCTGCAAACAGAAAATTTGCTTAGAGACCTCCGCCATTGCTCCATAGACACTACAGACAGCCCAGCTCATTCATCAGTCCATACCAAAAGCGTATGAACCTCTGAAGCCACCATCAGCCACCATTTACAGTCAATTTCACCCAATTCCAGGTATCTAATCGTGGAATACCAACTCCATTGTCAAATTCCAAGTAAATTCACCCTCATAACACTGTTAATTAAGTAAAAGATATCAAATTTTGTTTTCATTTTAACACTTTGAGCCATAACCATTTGCAAGACTTCCGATTACCTAAACTCTTTAAAAATCACAAAAACCTTTACTGAAACTTCTAGAGCATTATTCAAATCCATAAGAACTAAATTATGGCTTCCCCTATCACCATGGATGTAAGACCCATTACCACTCCCAATTTGGACCTTGACCACCTTCCCGTGGCTGACGGGGACTTCCAAATAAAATATACCACTACCCTAGAGACCCTGCTCAAGGTGCATTGCCATAGTAGGGATAGATACCTTAACCATGCTTGATGAAATTGGCCTGTGGGAGTCAAATTTTCCCAAATACCAGTTCCCCCAAGTTCACATCTTTCCAGAGATTGTTCATATGTGCTATGCATGCTATGTCCCCAACCATAGAACCATAATGTCTCATGACTAGAAGGTCCTATTCACCATCACAACTGAGTCCATTAATGAAATGCTGCAGTTCCAACCAGGGCCAAACCTAACCCCACTCTCAATTGGAGACCTGTTGGACCAGTATCCCAAGCTTAGCCCTACAAAATTGGCCCAGTTGTTCCAAACCTTCGTTAGGGAAGAAAAACACATCCCCAAGGACTCCCCTCCATATATATCAGCCAGTCAACTTTGTTAATTCCACGAAGAAGGCCTATTTCAAAATCAAAGATCAATTAGGTCCCTTTATATATAATTCCAGAGAGGCAAGGAAATAGGCAGACCTAATCCTGCAAAGAATGAAGTTCCAAAGGATTTTTGTATGGAGATATGACACTTTGGAATTCATTACCAAGAAAAGGAAAAAGGTCAAGCTAGGACCCTTCATCCACCACCCCATACCAGAAATAGAGGCATATGCCAATCAAACAGAATGGGTGGAAGGTACCCTAGTAGACCAAGACAACACAAGAGTAGATGTAGTAAATACTCTGATTGATTTGGAAAAGCAACTTCATGACAGCTCTTTCCTGCAGGTACCAGAAGAGCAAGAAAGAGCCGTGAGCACCCCTCCAATCATGTAGACTCCTTAGAATGAGGAGAAAATTCTGAAAAGAAATAGAGAGGGAGCTTTCACTTCAAGAATGGACACCTCGAATTTGCAACAAGAAACAAGCAAGAGGAAAAAGCTCAATCTGGCCTCTGAATAGGAATACATAGAGGAATGGGCACAGGTTACCAACACAGAAGTAGAAAGAAGTAGGCCTACTACTTGATCTGAAGGCATGCAAGAGCCTTCCACATCACAGACTCAAATGTTGGAAAGGAAGCTTAGTGTGGAAGTATCATCCTTCATCAGACCTGCTGATAGAGACAAGGACATAAAGGAAAGATACAAGGAAATCAAAGCAAGAAATGAGAGGCTTAAGGCCCAAACATATTCTCAGTACCTGAAGCTAACTCCTACAAATCAAACAAGGCTAATGTTGGCCTTTGACATTATGATGTAGGTAATGTTCCCTCTGTGGACAAAGGCAACCTCTCTAGCCCTAGAGTGGGTCTAGTCACAACAAGACAAAACAACAGCTAATTTCCTTAAACAATCATTATTGAAAGAGCCTACCTCAAACTGGTGTTTGATGGAGCTTTTGTTGTACCACTTCAGCTATCATTTCCTTTTCCTCGATGAGCGATTCACCTGAAACAACACAAGAGAACAATAGAACACATAATAGAGCACAACAATGATCTACTCACTTACAGAGTCAAAGAACCATAAGCTATCAAGTATATTTTACACATGACATGGGAAATCACCATTGATTGTATTAAAATGAGCGAAAGCAAAGCTTACAACCAAGCCTTGATGTCGCAAGCTTCCTCGAAGGGTCCAGTCAGTATGTCTCTTCAAGCATTCACTCTCGAAAGGGTCTCCCAAAAGGCTAATAAATCTCTCTCTCACTCAAAAGCACTAGTACAAGGCTAAGGCAATCCACAACCAATTGTTAGACTATCAATAATTCACACTGCAAACTATCAATCTCACACCAAAACTAGCCAATTTGCTTAATACCAAAAACTAGCTGATCATAACAATGGGAAATGCTTTTATAAGAGGAAGAACCTCCATAAATGAGGGAGAGGGAGCTTATCCCCAAGGGAGGTTTCTAAAAAGGTGGAACCACCATCCCAGAGGAGGAAAGGTGAACTTCCTTGACCCAAAAACTAGTTCCAGAACCACCCAAAAGCATAATGTTTGAACTAATTCACCATATTTGGATCATCGTGAGTCAAACACTAGGACTCAGATATGAAATCGTGGGGAAACAGTGTATTCATAGCTATCATCGCAAGAATAATATTGAGGACTTGCGACGAGCCCTAAAATCTGACCATTGCAGAGAATAGATGTACCCCTGCGATGACGTCGTGACGTTCTAGTTCATTGCAGGAAATCATCGCAGGAAGAATGAGGTTTATTTGTGATGATCCTAAAACATGGGTAAAAAGGGTCAATATTGAAGATTAAAGAGCATTTGTTAATCTTCTTGAATAATTGGGAAGATGTGAACACATTTATTTGAGGTATGATACAGAGAATATGTCACTCAGGGATTGACTTTATCCGAGATCCAGGGATACAAGGTCAGTGACAAATTACTGTGTAACAGATGCCCCCTAAATCATGAAGGTCGAGAGAGTGGGAGGGGTGAATTTCTTTATGAAACTATAACCGAACTGGAACACTATCGCTGAGAACCTATATGCACAAGTACAATTGATATCTCTGACAATGAAATAAATGTAATCTAGGCATGGGCGTAGCCATCCAAAAGACAGATAGAATAGGTCTGTGGTATGGACGCAGCCATCCAGTCGATAAGACCATATAAAAATAGAGGTATGGTCATAGCCATCCAAAAATACTCAGGTATGGTCACAGCCATCCAATCAAAGAGTCATGTATGTAATCACAAACCAAGCCACGCAACCAAAACTTATGTAATGTTAGTCCGGGGTCTTGAATCCCAACCGATCATAGTACAATTTCTAATATGTGAATAAATGTGCTGAAGTCGAGCATACTAGAAAGCCGCTTGATTACCAGCCAATAAACTGTTAACAAGTGTGAGAGAGACCACCAGTAATGTCAATGGTTCTTGTTGTGGAGGTAAATCCTCTCTGCGGACAGAGACGATCCCTACTAGCCCAGACCGGGTCTAGCAACAATCACACAATGCTATCACGCAAGTTCCTAATTGCAAATAAAGAGTAGATGGTGAGAACCTACTTGGATTCCAACACTAGTATTCGTCGAAGAGATGTCGCCTTCGTTCCTTTGCTTTGGCCGGTCACGATCCACATGATCTTCGTGATTAGATACCTGCACATGCAAAGAACAACACGAAAACATAAAATCTAGTAGATGCAATTATATATCAGTCAGAAAAGATATAACTCAACATCGAACATGAAACAATGAGAGTGGAACCATAATGATAGTCATCTATTATTAATAAATAACAGAGAAGAGTACAACCAAAGTTCTGACGTTGAATCCTTCTCAAGAGGGTCCAGCCAGAAAGTCTCTCAAGCATTCACCCTTGGAGGCAGATCTCCCAAGACAAAAACTCTCTCTCACACAAGTTTTACACAAGAAAGAAACACTTCACAACCTTCCTTAAGCTCTCTAGCAATCCCACACTTGTCACACCAACTGCCTATCAAGTTCACACACTAGCAGCAACACTCTAAGCACTATGAATTCCAAACTAGCTGCTCATGGCAATGGTAGAGACTTAAATAGGGAGGAGTCTCCATGAATGGTGGGAGGATGAGCTTATCTCCAAGGAAGGAGGCTCAAATGACGAAACAGACATGCCAGAGAAGGGAGGGCGACATTTACAAGGCCAACAACCAGGTCTGGAGTCATATGGAAGGCTGGCTGTTAGAACAAACTCACCCAAACTGGATCAGCGTGGGTCCATAACTGCACTGGAGCGCTGACATCGCAGCTAAATAACAAAGAAGGTCATGTCAGCACGATCAGATATGAATAACAGACGCGCTGTCACATGAAATTCGACTAGCGCGGGAAACCCGTGTGCTTCCGCGCTGGCAGCGCACTCCGTCTGTTATGAAGCGCTCGTCAGCGCATTTATCTTGACAACAGTCGCACTGATAGCAAAAACTTTGGCAAAGTGGGTCATTTGGCAACATTAGAGAGCATGAGCATGATTAACTTGGACTCATGACACAGTAGGAAGACTGACAGGGAGACAGTGACAAATTACTGTGTAATAGATGCCCCCTAAAGCATGAGGCCCAAGAGAGTGGGAGGGGTGAAATGCTTTACGAAACTGGCTGAACTGGAACACCACCAGGAAGAACCTACACGTATGTACATCTGATAGTTCTGATAATGAATTACATGTAGTCCAGGCATGGGCGTAGCCATCCAAAAGACATACGAAGGAGGTCTATGGTATGGACACAGCCACCTAGCTAAAGAGACCATGATGATAATAAAGGTATGGTCGCAGCCATCCATGAAGACTGAGGCATGGGCGCAGCCATCGATCAATGAGTCACGTAATGATTATAATAATCCACAAAATCGCAACCTGGATTGCAATAGACAAAATCCAGGGTCTTGCGTTCCATCTCGACCCGAACAAAGTACAAGTCCAAGCATGTGAATATGGGAGTTGAAGTCGAACATGAAAGAACATCGTCTGATTACCAGTCAATGATGAAAACTATTAACAGACGCGAGAGGGACCACCAATAATGACAATGGTCCTCAAGGTACTATAGGTACAATCCACGGTGTGCGAATCAATGAGCTGGCGTCGAACACCCGCAGAATCATTCGATCGGAGGCCAATGATGAAAACCTCGCGTCAAACACGAAGAACCTGCCATTGAGGCATGCAGGCTCTAAGGCACCGAAGGGAGTCTCTAGATCAGCTTCCTGGATAATGAGTTGAAGTCGACAGGAAGTTACCTTGATCAAAGGTGGGCCATAGTGTTTCCCACATCATTGACACAAGACAGAGGAAGAATGTTGTGGTGAAGCAGAACTATGTGAGGTATCAGAGAGAGGTTGTAATTCTGCAGAGGTCAACTTCTCTTGAACATATCGGCGGCACGACAGTGGACTTGGCAGTATTTGACATCAACGGATCAAAGGTCATGGTGACGAGGCAATGAGTAGATGAGAGGTCAAACAGGATAACCCAAACCCACGGAGGCTAGTGTAAAAAAAAGATGAGATGTCCCCACCCAGACACGAATGCAGACAAGTGCCATGTTCAAGAGCGACATACTGCCGACACGACAATAATTATGATTCCATTTTCCCCACTATTCCTGGTAGGTACCCCGATTATTTTTGGATGACAAGCTTGACAGGGATAGCATATGCTTGGAAATCGTCATTTCGACAGAGTCTGATGTCATTAAGTTTTAACGAGTCTGACAAAGAAAGAACTCGACGTCTTTTCCTGTTTAGAGAGTCTGAAAAGACAGCAGAAAAGAAAACTCCAGGGAGGTCCTTTTTCGTAAGGTTGTGTCTCTCGAGCCCAAAAAAGCATAAAACAATTCTCGAAAGAACCGCCCGACCAGTATGATCGAGGAGTACTTTTCGTAAGTAGTCACTTCGACCCAAAAAAGTAGAAAAGCGGTCAGAAGTACGTCGTTTTGGAACCAACAACGAGTTCGAAACGACAAAAACCCGGCAATCTTTTTTAGTTTAAACAGTCGAAAAAAGAGCTTTAAAGGCGACCGCCACTCGTTCTTTTTAACGAGCCGAGAGGGGGGCTCAGCCATATTTTCTTATTTTACGTCGAAAAAGAGCTTAAAGACGACGTTTCGGGATCAAGTGTGTATAGGACCGTCGTGATTCCACTGGTATGAGAATATGCATAAGAAACACCGCACGCGTAAATCTGTTCGAGGTAATATGTACCACACGCATAAAAAACATAGTAAAACTACATTGGCACCAAGCACATGGTAGAAAACATCACAAAATCCCATATTTATGAAAAATAATAGTTAATTATAAAAATTTTACCATAAATAGGGGGGTAAAAAGAAGTTTTTACCATTGTTACCATTTTGAGCCGCGAAAGACATTGTGGAGCTGCGAGGTTGACGAACCAAAATCCATCCCATGCGGACATCAACCACCCTGCAATCTGTTCCAAGTAGGTTCACCCTCTCATGCGCTCCATTGTGAAGCATTTTAGCTACATTTTCACAGTGGGAAGTGCTAGTTTGGTCGAATTTTTTGAACTTCAATTCGCTCTCAGTCAGCGCGGATTTCCTTATCGGGTCCGCGCTGATCGAACAATATTTACACAGACCACCCCCAGATCAGCGCGGAAAACACGTGTGCTTCCACGCTGACCCAAGAAAAATATCAAAGGGCGCCATTATCAGTGCGACTGTTTTTAAAACAGTCGCGCTGGCGCCGCGAAACAAGTTTTTTAACAAATTGAACGTAAAAAATTTCATGGACAGTGCCCTAATGAATTTTTGTGACCATGCAGGATAAAATGGCATTTGTTTGGCAAGAGCAAGCTCATGATAATGAGGATATAGTGGCATTCGCCGATGCTGGGTACCGTAATGCAATGCGGGCATGCGGGTTGCTCAAATTCTTCCTAACTCCACGCTTGCGAGCACATCCTGACCTTCTCGAGTTCCTAATCAGAGCTTGGAATCCCGTTGATGGGAAGTTTGTGATTCGAGGCCGAGACATTGAGTTCAACTATACCGATATCTATTTCCTGACCGGGTTATCACGTCGAGGTGAGATGCCCATCCTGGAGGGGCAGTGACCTAGTGGTGAAACTCTGGATATGCTGATGGCCAGGGTGTGCCCACAGGCACGCAAGACACAGAGTGGGAAAGTAGCTATTCCTACGGTGGAGGACATCATCCTTCGAACCATACTGTTCATGGTGACTCGGGCAGCGGGCTCCTTGGCCAATCATGAGGCTTCGAAGACCCATCTTCTATTGGCTCTCGAGTGTTTGAATCCCACTATATTCAACTGGGCAGCAGCAGTAACAACCAGTATGAAGAGACAGCTGAGCAACTGCCGACGTGGTGAGTCGAAGCAGTTTGGCTATGGGTCGATTTTACTCCCGCTCATGCTGGAGTGGGTACCGGCATTACATCTACAGGACATGGTCGTGGATCCACCCAGAGGCCCTCGAGAGACGAGGGCTAGTCAATGGGGCCATGTCATGCCACGAGGAGGCGGCGACCGACCAGTGGCATGGGGAGTATATTTCCGAGAATGGCTGGATCGGCAGGCTATTTTTGTGGAGGACTGGCCATATGATGGCATAGACTTCCGTGGAGACCCCGACATGCCGTTGCCTACTGGAGAGCATTGGGACGATGGTGGTAAGCCACTTGATCTCTTTTTGATTTTTTATTTTTCTTAATGTTTTTGATTTTTCATGTACATGTCTTAACGATAAATGCTATGGTACGCAGATGTAGGACCGGCGAAACCCCTTAGTTTGGCCCCAGAGGCGCGGAGGGATGCTCAGGGCATCGGAGCTCTAGCCCTAGCTCCTTCGGGAGTCAATACGATGGAGACTGTGATACAGAACCTCGAGGGTTTACTGGCAGGGATTCCAGATTACCAGGGGATAGAGGAGGTCCCCATAGCCTCTCAGATCCATACAGTGGGGGTAGAACCCAGGATGCACCGCCTTTTGAGGCTGGTGGCACGGGCGGCTGCAGAATACAGAGAGCATAACCCACCACAGTAGACATCTAGGTCTTTATTTCCTACTGATGGTTTTTGAGAGACATGTGTCTCAAATGTACCGAGAACACAGGCCTTATCTAGACATATACACTTATTTTTGAGCGCCTTGGTGCGCCACACGATATATATATACATATTCCTATGGTTTATTATTGTGCTTTTATGTGCTTGCTTGTATGATGTTTTGATTATAAATTACGCAAATTTCTATCTAATACATGATTAGCTAATGCATCAGATAATGTGTTTAATCGTCGTGGAATATGCTGATATGTGATAAAATCAAAATTCCTTTCTAACAATTTAACACGTAAGTACAACCTCAAAATGTGACGGTCTATGATGGAATATCACCCATTGAGCTGATGGACGACAAGTTGAGAGTCTAGGTTAACAACCAATGTACGAATATTGAGATTAATCGCCTCAGCTAATAATTCAATAACAACACTATATTCAGTGACATTGTTTGTAGTACAACCTAAACACACACCTTGAAGATCTATCAACTCACCGCGAGGATCGTAGATCACCCACGCCGCAGAGGACAAATTACGAGTGCTGCGGCAGGCACCATCAGCGAAACCAATATAAGGTGCACCCGACATCTGCACAAGAAGCAAAAACACAATAAGGAGCAATCACGCTTTTCACACCAAGCCGAAAAACATGCAATCATACACACACACACACACTTGCTAAGACACACACATGTATAAATTGAAGTGCATGAATCATGCATAGTACTTTTTCAAGTACAGCCCATTACGGGGCTTACCAAGAGGATTACCTTCGTAGTCAACTAGCTCGTACGCCGCTTTTTGCAATACTCTCTTTACAATGTAAGGGTCTAGCCACATGGGCTCGAGTTTGCCTACCCCCAGCTTGTCATTGGCTTGGTCGTATAGCAGGACAAGGTCTCCCTCAACAAAGGAATGAGGATGAACGGTATGGTCAAAATGAGTCTTGACTCTTTTCTTTTGAGCTTCGATGGCTAGAGAGGCTAGGCGATGGGTCTCGTCCAACCGTTCTAGATAAAGAAGCCGTTCCTCCACCGGAGTGGTGTTGGGAAGCAAGTCGACAACTATTTTCAACGAAGGAATTTCACATTCGATAGGAAGGGTAGCCTCGAGTCCGTAAACTAGTTGAAATGGAGTGAAACCGGTGGCATCCTTCACAGAGGTCCGGTAGGCCCACAAGGCAGGAAACAACATCAGATGCCAATTAGACTTATGCATGTCAACAATACGTTGAAGCATCATAACCAAAATCTTGTTCACGGCTTCAACCTGGCCATTAGACTGAGGATAGTACGGGGTCAAACTATCATGTCGTAAGCCTAGTTGGGTTGTCAACTCAGTCATCATGCGATTACGGAAATGCTTTCCGTGATCTGTGACGATGGCCTGTGGTACTCCGAACTGCGTAATCACATGATTGAACAAAAATTGTGCCGCTGTATGACTGTCTTCGGTTAATGTGGGCATCGCCTCGGCCCATATTGTAAAGTAATCGACGGCAACGATAATAAACCTATGCCCCCCAACCGAGCGAGGCTTATAGGTTGTATAATCAATGCCCCATTTGGAAAAAGGGCCTACGGTCACTACAGGGTGCAGCGGGGCCGGTGGCGCACGCATCTTCCGCTGGTATATCTGGCATGCATGACATGAGCGGACAGCAAGAATGCAATCCTTAAAAATGGAGGGCCAGAAATAACCAGCGCGAAGGATTTTTTGAGCTATGGCATATCCGGACATATGGCCACCACAGGCGCCAGAGTGGCAGTCATTCAGGACTTTCTTAGCCTCCTCGAGGGTAAGACATCGGCGAAGAATGGAGTCAATGCCGAGACGGTACAGGGTGTCCCCTATGATCCGATAGGGTTGAGATTGATGCCGGATCCGCCGCCGTGCATCTTTAGAGACAGTGGGGCCGAAAGAGGACGTTTGTAAATAAACGATAATATCCCCGTACCAGGGATCGAGGGTGCTAATCAGAAAAAGAGTTTCGTCTGGGATATGATCCTCTGAAAGAGAGGGTGCAGAAGGAGATGGCAAAGAACAGAGTAATTCAACAAAGACCAGAGACTTCTTAGACTTGGCAGCAGTAAATTCCAAGTCAAACTCTTGGAGGATTACGATCCATTTTGAGTATTTGCCCCCCAGCAACTAACGCGACAAAATGTACGTCATCGGGTCGCAGTCAGAAACCACGGTCGTGGTGCGCAACAGGATATAATGCCGGAAACGTTGGACGGCGCAGACAGCGGCCAATGCCAACTTCTCAATGTAAGCATAGCGAGTTTCCGTATCCAGGAGGTTGCGGCTGAGGTAATAGATAACGTGCTCATTGCCGTCGTCATCATCCTGCACTAGAACCATGCCGATAGTGGTATTGGCGGCGGCCAGATAAAGAGTATAATCACGATGGTAGTTCAGAGGTCTCAATAATGGAGCAGAGACAAGGAGGCCCTTGAGTCGCTCGAAAGACTCCTGAGCGATATCGTCCCAATGAAAGGGTGTGTCTCGCTTCAACAACTGTGTGAAACCCTTAGCCACCTCGGCATAATTCGGAATGAATCGTCTAAGGAAATTTGCTTTGCCCTGCAAGCTCTGCAATTGTTGCAAAGAGGCAGGGAGAGGAAGATTCAGAATGGCCTCAACTTTGAGGGGATCCAGAAAGATGCCTTCTCGGGAGACGATAAACCCGAGTAGTCGGCCTGATTCAACGCAGAAGACACATTTATGAGGATTGAGCCGAATATGGTAGTGTCGACAGCGGAGAAATATTTCATGAAGATGGGAAGGATGGTCCTGACGCTTGACTGAATGAGCTGGAAGATCATCCAGGTACGACTGTACAATGTGACGAATGTCATGAAAGGCATAGGACATTGCACGCTGGAAGGTGGCACCGGCATTCTTTAAACTGAAAGGGAGCTTTTTATAGGCAAAAGTGCCCCAAGGACAGATAAAAGCGGTCTTATGTTGATCAGCGGGCGCAATATTGATCTGGTTATATCCAGAAAAACCGTCCATAAACGAGTAGATTTCGCTTCCTGCACACTCATTAATGAGCTGATCGATGAAGGGTGTAGGGAAGTTATCCTTAGGACAGGCGCGATTGATATCACGGTAATCAACACAGACTCGAATAGTACCCTGCTTTTTGTTCACATGGACTATATTAGAGACCCAATCCGTCAGTGGAATGGGGTAAATGAAACCAGCCTTGAGAAGCTTTTCGACTTTTGCTTTGATGGCTGCGGCCTTTCGGGGGTGCACAGAGCGTAGGCGGTGACGAACAGGTTTAGCACCTGGATACGTGGGTATCTCGTGCACCACTATACTAGGGTCGATGACGGGCATTTCTTCGTAGGATCAAGCAAAGACATCACGAAATTCGCGAAATAGGTCAGTGTAAAGTTGAACTTCCTCTGGAGTGCAAGTGACTCCAATGTAAATGTGCTCGACAATCCCTGGTTTCACAGAGATGTCGATGGGTTGGGTTTGTGTAATGTTTCCCATATTGCCCTCAGAAGATACTTGGTAAATTTGAATAGGTGTTTGAAGGGGCGAGGATGGGATACACGAAGCAAACCACTCGAGACATGCGATCATTTCCTGATGGGCAGGGAGAAAAGAAGAGCGGTGGTGATGATCTGACCAAGGGGGTTCTTCAAGAGACATGGTCTCTATGATGGCTTCATTGGAAGGAAATATTTCCTTTAATGGATCTGAAGTAGCATCATCTCCAAGCCAAGGGAAGTGAACATACGAATCGAGAACACCGCTCGGAAGAGCAGGTTCAGGAGGGGGAGCCGATGCAGCAACGATTTCGACGTAGTTGAGCTCGGCAGGACTCAACGACATCATATCACCCCAGGATTCTATTTGATTAGCGGGAGGAAGGACCCACGGATCAGAACGCACAGAAATCATGTTAATAGGGGCGAGATTCGGAGGTGGGAGTGGAAAGACACCCATTAGGGCGAGATCCTTAAAGAGCCCAGCCCCCACACTCTCGAATGATTTAGAGGTATGCTCCACGAATGGCACATTACCTTCAGAAGAAGAGGCGAAGAAGGAGAGCTGGTCCACCGTGACAATCTTCCTTGATGAGGGAAATGAATGACACGAAAAAGGGAGGAAGCCACGGCTTGCATGGCGTATGTCCAGCTACGTCCGAGGAGGAGGTTGTAGGTAAGATTAGCGTCGACAACTTCGACCTCCACTTCTACCGTCTTCCCTTCCAAGGAGATGGGCAAGCATTGGAGGATACAGGACGGGACTCTCTTCCATCAAAGGCTTCTAACGTCGTAGGAGACTGGCTCAATGTTGGAGAACCAATAGCTTTCCAGCAAGCAACAGACATGATACAAGTTGAGGCACCTTCATCAATGACCGTACGATGAATTTTTTTACCATTGATGATGACTTGTATAAGGAAAGCGATTTGGTGAGGCAGTCTCGGCGTATAGCCCTCGAGATCAAAAGAAATCAGATTCGAGTCAGCTGGGTCTATGCCACCGATGGCCGATAACAAGGACTTCCTCTGCGAGGGGCAGCTCTGGAGGACTTCTAGAGTGGACATAGCAGATAGAGCCTGGGCTAAGTCCTCAACAATGCTGTAGTGCTGAGCAGCACGAGCATTCGGGTTGTAAGAAGACTTCCGGAGTACACCTTTTGGAGGGGGTCGGATTGTCGTCTCAGTGCTAGGTCGTTCGATGTGGAGTGGACCAGAACTGGATGGAGGAGCACTGGAGGAGACCTCTGGCTCTTTCCGGGCATGAGATGGATATTCTTTCGCTCGAGTGGTGACATGGATGGGAATCGTCCCAGCCATGAAGACTTGAGAGCCGAATGAAGAAGAGGGTTGCGATGGATCTGCCACCATTTGAGTTTGCTGAGAAGGGAAAGGTTATTTAAGCACAGCGGGAGTCCCAGGAGCATCTTTCAATAATCGACTAACTTCGAACCGCCTAGGGCAGTCTTTAGTGTAGTGATTCTCATCACAGATAAGACAAGGATACTTAGGTTTACGTTTGGCTCCTTCGTCAGGTGGAGGTTTAGGGGAGTCCTGTTTGGGTTGTTCGGATTTATTCTTGGCTTTCCCTTTCTTTTTCCCTTTCAAGGATTTATCCGCCATGGTGGACTGAACGACGTTTACCTCGGAGGTACTTCTAGAATTAGACTGACCCTGAGGAGCATTTCCATTAGAAGCATTCTGTTTTTGCTTCCCAGGGTTCGTGGATGATTTCTTTGATGACGTGTTTACAGAGCCAATAACTCCGTCAACAGATGGTTTTGGCGGAGCTTTGGATGTTCCGGGTCTCGGGGCGTCTGGAAAATAATCATATAAAGTACCTGACTGAGAGTATACTAAGTCAAGGTACTGAGCACGCGTGATAGCTTGCTCTTCAGTTACACAAGCTCCCATGGCAATGTCTCGCGCGATCGCAGGGACAAAGGAAGTTGTGAACCAATCGGTCAAGAGCTAATCAGGAATCCAAAATTTGATCAAGCGGCGAAACCATCTCCATTCATGTATATGATCGGATATATGCGTGGTCGTGTCCTATTTGAGAGACGTAAGGAGATGTGTCCCTGTCTCATACCGAATGGGTAACTGAAAATGAGTTAGGAAAGCCATAGCCAACGAGTTGAAATCTTGAAATGTTCCGCGATTCAACTCAATATACCACTTAGCGGCTGAGCCAGTGAGAGTCCTTTGGAAGAGGCGGAGCCGGATGGAGTCATCAAGCCATGAGTTGGATGAGCACCAAAGGTGATAGGTCATGACATGGGCTTGAGGGTCCTCACCAGCTTTGCCATCGAATTTCGGGCAATCACCGGGTATTTTAGTTGGAACTGGTGGCCAATATGGATTATGAAGAATGGGATCATTCGTCAACTTGGACACATCTGGAAGTTCCAACGTCGCTAAGAAAGGCAACTGAGGATTAAAGGACATTTGTGGCTGTGGCAGAGAGGTAGTACCAGGGTTCCAACCAGGTGGGGGTTGCCCCCATGGACTTTGTCCAGACGGGCCAGGCCCATAAGGGTTCTGCCCATAGGGATTTTGTCCATAGGGGTTCTGTCCATATGGATTTTGTCCATAAGGATTCTATCCATATGCAGACAGTTGACCCTAGGTCTGCCCCCCAGCACCCCATGGATTAGCAACTTGACCTGCAGGTGCAACGTATTGCTGCTGATAATTTTGGTAAGGAGTGACCTGCATCTGTTGATAATTTTGATAAGGGGTAAACTGAGTTTTCCCCTGGGGTTGCTGGTAGCCATACATTTGCTGAGCTCCATACTGAGCCTGATAAGAAGGTTACGCTTGGTAAGAAGGTTGGGGTCGTGGCCCACCTTGCATTTGATAACCAATTTGAGTCTGGGGCCGAGAAGGATGTCCTTGAACGGGTTGAGCTTGGACCATCTGGCCGGAAGGTTGGCCTGGTTGGGTTTGGGATGGACCTGGTTGCCCAGAAGGATGTGCTTGTTGGGTACTAGGTTTTCCTTGAGAAACCAAGGGTTGTCCTTGCGGAACAGATGGTTGAGCGGGCTGGACAGTCGGTTGACCTTGAGGTTGGCCAACCTGTCCAGAAGGATGACTAAGCTGGGCAGTGGGTTGGCCTTGCTGTGTAGAGAGCTGACCTGCTTGCCCAGAAGGATGACTAGGCTAAGTAGTGGGTTGGCCCTGCTGTATGTAAGGCTGCCCCCCTTGCCCAGAAGGGTACCCCTGTTGGACTGCCGGTTGACCTTGTGGAATATAAGTTTGTCCAGCTTGTCCAGAGGGATAACCCTGTTGGATACCAGGTTGGCCTTGTTGGATGTAAGGTTGTCCTGGTTGTCTAGACGGGAAACCTTGCTGGGTACCAGGTTGCCCCGGATAACCAGAAGGTTGACTCAGATAGGTAAAAGATGGACCACCAGCAGCCAAAGGTTGTCCCTGATAGGGTTGTCCTTGTGGGCCTCCAGATTGTCCTGGATAAGACTGGCCATAATATTGCTGCCCTTGGGGGGTTTGCACATAAGATGGCTGGCCTTCGTTAGGTGGTCCTTGAAGCTATGTAGGCATTGCTTGGCCTCCATGAAAAGAGTGAGTACTAGGGTCCCAAGCAATGGATAATAGTACCGAAACCTCAACGAAAGGTTGAGTAGGCAAGGGTTGAGAAAGTTGAAGGTATTGACCAGTAGAATCGTAATAAAAGAATGGACCTTGCGCATTCAGATCCTGAACAGCTTGCCCAGAAGCATCATATGGCCCCCCTCCCGGAACGGGACCAGAAGAGGGGGGAGCACTTTGTGCAGGGTGGACAACTCTAGGCGAGAGTGCCGGTTGGCCATTACTCACTTGACCGTGAGGGGGACTAGCACCAATGTTCAAGGCTGAAGACGCTGTTATGGCACTAACAACCGGAGTTGAATGCGCTACACAAATAGTTGGATTCATCGGAACTGAAGTGACAGGTGTAGCGTGGACTTGTGAAACAAAAGATCCCATGGTGGGAGTGATATGGGGATCCCACATGGTCGAAGCAGGGGTCTTGGCACTTACCCTATCCCTCAATGACTGATAGCGTGGGGGGAGCGGAGAAGTAGCTGGGATGGGAGTGTCGATATTCGACAATACAGGTGTCTCACTCACTCTAGGAGATGTCTCATCCATGTGAGAGGTAGACATTGGAGACGAAACACCAGGGGGGGTAAAAGGAATATCGTCCTCATCAGGCTCCCAGATGGGGTTCCAATGAATTTCGTAACCTTCGTCGTTCGGAGCGCGAGAGTTGATCTGTTCGATACTCGGGATAACAGGAAGAGTATCACTTACAACCGGTACCTCAGGAGTAGCGGAAGACGGAGACCCTTGATCACTTGGAACGGGAGTCGACGGTTCAGCCAGGATGACAAACTTCAAACGAGACCTAAGGGAGTCTAACGATAAAGGACCCTACTAAAACTAATGCACACAAGATCTAACCAGGTAATTTTTATCGTGGCCAAATGAATTTTAAGACACAAGGACACAACTTGACCTTTTCATGTTTTAAGAGTCGAGAAAAGGACAAAAAGGTGACTCTAGTCGCCTTCAAAAGTTTTGTGAGCCCGAAGTGACAAACTGCTCAAGTGAGCCTTTTCTTTTAAGGAGTCCGAAAAGGATCAAAAGTGACTACTCTGAAGAGACTAGGCAAAGGGTTTACCAAACAAATCCGTAAAACTGCATATACACCTTGGCAGTCATATGAAAACCAAGGACTTCCCGTACGGCAGTCAATGTTTGCGAATGCTGTGTTCGGTGCGTTACGACTTGTAAGGCGGCAGACACGGCTTCTTGTGGATAAAGGATGATAACCTAGTGGGGTCTCCCCTATATACGCGACGGTACGTGGGAGCTCAAGTCCGTGCTAGACCACTATCGAGTCACAAAAGGAGGAATCACCCGACCGTAGTGTGAAACAACAGTGACTAGGTTTAACGACACCGGAGCACGTCTCTAGCCTAGACCTCTAATTAGTGAGCGTTATGTTCCAATGCGTTTTTAAGTTCATTCAGTTCATTTTATGGTTGATCTTCGATTAAGTTTCAATTTCCAGGTCCTACGGTATGTAATCTCTCAGAATTTCCTGAATGAAAACTATATGCCAAAGAATATCATTTCGTTCGATGAATACTAACTACGAGAGAGTTAAGGATTTTTCAATCAAAATGACCACAAACAAACAAGAGGTACTCTAATGCAGCTAATGACAAATAAATGAAACTTTTCTTTGTTTTAAATTGCTTAATCAATGAAAAGCTTCTAATTTCAATTAACTAATCCAACACAAAAGAGATTGTTCACTTTCTTTTCAATGGCAAAGTGCACTAAACAAACTTTTGAGAAATAATAACAAACAAATGTGAAAAGAACCGGTTGACTCCAAACAACTGTAATCTGTGTCCGGGTAGTCGCCAAATTGTTGTGGACGTAAATCCTCTCTACGGACAGAGACGATCCCTACTAGCCCAGACCAGGTCTAGCAACAATCACACAATGCTATCACACAAGTTCCTAATTGCAAATAAAGAGTAGATGGTGAGAACCTACTTGGATTCCAACGCTAGTATTCGTCGAAGAGATGTCGCCTTTGTTCCTTTGCTTTGGCCAATCACGATCCACACGATCTCCGTGATTAGATACCTGCACATGCAAAGAACAACACGAAAACATAAAATCTAGTAGATGCAATTATATATCAGTCAGAAAAGATATAACTCAACATCGAACATGAAACAATGAGAGTGGAACCATAATGATAGTCATCTATTATTAATAAATAACAGAGAAGAGTACAACCAAAGTTCTAACGTCGAATCCTTCTCAAGAGGGTCCAGCCAGCAAGTCTCTCAAGCATTCACCCTTGGAGGCAGATCTCCCAAGACAAAAACTCTCTCTCACACAAGTTTTACACAAGAAATAAACACTTCACAACCTTCCTTAAGCTCTCTAGTAGTCCCACACTTGTCACACCAACTGCCTATCAAGTTCACACACTAGCAGCAACACTCTAAGCACTATGAATTCCAAACTAGCTGCTCATGGCAATGGCAGAGGCTTAAATAGGGAGGAGTCTCCATGAATGGTGGGAGGATGAGCTTATCTCCAAGGAAGGAGGCTCAAATGACGAAACAGACATGCCAGAGAAGGGAGGGCAACATTTACAAGGCCAACAACCAGGTCTGGAGTCATCTGGAAGGCCGACTGTTAGAACAAACTCGCCTAAACTGGATCAACGCGGGTCCATAACTGCACTGGAGCGCTGACATCACAGCTGAATAACAAAGAAGGTCATGTCAGCGCGATCAGATATGAATAACAGACGCGCTATCACATGAAATTCAACGAGCGCGGGAAAACCGTGTGCTTCCACACTGGCAACGCATTCCGTCTGTTATGAAGCGTTCGTCAGCGCGTTTATCTTGACAACAGTCGCGCTGATAGCAAAAAATTTGGCAAAGTGGGTCATTTGGCAACATTAGAGAGCATGAGCATGATTAACTTGGACTCATGACACAGTAGGAAGACTGACAGGGAGACAGTGACAAATTACTGTGTAATAGTTCTCAAGGTACCGTTAGTACACTCCACAAAGTGTTAAGAATGATCTAGAGTCGAACACTTGTGGAATCACCCAATCAAAGACCAATAATGCAAGCCTTTTGTCAAGTGTGATGAACTTGCCATTGAGGCATGCAAGCTCAAAGGTACCTGAAAGGAATCTTTAGATCAACTCCCTGGATAATGAGTTGATGTCAACAGGAAGCAACCCGTCACAAGAGGGCCATAATGTTTCCCACATCAACGACACGAGACAAGGAACAAGATGAAGATGAACAAAACAGAGAATCAAAGGAGGGTGTAAGTGTGCAAACTGCAGAAGGATTAAACTCTTGAACATATCAGCGACACGACTCCAGACTGAGGAAGCATTTAGGTACCAAGGGACTGAAGGTCTAGCGGAGACAATAAGGATCAAATGGAATGATGCAAAATGACAAACCCAAACCCCAGAAGGTCAATGATGATGTGAGGATATCCCAAACCCGACGAGAGGCAAAAGTATCAATGTTCAAGAGTAATTAGCTGCCATAGGTAACCAATGGAATATTTCCAAAACTTTCCCCCACCATTGCTGGCGAGTACCCCAATTATTTTTGAAAAACAAGCTTGAAGGGGATAGCATATGCTTGTGATATAAGTTTGTCCTTCAGACAAATCCAACCTAGTGAAATTTTAATAAACCCTAGGGAGGAGAAGCTCGGGTCTCATCATGGTGATGAGTCCAATGTCATCAAGGTTTAACGAGTCCAACATAGGTAAAACTCAGAGTCTTTTTCATGTTTAGAGAGTTTGAAAAAGACACAGAAAAGAAAACTCCAGGGGGGGCCTTTTCATAAGTTTGTGTCTCTCAAGCCCGAAATAGTAGAAAATGATACTCAAGAGAACCGCTTGACCATTTCGGTCAAGGAGCACTTTTCGTAAATAGTGTTTCCAGTCTCAAAAAGTAGAAAAATTATTGGAGACACGACACTTCTTAACCAAGAATGAGGTCGAGACGAAAAGAGATTGACCATATTTTCATTTTTAAATGGTCAGAAAAGAGCTGAAAGCGGACCTCCATTTTTATTCTCTTTATAGAGTCAAAAAAGGAAAAATACTCGGCAATCTTTTCATTTTTACGAGTCAAAAAAGAGCTTAAAGAGGAATTGTGAGAAATTTTCGTGGTATTTACCAAGCATGTATCAATCAGTACCCGCATCTGACACACCTGTTCCTACATAGAGAAACCCAAGCATAAGACCCATTCCGTAAGGATACACGATTAATGTTCGAAAAGATAAGTCAAAAACCCTAAAAACCATAGCAAAACACTAAAAACTATATTAAAAACCCAAAAAACTATAGTCAAATCCCTAAATTTAAAAAAAAAGGCTATAACAAGGCATATGGTAAAAACATAATTCACTTTGTTTTATTTTTAACTATGGTAAAACTCCAAACAACGCATACCTTGTGAAATTGGGTTGTCGATTTCTGGAGTTGTAGTGGTTCATTACATTCCAAACCTTCTCCAAGTAAGTATTCTACCTTTTCCTTTGTGTTTTGAGTGTATTTTAACCGTAATTTCAATGTTTTGGCTGATTTTGGGAAGAATTTTTGTTTCAAAAATTTGCCTTGGTAGTCGTAGATTTTCCCCGCGGGGTTGTGATGATCGCGAATTCCAAACGGGCCAAAATCAGCATCGTCGCAGGAAAGTGATGTACCCCTATGATGATTCAAGAAATTGTAAAACGTGAAAATCAAACCGTTGCAATTGTTGTAGAAATAACTATGACGAACACGGAAAACACAAAAAAAAATATTTTTTACACCATTGTGGCATATGAAAATGGATTAAACAATTTCTAATAAGAGAATGGTTGGATGTACAGGGTGAAAAATGGCATTTTCGTGGCAAGAACACACACATGATGTAGATGACAAGATAGGGGCAACTGATCCTCAATGCTTGCAGGTCCTCTGGAACTATGAATTGCTAAAATTCTTCCTAACGCCACTATTGAGAGTGCAATTAGACCTCCTAGAATTCTTAATTTGATCATGGAACCCAACAGAGGGTAAATTCATCATCCGAGGGTAGGAGGTTGAGTTTGACGCCACAGATATATATTTTCTTACTGGTTTATCACGACGAGGGGAGAGACCTCGCATGGGTGGTGTGCAGATCATCGGAGAGTCCTTAGACATGCTGATTGCACGATCATGCCTAGGGGCATGAAAATCACCCACTAGCGGTAAGTTACAGATTCCAACAGTGAATGATCTGTCACTGCATGTATTGTTGTTCATGATCACGAGAGCAGCTGGTTCTCAATCTCAACATGAGGCAACCAAAACACAACTGCCGTTGGCTTTAGATTTCCTCAATCCTACTATGTTTGACTGGGTAGAGGCAGCGTCTCTGAATATTAAGAGACAGCTGACAAAATGCCAGAGAGGTGAGACAAAGTAGTTTGGGTATGGTTCGATTCTAATACCGTTCATGCTGGAGTGGTGTTTCTGGAAAAACTAGTGTCTTGTCACATGACTAGCCCTCTAGGTTTGGCAGCTACTCTAGAAACAATAGTTTAAAGAAATTCAATGATTTCCTCTATGTGTAATAGATAAGAGAAAGATAATGGAACCAACCTGGAACTTCCGCTTAATCCCTTGCTTGATCTCTCTCCCCCTTGATAGAACTTGCAACTCCTCCTCGTACTTAACCCGCTTGGAGAGTACCTACACAAGTACAACAACAAATAACTGTCAAAGCATCCTGATCTATTACAACATAAACATTACAGAATCAGATATATAATGAACAAATGATAGCATTCACAAATGATAACATTCACAATTGCACAATCATATGGAAGAAAACTTGAAGAAATTTATTAATAGAAGGGAGAATTACAACCCAGTTGTCTGATCCGGCATCATCGTCCCAGATTCAATCCCCCTTCACCTCATGAAGTAGCAATATCACACCAACAATACAATGCTCTTTCCTCAATTACAAACTATAAGCACTTCCTTGCAATTCACAACATTCCAGCCTCTATATCTCTTAGATGAGGGATCCATTTATAGAATTGTGCAAGGGTGTGAGTCATCTCTGGGGTTTTGATTAGTGTCATTCCACTTGTTACAATTGGTTCCACTTGGAGATTTCTTGGATCTATTACTCATCCCTGGGCGAATTCAGAGAGGCAAGTGGCATAGGAGAAGTTTCTAGAAGATTCCATGAGCAACCACCTGTAAAACTGTCTCGGACATTTGTCCATCCTCGCCCATCGTACCCTATAGAAGGCCCAAATAGTATGCATTGTACCTTGGCAGTGTACCACTCAGTATGCATCGCACTTTACCAGTGGAGTAGGCAGTATGGTTCAGTTTAGGCCATTTCTGGATGGTTTCTCAGGTGAAACGTTTGGGGAATGATGTAATCAGATGACTAAGCTCCTTTAGGGTATGAAACAACTCTTTTAGGGGTTGATGAGCCCTATTTTATCAACATATAAGTTTGGGGTTGATGTGCCCAAATATTTCTATAACAGTGGCCCCCTAAAGCATGAAGTCGTAAATCTTGATGTTGGGTGGAATGCTTTATCATGAGGATCAGGGGTTTCGAACTAGAAGGTGACTTGCATAAGTTACAATACAATACATCATCATAATATAATTTTCATGATCTAGCTGAGGTAGGCATTCCCATGCTCAGCTTTATAAATTCATTTCATGTACATAGATCAGATAGTCGTCTGTAGATGCAGACTGGTGATTCTTCAGATGTAGAGTCATCATCCATGGTTAAGATGACCATCTGTGTAGTGCCTTTGTACATTTGATGTTTTTATGTCTCTGAATATATCACAGCCCATATGGATGAAACTAGATCTGGGGTCTTCAAACTCATTCAATCTTCGCCCAATGTACAAGTCAATCCATGTGAAGAGATGTTCTGAAGTTGAACATGGAAAGACATCGCCTAATTACCAGCCAAGAATGTGAGTTGTTAACAGATACGAGAGGAATCACCGATAATGTTAATTACCCTCAAGGTACTACAGTACAATTCACGTGCTGTGAATATATGATCCGATGTCGAACACCACACAAAATATTTCGATCGAAGGCCATTGATGCCAACTTGTCGCCAGAAGTGAGAAACTTTCCATTGATGTATGCAAGCTTCAAAGCACTGAAAGGGTTGTTTCTAGGTCAACTTCTTGGATAATGAGCTGATGTCGACAAGAAGCAACTCATCGTAGGAGGGCCTTAATGTATCCCACATCTACGACATGAAACAAAGCAAATGATTTCTGGAGGTGAAAAATGAACTGACGACACAAGGTTTAGGAATGGCGGTCATGAAAAATGAAGGTTGGAGGTATTGTAGTGGATGAGGCATTAATTAGATGGTGATTTCTCAATTGAATGACTTCTCTTGAACATGTTGGCGACACTGAGATGAATTGGTAGCGTTAACCCCAAAAGATGGATGGTATGAAAGACCAATGGTGAGATGACTGGTGAATAGAATAACCTAACCCAACTCAATCACGGAGATGAAGTGAAAGTGTCATGTTCAAGAGCGACCTGCTACCATAAATGTTTTCAAGTTTCTTCCCTTTTTCCCCAGTCATTGCTGACCAGAACCTCTTTATTTTCGTCAAGCTTGAGGAGGATAACATATTCTTGTTCTATAATTTTCCCTTCAGGAAAACTTGTTGTTATGTTTTAACCAGTTTAATGACAATGATAACTCAGTCCTTTTCATGTTTAGAAAGTTTGAAAAGGGACGAAAAGAAAACTCCATAAGTTCTTTTTCGTAAAATAATCCCTTGTGTCCAAGAAAGGATAAAATAATACCAAAGGGATGACTTTTCCAATCACTTTAACAAGCTGAAAAAGACAATCGCTCGACTTTTTCGTAAGATAATCCCTCAGGTCCGAAAAGAGTATAAAATCATACAGGAGGGATGACATTTCCAATCTCTTTAATGAGATGGAAAGGCCAATTGCTTGACAATATTTTCATTTCTAACAAGTCTGAAAAGGGGTTAAAGGAGACTTGGTTTTGAGGAACGAGTGGTGTCAAGGGTAGCCACTGGTTCTAGTGAATTTGGAACTTCTCAAAAACATGGTGAATTCTATGAAGAGGCTGGCTAATAAGACCACTCATTGCAACTATTCCTCAAAAGGGTAAAATAACCAAGTGAGACCGTATGATCAGCCAAAGGGATGGTGGTGATGAGAGGTACACAACCAAGGCTCAAAAGGCTGATAGATTGGCAATCACAAAGGTTATTTAGTTGAAGGTGGGTTCATTTTTTTTTGACAAGCTTGAACCATGGGGGAACTATGCTTGGTTTGGTGGTCGAAGATGTTCAATTCAGTATTTAGCATATCATATTCTTTCATTAGTCATTCAACCTGTTCAAACCTCCATCAAATTGTTTAGAAATACATATATATGGATGAAAAATGAACTAAAACTAAAATTTTACTTGAAGTGCATGAATAGTAACCATAAAAAGTAGTTTTACCTTTCACTTTCATCATTTCATTTCAAATTTGGGATTTTGGAGCTCTGGAGTAGTTTTCCCCCTCAAATTTCAGTAGTCAATTTCGGGAGATCATGTGGACCATTCTCCATGGTGTGAGGACCAGGTAGGAGCTATCCCTAAGCTCTTCATTTTCATTCCATCTTTTCTTGATTCCGAGCAAGCTTTTCCACCTTTCTGGGCCCTTGGGGTTCGAAGATTTTGTTCCCCAATCATCGCACCTAGACTATATCGAAAGGTGCGATTCATATTGAGCTACCAACAGGCTAGTCAGTATGCATCCCACCTTGCTCAAAGGAAGGGTGCGATGGGCACAGAAAGGAAACTTTACATAGTGTTTTCTCATCAACTTTTTTCCTGTTTTTTCTCAAATTTGGATCCTAACTCATCTTGTGTTTTCATTTTAGATATTTGTTGGATCAAGATGGTTGTCACATGGTGTGAATGATAACACAAAGAGGAGGATATGATTGCTTTACATGACCAGGGCACAGTGGATGCATTAAGAAACTGTGGCTTGCTGAAGTTCTTCCACATATCCAACATGAGGCAACAGATCAGTTTGTTGCAGTATTTTCTCAATGCTTGGGATCCTATTAACCAGGTATTCCAGATCAAAGGTAAATCTATTCCTCTCATGGTCGAGGATATCTACTTTCTGACGGGATTGTCGAGGCGTGGTGCCCCTCTTTCACTATCATGATTTGCTCGTGGGGGTGAATCTGTGAAAGATTACAACCGTTAGTTCTACAGGGATGGATCTTAGCCCAGTCGAGATGGTAAGATTAACATTCGGGACATCACTGATCGACCTTTGAGGACCATTTTATTTACCTTTGCTAGATTGGTTGCCAGTGCGGCCTTACATTTAGCAAACTGATCTTACATGCAGTATGCCCTGGAATGCCTGGAACTGAAGGTGTTCAATTGGTGTGAGGTGATACTTCCTATCATAAAAGAACAGCTGTCCAAAGTGAAGAATGGAAGAAGCAAGAACTTTGGTTATGGATCCATATTGACTGCTTTTTCTTTGGAGAGAATTCCACTGATGCAAGCTCAAAATATTTCACTGGGATTTCCTGCACTGAGGGAACCACGGATGTAGAGATGGGTGGATCTTATGGCCAGACATGCCAGCCAGTCACAAATTTCCTTCTCTAATGCCTTTTACGAGTGGTTAAACCACTACGATATGGTGTTTTTGGAGTATCCATATATCGGGATAGATTTCTGAGGTGACCCAGATTTGGCGTTACCAGATGGTGAGAAGTGGAGCGCTATAGGTAAAATGATTCGACCACATCTTTGTTTTTTCAGTTTTTTAATGTTTTTGTGTTTTTGATGTTACCAAGAATAAATAAGCTTATATGTGTGTGCAGATATTGGACCAGTGCGACCAGTGGCACACCCACGGGTGATAGATGATGCGTCAGCAGGAGAGGTTATAAGGAGGGCTGTCCTTCAGGATCTGGACATATTGGAGACCCTGGGAGTGTTGCAGGATCAAATCGAGGGCCTCACTGTTGACATTCAAGATTTTAGGACCAATCAGTTACCTTTGAGGTTACAACGCCATACTACTCGCGTACCGAATCGTTGGACTAGGCTCTTGTGCATGATAGCACAGGCAGTGACATGTTATCAGCAGCATCACTAGTTTAGGATATTTTTTCTGTCATTCATTTTGAGTTTCTTGATCAGATGACCGATTTTGTCTTAGACACAAAAAATTCTGTTAAAATCATAAACAACTATCTATTTTTGGTTTTTGGAGTTTTATTTTGGCTAAGTGATGAAATCCTGATGCAAATATTGATGTGAAATGTTTTCTTTACAAATGCTACAAATGTCTATTTAACACATAGTTTGCTAATGAATCAGTCAATGTGTTCAAGTTTTTGGAAATGTGTTGATATTGAATGGAATCAAAATGTCTTTCCAAAATCTTAACTCTTAGGAACATGTGATAAATAGTTGGGTTCCGAATGGAATAAATGCCAGTAAGATGTAGAATGACGAGTTGTGAATCTAGCCTGACAATGAGTCGGTGTATGCCATGTGAAATGGCATCAGAGAGGAGTTCAATCATCGTGCTATACTCAGGGATGTTGTTCATCGATCAACCAATACATATCACCCTGAAACTCACTAACTCGCTGCTTGGAGCGAAAATGGCCCAGGCCGCAGAGGATAGGTTCTGCGTACTATGACTAGCTCCGTCAGCGTACCCAAAAAGTGGTTCCAAAAAGTTTGATATCTACAACAAATGTGAAGTGGATTACTCAACCAAAATGACAACTCTAAAAAGAACACACTCATAAGTGCAATAAAAGCATATGTACAATGTGTTTACTATGCTCAATCAAGCACAGTAATGTTTAAGATACAACTTGTTTTCGGGATGTGATAGTGGAATCCCATCATAATCGACCAGCTCATAGGCTCCTTTTGTCAATACTCTTTTAACAATGTAGGGGCCCATCCATAATGGTTCAAATTTAACTGCTCCTAATTTGTCAGAGTCCTGGTCGTAAAGAAAGACCAAGTCACCTTTTGAGAAAACATGAGGCTTGACATTTTTGTCATATTGCGCCTCGACGCGTTTCTTATGTGCTTCGTTAGCCAACATGACATCACAACGAGTTTCATTTAGATGGATTAATTCCAAGAAACGAGCCTCTTCTTCAGAAGTTTCAGGAAATAGATCAATTGCAAGCTTGAGGGATGATATTTCACACTGAATTGGTAAGACTGCTTCTAGACCATACACCAACTGAAAGGGCATAAATCTGGTCACATTTATCACCGAAGTCCTATATGCCCGCAGTTGAGTACATGATTAAATGCCAATTGCATTTATGGACTCCAATCATTCTTTGTAGCATGTGCTTGAGGACTTTGTTGATTGCCTCAACTTGTCTGTTAGCCTGCGGATAATATGGAGTAGAACTATCATGGGATAGTCCTAATTTGGCAGCCAATTCGACCATCATGTGATTGCGAAAATGCGACCCATGATCTATGACTATATCCTGTGGTACACCGAATCTAGAAACTACATGATTGAAAAAGAAAAGAGCAATCATTTTTCTGCTATTGTTCAATGTAGGCATTGCCTCAGCCCAAATAATAAACAGCGACTATAATATACCCATGCCCCCAGCTGAGGTGGGGTTACATGTCATAAAATCAATGCCCCATTTAGCAAATGGGCCAACAGTAATTACTAGATGCAGTGGTACAGGTGGTAATCTAGTTTTGCGATCAAAAACCTAACAAGCATTGTTACACAGTAATTTGTCACTGTCTTCCTTCCAGTCTTCCTACTGTGTCATGTGTCCAAGTCATACATGCTCATATTAGACAAATGCTCTTTGATGTTGCCAAATGACCCACTTTTCCTAAGTTATCTGCCTCATCGCGTCTATCGGCTTAATAAACGCGCTGAAGGGTGCTCCAAAACAGTCCAGCAGCGCTACCATCGCAGAAGTACACCTGATTCTCGTGATGGTCCGATTTTATGTGCCAGCACGAGGTCTCTTGTAATCTTCAACCATGACCTAACTAGCTATTTTATTCAATAGCGATGTCAGTGCAGAAGATCAGTTATGGACCTGAGATGATCCAGATTGGGCGAATTTGTTCCAACAGTCAGCCTTCCAGATGACTCCAAACCTAGTTGTTGGCATAGTTTATGTCACCCTCCTTTCTCTGGTGTTGTTGTTCCGTCATTTGTGCTACCTTCTTTGGAGATAAGCTCATTCTTCCACCTTTCATGGAGACTCCTTCTCCTATTTAAACTCTCACCATTGCTATGTGCTGCTAGTTTTTGGAATAGTTGCTGATAGTTGGCTAGTGGAGCAGTGTTGTTAGTGTTTGTGAGTTTTCTAGATAGCTGGTGTGAGTGTGACAAGTGTGGGATTGTTGATAGCTTGAGGAAGGTTGTGAAGTTCCCTTAATATTGTGTAAAACTTGTGAGTTAGAGAGACTTGTATGTTGGGAGATCCATCTTCAAAGAGTGAATGCTTGAGGAACATGCTGCCTGGACCCTTCTGAGAAGGCTTGTGACGTCAAGACTTTGGTTGTAAGCTTACTCTTATTTCATTATTAATGCAATCAATGATGTTTTCCTATGTCTTGTATGTAATGTACTTGATAGCTCATGAATTCTTGACTTTGTGAGTAAATAGATCATTGTTTTTCTAGTTACGTGCTTTGTTGTATTTCCTTTGCATTGTTTCAGGTTAATTACTCATTAGGAGAAGGAATAGGAAGCTGGAGAAGCGCAACGGAACTCCATTGACCACCGGTTGAGGTAGGCCTCCAACTATGACTGTTTAAGGAAAGCTATTGTTGATCTGTCCTTGTTTGTGACTAGACCCACTCTAGGGCTAGAGGGGTTTCCTCTGTCCACAGAGGGAACAATTTCCTGCATCACAAATTGGCGACTCCGCTGGGGAGCTTTGGCCTTTTTTATTTTCTTGTTTCCTCTTGTCTTGATTTTTGTTTTGGTTTCTTTGAAGTTTTGGGGATTAGTTACCAGTATTCTGAGTTTCCTACCCTGATCTGGGAACACCCCTGATTTGATTGAAGATTTGACTTCTTTTGATTTGGGAGTTTTTGGTTCACCTGTTACTGTTTTGAACATCATCGCGGCTTTAAATTTAACAGTCGCGCTGTCATCGCATCCACCCTTTTGTAATATCCTGTTCATCATGTTATTATGCCTAACAGTCGCGATGGTCTGGTAAATTGGACCATCATGGAAAAGTCGTGTACTTCCACGCTGACATCGCTCTGTTGCTGCAGTGTGTTCTTTATCAGCGCGTGTTACTTCTGTATCACCCGTGCTGATTGCTGTAGAATTGATTTTTTCAATTCTGCCTCCTGAATCCATCAGTCCTGCTAGTCCCTTGCTGTTCTCACTTGTTTGATAACTTGTTTTTCATTGTTAATAGGTTGGCGTACTCTCTTGTGAGCTTTGTTGAATGAATCTTATTTTCTGGCTTCTATGACCTAGTTTCATTGTTTCAAGTCTTTTGGATCAGTTTTGCTTGGTTGCTTAAAGATTCATTTGCAGCTTGCTGTTGGTTTGATTGAGCCTTCCCCTTTGCTTACTTTTGGTTGATTGTTTAGTGATCGTTATTGGACCCATCTTGGCATTAATTTGATTTCTCTTCACTATCGGGAAATAGATTACAATTGTTTGGATCAACCGTTTTTTCCACATTTGCTTGCTTCTTATTTGTTTTTTTTTTAGATTTAAAAGACATCAAAATCAAAAGAATTTCATTCATTATACGAAAGTGAAAGTGAATTTGCATTTCACGTTTATATATTGGAGAGTGAATGTTTGAATCTCTCATTAGTAGTATCTATGCACTTTAGGAATTGATGTCTGCTCGCATTGACTGACTGCCTTTCTTGTCTTGGTTTTCTTGGTTTTGGAATGATCTCTTTACCCTCCCATAGGTAGGTGTTCATCGAAGAAAAAGGATATTTCATTCATTCTAGCTGCATCCTAGGTTTTGTTATATACATACGGTAAGGCCTGAAAACTGAAACATAATCCAAGATCAACTCTAAAATGAACTGAATAAATCTAACAATGCATTCGAACATAAAGCACAATATTTAGAAGTCTAGGCTAGAGACGTGCTCCGACGTCGTTAAACCTAGTCACTTTTGTTTCCACTCAAGGTTGGGTGATTCCTCCTTCTTTGACTCAATAGTGGTCTAGCACATAATCTTGCTCCCATGTACTGTCGAGTATATGCTGGGAAACCCCACTAGGTTATCATCCTTTATCCATAGGAAGCCATGTCTGCCACCTTACAAGTTGTAATGCACCGAACACAGCATTAGGGAAGATTGATTGCCATACAGAAAGTCCTTGGTTTTCATATGACTACCAAGGTGTATATGCAATTTTATGGATTTGTCTGGTAAACCTTTTTTCCTAGCTCTCCAGAGTAGTCACTTTCGTTCCTTTTTTGAATCCCTAAAAGAAAATTTCCATCTGAGCACTTGTCACTTCAGGCTCAATAATATTTGAAGGTGACTAGAGTCATCTTTTTGTCCTTTTCTCAACTCTTTAAAGATGAAAAGGTCAAGTTATGTTCCTGTGTCTTAAAATTTATTCAGCCACGATTCACATTTACCGTGTTAGATCTTGTTTGTGTTAGTTTGAGTAGGGTCCTTCCTCATTAGTTTTCCTAGGATTTTTGAATCATCATCCTGGTGGAATCACTGGTCCCGTCTCCCATTCCAAGTGACCAAGGGTCTCCTTCTTCTGTTGCTCCTCAGGTACCGGTTGTCTGTGATACTCTCCCTGTTATTCTGAGTATCCAACCGATTAACTCTCGCGCTCCAGAGGACGAGACTTACGATATTCACTGGAACCCTGTTTGGGAGCCTTCCAAAGAAGATATTCCCAATACTCCTCCTAGTGTTTCAGTCCCAATGTCTTCTTTTGATATGGAGGACACATCCCCTGTCACAAGTGAAGAATCCATTGCGACGAGCGGTGAAATTCCCACCTCAATGGAAACTACACCTTTTTGTATCACCCCTCTTAGTGTTATGTTGCCTTTACGCTATAACGCTTTGAGGGATGTTATCGATTCTAGGACCCCCCTTATGAGTTCTATGTGGTCTCACACTGTCACTCTGACCTCGGAGTCCTTTATTCCTCAAATTCACAATGTGTCTGTCACCTCAGTCCCGACTATTCCAACTGTTTGTGTGGCTTCTTCAACCCTTGTTGTTGGTGCCGTTACTGCATCCTCCATTGTGACCTCTGTTTTTGGACCTCCTTCCGAGTCGAAAAATAGTGGCCCATCGGCATCTGTATCCGAAGTTGTTAATCCTACACTAAGTGACCCACCTTCTTCTGGTTCCATCCCAGCAAGGGGGGCATACGATCAATATCTGCATGGTCTTCAGAATCCAGATCCTCAAAATATGTTTCATTATTATGATTCTAGAGGGGCTCATCTCTATCATCATGGACCTTTTCCACCTCAGCCTGCAGTTGAGGTCACGATCCCGTTATCTATTACTTGGACCACCACTGGTTATGGTGGTGGCCAAGTATCTCCTGCACATCTTTAGGGACCACCTTATCAAGGCCAACTGTCTTACGCGCAACCCTCTTATGGGAAACAGTATTACGGACAGTCTTATCCAAGGCAACCTGGAGGCCCACAAGGACAACCCTTCCAGGGACAACCTTCAACCTTTGGTGGTCCGTCTTTTACCTATTTCGCGCAACCTTCTGGTAATCCAGGACAACCTTACATCCAACAAGGTCAACCTGGTGTCCAGCAAGGCTACCCTTCTAGGCAAGTCGGTCAACCTTACGTTCAGCAACGCCAACCCATTGTCCAGTCTAGACAACCATCTGGACAAGTCGGTCAGCCTCAAATCCAATCAGGTCAACCAACTGTCTAGTCTACTCAACCATCCGGTCTATTAGGACAACCCAACACCCAACAAGCTCAACCTTTTGGGTAGATGGGTCAATCTCAATCTCAACTGGGTCAACCTTCTGGCCAGGTGGTTCAGCCTCAATTCTCTCAAGGACATCCATCTGGGCCTGCTCAACCGGGCACTCAAATGATTGTTGCTTCTCAAGCTCAACCTGGTTTTCAGCCCCAAGCTGGGCTCTAGACCTAATCCGGTCTTCAAATGCAGGTTGGATCTCAATCCCAACTGGCCTATCAAATGTAGCTTGCCTCCCAGGCTTAGTTTGGAGCACAACCACCTTATTGTTTCCAGCAATCTCAAGGGAAAACTCAATTTTCCTCGTATCAAAATTATCAACAATTGCAGGTGAGTCCTTATTAGAATTACCAGCAACCTTATGTTGCTCCTACAGGCCAAGTTTGTAATCAATGGAATGTTGGGGGGCAAATCCAGGGTCAGCCATCCTATAACCCCTATGGAAAAAATCCCTACGGACAAAACCCTCCTTGGCCAAATCTGTCCAGATAGAATCAATGGGGGAAACTAGCAGCTGGCTAGAACTCTGGTACTACCTCTTACCCACAGCCTCAGATGTCCCTTAACCCTCAATTACCATTTTTAGCAACGTTGGAATTACCGGATGTGTCCAAACTGACAAATGATCCTATCCTTCATAATTCGTATTGGCCCCTGGTTCCAACTAAGATTCCTAGTGATTGTCCCAAATTCGATGGTAAAGCTGGAGAAGATCCCCAAGCTCACATCATGACTTATCATTATGGTGTTCATCGAATTTGTGGCTTGATGATTCAATCTGGCTCCACCTTTTTCAAAGGACCCTCACTGGTTCTGCTACTAAATGGTATATTGAGTTAGCTCGGGGGTCTTTTTAGGATTTTAACTCATTGGCTATGGCAATTTTAACTCATTTTCAGTTGCTGATTCGATATGAAATGGGCACACACCTCCTGACATCCTTAAAATAGACAACGGCTACGCATATCTTTGATCATATCCATGAATGGAGACAATATCTTCGTTTGATTAAGTTTTGGATTCCCGATTAGATTCTCACCGACTGGTTCACGACCTCATTCTTCAGTTTGATAGCACGGGACATTGCTATGGGGGCATGTGTAACTGAAGAGCAGGCTATTGCATGTGCTCAGTACCTTGACTTGGTCTACTCCTAGTCTAGTACGCTATATGATTATTTGCCTGATGCCCCGAGACCCGGAACTTCCAAAGCCCCACCAACACCATCCATTGATGGTGTCATTGGTTCTGTTAATCTGCCTTCTAAGAAATCTTCCGTGAACCCTGGGAAGCAAAAGTCGAATGCTCCGAATGAAAATACTTCTCAGGCGATATCCAATTCTGGTAGTACTTCCGAGGTTAACGTCGTCCAATCCACCACAGTGGACAAAGCCTCAAAAGGAAAGAATAAGGGAAAAGGAAAGAATAAAGCTAATCAACCTAAGAAGGATTCCCCTAAACCTCCACCTGAGGAAGGTGCCAAACGCAAGCCCAAGTATCCTTGTCTTATCTGTGATGAAGATCACTATACCAAAGACTGCCTGAGGTGTTCTGAAGTTATTCGTTTGTTGAAAGGTGCTCCTAGGACTCCTGCCGTGCTCAAAGAGCCTTTTCCCTCACAGCAAATGAAAATGGTGGCTAATCCATCCCAATCCTCTTCTCCCTTTGGTTCTCAAGTATTTATGGCTGGGACGATTCCCGTCCACATTAGTACTTTGGCAAAAGAGTATCTGTCGCCTGCTAGGAAAGACCCTGAGGTTCCCTTTAGCGCTCCTCCGCCCAGTTCTGGTCCACTCCATATCGAGAGGCCTAGCACTGTGGCACCCATCCAACCCCCTCCTAAAGGTGTACTCTGGAAATCTTCTTACAACCCTAACACTTGTGCTACTCAGCACTATAGCATCGTTGAGGACTTAGCCCGGGCTCCATCAGGTATGTCCGCCTTAGAAGTTCTCCAGAGCTGCCCCTCTCAGAGGAAGTCCTTGCTATCGGTCATCGATGGCATCGACTCGGCCAACTCAGATTTGATTACTTTTGACCTAGAGAGCCATATACTGAGACTACCTCACCAAATTTCCTTCCTTATTCAGGTCATCATCAATTCCAAAATGATTCATTGAACAGTCATTGATGAAGGTGCTTCGACTTGTATCATGTCTGTTGCCTGTTGGAAGGCTATTGGTTCTCTGACTTTGAGCTAGTCTTCTACGACCTTGGAAGCCTTTGATGGGAGAGAGTCTCGCCCTTATGGTATCCTCCAACGTTTGCCCATTACTTTGGAAGGGAAGATGGTCGAAGTGGAAGTTGAAGTTGTTGATGCTAATCTTACTTACAACCTCCTTCTAGGACGCAACTAGACATATGCCATGCGAGCCATGCCTTCATCTCTATTTCATGTCATTCATTTACAATAGACCAGCTGTCCTTATTTGCCTCCTCTTCCAAAGGCAACGTACCCTTTGTGGAGCATACCTCTATCCCATATGAGAGTGTGGGAGCTGGACTTTTTAAAAATCCTACCCTTATGGGTGTTTTTTCACTCCCACCTTCTAATGTCGCTCTTATTAATATGATCTCTGTATGCTCTGATCCTTGGGTCCTTCCTCCCACTGATCAGATAGACTCATGGGGCAACGAGATGCCATTGAGCCCTGCCGAGCTCAACTACGTTGAAATTGTTACTGCATCGGCTCCACCTTCTGAACCTGCTCTTTCGAGTAGGGCTCTCGACTCATATGCTCATTCCCCTTGGCTTGGAGATGACACTTCTTCAGACCCTTTAAAGGAAATATTTCCTTCTGATGAAGCTATTATTGATACTATGTCTCTCGAGGAACCCCCTTGGTCCGATCATTACCATCGTTCCTTGTTCTCCCTGCCCACCAGGAAATGCTTGCTTGTCTTGAGCGGTTTGCTCCTTGTCTCCCATCCCAACCCCTGCAGACACCCATTCAAGTCTATCAAGTGGCTTCTGAAGGGAACATGGGGAACATCACGCAAACACAGCCGATCGACATCTCTGTTAAACCAGGGATTGTCGAGCATATCCATTTCGGAGTAACTTGTATTCCGGAGGAAATTCAGCTCTATACTGATCTTTTTCATGAATTTCATGATGTCTTTGCTTGGTCTTACAAATAAATGCTCGACATCGATCCTAGCATTGTGGTGCATGAGATATCGACATATCCGGGTGCTAAGCCTGTCCACCAGCATCTACGCCCCGTGCACCCTCAAAAGGCTGCGGATATTAAAGCGGAAGTTGAAAAGCTTCTTAATGCTAGTTTTATTTACCCCATCCCACTCACAGATTGGGTATCCAATATCATCCATGTGACTAAAAAACAAGGCACTATTTGTGTCTGTGTTGATTACTGTGATATTAATCGGGCCTGTCCCAAAGATAACTTCCCCACACCCTTCATTGACCAGATCATTGACGAGTGTGCTGGGAGAGAAATGTATTCATTGATGGAAGGTTTTTCTGGATATAACCAAATCAACATTGCACCCACAGATCAGCACATGACTGCCTTTATCTGTCCGTGGGGCACTTTCACCTACAAAAACCTCCCTTTCGGTTTGAAAAACACTGGTGCTACTTTCCAACGCGCAATGTCTTATGCATTCCATCATATTAGACACATTGTGCAACCCTACTTGGATGATCTACCAGCTCATTTAGCAAGGCGCAAGGACCATCTCGCTCATCTTCGCAAAATCTTTCTCCGCTGTCAACACTACCACATTAGGCTTAATCCTCATAAGTGTGTCTTCTGCATTGAGTCAGGCAGATTTCTCGGGTTTATCGTCTCCCGAGAGGGCATCCGTTTGCAGGGAAATTGTAGAGTTTGCAGGGCAATGTGAATTTTTTACGACGATTCATCCCCAATTATGCCGAAGTGGCTAAAGGTTTCATGCGGTTATTGAAGTGGGACACCCCTTTTCAATGGGATGTCGTTGCTCAAGAGTCCTTTGAGCATCTCAAGGTTCTCATTGTTTCTGCTCCATTGTTGCGTCCTCCGAATTATCACCGCGACTACACTCTATATTTGGCAGCTGCTGATACCACTATTGGCATGGTTCTTGTTCAAGATGATGATGATGACACTGAGCATGTCATATATTATCTCAGCCACAATCTTTTAGATACGGAAACTAGATATGCTTACGTCAAGAAGTTGGCATTCGCCGCCGTTTGTGCCGTCCAACATTTTTGCCATTATATCTTGTTACGTACTATGACAGTGGTTTCTGATTGCAATCTGATGACGTACATCCTATCACGTCAGCTGCTAGGGGGAAAGTACTCGAAGTGGATCATTATCCTCCAAGAGTTCGACTTGGAATTCACCACCGCCAAGTCTAAGAAATACCTCATTTTTGTTGAGTTGCTTTGCTCTTTGCCATCTTATACCGCGCCCTCTCGGTCAGAGGACCATATCCCGTACGAAACTCTCTTCTTAAATAGCACCCTTGATCCTTAGTACGGGGATATCATTATATATCTGCAGATGTCCTCTTTTCATCTCGATGTGTCTAAGGATGCTCGACGATGGATTCGTGATCAGTCTCAGCCCTATCGTATTATTGGGGACACCCTAACCATCTCGACGCTAACTCTGTTCTCTGCCAATGCCTAACGTTCGAGGAAGCTGAGTGAGTTTTGAATGACTACCATTTTGGTGCCTGTGCTGGTCACATGTCCGGATATGCTACTGCTCAAAAGATCCTCCGCGCTGGTTATTTTTGGCCCTCCATCTTTAAGGATTTCATTCTTGTCGTCCGCTCCTATCATGAGTGCCGGATCTACTAGCGAAATATGCGTGCACCCCCCTTTCCATTGCACCCTGTTGTTACCGTCAACCCTTTTGCAAAATGGGGCATTGATTATACAACCTGTAACCCTCGCTCGGTTGGGGGGCATGGGTATATCATTGTTGCCGTTGATTAATTCACAAAATGGGCCGAGGCGATGCCCACATTATCTGAAGACGGTCACACAGTGGCACAATTTTTGTTTAATCATGTTATTTCATGGTTCGAAGTCCCTCAGGTTATCGTCACTGATCACAGGAAGCATTTCCGTAATCACATGATGACTAAGCTAACAAACCAGCTAGGCTTACAGAATGATAGTTCAACTCCATAGTATCCTCAGACCAATGGCCAAGTAGAAGTCGTCAACAAGGTTCTAGTTACGATGCTTCAACGTACCATTGGCATGCACAAGTCTGACTAGCACTTGATGTTGTTCTCTGCCTTGTGGGCCTACCGAACTTCTATGAAGGATGTGACCAGCTTCACTCCATTTCAATTAGTTTACAGACTGGAGGCTACCCTTCCAATCAAGTACGAGATCTCTTCTTTGAAATTAGCCATCGAATTACTCCCCAACACTACTCTGGTAGAAGAACGCCTTCTTTACCTAGAACAACTGGACGAGACTCGTCGGCTAGCCTCTCTAGCTATCGAAGCACAGAAGAAGAGAGTGAAAACTCACTTCGATCATACTATCCATCCTCGTTCTTTTGTTGAAGGAGATTTAGTCCTGCTCTACGATCAAGCGAATGATAAGCTGGGGGCAGGCAAATTCGAGCCCATGTGGCACATGCCTTATATTGTAAAGAGAGTTTTGCAAAAAGGGGCCTACGAGCGGATTGATTATGAAGGGAATCCTCTCGATAAGCCCTGAAATGGGCTTTATTTGAAAAAGTATTATGCGTGAATTTGATGCACTTTGGTTTGTACATACGTGTGTTTTTAGCAGGTGTGTTGTATGTGTGTTTTCATGTTTTTGGCTTGGTGTGTAAGCGTGATTGCCGCTTATTGTGTTTTTTGCTTCTTGTGCAGATGTCTGGTGCACCTTACATTGGTTTTGCTGATGGTGCCTGCCGCAGTACCCGCAACTTGTCCTCTGCGGCATGGGTGATCTACGATCCTCATGGTGAGTTGATAGACCTTCAAGGTGTTTGTTTAGGTTGTACCACAAACAATGTCACTGAATATAGTGTTGTTATTGAGTTACTGGCCGAGGTGATTAATCTCGGTATTCATACATTGGCTGTGAACTTGGACTCTCAGCTTGTCATCCACCAACTCAATGGGTGATATTCCATCAAAGACCATCAGATTTTAAGGTTGTATTTACGTGTTAAATTGTTAGAGAGGAATTTTGATTAAATTACATATCAGCATATTCCATGACGATTAAACATGTTAACTGATGCATTGGCTAATCATGTATTAGACAAACATTTGCGTAACATGTAATCAAAACAGCATACAAGAAGCATGTAAAACATAATAATAAACCATAGGAATATATATATATATAGATATAGATATATATATATATATATATATATATATATATATATATATATATATATATATATCTCGTGTGGCACACTGAGGCACTCAAAAAATAAGTGTACATGTCCAAATAGAGTCTGTGTTCTCCATACATCTGAGACACATGTCTCTAAAAAAATAACCAGCAAGAAATAAAAACCTAGGTGTCTACTATGGTGGGTTATGCTCCCTATAGCACACCAACACCCATACTACTCACCTCAACAGGCGGTGCACCCTGGGTTCCACTCCTATTGTGTGGATCTGGAATGCTATGGAGACCTCCTCAATCCCCATGTAATCTGGAATACCTACTGTGAGGCCCTCAAGGTTTCGGGTCACTGTCTCCACCGTATCATCAGCTGGAGGAGCCAAGGCTAGTGTCACGATGCCCTGCGCATCCCTCCACACCTCTAGAGCTAGCCCGATGGGTCTCACTGGTACTACATCTACAAACCATAGCGTTCGTCATTAGGACATATACATGAAAAAATCAAAAACATCATAAAAATAATAATGCAAAAAAATGTGATTAAGTGTCTTACAACCATCATCCTCTGCTCTCCAGCGGGTAGCTGCATGTCAGGATCTCCATGGAAGTCCATGCTGGCATGCTGCCAATCCTCCACGAAGATCATCTGGTGCTCCATCCACTCTCGGAATAATGTCCCCCATGCCATTGGTCGTCCGCCACCTCCTCATGGCATGATGTGTGCCCATCGTGTGGCCCTAGTCTCACGTGGTCTGGGCAAATCCAAATCCATGTCCTATAACTATAGTGCCGACACCCACTCCATCATGAGCAGGACTAAGATGGATCCATAGCCAAACTGCTTCATCTCTCCTCGACAACAGTTGGTGGCTTGCCTCTTCATGTTCGCCATCATTGTTTCTGCCCAGTTAAACATGGTTGGGTTGAGACATTCGAGAGCCAGCCAGAGATGGGTCTTTGAAGCCTCATGTTGGGCTTGGGAGCCCGCTGCCCATGTCACCATGAAAAGCATAACATGGAGGACTACATTTTCCACTGTTGGGATTGCCACCTTCCCACTCCTCATCTTGGTTGTTCGTGGGCACACTTGACCCATCAGCATCTCTAAGGAATCACCCCTGGGTCGCTGCCCCTCTAGAATGGGCCTCTCACCTCGACGGCATAGCCTGGTCAAAAAATATATGTCTGTAGTGTCAAACTCGATATCCCAGCCTTGGATGATGAATTTCCTATCTGTGGGATTCCAGGCCCAAATCAGTAGCTCCAGCAAATCAGGTTGTGATCGGAGATACAGAGTTAGGAAGAATTTGAGAAATCCGCATGCTCATAATGCATTTTGGCACCCCACGTAAGTGAAAGCTTCTATGTCATTGTCATCATGCATCCGATCTTGCCATAAAAACGCCATTATCACCTGTATGATGAAGAAAATTGAATTAGCACTTCGTTTATCAAGATTCAACACGTAATTTGCATAAAAAAATAAGTTTGCGTCGTCATCGCGTCTGTTTTTAAAATGGACGCGATGAAGCGAGATCACTAGTTGTATTTTTTTGCAGTCATTGCAGAAGTACATCACTTTTCCACAATGATCGGAGTGCATTATGTGTCAAATTTTTCAACCATCGTGGACCCGAAGGCTATACCCGCGATGACCAAGCGGCGGAGCCCAGTCCAAAAACCTGCCAAAATTAACACATTTAACATTCAAAATGCATGAAAAAGGTATGATTCAAAATGCATGAAAAAGGTATGGAATTAAAGCATAGGACAAGGGCTAATTACCTAGAACAAGTTTTAGGGTGAATGATCGATGGATAAAGCCGAATTTAGCTCGCCAACTTTGGTGCTCCACAGTGAAATGAACAGTAACTATGGTAAAAATGGTTGGATTAACCCCTTTTTATAGTAATTTTTGGAAATTTAAAAATTATACTTCGCAAATGTCGGTTTTTTCTCATTTTTTGTCACATGGTTAGTTAAAATATGGTTTTTAACTATGTTTCTATGTATATTGTTCATTTCATATCCAATGGGTTTACATTTGACGTGCTTTATGCATAGCTTCAGGTAGTGGAATTATGTCAGCTTCGTGAGCACTTGGTCCAAAAAAGTCATCTTTAAGCTCTTTTCCAACTTGAAAAATGAAAAGATGGCTGAGTTCTTCCTCTTGACTCGTTAAAAGAAGTAAGAGGCGGTCGCCTTTAAGCTCTTTTCCGATCGTGTAAAAACGAAAAGATTGTCAGGCCTTTGTCATTTTAAGCTCGTTATTGGTCCCGAAATGACATGATTCCGACTTCTTTTCTACTTTTTCGGGTCGAAGTCACTAGTTATGAAAAGTATTCCTCGATCATAGTGGTCGGGTGGTTCTTTCGAGTATCGTTTTATACTTTTTCGGGTTCGAGAGACACAAACTTACGAAAAAGGACCCCCCTGGAGTTTTCTTTTCCGTGTCTTTTTCAAAATCTCTAAACATGAAAAAGACTCTGAGTTTTACCTATGTCGAACCCGTTAAACCCTGACGACATTGGACTCATCATCATGATGAGACTCGAGCTTCTCCTTCCTAGGGCTCGTTAAATTATTACTAGGTTGGACTCAACAACAGGTTTATCATTGATTGTCTATGGTAGCTAGTCACTCTTGAAAATCGACACTTCTACTTCTTATCAGGTTGGGACATCCACACATCGTCATTTGGCCTTCCACAGGTTTGGGTTGTCATTTAGCCTCATTCCATTTGATTCATGCCATCTCCATTGAGCCTCTGATCCCTTGGTATCTGAATGCTGCTACCCTCCGAAGTCGCGTCGCCGACATGTTCAAGAGTATAATCCTTCTGCAGTTTACACCCTCGCCTTCTCCTCTGATACTCTATTTCACCATCTACCACTTGTTCCTTATCTCGTGTCATTGATGGGGGAAACATTATGGCCCTCCTGCGATGGGTCGTCTCCTGTTGACATCAGCTCATTATCCAGGAGATTGATCTAGAGATCCCCTTTCGTACCTTAGTGCTTGCATGCCTCAATGGAAAGTTCTTCGCACCTGACGGTTGACGTTCATCATTGCTCATCAATTGGGTGATTCCATGAGTGTTCGACATCAACTCCTTTTTCACACTTCGTGGATTGTGCTAGACAGTACCTTGAGAATCATTGGCATTATTGGTGGTTTTTCTCGTGCTTGTTAACGGTTTTTCATCATTGATCAGTAATGAAGCGACTTTCTATCATGCTCAACCTCAGCACATCTATTCACATGTTAGAATATGTACTATGATCGGATGGGTTCAAGATCCCGAACTCAGATTACATATGTTCGGGCTGTGTGGATTGGTTTATGATTACATGACCCATTGATGGATGGTTGCGACCATACCTGAGTCTTCATGGATGGCTGCGAGCATACCTTTATCATCATCATGGTCTCATTAGCTAGATGGCTATGTCCATACCACAGACCTATTTCATATGTCTTTTGGATGGCTGCACCCATGCCTAAACTACATGTACTTCATTATCAGAGATATTAGTTGTACTTGCGTGCAGGTTCTTCCAGATGGTGTTCCAGCTCAATCAGTTTCGTAAAGCATTTCACCCCTCCCCCTCTCTCAGGCTTCATACTTTAGGGGGCATCTGTTACACAGTAATCTATCACTGTCTTCGTTCCAGTCTTCCTGCTGTGTCATGTGTCCAAGTCATACATGCTCATATTAGACAAATTCTCTCTAATGTTGCCAAATGACCCACTTTTCCTAAGTTATCTACCTCATTGCATCTGTTCGCTTAATAAATGAACTGAAGGGCACTCTAAAATAGTCCAGAAGCGCTGCCATCGTGGAAGTACACCTGATTCCCATGATGGTCCAATTTTATGTGCCAACGCAAGGTCGCTTGTAATCTTCAGCAATGACCTGACTACCTACATTATTCAATAGAGATGTTAGCGCAGAAGATCAGTTATGGACCTGCAATGATCCAGATTGGGCGAATTTGTTCCAACAGTCAGCCTTCTAGATGACTCCAGACTTGGTTGTTGGCATATTTTATGTCGCCCTTCCTTCTCTAGTGTGGCTGTTCCGTCATTTGTGCTACCTTCCTTGGAGATAAGCTCATTCTTCCACCTTTCATGGAGACTCCTTCTCCTATTTAAACTCTCACCATTGCTATGTGCTGCTAGTTTTTGGAATAGTTGTTGATAGTTGGCTAGTGGAGTAGTACTGTTAGTGTTTGTGAGTTTGCTAGATATCTAGTGTGAGTGTGACAAGTGTGGGATTGTTGATAGCTTGAGGAAGGTTGTGAAGTGCCCTTAATCTTGTGTAAAACTTGTGGGTGAGAGAGACTTGTATGTTGGGAGATCCATCTTCAAAGAGTGAATGCTTGAGGAACATGCTGGTTGGACCCTTCTGAGAAGGCTTGTGACGTCAAGACTTTGGTTGTAAGCTTACTCTTATTTCATTATTAATGCAATCAATGATGTTTTCCTATGTCTTGTATGTAATGTAATTGATAGCTCATGACTTCTTGACTTTGTGAGTAAATAGATCATTGTTGTTCCGATTATGTGCTTTTTTGTATTTCCTTTGCATTGTTTCAGGTTAATTACTCATTAGGAGAAGGAAGCGGAATCTGGAGTAGCGCAATGGAACTCCATCGACCACCGGTTGAGGTAGGCCTCCAACTATGACTGTTTAAGGAAAGCTATTGTTGATATGTCCTTGTTTGTGACTAGACCCACTCTAGGGCTAGAGGGGTTGCCTCTGTCCGCAGAGGGAACACTTTCCTGCATCACAAGCATGGCAACTTCTAACTGCAATTATGCAATCTTTGAATATGATGGGCCAGAAGTAACCAGCTTGTAATATCTTTTGTGCAGTAGCGTAACTAGATAGATGCCCCCCACAAGCACATGAATGACAATCATTCAAAACTTTTTCAGCCTCCTCATGCGTAAGGCACCTTCATAGAACTGTATCGACACCATGATGGTAAAGTGTATCACCAACGATCAGGTAGTCTTTGGCTTGGTATCAATTATGTCGCTGTTCAGAGCGAGAGGTGTTAGGCCTAAAAGTTTGGGTTTGGAGATAGACCGGTATACCTCCATACCATGGATCACTTGACGATATTAGAAGCAGAGTCTCATCCACGATTGATGATTGGGATGTTAAATCATTGGATGATGAGGGAAGGTCAAAAAGTAACTCTGCAAAGACGAAATATGTCTTTGATTTGGATTTGGTGAATTCCAGATCAAACTCTTGCAAAATGGCTATCCATTTGGAATATTTTCCCCCTAGTAATTGACACAACAGAATGTAGGTCATTGGGTTGCAATATGACACAATGGTAGTTTTGCGAAAGAGAACATAATGTCGAAATCTCTGTACTACTTGAACGGCTGCTAAAGCAAAATTTTCAACATAAGAGTACTTGATTTTTGTATCATTAAGATTACGACTTAAATAATATATAGGATGTTCAATTCCATTATTTTCTTGCACTAAAACCATAGCTATGGTTGTATCTACAGCGGCGAGATATAGGTTGAAGTCTTTTTGATAGTTAGGAGCATACATTAATGATGCTTTTATTAGGGAATCTTTTAAAGCACCAAAGGAAGCTTGCACGACTTGATCCCAGTGGAAGGGTACTCCTTTTTTCAAAAGACATGTATAACCTTTAGCGAGCTCAGCATAATGTGGAATGAACCTCCTCAAAAAGTTAGCTTTCCCTTGGAGTCTCTGAATCTGAAGAAAATTTGAAGGTGGAGGCATGTCAAGGATTAACTGAACCTTCAATGGGTCGAGTCGAATTCCTTCCTTAGAAACTAAAAAACCAAGAAATCGACCAGAACCAACACAAAACAGACACTTGTGTGGATTGAGTCGTATCTTGTAGTGTCAGCAACGTATAAATATGGCTCTCAAATGCTGTGGATGATCAGTCCATTTTTCGTGAATGAGCAAGCAAATCATCGAGATATGGTTGAACGATGTGTTTGATGTCATGGAAGGCGTAATTCATTGCCCTCTGAAAAGTTTCCCCTGCGTTCTTCAAACTGGAAGGTAATTTATGATATGCGAATGTGCCCCACGGACATATAAATGCAGTTTTGACTGGTCCTGTGGGCATATATTAATTTGGTTGTATCCGAAAAATCCATCCATGAATGAAAATATTTTGCATTTGGCACATTCATCAATTATTTGGTCAATGAGGGGTATAGGATATTTTTCCTTTGGACACGCTTGATTTAAATCCCTATAATCGATGCACACTCTAATTGTTCCTTGTTTTTTCATTACAGGAACAATATTCAATACCCAATCAGTGAGAGGAAAGGGTAAATGAAGCTTGCACACAAATGTTTTTCAACCTATGCTTTAATGGAAGTGGCTTTCTTTGGATGAACAGGTCGAAGCCGTTGTCGTACTAGTTTGACATCTGGATACATCTTTATTTCATGTTCAACAATTCTTGAGTCAATGCCTAGCATTTCTTCATATGACCATGCAAAGACATCTCTGAATTTGCAGAAAAGAGTGCATTAAATTTCTATTTCTGATGGAGAACATGATTTGGCAACGTGAATATCCTCTACAACATTAGGTTTGGTTGAAATATTAATGGCGATAGTTTCTTGAATGTTGGACAGATTTCACTCGGAGTCTACTATATTTACAGAATTTAATAAAAAATAAAAAATTGAAGGATGATTGAGGTCATTCGAATAATCTTCATTGTCATATTGAAGGTGGGAATGATGGTGGTAATCTTCCCATGGTGTCTCTCCTATCATCATTGATTGGATGATTCCTTCGTCTATAGAATGTATACAAGACCAAGGATCAGAAGAGGTACCATATTCTAAAGACCTATCTACCCAAACACTCATCGAGTGTTGATGCGGGTTTGCTGCCCAAGCCCAGAAAATTGATTGCTAAAAAGATTCGATGGGGCTGGGTGGCAACACCTTGCGATGATCATCACTATCAGTATGGTCAGAGCTCTTCTTAAACTCAGATGATGTATAAGAGATCATATGACAGGTTTCCACTGTGGCCACTTCCACAAAAATAGATGGAGGTAGGAGGGAAAAAGTACCCATTAAGGGTCTTTCAGGAGACCTACTCCAACATTTTGAAGTGATTGTGAACTTCCATGGATCAATGGAATGCTTCCAGTAGCTTGTGAACCATTAGGAAAGAAGGCTAGCTGGTCAATTATTGTTATTCCACCTTGGAAGGGAAATGCAATCTTTCTAAAATATGTAGACACAACAGTAGCCATAGCATAAATCTAGGGCCTTCCTAGTAGAATATTGTAATCAAGGTTTCCATCAATGAACTCAACTTCAATTTCTACTGTCTTGCCCCCCGAGTTCAACTTGCAAGCCACTTAAAATCCCATATGGAGTGTATGTCCTTCCATCAAATGCTTTTAATGTTGTTGATGATCGTGACAAGGGTGGTGAACCAAGAGTTTTCCAGCAACTCATCGACATAATATAGGTAGATGCCCCCTCATCAATGATGGTTTGATGAACAATTTTATTGAGGGATTTTACCTGTATAAGGAAAGAAAGTTGGGCCAGTAACTGAGATGTATATCCTTTATGATTAAAGGCCACAAGATTGGAATCCACTGGATCAATCCCACCTATTGCTGACAACAAAGCCTGCTTTTGGGAAGGACAATTTCGCAATACCTCAAGTGTCGACATAGCGGATGGTGATTGAGCTAGATCCTCCACTATATTATAATTCTAAGTAGCTCGAGCACGAGGATTAAATGTTGATTTATGTACGACTCCCTTTGGCGGCTTTATAGTTAAATCAGGAATAATGGGTGGAACAACTTCTGGCAAAGTTGTTGTCGAACCACTAGGTTGATCGGTAGCCTGGTTGTTTGAGGACGATGGATTCCCATAATCTTTATTCCTTGTTGATATCAAAGCATTATTTTGCTTGTTTGAGATGGATAGCATAAGCACTTGGGATGTGGAAGCATGATTGATAGCAACCAGATTAGTTTCTGGGTTTGGAAATGGATCAGTCAACACCACTGAGGTATTTAAAGCTTTCAAAAGTTTTGCAACCTCATCTCGATGTGGACATTCTCTCGTATAATGATCCTTGTTACATATCAAACATGGAAAAAAAGGAGGTTTGTTTGGTCCAGTAGGGTTCTTAGATGATTTTTTAGGAGTTTATTCTCCTGTTTCTTCTTATTAGTTTTCCCTTTCTTCTTGCCCCCTAGTTGCTTTGGATTTTTTCCTTTTTCAGATGACATGGAATTAATCTTTGAGGCAAGAGGTTTGTCATTTGCATTTTGACTAGAAACAACAAGGGATTTACCAGATGGACCCCTTGCGGTTTGCGTGCTTGAGGCACCGCTCACACCATCACCGGCATGAGAGTCCCCATTTGATTTATGAGGGGGTGGAATGGAAAATTCTGGTCTAGGAGCATGAGGAATTTTGTCGTAGAGTGTGCCAGACTGAGTGTAGATCAAGTCTAAATATTGGGCACGAGCAATGACTTTCTCTTCAGTGACTACTCCTCCTTTCACGACGTCCTCAGTGATAGATGGAAATAAGGACTTAATAAACCACTCAGCTAAAAAATGATTGAGAACATATGTCTTTACCATTCGATGACGACGCCACCACTCATGAATATGATCAGATATGTGAGTGGCCGTGGTTTGTTTAAAGTTGGTAAGGAGTTTTGTTCTTGTTTCGTACCTGATGGGTAACTGAAAGTGGGTTAGAAATGTAGTGGCAAGGATGTTGAAGTTATCAAACGAAGCTCTAGGCAATTCAATATACCATTTCGCTACTGGACCAGTGAGCATTCTCTGAAAAAGGTGAAGTCTAATTGAATCATTGTTTAGGGTGTTAGATGAGCACCAGAAATGAAATGTCATTACGTTATTCGATGGATATTCTCTTGGATTTCCATTGAATTTAGGAATATCGGAGGGAATTTTATGAGGAAACGCTAGCCACCAAGGGGCATATGCAATTGGATCATTCGTAGGCCGGTTCAAATCTAGTAATTCTAGAGTTGCTACAAAAGGCAACTATTGATTCAGGTTAGGTGAAGCATACCCAGGATAAGAAGGAATCGCCTGAGTAGTAGGTCTTTGCATACTAGCATAATGTATCTGATGCTGGTAACTTTGATAAGGTTGTTGGACATAACCAGTATAGCGTGGTTGTTGATAACTGTTTTGAAAATGTGGCTATCCATTACCTACAAAGCCTTGTTGCTTAGGTCCCTGGTAGGCTTGATATTGACCAAATTCAGTTTGAGCTTGTAAACCAAGCCCAAAATGAGGTTGGGTTTGCTAGAATTGTGGTTGTTGGTATTGTACCAGCCATGGTTGTTGGACCATTTATTGTTGCCCAATATTGGAAGATTGAACAAGATGCAGATTGACAATACCCATTTGTGCCTGAGTCATTCTAGATAAGGAATCACTAACCTGAGGTTGCGATTGAGCTGTAGAGACAACTAGATGTTGTATTGGAACCTGAGAGACTTGAGGTTGAGACACAATAGGCTGTGCTTGTGCTGGTAACATAGTCATAATAGTAGGTGTATTGGGAATATTCAACCCTTGGTTGTTGTGGCAGGGAACAATGAAAAAGCATACTACCCTCCATATGGTGGCAGTCCAGTGTTTAAAGGATATATCGGTCTTTGAAGACTAGTTTGCTCAAATTGATACTAGCATGCAGGATCAAATTGCTGAGTTTCAACATTAGAAATACTAGATGGGACTCCAGATGAATAAATAGGAGCAGACCATGTTGCCAAAGCAGCCCCTGAGTGGACTCCAGCTAGTGACTGATAACTAGCCAGAACATATGGTATACCAGAAAACATTGTAGGAATGGCAGCAGGAAGTTCTACCATAGCTGCATCAGATGACACATTCCTAGATGTCGATGGTTGCTCAGACATGTTTAATCTATCCAAAATATTTCCTAGCGATTCGACAGGAACTTGCGATGAAGGGGGATCAAGAGAACCAAACTCAGAGTAGAAGGACACAAATGAATCCCAGTTCCAAAATGAAATGAGGTACTAGATGGGGGATCCTCTACTATTTCCTCTATAGCAATCATACCTGGTGGAAGAGGTAGACCATCAGGTCTGTAAAATATTTCTGGAGCCGACGAAGGTATAGCTTCTGTAGTGACAGATATTGGAGGGGTGACACCTTCTGAATTCTGAAACTCAACTTCCAGATGTTCAGGTAAGTGAACTTTAGTTTCAAAGGGAGGTACTCGAACAACCACTAGTTCTAATGTAGCCTCGGTTTGAATTGAGACGGGTTTTGGATCAACTTCAGATGGAGTTGTTTCCGGTGTAGAGGTGTCTACCATTACACTAGGATCAGTTGTAATGTCCTCTTGTAACTACGAAACTTCTTCTCTAAAGGCAGATGTATCAGAAATTATTGGAGTAACTGTAGTCTCTGACGATGTTGAAACAAAAGTTTCAAATAAACCAGATGAGTTGGACTCAGTTAAACGAGACCACTTTGCTCAAATTGGCTTCGCTTCCGGAGACAAAGACGGTTCACTTGCTAGTCTCTGTGAACGATGAGGTTTTGATTGACTTTCTTCCACGATTGTGGATTACTTGATCAACTCAAAATTAATGGGGAAAATGATGTTTTTCTGAATTCAATTAATTTTAATGACGCTTTGACACAATTCTGGTTTTTCAGTTTTTAAGAGTCGAGAAAAAGCTAAAGATGACTCTAGTCTCCTTTAATTTTTAATGAGCCTGAAGTGACAAGTGATCAGATGGACCTTTTCTTTTAAATAGTTGAAAAGGAATGAAAGTGACTACTCTAGAAAATCTAGGTAGAGGGATTACCAAACCAATCACAAAACTACAATATACACCTTGGTGATAAATTAAAGAGAAAATTACCAAGGATGTATGTATGGCAGTCAATCTTCTCGAATGTTGTGTTCAGTGCATTGCGATCAATAAGGCGAGAGACTGAGCTTCCTATGGATAAAGGATATAATCCTATTATGGTCTCCCAATAATATGTGACGGTATGGGGAGCACAAGTCCATGCTAGAAAATGTCGTATCAAGGAGGAGGAATCACCTAACCTTCAATGAAAATGATAGTTACTAGTTTTTACGACACCGGAACATGTCTCTAGCCTAGACCTCTAGATATGTTGCGTTAAGTTCCAAAGCGTTGTTAGGTTCATTGATATTTATTTTAAAGTTGATCTTGTTTAAAGTTTTCCTTTCAATGGTTCATCGCATGATGTTGATTTGAAATTCCTAAAATTCAATCTACAATGATAAACAATCTTTGTTTATTTCGATCAATGAAAATCCTAGCTACTAGGGAAAGAAGATTACAATTCTTTCAACAAAGAGCAAAAAGCATACACTAATGCATTTTCCTAAATCATATTTTTGCACACAAACTAAAAAAAAAAATCTAAATGCAAATGCATGTATTTTTTTTCGTTCTCCTTAATGTGAGAAATGCCAAAAAGGAAAACTGAATGCAGCAAAGATCTGAAATATTTCTTTCAAAATGACATTTTCGACAATTTTTTCTTCAAAAGAGAGAGGAAGACTCAACGACACTTTTCAATTTTGAATAAAAATGCTTTCGACATTTTGAATAAAAACAAATAAAATCAAATACATGAAGAGAAGTTCAATCGATTATCAAAGGAAGGAAGAATTCACAACACTTCTCTTTTCGACACAAAATGACAATTACGACACTTTTTGTACCAAAGCGACAAATAGATTTAAACAAATTTTCGACCAAGGATTGTAAATGATGAGAAAATACACAAAAGAATTCACTAATCCTAATCTAATGGAGGCTGATCTATGTGATGCAAGTAGGCTTTAGTAAGGAGGCATTGTTCATAAGCAGCAAAAACTAAACAAAACTGAAAACAAGGTCAAAAACCCTCAATTTCTAGAATGGAAAAAGAGTTCACTCAGTCATCACACGTGGGCTTCACAAAAATTCATATGCATCACACTTACTGCACTCATGAGGTGCTATGCATATTGAATCACAGTGAGAGACAGTGTGATGGTCTAGGGACGCAACTGAAATGGGTTTTGTCTCAAATGTGTAGCCATTTTCAATGAGTTGAGATGGGTTTTGATGAACAGTAAAGAGAAAAGTATAGAGGAGTGTCTTGAGAGGTTACTAAGCTACCAAAAGGGCATCTAGATGTGCTTGCAAGTCAGATGTTCAATTCATAAACTAAACCAGAGATTGACTGAAGCAACATTCATCTATTATGCAATTGCAGAGTAAGAGCAGTTCGAAGGCTATCTGGTTGACTTCAAGCTTTGTCTATAGCTTATAAAATTGAACATAAAACAAACAATAATAACAAACAAACATCTAATCATTCCCCAGCAGAGTCGCCAATTTGTTTCTAGGAAAACTAGTGTCTTTTCGAACGACTAACCCTATAGGTTTGGAAGCTACCCTATAAACAACATTTTAAAGAAATTCAACGATTTCCTCTATGTGTAATAGATAAGAGAAATATAATGGAACCAACTTGGAACTTCCGCTTAATCCCTTGCTTGATCTCTCTCCCCCTTGACAGAACTTGCAACTCCTCTCCGTACTTAACCCACTTGGAGAGTACCTGCACAAGTACAACAACAAAGAACCATCAAAGCATCGTGATCTATTACAACATAAACATTACAGAATCAGATATATAATGAACAAATGATATCATTCACAAATAATAACATTCACAATTGCACAATCATATGGAAGAAAACTTGAAGAACTTTATTAATAGAAGGGAGAATTACAACCCAGTTGTCTAATCCAGCATCATCCTCCCAGCTTCAATCCCTCTTCACCTCATGAAATAGCAAGATCACACCAACAATACAATGCTCTTTCCTCAATTACAAACTATCAGCACTTCCTTGCAATTCACAACATTCCAGCCTCTGGATCTCTTAGATGAGGGATCCATTTATAGAAGTCTGCAAGGGTGTGAGTCATCTCTGGGGTTTTGATTAGCTTCATTCCACTTGTTACAATTGGTTCCAATTGGAGATTTCTTGGATCTCTTACTCATCCCTGGGTGAATTCAGAGAAGCAAGTGGCATAGGAGAAGTTTCTAGAAGATTCCATGAGAAACCACCTAGAAAACTGTCTCGGACATTTGTCCATCCTCACCCATCACACCCTATAGAACGCCAAAATAGATCGCACCCTGGCAGTGTACCACTCAGTATGCATCACACTTTGCTAGTGGAGCAGTCAATATGGTTCAGTTTAGGCCATTTCTGGATGGTTTCTTAGGTGGAACTTTTGTGGAATGATGTAATCAAATGACTAAGCTCTTTTAGGGTATGAAACAACTCTTTTAGGGGTTGATGAGCCCTAGTTTATCGACATATAAGTTTTGGGATGATGTGCCCAAATATGTCTATAACAAGCGGGTACCCATACTTTAGTTACAGGACATGCGAGTAGGGTGGCCCGGACCACGTGAGACCCAAATCACTCGGTGGGCCCATGTGATGCCGCGAGGAGGCGGTGGCCAGCCAGTGTCATGGGGTCCTAACTTCATGGAGTGGCTACATTGTCAGCAGGTGGTGGTTGAGGATTGGCCTTATGCAGGGATGAATTTTAGGGGAGACCCGAACATGTTGCTTCTGCCTAGAGAGCAGTGGGATGAGAGAGGTAACATACTTGGGTTGACCGCAAAACTTTTATATTTTAGTTTTCTATTATTTTGGATTTTAAACATATATTCCCTAATAATTATGTTTAAATTTTGTAGATATCGGACCTAAGAGACCTGTGGGTCTTGCTCCTATGGCTCAGAGGGAGAACAAAGAGGTTTCCTTGACACCTCCAGGTGGAGATGTAGAGGAGGAGATAGCCCGGAACTTGGAGGGCTTGACCAAGGGGATCCCTAATTATAGAGGGTTTGAGGAGATCCCGAGATAGTACCAAAAACACACTACGGATGTGTCAAATAGGATTCATAGACTGCTCAGACGAGTAGTTTGGGTAGTGGTCTGCTATAGAGAGAAGCACCTAGAGTAGTCTCCTAGGTTTCCTTTTCTGGTGTTTTGAGAGACATGTGTCTCGGATTGTAACCTAAACATATACATTATTTTTTGGACATATACATTATTTTTTGAGCGCCTCGGTGCACAACACACGATATACAACTATCTATGTTTTATTATTGTGTCTGAATACTTGCATATAATGTTTTTTATAAATTGTGTAAATGTTTGTCTAATACATGATTTTCCAATGCATCAGTTAACGTATTTAGCCTTCTAGGAATGTGTTGATATGTGATATAATCAAAATTTATTTCCAGTAAGCGAACATGTAAATACAATCTTAAAATTTGAGGGTTTCTAATGGAATAATGCCTGTTAAGTTGAAGAACAACAAGTTGAGAGTCCAGATTCACAATCAATGCACGAATATTGAGGTTAACAGCCTCAACCAATAATTCAATGATGGCACTATATTCAGTGACATTGTTCATGGTACACCCTAGACAAACACCTTGAAGGTATACTAACTCACTGTGAGGATCGTAGATCACCCATGCCGCAGAGGAAAGATTTCGGGTATTGCAACAGGCACCATCAATGAAACCGATATAAGGTGCAAGAAACATCTGCACAAGAAGTAAAAAAACACAATAAGTGGCAATAACGCCTACACACCAAGCCAAACATGCACACACTAAAAAACACACTTATTTACACAGTAGATGCACGAAAGACTCATGCATAATATTTTTTAAGATAAAGCGCATTCCGGGGCTTATCTAAAGGGTTTCCTTCGTAGTCAATTATCTCGTAGGCCCCTTTCTTCAAAACATGTTTCATAATATAAGGCCCATGCCACATAGGTTCAAATTTTCCTACCCCCAACTTATCATTCGCTTGATCATACAACAGGACTAAATCTCCCTCAATGAAAGAACGAGGATTAATAGTCTAATCAAAGTGAGTTTTCATTCTCTTCTTCTGTGCTTCGATGACTAAAGAAGCAAGTCAATGGGTCTCATCTAGCCACTCTAGATAAAGTAGACATTCTTCTACAGCAGTAGTATTCTGGAGTAATTTGATAGCTAACTTGAGAGAAGGTATTTCGCATTCAATCCGAAGGGTAGCCTCCAGACCATAAACGAGTTGAAACGGTGTGAATCCAGTTGCATCCTTCACTGAGGTACGGTAGGCCCATAAGGTGGAAAACAACATCAAATTCAAATTATACTTGTGCATTCCAATGGTACGTTGAAGCATCATAACCAACACCTTGTTGACAGCTTCGACTTGGACATTGGCCTGAGGGTAATAAGGCGTCGAACTATCATGATGCAAGCGTAACTAGGTTTTTAACTCAGTAATCATATGACCATGCAAATGAGAACTGTGATCAGAAAATCGCCTGAGGGACTTCGAATCGAGTAATCACATGATTGAATAGGAATTGTGCATCTTTCTTACCGTCATTAGACAGTGTAGGCATCCCTTCGGCCCATTTTGTAAAATAATCGATGGCAACGATAATATACCCATGGGCCCCAGCTGAGTGAGGGTTATAGGTCATAAAATCTATGCCCCATTTAGCAAAAGCATCTTCCATTGGTAAATTTGGCATGCGTGGCAGGAATAGACAACGAAAATGCAATCCTTAAAAACAAAGGGCCAAAAGTAACCAAAATGGAGGATTTTTTGGGCAGTAGCATAACCAGACATATGACCACCACATGCACTGGAGGGGAAGTCATTCAAGACCCTTTCAGCTTCCTCGAACATCAAACAACAATGGAGAACTAAATTAATGCCGAGACGATAAAAAGTGTCCCCAACAATACGATAAGGCTAAGAATGGTGAGAAATACATCACCGAGTATCCTTAGACAAATTGGAATGGAAAGAATATGTCTGGATATAGACAATAAGGTCACCGTACCAAGGGTTGAGGTTACTGATCAAGAAAATAGTGTCATCCAAGATGTGATCCTCTATCCGAGAGGGAGCGGTAGCAGACGGTAATGAGCAAAGCAACTCAATGAAGACAAGTGACTTCTTAGACTTGGTGGTAGTAAAATCCAAATCAAAATCTTGAAGGATAATGATCCATTTTGAGTAATCGCCCCCCAGCAACTGACGTGACAATATGTACGTCATCAGGTTGCAATTGGAAATCATGGTCGTCGTAAGCAACAAAATATAATGACAGAAACGTTGGATAGCGTGAACAGCTGCTAAGACGAGCTTCTTGACATAAGCATGTCAAGTCTTAGTGTCAAGGAGGTTGTGGCTAAGATAATAGATAACGTGCTCGGAACCATCGTCATTGTCTTGAACCAAAACCATGCCAATAGTATTGTCAGTAGTATAAATATAAAGAGTATAGTCATGATGGTAGTCAGGTGGACGTAATAAGGGAGAAGAAACAAGAAGTGTCTTGAGTTGCTCGAATGAATTTTGGGTAGTGTCATCCCAAACAAAGGGAGTGTCACGCTTAAGGAGATGCATATAACCTTTAGCAATCTCGGCGTAGTTAGGGATAAAACGACATAGGAAATTGGCTTTTCCCTACAAACTCTGCAACTGATGCAAAGAAGTAGGGGGTGGGAGATTCAATATAGCTTCAACTTTGAGGGGATCAAGACTAATGCCCTATTTAGAGACAACAAACCCAAGAAGTCTGCTGGATTCGATGCAAAAGACACACTTATGTGGATTGAGATGAATACGGTAATGTCTGCAGTGAAGAAAAATATTGCGGAGGTGGTTCGAATGGTCAGAATGCTTAGCTGAATGAGTCGGAAGGTCATCCAGATATAGCTAAACAATGTGTCGGATGTCATGAAATGCATAGGACATTGCTCGCTGGAAGGTGGCACTAGCATTCTTAAGGCCAAAAGGAAGCTTCTTGTAAGAAAAGGTACCCCACAAGCAGATGAAGGCAATTTTGTGTTGATCGGCAAGCGAAATATTAATCTGGTTGTAACCAGAAAAGCTATCCATAAATGAGAAAATCTCACTCCCAGCACAATCATCGATGAGCTAGTCGATAAAGGGCATAGGATAATTATCTTTTGGACACGCGCGATTGATGTCACAGTAATCAACACAAACCCTAATAGTGCCTTGCTTTTTGGTCATAGGGATAATACTAGAAACCCAGTTAGTCAGCAGGATAGGGTAAATGAACCCTGCCTCGAGAAGTTTTTCAAATTCTATTGTAATAGTTGTGGCTTTCCTCGGGTGCACTGGGTGTAAATGTTGTCGAACTGGTTTGGCACTAAGATACATAGGTATCTCATGTACCACGATACTAGGGTCAATACCGGGCATTTCTTCATATGACCAAGCGAACACATCGCGAAACTCTCTGAAAAGATCAGTGTAAAGCTGAATCTCTTCTGGAGTACAGGTAACTCCAATGTGGATATTCTCGAAAATCCCTGGTTTGATAGAGATGTCGATGGGCATGGTCTACATAATATTCCCCATATTTCCTTCAGAAAAAACTTCATGAATCAGGATAGGTGTCTAAAGCGGCTGAGAGGGAATATAGGAAGAAAACTGCTCTAGATAGGTAGTCATGGCCCCATGGCTTGGGAGAAATGAGGAACGATGGTGATGATCAAACCAAGGAGGATCCTCAAAATTCATTGTGATGGCAAGAAAGCATTCCCTCTGTGGACAGAGGCAACCCCTCTAGCCCTAGACTGGGTCTAGTCATAAACAAGGATAGATCAACAATAGCTTTCCTTAAACAGTCATAGTTGGAGGCCTACCTAAACCGGTCGTCGATGGAGTTCCGTTGCGCTGCTCCAGCTTCCGCTTCCTTATCCTAACGAGTAATCAACCTAAAACAATGCAAAGGAAATAAAAAAAAGCATGTAACCGGAACAACAATGATTTATTTACTCACAAAGTCAAGAAGTCATGAGCTATAAAGTACATTACATACAAGACATAGGAAAACATCATTGATTGCATTAACTATAAAATAAGAGTAAGCTTACAACCAAAGTATTCACGTCACAAGCCTTCTCAGAGGGATCCAGCCAGCACGTTCCTCGAGCATTCACTCTTTGAAGATGGATCTCCCAACATACAAGTCTCTCTCACTCACAAGTTTTACACATGATTAAGGGCACTTCACAACCTTCGTCAAGCTATCAACAATCCCACACTTGTCACACTCACACCAGCTATCTAGCAAACTCACAAACACTAATAGTACTATCAGCAACCACTCCAAAGACTAAGAACTCCAAACTAGCAACACAGAGCAATGGTGAGAGTTTAAATAGGAGAAGGAGTCTCCATGAAAGGTGGAAGAGTGAGCTTATCTCCAAGGAAGGTAGCACAAATGACAGAACAACCACGCCAGAGAAAGGAGGGTGACATAAACTATGCCAACAACTAGGTCTGGAGTCATCTGGAAGGCCGACTATTGGAACAAATTCGCCCAATCTGGATCATCACGGGCACATAACTGGTCTTCTGCACTGACATCGCTATTGAATAATGTAGCTAGTCAAGTCATCATAGGATATTACAAGAGACAGTCACGCTAGCACATAAAATGGACCATCACTAGAATCAGGTGTACTTCCGCGATGGAAGCACTTTTAGGCTATTTTGGAGCGCCCTTCAGTGCGTTTATTTAGCCAACAAACACGATGAGACAGAAACCTTTGGAAAAGTGGGTCATTAGGCAACATCATAGAGCATTTTTCTAAGATGAGCATGTATGACTTGGAAACATGACACAGTAGGAATACTGGAGTGAAGACAATGAAAAATTATTGTGTAACAGATGCCCCCTAAAGTATGAAACCCGAGAGATAGGGAGGGGTGAAATGCTTTACGAAACTGACTGAACTGGAACACGATTTGGAAGAACCTGTACGCAAGTACAACTGATATCTTTGATAATGAAGTGCATGTAGTCTAGGCATGGGTGCAGCCATCCAGAAGACATACGAAATAGGTCTGTGGTATGGACGCAGCCATCCAGCTAATGAGACCATGATGATGATAAAGGTATGGTTGCAGCCATCCATGAAGACTCATGTATGGTTGTATCCATCCATCAATGAGCCATGTAATCATAAACCAATCCAAGCATCTCGAACATGTGTAATCTGAGTTCGGGGTCTTGAACCCATCCGAACATAGTACAAATCCTAACATGCGAATAGATGTGTTGAAGTCAAGCATGATAGAAAATCGCTTGATTACCGGTCGATGAAAACCATTAACAAGCACGAGAGAAACCACCAATAATGCCAATGGTCCTCAAGGTACTATCTAGCACAATCCACGAAGTGTGAAAAAGGAGCTAGAGTCGAACACTCGTGGAATCACTCAATCGACAACCAATGATGAAAGTCGACCGTCAGGTGCGAAGAACTTGCCATTGAGGCATGGAAGCTCTAAGGTACCAAAGGGGATCTCTAAATCAATCTCCTGGATAATGAGCTAATGTCAACAGGAGACAACCCATCGTAGGAGGGCCATAGCATTTCTCCCATCAATGACACGAGATAAGGAACAAGTGGTAGATGACGAAACAGAGTATCAGAGGAAAAGACGAGGGTGTAAACTACAGAAGGATTATACTCTTGAACATGTCGGTGACACGAATCTGAGGGGGGTGGCAGTATTTAGGCACCAAAGGATCAGAGGCTCGATGGAGACGACATGAATCAGATGGAATGAGGATAGAATGATAACCCAAACCCACGGAATCCCAAATGACAACATATGGATGTCCCAAACTGACAAGAAGCAAAAGTCTTGATGTTCAAGAGTGACTAGCTGCCATAGACAATCAATGATAAACCTGTTGTTGAGTCCAACCTAGTAATAATTTAACAAGCCCTAGGAAGGAGAAGCTCGAGTCTCATCATGGTGACGAGTCCAATGTCGTCAAGGTTTAACAAGTCTGACATAGGTGAAACTTGGAGTCTTTTTCATGTTTAGAGAGTTTGAAAAAGACACGAAAAAGAAAACTCCAGGGGGGGTCCTTTTTCGTAAATTTGTGTCCTTCGAGCCCGAAAAAGTAAAAAACGATACTCGAACCGCTCGACCATTATGATCGAGGAGTACTTTTCGTAACTAGTGACTTCGACCTGAAAAAGTAGAAAAGCGGCCGGAATCATGTCGTTTCGGAACCAATAATGAGCATGAAACGACAAAGGCCTGTCAATCTTTTTGTGTTTACACAGTCGGAAAAGAGCTTAAAGTCGACCGCCTCTTATTTCTTTTAACGAGTCAAGAGGGAAAACTCGGCAATATTTTCGTCTTTAAACGGTCGGAAAAGAGCTGAAGGTAGACCTCCATTTTTATTCTCTTTAATGAGTCAAAAAGGGAAAAATACGCAGCAATATTTTCATCTTTTACAAGTCAGAAAAGAGCTTAAAGGAGACTCGTACTAGAGAAACGACTGGTATAAAGGGTAGCAACTGGTTCTGATAATGGTGGAACTGCTCAAAACATGTAATGGTCAAGAGGTTGGCTAATAAAACCACTCATCGCTGCAGTTCCTTAGGAAAGGATAAACAATCAAGTGAAAGCATATGATCAGGCAAAGAGATGGTGGTGATGGAATGAAACAACCAAGCTCATCTAGCAAAATTTAGCGGATAAACGGAAATCACTAGATGTAAATCGGGTATGGGTTCATTTTTACACAAGCTTGAACCATGGAGAACTCTGCTTGGATTAGGTTTCATGTTTACACAAGCTTGAAACAAAAAAATATGCTTATTATAAATTCGCATGCCCCCAGCATAATAACGCAAATGGAGGTACATGCCCCCCAAGCTTCATTACATTCAATGAGGTGGATGGAATGAAGGTTCACTTTCGAGATCTTGGAAAGAATCGACTTGGATTTTACGAGATCTTAATCAAAGACTCGATTTGGAAAGGGAGTTGTTTCATTTTTTAATGAGGTTGACATAGTAAAAGAACTATCCTCATAACCCTTGTTTCATTTTTTAACGAGCTTGACACAAGATCAGGAACTATGCTTGACACTCCTGTTCATGGGCCGGCCAAGAACATGGCTCCCAAGAGGTCTTCTCGAGGTGGAAGAAATACACTCTAGGAGGAATACATGTCATGATGTACCATTGATAGATCGGGTTCCAATACCCCCAGTACATGTTGTACCAAACCATCTGCATGATCATCAGTAGAGGCGGAGACAGAACAGGTAGCCACATATTGACCTATGGCAAGGAAGGTACTGCTTGCGAGCAAGAACCGATAGGGGGTGATGGCTGCACAGGAGGCACGGGGGGACTAAATAATGATAATTGATCTATGGTCACCATTCTTCCATCGTGTGGAAAGTAAGCCACACGGAAAAGTGAAGAGACGAGGGCCCCCATGGCATAAATATAGTCACGGCCAAGAAGGAGGCTGAAATTTGCACCTTGGACTATCATGACATATATATAGATGGTTTTGACCCCCCAAGTAACAGGCAACTTTGGGAGGATCCCTATAGGTTGATAGGGTTCTCCGTCAAATGCCAACAGATTCTGTGTGACCGACACAAGCTGTGGGGAACCCAAAGCTTGCCAAGTAGTGGAAGGCATAAGACTGACAGACGCACCCTCACCCAGGACAGTGCCAGGTACTGCCTTATCTTAGGTGTGTACTGTAATCTCGAAAGGTACATAGGATGGAAGGTGGAAAGTAGTCAAGTGACTCCAGTTGAAAGTAACGGTGAAACTACTTGGTGGGGGAATTGTATGATTTCCCTCATGCTCTATAGGAACCGAAGAAGGACCCCCTTGATTAGCAGGGATAGGAGGGTCATTCTCAGACTCAGGAGAATCTGACGAGATGAGAAGAACATGAGCACGATGATCTTCGGAAACAGAGTGATCAACAGGTGGTGAACCCAAGTCGACACTCTCTCCAACCAATGGCTGGTCTGGAACAGGCTTAGCACAACCAGGCTTGGAAGGAGGAGTAAGGACAAGAGAAGAAGCTAAGTCAATCTCTTTGTCAATCGGGGGAGGGTCTGAAGAGAGTCTCTGATAACCAATGGGAGGTTGGGGTGAAGAAGCTCTAAGACTTTCCAAAATGGCGGAAGCTTTATCCATGAGCGGACAAAGGTGAAGGGGATGGTTGCCTTCACATAGCCTACAGGGGAATCAAATCTTCCCTTTCTTCTTACCATTGCTAGTTGATAGGGTGGCATCGTCATGAGATTCAGAGGATGATGAGATATGATCTGGATCACGAGACCATACGTCTAAGATCCTAGGAATACCAGGACAATCACAAAGAAGATGGTCACCCTTGCACAATTTACAAGGAAACTTAACCTTCCATGGAGGAACAAGTGGTGGTACGACCTGAGATGTACTCAGAGCAGTAACTACACAGGTGGCCTTGCATTTATCAGAATTCTTCTTCTTCTTCTTCTTCTTCTTAGTCTCCTAGTTACTAGATATGAAACTTTCACGAGGCGAAGGAGGGGAGGAGGAGGAAGAAACATGGGAAGAAGGCGCAGGCTCAACCTTGGAATCAACATGTCATGGTTTAGACGAAGGAGATGGTGGAACAGGAGTCATGAAGCTCAGGACCACCGAGGTTGAAAACAACCATACGGGAAAACCGATGGTTAACCTAGGCAAATACAATGTTGCCATATACGAAGCATCGGCATTTCCAAATGAACGAAATGGACCAGGATTTCCATCTGGGGGAAGACCTTGGCCGGTAGACTCGGGGGAGGTTTCCATTGGGAACGAACCTGAAGAACACTCTTCTCACAACTAAGAACTCGAACTATTACCAGGAATATTTCGTGGGCAAATAAATTTTATGACACAGGAACACAACTTGACCTTTCCATGTTTCAAGAGTCGAGAAAAGGACGAAAAGGTGACTATCTCTTTCGAGTTTTAATGAGCCTGAAAGGACAAGTGCTCAGATGGACCTTTTCTTTTAGGGAGTCCAAAAAGGAATGAAAGTGACTATGCTGGAGAACTAGGCAAAAGGTTTACCAGACAAATCCGTAAAACTGCATATACACCTTGGCAGTCATATGAAAACCAAGGACTTTTCGTAAGGTAGTCAATCTTCCCGAATGTTGTGTTTGGTGCATTACAGCTTGTAAGGCACAGACATGGCTTCCTATGGATAAAGGATGATAACCTAGTGGGGTCTCCCAGCATATACTCGATGGTACATGGGAGAACAAATCCGTGCTAGACCACTATTGAGTCACAGAATGAGGAATCACCCAACCTTGAGTGAAAACAGAAGTGACTAGGTTTAACGACACTGGAGCACGTCTCTAGCTTAGACCTCTAAATGTGTGCGTTATGTTCCAATGCATTGTTAGATTTATTCAGTTCATTTTAGAGTTGATCCTGGATTATGTTTCAGTTTTCAGGCCTTACCGTATGTATATAGCAAAACCTAGGATGCAGCTAAAATGAGTAAAGCATCTTTCATTTTGATGAACACCTACTTACAAAAGGTAGAGAGTTCATTCCCAAACCAAGACAAGCAAATGAAAACACTAAGAAACACAATGCATCAATACACTAATCTCACAATGCATCGATACTACTAATGAAAGATTTAAAATTTACTTTCCAATTTCTCAAACATGAAAATTCGTAATGCAAATGTACTTTCACTTTTGTATGCTAAATGAAGGAAAACTTTAATTTTTTTTTTTTTTTTTTTTGTGAATTCAAAGAGACAGACAATCAAGTGTGAACTGATCGATCCAAACAATTGTGATCTATGCTTGGTAGTGAAGAAATTGAATCAACATAAAAAATTGGCTCAATAATCGACACTAAAAATCAACCAGCAAGAAAACAAGCAGTGAAAAAGCCTCAAGCAAATCATTAAGACCGTTGTGGATGAACCTTGAACAAACAAGTAACCTAAGAAAATGGTTTCTCGAAAAAAATTCTAAAGGGCTAGGTCACATGGTCTAGAAAACAAAAGACTCACTCAAATGAAATCAAAGAGACAGTACCCTAACCAAAAGCAATTAAAACATGCTAGTGAGAGACAAGAAACAATAGGAGATAAGCAAGATTGATGAATTCAGGAGGTAAAGTTATAAAAACAACTTTTCAAGAATCATCGCAAGTTGTACACTGACAACTAGAGATGTCATCGCTAGTTTAGATACCATCGCTAGTGATGGACAGACAACTAGAGATGTCAGCGCAAATTTTACACAGAAAACCTGAGATGATTGCGGAAAAACACCTATTTTCTGAAATTATGCGATTTCAAGAGTCATCGCGGGAATTAAGCTAGCAACCCAAGAACATCGTGGGTAAAAAGCTACAAAGTGGCGATGACATCACGACTGTTAGGCTTTTTTCCGTGATGATGCAAAAAAAATGAGAAATGAACAAAAATTCCTGAACCAAAACCAGTCAACCCTTCAATCAAATAGAGGTATTTCTCAGATCAACCCAGGAAACTCAAAAGATGGATAATTAATCCCCAAACTTCAAGAGAGGCCAAAATCAAAATCAAAACAAGAGAAAACAAGAGCAAACAAAGCCAAACTCCCCAGCGGAGTTGCCAATTTGCGATGGCAGGAAAGTGTTCCTTCTACAGAAAGAGGCAACCCCTCTAGCCCTAGAGTGGGTCTAGTCACAAACAAGGACAGATCAACAATAGCTTTCCTTAAACAGTCATAGTTGGAGGCCTACCTCAACCAGTGGTCGTTGGAGTTCCATTGCGCTACTCCAGCTTCCGCTTCCTTCTCCTAACGAGTAATCAACCTAAAACAATGCAAAGGAAATACAACAAAGCACATAACCAGAACAACAGTGATCTATTTACTCACAAAGTCAAGAAGTCATGAGCTATCAAGTACATTACATACAAGGCATAGGAAAACATCATTGACTGCATTAACTATAAAATAAGAGTAAGCTTACAACCAAAGTCTTGACATCACAAACCTTCTCAAAGGGATCCAGCTAGCATGTTCCTCAAGCATTCACTCTTTGAAGATGGATCTCCCAACATACAAGTCTCTCTCACTCACAAGTTTTACACAAGATTAATGGCACTTCACAACCTTCCTCATGCTATCAACAATCCCACACTTGTCACACTCACACCAGCTATCTAGCAAACTCACAAACAATAACAATACTATCAACAACCATTCTGAAGACTAAGAACTCCAAACTAGTAGCACATAGCAATGGTGAGAGTTTAAATATGAGAAGGAGTCTCCATGAAAGGTGGAAGAGTGAGCTTATCTCTAAGGAAGGTAGCACAAATGACGGAACATCCAGGCTAGAGAAAGGAGGGTGACATAAACTATGCCAGCAACCAGGTCTGGAGTTATCTAGAAGGCCGACTGTTGGAACAAATTCACCCAATCTGGATCATCGTGGGCACATAACTAGTCTTTTGCGCTGACATCGCTATTGAATAACGTAGCTAGTCAGGCCATCGTAGGATATTACAAGAGACAGTCGCGCTGGCACATAAAATGGACCATTGCAAGAATCAGGTGTACTTCCACGATGGTAGCGCTTCTAGGCTATTTTGGAGCACCCTTCAGCACGTTTATTTAGCGAACAGATGCGATGAGGCATAAACCTTTGGAAAAGTGGGTCATTTGGAAACATCAGAGAGAATTTGTCTAAGATGAGCATGTATGACTTGGAAACATGATACAGTAGGAAGACTAGAGTGAAGATAGTGACAAATTACTGTGTAACAGTCATAGTCTCTAAAATTGCTTCATCGGAAGGAAAATTTTGCTGTAACGGATCCGAAGAAACAATATCTCCAAGCCAAGGGAATTGCACATACGTGTCAAGAGATCTGCTCAATGGAGCAGGGTTAGAGGATGAAGCCGATGCTGAAACAATTTCAACATAGTTGAGCTCGGTAGGACTGAACGGCATAACGTCACCCTGGGGGTCTACCTGATCGACGGGGGGAACTACAAAAGGATCATAATGGATATAAATCATGTTAATGGGGGCAACGTTGGGAGGTGGGAGAGAAAAGACACCCATAAGGGTAGGATATTTGAAGAGTCCAACACCCACACTTTCATAGGGAATAGTAGTATGCTCCACAAGTGGGACATTTCCATCTGAAGAAGAGGAGGCAAAGAAGGATAGTTGATCAGCCGTTATGATTTTTCCTTGGTGGGGAAAATGGAGTACACATAATAGAGATGAGGCCACAGTAGGCATGGCGTATGTCTAGCTTCGTCCTAACAAAAGGTTGTAAGTCAAATTTGTGTCAACAACTTCGACTTTAACCTCAACTATCTTCCCCTCTAGAGTGATAAGCAAGCGCAGGAGGATACCAAATAGATGGGAATCTCTTCCATCGAATTCTTCCAAAGTATTAGGATATTGACTCAACGTTGGGGAACTGATGGCCTTCCAACAAGCAACAAACATGATGCAAGTGGAGGCACCCTCATCAATAACAGTTCAGTGAATATTCTTTGAGTTAATGATGACTTGGATGAGGAATGAAATCTGATGAGGCAATCACGGTACATGATTTTCAAGATCGAAAGTAATCAAGTCCAAATCAGCTGGGTCAATGCCACCAATGGCTAATAACATAGACTTCCTTTGGGGGTACAACTCTAGAGGACTTCCAAAGTGGGCATAGTTGAAGGGGCTTGGGGTAAGTCCTCAACAATGCTATAATGTTGCACGACATGAGCATTGGGGTTATAAGAAGATTTCTAGAGCACTCCCTTGGTAGGAGGTGGAATGACTGACTTAGTGCTAGGTTGTTCAATATGGAGAGGGCTAGAACTGGATGAAGGAACATTTGAAGGGACTTCAGGTTCCTTTCCAGTGGGTGGAGGATATTCTTTCGATCGAGTACTTATATGAATGGGAATAGTCCCAGCCATAAAAACTTAAGAGCCAAAAGTGGAGGAGAACTGAGGTTGATCGACCACCATTTATGTTTGTTGAGAGGGAAAAGGCTCTTAAGCAGAGTAGGAGTTCCTGGAGTCCCCTTAAGCAAATGACTAACCTCAGACCATTGAGGACAATCTCTAGTGTAGTGATCCTTGTCACAGATGAGACAAGGGTATTTGGGTTTGTGTTTAGTACCATCATCGGCCAGAAGCTTAGGAGCATCCTGCTTCGGTGGATCAGCTTTATTTTTGCCTTTCCCCTTTTTCTTACCTTTCGAAGCTTTATCTGCCATGGTGGACTGGACAACATTGACTTCGGAAGTTTTACCAGTATTAGATGTGGCCTGAGAAGCATTTTTACTAGGAGCAGTCGATTTTTGCTTCACAAGGGTCACGGAAGACTTTTGGGAGGATGAAGTAACGGAACCAATAACATTGTCGACAAATGGCATTAACGAAGCCTTAGTAGTTCTGAGTCACAGAGCATCAAGCAAGTAATCATAGAGTGTAACAGATTGGGAATAAACCAAATTGAGGTACTGAGCACGCGCAATAGCCTGCTCTTTAGTAACACATGCCCCCATGGCAATATCTCGGGCTATCAGACCGACAAACGAGGTAGTAAACCAGTCATTCAGAAGCTCAACCAGGTTAGCCTCAATTCCAGCCAGGCCAACCCGTTTCCCAGCAAGGTCAACCCTCTGGTCAAGTAGGTCAGTCTCAGATCCAACAAGGCCAACCTACTGTCCAGCCAAGTCAACCCTCTGGTCAAATGGGCCAGCCTTAGTTTTAGCAAGGTCAAACTATTAACCAGCAAGTTCAACCTTCTGGGAAAATCGATCAACCTCCATACCAACAAGGCCAACCTTCTAACCAATTGGGTCAACCCCAATTTCAACAAGGACATCAATCCTGTCAAATCAATCCATCTCTCAATCAATCAGGTGTTCAAATGCTTACTATTTCTCAGGCCCTACCCGATTTCCAGACTCAGGCTAGACTCCAGACTTAAATTCGTCTCCAAACTAAAACTAGATTTCAAGCCCAACCCGTTTATCAAATGCCACCTGGGCCTCAGGTACAGTTTGGAGCTCAACTGCAATATGGTCTCCAAGCCCTTCAATAACCCCAAGGGAAACCTCAAGCTGCTCCGTATCAGAATTATCAGCAACCACAGGTCAATCCTTATCAAAAATTTTAGAAGCCCTATGTGGCCCCTGTTAGTCAAGCTAGTAACCAATGGGTTGCTGGTGGTCAAAACCAAAAACAACCATCAGGTTATACTTACAATCCTTATGGAAAAAACCCTTATGGAAAAAATCCTTATGGACGGAACCCATGGGGACAACTAGGGGATGGATGGAACCCTAATGGTGGCTCTTATCAGAAGCCTATGATGTCCTTTAATCCTCAATTACCTTTCCTGGAAAGCTTGGAATTGCCTGATGTGTCCAAGCTGATGAACGATTCGATCCTTCATAATCCATATTGGCTACTAGTTCCAACCAAAATTTCCAGTGATTGTCCTAAATTTGATGGTAAATCTAGAGAGGACCCTCAAGCACATGTCATGACTTAACACCTCTGGTGTTCATCTAACTCATGGCTTGACGATTCTAGCTGC